>CM060362.1:95148016-96570047 GCA_030545235.1 Helianthus tuberosus
AGGGCGTATCGATTGGTTGAAAGGCCTAAAAGAAAACGTTGTTTTGGGGGGATGATACATGTTTTGTTTGGATGGGTTAAAATGACAGGTGATACTCGTTTTAGTAAACCGGATGAAGATCAAGTTGGGTGACGGACCGAACAAATCTCATGAATATTCGCTTCCGAGTTTTTGTTAACTTGTTTTTAAACCTTAATACTTAAGTACATGAATTGTAAATCAAATCGTTGCTATCTTAAGTAGCTTATGTTTTAAAAAAAATATAATCTTGTTTGGAAGTAGTCCATATAAAAATTTTATTTTTATACATGTATTGATATGAGTCTTACATTTAAGAATGATAAGGACAGAGTTCTAAGAAAAAACATGGGTTAGGACTTATCTGGGTACATGTTTTGCTAAAAATGGCAAATTTGGTCAAGGATGCAAAAACTGCCAGCTCTGGAAACATTCTGGAAATGTGTTCCCCCCATGCCACGTGGGGGAGAGCCCTTATTCATTCGCGACGCGCGGAGGAGCCTAGTCAATGAAAGTTAACTTTTTGCTCCCTTGCGCCACGCTAGGGAGCTGGTGTGCCATTCTACGACGTGCGGGGGCTTTCTAGATCAACAAAATTGTTTTGTTTTCGCGGTTTTATCTATTTCGTTCAAATGTTTTATTTGCTGTTCATTTGAATGAAATTTTATGATAGGTAATTTCACAATGTAAGCCTCGGATGAAGATCAAGCTATGATAAGAACTAAACACTAGGGGTGTGAATTTCTGACACGACCCGAAAACCTGACACGAACCTAAAATGAAATTCGAGGGTTTAGGTTTGCCCTAAACGGGTTCGGGTCAGTTTTAGGTTGAACCTGCGAACCCGTTTAGGTTAACAGGTCGGGTTCAGGTCAACCTGGTTGGGTTGGCAGGTTGACCTGTTTAACACATTTGTACTATATTATATTTTTTTACAATATATTTAATGTTATAAATTAAATGGGGTGCGTATTTTATGCCATGATTATAACTTAAAAAGAGTAATTAACATATCTATACTATATTATAATGCATGAGGCAAGGGCATTTTAAGATACCAAAAAAATAAAAACTCCCCCCCCCCCTTATTTATAGAAAGACCCCTAAAATGAGGGTAGTTTGGTCTTTTAAACACTATTTATTTTTTAGCCCCTAAACTTAATACACTTAAATCCCTAAGGTTTTAACAAAATTATAGATAATTAGTTACAATTCACCGCTCCACAACAAACTTATAATTTTTTTATTTATTCTTGACATATCTTATAAACTATATTGTTTAAAAAAAATCCAAAGATGGCATGACGACCTACATTTTGTCCACGTTTCGGTAGTTTTCTTGTTCAATATCGATGCACGGATTAAAAGGTACAAGTAGATAATGCTTTAATGTACAAGTGATTTAAGAAGAAAATGATAACTAATAATCTTTTTCGTATAATAATGTGTAAATAGAAATAGCCACCCGTTTGTCAATTTCTTACTTTCTACTCTATCAGTCCCCAAAGATGCAATGTTAGACTCGGCGCATGGTTCAATTAAAAATGTTGGACACTGATCGAATGTCTAAAAATGTGCTTAATTGAGTACAGAATACACAAAACATGTGGAACACAATCAAATTTACAAATTCGAAGTAATGATTCCTGTAGAGCAAAAGTTACAGTATACTGAAAACACATCTAGCAGGTCGGAGAATTTGTCTTTCCGACCGACTTTGTCATACTCGACATGGAAGAGGACACTGAAGTTCCCCTCATTTTAGGAAGACCATTCCTCGCCACCGCTCATGCCATGGTAGATATGAGTGACGGGAAGTTAACATTGAGGGTTGGAGACAATGAGATGAAATTCAGGGTTAGAAAAAGAGTAGAGGATGACCCGGTCGACTACATGGATGGCATAGACTCAAGCTTGGATGATGCTCTCTGATGGTGCAACACGGGATGCGAGACATCTCGCTCGGGTAACATATGACGAGCTTTGGGTCTAGCCAAGGACCCTTATAAACGTGGGCACCACGGAGGCATTCAGCGGAACTATCCTTAGTGTTAATTTAGTTTAACTTTTATGTTTTCTAGTCTAGTCTTACTTTTCAGGAATAAATGACACTCGAAAAGATAAAAACTGCCAAATGGACGTTAAAACCACACCCCATGCACGTAAACAGTGCCTTCCGACAACTTTTTCAGCTTCCCAGCATGTGCAGCACAGGGCCGTGCCCAACCCAACACGCCCCGTGCCCGGAGCTCTGCAGAAACAACTTTTGGTCAGGTAACTGACCACGGGTCGTGCCCAGTGGACACGCCCCGTGGTCAGCCTTCTGTTCATTTTTGTTACTGGCACTCTGACCACGGGGCCGTGCCCGGACCACACAGGCCCATGGCAAGGTGCCCAGTAACATAAAATCTTGTTTATAACATGCTTTTACACATTCGAATCAACCTAAAAACTTATTTTTGGACACATTGAGGACAATGTGTAATTTAAGTGTGGGGGGGTAGCTAAAACCTTGAATCTTGCAAGTCCTAATAACAAGCCTTACAAAAAACTCGTATTGGAACCGCTAATCACCCCAAATCTTTTCAAAAAATTTCATTTTTTTACTTGTCTTGGTTTAATTTGGGAATAACAAGTTCTAAAAAGATTATGTTTTTACAAATTTACAACCGATAGTGTCGAGATAAAAAGAACCGATTAAGAAAATTATAAAAAGGCATGACAAATCTTTTTAAAATTTGATTATATATACTTGTTCACACCATAAACTCATTCCCACAATAAGTGAGTTTTGAGCCTTTATTAAGCATACATGCATACATCTTTAAACTAAATGCTCATTTTTGTTTCTTGTGTGAATAGTGGCTTGGTTCTTACGACTCTAGAACTTGCCAAGACGATACATTCTCGGTTCTTACCAACTTAAACACAAGTAAGTAAATGATGGAGGCATTAGGACTAACTTTTTTATTCAAAACCATTGTTTTCCTTCTTTTTACTTCACTACCTAAAATCCCCCTAGATTAACCCCTTTGAGCCTAAACCTTTTCGTTTCAAAAACCCGTAAAACAAACACCCATTACCCACCAAAACCTTTTTTCCTTTCAAACCCATTTGTATTAGTAAAAATCTCGGTTATCTTGTGACAAAAAAATATAGAATTTTGCAATAACCAAACAAGTTCCTCAAAAATCTTGTTTGAATATGCTTAGTTTGAATAAATGTCACAAAAACAAAAAAGTTTTACGACAACCGACACTTTTTACGCTTTTCGCCATTTCGCTAACTACTAACACAAAAACCACCTACCCTTAGCCCAAGCCTAACCCTTTTCAAACTCCTCTTGATATTTACAAAGGTTTATATTTAAAAAGGAGGAGGTTTGATCGCTTGGCAAGCATATGGTAGAAGTAAGTCCCATGCTGGAATCGAGTGTTTCACAAAAATACACCTTCGGCTGAGTGTTGAGTGATCTCCCGTGAGGTATGTGAGCTTGTATATAAATAAATAGAATTTTAAAGAGGCTTGTTATGCCCAAATAAATTATTCTTCTTAACAAGTTGTTCTAAATAAATCATGACGAATAGGATTGTAAATAAAATAAAAACAAAATTTAATAAAGATCTTGGATTCCCGACACTCAAGATAAGCCACAAAACTTCTTCTCTATCTATTCCATTTGGGTGTGTAAGACACATTTAAAGAGTTTTACTTGAGGACAAGCAAAGATTCAAGTGTAGGAGTATTTGATGTGTACAAAATGTAACATATAAATTACATCAATAGAGGCATAAAACCAACATTTTTTCAGTACTAATGTTGAAAAAGCGCGTTTCTTTCTTCCTTTTGAATTTACAGGGCCAGATGAGCTTAAAAGAACAAAAGGAACAAATAAACAGCCAAAAACCAACATAATTACAAGAAGAAGGAATAACGTGACATGCCTGACCCCTCAGCAGCATCTCCCAAGACAAAAACAAGAAAACAGAAGCTGACCATGCGCAGCCAAGCATGGGCCATGGTCAGACCTCACACATAAAGACAAGACCAACAGAAGCTTCTACGCCCACCACGGGGCCATGCCTAGCTCACCATGGGGCGTGGTCAACCCTCAGATTTGCAGAATCTTGATAGTACAGTGAAGAGTTGACCACGGGGCCGTGTCCAGAAGCCACGGGGTCGTGTGGGGCCCTCTGCTAACAGTTTCAATTAATGAAGGAAGAGAAGGAGTTGGCCATGGGTCGTGCCTAATGGACACGGGGCCGTGACCGGGGTACTGTTCTGACTATAAATAGGGGTGCTTGGTTCACTTCAAAGGCATCCTTGGCAAACCACTTCTCTCTCATTTTGCCACCATTCCACCACCACTACAACACCAACACCCACCACCATCATCCATCTTTCATCTTTAGAGTGTGTAGTAGCCTCCGGATCCAAGATTAATAGTAAGAGTTCTTGTCAATCAAAGGCCATGCTTGGCTAATCTCTTACATCACTTGGTGAAGACAAGTCTTTAATGTATTAATTTTTATTTTTAATCTTTCGGCACTTTTTAATTGGGTATGTATTAATAACTTTAATAACTAGTTTCTTATGTTGAAAGTGAATTTTCTTTACGATTTCTTCATGATGTCATTGATATGCTCATTCGTGTCTTTACGGTCTATATAAAGTGCGTTAACTACTTGGAAGGGGGTTAGAAGGGTGGTTTGGTAAAGTTCTTGTCTCGTTCAGTGTATAGATCCTGCGAGGACTTGGTTCAAACTTACTAGGATCTCCTTCAATGCCCCAAAGGTATTGGATGGCGGGGGTACGAATAGCCCCTCATATGTAAACTACTATTAAAACATTAAACCGACTTCTTGGGATTGTATCCTTGCTGACTCAAACCACTTAGCCGAGGATAACGTCACCTTCAAAAGAGGGGCCTACCATTTTTCTCATTAATAACTTATTTAATTATCTTTCAATATTCCGACCCTTTGGGATTGTATCTGTCGCTACCCCGTCCCCTAACTCCCCGAGAACGGGCGGCCGCGGCCAATTTTGGTGGGATCGGTGTTTATCATTTTGGCAGCGGAACTTTCATCAGGATCATAGTTAGGAAATATTTTATCAGAGTAAAATACCACGCTTTTATAATATTAAACATATGGGAAACTCCCAAGTTTTAAGTATACACATTTTCATTGGGATAAACCCTATTTTATTTAAATAAAACATCCCTTTATTTTAGGTAACTTTATAGCCACTTTTCCAAGCCTTCAGTGCTGTCCAGCTGGCTTCTATTTGGCTTTCACATTTTGTTACCTGAAACACGTTTAAAAACATTTTGTCACTGGGAAATACTGGTGAGTGAATCCCAGTTTAATCAAGACTTATAAAAACCATTGTACAGTATTGAGGGCGGTCGCGCAATTACATTTGTTTCCATCTACTTTAATTACCACCCATGGTACTGTCAACCCGACTTGTGGTCATGTTACTACTAACAATGTAGTAACAAATTTTGTATACAAAACCCCAACATACCGACGATAATTGTAGAATACAAATACTCAATCACTGTTTAATATATTATTAATTAAGTGAGGTTTTGTAAAAAAAAATTGTAAAAAGGAGATTACTCACGTTGCTGTCTTAGGGTTTTCCTTTAAGGTTTCCTAGTGATTATCTATTAAATACACAAATTCACACGTGTTAGTATAATAACCCAATATTTATATTAATGGTACCCTTCCGGAGACGGCATTCCAACGACTACGTCGGGCATAACCACGACAGCCGTTACGGAACCCTGTATCAATCGGGCAGCGTATCTAATACGTAACCGAGGGTTATGATACTTACAACGAGGTAGAACTTCGTTATTTATGGGGGGTATTATGCCTGAAAATCACTTTAACTCTATAGAATTTTAAGAAAGAGAAAAGATTATAAGCGACTAGGACTGAAGGCTGACGGCCTCTATTTATAGGGCTGGTATCGCAGTTCCTCGCGGCCCGCAAAGACTCAAAGGTCTTCTTACGCGGCCCGTGACATAGGGGGGTAGAGCCTAGGCTTACTGATTCACCAATTGTAGACCTGACACGAGCCTACAACGTGGCAGCTCAGGGTGTCGTTGCGTGGTAAGGCTGTCGCGCCCCGTGTAACTCTCAGCCGACCCATTCGCGGCCCGCGAGCGAGGTTAAAATCTTGTTTTTATTTTAATTTTAATGATATAAGGATATTTGGGCTCGATTTTCTTATACGGGGTATGGTTTAGGACATATTGGGTCAGTTTAAACATATGAGGAGTGTCAAAATTATTTTGGAGGGTTGTTATATCCTCCCCACCTTGTTTTAGAGCTCCCATGTGTATTCTGGTCCTCTTTTGGAGTCCCATTTTACTTTGACTAGAACTAATCTCTTGTGCTTGAGGTTCTTAACCTTTCTGTCTTCAATCTGTAGATGCCTCTCTACAAACTTTAACTGCTCATTTACCACTATATCCTTAAGAGGTACCACCAGTGATTCATCAGCTAAGCATTTCTTGAGATTAGATACATGAAATACATCATGTATTCCCGCCATTTCCTCTAGCAGTTGTAGCTGATAGGCTATAGGTCCTATTCTTCTGATAATCTCAAAAGGTCCAATATACCTGGGGCTTAGCTTTCCCCTTTTGATGAATCTGACTACTCCTTTCGAATGAGAGACTTTTAATAACACTTTGTCACCTACCTGAAATTCCAGTGGCTTTCGTCTGTTATCATCATAGCTCTTTTGTCGGTCACGTGCTGCTTTCAGTCGTTCCTTGACTTGAATGATCTTGTCCGTCGTTTCTTGTACTATCTCTGGTCCAGATAATTGTTTTTCCCCAATTTCTGCCCAACAGACTGGGGTTAGGCACTTTCGTCCATAAAGTGCTTCGAATGGTGCAGCATAGATACTTGTATGATAGCTTTTATTGTAAGAAAATTTTATTAATGGTAAATGATCGTCCCAATTACCTCCGAAATCAATTACACAAGCTCTAAGCATATCTTCCATAGTCTGAATTGTCCTTTCGCTTTGTCCGTCCATTTGAGGATGATAAGCTGTGCTTAGATTTAACTTAGTTCCCATGGCTTTTTGAAAACTTGTCCAAAAATGAGAGGTAAAACGACTATCTCTATCAGAAACAATTGATAAAGGAATTCCATGTTATGAAACTATTTCATTTACATACAATTTAGCTAATTGTTCCATACTGAAAGTTTCTTTCATTGGTAGGAAATGAGCTGACTTAGTTAGCCTGTGTACAATCACCCAGATTGTATCATTACCTTTCCTTGTCTTGGGTAATTTGGTAACAAAATCCATTGTTATCAATTCCCATTTCCACACTGGCATTTCTAGCTGCAGCAATAGACCTGAGGGTTTCTGATGTTCAGCTTTGACCTGTGAGCAGGTTAAACACTTAGAAACATAAGCTACTATATCCTTTTTCTTTCCTATCCACCAGAAATTCTTTCTTAAATCTTGATACATCTTATCACTCCCTGGATGCATCGTATAGTTAGAATTATGGGCTTCTTCTAATATACAGTGGCGTAGGTTTCCTAATTTAGGTATCCACATTCTTTTCTTATGGAATCTCCAAATTCCATCAGTTCCTTGTTCTAGTTCCTTAATCATTCCTTTCAATTTTTCAGTATCATCCTTGATTACTGATTCTTATGCTTTTCTAATCTGTTCATTTAAATCTACTTGTAGATTTAATTTAAGAGAACGTACTCTTTTTGGCTTCTCGTGATACTTTCGACTTAAAGCATCAGCAACTACATTTGCTTTTCCTGCATAATACTGGATATTATAATCATAATCACTAAGAATTTCCATCCAGCGTCTTTGACTCATATTCAACTCCTTTTGCCCGAAAAATACCTTAAACTCTTATGATCGGTAAAAATGGTAAACTTACTACCGTAAAGGTAATGTCTCCAAATCTTAAGGGCAAAAATTATAGCTCCTAATTCTAGATCATGGGTTGAATAATTCTCTTCATGATTCTTAAGTTGTCTAGATGCGTAAGCTATAACATTTTGACGTTGCATCAACACACATCCATACCCTAACTTAGAGGCGTCACAATAGACAATAAAGTCTTCAGTTTCTTCTGGTAACGCCAGTATGGGTGCATTGGTTAATCTTTGCTTAAGAATTCTAAAGGCTTCTTCCTGTTTTGGTCCCCATTCAAACTTAATGGATTTACAGGTTAACTTAGTTAAGGGAATGGCTATTCTAGAAAAATCTCGAATAAATCTCCTATAATAACCGGCCAATCCTAAGAAACTTCTAACCTCAGTTGGTGACTCAGGGGTTTTCCATTTGGTAATTGCCTCGATCTTGGTGGGATCTACATGAATTCCTTCATGATTGACTAAATACCCAAGAAACTGTACCTGTTCTAACCAAAACTCGCACTTCGTGAACTTTGCATAAAGCTTTTCTTTTCTCAATAAACTTAGGAGTGCGTGCAGATGCGCTGTATATTCCTCTTTACTCTTGGAGTAAATGAGAATATCATCTATAAAAACAATTATGAATTTATCCAAATATGGCTTACATATTCGGTTCATCATGTCCATGAATGCAGCTGGGGCATTGGTTAAACCAAATGGCATGACAGTAAATTCATAATGGCCATACCTTGTTCTAAATGCGGTCTTAGGAATGTCCTCTTCCTGTACCTTTAATTGATGATATCCTGACCGTAAATCGATCTTTGAGAAAAATTGAGCTCCTTGCAATTGATCGAACAGATCATCGATTCTCAATAATGGATAACGATTTTTAATCGTGACCTTGTTCAATTCACGGTAATCAATGCACATTTGCATCGACCCGTCTTTCTTCTTAACGAATAAGATTGGCGCTCCCCATGGCGATGAACTTGGCTGTATGAATCCTTTCTCCAACCACTCGTCTAATTGTTTCTTCAGTTCCTGCATTTCTGCGGGTGCCAAACGATACGATGCTTTGGCAATTGGTGCTGTCCCTGGTAGCAGGTGGGTTCTGAATTCAACTTCCCTGTCTGGCGGTAGTCCTGGTAATTCTTCTGGAAATATATCTGGAAACTGAGATACTACTGGAATATCTTTCAGTTCTTTTCCTTTAGTGTTAGTGATTATGGAAATCAAATACACTAATGATCCTTTTCTTATATAACTTGCTGTTTTCATCACAGAGATGAATTTTGTAGATCTAAATGGCTTATTTTCTTTAATTGTGATCTTTTCACCCCTTGGTGAATTTACTTGAATTGACTTTTGATCACATAAAATACTGCTTTATTGGCTATTAACCAATCCATTCCTAATACAACATCAAATCCTGCCAGATTCATTGGATAAAGGTTTACAATAAACTTTTGATTTAAAAAATTCTATTCTTGCTCCCTGCAAGATTTCAGAAATCTTAATGGTTTCTCCATTTGCTGTCTCTACTAGACATTCTTGTGGGAGTTTAGTTAATGGTTGATTGAGAAGTTTACAAAATGAAGTATTAATAAAACTTTGGTTCGCACCAGAGTCAAATAATACTTTAGCAAAGACATCATTAACTAAAAACGTACCGGCGATCACATCCGGAATCATCTTTGCTTCTTCTGCAGTCAGAACAAAAGCTCTAGCATTTTTAGTATTCTTGTTGTTCATGGTTGGAGCTAGTTTCGGACAATTTGGTTTGATATGACCTTTTTCTCCACAGTTGAAGCACATTCCATTATTAGGTTTCTTCCTGCAATCTTCTTCCTTGTGTCCTGGTATCTTGCAGAAATTGCAGTAAGTGGAGCATTTTCCCGAGTGCTTCTTCTTGCAGGCTTTGCAGTAAGGTGCAGAGATAGAACCTACATTTTTCCCACGGTTGGAATTTCCATAACGAAATTCTTGGGTATGCCTTTGAGCTAGGTTTCTACTCTGGTCCTCCTCTCGTGTACGCACTAACTCATCTGTCAAGGTATTTGCTAGTTCTACAGCTTCTTCTATAGTTTGAGGTCTAGCTGCCTTGACTACATGTCTAATCTCACTGATTAATCCGCAGATGTAACAGGAGATTAATACTGGTTCAGGTGATGCAAGGGTTGGCACTAGTCTAGCATATTCAAAGAATAATGTAGTGTATCCCTTACTATCTACTCCAGTCATTCTAAGGTTTAGGAATTTATTTGCTATCTATTCTTTTTCATTAGGAAGGCAGAATTTCCTTTCTACCATATTCTTAAATTCCTCCCATTCCATATTGTAAATTATGTCACTTCCCCTATACTGGAGGATAGTGTTCCACCATTCTAATGCTGAGTTTTTAAACATATTGAAGGCAAACATTATCTTATCCTCTTCCGCGCACTTGCTAATTTTTAGGACTGCCTCAGTCTTTTCTATCTAGCGTAGAGCTGCAATGGCCCCTTCATTGCCTGAGAATTTCATTGGTTTACAAGACCAGAATTCTTTATAAGAACAACCATAAGACATGGTTCTTCTTCTTTTGGGAATAGGCACTTGAAGTATGGGTCCATTGTTCATGCTGTTTTATAGTTCAGTGGGTCGTTTACTATCATGGTTACTTTTATTATCAGCTTCCCTAACTGTTTGAATAATATATGGCATCGCGTCTATAATTCCTTGTGCCACTATATGTTGGATGGCACTGTTATCCACTTGGTTTCCATTGTTATCATTGTTCGGGTTATCGTTATTCTGGTGTTCCGGGTTATTATCCGGGTTCTCTTGATTCACTTGGTCGGCCAACTGAATTTTAAACATTTACCACATATTAATATCACAAGATAATGTCTTAATACAATCAATCACATGACACGCATATTGATCAAAAGCGTCGAACATTGTGACTTACTCTTTCTTATAGTATGCATCTAATACAAACTGATACTGGAATTTCAAATTACAATACTATTATGCATCTATAACTATTGTCTAGATTTTTTTTTCAAACATACACACATATTATATATTATTATATTATTATTATTATTACTACTACCACCATTACTGATATGGGTTCATCCAGAATTCCATATTACGCTCGTCATACTTCCAGACGAGTCGTTCTCCGACCTGCCTCATCCTCTCGCTACTTTCTAAAATCTCTTCTCCGAAGGTTCGGAGTTCTTGCACATTTTCTGCACTCATTGGGGGTGCAGGTGCTGGGATTGGGATTGGGTTTGGAAACTGGGACATGGGTTCCTGGTAAGGGTATGGATTATCTAAAATTTCCCTGATGCATTGATCACTATCATAGTAGGGATCTAGAGGGTCCAAACCTGGGTAGGATGCTAGATTCGGCATGGGTTCGTCTTCTGGTATTGGGTAGCGTTGTTGGTAATCCCTATGTTCATCTAACCAAGGGTCGTAGTCTTGGTCTAAGGGATTAGGTGCTGGTATCCTATGTATCTCAGCTGGGTTGAATTCAGGCATTAGGAATTGGCTTTCTGGGTTATTTTCAATTTCCATTGGTTGTGCAGGAAATAATGGTAAGGGCTGGGGTGCTATGAGTTGCTCAAGGTTAGGGTCGGCAGGTGTGGTTGCTAGGATATGAAAATTTGCTAAACTCCTATTGAGCATATCCTGGGTGTGAGCATCTGTTTCTCTTTTAACGGCTGCTAAAGCACGTTGCTGTTGTAACTTTTTCATTCTTTTCCTACGTTCATGCGCTCCTCTACTGAACCATCCTTTATTTTTAGGAGGGAATGGCTCTTCAGACTGAGCCTTAAACACGAATATCCCATCTTCATTGTCAGCTGAATACCGTGAGAGGGCAGGCTGTGAAGAGGTGCCTTCACTCCTAGGTGAGCTGGACAACTGACGGTAGGCGTCGGAAGGTCCTTGGTCGCTCATACTGTAAACTAACAAATAGTCAAATAACACACAACAATAAAATGCAGATATGCACGTATTTCCGTAATTTATTTCCTAACATATAATATTTTGGTGTCAGCAGAACACTTCTATGGCTGAATCAGTGGCTTAGCTCTGATACCACCTTCTGTCACAACCCCCATCCCCTAACTCCCCGGGAACGGGCGGCCGCGGCCAGTTTTGGTGGTATCGGTGTTTATCATTTTGGCAGCGGAACTTTCATCAGGATCGTAGTTAGGAAATATTTTATCAGAGTAAAATACCACACTTTTATAATATTAAACATATGGGAAACTCCCAAGTTTTAAGTACACACATTTTCATAGGGATAAACCCTATTTTATTTAAATAAAACATCTCTTTATTTTAGGTAACTTTATAGCCACTTTTCCAAGCCTTCAGTGCTGTCCAGCTGGCTTCTATTTGGCTTTCACATTTTGTTACCTGAAACGCGTTTAAAAACATTTTGTTAGTGGGAAATACTGGTGAGTGAATCCCAGTTTAATCAAGACTTATAAAAACCATTGTACAGTATTGAGGGAGGTCGCGTAATTACATTTGTTTCCATTTACTTTAATTACCACCCACGGTACTGTCAACCCGACTTGTGGTCATGTTACTACTCACAATGTAGTAACAAATTTTGTATACAAAACCCCAACATACCGACGATAATTGTAGAATACAAATACTCAATCACTGTTTAATATATTATTAATTAAGTGAGGTTTTGTAAAAAGGAGATTACTCACGTTGCTGTCTTACGGTTTTCCTTTAAGGTATCCTGGTGATTATCTATTAAATACACAAATGCACACGTGTTAGTATAATAACCCAATATTTATATTAATGATACCCTCCCCGAGACGGCATTCCAACGACTACGTCGGGCAGAACCACGACAGCCGTTACAGAACCTTGTATCAATCGGGCAGCGTATCTAATACGTAACCAGGGGTTATGATACTTACAACGAGGCAGAACTTCGTTATTTAGGGGGGTATTATGCCCGAAAATCACTTTAACTCTATAGAAATTCGAGAAAGAGAAAAGATTGTGAGCGACTGGGACTGAAGGCTGATGGCCTCTATTTATAGGGCTGGTATTGCAGTTCCTCGCGGCCCGCGAAGACTCAAAGGTCTTCTTACGCGGCCCGCGAAATAGGGGGTAGGGCCTAGGCTTGCTGACTCGCCAACTATAGACCTGGCACGAGCCTGCCACGTGGCAGCTCAGGGTGTCGTTGCATGGTAAGGCTGTCGCGCCCCGCGTAGCTCTCAGCCGACCCGTTCGCGGCCCGCGAGTGAGGTTAAAATCTTGTTTTTATTTTAATTTTAATGATATAAGGATATTTGGGCTCGGTTTTCTTATACGGGGTATGGTTTAGGACATATTGGGTCAGTTTAAACATATTAGGAGTGTCAAAATTATTTTGGAGGGTTGTTATAGTATCCCTGCTGACTCAAACCACTGGGTTGAGGGTAACGTCACCTTCAAAAGAGGGTCCTACTACTATAACTAAGATAACCTTTTTAAAAGTCTGAAAGTACGAAAATCATCAAATGGCACATTAAAGAGGAGTTGGATCCAAGTGATTCTATCTTTTCCATTTGTTTTTCATTTTATTTATCTTTTAATTTTTAGATTTACTTTCATGTTTAAAAACTTTTATCAAAAATTTCGATCCATTAGACGTTGACAATAAACCGGTATTAAAAGCTTTTGTGTCCTTGGACGACCTCGGTATCTTTCCAACACTATACTACGCTCGCGATGGGTGCACTTGCCCTAGTGTGTTTTTAGTGTTAGTACAATATCGTGTTTTATAAATTTAAAACTTGACTAATGCGTAACACGAACTTAAAATATTAATAAAATCATATCACGCTCGACACACACCACTTTTACAATGCATAAATAGAAATAGCCACCCGTTATAAAAACATAAATTAGATACAAAAAGGAAAAAGAATTACTAAATGAATTGACATCAACAACGGTGTTACAACCTAAAGTCCGAGCGAGGGATATTCCTTCCAAGCATGTTCCGTCATCAACTTAGCCAGTAGTTCCGTAGACACGCCTTTCAACACTGTGTGTAAAGCTTTCATTTAGACCACGAGTGCGTTTTAGTAATAACAACTGACCAAAATGTTGGAAAAAGATTTAACATTTAACCTTGAGACTTGAAATTAAAAAAGGGCAGCAGTGGGCGGCCGTTTGGAAAACGGGTGTTTGGATCACGAAGCTCGTCAAAGAAGGGATGAATGCAGGCCTCGGACTGTTAAAAAAACTTGAGCATAAGTCATGTTTCATCTTAAAAAATAAACAAATTACTATATTTTCAGTTATGGAAGTTAGTAAAGGTAGGATGTCCTTATAGTCGTGCACCTAAGGTTAGGAGAATATTGTAAGAGTCTTGAAACAAGATCGACAGCTTCCGGAGGCATCCGCTTGTGAAAGATCTATGTAGAAGATATATATAATTTCTGTAAATACTCCAGGAATCAGTGTATCCTACAAATAGCGAAACCGTTTTTACCCGTACACTATAGTGCGCTACATAACGACGTGCATTTGAGATCTCGTTCACAAGCTCCAATCCCAGCCCATCACTCTCCTTGAAACTCTTAAACCCAGTTACCAAAACTTGAACTCCTGAGCCCATCTAGCCCATGCATTTAGCCCAAATCACATACAAATAAAACAATTTTATGAGAACACTAAAAAACTAACATATGTAAATTGTAAAATATAAAACTGACATATTGAGTGATTATTTTAACATAAATGAAGATATTATGTGTCACATTTTATTCTATTAATATATCTTATAAAAACTTAAAACGAACCACAACAAACTTCCAAAATAAAGGGGTGGCAAATCTAAAATTAAACCCTAATGCTTACTACTGTAAATACACAACAAAACACCCCTATATCAATTGCTAAACAAGTTCAAAAATGGATCCATATCTGAATTCAAATGTTGTGAAAAACCAAGCGTGTAAGATTGAAAATTCTTAGGTTAGTTTTGTTATATCGCAGAAGTGAATAATCGATCGAAGGAAGCTATATCCGCATACCGGACGACATGAAAATTCCTTTCAAGTAATCCAGAAAACTCTATAAAAGAATTGATCAATGCAGTCTTTCCGTCAATTCAAAGTAATGTATATTCTTCTGATTATATAATCTCTAGAGCAATATTATCCACTAAAAATGACAGTGTTGACGAAATCAATGATCAAATGATTGACATGTTTCAAGGGAATGAAAAAGTTTACTATAGTTTCGATGAAGTCGAAGATGATCGCCACAACTTCTATCCGGTCGAGTTCTTAAACTCACTAATTGTTAGTGGTTTGCCGCCTCATATACTTCATTTAAAACTCGGTTGCCCTATAATATTGTTGTGGAATATCGATCCATCACATGGTTTGTGTAATGGCACAAGATTGATATGTAAAGGCTTCCAGCGCAATGTTATTGATGCATAGATAGCTGTCGGGCAACATGCCGGAAAAAGAGTATTTTTGCCAAGAATCCCTTTGTGTCTTTCTGAAGATGACATGTTCCCGTTCAAGCTAAAAAGAAAATAATTCCCCATTCAACTTAGCTTTTCCATGACAATCAACAAAGCTCAAGGTCAAACAATTCTGCATGTTGATGTTTATCTTCCGGATTTAGTATTTTCGCATGGACAACTTTATGTCGCTTTATCAAGAGGGATATCACGTGCTAATACAAAGGTTATAGTACACCTGCCAAAGACTTCAGGCGAGACGGGGTATACACCTCAAATGTTGTCTATCGAGAGGTGTTACGTGACGAATGAAATACTTGTGAGGGAGAATGTGATATTTTTTTATACGTTTGGTGGTTTATGCAATTACATTCTAAATATAGTATATATGATGTTATTATTTTACACACTTTGGTCTCTTTTACTCACTTATTTATTTTTCTCTTGCATATTGATTAAGAATTTGTTATGGATAAGACGGAGAGAAAAATGGAAGATGTGTCAGGTATCTACCTATCTATCATATCTTATATCTAACAATTACATGATAAAACATATGTAATTAAAATACATAATATTTCTTTCAGTTCCCCAAACTGCTCCAGCAGCTACTACTGATGTATCAGTAAAAGAGGAGATCAAAGAAGAAACTCATCCTCCAAAAGATGTAAAAATCAAACAGGAAGAGATACAAGAAATTCCAGAGGACGTTGATCTCGATAATGAGAAATGGTGGTGTGACAATATGGATGATATCCCTGAGATGTTTAAGCCATATGATTACTAAATTTTTAACATCGTGATGCAAAGTACTTGACATTTGAGCTTTTAGTTTTCAACATTTATGTTTAAAACTTATCTTTCATTATTTGTGTGCTACTTTATATAACTTTTAATTATGTTTAAGATTATTTTTTCTTATTTGTGTGTTACTTTATTACACCAATGGTTTCTTAAATTACATGATAATTAAAATTCTAGACATGTCTAACACTTATGACATATATTCACCACAATAATAATGTTATCATAAATATTATACGAATAAGAAAACTATCATAAATGAGTGTCGCAATGCAAAGTGTCACCCCTGCCGCATCGCGTAGGCACCCTACTAGTATTTTATAATTAAATATGATATTATTATATACATTTGTGTTTTTTAAGTAAATTTTAATGTATTAATTTAAAAAAAAAATCGGATTGAACAGGTCGTGTTCGGGTTAACCCACGAAACTTCGGATCGTGTTCGGGTTCATATGTATGATACAATTTTCGGGTTCGGGTCGCGTTCCGGTTTGTGTAAAATTTTCAGGTTCGGGTCGGGTTGAACGCGCCAACCTACGAACATGACCCGTTTAGCACCCTACCGAACTCGCCATAAATGCTAGTCGCTTCTGCCTTCTATTTAAAATGTTTCTAAATGCAAATTACATAGTCACTATTTTGGATCGTTGCTACTTTGCGTTAGCACATGTTTTAACACTTGGAAAACTTTTGTTAATATTGTTTTAATATGAAATCTTAAATATCGCTTTGTTGGGTATCAGAAGAAATACACATTGATTGAAATACAAATTAAATCTATAGCCATTAAAAAGCAACTGTTTGAAAAACTAGCCGTTAGTTTTTTTTTTTTTAACGGCAAATTTGGATCACTGACGGACCACTGGAGTATCATCGTGCCACCAGCAGAACCACCCGATCATATCCATCTCCACTAGGCAACAATGCCTATACACCAATTCAGGAGGAAACCCAATAAATCTGGGAAAAACCCCCTTTGTGGGAATCGAACCCATGACCTAATGGTCATAAGCCTTATCCCACCACCAAGATACCACTAGGCTATAATGCCATGGGTAGCCGTTAGTTAAGTAACCATTTGAAAAAAAGCCATTGTTAAGAACTAAATATCTTTATACTGTTTTATTTGAATTTATATTAAATAAAAAAAGAAGATAACAAAAAACTAAAATTTAATTGTTACGAGTTTTATTATTTTAACTAGTATAATTCTCCCGCGCTACGCGACGGTGAGTTGGTCGTAACAGTTCGTTTAGTTACAGCATCGCTATGGTAGTTACAGTATCGCTATGGTACTGGCAATCGGAATAAAAATCTTCCAAATAGAAAAGGTCATAACATACCCAAATAAATGTTGAACCTATTTTACATCCATCAAAAACTAATAAAACAAAAATTATACAAGCGAATATTAGTAACAGTTCTAAAAATGTAATAACCAGGGGCGAAGGTTATTTGGTGCTCGGGGGTGCACCCGCCCACCCCAATATTTCGGTTAGAAGTGTATAGGTTCTGATTTTTCGTCCGAAAATTTTAAAAATTATATAGGATCGCCTACCCCCAATTATTTTTCCTAAATATTTATACAATATATAAATTAAAGTAAGTTTGTTACCACTTTGTATATCCTAAATATTTATACAATATATAAATTAAAGTAAAGTTTGTTACCACTTTGTATATAAATGATGGGTAGTTTTGTAAATATATTTTAAATCTTATTTGTTTAACCCCAGATTACCCACAACACAATAAACTTAATCGCAAGTTTTATGTGTAAGAACGAGTCCTTTGAATGAATGAATGAATTTTTTAGTTTTATTTGGAACTATTATTATTTGACCTGACCCGAATCGATAGCCGACCCGACCCGAAACATAACGATAGGAAAAAAAATTTTGGGTCCCATCACTTTACGCCCCCTCGAAACTTTTAGTCAAGCTCCGCCACTGGTAATAACAATAGTAGTTTTTGAGAAAACTGATTTAACTTATTTAATATTTAATCATCATCATCATCATACTCAGTAATCTCACCAATAGCAAAACTAATATAGGGTCTGAGGAGGGTAAGATGTAGACAACTTTACCTCTACCCCGTAGGAATAGAGAGACTGCTTCTAGTGAGACCCTCGGCTCGATAGTAGTTTTGCATCAAGCCTTGGACATAAGGCACATAACACTCAGCAATTGAGACAAGTGCCGATTAATGCATGTACCCCCCCTTGTCTTTCGGCTATCAATGCCACCACATGATGCATGATTAACCATCCCCCTCTTTTGATGTTATTTTCACAAAATTAGTAAAATAACGTTAAAATTAGTGCACTTTCACTTTTGCCCCCCCCCCCCCGAGCGCCCACACATATATACATTATATGCGCATACCGCAAGCGGGGCATTTTATTTAATATTTGAAATTAAAACTTATTCATGAATAGATTGAGGTTTCACTAAAAACAACCAATCAAAAAGTATGATTAAATTTGAACTTGACAGTGTAATATAAGTCCAGACGGTGTGGGGTCCACCCCCCCCCCCCCTTTGTCCCACACCCCCCCCCCCCTCTTCCGTTGTGACCGTCTCCTTGGAGACGTTGGGGACGAAGCACTAGACGACAAAAAAGTGGGCCTTCCCCATGTCATATGACCATTTAAAAAAATATATTAATTTTCAATTTCAAATACAAACGGATATATTTATAAAATATACCAAAATTTATATATATTCATCACTTTTCACCCACTACAACCTCATCTTTCTCTCTAATTTTTTTTTAAACTTTCTTCCCTTTTTATAAAACATTATTCTACAATGGATCCCTTCAACCCGAACGTCCCCAACAACCCGAACAACCCCAACAACACGAACAACTCGAATGTATTTTCGGTGTCGGGGTACTATCCCACGATGGAACCGAACCCATTCGGTCAATTTTCCTCAAACGCTTTTGCCGCTTTCCAAAACTCACCGAATGTTTTTGCGAGTACGCAACAAAGTCAAGCCATACAACACTTGATGATGCGTAACCCTTTTAATATGCAACCCGCTCAACCCGAACAACCATCGCAACCCATTCGAACCGAACCCGACGAAGATGTTGTTGAAGTTTATGTCGTAATTTAAAACTTACACGGAGGTCACGGCCCAAAAGGTGAGGGCGAAGGAACGGGTGGTCGAAGAAAATTCACGCGTGGTGGGAGAAAAGTTACGATTGGCCGATGATAAGGTTCGGCTCAAAGAGTGGGATATATTGACGATGAATGTTGATAATTATCCCGAACCAAAACGCTCGACTTTAAAAAAAATTGCAAGAAGACATCATCAAGAAGCATCAAAGTAGATGATTTTTATAAGTTATTAGGATTTTTTTAAGTTTATGTATTGTTTTTTTAATATTAATGAAAGTATTTTCCTATTTTATTTGTTAAACTAGGTGATGACCCGGGATTGCTTCCCGGGCTCGGGAAACTTAGTTATATTAATTATTATTTGTTATTAATACGACCTCATTACATCAAGCATCTCATTGGATTTAACAACAATGTCTTCACATCACCGGAAGAGATCATAAACCCATATTAGAAGTCAAACAAAAGCACAACAGGACCACATGAATAACATCATTTCCACTTTTACTTCAATACACTTACGTGATCGGGTGATTTGGGATTTTGTAAAAATGTTTGTTCTTGTACTTCTTAACAAAATTACATAGAATTCAAGAAAACAAAACAATGACTTAAAGAACTATAGTTTAACACCAAATCTGATCAGGGAAACATATGTTGACCAAAAGTCAAACAGTTGTTGACCAAAAGTGAAACAGATGTTCAACCAGATCCACTGTCTTCTTAACCTAACATGGGTTTCCATGAACTGTTGACCAAAAATCAAACAGATGTTAAAACCACTGTTTGAGTTATTCAAACGTCTGTTGAATACTAAGTGAGATGTTGGCCAAAAGTCAACCAGATGTTGACCAAAAGTTAAGTAGATGTTCACCAAAAGTCAAACGGAGTGACCCATACATGATTTCTTATACATATATAACATGTCTCATTTGATCAATTTTAGTTTTAGTTTGGAAATTGTGGACACCAGTCCAAGCAAAAGGAGATATGTTTCTTGATATAATTGAAATTGTATGTGTTTCTATTTGCTTGAAATGATTATCAGAGAATAGAACTCGATGTTTTTATTCCTTTAATGGCATAATTAACCAGCTTATCATTGTCAAAGAATAGCGCTTATAACTTTGAACATGATTTTGCTATTAGTTTGTACTATATTTTCAATTAAGGAATCGTTTCGAGCGAGTAACCGAGCATATTGTCTTTAGCTTACATCTTCGCATTGTTTCCGTTAGACATGGACCTAATAATTTACATGTATATATATAGTTTTAGAATCACAACTTCAAAACTAAACAAATAAGTCTACCATCAGTTTCGAAAAGCAAAGAACTACAACCCAAAAACTTGGTTCAATGTATGCTTCTGCATTTTCCTTTTTCAATCCCATGAACATTCATCCAAACATAAAAAGCTTTTTACCTTTCATAAAGTTAAGTGTAAATGCTTCACCTAGAGCCATGCCTTTATCTCTCACAAACTTTCTCATTCCTTGCAGATAATATCTTGGTTGACCTCGAGATGAACCTATAGCAGCTTCAACATTCCAAACATCACCTGCCACGTCCACAATCTTCAAACCCATCTTACGATTCAGTCCAAGATCTTCAGCCTGTTTTTTAAAAAGGCGCTGTAACAAACAATGAACAATTCAATAAACAAAGAATTAACACATCTTTACCAACTCGAAAAGAAAATTCACTAAAAGGATAACATATTAAACGGGTCAAAAAAAGCTCAAAGTGTATTTTACTGCAAATCAGGATTACCAACAATGCCAACAGTCAAGTCAACCATGTTTCTTTCACCTTTGACTTTCAAAGTCAAAGCAGTTACTTACCAAATTCACAAATACATAAAATTTCTTATATAACCACAAACATTAACACACCTAATAATCTTAACTCTGCTATAAACTGTAAAACACAAACCCAAATATCACATTTCCCTTGTAGTATTAAATATTTCACACCAATTCAACGAAAATTACAAAAATAGACATTCTTATACAATAACTTTCCAATACAGACATCCCTATTCAACCTTCACCAAAGTAGTCAGGCTCATTTCGATCAATGATGTCTATATTGTGAATCTTTATTGCCTCATCAATAATTCCCTAACTTGCCCTTTGAATTGTAATTCAAAGTCCAAGGAATTTGTGTCATCCTCATCCCTGCACAGTGTAAGATCAAGGAGATCTTGCAGATCTTCAACACCCAGGCCCAGTGCTTGTTCCCTTGATATTTTCTTCACCTCACCACTGTGTTTGATCAGAGTCAATAATGGGTCTGTTTGTCAGATTTCCACTTTAGTATTTTTTAATCCAGTGGGTTTCTTGGGAGATGTTTTATTGATGATGAGTTTGGAGATGGTGGCCTGGTAATGACTGGCTGAGCAGTATTTGTAGTTTGTGTCAATTCAAGTTTTTCTCCTATCATCTGCTTAAGGCCCATTTTTACAAGGTAATCCCCTGCTGCTATATCTGCTGCTGTTTCTGCATCCATCTGCTTTTGTTTCCTTGTTTGGTAAAGGATGACAGCAGGTGGAGCAGTGGATCTCCTGATTTGTAGCTTTTGTGGCTTATCTAGAACCACTGCTTCAGGGTAAACAGGCTTTTGTGGAACATTAGGATTTTTCTTTCTTAATTCTTCCAGCTTTTTGTAAGAGGCCAACACTTTATCCTCTGACCACCTTGTCACTTGGTTCCTTCACCCAAAATCAGCTGTTATTAACTCTTCTTTCATTCTCTTCAGCTGCAGAGTCCTTTCTGGTACATTTTTCTTAAACTTTGCCCAGATAGGAGGAGTCTGCTTCACCTTGTTTTTGATCATATCTTGAATTCTGGCTGTTTCACTTTCTAGCTCACTGATGGTCCATTCTTTGTACTGGTACCTTTCTCCCTTGTATTTATGTAAGCCATGATATTATCAAGATAATCTTTCCTCAAGGTTTCATCAGCCCTTTCTGATAATTGTTGACAGAGATCTTTTGAAAACTGCTCCAAAGTTTTGACTTGGGTTAGCAGATATTGGTAGTATCTTTGAATCTCTCTGTCAGATTTTCCTTCTGTATTTCTTTTGGAGATATCCTCTGCTTGTTGAGCCTTTAACTTCAAGTATTCTTCAATGTTATTAGGCCTTGGATATCCTTCAACAGATGGCAAGTTCCTTTTAGCAGGGTCATCTTCAGAGTAGAAGAATTTGATCTCCTCTCTAACTACTGGAAGATCTAATGGATACTGGATTCCTGCAGGAAAAATGGCAGTGTTTGAATTTGAGACTTGTGCTGAAGAGAGTGGGACAGGATTTGGAATGGTAACAAGGGACAGTGGTGGTGTGGATGTTTGTGGTGGTGAAGGGTCATCATTCAGAATTATCCTTCTCCTTTTAGGTTTTGGAGAGGTTGGTGGTGTTTTGGTGGGTTGAGTGGTGGTGATTTGAGTTGTAGATGGTTGACTAACAGTTGTTAAAACAACTGGTGTTTCAACCACTGTTGCCATTAGAACAGATGATGTGTCACCTGAAGTCTTCTGCTTTTTGGCAGGTGGTGTTGGTGGTAATGAGGATGTTTTTGGTGGTGATGTGATTTATGGTAAGGCAGTGGATTGAGTGTGTGTTGAAGTGGTGGTAGTTGTTGGTCTAACAGATGTTGAAACCACTGAAGTACCAACAGGTGTTTTAATATCTGCTGGTTTGGAGGTTTGATGTGTGGAGCTTTTGGGAGGTGTGGATTTGGGTTGCCTCACTTTTCTAGTGGGCTGTTTTCTTTTAGGCTCAGGATTTTCTTCATCCTTGGGCTCAGAAACACCCTGCACTTCCATTTCCATATAAACTTTTTTCTCCTCTTCAAACCTTGATTTTCCCTTTGCCTCTCTATCCTTTTTCACCCTTGCATTTTCATCAGCAATGGCATTTAAGGTCACATCAACCTTTTTAGAACCATCAGGTTTAGGGATTTCTGCAAGCATACTGGATTTGTCTGCTGCAATGTACAAACCATCTTCATATCCCTTTTTCTTTAGCTGCTTCATTTTCTCCACCTTTTTGGCATCAGCTGGTGGTGGGTTGTCCACAAAGATGATAGTAGGAGGAGCAGAACCAGTGGTTTTCAGCAAGTGGGCCTTGATTGCCTTTATGTCTGTTTGTGTATCCATGAACCTAGCTTCCATCATATTTCTGATCTTTTGAACCTGTATTTCATGTTGCTGATCAGCATATGCCCTTTGTTGGTGAAGCAGAGGTTGAAATAAACTCCAAATCTTAGTGGGAGTAGGAGCAGATGTTGCATCTGGTGCAGCAGTGGGTGTTGCCTTTTGTTCTTGTAACAACTGTTGCAGCATTGACTTAATATCTGCAACAGATGTGTCCAATTTGTCAACCCTCTCCGTCAATTCCTTGTACATTAAACCATCACCCAAGTTAATGGGATCATCTGATTTCCCACTGGCAGTGGTTGTATCAGCAGTTGACTTGGGGAAAGTTTTCCAAAAGTCATCCACAGATGCCCCTTTTTCTTGGTACTGGGGACTTCTTTCCTCAGCAATTGACATCTTTTTAATAGAACTAGTGGTTGGAACAAACCCATCAGCGGATATCAGAGTTGCTGGAGAGGAAATTGCCTTCAAGGGAGTCTTATTGATGAAACAACTGGCCAGGTGTAGACAAGTGGATCCAACACCTGTAGTTGCTGCTCTACTTGAACTACTGATAGGAAGTACTTGTACTTCCTGCAGTGTAACCTCCTCAGTTGTTGGTGGGTTAGCAATGATTGAGACACCAGACCCAGTCACTTGTTGAGGTATATTCACATTAACAGGTGTTTGAGAAGAACTGGTTTGTGTCTGGGCTAAATCAACTGCATCCAACAAAAGTTTTGTTTGTGGGGGAATTTGAGAAGTGAGGATAGGTGTAGAAAGCGAATTTGCCCCGGGCAGTGGGCTGTGGATGATGAATCAAGTGATTCCAGAGCATCATAATTTGGTGTCCCTGTTCTTACAACTTGTTCTTTTTTAGAAGAAGCAGGAGGAGTTTGAGGCTCAGGTTGAGATCTTTCTTTCAACTGCTGTGAGGAAGTAGCAGCAGTGGTTATTGGTGACTTTTGTGTTGTCACTAGTAGTTGCTCTGGGATCTCATCTTCCAGAGTTACCTTTGTTTTGGGTTTGGGGGGCTTTTGTGATTTTTTCTGTTTTGGTCTTTTGGTGGTTTTAGGTGGGGGTTTCACAACAGTTGTTTTGTTGCTGTGATCACCTTGAGCAGTGAGCTCAACAGCAGGTGCTTGTGGAGCAGTGGTAGCTGCTGAAGTCTACTCAGGAACCTCTGCTTGTGTTTTGGAAAGTTTTGACAGCCTTATAAAGGTTTCAGAAGTGAGGCTCTTTATTGAAAAAGGATTGCCCTGGATAAGCACATGGGCATTATCTTTTGAAAATTTCTTTTTAAAATAGTAACTTAAAAACCTTGGAAAGAGCAAAAATTCCTTTTTATTAACATTTGTAACAAGATAATTGAAGATTTCCTGGGAATAGTTAAAATTTTCACCATGTAAGATAGCATAACCCAGATATTGAATCTTCAATGGGATTTCATTGAAAGCAGTGGTCTTGTTTGAGACACACATCAATAGGGTATGAAACAAAAACCTTGTGGCAGGAGGAAAACTGCCTTTTTCTAAAGTGTCTTTTTTTAATTTCCTCTTCAAAACCCCTTTCAATGAAATATGTTTGATACTTTGTTTTAGGGAAAGATGTTTTACCTTGAAGATCATCGAGTTCAAAAACCTCCGAAATGGTTTGAGGTGTTATTGTGACTGGAACACCCTTTATAGAAGAATTGATGGCTAAGGGCTTTTTATCCTTAGTTTCCAACTTAGCATGTTTTCATAATTCTTGTTGGGTATCCATGTAGATCGAAGCATCACAAGTCAACAAAGTTTTGTACTTTGAAGACGACAGAGCATCAATAATGGAATTGAAGGTTTCGGTGTGACTGGGTTTTTCAAGTAGACCCAAGTAGTTATATGTAGATTTGAGTGGGAGAGACATGGTGATTTGAGTATGATTGCGAGAGGAAGAAGACGATGAAGAGGGTGAGTGATTTTGAGAGAAATGGATGATAACTGCTTTGGGAAAGGAATTTTGAATTCGATTCGACAGCAAAAACACTGTTTGGGGGTTTTGATCAGGGTTTTATATGGGGAAAAGTGAATGCTGACGTGGCAGCGGTTACTAAAAGATCAGACCGCTATGTACTGTCCATTAGGGATGGGCTTTTTTCCCAAGTACCCGTACTCGTACCGTACCCGTACCTGTACCCGTACCGATTTTAGGTATTTAGTACATGTATCGGTACCCACTTTTAATGATTTTGGTATTCGGTACTTTCGGTATTGGTACGGGTACAAGTACGGGTAAAAACGGGTACTGGTACCAAATTTTATGTAGACCTTTAAAAGTGTTATTTGTATTATGTTTTATTTCGTATTATGGTATTTGTAGTACTCGTGTTGATTTTACCTATATGGTACCCGTATCGTATCGTATTGTATTGTATTGTTATTCGTACCAATTTTACCTATTTGGCACTCGTACTATATTGGTACTCATGTCAGTTTTACCTATTTAGTACTCGTACAAGTGCTCAAAAACTAAATAAAAACAAAATGGTACCAAAGCGGGTATTGTACCGAAAATACCCATACCAGTACCCGTACTCGTACCCGTACCGTACCAGTATATTTGGTACGATATTTGGTACCCAGTTTTGTTCAAATTCGGTACCGGTATTTTCGGTACCGGTACTGGTATGGGTACGGGTACTGTACCAATTCCATCCCTAGTCAATACTTTCTATAATTTGAGGATGATAGTTGATGATATATGTTTTATATTCAGCAAAATAAAATAAAATAAAACCTTTGTGAACAACCTAATAAAATGAACTAACCTAACATGTATTTTTAATATATTAGTAGTCACATGTGTGTCTTGATATAATTGGTAAGTAGGGATGGGCTTTTTTTCCTAAATACCCGTACCGATTTTAGGTATTTGGTACATGTATCGATACCCACTTTTATTGATTTTGGTATTCGGTACTTTCGGTATTGGTACGGGTACAAGTACGGGTAAAAACGGGTACTGGTACCGAATTTTATGTAGACCTTTAAAAGTGTTTTTTGTATTATGTTTTATTTCGTATTATGGTATTTGTAGTACTCGTATTAATTTTACCTATATGGTACCCGTATCGTATTGTATTGTTACTCGTACCAATTTTACCTATTTGGCACTCGTACTATATTGGTACTCATGTCAGTTGTACCTATTTAGTACTCGTACAAGTGCTCAAAAACTAAATAAAAACAAAATGGTACCAAAGCGGGTACTGTACCGAAAATACCCATACCAGTACCCGTACTCGTACTCGTACCGTACCAATATATTTGGTACCCAGTTTTGTTCAAATTCGGTACTGGTATTTTCGGTACTGGTATGGGTACGGGTACTGTACCAATCCCATCCCTACTGTCCATGTGCCAACCTTTGATGATAATGGAGGACAATTGGTAGGAAACCATTGATGGAACAATATCAGTGGTTTGCAATGGTTACAAATGAGAACAGTAACTGACTTTAAGCTAGCAGTGGATAACCATCAGTGGGTTAAAACACTGATTTTGAACAACAGTTTTTTTTTTGTTTTTTTTTAACTTTAAGCAGAGGTTGACTTTCAGCAGTGGATAACATTTAACAGAGGTTGGCTTTCAGCAGTGGATAACATTTAACAATAAAATGTTTGAACCAAAACAGTGGTTGTAAAAGACTTTTAAGGATTAATGAAAATGATCATTTTTAACTATTTTGAGGATGTTTGACCTTAAACAGATATTTGTCCTTAAACATATGTTTGGACATAAACAGATGTTTGCGGTTAAACAAATGTTTGACCTTAAAAAGGAGTTGGCCCATAAACAATTGTTTGCAAAAAAAGACCAATTTCAAGAATACTATACCTAAACAATCAAAATGAGGAGCTTAATAATCATCCAAGTGTACTTCATTTTTATTTAGTAGTATAAAGATCAAACCACTGTTCAATTTATAGTACATATCAGTTAGCATGCTGGGGTGATGTGATAAATACTGTTACATATAAACATCTCAGTGATATGACATCTAACAATCTAACCGAGTATAAAACACTAATGTGATAAATACTGTTACATATAAACATTGTTAACATAAACAAAGGTAGAATATCTGAGGTGATGACATCTAACAACCTAACAGACTATAAAACACTGATGTGAAAAACACTGTTACATATAAACATTGTTAACATAAACAAAGGTTTGAGCTTAAACAGATGTTTGCCCATAAACAGAAGTTTGGCCATAAACAGATGTTTGGCCTTAAACAAATGTTTGAGCTTAAACAAATGTTTGCCCATAAACATTTGTTTGCAAAAAAAGACCAATTTCAAGAATACTATACCTAAACAATCAAAATGAGGAGCTTAATAATCATCCAAGTGTACTTGATTTTTATTTATTAGCATAAAGATGAAACAACTGTTCAATTTATAGTACAGATCAAACCACTGAAGTGATGTGATAAATACTGTTACATATAAACACTGTTGTGATAAACACTGTTACATCAACCATCTCATTCGATTCAACAACAATGTCTTCAAATCACCAGATTAGATCATGAACCCATATTAGAGGTCAAACAAAAGCACAACAGGACCACATGAATAATATTATTTCCACTTTTACTTGAATGCACTTACATGATAGGGTGATTTGGGATTTTATAAAAATGTTTGTTTTTGTACTTCTTTACAAAATAAGATGTTGACCAAAATTCAAACAGATGTTGACCAAAAGTCAATCAAATGTTGACCAATAGTCAAACAGATGTTTGGTTTAAGTCCAAATATCTGATATAGAAGGCGAAACATCTGTTTAAGGCAAAACATCTGTTTAAGGTCAAACATCTGTTTATGGCCAAACATCTGTTTAAGGTTAAACAACTGTTTAAGTCCAAACCTCTGATATAAAAGGCCAAACATCTGTTAAAGGCCAAACATCTGTTTAAGCCTGAACAGATGTTTAACTTAATAAGATCTACTGTCTTCTCACACTGTTTTCCTCTTCAAAACACTGTTCAACCTAACATGGGTTTCCATTAACTATTGACCAAAATGCAAACAGATGTTCAAACCACTGTTTGTTATTGTACTTCTTTACAAAATTACATAGAATTCAAGAAAATGAAACAATGACTTAAAGAACTATAATTTAACACATAATCTAATCGGGCAAAGCAATATATTATATGACAATTCCCTAGTTTTTACAACATGAAACACAACATCATCATCTGCAATAATCAGATGATATTAAAAATTACATAATAATACTTATTCAGCTTAAAATTACAACGAAATTTAAAATCTAACAACAACACCAAGAAACTTACGAACCTAACAGCAAAAATTTAGTGCTTTTAGCTTTAAACTCCATCAATGTATATCTTCGACAATCGCCATGAACTCCACGGAAGTACTCAATGCATCAACATCAGGATTTATAGAAACCTGATCTCTCATGAACAGACCAAGATGCAGTACATGAAAACACTTCTTCAGGTGTTGAAGAGTAGCCCTGTCCTCATATACTTAATCCTTAACTTTGTTCATAAAGAGCTGCTTTAAACCAAACTTTATGCTTCTTTTAATACAAAAAGGCAGGAAAGACCATTACTCTAGTAAGATAAAATATTATCTTACAGTAGTAGCAGATCCTTTCTTGCGTTTAGTAGGAACTACTGCAGTTTCTACATCATCATCATCATCTGTCCAAAGTCATATATAATCATCATTTAGTCATAAGCAAAAATTATTTTAAATCTACATTTAAAAATCTTTCTTTGTGTTTAATTTAACTTTATGCTTCTTTTAATACAAACCTATAATAACCCGCAGCAGATTGTATGAATTTCAAACAACTGTGATTAGACTGAAATATAAAGCGAGAATTAGAGTATATCACTTCAAAATTAAAAACTCAAAATTTCAAAATTGGAGTAGCAAAAAAACACATACTTTAAACGATGTTGGAACAATGATACTGGAAACAACCGTAGAACAATCATCATCATCATCTGTAGCAGATCATTCACAATCATCATTTAGTCACAACTCAGATAACAAAACTTTAGTAAAAATAAAAAACAAAAACATATACCATGATCAAGGCAAACCACATATTACCAAAAAAAATTCTGAAAGTGGGTCAGAGATAGCTTCAGTTTTCTCTTATCCTTTATGAACAAATGTCGAGTATTGAGAAGAAGAGATTTGAGGGAGAGATACATATCGTCTGTTCAAGTTGCAACTCTCCCATCAAAGAAGGTAGCACATGCAACTTTTCACGATGTTGCAACAATTATACTGCAACATCGATATTGAAAGGTTGATGTGTGATGGGAAGCTTTATTGAAACAACGATGTTAGAACAATGATACTGGAACGATGATTATATAAGGAGCAGTGGTTAGTTATAACAGTCATTGAAACGACGATGTTGGAACAATGATACTGGAGCGATGATTATATAAGGAGCAGTGGTTAGTTATAACAGTCCTTAGCACATGCAACTTTAACAGGGATTTGTCTTCAACAGTGGATAGGCATCATCAGTCTATAAGTCCATCAGTCTTTATAAGGAGCAGTGGTTAGTTATAACAGTCCTTAGCAAGATCAGCTATTATAACCATTCCATAACACTTTGAGATGAAGCAAGGGTCGGTCTATTTAATTGAGAGGAATAATTGCATTACATCCCTGTTGAAAAATAGAATTGATAAATTTAGGTAAAGTGAGGTTGAAAGATGATAACCCAACAGTGGAGGATCTCATTCTACAACTTCAATAAATTCAAGGGTATTCTCAAATAATAGTTCCTGGATGCTTCCAAAGAAGCAACACTTTGGACATCTGTTGTTCTTCAAACATCTATGATCTATTATCTATTCTATCTATTATCTATTATATATAATAAATGAAAGTTATTTGGTCCACGTGGCCCAAATAACTTTCATTTATTATATATAATAGATAGAATAGAGAATAGATGTTTGAAGACAACAGATGTCCAAAGTGATGCTTCATTGGAAGCATCTAGGAAGAATTACATGAGAATACAGCTCAATTTATCGAAGCTGTAGAATGGGATCTCCACTGTTGGGTTATCATCTTTCAACCTCACTTTCCCTAAATTTATCAATTCTATTTTTCAACAGGCATGTAATGCAATTATTACCTTATTTAAGATACCTTCAACTGCATCTTCTGATAAATCAACATTCATTTCACTCAAATGATAGCTTCAACTGCATCTTCAATCATGAACTATCTAAAGAAATGGATGAAATCATCCAAAAATACCAAAAATAAAACTAATTAAACCATCCAATATTCTTGAGTACTCACCATTAATGTGATGACCAATATAAAATCAAACCCTAAAAGTATACAAATCATAATGAAATATGAAACCAGGTAGTTCTATAAAAGGATATCATACGCAATATTCAGGTAATTAGAATGGCCATTTTTACCTTACTTGACAACAATAGCAAACAACATCAAACAACAATAGCAAGTGACCAATCAATCAACCTCATAATCATATAGAAGCCTAAAAATAAAATAAAATAAAATGAAAATTAGATAAGTGAACATCAAAACTGAACAGGAAACCTGACCAAAAATTAACCAAACACCTGATGTTGAATCCACTGTAGATGTTGAATCCACTGTATATGCTGAACCGCTACTGTTACAAACAGATCATACCTCGGGAACTGGAAATTTAAAAGGATCGGCTTCAAAGGCTTCAACAATCGGAAGATTCAAATCTCAAGCAAATGAAACCCTAATTTCAAAAAGAATAATCGGTGAACATATTCACAGATCAATAATCAACATATGTTGTACTCATATCATCACCGTTAAGAAAAAAACTCTTAGTTTCTGAACATATTCAAACATACCAGTTCATGGCGGAAATCTAGCCGCAGGTAAGCGGATCTGAACTTTGATGACCATCGATGACGACAACCTTGGAACCATATGATGAGATTAGGATTAGAAATTAGGGTTTAATTAGAAATTTGTATGAAAATAAGAAGAAATCAACACAGATCTATAAACATACAAATCAAACCTCAAATAGAAGAACCTTGCCGACTGATGTATTGCAAAATACATCTTTATTCGCGTCTAGGTTTGTTTGGTTTTAGTTAGTTTTAGTGTCGGTTTTAGATTAGAATGTACATACTTTTGATCTATTTGTGTTTCCAGGTACTTGAAGCTGAAAGGAAGCATAAACGAGTAAAATCTGGATAGGAGAAAGTTTTGCACGGAAACCTAGGAGCTCGGGAGTGTAACGAAGCGAAAAAGTCAGTTCTGGAGTTACCAGGTGGCCCGCATTGACTTACAGTACATTTGAAGGCGGGCCGCATCAACTTAAAAGATAATTCTGGTATTCAGATGGCTCGCGGCCCGCATTAACTAACCTTATTTCCAAAGCGGGCCGCGTGGAAGTGTTATGTCGGCACAGAATCGTGATCAGCAAAGTAGATTAGGGTTTCTTGGTTTTATATATTCTTAATCGCAATCAGCCGTGAGGATCATCAATTCACGAATTAGAGACTTGTTTAGAGGCTGATTAGAGAGGTTTGAAGGCTCGGGATCACGTGGAATCGTCGGGGATCATTCAGGAGCATTCGGGATCGAAGAAACGGGTTTTACAATCTTGTTCATTCGTTTTTCGTTTGTTTTTAATTGTTCGATGATGAATTCTATTTTGATTTTGATTGTTATGTTCGTAGACATGATTTTTGGCTAAAAACCTTTACTACCTAGGCTATGATGAATGTTTAACAAAGATTGGATTTTTATTTGATTTTTAGTATGGTTATGGATCTTTCTTGAATTGTAAAAGCTTTGGATTTCTACCTTGGTGCGTATGTGTGCTTGTGATTATTTTATTATTGTTTGTTGCTTCGTTCGAGTCTTGGTGACGGTCTTTATCACGGAATAGGTTCGGGCTAGGATTCTTGATTTAGGTGACTGTCTATATCACGTAATAGGTCATTAATCCTTTAGGGTGAAAATCTAGTAAGTAATCTTAGAAGTAATATTCGGTAATCTAATAAAATCAAGTGTGCAGCTAAACTTGTCGCCGTAAAGCTCGAGGTTATTAATAGGTCTCGGTCTCGTTATAAGGACTTAGCTTGCCATTGTCTATTAAGTCAAGTTTAGAATCCATTGTCGCTTTAGACGTTCGCGCGGCAAAGTAGAGCGTCTTACATAAGCACTTTCAAGAAACTAGAGGGCTGTAAGGATAATCTAGCAAACCGGTAGTTTAACAACCTTTAAGGGATCTTAGCGTGCTCTTGAGAGGGATTAGGGGTCCTTAGATTTCCTTAGAGGCGAGAATATTAAGATCCCGGTTCCACACCACAAAACTATCATTTAGAAATCCAATCCAAGTTAAACAGGAGTCTAGCCTAGGTAGCTTTCATCATCTCTTGAGTTCAGTCGTCGTGCGAGTTCGTTTATAGTCGTCTAGCCTAGTTAGTCGTTATTTGCATTTGTAGGATTTTTAGAAAACCCCCCCCAATCAATAAACATTTAGTTAAAGTCCGTGTCAGTCTTAGTCTAGATAGAGTCTTAGCGTAATCAGTAGAGTCTCTTGGGTTCGATACTCGGACTTCCTTAGGCTATATTACATTCGATCGGTACACTTGCCGGTTGTGTGTTTTAGGGTTTAGAGAGTCTTAGTTTTATAAATTTAAAGCTTAGAGAGTCTAGAATTAGGGTTTAATTTAGTCATTTTAGTTAACCCGTTTCGAGCACATCAAGTTTTTGGCGCCGTTGCCGGGGACTCTTGGCGATTGCGTTGACTACTTTGTTTGGACTTGTTTGATATATTACGTGCTATTTGTGTTCGTTGAGTCGTAGGAGTCTAAAAAATTTAAAAATCCAAAAATATTTGCTTTAGTGTCCTTTCTAGAATAGTGAGTCGTTGTTAGCGTCTTTTCGTTGTTCGTCTTTGGTGGATGCCCCATACGCGTTCGCAGGGACCGCCACCGCCTCTGTTTACAGTCGAGTCTTCTGAGTCATCTTCTTCGTCTTCTTTAGTTCCGTATTCCACCCCCACGTTCGACTTCACACCGAAGCCTTCACCCCACGTTTCACCACACGTTTCCCCACCACCCTCCCGTTCACGTTCGCCTAGTCCTCCACCCGTAGTTCCTATGGCGAATCGTACCGTTTATCAGCAGGCGACCACCGGTTTCACTGGTGCCAATTCGCCCATCACCCTTCCAAACATTCCGAATGAGAGGTCCTGGCAGATTCCTTCGTACATCATGACCGCCATCACCAATTCTTGCCAGTTCCATAGGCGTGACGACGAGGATGCACCCGCCCACATCAATCATATCACTCGCCTTTGCAGCACCTTCTCCATCGAGGGGGTGAACCTTGATGCTCGATACCTTCAGGTATTTCCATTTTCTCTCGCTGGACGCGCAGCAGTCTGGTTCGATTCTCAGCCAGCAGGAACCTTCACTACTTGGGCTGGTCTTCGCGATGCTTTCTTAGCTAAATACTTTCCGCCAGCCAAGGCATCTCGCCTTCGAGATCAGATTCATTCCTTCCGTATGGAGCCTGATGAGCCATATCACTTAGCCTGGGAGTGTTTTCAGACGCTTCTTTCTCGTTGTTCGCAGCACGGCTTGTCAGATTGGGCGTTAGTTGAGAAGTTTTACAATGGTCTTACTCCTGAGATTAGAGCGCGTTTCGATACTTCAGCAGGAGGTCAGCTTATGGGAAAGAAGACGGTAAATGAGTGTAATGATTTGTTTGAGAGTTTCGCACACTCTGATGTGGATTACAGCACTACCAGCAGGACTTCCATTCCTGTTTCTACCACCTCGGCCGGTCGAGGTGGAAGCCAAGTTAGCTTGGATTCATCGGTAGCTGCTGCAGTCGAGAGAGTGAAGAGAGAGATGAGGGAGGAGATGAAGCATGAGTTGAATGAGATTAGGAAGAAGGTTGATAGGTGTGAGCTTTGTAGGGGAGGTCACGACACGCTTGATTGTCCCACACTTACGTTAGAGCAGGTTGAGTACATAGCAGGCCAGTCTAGGGGTCAGTTCGGTAGTAATAATAGTTTTAACCCCAGCTGGCAGGGTAGTGGTAGTAGTGGTAGTTTTCTCCCTTCTGGCAATCCCCCTGGTTTTCCATCTGGTCAGTATCAAAATAGGGGGCCAGGTCTTTACACGAGTGGTGGTTCGGGACAGAGTAGTCAGTATAGTGGTGTAGGAGGTCAGTTTGCGAGTGGAGGGTTGAATCAGGAAAGTCAGGGCAGTGGCAAGGCTCCAGAGAGTGGTATGAGTAGGATGGAGGAGATGTTCGCCCAGATGATGACACAAAATCAGGCGATGATGACACAGAATCAGGCGACGCAGAAATCTCTCGCTGATTTCGCTAAAAATCAGGAGCAGATTAATCAGAGACATGAGCTTCAGCTTAAGAGTCAGCAGTCCACATTGTTAGATCTCCAAAGGACAGTTGGTGATATTGCTAAGAAGTTGTAGGAGCGTCCACCGGGTCGGTTTTCGGGAAATACTTTCACGAATCCCGCAGATCATACTGTGAATGCCATTACGACCCGCAGTGGGAAGAGTCTAGGAGAGGTTGTGAGAGGGAGAGTAGAGGAAGAGGATGATGATTATGTAGATGAGGTTATCGAGTTGGAGGCGCCAGGCAAAGTGCAACATAGGCTAGACCCAGCGAGTACCGCACACGCCGAGGAGTCGCCAGTAGAGAAGAAAGTTGAGAAGTAGCCGAAGAAGGTTCGGCCACTACCACCTGTGATTGATATTTCGCGTCTTCCATTCCCCGCTCATGCTAGGCAGCAGATGTATGCGAGGGAGTATGATAGGTTTCTTGATATGTTCACCCAGTTGAAGGTGAATCTTCCATTCATTGAGGTTTTGAGGTCGATGCCGAAGTATGTTAAGTTTATTAAAGATTTTCTCAAGCATAAGGGTGGGGTAGGTGAAAGTTCTAGTACTCCATTGAGTGGAGAGTGTTCTGCCGTGATCTTAAATAAAATTCCTGAAAAACTCACCGATCCTGGCGTTTTTACGATCCCCTGTTTGTTTGGTGGTAATGTTGAAAACCACGCGTTAGCGGACCTTGGTGCTAGTATTAATTTGATGCCATACTCCTTTTATGAAAAACTAGGCCTTGGTGATTTGAAGCCGACTCGTATGACCCTCTCGCTAGCGGATAAGACGGTTAAATATCCTAGAGGGATTGTGGAGAATTTGTTGGTAAAAGTTGATAAGTTTGTGTTTCCGGCCGATTTTGTAGTGTTAGATATGGAGGCCGATGTTAGAGTCCCTTTGATTTTAGGGCGGCCGTTCTTGAATACGGCCAAAGCGCTTATAGATGTCTTCTTAGGCACGATCACACTTAGAGCGGAGGATGAGTCGGTGGTTTTTAAGGTGAATAATGCGAGAAGGGCAAGTGAGAGCGTGGAGGCGATAGAGTCGATGAAGGAGAGTGAGAAGGTTGCGAGTGATGAGAAGAAGGTGGGGAGTGAGCCTTCTTTAGAAGAGATGTTAAAACCCAAGTGTGGGGACCCGCCGGATAGGAAGGTAGAGGAGTTAGAGGAAAGAGTAGCGAGTTTAGAAGCTAAGATAGAGAAACTGAGTAAGGCTCAGTGTGGGGATAGGGTTAAAGATGATACATTCAGATTCAAACCGCCCGATGGAGAGTTGAAAGAGTATGATGGAGTTAGGAGAGATACGGGCGAAGTTAGGAGTGAGAGTGCGATAGCCCGTAAGGTGCGGGCGATGCTAGAAGGTGAGCCCCGCATATATGATCCTCCGTAAGTGCGTAAATATGTGTGTTTACTTGTAGAGTTTGTACATTGAGTCATTGTCCGTGTCGTGTCTTTAGCTTAGTGTTTATGTGTCGTTTAGGATAGTTTGCGTCGTTTTGTGTTTTAGCGTCCATCGTATGTCGTAAAAGTGTTTTGCAGGTACACTCCACTTTACGAAGGTCGAACACAGCAACCGAGTACTGCCCAGGTAAGTTTTATGTTCAAAACGACAAAATACGGGGGCATGGGCAGTTTGGGTATTAACTAAAAGAATAAAACAGCAATCTGCTATTGCTGTTAATGAGTTTGCTGCTGTTAGCTGTCCAGGCGGCCCGCATCAGGTTACATTAAACATATACGCGGGCCGCATGGACTTAATGAAACTATCGATTTGTTGGACGCTCGCGGCCCGCATTGACTTACCCTTACTTCTAAGGCGGGCTGCGTGGGTCATGTTATTCAATGAACAGCAGTTTAGGCCCAATTTTGTTTCACAAATCACATCCATTCATCCATTATCCATTAAATCATAATTTGTACCATCACTATCACTGTTCCATATCACCATCGTTGGTTCGGGTCGTCTACGGGGTTTGTGCTTGCATTGTACTTTTATATTTTGTACCATGAGTCTAAATTAGAAGTTTTGAGTCTTTGTTTAGAGTCGGTATTGCTTTGGTATTGTGCTTGTTTTTGTTGTTGCAGGTTCGAACATGTACCACCCGTACTCAATCTCCATTCGGGTGAATTTGGAGCTGTTGATCGATTTTCAACGCATTTATCAAGCATACTAGTTAGTGTCAAAGCCGATCGCGAATGAAATGCTATACGATCGAGCTGGATTGGACGAGAGTTTTGGAGCTTACACATTATATTACCAGCTAAGTCCTTTCCGATTTGCCCTTGGTCTTTTATTTTTTATTTTATTTTTCGTTTTTGAGTCGGTTTCCATCTTACATTGAGGGCAATGTAAAGTTTAAGTGTGGGGATGGGAAACTATCGTTTAGTGTCTTTAGTTAGTGAGTCTTGGATTTAAAAAAAAAAATTAAAAAAAGAAATAAAATCAAAAAAATTAGAAAATGTCTTTTGAAATAAGAAGTTTGCAAAAATAAAAACGGAAAATGATAGAAAAGTTGGATTTTTGTTTGGGTTCAAATAATGATAATATGAGAATAAAATAATCGTGCTTGTGTCTAATTTGGGATATGCGGGTAGGCTTGGTTCGGTTCTAAGTTCCTTTGATCTTTAAAATTACCTAATTGTCGGTCTACTAGTGGGTTCTCATATAGGGAAAGTGAAGAAACTGAAACCGCCGAAAATAGTAAAAGGGGTGCCGTTATAAGCTAAGATCGTTAGAGTTTTTTGTCATATCTCGCTGAAAAAGAAAAAAATAATAAAAAAATAAAAGTGAGCTAGAAACTAAATGAAAGTAACACAGGCCTACGCATTCCGAGTTGGGGATAGCGACTCTACAGCCGGTTTGCCTCTGGGATGTGTGAAATCGATTTGCCGAATAAAAGTACCGAAACCTATGTAATCTGTGATTGGGGATAGCGACTCTACAGTCGGAATACCGCTGGGTTAGGGAAAGCATCGTCTAGTCTCACGAATAAATGTAAAAAAAAAAAAAAAAAAAAAAAAAAAAAAAAAAAACCAAGAAAAAAGAAAAAAAATGGAAAAATAGATTTGATTTCAAACTCTCTTGATCTTGGTATAAAACGGTAAGGAAATAACCCAGTGGTTGTTCCTTTTGTCCTATAAGCTTGAGGGGGAATTAGGTGGACTTGCGATTCTTAGTGTGAGACCCTAGGTAGATTGACCGCACTTGAACTAAATTGCATGATAAGGGCTGGAACCGGGTTGGGTTTAAGTGGATCGATATACTTGCAATCGCGGCTAACACGAGTTACGATTTTAATAAAATAACTTATACCTTTGGCCCGTTCAATTATTCCGACTATGATTCCGTTTGCATAATTCTTTTTCGGGGACGAAAAAAGGGTAAGTGTGGGGATATTTGATGTATTGCAAAATACATCTTTATTCGCGTCTAGGTTTGTTTGGTTTTAGTTAGTTTTAGTGTCGGTTTTAGATTAGAATGTACATACTTTTGATCTATTTGTGTTTCCAGGTACTTGAAGCTGAAAGGAAGCATAAACGAGTAAAATCTGGACAGGAGAAAGTTTTGCACGGAAACCTAGGAGCTCGGGAGTGTAACGAAGCGAAAAAGTCAGTTCTGGAGTTACCAGGCGGCCCGCATTGACTTACAGTACATTTGAAGGCGGGCCGCATCAACTTAAAAGATAATTCCGGTATTCAGATGGCTCGCGGCCCGCATTAACTAACCTTATTTCCAAAGCGGGCCGCGTGGAAGTGTTATGTCGGCACAGAATCGTGATCAGCAAAGTAGATTAGGGTTTCTTGGTTTTATATATTCTTAATCGCAATCAGCCGTGAGGATCATCAATTCACGAATTAGAGACTTGTTTAGAGGCTGATTAGAGAGGTTTGAAGGCTCGGGATCACGTGGAATCGTCGGGGATCATTCAGGAGCATTCGGGATCGAAGAAACGGGTTTTACAATCTTGTTCATTCGTTTTTCGTTTGTTTTTAATTGTTCGATGATGAATTCTATTTTGATTTTGATTGTTATGTTCGTAGACATGATATTTGGCTAAAAACCTTTACTACCTAGGCTATGATGAATGTTTAACAAAGATTGGATTTTTATTTGATTTTTAGTATGGTTATGGATCTTTCTTGAATTGTAAAAGCTTTGGATTTCTACCTTGGTGCGTATGTGTGCTTGTGATTATTTTATTATTGTTTGTTGCTTCGTTCGAGTCTTGGTGACGGTCTTTATCACGGAATAGGTTCGGGCTAGGATTCTTGATTTAGGTGACTGTCTATATCACGTAATAGGTCATTAATCCTTTAGGGTGAAAATCTAGTAAGTAATCTTAGAAGTAATATTCGGTAATCTAATAAAATCAAGTGTGCAGCTAAACTTGTCGCCGTAAAGCTCGAGGTTATTAATAGGTCTCGGTCTCGTTATAAGGACTTAGCTTGCCATTGTCTATTAAGTCAAGTTTAGAATCCATTGTCGCTTTAGACGTTCGCGCGGCAAAGTAGAGCGTCTTACATAAGCACTTTCAAGAAACTAGAGGACTGTAAGGATAATCTAGCAAACCGGTAGTTTAACAACCTTTAAGGGATCTTAGCGTGCTCTTGAGAGGGATTAGGGGTCCTTAGATTTCCTTAGAGGCGAGAATATTAAGATCCCGGTTCCACACCACAAAACTATCATTTAGAAATCCAATCCAAGTTAAACAGGAGTCTAGCCTAGGTAGCTTTCATCATCTCTTGAGTTCAGTCGTCGTGCGAGTTCGTTTCTAGTCGTCTAGCCTAGTTAGTCGCTATTTGCATTTGTAGGATTTTTAGAAAACCCCCCCAATCAATAAACATTTAGTTAAAGTCCGTGTCAGTCTTAGTCTAGATAGAGTCTTAGCGTAATCAGTAGAGTCTCTTGGGTTCGATACTCGGACTTCCTTAGGCTATATTACATTCGATCGGTACACTTGCCGGTTGTGTGTTTTAGGGTTTAGAGAGTCTTAGTTTTATAAATTTAAAGCTTAGAGAGTCTAGAATTAGGGTTTAATTTAGTCATTTTAGTTAACCCGTTTCGAGCACATCACCGACGAAGAAGATGAAAATTACAAATCAAACCTCAAATGGAAAAACCAACATCAACCATGGTTAAACTTTAGATCTGACAAGAAATACCAACTATAGCTCGGGATGAAAATTACAAAAGCCAGATATTACCTCTTCATGGTATAATCAGACATGAAAATTACAAAGGCTGATTTCGAATTATGTGTTCTTCAATTTCAGGTTCAACGTCGAATTAGGGCTACAAAATCAAGAAACCCGAGTTAGGATTGCAACCAAAATTAGGGCTACAATACTGAAATAAATGAAGATATATGGCTTACCTGGTGACGCTTCGAATGATTCACGATGAGATGATTTGGTTTGATCTTTGATTTAGAAGGGAGAAGAGTACAGGAGAAGGAGAAGCAGATTCAGATCTAGGGTTTTGAAAAGAAAAAAAGGTGACGAAGGGAGTATAAAAGGGATGGAAGCTTGGTACTGTTGGGCGGGAAAATGAAACTGAGGATGCCCTAATCAAGTGACACGTGGCCCAAATCACTTTTATTTATTATATATAATAGATGTTAAAAAAGGTGGAAGATTTTAAAAAAAATAAACTAGTGGGGGTAGGATCATCCCCCATTTCCATTATTTTTTGTAGAATGGACCATCTTCAAAAGGACTATGATGTAGCACGTAGGAGACGGATCATCAAGGGAAGGGAGGATGGAGTGCAGCCCAACAAAAAATTATACCGCTTGCCAAACACAAGACACAAACACAATTTCTCTCTCTTTCTGCTTCACTGACTATACACGCAACCACCACCGTCGTCACAGCCACTGTGGTTGTTCTAAATTGGCACATTTGGAGACCCATCGTATTAACTTAATTTAATCAGGCATTGATCAAACTCCTCATCAGAGATTATTAGAATCTTCCATCTGTATTCAACAGGTAACCGACCGCCACATAAATATCTTTAATTTAGGAAATCATGAATGCTGGGGATTCAGCTCACATTGTTTTTGGTGTTGAAATCGTATGGTTTCAATAGATACTGTTTGAACTTAGGCGTGCACACCAACTGTTTGATGAAATGCCAACCTGAAGTTTATTGCTTATCCGTGTAAAAAAGGCCCAGCGCCATTATTTGCATTAGTAACTCCCTGTTTGGATTTCTACAATGCAACCTTGCTAGTGGAAGTTGGATTCTGAAGAGGTATGGTCCCAATTCCTTGCCAACATGGCAAGGACCATACCACTTTCTCCATCCTACATGGCGTCGACGTCAGCCGCATCATCCAGAAGCCTCTAGAAGCTTCTGGAAAATATCCAGGTGACACCAAAGATACTCCAGGCGACATAAAGGACAACACGTGTCACCAATCATCAAGCGCCATGTAGACCTGCAACAGGTCAGGGAGCAGCCAGACAACGTCAGTACGATGTTTCCACATTCGACAAATAAAGACGCGCCACGTGTACCACTACACTGACCGCAGCAGAGGAGACCAAGGGGATATTCCCCTTGGTCGGACAGCTGGCGCGCATCCACAGCTGGCATCATTGCTCCTCCCTCTTTCACCATCCGGCTATAAATAGGACCCTTCACCATCCAGGTTGATTATCTTGCTCTCACTATTCTCACACTTAACACACACTGATTATCCTTCCTCGGAACAGTACTTATTCTCACGCCGGAGCCTGGTTAAGAGGGAAACCCCCATATTCCCCTCTTAACGAGACTAACGGTTGCTGTTTTGCAGGTAACAGTCATCTCACGAGTAGGAAAAGAGATTGAACCCACGGAAGAAGTAACCCCACTGATTAACCGTAGTGTTAACCAGTGTTTCATCATTGGCGCCATCCGCTTTTAGCAAAACCACTCTCATCTCTTTTTCCTTTTCGAAAAACTCGTTAAAATGGCTGAAAACAACCCTTCCCACCAAGTCGATGGAGACGTTTCTTCCTTCGAACTCGTTTCGGACAACATACACGTCCAACGAGGCCCGAGGAACGAAGCTATCCAAGAAGGGCCACCAAACTTGGAGTTTCCCAGCATTTTTGGGAGCACATCCAGGATCGCTACTCAAAACGCACCTGGTCCCGTTTTTCAAACTCCACCCAGAATCATCACTCAAACCACAAATGGAGCTACGTTTCAGGCTCCATCAGAGGTAGTCCAACCGACACCACCAGTGCAAACTCAGAGCCATGGAGCTGGCCCCTCAGCTCCATCGGACCAAGCACAACTAAACTTCTCAGCATTATTGGGGCTACCAGAAGGAAAAACTCTGGCTTCCTGGTACGCCGAGCAAGTGGCGTCGATAAATCTTGTTTACACACAACTCAGCGCGCAGCAAGCATTGCTTCAAGCACAAGCTCACCAGTCAGCATTTGTCACTCCACCGCAAAGGCCTTTGAGCGCACCTATGCCTCAACAGACCAATGCATACACCCTGCGTCCTGAGTCACTACCTCCACAGCATGTTAGAAGGCCAAGCGCGCACGACACGCGCGATACTTACGGTGAAACAGAAAGCAACTATGTGCAACATTCCAACCAACCGAAGAAGCCGATACAAAGTCGTTTAGGTCCGCGCAACATAAACGACGAATTTGAAAACGATGAGGAGACGCGCACAGTGTTCAGCAGGCTCCCACCAGAGCACGAAGCATACAAACCTCGCAAGCGTGCGGGTTACGACCCAAAAGCAGAGCATGACTTTACTCTAAGCTATCGCCCAGATGACATGGCTGAGAATTCAAAGTTCATCCGAGAGATCGCCACGGCTGACATAGACAAAACCAAATTGCCACATAACGTGGGCAAATACAACGGGTTGACAGACCCAGACGATCATCTCCAAGTGTTTAACGGTGCGGGAGCAACGGGCGGATGGAACCTGCCAACCTGGTGTCACCTCTTTGCTCAAACTTTCGTAGGCGCGGCGCGCATTTGGTTTGACAGCCTACCAGCAGGCAAAATCAAATCCTGGATCGATTTCAGAGAGAAGTTCCTGGCACACTTCTCACAACAACGACGACACACCAGGGATCCAGCCGATTGTTTGAACATATGGCGCAGAGACCACGAAAGCGTGGAAGATTTTATTACTCGGTATAACAAAGAATGTTTAGAGATTGGCGACTGCGGCGAGAAGATGATGCGCGCACACTTTATGCGGGCAGTCAAGTGCGATGATTTAATCAAGCGTGTAAAAGGTAGAGACGGAGGACCCAAAGATTGGGAAACCTTCATCGAGGCGGCCAAAACCATCGCGCAGTCAGATAGGCAGTTGACCGGTGACGACAACCGTCAGCGCAGTTACAATCATACCGACCGGAACAGCAGAAAAGGCAGAAACCAATCTTGGAGAGCATCCGGTCATAGGGAAAGGAGCCCAGTGAAAGAAGACGCGCGTCACACGATCAACCAAATCGCAGGTGAAAAAGGATAACCGAGAGAAGCAGTGGACACTCCTAACGAAAACCCCTTCAGAAGTCTTGGCAACCGAGAACCACCAGTTCAAGCCACCACTGCAGATGCGTAACAAGAGGGGCCAAGACCCGAATCTTTTCTGCGACTTCCACAAGGACACCGGCCATTTAACCGACGATTGTTTTAGCCTCAAACAAGAGATCGAAAGGGCTTTGAGAGACGGAAAATTAACTCACCTGGTTAAAGGCGGCAAGCGTGATTACCGTCAGATTCAACGAAGAGAAGAAGGGCCGGACAACAAAAAACTCCGGAAGTTAGAAACCCACATGGTTCAAGGGGGCCCACGAAGGCCGAAGAGAAGTTACAACAAGCGTGCGCAAGATGACTCATGGCGCGAGAAACAAGTCGTTTTCCCAGTTGTCAGAGGAGGCCCACGAGAGAGACGGCCCATAGTCATTTCAGGCGTCGTTGGGCATTACCAAACAGATTACATCTTCATCGATCCGGGGAGCACTGCGGATATCATATATGAACAATGTTTCAATCAATTTGATCCAGAAGACAAGGCGCGCTTAGAACCAGTTGATTACCCGCTCACTGGCTTCTGCAATGAAGCCGTTTTTCCTCTAGGACAGATATCATTCCCAGTGCTGCTCTCGGACGGAAGAAATTCAAGAACAGAGGAAGTCACATTCATGGTGCTGCCAGCACACTCAAGGCACGATATTCTGTTGGGAAGAGAATCCCAAGGTGATTTCAGCATGATTTGCTCTGGCCCACACTCCGCAGTAGGATTTCCAACAGAAACAGGAGTAGCCATCATCTATGCAAGCAAAGAAGTATTAGCGACAGATGAGCTAAGGCCTGCGAAGACAAGGAAACCAGAAGCACGCCAAGAGGCAGAAAAGTGGGTATTAAACAGCGCATATCCGGAGCAGACAGTAACCCTGGGACCTGCAATGTCCGATCTCACGCGCGCGGCGCTTAAAAAACTGTTGTTCCAAAACATGGATGTCTTTGCCTGGACGCCAGCAGACATGGTGGGCGTTCCACGGCACATAGCTGAACACCGCTTAAACGTATCAGAAGAAGCCAAACCGGTGGTACACGCTAAACGCCACTTGGGAGACATAAAGCATGACGCCATGAAAGAGCAAGTGATAGAGCTGTTAAACGCGGGAATCATCAGAGAGGTCAGGTATCAAACATGGGTGGCAAGCCCAGTGATGGTCCAGAAGAACAATGGCAGCTGGAGAATGTGCGTGGATTACAAAGATCTGAATAAGGCATGTCCGCGCGACTGTTACGCCTTACCAGACATCGATGAGAAGATCGATTCACTTGCCACATTCCGATGGAAATGTTTCCTTGATTGCTACAAAGGGTACCACCAGGTGCAAATGGCCGTGCAAGATGAAGACAAGACCGCGTTCCGCACACCGACAGGGTTATACTGTTATACCAAAATGCCTTTTGGTCTTAAAAATGCGGGCGCGACTTACCAAAGGCTCATGAACGAAACCTTCCACGACGCCATCGGCAAGTACATAGAAGTGTATATGGATGATCTAGTTATCATGAGCAAGGAGGAGAGTACAATGTTGCTGAACATCCAAAAGACGTTCGATACTCTGCGCGGAGTCAGCATCAAGTTAAACCCAGCGAAATGCTCCTTTGGCATGGAGGAGGGAAAATTCCTGGGTTTCATTGTCACGAAAGATGGTTTCAAGGTGAACCCCGACAAGATACAAGCAATCGAACGCATGCCGTCACCGTCGACGATCAAGGAGATGCAAAAACTGGCCGGACGGTTGGCAGCACTCAACCGCTTCCTAGCCAATCACGCGGCAAAATCATTCCCGTTTATAAAAACTCTCCGAAACTGCATGAAGAAGAGTCAATTTCAGTGGACTCCGGAAGCTGAAAGTGCTTTCCGCGAGATGAAAGACTGCCTCATCAAGCTACCAACCTTAACTGCACCAGTCAAAGGTGAACCTCTGGTACTATACTTGTCCGCCTCCGACAGAGCAGTGGGAGCTGTGTTGCTCGTCGACCGGCAAGGCGTCCAGACGCCGGTCTATTACGTGTCACGAACTCTAACCGATCCAGAAACCCGGTACGCAATCATGGAGAAACTAGCGCTCGCACTAATCCATGCATCAAGACGGTTGCGTAGGTACTTCGCCAATCACGTCATCCACGTGTTAACTAACTACAACATTGGCAATGTACTCGCCAGACCGGAGATTTCAGGGAGACTGCAAAATGGGCGATAGAGCTCGGGGGTCATAATATAGTGTTCAGACCAAGACCGGCGATCAAGGGCCAAGTGCTCGCAGACTTCATAACCGAGGTACCAGACGACAAAGATCGAGAATGCAAGGCAATGGAAAAGGCCGAGAAACAAAAAGTGGAAGAACCATGGCTGTTGTACACAGATGGAGCATCCAACGAGGATGGCGCAGGCGCTGGTCTCCGGCTGGTGAGCCCCGATAAACACGAGTTCACCTATGCCATACGCCTGGATTTTAAAAGCACAAACAACGAGGCCGAGTACGAAGCCTTCCTCGCTGGGCTACGATTGGCAATCAAAATGGGTGTACGACACATCGAGGCACACGTAGACTCCATGTTGGTGGCAGGCCAAATCAACGGAGAATACGAAGCCAGAGGAGATACGATGGCACTTTACCTGAGCCAAGCAAAGACACTATTGCAGACCTTCTATTCCTACAAAGTACATCACATTAATAGAAGCGAGAACAAGCCAGCAGACGCGCTGAGTAAACTCGCCTCCACAAGCTTTCAGCATCTGGCAAAGGATGTACGAATAGAAGTTTTGAGCAATCCGTCAGTACCGCTTCGAGAAGTAAGCGTCGTCCAGCTAGGGACAACGTCTTGGATGACTCCGATAATCACATACCTCCAAACTGGAGTACTCCCGGAGAACAAGGCAGAAGCAAGGAAGGTCCAGTACAAATCCGAACATTACCAGATGGCTGATGGGATCTTGTACAGAAAATCATACCTTGGGCCTTTGTTAAGATGTGTTGACCCCGAAGACGCACGGTATTTGATCAGAGAAGTGCATGAGGGAATCTGTGGCATACACGCCGGCCCAAGAATGGTGGTAGCGAAAGTCATGAACGCGGGATACTATTGGCCCGGAATGCATTTGGACGCGGTCAAAGAGTTGAGGAAATGCGGGGGATGTCAAAGACATGCGCCCAAGACAATGCGTCCCAAGAACGAGCTGGTACCGGTCACCACCGCATGGCCTTTCCAACAATGGGGAATCGACATGGTCGGTCCTTTTCCCGAAGCCCCAGGAGCGGTCAAGTTTATAATAGTCGCAGTCGACTATTTCACCAAATGGGTAGAGGCGAAGGCCCTCGCGTCGACCACAGCTACCATCGTGAAAAAGTTCATTTGGGAACACATAATATGTCGTTTCGGTCTACCCCTCAAGATCATCACAGACAATGGAACTAACTTTGCCGAAGATAACCTTCAAAAGTGGTTTACAGAACTACACATCGAGCATACCTTCTCCTCGGTAGCGCACCCGCAGGGGAATGGTCAGGTGGAAGCCGTCAACAAAAGCATAGTCGACGGAATCAAGGCAAGGTTAGGAGAAAAGAGAAGAGGATGGGTGGACGAGTTGCCCAGCATTTTGTGGGCACATAGGACGATGCCCAAAACTAGCAACGGAGAAACACCGTTCAGCTTGGTTTACGGGTCGGAGGCTGTAATACCAGCAGAGATAGGATTGCCATCACCAAGAATGCTCTCCATGAATATGATCAACAATGAAGAAGAAAGGAGACTCGACCTCGACCTCCTAGAAGAACGGAGAGAAATGGCAGCAATCAACGAAGCAAAATACAAAACAAAGCTGGAAAAATATTACAACTCCAAGGTCCGAGTATGCACCTTCAACCCGGGAGACTATGTCCTCAGAGACAACGAAGCATCAAATGCAGAGAAACCCGGGAAGTTGGCTCCCAAATGGGAAGGCCCATACGTCATTGACACCGTGCTCGGAAAGGGGGCCTACAAATTACGCACCATTGACAACAAAGAGGTTCCCCGCACATGGAACGCTCAACAACTGAGAAGGTGCTACTTATGAATGAAGTTCTTGTAATTGCAAATGGCCAAGTTGCCAACACATTTATAATACAAGAAGTGTTTGGCTATCTTTTTTATGCAAATTTCTGTCACAACTGCATGTATCACTTTGGGCATACACGAAAACATCCACGGCTCGACCATTAGGAAACGTTGTAGACCTCCAAGGCCTGTCACAAACAAGTGCACAGCCGGGTCACACACACAACTAAAGCCTAACGAACGCCGATCAAATACTTCGTGCCCCCATAGACACGAAAACGTCGAACACAGGACAAACAAACATTGTACACACCCCCAAGGCTGAGCACAGCCGGGTACACACAATAACCTGTCAACTCGATCACTTCGTATTCACGATCCAAGCTGCGCACAAATACGACAGAATAAAACGTTGTAATAAACACAACACAACCTGTCAGCGCCATTATTCATTCGTGATACCTGAATCAAAGTAATTACACATGCACATATTATGACGATAACAAATTTCGCAATAAAAACAGGACAACTGTTAGCATAACATATAGCCAAAATTCCACAAACATAACACAGAAGTTAGAATTGTTTATCAAATTGTCAGTGACAAGACCAAAGCAGGTCATACGCGGCACGCAGGCCGGAAACTTTCATTCTGGATGACTAGAGCCAGCACCTCCGGACGTACCACCGTCATCACCGAGCGCTTTCTTTAACAACGCGACACCGTCCGACCTCCGGGCCAATTTGTTCGCGGCCTTAACCACAGCAAACTCCAAAGAGGAAAACTCTTGTCTCTTTTCAGCGTAAGCCGCACCACAGTCCTCTTTCCACAGCTCAAAGCGATGCTCTTTCTCCTTATTAGCAGCAGCAGCTCTGCCCTCGATATAGCCATCCTTACGTCCGCTACTATAGCCCGCTTGCCCCAACTCAAACATGTAGTTGGCCAGCTCATGCGACTTGACAATACGATCAGCAATCTGCAACAAACGCACAAGTAAGGAACGATTCATGAAAGTAACAAAAAAGCACAATATAAGGAATTACCAGAGGCACTGCGCGGGAAAGTAACCATTTACAATCAGCAGACATCTCTTCAGCAAGGAGTTCAGCGGCCTGGCACTCAGCAGTTTTCTCCTGAAGAAGACGTTCAGAAGTCTCGCATTGCCTCGCCAGGATTTCCAGCTTAGCGATGCGTTCAACATACTCTGTCTCCTTTTTCTCGAACGCCATGCGCGCCTGATTAGCCTCGTCCGCAATCTCCTTCTTCTCACCAGACAAACGTGTAATCGTGTCACGCTGTAACTTAAGCTCCACGTTGGTGCGCTCGCACGCAGCCTCCCAGCTTTTCTGCTTGTCAGCATTTACTTGTTTTTCCTGAGCAAGTTTTCCCTCTGCATCAGCAAGCCTCCACTCCAACCCCTTTTTCTCAGCATTGAACCTCTCCTTCTCCTCCGCAAATAGTCTTTTATCATTCTCAAACTCCATTACGTCCTCCCCCAGCTGCTTCCACTCGCGGACAATCTCCTGAGTGGTAGAGAAAAAATTAACCCCGGCCTGCACATGATCATCCAACAGTGCAAACCGGCGGCGTTTCCTCTGAAACATCCTCTCGGCAGGGGGGAGGGACATCGAGTAGAATTCATGACAATTTTCAAGGTTGTCCATCCTAGAACCTTGGTTCAAGTTCCAGTGAGGGATGTACGGGAGATCGTCACAGGCAGGATTCGTGGTATCGAAAGAATCAGCATGAAATTTTTCAAAGCGAGGGCTGCGGACGACCCCCGACGTTGCACCACCACCATCACCTGGAGGGCGTTTGGTATACACAGTTTGATGAGGAGTAGCTTCACTCACCTCCACTTCAACCTCCACATTCTTACCGCGATCACCGCCCGCAACACCACCTGCATCACCACCACCCTCCGCAACCTGCTCAACCGCCGCAGTCTTTTCCTGCCCGTCAGAAGTATCACGTGGGGGAGACTGCTCAACTGCAGCAGTTTTTTCCTGCCCATCAGGAGTATCATGAGGGGGAGACAACCCAAATGTCCTCGACGGCGGAGACGCAGGCGGTGTAATCTTCGAAATATCAATCTTGTGCCCACTCTTAGCTGTTTTGGTACCTGCTCCAAAACGAGCAGAGCATATTCAAAGAAAAAAAAAGACTAACAAATGAAAACGCATAAGACACTGAGAAAATTAAAGCAAATACCAGAAGCTTCGTAGATTTTCTGCAGCAAATCACTCGGCTTCTCAGCAAAAATGCCCATATCAATGTCCGATTCAGAAGGGGCAGGAGGATTCTCTTTCTGAAGTTTAATCCTCTTCGCGGCAAGCGCAGCAGCAGCCTGCTCGTCAAGCTTCCGTTTCCTATCATCAAACGTCTTTTTCCGCATAATCTCGGTTAAAGTGGCACGGTCCTCAGGGTCCGATTCAGCATGTTTCTCTCCAACTCCTAAACCAGGCAACGTGTCAGAGACGACAACATAATCAAGGATACGAGCAGTATGGAGTCGCTTACGAGGAGTCTTAGAGGAGGTCCCTTCAGCCTTCTTCCCTTTCTCCTCAGCCTTGTCAGCTTTCGACTTCCTTCTCGTCTCCAACGGATTCACAACCTCGACCGGAATCTCCACATTTTCCTCCAGGGGCTCATTCACCGGCTCCTGCGCAGCCCCCTGCACCGGACCTGCACGCGCGGAAGGAGACGTTAGGCCTTCCGACGACCTACCAGAACCATCACTCGAGAGAACGATAACTTCTCCTCGAGTTGAATCAAATGAACCACCATCACTTTCAACCTCCTCACCTAACACAGTGTTCACATAGGCAGTGAAACTCTCATCACTCGGGTGCAGAAACCGATGGCGGATCTGGTCCAACCAAGGCCCTTTATCAGTCTTTGGTATTGCTTCAACCATTGCACCCGGAGCATCGGGATCCAAAACATTCATCAATGTAAACCCTACTGCAAAAAGAAAGAAATGAAACACAAGACAAAAACAATAAAACCAAAGAGAACCAAAAGGAGATATGGAACAAACGTACATCTGCCACTATGACCATAAACCGGAACACCCAGCGGATTCTTAGGAACCCATTTCATGCTCATCCCAGCACCAACTAACGCCATCTCCTCAAATTGCACTATCGGAGTAGCCCTCCGAGTCAACTTCTTATACCACTCCTGATTAGCAAAGTCTGCAACCACATCAACCTTTGGGATGCCCTCACCAACAGATCTGTAATGCATATCCATGGGAACAACCCCCCGGCGAATAAAGAAAAACTTCTGCTTCCAGTCATGTATACCCTTCAATGGAACAGAACAAACTGGCGTCACACCGGTACGAGCACTGAAGGAGTAAAACCCATTTGTGTACGTCACGGTGTAGAAAACGTTGAACATCTCGAACGTTGGATCTACCCGGTTGGCCATACAAATGAACTCAAAATGGGTGATACGGGGGAGCCCGAGGGCATTGATTTGGGATATATGGAGACCATAACCCCTCAAAACGTTACCAGTAAACCGGGTCATCGGGAGTCTAAAGCTACCCTCCCGGAAGAAAGCAGCGTACAGGGTCATGTACCCAGGAGGAGCATCCATGGCAGTAGAACCTGCAATAGGATATTGAGCACCCCAACCAGGAAGAAAACCCATCTCCCTCACTAGATTCTGAAACTCCTCCTCTTTCCAACCAATCACCGCTTGATCTGGGCCGGGAGGAGTTCTACCCTTATTCCTCTTCTTCTTCGAACTAGGATTCGAAGTAGACATACTGAAAAATGGAAGAAGAAGGAGATGAACTCAGAGGTTGAAAGAAGAAAGATCAGGGAAGATGAGGAAAATCCGGGATTCAAATTTTGAAAAGTGAAGAATAGAGGAGACCGCCTTGGAATTTATACCCATCGCATTTAATGCGATGGGCAGCGAACCGTCAGGGGCACAGGAAAACACCCAATCAAGGCGAGACACGTCAGAGGAGAGAGAAAACGCCATCATCTTTTCTCGTAAAAGTAGGCAACAACCGCCTGCCACCATGACATAAAGTAACTGACGTGACTGAAAAGGCGCCTGTTCAACTGACACCAGGCTGTCACGTCAGTCACTTCTCCCGAAGACAATAAAGCTTCCTCCTGAAGACAACAGTCATAAAGCAGCAAACCCATGCGGCATGCGGCATGCGTCCATTTGGCTCACTTCCGCAAGGAGTCAAAACCCAGGCGCCGTGCGTCATGCGTCCATTTGGCCCACTTCCGCAAGGAGTCAAAACCCAGGCGTCGTGCGTCATGCGTCCATTTGGCTCACCTCCGCATGGAGTAAACCCATGCGGCACGCGTCATGCGTCCAGTTGGCTCACTTCCGCAGAAAGTCAAAACCCATGCGTCACGCGGCATGCGTCCATTTGACTCACTCCCGCACGGAGCAAAATCCATGCGTCGTGCGGCATGCGTCCATTTGGCTCACTTCCGCAAGGAGTCAAAACCCATGCGTCATGCGCCATGCGTCCATTTGGCTCATTTCCGCAAGGAGTCAAAACCCATGCGCCATGCGCCATGCGTCCATTTGGCTCACTTCCGCAAGAAGTCAAAACCCATGCGCCACGCGTAATGCGTCCATTTGGCTCATTTCCGCAAGAAGTCAAAAACCCCACACCATAACAAGCACTACATTCATAAGTCCAGAATCCCTCCTAGACGATCAACTCACCTAGAAGGCACACTGGACTGGGGGGACTTGAAGAGGTATGGTCCCAATTCCTTGCCAACATGGCAAGGACCATACCACTTTCTCCATCCTACATGGCGTCGACGTCAGCCGCATCATCCAGAAGCCTCTAGAAGCTTCTGGAAAATATCCAGGTGACACCAAAGATACTCCAGGCGACATAAAGGACAACACGTGTCACCAATCATCAAGCGCCATGTAGACCTGCAACAGGTCAGGGAGCAGCCAGACAACGTCAGTACGATGTTTCCACATTCGACAAATAAAGACGCGCCACGTGTACCACTACACTGACCGCAGCAGAGGAGACCAAGGGGATATTCCCCTTGGTCGGACAGCTGGCGCGCATCCACAGCTGGCATCATTGCTCCTCCCTCTTTCACCATCCGGCTATAAATAGGACCCTTCACCATCCAGGTTGATTATCTTGCTCTCACTATTCTCACACTTAACACACACTGATTATCCTTCCTCGGAACAGTACTTATTCTCACGCCGGAGCCTGGTTAAGAGGGAAACCCCCATATTCCCCTCTTAACGAGACTAACGGTTGCTGTTTTGCAGGTAACAGTCATCTCACGAGTAGGAAAAGAGATTGAACCCACGGAAGAAGTAACCCCACTGATTAACCGTAGTGTTAACCAGTGTTTCATCAGATTCGAACCCATTTTGTGTATAAGGTTAAACATGATCATGGATGGCGATAAAACTCCATACTAGCTGTCTGGTGTATAACATGTATTTTTTAATGATCAATTAGCTTTCGGGAAATCAAGTTTGTCTACAATTTGGATGCAAACGCATCTACTTTAGTTGAATTTTACGGTTTACTTTAAGTTTTTGTGCATCAACTTAAGATGCCTAAAAGAGCAGTTCAAGTCACAAATTTGGATGCTTTTTGCATATATTATAGTACTATTGGTAAAAAAAATTGATACTTGTAGTTACAAATGTTACTTGTACAAACCATGAAGTATGAACCCACAAGTGACTGATTCCCTTTAAAAATCCTTGTGGTATTTTTGGCAGATTTTGCTGGTTTATTTGAATCTAAGGTCTACAGCACTACTGGTTAAGAACAAATGAGGTACGTTCCTGGAGAACCATTGTATATCACACTTTTATACTAAACAGCATACTTACTTGAACAAACATAAGGAAAGAAAAAAGAACACTTACATATGAATTTCCTTAAATTCTAGATTTGAGTTTAGGGGTTTGATCATCAAAAATAGTTGAGGTGAAGATCACTGATATTAATAATTAAATTTACTTTCTTTCTTTCAGAGTTTTAGTCTCATTGATTTAAAACAGTATTGCGACACTTGCAGGCAGCACTTGAAATCTCATATAAAGTTGACCACCAGTGGGAAAAGAAGAGAGATCGATTTTAGTATGCTCTTCGTGTTTTAAGGTTTGGATTTTACAACAAATGACACAACTTTTGATCTTCAAAATATATATCCAAATACATATGTTCTCTGGGTTTGCAAAAAAATATCATTTTTCATCCTACAAGACAGTTTTTATCTGAGTAAGAGAGATGATGCTATATCTGCATTAATACCATCCTGCTGGTTCTTATGTAGATTAGTTTCTAAAATTATAAACATTTTTTATCAATATTGCTAATGTTACATCTTTTACTTCTATATTCAGTAAGCATGTGCAACAATGTGGCTCAAAATCACCCGTCATCAACACACGCCTTTTACAATCAGACACTTTTCAAGAGTGTCTCCACCACCACCTACTTGTGGTGAAACTGTTATTCGAGTTTCCAACAACATAACTCATTTGGGCCACCCTAAAGCGGGCCCCAAGCCACGTCAGCTCTTATCCTTGCCGCCATTCCCACCTCACCCTCTACCCGGAAAGAATGTTTCACCTGATTCCCATATCACCGCCATTAGCTGGATGAAGTACTACTTTGCCGATGTAGCCGGTTCTGTGATCCAATCGCACTTTAACAAGGGCCTCGTGAGTACATTTTCCATTTGATCTATGTTCCGAGCCCTCAAATTGATTAAAAAAATTTATATATTTGTTCAGGTGAAAATGGAGTGTCATGATTCAGAGAAGCAAGGACAGGCGAAAGTTGCGAAAAAGGTAGATCTCATTTAGTATGCCAATGAACATGAGGGTATAAAATTAGGGAAAATCACGAAAATGACCATTGACCAAGCCAATTCGCGAAAATGAACATCTGATGTGTCTAGGGTAGACGCTACAGTACCATGGGTTTCCGTGTAGCGTCTAAGCCTAGACGCTTCCTTTTTTTCTTTCCCACCACGATTTTTAAACGGGCATATAACATTTTCAGACCTGATTTTTTTTTTTTTTTTAAGTTTGCACCAAATTAGAGAGAATTTTACTATCTTTAATTTGGTGTAATTAAAAAAAAAAAAAAAAACTATCGTATGAAAAAGTTATGCCCATTTAAAATCGTGGTGGAAAGAGAAAAATAAGAACCGTCTAGGCTTAGACACTACATGGAAACCCATGGTACTGTAGCGTCTAATAACCTAGACGCCTCAGATGTTCATTTTCGCGAATTGGCTTGGTCAATGGTCATTTTCGTGATTTCCCCCTAAAATTAGGTTACTGCACAATTTTGTCAGCAGTGCATGGTATACTTGCAAATGCAATTATGTCAAAATCTGCTCTATAACATACACCTTTGGTGTATGCTATTGAGTCTATGTAGTATGTGCTTGTTAATTTAATTTGGTTTGATTTAATAATACGTAATTACATACAGATTAAACACAACGAGATCATGAAGACGGGCTCTAGAATTTATGTTCCTGTATCGGTTGCTGAATCTAGAATCTCCAAGAGATTTGATACCATACCAAGTGCAACCCTATGTCCAAATGCTGACGAAATCAAATATTTGCAAAGGCTTGTCATTTATAAGGTACATCTTTATCCCTTAACACCTGTCATGTTATCTGCATATAATATTAGATTATTAGGTTTTTCGATTTTCTAATATCTGTTGCAGTTTATTGTAGTTTATTATGTTGGATGTATAATTTGTTGATCATTTTATTCTGAAACTTTAGGACCCTGCTCTACTCGTTCTGAACAAGCCGCCAAAGGTGCCAGTCAAGGTTGGTTTCTTAGGTCAAACTTTTTTTTTCCTCCCTTTTAGGTTGTTTTTACTGCTATTTTTCTTAAATTATTAATATTTATCGATGTTTTAGGGGAATCTGCCTGTTCATAACAGCATGGATGGACTGGCAGCTGCAGCATTATGTTATGATTATGACGAGGGCCCTAAACTGGTAATCTTTCTTTAATCGCTTACTGCTATATTGCTCTTTCTAATTAAAGGATTTTGGGCCAAATGTGTTAAGTAAAAGAAAAGTTGTAAAGGAAATGGGTCTATAGTCGGCTAGTCGCCTAAGGTGCATAAGTGTATTATTTCATTACTAAAGAATTAGATTGTTATTTTAATTTTTAAGTTTTACATTGTGTAAACATATGTTGTAAATTATTTATATTTTAAGTAAAGTACACGGATGGTCCCTGTGGTTTACCAAAATTTTGGATTTGGTCCCTAGCTTTCCAAAAGTACATAGATGGTCCTTGTTGCCTTCACTTTGTAAAGTAAAAAATATAATCTGTAAAGGAAACGGGTCTATAGTTGCCTAAGGTGTATTATTACATTATTAAAGAATTAGATTGTTATATTACGTAATTTAATTTTTGTAAACACATTTAGTACATATTTATAATTTATATATGATTTGTAAACACATTTAGTATATATTTATAATTTATATATGATTTCTAAAAGAAAAGGACAAATATGTTGGTGGGTCAACCTATACTTTAAAATGACATGTTTTGACTTTTGACTCGAACCCATTTTGACCCATTACCCAAATTTCTCATCTTCTTAGTTCTTATTCTCAATATGTGACCGCGGTTTAGGTCCATCGTCTTGATAGAGAAAGCAGTGGGATTACACTAATGGGCAGATCAAAAGAGAGCATATCTCATCTCCATTGGTTGTTTAGTGACATCAACAGAACAAAATCTTCATTTAAGGTATACATTGACCCACATGTACGATAATTGTTGTCATATAATTTATCCGTTCATCATGCTAATGCTATCCGTAATCACAACTTTAGGCAGGGAATGATGCATGTTATCAACGGTACTGGGCACTCGTCATAGGTACTCCAAAAGAAAACGAGGGCTTAATTCGTGCTCCTCTCACAAAGGTTATTGTCTCTCTCATGCATCTTTATCTTGGTTTGAAAAGCGTGCCTGAAGCGCGAGGCGGTTTATACAGGTTGTGCTCAATGGCGGTAAAGCTGAGAGGGTGATGTTGGCTTATGGCTACGGTTTAGAAGCTTCTCAAGAGGCTGTTACTGAATATCGAGTGCTCGGTCCTACAATTAGTGGTTGTTCTTGGATTGAGTTGCGCCCACTTACTGATCATAAGCATCAGGTATGAACCATGTTGCCACTCTTTATATGGTCAAGATTTTGGTTTATTAATCTCGTGTTTAAGGTGTGGTTCGATGTGCGTTTCGAAAGAGTAAAATGCCATTTTCGCCCCTGAGGTTTGGCCAGTTTTGCAACTTTCATCCAAAGGTTTGTTTTTCCATATCCGGATCCAAAAAGTTTGAAATCTTGCCATTTTCATCTGGCTTGTTAACTCCATCCATTTTTCTCTGTTAAGTCAGGGGTATTTTCGTCTTTTTTGCTAACTTAAAGGGCAATTAAGTCTTTTTCACTTTATGTGAAAGACTGAATACCCCTGAAAAAGACCGAATTGCCCTTTAAGTTAGCAAAAAAGACGGAAATATCTCTGACTTAACGGAGAAACATGGATGGAGTTAACAAGCTAGATGAAAATGGCAAGATTTCAAATCTTTTGGATCCAGATGCGGAAAAACAAACCTTTGGACGAAAGTCGCCAAACCTCAAGGACGAAATGGCATTTTACTCGTTTCGAAATTATCATGTGATATTGAGTAATAAAAATCAAATAACGAGGTGATGAAACAGGCTGTAGATTAGTAAAATATCAAACCCGAATCATCAATGACATTTTTACGTTTTGCCCCTAGATTCGGGTACACTGTGCTGAAGCTCTTGGTACACCGATCGTGGGGGACTACAAGTACGGTTGGTTTGTTCACAGCCGATGGAAGCAAATGCCAAGGGCTGATTACGATCCAGTAACCGGTGAACCGTACAAGATGAGAAGGCCCGACGGATTGGATGTTCAGAAAGGAAGCGTGCTGTCAAAAGTACCTTTGTTGCATCTACATTGTAGGGAGCTTGTAGTTCCTAATGTTGCCAAACATCTTAAGGTCAACAAAGCAACAAGTTCCAAACCAGATGTTCTTAGAATTGTGGCACCAATGCCTACCCACATGAAGATTAGTTGGAATCTAATGTCTTCTTACTTGGTTTGACTTTGACTTTTGTTTATAATTAGTTTTAGATGATACATATCGACTTGACAGATGCGTTAATGGTAATTATAGTAACTTTATGTATTTAACAAAAGTGTGTGCGTCATATCGTGTCGTATGGTTACATATCATTGTGTAATGGTATAGTAGTTTTACAAACATTTGCGTGTTTTTAAACGTTAAACAAGACGCAATTAATGGGTTGATGATGTTAAACAAGTTGAATGCAAATACATAAACTCTTCTAATTAGAAGTGTGAGAATTACACTATTAAATTGTATTCAAGGCATAAGCACATTTTTGGTTGTGTTTAAGTGGATTTGGCTAACAAAATGTGTATACGGTGAACAATTATGTATAATTAATTATTTGAAAATAATTTTATTTTTACATCATTTGTTGGTTGTGTTTCTTTTGCGGATAAGGGGTTGAGAACTTAAAACGGACACACAACAGTAATTTTTAAAGGGTTAGGCTGAATATACCCGACTTTCTTAGTTTTCATACCCACCTGCTACAAAATCAATATAAAACTTGTTATATTCACCCCTTTTGAATAATCATTATTTACAAACAGATCAAGCTTATTTAAGTTGATTAAGACCATAGATAAGACGCGTTAAATTCTTCAGCTCGGTTTGGAATTCCGAAGGTGCAAGCTTTGCCCGACTTGTGATGAAGTTGGGATTCCGGTCTGATTTGTGATGGATGTATGGGTTTTAAAAATTAGTTGGCAACAAAATCATAAATGTAACAATAATTATATTAGATGTATGCTTTGACTACTTGGCCAATAACCTTAAACCCAACACCAGCTTTAGATGCATCGTCCCCGAATATGATTAACACCATAACAATAAGTTGGTAAATCAAAAAAACTGTATCATCAACAAGATTAAACAAAAAGCAAAACCATGAACAATAACAAGCTCTTAACTTTTCTTCTAATCAATGACTAGCTTTTTTGGAAATGTACACTGAATACCACATATTTGCTTGCTACATTTGAATAGAGTTGCAATCAGGGCTACAAAATTTGTTTGCAATTAAGAAAATGTTGCATGTCTCCTACATAACTTTATAAAATCACATCACCAAAGATCAAAGATCCAAACACCCCTCTTGCAGGCGAAAACGTCAGACTTTACCTCGTATACAATTTGCCTGAAGAAATTCAGTCAACATCCATTGCCTTATCCTTTTCAGCATTTTTGCTAGACCATAGTTTAATTGTCCTGTCATGAGAAACAGTCGCAATACTTTGCCCATCTGCATAACCGATAAAAACCACACACTCAGTTCTAAAGATAGCAACCGATAACAACACCCTCAGTTCTAAAGGTAGCAAAACAGCTGGGTCGGCTGTTCAGGTTGTAAAGTTTGTTATGGATCGGGTCGAGCTGATCCAAAACAGAGGTTATACAAAATGTTCAGAATTTTCTACAAAAATATAGTGTTTAGTTTAATATGATTACGGAATTATATTATTTGCCAAATAAAACGACTTTGGAAGATTTTATGCATTAGATCATTTCAACCCATTCTACCCAAGTACCCGTTTAAGCTCTTACAAGAAAACGCGAATCAACCCCGTTCATAATAAAATGACTCAGAATAGACATACCTTGAGCAAATATAAAAATAATAAAAATAAAAGTTGAGAAATCCAGCAAACGTTTTACCTGCAGCTACATCAACAGATGTGACTTTAGCTTCATGACCAGAAAGGACCTTGACTGGTTTAAAATCTCTGGATGACCATATCTGAAAAATAAATTATATATTATAAATACGATAAAACAACTACAGGTACCTTAATATTGTCAAAAAGATTCAGCTAGGAGATTTATAACTTTTTTGTGGGTTACCTTAGCAGTCATATCATAAGAAGCGGTTACCAAAAAGTATCCCTCTTGAGGCTCAAACTTAATATCAGAAATAAGATTTGCATGTGCAGGAATTGTGTACAATGATCTCTTCTTCCTCAAATCCCAAATTCTACAAGTATTATCTTCACCTCCTGTTGCTAAATGATAGCCATTTGGCGAGAAACTGATACCCAGAACCTGAAAAGGTAATTTAGAACAAATATTCAGTTAACTTCGAAAAACGATAAAAGAAAAAAAAAAGTGGCAAGTTCAACTTATTCATTAAAAAGTTTTAAAAGTAGCTAGAAAGAGAACGGGCCAAAGTAGGGGTGAGCATAAAACCGAAAAAGCCTGAACTGCACAAAAAACCGAAAAAAATGAACCAAACCAAATAACCTAAAAAACATTTTTTAATGCTTGTTGTATATTGATTTAGAAATTATTAAATATATTCTAAAATGTGAAGTATTTATAATAAGAACATTAACATGTTTATTTATCTCTGAAAAAAATTATCCATTGCCTACAAGAAATAACATAATTTAACAAAAAATGAGTTGATTTTCAGGGTATTATAAAAGAAAATGTCTTAAAAAAGTTAAATATATTAACTTAAATTTAACATCTAAGAAAGATTCTTAAATCTTGGATTATACTTTTTATTTTTGTATCTTACGTAATTTGTTCCAAAAACCGAGCCGAACCATTGCTAAAACCCAAAAAACTGAAATAAATCGAAAGGTTTTCAAAACCGAAAACCGAACATTTCGGTTTCGGTTTTAGCCTAAAAACAAACTGAACCATGCACACCCCTAGGCCAAAGGGTCACACAGGCTAATTTTAATAATATTTAAACAAAAATTGAAATCATAATGAGTCCAATTATAAACTAAAAAAAGTCGAAAAGAGGCAAAAGAAAGTGTCAGTGTGTCAACACAAACCAGCAGGAATAACAAAATAAAGAAACAACAGGTCTCACCGGCTTCACATGACCTTCTAAGGCAAGAATGCTTCTCCCTGACCGTAAGTCCCACACACGAGCAAGTGCATCAAGCCCGCATGACGCGACTAGCGAGCCATCAGGGTGAAAAGCCAAACCATACACACTTCGGCTATGACCTTCTTGAAGAAGTAATTCATCACCAGTCTCTGTATCCCATAATCTCCAGGTCTTATCAAAGCTAGTTGTACCTAAATATTTCCCTGATGGATGGAACGCCACACGAGCTAGCCGGTCCAAATGACCTGTGTATGTATTTAGCAGAGTTCCTTCTGTGTTCCATAATTTTGCAGTCCGGTCAGCAGAAGCAGTGGCGATTTGGTCATTTGTCGGAGAAAATTTAACATCGGTTGCTCGTTCGGCGTGCCCCTTTAGTGAGGACACATTGTTTACTCCTGGCATGCTCCATATTTTAGCAACTCCAGTTAAAGAACTGAATAAGAGTCAACAAAAAAGCACAAATGAAACGCAGTTGTATGATTCATATGAGATTTTCAGCTGAAGATTCATATTCAATTAATGTAAACAGCATAAGGTAAGGACATTTGATTAACATCAATTAAATGATAAGTTGATTTAGCCACAGGCGTTTGATTAAGCTGGAGTCCATGAACAATATCAAGAAATAGAGGTAAAAGGGAAATGATATTAATCACAAGTTAAAAAATGCTTCATGTGCTCAGAACCTCAAATTATGTTTTCAAAAGAAGAGCATAACAAACTATTGGTTTCATTCCTTAAAACTGGCTTCAAAGGGCGGAAATTGGAATACAACTCGTCTTAATTTCCTACCAGGATGGTAAGAACTATTGTGGTGAAGGTAATGCTAAAAGGGCACACCTACAAGATATATAAAAACCATGATTAACCGGAGATATAGTCACACCACTCGCGCTAACTCACAAGGCAATTTCCAAACTCAAGCTAAGATACAATCACACCACTTTTTTTTTTTAGACTAAATTTAGATCCTAAGATTATTGGATATCAAGAACAAACATGAAAACACAAGTAACACACTGCGATTGAGATCAAATAGGAATTTGGATATTGAATAACAATATCTTGGTAATCTCCAAAGTTGCAGGAAGATCACCTTATATGCATCGACATAGAAACGGTTTAAGTTTTGGCGGGATCAACCGTCATGAGAGTTAACCAGCACCATCAACGGCCATTGTTTCAACCGTTGTATCGTTTAATGAACATAATAAAATACTAATCATCCTAATTTACAAATAATACAAATAACATAAGTCTTAATTAAGTTTATAAACTAATGTGGGATCTTTAAAATAACCAAGAACACGTAAAACAATTGTATCTAATACATGAATATGTTTGATAAGTAAAAGACACATACCATGTAGCAAGAAACTTGCCATCACACGAAAACGAGCACCCTGCAAGCGGTCTCACATCCCCAATCTCACTACAATCCAACGCAAAGCTCTTCGCACCATCCAACGCCCAATTAATCTCCGCATCCACATCTTCATCCGGATCATCCCTCTTCCTCCTAGCCCTTCCCAACCTCACCGCAGCCTTCACCACCGACTCCTTTGCAAACTCATACCGGGCTTTCAACAACGCAGTTGACCCCTCCGTATAAAATGGATACTCAACCACCTCCCCTTCATCTTCCCCCCCTCCATCCTCCACATTCACGGCCGCTTCTTCCTCCTCCAAAACCTTCATCAGCATATCCAACCGCCCTTCCGAATCCAACTTCGCCATAATCATCCTCAACCTATCTCTTCTCTCCATCTCCCTCTCACCGAACAATGTCACCGGTTCCCCTAACCGCCTCAGCCGAGACCTCACCGCCTTGTCATTCGTCGGAACCGCTAATGCCGCCGCACGTTGCTTCATCAGGAAATCCTGTTTCGCTTTCTCCTTTTTCTCTCTGAACAACCTGCTCTCTTCTGAAACCTCGTACTCCGGGGCTGAATCGTCACCGTCTTCATCTGAACCGGCGTCTTCGGTGGTTTTCTTCGCGGTTTCGCCGTTTGGCGGACGGACTGACGGAATGGGAGCGAGTGGACGGGGAATTGGAGCGATTGGGGGCGGAATTAGTGGAATTGGTGGTTCGATTGGTGCAATTTGAGCCGGTGGTGGAGTGGTGGAATTAGGGTTAGGGTTTTCTTTTTCGTCAATCTCCATTGTTAATAATATACTGCATCCAAACAAAGAGTGTTAGTAATTTGTACAATATATATACGTTTATAATAAGTGAAATTAGGTTTTAGAACAAACTCAAAATCTGCATAGTTTGATGAAAACACATGAATTCGAGGTAAACAAGAGTTTAATTTCACAGACTTCAGTTCATTATAGAAATAGAACAGACAGTTATCTAAAAGCTCAAATACATAGACATTGAAATTGAACAGAGAACTGCTTACCGTTGGGTTTAGGGTTCGTAGATTTCAAAACTGGCGATTGCAATGCGTTTTCTTAAAACGGTGAAGGTGAATAAGATGGTTGGGTTCTCTGGTAAAATGTGGAGGTGAAAAAGATGGGCTTGGATGGTTGGAGTGTTAAGATTGGGCTAAATTATGATTACAATTACAAATTTATTTATAAGACTGCTTGGGGTGGGGCTTGGGTAGGGCTGGCATATCGTGTATACCCGTACCCGATAAGACACGACACGATAAGACACGATACACGAAAGGCCATACACGAACACGACACAATAAGATTTCGTGTCCTTTTTTCCAAACACGAACACGACACGATATACACGAAAATTACCTGTTAATACCTGTTAACGAACACTAAAATAATCACATATTTAGATGCTCTTCTTCAGACATTAAATTGAAATAAATAACAACAATTTGCAGTAATGAAAACAAGCAACCAAACAGCATTCAGTAATCTATAATTAATACATGATTATCAGCTCAATTACAACAAACAAATCAAACTTTAACAAAGCACAAAAAAAAGCTTCAAAACTTGAGATTATAATAATTCATATCATCTGCATATCCTCAAAATAAATCATTAGAAAATGAGATCAAACCTAGAACCTACACGAAGATTGAGCACAAAAATAATACACAGATCGCAAAACCTAGAGTTGTATATAATCAGTAGCTGAACAAACCTTTGGACTGCATTTTGAAGTCGAACAAAGTTAGGGTATCGGAAGATGTGCGAATCTAAACTGAACGATGTGTGAACAAAGTTAGGGTTTCGGAAGTTATGCTTACTTAATTACTTTGAACTGGCAGCGGTGGATGCAGGCGGACAGGGGAGGCCGACGGTGGATGCAGGCGGACAGGGGAGGCCGGCGAACTGGCGAACTGCCGTGGATCTTGATGATGTCGGGCGTCGGCAGGACTTGAGAGAAGAGAGATCTAAGTTAGGGTTTTCTTCTTTTTTTTGAACTAAAGAAGACAGGGTCGTTCCATACTTCCATCTATATTTGACTATTTGAGTAAATTTTTGGGTATATTTTTTATTTAATTAAAATTAAAATCTTAACATGTCTTAACAGGTATCTAACAGGTAAACAGGTATCTAACATGTTTAGACACGAAAATTAACAGGTATTTTCGTGTCTACCTGTTTAGTACCTGTTACCTGTTAAGGTCAACACGATACATGTTAAGGTCGTGTAGGTTTGTGTCGTGTATTCGTGTATTCGTGTAAAATTGTCAGCCCTAGGCTTGGGTTTGGAGTTTGAGTTGGGGGCTTGGGTTGATATATGGCGAAGATGGACTTCACCAGGCCATCCAAAAAAAGCGGGGTGTGGTAGCGGCATGAGCTAGCTGCCGTTGGTTGATATATGGAAATATTTTTTTTTATTTTGACATTTATAAAATAAAACACTCCACTAATTTAATTTAAAAAAAAGTTACATAAAATCCTAATAAATTAAAAAATAAATCCTAAAAAAAACAACTTAATAAATCCTAAAAAAATAGAAAAAAATTCATAATAAATTCTAAAAAAAATACAAAGTACGATAAATATTAAAATAGGGAACCCAACAAAATTTCGGGTTCCCGTCATGCCTATACTCGATTTTGGCGATATCCACTCGATCGCCGTAGCTTAGGTCGCCCGCAAGCACACGATCGAAGCATGCTTTAAACCCATCCAGGTGCGGTTTAGCTCCTGCCACTTATGTTGACACGCGTTCAACTTGTGACGCGCGTTTCCAACATGTTGTTGGTATTTCTGAAACGCTCGTGTCCAGTAAGCGGTTTGACCACGACATAGCGTTCGTTATGCGTCAACGTGTCACACCCTGCTAGTAGCGGAAGCATATTGCGTGTGACTTATGAAAGGTAATCATTGCATCCAATCGTGTAAACAAATATAAGTCAACAACGATGACATATGTATTGATTTGCAACAAAAGTTTACAAGTTCTCAATATTATCCAAAATATAGTTATTAAGTTACATTACCCTTCGAATTAAATATAGTTTTCGTTATAAAAGCATGTTGAGGTTTTGTCCCATATATACTCATATGAGGTTGGGATATAAAAGACGAATCCTCCAAAAGGCATTCGTTGTCATGTTATTCCCCATTTCCCGTGGTCTATCACCGGCTCAAGTCATGTGTCCTGAAATACATGTAATTTTAAAAAGTCAACAAAAGTTGGCGAGTTCATGTAGTTATTGTTTTCGTATGAAATGTCATGTTTGTAATCCAGTAATGAAATCTCAGTATGTTATTAGCATTCATGGAGTTTAAGGATTTATCAGTGTGTAACTAGCACCCTGACATATATGCCATAAGTAAGTAACCAAATCGAGACAACAACTAGCACCCTGACATATGTGCCATAAGTAAGTAACCAAACCGAAACAACTTTGACATCACTGGGATCACAAAAGCACTCCTAATGGTATACCAACCAGGAGTGGAGCGCACCTCAAATTCAATAGATCTATATCTTTTGCACCTTGGTCACTAAGTAATTAATGGCTACTATTGTCATCATCCTACTTACGCACATTAATCGTGTTATCATCTAGCCCCATAGCTAACATACCATTTGTTATGACATGTATTTCCCTTCAATTGTTTTAAAAACAAAACTTTGAAATATTTGAAAGGAGGGACATGAACTCACAGGTTTCATTCCGTAAGTCGTACTATTGAAACTCGAGCATCCGTACATGTAACACTTCGCTTTTTCGTACCTTTCTATTTTTAGTATGTCCTGTCGTACTTTCTATTTTAATCAATTTTGTCTTCAATTGTAAACCGAGACTTGAAATCATAATGGAAATGCATTATTTTAATCATATTCTTGTTACAATTCTATGTTATACATGTACAATGTGACACAGTTGTTAGCACGTTAAACTATTTCAATCTTGTGAAAACAGTGGAAAGATATCCTACTTTAAATTCTCGAAACAATCCTTACCAAGAGATTACCCTAAAACAGACAAAAATCGGGAATTCGTACGTTAATTCGGTAAATTACCGGAAAGTTGGGTTAAATCAAATAATTACAATATTTATTAATATTAAATAATTAATTAATATTTTAATTGAATAAATAAATAAATTAAATTTTTTTTTTTTATCAAATTTTATGAAATAAAAAAAAAAATTTATTAGAATTAAGTTAGTTTAGACTAACTAAGTTAGTTGAATCTTATTAACATTGAATTTAACCAAGTTAAGCTTAACTTGGTTAGTTTTATAAAGGAACCAACTAACTGAGTTAGAAAACTCAGTTAGTGCAGTTAATTATAAAAAGAAGCAAAAAAGGGGGTTTCTCATTCAGAAACCGGCCCTTAAGAGAATCGAACCCGTGACCTCCGTCTCGCCCACACGCACACTTAACCACTCGGCCGGGCATGCCACATCCAACCAAATAAGGAAACTAATTGTAATTATGCACACTTTCGATTTAAACCAGAATTTCTTGCCGCCCAAAACAAAAGATAGTCAACTTTCTTTTTTTTTTACCTTCTTTCTTTCCTTTTTCTTTTTCTTCTCTGATTGTTCGACAGTTAACATAAACCTCACATTCCCATTTTTGCAAAACAATCACAAGGTTTACCATCTTCAATTCAATCATTCCTAAATTTCCATTCGGTTTCCTTAACTCCCGAGATCTTTCCAAATATCGCGGTTTATTTTCCAAACTTTACTCGATACCCTCGGCTCTATATAAAGGCCGAGACCCTCAACACCCTACACCACTCCGACACTCTTCGAACTTCCTCACAGCCCTCTCAACTCGTAACCGTTTCCGTTTCTGGTTCGTCGCCGGAAACTCACCATCTTCACCGGATCCGTTCAACACATCGCATCCGTTTCCGTTTCTAGTTCGTCGCCGGAAACTCACCATCTTCACCGGAGAAGACGACCACACACGCCGGAGCCGTCGGACTCGACCTCGGCCGTTCTCGTATCCGGTACGACCTTGTTCCGACATGTCTAGTAATACTATTATCATGCTTGTTATTCTTATTATTATTACTGTATTATTACTAATAGTATTATTATTATCATTAAAATCAATTCAACTAATTGTATTGTTAGGATTCTGTTTTCTTTTTTTTTTTTCTCTTCTGTTTTAAGTATCCTATTTAATATAATTTTATTATTATTGTTCAGATTTAGTAATCTGAATTTTTATCATGATATTATTATTATTATCATTCACTGTTATTTTGATTATTATAGAAATATTACCATTTTATAATGATATAGAAATTAATATTGTTGATATCATTTTTAATATTATTAACGATAATCAGATTTATTATTATTATTAATCGGAATTACTATTATCAGAATTATTGTTATTATTAATATACATATTATCAGAATTGTTATTATTATTATTATATATAAATTAGAATTTTATAATTATTATCATTATTAGAAATATTACTATTGTTATTATATTATTTTCAAAATAATAAATTCAGTTACTATTATTATTATTAAAATCAGAATTTATACTATTATTATTTTTATCATTATTATTAAATCAGTACTGTTATTATGAATATATATATATTTTTTTTTACAAATATAAATCTTAGAAATTACCATAATTGATGTTATCTTAAAATAAAGTTAATATAGGGACTAATTATTTTATCAAGTAATAACATAAAGGCAAACGTCATAAAAAAATCAGTCATGATATTTATCACCATATGTACTAGTAGTATTTCACCCTAATATTATTTATACATTTAATAAACGCTATTATTTATTTCCCACTAAAATCCCGTCAACATTCTTAACATAGGGTAAATCTCTTGACTTGTTGCAACCCTTTTGGATTCAATCTCTAATCTCTTACCAAGAAACGCAACGCACTCTAAGGTGAGTATACATGGCCCATTTTTCCATTTTAACACTTTTGGGTGCAATATGTATTCTATATCAAACACACGTTCACTTTAAACAAGCTTTATGCACACTCTATCCAAACTCTATGTGATACAATTTGATTCATGTTATACATGTTATGCTACTGTAAACTCTCATGACTATGTGTTCATTAACTTTGCAAGCCTCCCCTAACAATGGTAGCGCTATAGGTTGAGAAACGCCCCTCCCGTTATTTTGGCGGGTATTGTTAGGTTAAACTATGTTAAAACCATCTCATTCATTGGGATAGGCATGTTAATTGCGTTAAACTTTGGTTTGGACACGTAGAGTAACATCGTTTCGAGTATATACTGTTGATATGATCATTGTGATTCACATTGGATATGAGAAACATTTTTATACAATTATTATGCTATGTATTAAACTTGTATACTCGCCAACTTTTTGTTGATTTTATTTTAATACATGTTGCAGGTTGAATTATTCAAGGTTTCAAGTAATCAAGCTAGGATGGCTTAGATACACATCTTAGCAAATTAATAAATGCTTGAATTTATGTTATTTCTTTTGAGACTATGTACGACATTTTGAATTTAATGAAATGGGAATTTAAATTATATTGTCACATTTAGTGTTATGTTGTTTTGAGCAATCTGTTTCGCATAGCGCCACATCCCGATGATTCCGCCATCGGTTGGGGTGTGACAGATTGGTATCAGAGCCATAACTATAGGGAATTAGGTAATTGCTACACTTTTCCCTAGTCTATAGTAGGGAATTAGGAATGTCTTGCCTAGTCTATAGTTTAGGAGCTTTCTCACTATGTGTTGCTTAAAACAGCTTCCCTTCTATCTTCTTTGCTTCCCTCTATTTACTTGGACTCTTAATATACATGCCTTTCCTAAGGCATAACACAATACACACTTGGAAGTTTTGAAGACACTCTTATAACACAATCGAAACGACTTGTCAAAATAAGGGTGATTCCTACATTTGATGAAGACTTTCACTCAGCTATACTTTGAGTTTTGGCACGAAATCTACCCTCAAGTTAGGAGTGATATCCAAACCTTGAAGGAAATTTCCATTTCATATTCTAGTGGACCCTTATCTTTGGATAAGTACCAACCACACTAGGGTACGATGTTACCAAGTTAGAGGTGAAACTCGCATCTTGTTAACTAGCCCCATTCCTCGATTTTCGATCTCGCTAAAGTTTCGAGATTTTCCCAATCGATTAAGGACGTGTAGTAACTGGAAGGGTAAGTACCGGTAGTCGGGACGTCCTGTCTAGGCTGGAAGGAACTTTGTATGAAAATAAGAAGAAATCAACACAGATCTATAAACATACAAATCAAACCTCAAATAGAAGAACCTTGCCGACTGATGTATTGCAAAATACATCTTTATTCGCGTCTAGGTTTGTTTGGTTTTAGTTAGTTTTAGTGTCGGTTTTAGATTAGAATGTACATACTTTTGATCTATTTGTGTTTCCAGGTACTTGAAGCTGAAAGGAAGCATAAACGAGTAAAATCTGGACAGGAGAAAGTTTTGCACGGAAACCTAGGAGCTCGGGAGTGTAACGAAGCGAAAAAGTCAGTTCTGGAGTTACCAGGTGGCCCGCATTGACTTACAGTACATTTGAAGGCGGGCCGCATCAACTTAAAAGATAATTCCGGTATTCAGATGGCTCGCGGCCCGCATTAACTAACCTTATTTCCAAAGCGGGCCGCGTGGAAGTGTTATGTCGGCACAGAATCGTGATCAGCAAAGTAGATTAGGGTTTCTTGGTTTTATATATTCTTAATCGCAATCAGCCGTGAGGATCATCAATTCACGAATTAGAGACTTGTTTAGAGGCTGATTACTTTGGCGATTGCGTTGACTACTTTGTTTGGACTTGTTTGATATATTACGTGCTATTTGTGTTCGTTGAGTCGTAGGAGTCTAAAAAATTTAAAAATCCAAAAATATTTGCTTTAGTGTCCTTTCTAGAATAGTGAGTCGTTGTTAGCGTCTTTTCGTTGTTCGTCTTTGGTGGATGCCCCATACGCGTTCGCAGGGACCGCCACCGCCTCTGTTTACAGTCGAGTCTTCTGAGTCATCTTCTTCGTCTTCTTTAGTTCCGTATTCCACCCCCACGTTCGACTTCACACCGAAGCCTTCACCCCACGTTTCACCACACGTTTCCCCACCACCCTCCCGTTCACGTTCGCCTAGTCCTCCACCCGTAGTTCCTATGGCGAATCGTACCGTTTATCAGCAGGCGACCACCGGTTTCACTGGTGCCAATTCGCCCATCACCCTTCCAAACATTCCGAATGAGAGGTCCTGGCAGATTCCTTCGTACATCATGACCGCCATCACCAATTCTTGCCAGTTCCATGGGCGTGACGACGAGGATGCACCCGCCCACATCAATCATATCACTCGCCTTTGCAGCACCTTCTCCATCGAGGGGGTGAACCTTGATGCTCGATACCTTCAGGTATTTCCATTTTCTCTCGCTGGACGCGCAGCAGTCTGGTTCGATTCTCAGCCAGCAGGAACCTTCACTACTTGGGCTGGTCTTCGCGATGCTTTCTTAGCTAAATACTTTCCGCCAGCCAAGGCATCTCGCCTTCGAGATCAGATTCATTCCTTCCGTATGGAGCCTGATGAGCCATATCACTTAGCCTGGGAGCGTTTTCAGACGCTTCTTTCTCGTTGTTCGCAGCACGGCTTGTCAGATTGGGCGTTAGTTGAGAAGTTTTACAATGGTCTTACTCCTGAGATTAGAGCGCGTTTCGATACTTCAGCAGGAGGTCAGCTTATGGGAAAGAAGACGGTAAATGAGTGTAATGATTTGTTTGAGAGTTTCGCACACTCTGATGTGGATTACAGCACTACCAGCAGGACTTCCATTCCTGTTTCTACCACCTCGGCCGGTCGAGGTGGAAGCCAAGTTAGCTTGGATTCATCGGTAGCTGCTGCAGTCGAGAGAGTGAAGAGAGAGATGAGGGAGGAGATGAAGCATGAGTTGAATGAGATTAGGAAGAAGGTTGATAGGTGTGAGCTTTGTAGGGGAGGTCACGACACGCTTGATTGTCCCACACTTACGTTAGAGCAGGTTGAGTACATAGCAGGCCAGTCTAGGGGTCAGTTCGGTAGTAATAATAGTTTTAACCCCAGCTGGCAGGGTAGTGGTAGTAGTGGTAGTTTTCGCCCTTCTGGCAATCCCCCTGGTTTTCCATCTGGTCAGTATCAAAATAGGGGGCCAGGTCTTTACACGAGTGGTGGTTCGGGACAGAGTAGTCAGTATAGTGGTGTAGGAGGTCAGTTTGCGAGTGGAGGGTTGAATCAGGAAAGTCAGGGCAGTGGCAAGGCTCCAGAGAGTGGTATGAGTAGGATGGAGGAGATGTTCGCCCAGATGATGACACAAAATCAGGCGATGATGACACAGAATCAGGCGACGCAGAAATCTCTCGCTGATTTCGCTAAAAATCAGGAGCAGATTAATCAGAGACATGAGCTTCAGCTTAAGAGTCAGCAGTCCACATTGTTAGATCTCCAAAGGACAGTTGGTGATATTGCTAAGAAGTTGTAGGAGCGTCCACCGGGTCGGTTTTCGGGAAATACTTTCACGAATCCCGCAGATCATACTGTGAATGCCATTACGACCCGCAGTGGGAAGAGTCTAGGAGAGGTTGTGAGAGGGAGAGTAGAGGAAGAGGATGATGATTATGTAGATGAGGTTATCGAGTTGGAGGCGCCAGGCAAAGTGCAACATAGGCTAGACCCAGCGAGTACCGCACACGCCGAGGAGTCGCCAGTAGAGAAGAAAGTTGAGAAGTAGCCGAAGAAGGTTCGGCCACTACCACCTGTGATTGATATTTCGCGTCTTCCATTCCCCGCTCGTGCTAGGCAGCAGATGTATGCGAGGGAGTATGATAGGTTTCTTGATATGTTCACCCAGTTGAAGGTGAATCTTCCATTCATTGAGGTTTTGAGGTCGATGCCGAAGTATGTTAAGTTTATTAAAGATTTTCTCAAGCATAAGGGTGGGGTAGGTGAAAGTTCTAGTACTCCATTGAGTGGAGAGTGTTCTGCCGTGATCTTAAATAAAATTCCTGAAAAACTCACCGATCCTGGCGTTTTTACGATCCCCTGTTTGTTTGGTGGTAATGTTGAAAACCACGCGTTAGCGGACCTTGGTGCTAGTATTAATTTGATGCCATACTCCTTTTATGAAAAACTAGGCCTTGGTGATTTGAAGCCGACTCGTATGACCCTCTCGCTAGCGGATAAGACGGTTAAATATCCTAGAGGGATTGTGGAGAATTTGTTGGTAAAAGTTGATAAGTTTGTGTTTCCGGCCGATTTTGTAGTGTTAGATATGGAGGCCGATGTTAGAGTCCCTTTGATTTTAGGGCGGCCGTTCTTGAATACGGCCAAAGCGCTTATAGATGTCTTCTTAGGCACGATCACACTTAGAGCGGAGGATGAGTCGGTGGTTTTTAAGGTGAATAATGCGAGAAGGGCAAGTGAGAGCGTGGAGGCGATAGAGTCGATGAAGGAAAGTGAGAAGGTTGCGAGTGATGAGAAGAAGGTGGGGAGTGAGCCGTCTTTAGAAGAGATGTTAAAACCCAAGTGTGGGGACCCGCCGGATAGGAAGGTAGAGGAGTTAGAGGAAAGAGTAGCGAGTTTAGAAGCTAAGATAGAGAAACTGAGTAAGGCTCAGTGTGGGGATAGGGTTAAAGATGATACATTCAGATTCAAACCGCCCGATGGAGAGTTGAAAGAGTATGATGGAGTTAGGAGAGATACGGGCGAAGTTAGGAGTGAGAGTGCGATAGCCCGTAAGGTGCGGGCGATGCTAGAAGGTGAGCCCCGCATATATGATCCTCCGTAAGTGCGTAAATATGTGTGTTTACTTGTAGAGTTTGTACATTGAGTCATTGTCCGTGTCGTGTCTTTAGCTTAGTGTTTATGTGTCGTTTAGGATAGTTTGCGTCGTTTTGTGTTTTAGCGTCCATCGTATGTCGTAAAAGTGTTTTGCAGGTACACTCCGCTTTACGAAGGTCGAACACAGCAACCGAGTACTGCCCAGGTAAGTTTTATGTTCAAAACGACAAAATACGGGGGCATGGGCAGTTTGGGTATTAACTAAAAGAATAAAACAGCAATCTGCTATTGCTGTTAATGAGTTTGCTGCTGTTAGCTGTCCAGGCGGCCCGCATCAGGTTACATTAAACATATACGCGGGCCGCATGGACTTAATGAAACTATCGATTTGTTGGACGCTCGCGGCCCGCATTGACTTACCCTTACTTCTAAGGCGGGCTGCGTGGGTCATGTTATTCAATGAACAGCAGTTTAGGCCCAATTTTGTTTCACAAATCACATCCATTCATCCATTATCCATTAAATCATAATTTGTACCATCACTATCACTGTTCCATATCACCATCGTTGGTTCGGGTCGTCTACGGGGTTTGTGCTTGCATTGTACTTTTATATTTTGTACCATGAGTCTAAATTAGAAGTTTTGAGTCTTTGTTTAGAGTCGGTATTGCTTTGGTATTGTGCTTGTTTTTTGTTGTTGCAGGTTCGAACATGTACCACCCGTACTCAATCTCCATTCGGGTGAATTTGGAGCTGTTGATCGATTTTCAACGCATTTATCAAGCATACTAGTTAGTGTCAAAGCCGATCGCGAATGAAATGCTATACGATCGAGCTGGATTGGACGAGAGTTTTGGAGCTTACACATTATATTACCAGCTAAGTCCTTTCCGATTTGCCCTTGGTCTTTTATTTTTTATTTTATTTTTCGTTTTTGAGTCGGTTTCCATCTTACATTGAGGGCAATGTAAAGTTTAAGTGTGGGGATGGGAAACTATCGTTTAGTGTCTTTAGTTAGTGAGTCTTGGATTTAAAAAAAAAAAAAATAAAAAAAAAAAAATCAAAAAAATTAGAAAATGTCTTTTGAAATAAGAAGTTTGCAAAAATAAAAACGGAAAATGATAGAAAAGTTGGATTTTTGTTTGGGTTCAAATAATGATAATATGAGAATAAAATAATCGTGCTTGTGTCTAATTTGGGATATGCGGGTAGGCTTGGTTCGGTTCTAAGTTCCTTTGATCTTTAAAATTACCTAATTGTCGGTCTACTAGTGGGTTCTCATATAGGGAAAGTGAAGAAACTGAAACCGCCGAAAATAGTAAAAGGGGTGCCGTTATAAGCTAAGATCGTTAGAGTTTTTTGTCATATCTCGCTGAAAAAGAAAAAAATAATAAAAAAATAAAAGTGAGCTAGAAACTAAATGAAAGTAACACAGGCCTACGTATTCCGAGTTGGGGATAGCGACTCTACAGCCGGTTTGCCTCTGGGATGTGTGAAATCGATTTGCCGAATAAAAGTACCGAAACCTATGTAATCTGTGATTGGGGATAGCGACTCTACAGTCGGAATACCGCTGGGTTAGGGAAAGCATCGTCTAGTCTCACGAATAAATGTAAAAAAAAAAAAAAAAAAAAACCAAGAAAAAAGAAAAAAAAATGGAAAAATAGATTTGATTTCAAACTCTCTTGATCTTGGTATAAAACGGTAAGGAAATAACCCAGTGGTTGTTCCTTTTGTCCTATAAGCTTGAGGGGGAATTAGGTGGACTTGCGATTCTTAGTGTGAGACCCTAGGTAGATTGACCGCACTTGAACTAAATTGCATGATAAGGGCTGGAACCGGGTTGGGTTTAAGTGGATCGATATACTTGCAATCGCGGCTAACACGAGTTACGATTTTAATAAAATAACTTATACCTTTGGCCCGTTCAATTATTCCGACTATGATTCCGTTTGCATAATTCTTTTTCGGGGACGAAAAAAGGGTAAGTGTGGGGATATTTGATGTATTGCAAAATACATCTTTATTCGCGTCTAGGTTTGTTTGGTTTTAGTTAGTTTTAGTGTCGGTTTTAGATTAGAATGTACATACTTTTGATCTATTTGTGTTTCCAGGTACTTGAAGCTGAAAGGAAGCATAAACGAGTAAAATCTGGACAGGAGAAAGTTTTGCACGGAAACCTAGGAGCTCGGGAGTGTAACGAAGCGAAAAAGTCAGTTCTGGAGTTACCAGGCGGCCCGCATTGACTTACAGTACATTTGAAGGCGGGCCGCATCAACTTAAAAGATAATTCCGGTATTCAGATGGCTCGCGGCCCGCATTAACTAACCTTATTTCCAAAGCGGGCCGCGTGGAAGTGTTATGTCGGCACAGAATCGTGATCAGCAAAGTAGATTAGGGTTTCTTGGTTTTATATATTCTTAATCGCAATCAGCCGTGAGGATCATCAATTCACGAATTAGAGACTTGTTTAGAGGCTGATTAGAGAGGTTTGAAGGCTCGGGATCACGTGGAATCGTCGGGGATCATTCAGGAGCATTCGGGATCAAAGAAACGGGTTTTACAATCTTGTTCATTCGTTTTTCGTTTGTTTTTAATTGTTCGATGATGAATTCTATTTTGATTTTGATTGTTATGTTCGTAGACATGATTTTTGGCTAAAAACCTTTACTACCTAGGCTATGATGAATGTTTAACAAAGATTGGATTTTTATTTGATTTTTAGTATGGTTATGGATCTTTCTTGAATTGTAAAAGCTTTGGATTTCTACCTTGGTGCGTATGTGTGCTTGTGATTATTTTATTATTGTTTGTTGCTTCGTTCGAGTCTTGGTGACGGTCTTTATCACGGAATAGGTTCGGGCTAGGATTCTTGATTTAGGTGACTGTCTATATCACGTAATAGGTCATTAATCCTTTAGGGTGAAAATCTAGTAAGTAATCTTAGAAGTAATATTCGGTAATCTAATAAAATCAAGTGTTCAGCTAAACTTGTCGCCGTAAAGCTCGAGGTTATTAATAGGTCTCGGTCTCGTTATAAGGACTTAGCTTGCCATTGTCTATTAAGTCAAGTTTAGAATCCATTGTCGCTTTAGACGTTCGCGCGGCAAAGTAGAGCGTCTTACATAAGCACTTTCAAGAAACTAGAGGACTGTAAGGATAATCTAGCAAACCGGTAGTTTAACAACCTTTAAGGGATCTTAGCGTGCTCTTGAGAGGGATTAGGGGTCCTTAGATTTCCTTAGAGGCGAGAATATTAAGATCCCGGTTCCACACCACAAAACTATCATTTAGAAATCCAATCCAAGTTAAACAGGAGTCTAGCCTAGGTAGCTTTCATCATCTCTTGAGTTCAGTCGTCGTGCGAGTTCGTTTCTAGTCGTCTAGCCTAGTTAGTCGCTATTTGCATTTGTAGGATTTTTAGAAAACCCCCCCAATCAATAAACATTTAGTTAAAGTCCGTGTCAGTCTTAGTCTAGATAGAGTCTTAGCGTAATCAGTAGAGTCTCTTGGGTTCGATACTCGGACTTCCTTAGGCTATATTACATTCGATCGGTACACTTGCCGGTTGTGTGTTTTAGGGTTTAGAGAGTCTTAGTTTTATAAATTTAAAGCTTAGAGAGTCTAGAATTAGGGTTTAATTTAGTCATTTTAGTTAACCCGTTTCGAGCACATCACCGACGAAGAAGATGAAAATTACAAATCAAACCTCAAATGGAAAAACCAACATCAACCATGGTTAAACTTTAGATCTGACAAGAAATACCAACTATAGCTCGGGATGAAAATTACAAAAGCCAGATATTACCTCTTCATGGTATAATCAGACATGAAAATTACAAAGGCTGATTTCGAATTATGTGTTCTTCAATTTCAGGTTCAACGTCGAATTAGGGCTACAAAATCAAGAAACCCGAGTTAGGATTGCAACCAAAATTAGGGCTACAATACTGAAATAAATGAAGATATATGGCTTACCTGGTGACGCTTCGAATGATTCACGATGAGATGATTTGGTTTGATCTTTGATTTAGAAGGGAGAAGAGTACAGGAGAAGGAGAAGCAGATTCAGATCTAGGGTTTTGAAAAGAAAAAAAGGTGACGAAGGGAGTATAAAAGGGATGGAAGCTTGGTACTGTTGGGCGGGAAAATGAAACTGAGGATGCCCTAATCAAGTGACACGTGGCCCAAATCACTTTTATTTATTATATATAAATAATAGATGTTAAAAAAGGTGGAAGATTTTAAAAAAAATAAACTAGTGGGGGTAGGATCATCCCCCATTTCCATTATTTTTTGTAGAATGGACCATCTTCAAAAGGACTATGATGTAGCACGTAGGAGACGGATCATCAAGGGAAGGGAAGGGAGGATGGAGTGCAGCCCAACAAAAAATTATACCGCTTGCCAAACACAAGACACAAACACAATTTCTCTCTCTTTCTGCTTCACTGACTATACACGCAACCACCACCGTCGTCACAGCCACTGTGGTTGTTCTAAATTGGCACATTTGGAGACCCATCGTATTAACTTAATTTAATCAGGCATTGATCAAACTCCTCATCAGAGATTATTAGAATCTTCCATCTGTATTCAACAGGTAACCGACCGCCACATAAATATCTTTAATTTAGGAAATCATGAATGCTGGGGATTCAGCTCACATTGTTTTTGGTGTTGAAATCGTATGGTTTCAATAGATACTGTTTGAACTTAGGCGTGCACACCAACTGTTTGATGAAATGCCAACCTGAAGTTTATTGCTTATCCGTGTAAAAAAGGCCCAGCGCCATTATTTGCATTAGTAACTCCCTGTTTGGATTTCTACAATGCAACCTTGCTAGTGGAAGTTGGATTCGAACCCATTTTGTGTATAAGGTTAAACATGATCATGGATGGCGATAAAACTCCATACTAGCTGTCTGGTGTATAACATGTATTTTTTAATGATCAATTAGCTTTCGGGAAATCAAGTTTGTCTACAATTTGGATGCAAACGCATCTACTTTAGTTGAATTTTACGGTTTACTTTAAGTTTTTGTGCATCAACTTAAGATGCCTAAAAGAGCAGTTCAAGTCACAAATTTGGATGCTTTTTGCATATATTATAGTACTATTGGTAAAAAAAATTGATACTTGTAGTTACAAATGTTACTTGTACAAACCATGAAGTATGAACCCACAAGTGACTGATTCCCTTTAAAAATCCTTGTGGTATTTTTGGCAGATTTTGCTGGTTTATTTGAATCTAAGGTCTACAGCACTACTGGTTAAGAACAAATGAGGTACGTTCCTGGAGAACCATTGTATATCACACTTTTATACTAAACAGCATACTTACTTGAACAAACATAAGGAAAGAAAAAAGAACACTTACATATGAATTTCCTTAAATTCTAGATTTGAGTTTAGGGGTTTGATCATCAAAAATAGTTGAGGTGAAGATCACTGATATTAATAATTAAATTTACTTTCTTTCTTTCAGAGTTTTAGTCTCATTGATTTAAAACAGTATTGCGACACTTGCAGGCAGCACTTGAAATCTCATATAAAGTTGACCACCAGTGGGAAAAGAAGAGAGATCGATTTTAGTATGCTCTTCGTGTTTTAAGGTTTGGATTTTACAACAAATGACACAACTTTTGATCTTCAAAATATATATCCAAATACATATGTTCTCTGGGTTTGCAAAAAAATATCATTTTTCATCCTACAAGACAGTTTTTATCTGAGTAAGAGAGATGATGCTATATCTGCATTAATACCATCCTGCTGGTTCTTATGTAGATTAGTTTCTAAAATTATAAACATTTTTTATCAATATTGCTAATGTTACATCTTTTACTTCTATATTCAGTAAGCATGTGCAACAATGTGGCTCAAAATCACCCGTCATCAACACACGCCTTTTACAATCAGACACTTTTCAAGAGTGTCTCCACCACCACCTACTTGTGGTGAAACTGTTATTCGAGTTTCCAACAACATAACTCATTTGGGCCACCCTAAAGCGGGCCCCAAGCCACGTCAGCTCTTATCCTTGCCGCCATTCCCACCTCACCCTCTACCCGGAAAGAATGTTTCACCTGATTCCCATATCACCGCCATTAGCTGGATGAAGTACTACTTTGCCGATGTAGCCGGTTCTGTGATCCAATCGCACTTTAACAAGGGCCTCGTGAGTACATTTTCCATTTGATCTATGTTCCGAGCCCTCAAATTGATTAAAAAAATTTATATATTTGTTCAGGTGAAAATGGAGTGTCATGATTCAGAGAAGCAAGGACAGGCGAAAGTTGCGAAAAAGGTAGATCTCATTTAGTATGCCAATGAACATGAGGGTATAAAATTAGGGAAAATCACGAAAATGACCATTGACCAAGCCAATTCGCGAAAATGAACATCTGATGTGTCTAGGGTAGACGCTACAGTACCATGGGTTTCCGTGTAGCGTCTAAGCCTAGACGCTTCCTTTTTTTCTTTCCCACCACGATTTTTAAACGGGCATATAACATTTTCAGACCTGATTTTTTTTTTTTTTTTAAGTTTGCACCAAATTAGAGAGAATTTTACTATCTTTAATTTGGTGTAATTAAAAAAAAAAAAAAAAACTATCGTATGAAAAAGTTATGCCCATTTAAAATCGTGGTGGAAAGAGAAAAATAAGAACCGTCTAGGCTTAGACACTACATGGAAACCCATGGTACTGTAGCGTCTAATAACCTAGACGCCTCAGATGTTCATTTTCGCGAATTGGCTTGGTCAATGGTCATTTTCGTGATTTCCCCCTAAAATTAGGTTACTGCACAATTTTGTCAGCAGTGCATGGTATACTTGCAAATGCAATTATGTCAAAATCTGCTCTATAACATACACCTTTGGTGTATGCTATTGAGTCTATGTAGTATGTGCTTGTTAATTTAATTTGGTTTGATTTAATAATACGTAATTACATACAGATTAAACACAACGAGATCATGAAGACGGGCTCTAGAATTTATGTTCCTGTATCGGTTGCTGAATCTAGAATCTCCAAGAGATTTGATACCATACCAAGTGCAACCCTATGTCCAAATGCTGACGAAATCAAATATTTGCAAAGGCTTGTCATTTATAAGGTACATCTTTATCCCTTAACACCTGTCATGTTATCTGCATATAATATTAGATTATTAGGTTTTTCGATTTTCTAATATCTGTTGCAGTTTATTGTAGTTTATTATGTTGGATGTATAATTTGTTGATCATTTTATTCTGAAACTTTAGGACCCTGCTCTACTCGTTCTGAACAAGCCGCCAAAGGTGCCAGTCAAGGTTGGTTTCTTAGGTCAAACTTTTTTTTTCCTCCCTTTTAGGTTGTTTTTACTGCTATTTTTCTTAAATTATTAATATTTATCGATGTTTTAGGGGAATCTGCCTGTTCATAACAGCATGGATGGACTGGCAGCTGCAGCATTATGTTATGATAAAATTGGTGATGGATTTGAGTTACTCTCAGAGTACTCCGTTTGGTCCAATAGACACCCCAAGAGTGCTCATAATTGATATTGTTAGTGGCAGTTAAAAAGAAAAGAATAGCTTTAATTTTGTAAATACTTAAAAACTTATTTATTGTATTATATGTTATATGCATTATCAATATCAACTAGTTAATTTTCCGCGGAGCAATAATTTCCAGGAACATTTGGAACATTTCGTTTCTGAGCAGAAGAGCCGTTTGCAAGTAGTGTTCGATCGATTACGTATTAATCCATATTCGATTGATTGGTCTGAGGTTATCGACAAAAAAGATTTGTCTAAGCCACTTCGTTTCTTTTTGTCCAAGTTGCTTCTTTTTTTGTCTAACTCACTTCCTTTTTTGTTTGTCAGTTTCGGGAATATCCCCATTCATAGGTCCGAGATCTACATCTATCAATTGAAAGGTCCGAACGATCCACAGTTTTTAGAATCAATAGGTCTTCAAATCGTTCATTTGAAAAAATTGAAACCCTTCTTATTGGATGATCATGAGACTTGCCAAAAATCGAAATTCTTGATCAATGGAGGAACAATATCACCATTTTTGTTCAATAAGATACCAAAGTGGATGATTGACTCATTCCATACTAGAAATAATCGCAGGAAATCCTTTGATAACACGGATTCCTATTTCTCAATGATATTCCACGATCAATACAATTGGCTGAATCCCGTGAAATCATTTCATAGAAGTTCATTGAGATCTTCTGCGGTGATCCAATGACTGCAAAACGCGTGTCAGCAACGACAAGCAGATACCGAATATCAAAATATAAACAAAAATAATGTGGTAAGGATAGTCACTCCGTCCTAAAAAACGATTTTAAATAACCTAATATATAATAATAGATTGGTACCGAAAATGATTTGGTATAGTAAATTTGGTACTGATACGATACCGGTTTGATTACAGGATTTGATACGATTTGCTAATCAATAATCTAAATATCCAAGTTAATTTAAATACTACAATTCACTCATTACAGAAAAAGACAAAAAAGAAAGCAAAATAAGTTGTTGTGTATATAAAACCGCAGTCAAACGAAATATAATTTACTTACTGTGTGTATGAAAAGTAATCTAAACGGTGCAATTACTTGCATTGCTATGTTGCTACATGATTTGATGAGCTCGGTACCAACCGGTACCAAAAATACCGTTACCGAAATCCCCAAAAGTGGGTACCGGTACCGAATATACCTGGTACGGTACCGGTCGGTACTGGTACGGCACCGGTACCGAATATACCTGGTACGGTACCGGTCGGTACTGGTACGGTACCGGTATTTGAGGGTAAAAAACGGTGAATACCGGTGCCGAACCGGTACCGAAAATACACCCGGTTTGGTAAATTTGATTCTGGTACCGGTACCCAATACAATTTGCTAATCAACTATTGATAGTGTGCTGCCATGTGGCATGTAACACTGTTTAAAACCTTGTGTTTTTAATATATAGGGTAATTTGCAACTTTGTCATGCATCTTGATTTGTACTTTTAGCTTTAGTTTATTGTACTCACTTTGGGTGTTTTTTTATCTTTAATTTATTAAGAGTTAATTACTTTTTACGTCCTTATGGTTTGTCAAAAATCACTATTTCAGTCCATTAGTTTAAAAATTGTGATTTCAGTCCCTGTGGTTTCACTTTCGTAACAATTTCAGTCCCTGTGGTTTCACTTTCGTAACCATTTCAATCCATGTATTCTGTAAGTACAGGGACTGAAATGGTTACGAAAGTGAAACCACAGGGACTGAAATGGTTACGAAAGTGAAACCACAAGGACTGAAATCGTAATTTTTAAACTAATGGACTGAACTATCCAACCACTAACTAAGTTAATTTTTCTATTGTTAGTGCAGTAATGTCTATCGCCTCCGTCAATCCAGTTCGTAGCAAAATATAGCAAAATATGATTTTATAGTGTTTTAGGTAGGGAAAAAGGCAAGGTGGCAATCTTGTAAATAAGGAGAAATCCTTTATGCCTTGGCCTATATATAGGAGCTTTAGGGTTTCATTTGAGAACTTTTGCAATTTTGGAGCTTTGGAGATCTAAAGCTAGAGAGAGAAAGTCTAGAGAGAGAAAGGTGATTCGTGGTGCTTGTACTCGTCATATTGATCAATAGAATCACGTTTATTGTACGATCTTGTGTTTGGTCACGTTCGTGTATGGATTCCGCACGTCACACGAGTCGAGTCGATTCGCAATCGTTCGAAGTCGAAAACCGGTCCTACATCTATTAAGGCGAAGGATGTTTATAAACTAAGACAGAAATTAATTTCTAATTTTTTATATAGATAAGTTTTATAAAAATAAAATCTACTTAAACCTCTAAATTTTATAAAACTAAAATGCTGGTGACCTTATTGAAAAAAGGTCAAATAAAAAAAATCTTATTATATGTACCAAGTTTGTAATTCATCTTCTACTCTTTTAAATTCGCTCCTAAGGAAAAACAGAAGCGAGTGCCCCCCCCCCCCCTCTATCAAACAACGTATCGTTACCAAACCTTAAAATTGCCCACCAAATTGTAATTATAATGCTATGAACCAGGAGTTTACAAACATACATACACACTTTCAATTATTCAAAGGTTTATTCACGCACACAAACAAACACATAAACTCGCTCAACTTTTGTTGATGTTTTCAAACTACATGTATTTCAGGGAATTAAAAGTGGATCTGGCGGGCGTTTGGATGTTTCAAGTGAGGTTGAGAATAAAAGATGTCATCCGAAGTTTGAGGATTTGGATAGTGTGCCTTATCCTAGATAAGACACATCTTTCAAAGCCTGGTTTTATTTAATGTCTTTTGTCGAGTCCTTGTGAACTCTTAAGCAAGTTGCATGGTTTGTACTCGGGTCGAAGTCTATGTTTAAAACAATGTTGTTGTTATGTTTTTAAACACATTTAATGGATGATCATCTTTGGTTTTATCATATAGTTGTTGTTATGATTGAATGCAATGATATTAAGCAAGTCACACATAATCATGCTTCCGCAAAAGTCAGGGTGTGACATGAAGATCCTTGTTTATTTTGTATGTGATAGGATTGGGAAGGAACAATGAGTAGGGAAGTTATGCCGCGATTTCTCAAGAGGAATGAGGTTGAACCACTTTTTTTCGCCGGATTCTTCTAATTAAAGACCAAGGTATGTTTTAGATAAGTTTTTTTGTTCTTTTATTTAAGGATTAAGAGAAATAGAAGTTGGGATGGTTTGAAATTCGATGCTTTTTTGTTTGTTAATGTGATAGGAAGTTAGGAACTAGGGTTTGATTGTTTGAAAATTGAAATGGACCCGACCCGGTCTGATTTTACCCGCTATGAAACTTTATTTGTTTATGTTTACTTGTTTTACATGACCCGACCCGACCCGCTATGAACAGATTTTTTTTATATAGCTAGGGGTCTAAAATCTCTAAAAAAATTCTTCACCCCCAGGAAAAAAATCCTGGGTCCGCCACTGAATCTAACACCAGTTAATCTCTGACAACTAGGTATGAGCAATGGTACTTGGTACCGGTAACGAATTTCCCATACCGACTTTTTATCGATACCTACCTTTTGACGTTTTCGGTACCGGTACCAGTACGATACGGTACCGGCATCTTACCAAATTTTACCCTTAAATCTTGGTACCGTACCATACTGAACATTTTTGGTGCCGGTACCCATATTTACCGAAATTCTATATTGGTATTTTCAATACCGGGACCGAGCTAATCCCAAGTGACAACCCTTATGCAGGATGATCCCTATCATATTTTTTTAGATTAACGAGTATACACCCAAAGAACAAATTACTATACTCTTAAAAGACAAAGTCGGTGGAAACCCCACCGGCTTTGCCTCCCCTTCCCTCATACTTTCAGGATGTTGCAATTTTATCCCCTTGACTTTGGTACTTTCAAAGTTTCATAAAATGGCAAATTTAGTCCCTAAACTACTACTCCATTTTACAAATACTTTGCTTTTGACACCCCAACTTTGTGTTAGTTTCCTTTTCAGCCCCAACTTTGTTATAGTTTCCTTCTTACCCGAAAACTTTATCAAATTTTATCTTTACCCTTTCTTAGCCCTTAAGTTTAGGAAATTCAATTCTTCCCATCGAGTTACGAAACTTTTTCCAAAGTCTTCCTCTTGAATAAATTTCGGGACGAAATTTGCTAAAGGAGGGGAGACTGTAACGCCTCGTTTTTGTAACTTTTCTTATTTAGAAAGTTTGTCTTGTATTTCTAATTCTTGAAACTTGTAATCGTATTTTGGTTCAAATCATTGTAATCCGAGGCTTTTATCGTAATAAATTTGATCATTTCATAAGAAGTATACATTAATTATTCATATTTGTTTGTCATTCGATTTATTCGCATACTTGATACATGTTCATCATCCTCATAAATACATACTTATTTTACGAACAAACTATCGTGAATACATGTTTTTTTACATTTTAGTCATACAAATGCTTAGTTATATACTTACTATGCTCAACGTATACTTATAATCATGTTTTATACTTAATTATATGTTCCATATACAACAAATACCCTAAAACATAGAAATAATAAAGTCCAGGGGCTGTTTTGGTGAAAAAGCAAACTTTGGCTTGGGTTATACCTGCCGCGGCACGCTGTAGGGTCTCCCTTAGCCTTCGCGATGCGTGAGCCGCCCCGATCCGCAGCCAGTTGCTTTATGTTACGAGATTGGACATTTTACTCCATATTCTCCCACATAATTTCATTTAAAACATAATTAACTTTTAAACCAACTCTTCCACCATAAATACAACACTCCTTACCCTCATTTTCACTTTCCAAACTCCATAATCACTCTCAAATCCTCTCAAGAACACTCCAAAATTCTGATTTTTGGGCAGAAAACCTTCAAGACTTTAAGTGAGTTCAACCTCACTGCTTCACTCATTTCTTTCTTGTTTTCTTCTTCCATCTTACTTGGATAACCTTTAGGAAGGTTTTTTACAAGTTTGCCATGGCAAACTAAGGTGAAACCTCACCATATTTGAGGTCCAAAGTAAGGTTTAAATTATGTTTTTGTTCATGTTTGAATATCTTCTATTTCCTTGCTAAAACTTGGTGAAATCTTGTACCCATCAAGCTCGTAACTTAGTCTATAGTTGTAGGTTTGTGTTGAGGTTGATTTCCATCAAGTTATGAGTTCAAAACTCTTTACTTTAAGTTCATACATGTGATAATCCAAGTGTTGAAAACAATCATGATTCACCATCTTCCATATGGTTGAACTTGTGACTTGTAAAAGTGTGAACCGTGGTAGCTTTGGCTTTCCAATCTAGTTCCACTACCTCACTTGTGAACCTTGTGTATAAACACTCAAGTGGCTTTCTAGTATTAAAGCAACATAACCCCGTCTATCCTCCAACACCTAGTTAATTCTTTCCATGTTGTGGTGGTTCGCCCGGGTTAGGTCTTACTTGACTACTTGAGAATATATTAGTTAGTTTTATTTCTTGTTATTCATGACCCTCCGAATCATCCTTTGATGATTTGTTAGTGGTGAATTATACAATGAGATTAATCCTCCATGCTTGACCTATATGACAATCTATGAAAACTCATATGGACTTACCTTAGGATTAATATTATAAGTATATATATATATATATATATTTAAATATGAACATGGCTGAATTTATGATGATAATCGGGTTATGGTTATTCATCATAAACTTAGGCTACTTTATCTACAAATCTAAGTCTCTCGTTGACGATTCTAATGGGCAAACTAGGACCCATGAAATCACATACAACTTAGTGTCAAAACCGAGTACTTAGACTATATATACTTTGTCACAACCCCCGACCCCATCCTGGGAGCGGGAGCCGCGAACCAGTCAGATGGTATCGGTGTTTATTAATTTGGCAGCAGAAATTTTCATCAGGACCGTAGTTAGGAAATATTTTTATCAGAGTTAAACACCAAATGTTTAAAATATATAAATGGGATAAAACCCAAGTTCTCTTTACAATACATTTATAGGGACAAACCCTAAATATTGAAAATAAAATCTCCTTTTTATTTAGGTAACTTTTATAGCCACTTTTCTAAGCCTTCGGTGCTCTCCAGCTGGCTTCTAATTGTCTTTCATATTTTGTTACCTGAAACGCGTTTTAAAAATATTTGTCAGTGGGAAATACTGGTGAGTGAATCCCAGTTTAATCAAGAAACATTAATTTAATTTAAACAGTATTGAGAGCGATTACAATGTTTATATCTACCCAATTACTTATTCAGTACTGTCAATCCTGACTGGTGGGTCATATTACACATTGGCTAACTCTTCGTCCAATGGTAACGTGTCTCACATTTTGTATACAAAACCCCAATATACCGGCAGTAATCGTAGAATTACAAAGACTCAATCACTGCTAAATTGCATTGTAAAATAGTTAAGGTTTTGTAAAAACTGTTTACAAAAAGGAGATTACTCACATTGCTGTCTAAGTTTTTCTGTAAGGGTTTCCTGGTGATTATCTATAATTACACAAATGCACACGCGTTAGTATAATAACCCATTTTAACATTAGTAATACCCTCCTCAAGACGGCATTCCAACGACTACGTCGGGCAGAACCACGACAGCCGTTACGGAACCCTAGATCAATCGGGCAGCGTATCTAATACGTATCCAGGGGTTATGATACTTACAATGGAGCAGAGCTTCGCTAATTAGGGGGGTATAATGCCCGGGTATAGGGCCTACACTACAGAAATTGAGAGAGATTTATTGATTTTGGACGGTTTGTGAACTGAGCCTCTCGATGCTATTTATAGCGCTGATAAGATAGGGCGTCGCGCCCCGCGACGGAAAGAGGAGGGGCCGTCGCGCCCCTCCAGGACCAAAAAGGCGGCGGCAGTTGTTGCTGAGTCACCCCTGGTATCGACACGTGTCCTGCCACATGGCGGGCTGTGCTTTCGCCGTCTGTGGCTCGGTCGCGGCCCGCGTAGAATGAGGAGTAGTCTGTCGCGCCCCACGACAGACTTAAAATATTGTTTTTATTTTTATTTTATTAATTTAAATATATTTCGGCCTATTTCTCGCATACCGGGTGTATTTTAGGACATATAGGGGTATTCTAAATATATTAGGGGTGTCGGGAATATTTTTGGAGGGTTGATATATCTTGGTATAACTCCTGGATTATTTAATAGAATATATAGTGCACTCACATTAATTATAGTAACCCAGTTTAACTTTATCCATACGTTACGAGACAGAGCCCCAACGAATTTAGGCAGAGCCTTGACATACGTTACGGGGCCCAACGTCAATCGGACAGGGCATCAGTGACCAGGGGTTACAACACTTAAAATGGGCTACGGTTTTGTAGTAATATGGGTGAATTACTAAAGAAAGTTATAAAAATAGAGGGAGAGATCGAGTGAAAGAAAAGGCAGATTGAAAGGTTGTCTGCCCTTACCTATTTATACTTTGAAACACCCCTTGGAGTGCACGCCAAACAAAATTTGATATGATCCTAAGCAATACACGTGGAGATGAGATTCTCAAATGTTAGTTTTAGATTAAATTTATTTTATTATTTTATTATATAGTAAAACGTACGTACACTTTTAACTTTCAAGGTAAATTTTGCTTTTATTAGTTTTATATATTATAATTAATTTAGCTGCTTCACTTATTTGGCGCTTATAACTTTAAAACTATGACGTTTTATAAAACAATGAATATGCCATTAGAACGAGAATATTTGTATCTACATTTTGAACCAAGTTTCATTAAAACGGAGTAGGTTCAAATATAATGTATTTTTAATTATTAAACGATTTCTAGGCCCGTCTAGGTATTTCATATTTCTAACAGTTAACTTACCCGTAATCTACCCGTTTAATAACATTAGTTTCTATATACTTTATTTTAAGTTTTAAAAATTTTGGGAATGTTATATACTTTATGCATAACGTACTTTAGTGCTTAGATTCTAAATCCTGAATCCTGCTACTCCATAAACACCGTATAACCTTACCTTCGATTCCCCATCCTCAAACAACTCGTCACTCACGGATAATCGGAAAGCTTTTGCAAATCTGTGAGTATACTCGACACCCTTTTTCGTTTACACTATTGGGTGCAACATGTTTACAGTATACAAACTTACACAAACACACATTCTTTATGCAATTACACAACAATCCAATACATGCATGCTGATATATTATACTTGATTCGTTATTTTGGGGTTATTCTTTTTGTGATAAACTTGTCATTAACTTCGTACGAGCCTACCCTTAACATGTATAGCGCTATAGGAGTAACGCACCGCCCGTATTCTTGAGGTCATGTTAAGTCATTCATTCATACTTGCGGTAATCTTTGGGTTGGCTTGTTTATTTACATGTTAGTAATGAGTTAATCTTGTTGTTGGATCTGAGTTTGTTTCTGATTGTATTTTACGTTTGAGATTAAGATGGAAATGAAAGAGTTGTGCAGCGGAATTAATATGAAAACAAACTTTGCATACAATCAAACGAGAGTGTTGCTTTGATCAAGACATTTTCAACAAGGAACCGAATGATTGAATTAACTTTCAAAAACGATTACAAGTAATGCTTGAATACAAACTCCCCCTCAGCCAGAGCTCAGCGTTTGTTCGTGCAAACAAGACGGTATTGCAAGAGCTAATAGAACAGTACAAAGTACTGAACTATTTATAGGCACTAGCAAATCGCTGAGCATCTTTAGCTGACGTCACCATGAAAGTGACATCTAACCTCCTAACAAACTCTAACCTCTGATCTATACAAATACTGATGTACTAACTACTGCTATTACAATTCATTACATAAAAGACACTTAAACAGCTGCTGCATCCTTCCACTGCTGTGAACCCAGCAGTGCTTGTCCGGATCAGCAGTACTAGACTCAAGGCAGTAGATTGAATCAGCAGAGCTTTGGTCTTCCATCAGTCTTTGACATTGGGCAGTAGATGCAAGGCAGCAGTTGTAGGTCAGCACTTAGTAAGATCAGCAGATAGGAGGTCAACAGATATGAAACCACTTTCAAGGGGAGAGATTTGTATGTAAACATCTGCTTATTCTGGATCCACTGCTCTGATCCAGTTTTGGCTTGAATTATCTGTTCCTCTGATAGGGTTCAATCCCAACAATCTCCCCCTGGAACAGATAATGCCAAAACTCTTCATTATTGTGGAAATCTTTATTGCCTCATCAACAGTTCCCTTATCTGGCCTTTAAATTGTAATTCAAAGTCTCGGGCATCTGTATCTTCATCATCCCTGCTAAGTGGAAGATCAAGGAGATCCTGCAAATCTTCAAGACTCAGGCCAAGAGCTTGTTCCCTTGATATTTTCTCCACTTCTCCACCAGACCTGAGCAAAGTCAATACGCAAGTCTGTTTGTCAGTTTCCCATTTTGTATTTTTGAGCCTGGTGGGTTTCTTGGGAGATGTTTATTTGCAGAAGTATTTGGTGAGGCTGGCCTATTCACAACTGGCTGAGCAGCACTTGCAGATTGTTCCAATTCAAGATCTTCTTTTATCATTACTTTCGTGCCTGCTTTTACAATAGCATCTCCAGCTAATAGATCTTGAATTGTTTCAATACTCAACTGGTTTTTGCTCCTTCTTTTGTAGATGGCAGCACCAGCTGGAGCAGTGGTTCTTTTAGCTTGCAGCTTTGGTGGTCTTTTTGAGACCTCTGCTTTGGAATAGTCAGGCTTTTGTGGAACTCTTGGATCTTTCTTTCTAAGTTCCTCTAAGCTTTTATAGGTTGCCCTGACTCTATCTTCTCCCCACTTTGTCACATAGTTCTTTGACCCATAATCAGCTGCAATCAGCTCCTCTTTCATTCTCCTCAACTCTAACATCTTCTCAGCTTCAAATTGTTTGAATTTTTCAGGAGGAGTCTGCTTGACCTTATTTTTTATCATGTCTTGAATCCTGGCTGCTTCTTTTTCAAGCTCAGGAATGGTCCAGTTCTTGTACATGTGTTTCTCCCCCTTGTATTTCTTGTAGGTCATGATGTTCTCAATGTAGTCTTTCCTCAAGGACTCATCTGCCCTTTCTGAAATTTGCTGACATACATTTTTAGCAAAACGCTCCATAGCATTGACCTGTGAGAGTAAAAACTGATAGTTTTGTTGAAATTCTCTATCAGATTTCCCTTTTCTGTTTTTTATTGCAATATCCTCTGCTTGTTTGGCCTTGAGTTTCAAGTATTCTTCAATATTGTTAGGCCTGGGATATCCTGCAATTGATGGCAAACTCCTTTTGGCTGGGTCATCCTCATAATAAAAGGATTTTATTTCTTCCCTAAATGCAATGAGTTCTAGAGGAAATGAGACACCAGCAGGAGGTAGTAGTTTTAAAATTTGAGCTGAAGAGAGAGGTATGGGTTTTGGAATAGTGACAAGTGATAGGGAATTTGAAGATGTTGGTGGTGGTGAAGGTGAATCATCATCTGATATATGAATCCTTCTCCTTTTTGTTTTAGAAGAAGCAGATGATGTTTTGGGTGGAACAGTGGTGGTAGATGGTATGGCAGTGGTTTGTGATTGACTAACAGCTGTTGAAACAACTGGTGTTTCAACCACTGTTGTCATTACAACAGATGTTATAACATCTGTTGTCTTCTGCTTTTTGTCAGCAGGTGAAAGTGGTGGTGAAATGGTTTTTGATGGTGACAGTGGTGGTAAAATAGTGGTTGTGGTGTGTGTTGAGGTGGTGTGTGTTGAAGAGAGAACATATGTTGAAACCACTGAGGTACCAGCAGTAGTTGATACAGCAGGAGTTACAACAGCTGTTTGGATGGAGATTTGATGCTGATGACTTTTGGATGGTGGTTTTGGAATATGCTTTGGAATTCTGGATGAGGTGGACTTAGGCTTCCTTTTTGTCTTAGGATTTTTAGTATCCTTTGAACCAGAACAACCCTGCTCATACAGCTCCAAGAAAGCTCTTTTCTCCTCATTCCACCTTGAAACATCCTTTGCCATTCTATCTCTTTTTACACTTGCTACTCCTTCATCAAGTGCTTCTTGAGTAGCATCAACCTTTTTACTACCATCTGGCACAGGAATTTTTCTGGTCATAGCATCCTTTTCAGGTTCAATGTAGAGACCATCATATATTCCTTTCTTCTTCCACTCCTGAATTTTCTCCCCCTTTTTGGCATTATCGTCTGGGAGTTGATCAATGAAAAGTACTGTTGGAGGAGCAGTGCCAGTGGTGTGCAGGATCTGAGTTTTGAGAGCCTTTAAATCAGCCCGAGTGTTTTTGAACCTTGACTCCATTGCATTTCTCAGCTGTTGGACATGTTTTTCATGTTGCTGATCTGCATTTCTTGGTACTGGGGTCTTCTTCCTTCAACACTTGACAACCTTTTGATGTTGCCAGTAGGATATATAAATCCACTGGCGGTTGGCAGAGGTGCTATGTAAGGAATTTCCTCCAAGGAAGTCTTATTAATGTAACCACTGTCCAACTGTAAACCAGTGGGTTCAACAGTTGTAGTGGCTGCTTCACTTGGACTACCACCAAGAGTTACTTGTAACTCAAGGGGTGTAACCTCCTCAGGTTGTGTTGGTGGGTTAGCAAAGATTGATACATCAGACCCAGTCAGGTGTTGAGGTATATTCTCATTGATAGGTGATTGAGAAGGACTGGTTAATGCCTGGTTCAAATCAATTGCATCCAACAGCAGTTTAGTTGGTGTGGGAATTGTGGATGTGAAGGGTGGTGTAGAAAGTGGATTTGCCCCGGGTATTGAGCTGTGGATGATAGAAACAAGTGTTTCCAGAGCATCATGATGTGGAGACCCTATTTGTACAACCTGTTCTTTTTGTGAAGAAGCAGGAGGAGTTTCGGTTATGGGTTGAGATATTTGTACCAACTGCTGTGAGGAAGAAGCAGCAGTGGTTTCTTGTGACATTTGTGTTGTCACAGGCAGGGGCTCTGGTATCTCATCCTCCAGAGTTGCCTTTTTGATGGTTTTTAGGGGTTTTTGAGTTTTTCTTTTTGGCTTTTTGGAGATTTTAGGTGTGGGTTTCAAAGCAGTTGTGCTGCTGCTTTGATCACCTTGAGCAGTGGGCTCAGCAGCAGATACCTGAGGAGCAGTTGTAACTGCTAAAATCTGCTCAGGCACCTCTGCTTGTGTTTTGCAAGGTGCTAACATTCTTGAAAAAGTTTCAGTTGTTAAACTGTTTATTTGAGTAGAATCACCTTGGTTTATTACAACTAAATCATCCTTCCTGAATTTCTTTGCAAAATAGTAACTTAAAAACCTTGGAAACAGTAAGAATGATTTTGTTTCAACATTATTAACCAAATCTTTAAAAATTTCCCGAGAATAGTTAAAATTTTCTCCTTGAAGAATTGCATATCCCAGATTTTGAATCTTTAAAGGGATTTCATTGAAAGAAGTGGTTTTGTTTGAAACACATAGTAGGAGGGTATGAAATAAAAACCTGGTTGCAGAAGGAAAATAACCTTTTTCTAAGGTAAGTTTCTTCATCATTGTGGCTTCATACCCTCTTTCAATGAAGTCAGTTTGCAACTCGTTTTTAGTGAAAGAAATTTTACCTTCTTGATCATCGAGTTGAAAGACCTCTGAAATGGATTGTGGCGTGATTTGGACAACTTTACCCTTTATAGAAGAGTGTATGGTGATTGCAATGTCTCCTTGTTTTTCAAGGGTTGCATTCTTCCAAAACTCCCTTTGGGTTTCCAAATAGATTGGTGCATCGACAGTGAACAAAGTTTTGTACTTTGATTTTGCCATGGTGTCAATGATGGAATCGAAAACATTGGTGGTTCCTGGTTTTGTGAGAAGACCCAGGAGATTGTGGGATGGTTTATATGGAATTTCAGTGGAAATTGCCTTTTGAGAGGCTGTTTTCGATGCAGATTTGGATGAGGGTTTTGAAGATGACTTCGATTTTGTCATTTTGAAGATGATGATCGAAGAAATTTGTGAAAGAATGAGATGAAAAACTGCTTTGAGAAGAGAATTTTTAGGAATTCAATTCGACAGTAAAACCCTGTTTTGGTGGTGAGTGGGGGATTTTATAGGGAAGAAAGTGAATGCTGATGTGGCAGCCGTTACAAAAGGTCTGACCAATGTGTACTGCCCACGTGACAACCCCTGGTGAAAGTGAAGGACAGTACTTTTATGAAAGTGACTGATGAAGGCAGTGGTATGAAAGCAGTGGATGATTTTCACTATCAGTGGATAGCATATCAGTGGATAAGACACTGCTTTTGAACAACAGAGTTTATCAAAGGAATGAGAGAACAGGGTTGACTTTCAGCAGTGTACAGACTTTTGAAGTAGAGCAGACTTTTGAACAATCAGTGGTTAATGGCAGACTTTTAAGGATTTTAATGAAAATTTCATTTTTAGCTATTTTTAAGGATGGAGTTTTGATTTTCTGAAAACATTTTGATGCTTTTATTCATAGAAAAACAAGATTTTGCTTGTTATTCCATGTTTAGCATACCAATTCTAGAGACTAAGCTTTCAAAAGTGGCTGTATCAAGTGCTTTTGTGAGCACATCAGCCAGCTGGTCTTTAGTTGGGACATGATGCAGAGAAATCAAACCTTTTTCATAGCAATCCCTCACAAAGTGATGTCTGATGTCGATGTGTTTGGTGGTTGAATGGGAAACTGGATTTTTGATGATATTTTCTGCTGCCTGGCTGTCCAACATGAGTGGTGTCTTTAAGGCAGTGATACCAAAATCCAGCAACTGATTTTGAAGCCACATGAGTTGGGCTGTATAGCTTGCAGCAGCAATGTATTCAGCTTCAGCAGTGGATGTTGAAACAGCTGCTTGCTTTTTGCTTTGCCATGAAACTAAGCAATCACCTAGAAACTGGCACCCTCCTGATGTGGACTTCCTTGTGGTGTGACATCCAGCAAAGTCACTGTCTGAAAAACCTGAAAGCTTGATGTTCCCATTAGCTGGATACCAGATACCAAGTGTGGGAGCACCTTTTATGTATCTGAAGATCCTTTTTACAGCAATGAGATTTGATTTTCTGGGAGCTGATTGACTTCTTGCACAGACACATGTTGCAAACATGATGTCTGGTCTAGATGCAGTTAGGTACAATAAAGACCCAATCATGCTTCTATAAAGTGTTTGGTCAATCAGCTCATCTTTTTCATCAGACATGACTAGCTTATTTGTTGCCATGGGTGTGCTGCATGGTTTACAATCATTCATATCAAGTTTGGTTAAAAGTTCTTTAGCATATTTGCTTTGATGAATGAAAGTTCCATTTTGCATTTGCTGTACTTGGAGACCAAGAAAGCATTGCAGCTCACCCATTGCACTCATTTCAAACTCAGCTGTCATGAGTTCTCTAAACTCTTCACACATTGAGTTACATGTGCTTCCAAAAATAATGTCATCCACATAAATCTGGACAATCATTAAATCCTTCCCTCTCCATTTTAAAAACAGTGTTTTATCAATGGTACCTCTTTTGAAACCATTTGAGAGTAGGAAGTTGGAAAGAGTTTCATACCAGGCCCTTGGTGCTTGTTTCAGGCCATACAAGGCTTTGTTTAGCCTGTAGACATGATCTGGATAAAATGGATCCTCAAAACCTGGAGGTTGACAAACATACACCTCTTCTTGAATTGTACCATAGAGGAAAGCACTTTTGATATCCATTTGAAACACCTTCATATTATGGTTGACAGCAAAGGCCAGGAACAGTCTAATGGCTTCCAATCTTGCAACAGGGGCAAATGTTTCATCATAATCAATCCCCTCTTCCTGTCTGTAACCTTGAACCACAAGCCTGGCTTTATTCTTGACAACAATACCCCTTTCATCAGTTTTGTTCTTGAAGACCCACTTTGTGCCAATGGGACTAACCTCTTCTGGCAGTGGTACAAGCTCCCATACTTGTTGTCTTTTAAACTGTTGGAGCTCCTCTTGCATGGCTTCTACCCAGCTGTTGTCTTTCAGTGCCTCTTGGTACTTGACTGGCTGATGGAGTGATAGAAAACCAGCAAAAAGACAAATGTTTTGGGTTTGGCTTCTTGTGAGCACCCCTTCATTTATGTTGCCAATGATTTGATCAGGTGGATGAGATTTCAAGAAGATTAAATCTCCTTGGTATGGTATGATGGCATTGGTTGGTGAAGGCTGCAAATGTGTATCATCTGAGCTAACCACTGCTGGGGACTTTGATGATCCAGCAGTGGCTTCAAAAGGTGGTGGAATAGGAGGTAATGAAGTGGACAACTGCTGACTTTTATCCACTGTTTGAGGACTTTTTTCAGCAGTGTTTGAGGATGTGGTAGCAGTGGTTGATGGGCTACTTTGGTCAACAACTGTTGAGGTAGCAGTGGTTGAGCTTTGACAACTGTTTTGAACAATTGGTGCTTTTCCCTTTGTGGCAGACCTTTGAGGAATGATGATTTCATACCCATAGTCTGGTGTTGTATCCTCTGATGGTCCTGCACTGTTAGTCTTGACAGCAGTATTTTCAAAAGTAAAAATTTCAAGATCAAACAGATCTGCAGGATTTGCTGGGATTTTCATTGATGAAAGTTCATTGAACTTAACATTCAAAGTCTCCTCCACTGCCTTGGTCCGTGTATTGAACACTTTGTAGGCCTTGGCAGTGGTTGAGTATCCCAGATGATAACCACAATCAATTTTGGCTGCAAATTTTGAAATGGAATCTTTTAAGTTCAGAATAAAGCATGGGCAGCCAAACACCTTGAAATATGAGATCAGTGGTTTGATTTTATACAGAATTTCATAAGCAGTCTTTTTGTGCCTAGGGTTTATTAAAACTCTGTTCTGGACATAGCAAGCAGTGTTTACTGCCTCTGCCCAGAAAGTTAGTGGCAAACCTGAATCTGCAAGCATGGTTCTGGCAGCCTCAATCAGAGTTCTGTTCTTCCTTTCCACTACCCCATTCTGCTCTGGTGTTCTAGGGATGTTGTACTGCCTTACAATCCCTTTCTTCACACAGAAGGCATCCAACTCCTTATTTTTAAATTCTGTGCCATTGTCACTCCTAAAGCTTTTCACTGGAAGGTCAAATTGCTTTTCAACCTGTGTTACAAAGTCTTGCAAAATGCCTGCAGTCTCATCTTTTGAGTGTAAAAAGAAAGTCCCTGTAAACCCAGAAAAGTCATCAACAATAACCAAACAATATCTTTTCTTTTTGAGGCTCATGACTTGAACTGGGCCAAACAAATCCATGTGTAGCATCTGCAAACACTGAGTTGTTTTGGACTCTTCAATGGACTTAAAAGAACTTTTATGCTGTTTTCCTTTTAAACAGGAAATGCAATGTTCAGGACATGAAAACAATTTTTGTGGTAGGCCTCTCACCAAACCATTTTTTGAAATTTCTGTGATTGTCTTAAGATTTGTGTGCCCCAGCCTTCTGTGCCAAAGTTCTGTCTCTTTGTTAGAGGCAGCTGAGAACAGACAGGCATCATCTCTGGGACACTCTTTTGACATGTCAACAACATAAACATTGCCACTTCTTTGAGCAACAAGTTTAGTTTGACCAGTTTTGATTGTTGCTTCAATCTTTTTGACCATTTCTGGTCCAACAATCCTACAACAGTCTTTTGTGAAGAATGACCCAAATCCCTTGTCACTCATTTGGGACACACTCAGAAGGTTGAATTTTAGATTGTCTATTAGATTGACATTTTCAAATTTTACATTTCCAGATTGAACTGTACCAGACCCCAGAACCTTCCATTTACTATTATTTCCAAAGGATATATCACCCCCTCCATGGATTTTAAAGTCTTTGAGGAGGGCTTTACATCCTGTCATGTGCCTGGAGCCTCCACTATCTACATACCAAAGACTATCAAAGCATGCAGAAGCTCCCTGCACATGAAGTAAAAGGATTAGTTCATTAAGGTCTCCAAAGCCAACAAGGCTTTGGATGGGGTCTCAACAGTGTCTGGGATGGATGCAGAGTAATGGACAGTGGTTAGGTCAGGGGTTTGGACTGTTTTAGGACAGTGTTTCTCTAACCACTGTTGTGGGTCCTGACCAATCACCTGCTGGTAACCAAAAGGATGTCTGTTCACTCTGGGTTTAGAGGGCCTTTTGTAGGCCTCATAAACGTGTGGAATCCTTTGGTAAGACTGTTTTTCCTTGCCTTTCCTGAATTGATTAGCAGGGGGTGCATCAGTAACCTGAACATCTCTTTTGACAGATGTTTGGTTCAGCTGTTTTGTGACAGCTGTTTGAACTGGCACAAACAGTGGTTGTTTCTTGGTGAACTTGACAGATGATGATGATGATGATGATGGACTCAAGGATGTTTTAGCCATGTACTCATTCTTTTTCACATCAAAGTTTTTGAGATACACACATGCTTGAGTTTTGTGGTTTGTTTTACCACAAACAATGCAACTGTCTGCTGGAACAATGACACTTGTTCTGTTTAAATCATAAGCTTTCAAGTGGAAACAATCTTTTGTTAGATGATTCCTTTTCTCACAGAATTCACAAAACAAGTTATCAATTTTTTCTTTCTTCTTTCTCTTTTCAGACTCCTTTGCAGCAGAGGTTTTAACCACTGCTGGGATGTCCTTGAGAGGTATGACTTTAGCTTTTGGAGCTTTAACACCATCAGTTGATGTAAAGTCCATTGGCTTGAAATTTTCAAGAATATCACACTCGTCAGACCAAGTGGGTTTAAACTGATATTTTTCAAGTTCTTCAAAAGTAGAGGAACTCCTTGTTCTGCCAAGTGTGATTTTGTTACCAAGTTTTTCAGTGATTTTCACTTCTTGGCCATTCTTGTTTGTGGGGATGAACTCAGTGGTTACATCAGTGTTTTCAACAGTGTTTTGAACAGATTTTTCACAAGTAATGCATTCATCATCATATTTTCTATACCCAACCCCAAATTTCACATTACTTTCAATCTGTTTAGCAAGCATCACCTCATATCCTCTGCAGGATTCCACCCATCTTTCACAAGTAATTTGGGTGGATTCCAACTCCTTTTTGCAAACTTGGTATTTTTCTACCATAGTTTGAAGTTGGGTTTTGGTTATGCTTTGCTCTTCTTTTAGACAGCTGATCTCTTTTTCCTTTTCAGTCAATTTGTTTTTAAGTTCTTTTAAAGACTTTTCAAATTTAACCTCATCAGTCAAGATTTTATCCCGAAGGTTTTCATTCACCTCTTTGATGTTAGCAAAAGCAATTATGCAATTGTCAAAACACAGTTTTTCAAGAACTTGAGGAGATACCTTGGTAGCAGCCATCATTGCACAATCACATTGATGATCCTCTTCATCATCAGCTCTTACCTTCTTTTCACCAACCTTTTCTTCCTTCTTTTCTTCTTTGTCCTCTTCGGACCATGGGTCTGTCAGTGGTTCAATCAGGGTATCTGAACTTTCTCCCAACAGTAGTTCACCAGCCACAGCAGTAACCACTGCTTCAGTCACCTCATTCACTGTTTCAACACTCAGTTGTTCCTCCTCAGTTTCAACCCCCTCCTGTATTGACTCTAATGCCATCAAACAAAACTCATTATGAGAAGAATCATTAGAAGCATAGAGAGAAAAATTTTCATCACTAAGGTCTTCAGGCATACTGCTCCAGTCAACAAACCCTTGAGTGAAAAAACTTTGTTGATCTGGTTGTACTGCTGCTGGAGCAGTGGTTTGAGGTGCAACAGGTTGCACTTGTACCTGTGGAGCAGGGGTTTGAACATATTGGATCTGTGGAACAGTAGTTTGGACATAGTGCACTGGCACAGGGGCAGCAGTATAGTGAGCAGTGTTCACTTGAGCTGCTGGGGCATACTAGGCATAGTGCACAGTGCTTTGGTTTTGAGGTCTATGATTTGAGCTAGGATGAGTAATTATGGGACCAGTAGTTTGACTCCTACATTCCCTAGCGAAATGTCCCAACCTATTACACTTGTAGCACTTGATTTTTGATTTATCCAACCCAACCCTTAGATTCCCATGCAAACCTGGGAATTTTCGCCCTGTTCTTTTGTAGAATTAACAAAGCCAGTTGGTGCAGGATGTCCATTTCTTCTAAGTCAGTGGGATCAAAATGTTGCAAATCATTGAGTTCAAAGCATAAATTGTCTGACATCTGGTTTTCGTTTGCAGTGAATGCATAACTAGCAGAGTGAGGATCAGGGTTGTTAAAATTTGCACCAGCAGTTATGTCAATGAAGTGATCATAACCCTGATCCTTACCACTGCTCCCAGATTCTTCTTGACCCAGAAGAGCAGTGTTACCGAAAGTGTAATCATCAGTAACTTTTCCTGATTCTTGCAACCTCCTTTTCTGGTTCAACTCCCTTTCATAGGTCAGGAGTCGACCATGGAGTTGAGTCAAGGTCAGATCCTTGAATTCAGGTGAGTTCCGGGTGACAAAAGCTATGGTGTCCCATTTTTCTGGCAGTGACCTGAGGAACCTGCTATTTTGAGTTGAGTTTGTAAAAGTGGTGTTAACAAGCCTCAGTTCACTGATGAGACAGCTGAAACGCTCAAATTGTTGCGTTAGTGATTCACCTTTAACGTAACAAAATGTTTCATACTGTTGGTTCAGGATTTCCCTATTGTTTTCTATGACTTCTTCGGTTCCCCCAAACTGTTCCTTAAGTGCGTCCCATAATTCTTTGGCACTGTTACAGTGTAACAGTCCAGCATATATCTCATTTGGCAGCGCTGATGCTATGATGCTAAATGCTTTAGCATCTAGTTCGATCTTTTGAAAGTCGGTTTCGGTATAATTTTCAACTGGTTTTGGAACGAACTTTTTAGCATCTTCAGCGCTTGGCACTGAAGGAACATGGGGACCATAAATGACAGACCTCCAACAACCTGTGCTTTGTTGAGCAAGGATGTGACCCATCCTCCTATGCCAGATGTTGTACTCATTTCTTTTTAGCATGGGTGGTTTAAAAAGCGAGCCGATGTTGTTTTTATCATCCTGAGATTGTGACGTCATTCTTGTTGTTTTACAGACACTGAGAAATCAACTTTAATGGTGATTAATCCTTGCTCTGTTTTTCAACGGACGAACAAACGATCAGTATCAACTGTTATGAGCCGAACTATTTACGTCAAAATGATTGTTAAATCAAATTTGACTGTCCAAGCTCTGATACCAATTGTTGGATCTGAGTTTGTTTCTGATTGTATTTTACGTTTGAGATTAAGATGGAAATGAAAGAGTTGTGCAGCGGAATTAATATGAAAACAAACTTTGCATACAATCAAACGAGAGTGTTGCTTTGATCAAGACATTTTCAACAAGGAACCGAATGATTGAATTAACTTTCAACAACGATTACAAGTAATGCTTGAATACAAACTCCCCCTCAGCCAGAGCTCAGCGTTTGTTCGTGCAAAGAAGACGGTATTGCAAGAGCTAATAGAACAGTACAAAGTACTGAACTATTTATAGGCACTAGCAAACCACTGAGCATCTTTAGCTGACGTCACCATGAAAGTGACATCTAACCTCCTAACAAACTCTAACCTCTGATCTATACAAATACTGATGTACTAACTACTGCTATTACAATTCATTACATAAAAGACACTTAAACAGCTGCTGCATCCTTCCACTGCTGTGAACCCAGCAGTGCTTGTCCGGATCAGCAGTACTAGACTCAAGGCAGTAGATTGAATCAGCAGAGCTTTGGTCTTCCATCATTCTTTGACATTGGGCAGTAGATGCAAGGCAGCAGTTGTAGGTCAGCACTTAGTAAGATCAGCAGATAGGAGGTCAGCAGATATGAAACCACTTTCAAGGGGAGAGATTTGTATGTAAACATCTGGTTATTCTGGATCCACTGCTCTGATCCAGTTTTGGCTTTAATTATATGTTCCTCTGATAGGGTTCAATCCCAACACTTGTTAACTAAGTTTGTCATGTGGATTGTTCAGTTTTTATATACTTATGCTAGTACTCAAACTTGTATGCTCGCCAATACTTTTTGTATTGAACTATACTTTAATACATGGTGCAGTATTATGGATGATGATGATGGTGCATGGAATCTAGTAGGATGCCTAGAAATACACTCTAAATTCAAATACTTGTTGTATTTTACTTGTTTTAATCTTGTTGTAAATCTATTTCAAACAATGTAATTGATGTTAGCATAAAATGAAATTTGTTATTAAATACTTGTCACAATTTAGTATTATGAAGTCTCGAGCAATCTCGTTTTCGTCTCACTCCGATGTTTCCGCCATCGGTTGGGGTGTGACCACATTGACTTTCATCTATGTTTCTTCATCTGGGTTCATCTTAGAATCAATAATCATGTGAAAGAAAAGGCAGATTGAAAGGTGGGCAGCCCTTACCTATTTATACTTTGAAACACCCCTTGGAGTGCACGCCAAACAAAATTTGATATGATCCTAAGCAATACACGTGGAGATGAGATTCTCAAATGTTAGTTTAAGATTAAATTTGTTTTATTATTTTATTATATAGTAAAACGTACGTACACTTTTAACTTTCAATGTAAATTTTGATTTTGTTAGTTTTATATATTATAATTAATTTAGCTGCTTCACTTATTTGGCGCTTATAACTTTAAAAATATGACGTTTTATAAAACAATGAATATGCCATTAGAACGAGAATATTTGTATCTACATTTTGAACCAAGTTTCATTAAAATGGAGTAGGGTCAAATATAATGTATTTTTAATTATTAAACGATTCCTAGGCCCGTCTAGGTACTTCATATTTCTAACAGTTAACTTACCCGTAATCTACCCGTTTAATAACATTAGTTTCTATATACTTTATTTTAAGTTTTAAAAATTTTGGGAATGTTATATCCTCCCCCACCTTGTTTTAAATCTCGTCCTTGAGATTCACTCGAATATAGAGGAATACTTTTAGTTCGTCACTGATCCTAGTTTCTAAATATATTCTGGTCCTTGCTTTGAATTCCACTTTACTTTGACCAGAACTATTCTTTATGTTTTGAGACTCTTATCCTCTCAAGAGTTCTTAATGAAAGTAAAATTATTATTAGCGTAAGTTTTTAGATGTTTTGTGTCTTAGCACAACTTTTAGTTACATGTTTCCTAATGCATTAATAATCGCAAGGGGAATTCTTATACTTTTGATGGTGTCCCAACTTATAGAGTTCCTGTCATTTCGCACGAACTATAAGACGAATGATCAAACAAAATAATGTTTGATATCGAAATTATAGACGTATACGGGAGATTCCTGATAAATAAGTCTAAAATTATCATTGACACACTTGTTTGTGATTTATTCCTAATTGACAATCAATATGGTCTTTGGATTTCCTCATAAACATACATGTCTATATAATTATATATTTCACATACTGTAATATACACACCATTCATAAGGTCAATGTATTTAACAGATTCATATTTCCAAAAACAGGTCAGACATCAGGTCATGGTACTATTTAGGGAATTCCATTAACATAACATATACCCCATCTTACCCGATCTTACCGGAGAGGTACCCCCAACTTACCCGGACAAGCTGGAGAGTCTACTACACCATACCCAGTCTTGCCGGAGAGGTACTTATCATTGTATTTCCCATCATGATTAAAAGTTCATCATTTTTTTTTTGGCTTTTATATCAAGAAACAAGGAAATTAGTATTTTCATGATGGATCATATTCTAGAACCGAGTAGTACTAATAAAAAACAAATAACAGTGGCCAGGTGTTATTGCTTATTTATCATACTTGCACTGTTCTAGTCATCATCCTCACGGCATACTAACACTCATCACACTTTACCTACACAAATAATTAGCTTATCTCGAAGCTTATACTAAGGCATTCTTCTTAGGTTCAAGTCTAAATATTATCCTGAGTGTTGCCAGTCAATATCCTAATTCTTTTTGTTTGAGCATAGATATTATTATGGTGGTGGTTTTCTTTTGGTTGGAGAATGGAGTTTTGACAAAAATATCATTGTCTCTATTGACACTATGGCTAGGTTCAATGTGAAGAGTATGCTCATAGATTTCTCTATTCGTGCTTATACAATATTAGATTTCTTCGTAAGGAATGTTTTATTGAGACAGATGACAATTTTAAAACATAACACGTTTTCATGATTTATTCTTATAATGACTTCATGTTTTCATATGAATTACCAGTGATATTTTCTCTTATGTTTATCTACTGAAGATATTTGATTATTATATTATATATATCATCAAGAAATTCTATTATGTAGATGCATATATGTGTATATCTTAGAAACATAAAAATTCAAATCTCTAGTTAATATTAAAATTTACATAGTATATATGTACACACACACACATATATATATATATATATATATATAATACTAAATTATTTTGTAATTTATAAAAATACAACTATATGTATCTGATAGTGCCAATTATCAAGCTTACTCCCATAACTTTTATTTATTATAATAATAAAAATGGTAATAGTATATTGAAATAAACTTCTGTTAAATTTATTAAATATAATATTTTGGATGGATAAAGAAATGAATTAATTAAAATATGAACTTTCTTGACTTATGGGAACAATTTCATTTTTAACTAGTATGTTGAACCATATTGGTTTAAAATTTTAAAACTTAACTCTCAATTTATTGTATATTATATTATTTATTCAAAGAAGTAAGTAATACAAGGTTTGATGTTTCCAAATTTGAATATATTGAGTAATTAAGTAAATACATGTATATGCATATATCTCAAACAATAATAATAGTAATCTATTTAAAGATATTATAATATTAATACTATAATTTGATCTTTAAATAAACTATATAAAGGATAAGTGTATTAAATACACATTTGAGTCAATTATCTTTATGTGGGGCATCCATTTTAATTCTAGCTTGAAAATGATACAATAATTAGAACATTTAGGGAAATTTTAATGTGCCAAGAAAATAAATAAATAAAATACTAAATTATTGATTTAAGTTGGGTAAGAAAAGAGGTTTTCATTTTATAACATCTTTTACTTCTAAAATTTAATTTATTTATTCTCTTTTATATATACCGATTATACAAACCATCAGACCCATCTTTTCTCTTCTTTTAAAAATCAAAATTATATATATATATATATATATATATATATTATAATATTCTAAATGATAGAGAATAAAAACATGATTATTTATATAATAATCTTTTGAACATGTACTTTCTTTAATTTAGGTTATAATTTTAAATGTATAAATTTTTTCATGTATCCTATGTAGAATAAATTTGTAGTTTACATTGTACACACGTATATATAAAATATATAATGCTTTTAGAATACTTATATACTATTATCCTATATCAAAAATGAAAACCAATGAATAGTAATAGTATACATAGTTCTTTTAATATTTTTATGGTTTTAATATTATAATAATAATGACTATTATTATTATTATTATTATTATTATTATTATTATTATTATGATTATTACAACTAGATTTTATTTTTCATTTTATTTATATTAAAGTTGGTTCTTATAAAACAAATTGGTTATATGTTATAAGGTGTTCTATCTTTATAGGGAAAGTTTAGTTCGTATTAGTTATAACAAAATGTAAATAAATTAGATATGTAATTTGAATTAACACTTAATAAATTATATAAATTTAAAATATAAATGGAATTGAATTTTATACGTAATATAATTAAATATTTACGCATTATATAATAATTCTATTATGAAAGAAATGGTGTGCACCACTTCATATATTAAACATGCAATTTTAGTGACGTGACAAAATGACTACACCTAAAACACATTTGCTAGAAATTCAAATTGTATTCGTTTTTGCATACACTTCATGAATAAGGAACATATAGTGGAAAATATTAAAATAGAAGCCAACTATAAAATTATATAAATTATATTGTAATGTGATTAGATACTTGGCAATCTTTACGTTTTTTTTTATAGAGCCTATATAACGATGTGGGTTAAATAAATATTTCAAGATATAATAATATGTAAATAACTTGTATTTAGATATATGTCTCTAAAATACATTTAAAAATTTCTATATAGAACCAAGTATTACTAGATCCTGTCTTTTGAAATATATATATATATATATATATATATATATATATTTCTAGATATTTTAAACTTTTAAAGTGGGATTCTTAGGGAAATCACGTATATAAGTTATTTAGTAAAGATTTGTTGATTAAAATATTGAATTACATATATTCTGTAAATATATTAAAATAGTAAATACTATAAATATAATGAATGTTATATTATTTATCTTTTTATCTATAAAAATTAAGATCAATTCCCATGTTTTAATAACTTTAATTTATATTATTAGGTAGTGGGTCTAAAATTTTAGAATATACCATATGCTATCCTTACACATATATGTTAAAACCCATAGTAGTTTATAGTAGCTCTAAGCATATTTGTAAATTTAAACCTTTTACAAATACTGAGCAAATCTTTTAGGCCCGCTTTTCTATAGGTAGGATACTTAGGAAGTTAGGTTTTTGTTTTCAGTTATGACCAACTATGTAAATGTTATGTCTGGGGCATTTTATAATAATATATGATAATGCAGAATACCTCTCGTTGTATTTCCAGCCATTAACTTACATTTATTTATTTATGAAGGGATGTAACTCAAGGTGGTACCCTAAGTTACTAATTGTATAAGAGTGTAGCATAATACATCTGCCTAGGTAGCCTATGGGTACATCTAATCATATTGGTTATTCAAACTGTGAACTCAAAATTTGTTAAAATACATGAAAATCATAATATAAATATTAAAATTATCTACACAGAATAACACATAAATTGTCACATTAATTTCCTAACATAAGGTTTAAGTTTTAGGTATTAAAAGAACACCTAGATGGCTTAAACCAGTGGCTCTGATACCACCTTCTGTCACAACCCCCGACCCCATCCTGGGAGCGGGAGCCGCGAACCAGTCAGATGGTATCGGTGTTTATTAATTTGGCAGCGGAAATTTTCATCAGGACCGTAGTTAGTAAATATTTTTATCAGAGTTAAACACCAAATGTTTAAAATATATAAATGGGATAAAACCCAAGTTCTCTTTACAATACATTTATAGGAACAAACCCTAAATATTGAAAATAAAATCTTCTTTTTATTTAGGTAACTTTTATAGCCACTTTTCTAAGCCTTCGGTGCTCTCCAGCTGGCTTCTAATTGTCTTTCATATTTTGTTACCTGAAACGCGTTTTAAAAATATTTGTCAGTGGGAAATACTGGTGAGTGAATCCCAGTTTAATCAAGAAACATTAATTTAATTTAAACAGTATTGAGAGCGATTACAATGTTTATATCTACCCAATTACTCATTCAGTACTGTCAATCCTGACTGGTGGGTCATATTACACATTGGCTAACTCTTCGTCCAATGGTAACGTGTCTCACATTTTGTATACAAAACCCCAACATACCGGAAGTAATCGTAGAATTACAAAGACTCAATCACTGCTAAATTGCATTGTAAAATAGTTAAGGTTTTGTAAAAACTGTTTACAAAAAGGAGATTACTCACATTGTTGTCTTAGTTTTTCTGTAAGGGTTTCCTGGTGATTATCTATAAATTACACAAATCCACACGCGTTAGTATAATAACCCATTTTAACATTAGTAATACCCTCCCCGAGACGGCATTCCAACGATTACGTCGGGCAGAACCACGACAGCCGTTACGGAACCCTAGATCAATCGGGCAGCGTATCTAATACGTATCCTGGGGTTATGATACTTACAATGGAGCAGAGCTTCGCTAATTAGGGGGGTATAATGCCCGGGTATAGGGCCTACACTACAGAAATTGAGAGAGATTTATTGATTTTGGACGGTTTGTGAACTGAGCCTCTCGATGCTATTTATAGCGCTGATCAGATAGGGCGTCGCGCCCCGCGATGGAAAGAGGAAGGGTCGTCGCACCCCGCCAGGGCCAAAAAGGCGGCGGCAGTTGTTGCTGAGTCACCCCTGGTATCGACACGTGTCCTGCCACGTGGCGGGCTGTGCTTTCGTCGTCTGTGGCTCGGTCGCGGCCCACGTAGAATGAGGAGTAGTCTGTCGCGCCCCGCGACAGACTTAAAATATTGTTTTTATTTTTATTTTATTAATTTAAATATATTTCGGGCCTATTTCTCGCATACGGGGTGTATTTTAGGACATATAGGGGTATTCTAAATATATTAGGGGTGTCGGGAATATTTTTGGAGGGTTGATATATCTTGGTACAACTCCTGGATTATTTAATAGAATATATAGTGCACTCACATTAAGTATAGTAACTCAGTTTAACTTTATCCATACGTCACGAGACAGAACCCCAACGAATTTAGGCAGAGCCTTGACATACGTTACGGGGCCCTACGTCAATCGGACAGGGCATCAGTGACCAGGGGTTACAACACTTAAAATGGGCTAGGGTTTTGTAGTAATATGGGTGAATTACTAAAGAAAGTTATAAAAATAGAGGGAGAGATCGAGTGAAAGAAAAGGCAGATTGAAAGGTTGTCCGCCCTTACTTATTTATACTTTGAAACACCTCTTGGAGGGCACGCCAAACAAAATTTGATATGATCCTAAGCAATACACGTGGAGATGAGATTCTCAAATGTTAGTTTTAGATTAAATTTATTTTATTATTTTATTATATAGTAAAAGGTACGTACACTTTTAACTTTCAAGGTAAATTTTGCTTTTATTAGTTTTATATATTATAATTAATTTAGTTGCTTCACTTATTTGGCGCTTATAACTTTAAAAATATGACGTTTTATAAAACAATGAATATGTCATTAGAACGAGAATATTTGTATCTACATTTTGAACCAAGTTTCATTAAAACGGAGTAGGTTTAAATATAATGTATTTTTAATTATTAAACGATTCCTAGGCCCGTCTAGGTACTTCATATTTCTAATAGTTAACTTACCCATAATCTACCCGTTTAATAACATTAGTTTCTATATACTTTATTTTAAGTTTTAAAATTTTTGGGAATGTTATATACTTTATGCATAACGTACTTTAGTGCTTAGATTCTAAATCCTGAATCCTGCTACTCCATAAACACCGTATAACCTTACCTTCGATTCCCCATCCTCAAACAACTCGTCACTCACGGATAATCGGAAAGCTTTTGCAAATCTGTGAGTATACTCGACACCCTTTTTCGTTTACACTATTGGGTGCAACATGTTTACAGTATACAAACTTACACAAACACACATTCTTTATGCAATTACACAACAATCCAATACATGCATGCTGATATATTATACTTGATTCGTTATTTTGGGGTTATTCTTTTTGTGATAAACTTGTCATTAACTTCGTACGAGCCTACCCTTAACATGTATAGCGCTATAGGAGTAACGCACCACCCGTATTCTTGAGGTCATGTTAAGTCATTCATTCATACTTGCGGTAATCTTTGGGTTGACTTGTTTATTTACATGTCAGTAATGAGTTAATCTTTTTAACTAAGTTTGTGATGTGGATTGTTCAGTTTTTATATACTTATGCTAGTACTCAAACTTGTATGCTCGCCAATACTTTTTGTATTGAACTATACTTTAATACATGTTGCAGTATTATGGATGATGATGATGGTGTATGGAATCTAGTAGGATGCCTAGAAATACACTCTAAATTCAAATACTTGTTGTATTTTACTTGTTTTAATCTTGTTGTAAATCTATTTCAATCAATGTAATTGATGTTAGCATAAAATGAAATTTGTTATTAAATACTTGTCACAATTTAGTATTATGAAGTCTCGAGCAATCTCGTTTTCGTCTCACTCCGATGTTTCCGCCATCGGTTGGGGTGTGACCACATTGACTTTCATCTATGTTTCTTCATCTGGGTTCATCTTAGAATCAATAATCATGCTATCAATACTTACAATTTCACGTGGTTTTGCTTCAACTCAGCTAGGTTTTTGCTATTCTGTAATATATTGTAGATACATGAATCTAATGTTTCTTCATACAACTTTAAATTTATAGGAATTCAACAGGTTTTTTGTTGATAAAAAACTTTATTTTTGACAATGGGTTTTGTCTATTACAAAGAACATGATGATGGAATTGCTTCTAATCCGGTGGGTTCACAGTCATTCGGGTCGGTTCATTGGTTGAGTGAATTGAGTTTAAAAAAATACATGGGTGGATTGAAGAATTCATCATTAGAATTAGTGGTAAAGTTTAAAGATGATGGAGTGGAGGTTGTGATGGTGACGGTGACGGAGGTTTCCGGTGGCAGATGATGGAGGTGGTCAGAGGTGATAGTGTTTTTCTGGTAGTGAATTGGTGATGGCAGATGGTGGATGGTGGTGGTGGTGGTGGAGGTGGTGATGGTGCCACAATAACAAATAAAAATAAATAGAAACTTTTTTATGAAAACTATAACAAATAAAATAAACTGAATTTGATTTTTAAGGTGGTATAAAGAGGCTCGTATACATCACTTTAGCCGTACGCTTTATTAATGCTCGATTTGTCATCGCCAATAAAGTCGTAAACCTAAATAAAAATGACAAACAACAAAAAATATATATAAAGAAAATGGTTAAAGGTATATGATCATAACATTAATGTGCATAACCAACTTGTAAATATGAATTTATAGCTCAAAAATCTGGGCTTCACCGGTTGCATGCATTAAACATCATCGCCAATTTACATCGCCAATAAACTGTCATTCTTATTAAAATCCAAGCCCAGAACCTCCGTATGGCTGCAATATATAATGGCAGGCCACATAAGAAGCACCATCATAACCATTGCTCTTGGATGACCAAGTAATCATCTTCATTGAGACCCAAAGTAACGGTTCACTGATAAAAAGCATTGGATTAGGCTTAGAACCTCCCAATAGCTGCACGAAACACTTCTACGCCAAAATAGAGGCACCATTATAGCCATTTTTCTCACATGAGCAACAACTCATCTTCATCTAGACCCAAAAGTAACAATTAACTCAGCAAAATAGCCTTGCATTACCAAAAATCTTCATGACTACAAAAATCTCTGATGAACAAAAACGATTCATCTTCATCGATATCAAAAGACAAACAACATAAAGCAATTAGAAAACCAAGCCTATCTAACAATTTCTTCTTCATCAATATCGGCGGTACATAGAGGTTTCACCGGAAAAAACAAAATCCTAAACAACCTCAACAACAATTCAAAAAATCTCGGATGAACAACAATGATTCTGATACCAAGTGACAAACAAAATAAACTAGTCATTAAAACTAAGCATAATTAACAGATTCGTCTTCATTGATACCGACGGCACATAAAGCTTTCGACGAAAAAACACAATCCCAAACAACCTAAACAATAGAATAACAGGTGTTACGCCTTAACCCAAAAAGGATAATCACAACATCAAAACAATGTATCTGATATGTTGCAAAACATACCATTTTCCATTCTATTTTGTATATTAATTCAGTAGTTTTTTATATGTTTTTGGGTCATTATAGGCTTGTATTATATTATTTTGTGTTTGTGCAGGTCCAAGTGCCTTAGAGGAAATATGATTGATTAAGTTAAACAAATGTATATGAAATATGATTAATTAAGTTAAACAAATGTATTTGAAATAAAATAAGGGTGATACTAAATACCCCCCCCCCCCCTTTTTACTAATTATACCCCTCTTATATTTTATTGTTTTTTTTATCTTTTTGTTATTATATTTTATTGTCTTTTTGTTATTATTATTATTTACTATTAGTAATAGTAATGTATTATTATTATTATTATTATTATTATTATTATTATTATTATTTAAGCCTTAAAACTTTTTATTTTTTTACCTTTTTACTTTTCTTATGTTAGTTTTTTTATCGTTTCAGCTTAGCTATTAGTGTTTACGAAAATATTGTACGTTTTGGTCTAAATGTTGTGAGATAAATGCTACGCACATGGAGGGGGGGGGGGGGGGTTGTCCTATGTGGAATCATGATACTCCATAAGGTAACTAAAACACACACATACCATCTATTTTTATTCTGACTAGATATAACCTAATTGATCATATAACATAACTAGCCCTTCAAACTTATAAAGGTTTTATTTTTATTTCGTAACTACCCAAGCTTGTTCACCTAATATTTCATAACGATATATTTAGCTTGTTTTTTAGTGCATTTCATATCAAAATTTATTCAAAAGATACAATCATTATATATTTTTTTTTTTATTTCACTATTTGTTATCTGCAAGATTCTTATATTATTAGTACTATATAGTAACATGGGGTTTATGTAGAACCAGTTTCTTGAAAGGCTATCACTATTTTTATTTCACCATCATAAATTCATACAGAGGCTATTACTCTTGTTTCTTTAACATATACTCGGGAAAGCCATTCAAAGAGCTCCATCATAAATTTATGTATTCATAAATTTACTTATTCAAAGAGTGATCTACTTATGCTTCATCATAACATTCAGAAAAGCTAAAGAGATGTCTGAGTTTTCAACGAATTAAGTATAGTTTTTAATTCCCATGTTTCAAGTTTCAACTTAGTTATATAATCTAGTTAGGTTAAGGGTCTTGTTTTAGTTTAAATGAGTTTGTTTGGAAAATAACTATATTGTATAGTTTAAATGAGTTCGTTTGGAAGTTACGATTTAAGCAAGGATTGTAGATAATGTAAAATGTATATTGATAAAATAAACTTAAAGGCTCAACCTTGTAATGTTGTCATAACAAAATTCATTTCATTATAATCCATACGGAAATTCTTTGATTTATAACCGTTAAAATATAAAAATGATAACCGGTTGTCACTTGTCATTATCAACTACTTATTAGCTCATAACAATAATGTAACATCCCCAAAACCTGCTAAAATATTTTCACATAGTGTACTGATATTGAAAATGAACAAGGACAACGAAATTCCTTCACATATGTTATACTAAAGTTTATAAGTTGGGGTGGGGGTGGATGTAAAATTATGAAAATTTGGCGAAGACACAACTATTTGATCGTAAGTACATAAACGTGCCATTTGGATATATATATATATATATATATATATATAACATAACATAACATAACTAGCCCTTCAAACGTATGAAGGTTTTATTTTTATTTTGTAACTACTCAAGCTTGTTCACCTAATATTTTGTAACTAATACTTTTAGGTGTTCAAGTCTCGTGAAAAGTTGATGGAATGGGTTAGAAACATCGGACATAGCCTTGGTTACACTATTGTGACTAAAAGATCGAAAACGAAAAATGGCTACGTGTCTAAAGTTGTACTTATGTGTGATCGTCGTGGTGTGTATAAATAAGTTAAAGAGTCAAATAAAAGGTCCCAAAAACCTTACACAAGTGCTTGGGACCATACCACAACTTCACCAATGAACTCTCTTTAAAAAAACCCTGCGCGGCTGCGCACCGGTTCTAGAAGAGAACTTAAAAAGAAAACAATTTTTAACATCCGCGCGCCAAAAGGGAACTAATAAATCCTTGCGCAAACTCTCATACAACGAAACAATTAGGATAAGGTCTTAACAAAAGCTCCGCGCGAATATCACCCAGACTTGGACAAAAGTAACTTTTCTGTTACAACAGAATTAGCATGAAGCAAAGCCACATGGGATTATAGCTGTAAACCTTCTAGAAGGATTTATCGTGCATCACCATTCGGTTATAACCGAATGGCCACGTGGCGTCATCCTGGGTACTCCTCAAAATCACGATGATGGCACCAAATTGAAGAAAGATCCACACTTGCCCACTTTCCACGTGGTATCTCTCCAGCCGTTGATCATAACCACGATCCGTGTGCACACACATCAGTTAGTGATTAACGGTGGAGAAAGTAACCGCTTATGGAAATTACTTTCTGTTATGTCCTCCGTCAACTAACTTTCCCGCCCAAACTTCGGTTATAAATAAGGTCAATTCAGGTATCATTTCTCAAGTTACATTCACTTTACTATTACTTCTTCTTCTTCATCAAAACCTGTACTTATTCTCACGCCGGAGGGTGGTCACGGAGAGAACCCCCATTTTCCCCGTGGCGAGTCTAAAGGTTGTTTGTTTTGCAGTTATTGTTCGAAGAAGGAGATCATTCACCCCCGAATCAAACGAGAAGACTTAACCCTTTTATGCAGATTCAAACCCCCTGGTTCAATTGATTCCGATCTGTTGAACCAGTGTTTCTTCATTGGCGCCCACCGATTCTCAGTTTTTTATTCATATCTTCTCGTTTTGATTTACTCTTTCACCCCTGTTTTTCAATGGAAGAAACTCTGACGGACCGTCAATCAGGTCCTCGGCCAGCAAATTTCGCACACAATACCAAGTCGAAGGGATTGTGGAAGAGGCTTCTGACGATAACGAGGTCCAGTACAACCTTAATCATCAGAATGACACTGTTACTCCAGGAGTACAATGAGATACCGATGAGTTCAATTTTACCTCCCGGTGAAACTCCCATCTCGTGGTACGTCAAATCCTAAGGGGCTATAAATGCAGTATACGCATAACTTTGTGCACAAACTGTATCTCCTATCACACAGCCACGAAGACCTGCATCTCATGTACGAGCACCATCTGCACCACGTACATCTCACCATGACGCACCATCACGGATGCTTATAGATGACACCGAAGTCTACTCCAGATCTCCTACAAGGTACGAGTTTACTCACTCTGAGAATCGACGAAGGGATTACCGTTATGAGTCGTATTTTCATAGAAGGCAGTCAGTTCATTCTTGGTTGGGCTCGCGTTCTTATCAGAAGTGGGACACCCACACCGACGAATACGACAGAACATATCAGGAAGGTGATAATCCAAGTGTCTTCAGCCGGCTGCAACAAGACCATACGAATTATAAACCCCGCGCGGTTTATAATCCAGATGCAGAGCACGATTACAACTTAATCTACCGCCCGGCAGAAGCAGCTGAGAATTCGAAATTCGTCAGAGAATTTGCTTTAGCTCCCCTCGGAAAGGCGAAACTTCCATCAAACGTCGAAAAATTCAGCGGCATGTCAGATCAGGATGACCACCTTCGTGTATTTACTAGCGCAGGACTGGTAGGGGGCTGGAGATTGCCTATGTGGTGCCACCTATTCGTTCAAACCCTAACAGGTGCGGCACGGTTGTGGTTCGATAATTTTCCCGTAGGGAAGTTAACGTCGTAGGTGGATCTAAAAGAGAAGTTCCTGGTGCACTTTAGCCAACAGTGAAGATCTATCAGAGACACCGCTGACGTGATGAATATTTGGATGCGTGATGATGAAAGTCTGGAAGACTTCATAACGCGATACAACAAGGAAGTGCTAGAGATCGGTGACGTTCATGAACATTTGATAAGAGCGCAGTTCAAGTATGTTGTACGCTGCAACGACATGATCAAAGTTTTGTCGGGAACAAAAGGGTTATCCAAGAGATGGGAAAAAACTGATGGCTGTAGCCAAAGTATACGCCTAGACAGAACGAAACCTCAGCACCAACAGACCACCGCCACCGCACAATCGTCCACAAGAAATGAGCGGGAGCAGCGGAAAAAAGTTCAAGAAGAATTGGAGAGACTCAACCTCCGGAACTTACTCGTCAGACGATGCGCGCGCAATAATAAACAAATTGGGGCCGCAGAAAGAAGCAAAGCAAGAGAATAGAGAACGACAGTGGATCCCTCTTATGAAGACTCCAGCCGAGGTACTCAGTACATAATATTATCAATTTAAGACCCCTCCGCCAATGAAGAACAAAAGGGGTCAGGATTCAAAACAGTATTGTGACTATCATAAATATAAACCAACAATTGTATAAGCATCCGCACTGAAATCGAGAAGGCATTAAAAAGTGGCGAGCTCACCCACTTACTTTAGAATGTGCGGAAAGATATTAAACAGATTACTCGAGGAGATGAAGGCCCGAGTAAGAAAGCTAAAGCTTAAGCGGCGCAAGTGCAGCAAGCATACAATAGCTTCTGCTCATGATTGGTTAGGTTCTTCAACCTACTAATCCATGACATAGAACTATTAGTATGAGTAAGTTAAGTCCTAATTTAATTATCCTAAGCAAAACAACTTTGTAACCACGACCTCTGAGCCTTATCATTAATCAAAGCAAAGTTCGTTTTATTATTTCTATGTTTGTTACAAAGTGCATGCAATTCCTTTTGGTAAGCGCAAAAACATTATGGTAATCTTAACACAAGCCTCGTGAACGGTCTGTGATCACACGCATCGCGCAAGGTCCAGCCTTACGTTCACACATGAGCTTTATACCACCTTTTATTCGCCTTACCTAATCAAAGAAATTGTACTCATGCAAAATATTGTAATTCAAACACATACTATACCAGTTACTGGTGCACCATACGCCTTAACAAAAAACATGTATATACACAGCAGTGTATAAATAAAGTTACTTGCGCCATGGTACATTAACAAATAGGGGTCCACATCCCAAAACTAAGTTAACTATCCATTGTTTATACAACCACAAAACAAAGAAAACCTAAGATAGGTCTTCATCTTCACCCTCTTCCTTGTCTGGGAAAACTTCTCTCAGCCGCGTTACGAACTCTTCAGATTGTAGCGCGGCAGTAACAAGATCCATGACAGGAAGCTGCAAAGTCTTAAACTGAGTCTTTACAGCAGCAAGAGCCGCTTCAGTATCAGCAACGTGCGTAGCCAATCTACTAGTATCCCAGTCAACTTTTAGGGCACTAACAACATGCTGGGAACATTCCGAGTACCCTTGGGCGTACCCATCATTACGCGCAGCAACCAGCAGGTGCGCAACCGTTTTATCTAGTTCCTCTGAATTAAGAACAGACTCGGCAATCTGCACAATAAAATAAGTAAGAAGGCGCATTATCATCAAACATCATCAAAAGTAAATACACTTACGCTTATGATCCCGCGCTCTTTCAACCACAACATATCATTCTTCAACGAGTCAAGCTCACTCTCCACCATTGCCCGAACAGTCTCAGAACTTTCTAACTTTTCTTCAGTTTCGGCAAGACGGCGGGAAGTCTCAGCTTTTTCAACCCGTTCAAGCTCCAAAACTTTCTTAACAGCCTCAACCTCCGCTTTCAGTTGTTCCTGCTCAGATAGTAAAGAGGTAAGTTCATCTATCTCTTTTTCCCTAAGGGCAAGGATAGCGCAAGTTTGTACCTCTCTCTGTTCACTCCTCTCCCTATGAGAGCGTGCTTCATCACGCGCTGCTTCAGCCTCAGCCTTTTCTTGCTTCAACCTTTCAATATCAGCATCTTGTTTTTCAATCTCTCAACTTCAGCTTTGAGATTATCAATGATATTGCGGAGACCTATCTTCTTATTATTATCTTTCTCGCAAATCTCCCTCCAATTTTTGCGCTCTTTAGAAAGGAGAGCAGGTTCAGCCTCTGCCTTTCTTTTCCAACCAGCTACAGACCATTCTTCAGTTTTCAGGTCATTCTCAAACTTAGCCCGATCAGCTTCCAACGTAGCCTTCATCTGGGCTACCCGGGCCTCATCCTCAGCAAATTTTTTCTTGGACTCCGCATAGCAAGCCCATTCTTTGCACATACTACGCCACTCACGCACTATACGATGCGTAGTGGACGTATACCTAGCAGATTCCTTAAGGTAAGCATGATAAGCCTGTTCTTGAGCACGATCTTCTTGAAATTTAATCTCTGCAGGAGGGAAGGTACCCTGCAACCAGTCATGACAAACCCTCCAGTTTGAAAAGGTATCACCTTTCTTCAAATTCCAAACTGGGGTATGAACTTAAGATACCTTCTTCTGCGTACAAGTTCTATATTAATGATCCACCAAAGTTTCATCTGGGCGAAGATAATCATTCTCATCATCATAAGAAGAAGCACCCTGATCTTTACTTGGGTTCTTTTCAACATTCACTGGCGTAGAAGCAAGAGCAGAAACAGGGATAGTAATTACCAGGTCTTCAGGAATGAATTTCCCTTTCTCCACATCACGCACCACAACTTCAGGAGACATAGGATGAGCAGCATCCGTAATCTCCGGATCCACAGCCTTCTCCGTTTCCACCTCAACAGGTTTCTTCAACTCAGGATTTTCCGCCTCAATAACCTTCTCTACCTCATCTTCAGCAGCTTTAGAACTTTCCAACTGTTCGCTGATTGGGGCACGAGGGGGTGAAGGCGGGAGTTCCTCATTAACTACGGATGATGGCTCCGCATGAACAGGAGAAGCTGGTTTTTCTGCAGAAATGGAAATTCATATTAACAAACATGTCGCGCGTAAGTAAACAAAGCAAGTACTTACCCGGAGGAGGTTTCGCAATAAAAGCATCAAGATTACCCCTTCTGGTAATCTTTCTTCTCTGAACCTTCTGGGAAGGCTGCGGCTCAATATCAACAGGAACCTATTTCCACTTTCCCGCCCTTGTATTTAACAAACACTCCGGACTTGATTCCAGATCGATGGGATCATCCGGAGTCAAAACAGGGATATCGGCAGAATCCCGAGGCTACGCCTTTGGCTTCTTCACAACTACAGGCGCAAGTCCCTCCAACGAGTCAGACACCACTACATAATCACACCAGGAGTCAGAGGAATGGCGCATACCTTTCTTCTCTCCTTTAACATTTTTGGCTTTCGACGATTGAGACTTCTCTGCATCATTCTTTCTCGGCGCAGCAGTGGCAGCCAGCACACGTTTTTTCTTTTCAGGGCCTATGCCCAGGTTAGACAACTTACCTACTGAAAAAAGCAAATCTTACCCAACGCGCAAAAGTAGCAAAAAAATAATATCGCAATTTCAACAAGAATCATAGTAAAATTACCAGCGCCAGTTGGGGGTTACGCGGACAAATCTTCATCCCACGAAAGAACAAAATTCTTAACAATATGAAGATACCAAAGCTCCTCATCAGCCCTTTTCGGAATAGTGGCCATCTTCCCACCTTCTCTCTCGAAGCCAACAACATATAAAGAAACAACTACAATAGGGAAACAGGGGCAAATTCAAAAAAAAAAGATAAAGAAAGAGGGAAATAGATCTAGAATCTTACTGCTATCACCCTCCATGTACATTGGTTTGTCTTCTCGATTCATCCACCAGCAAAGGCTCATACCAGCACCAACCAGGGCTTTTTCTGGCAGAGCAATCGACAGAACGTCCTTCAAGTCCTGGTACCAAGCCTCCGAAAAAGGAGTTTGTATGGTCTCGGTAGCAACATCTTCTTTGCCTCTGAAAACCATCTTCATCAGGATTACTCCGGCTTTAATAAAGAAGAATTTTGGCTTCCAATCGTGAAAAGATTTTGGGGGGCTCAACAAGATCTTCTTTGCCGAAGCACGTTGAACAAAGGAATAAAAGCCCTGTGAACAATGCATTTGATGGAATACACGGAAGCGATTAACCATCGGCTCGATATGCATTCCTCGGCATACAAATTTGAAGTGACAGACCCGAACCATTCCTATAAGATGCATTTGGGAGATATGAAACTTGTAATACGAAAGGATGTCAAGAAAGAACTTCGTTACATGCAATCGAAAATTGGTTGCAGAGAAAAAATCCCAAAAAAGAGTAATGTATCCGGCCGGAGCGTCTGCCGCCGTCTGACCTTCGTCAGGATATCGAGCATCCCAACTATCAGGGAACTTGAAGTTCCGAACCATATCGTCGAAAGTTTCTTTCGGCCACTTCAACGGTGGAAGACCGGATGCCATCTCTTCAGAAGAATCTTCGTGGCATTCTCCGGTTGACATAAAGGGGGAAATTACAGATTTCTTCAAGAAATTAACGGAGAAGACGAAGAAGACTTAATAGCAAAAAATAAGGAAACAAGGGCAATCAAAGGATTTATATACCCACCGCCATCAATAACCTAGAAAACCGCAATAAAACTTTTTTGGAGAAAACACGGTTATCTAAGCATCAGAGGCGAGTGGGAATAACAATGACGCGAGTTCACGCGCGCGTGTAAGCCACGATTGACGACGTGCAACTGACAAGTGACAGCCTGTCACACGTCAACAGTCATCACTGCACCCTTTCACCCGCCAAAAGTTAAAATTTTCAAAATCAAAATCATGAGTAAAAGAGTATCTTCCTCAAGAAGATTCTCCATTTTTTCGCGCCAAAAAACTCCACAGCAAAAAAACACCCATCTCTTATAAGTCCAGTACTCCACTTATTTGCATAAGAGCAACACTGGACTGGGGGGACTTGAAGGGGTAAGGTCCTAAAAACCTTGCACAAGTGCTTGGGACCATACCACAACTTCACCAATGAAATCTCTTTAAAAGAACCCTGCGCGGCTGCGCATCGGTTCTAGAAGAGAACTTAAAAAGAAAACAGTTTTTAACATCCGCGCGCCAAAAGGGAACTAATAAATCCTTGCGCAAACTCTCATACAATGGAACAGTTAGGATAAGGTCTTAACAAAAGCTCTGCGCGAATATCACCCAGACTTGGACAAAAAGCAACTTTTCTGTTACAACAGAATTAGCATGAAGCAAAGCCACATGGGATTACAGCTGTAAACCTTCTAGAAGGCTTTATCGTGCATCACCATTCGGTTATAACCGAATGGCCACGTGGCGTCATCCTGGGTACTCCTCAAAATCACGATGATGGCACCAAATTGAAGAAAGATCCACACTTGCCCACTTTCCACGTGGCATCTCCCCAGCTGTTGATCGTAACCACGATCCGTGTGCACACACATCCGTTAGTGATTAAAGGTGGAGAAAGTAACCGCTTACGGAAATTACTTTCCGTTACGTCCTCCGTCAACTAACTTTCCCGCCCAAACTTCGGTTATAAATAAGGACAATTCATGTATCATTTCTCAAGTTACATTCACTTCACTTTACTATTACTTCTTCTTCTTCATCAAAACCTGTACTTATTCTCACACCGGAGGGTGGTCACGGAAAGAACCCCCATTCTCCCCGTGGCGAGTCTAACGGCTGTTTGTTTTGCAGTTATTGTTCGAAGAAGGAGATCATTCACCCCCGAATCAAACGAGAAGACTTAACCCTTTTATGCAGATTCAAACCCCCTGGTTCAATTGAGATTCCGATCTGTTGAACCAGTGTTTCTTCAAGCGTGATGAAAATAATGTCATACAAGTACTTCCTTGATTTTCCACATGTGTTGCTTATGGATGCCACGTACAATACGAACAAGTATAAATTGCCTTTTCTTCAAATTGTTGGCGTAACTTCTACCAACAAGACAATTTCCATAGCTTTTGCAAATTATGCATAAAGAAACAGAGGAGAAATATATTTGGGCATTAAACTATTTAAATCAACTCTAGATGAGAGTGTGCAACCACGTGTTATAGTTACGGACAGGGAGTTAGCTTTGATGAATGCATGTGAGAAACTTTTTCCGAATGCTACCCGATTACTTTGTAGGTGGCACATATCTCAAAGTATATATAGAAACTGCAAATCGTCTTTCACCACGGAACATGATTGGAATTCCGTCAATGTAATGTGGAATGTACTCGTTGAATCTCAAACATGGACATCATTCCTTCAAAATTACAAGCAACTTCAGTCAATGTTAATCCATCATCAAGGTATTTATTATTACTATTACCCTATTGTTGTTGTTGTTACCATCATCATCATCATCATTATAATCTTGCAGATGTTTTGGATTACTTGAATAGTACTTGGTTGAACAAGCATAAAGAAATGTTTGTGTCCGTATGGACTAACGAATGCTTACATTTCAGAAATCAGACAACTAACAGAGTTGAAAGCCAACATGTACCTTATATAAGTTTATTGGTCACGTTGATGAAGTAGTAAACTCGCAATATACAATAGTTAAAGATAGTTTCGAAAAAAGTAGAACTGTTCTAATGCATAAACACAACCTACCAATGTTGAAGCTATTACGTGGTTTTATTTCTCATGAAGCACTTGATATAATAATAGCAGAGCGTCATTTAAATCGTTCAGATTGTCGTTGTCAAGTTCGTAAGTGTTATGGATTACCTTGTGCTTGTGAAATCTCAAAGTATAAGAAAGAAGGTCAGTATATTAACCTAAGAAAATATAAATTATCAAAAGGTTTCTTTGGTAATATTTAAAAGCTGACAACTTATGCTTCAATGCAGGTCAATATATTCCTTTAGATTTGGTCGATGAATTTTGGAGGAAACTCGAGTTACCAGTATATTGTGAGGATATTACTTGTGACGTCGAGTTGGAAAGTTTTAAAAAAGCCTTTGATAATCGATCCAAGCCTGGAAAGAAAAGTTTACTACAAAAGTTAAAAGAAATAACCAATCCAAGCATACCTTTTGTTGAAGAACCCGATGTTAAAGAAAATACTCGTGGACGACCAACTACAAAATCCAAACAAAAAAAAAACCAAACCCTGTAATTGCTAAACCTCCCCTTCAACGAAGCTACTCCCAAAAGCCTCCAAGGCACAGTCCATTTGGGAACTCCCAAGATCATGATTACACTCAAGAGCCTGCAAGGCACAATTCATTTACGAACTATCAAGAGCAAGATTACACTCAAGAACCAGCCAGGCATAGTTCATTTGTGAACTTCCAAGAGCATGATTACATTCAAGAGCCTGCAAGGCACAGTTCATTTACAAATTATCAAGAGCAAGATTACACTCAAGAACCTGCCAGGCATAGTTCATTTGTGAACTTCCAAGAGCATGATTACACTCAAGAGCCTTGGAGACATAGTTCATTTGGGTATCTAGAGGCTGCTACAGAAAGTTCATTAAGGGACCATAATGAATATGTTGGTTACATCAGTCCAAACGTGAACTTTTAAATGCCTAGTGAACCAAGTCCATTCATAAATCAAGATATTGACGGAAAAAACCATTCAAGGACTATGATGATAATACGGGCTACTACGCTAGTCCATTTATAAACTACCAAGTTCCTGGTGAACCAAGTCCGTTCATGACCCAAGATACTGACGGACAAGGTTTTTTGCCAACCATTTAAACACACAGGGATATGATTTCATGGGGTTGAACCAAGATATTGTCGGACAAAGTTCTTTCGCCAACGCTACAAGTGCGCCGGGCTATGACTTCAGGGGTTGAACCAAGATCAAGCATCACAAGTGATACACAAATATATTCATCTAATTCCAAAAATCTTCCATGCGTATGTTACACGCATACATAACGTATTAGGTGATGGAAATTGTGGGTTTCAGGCGACAACTTCTGCTATCGGGAACGGTGAAGATGAATGGTTATTTATTCGGGGATCACTGATGGAAGAGCTACTCGAGTTTAGAAAATAAGTACACTAAGGCTTTCTTAGGCTCATTCGAAGATGTGTTCACGTCCTTGGCTTGGTCAGGATCGGGGGTTGCACCTGAAAAACACTAGATGATTATGCCAGAGGCATGATTCTTGATTGTGAACAAGTTTAATGTAATCGTTCATTTTTTATCTCAAGAAAAAAGAAACAGTTCTACTTGTTTTTCGCTTTGGAGAGGCTCTCACGAGTTCCCAGAAAAAAAATTACAATTGCACACATGAATGGTAACCATTTTATAATGGTATAATTGCAAGGAGAGTATCCAATTATCAGCACAAACAACCTATGGAAATTAATGAGAGAAAATGATGCAGCTCGCTGAGAGAATATATTTGAATCACGTCAAAATATGTATAATTCTTGGATAGCACAACCTGCTACATGTTCTGTTATAGATTAAAGATCGGTATGTTAATTATTAAATGATAATAATTTTGTAAAAAAGTACTTATTTTTATATAGCTTTTGTTACAGCTATAAATATAATTTGATAAATTATAACAACTAAAGAGTAATAATAAATAATATATCACTACTACTACTACTACTACTACCACCACCACCACCACCACCACCACTACGACTACTGCTACTACCGACTACTGCTACTACCGCTACTGCTACCGCCGCTACGCTACTACCGCCGCTACTCTACTACCGCCGCTACTACGACTACGACTACTACTACTACGACTACGACTACTACGACCACTACCACCACCACTACCACCACCACCACCACCACCACCACCACTACTACCACTACCACTACCACTACCACTACCGCTACTACTACTACTACAAATAATAATAATAATAATAATAACAACTAAGTAAATAAATAAACATGAAAGGAAGGAAGTTCACTTATCATAATATTAAGGGCAACAAACATAGCAAGATCGACAGGGTATTGGTTTGTCATGAATTTTTTTTGAATGGTCGGTGGCGTGCTTGAGAGCGTTACCTAGGGTGCATTCAGACCACTGCCCCATTGTTTTGTCTTGTTCCAATAAAAATTTTGGCCCTAAGCCATTTAGATTTTTTAACTCGTGGTTGGATTGAGAAGATTTCGATGAAGTGATCAAGAAGGCGACTGATAACTTTCTGGGAAATGGAGAGTAGGATGTGAGAATAATGGAAAATTTTAAAAGGATTAGGGACGGAATAAAGATCTGGAAAAAGGAGGTTTTAGCGAAAGAAGGGGAGAAATAGAGTATTTTGAAGGAGGGGCTTGAAAAAATGGTGGAATGGTCGGAAGCTAGGGAATTATCGGAAGAGGAGGAATGGGTCAAAGCGGAATGTATTAAAAAGGATTTGGAAGATTTCAAAAATAAAGACCTCAAACAAAGAGCGAGAATTAAATGGGACATGGAGGGAGATGAGAACTCGACCTTTTTTCATGGGTATATCAACAGCAGGCGGGCTTCTAACAGTATTCCTGGTCTTATGATAAACGGAGTTTGGACGACTAAACCTTCATTGCTCAAAAAAGAAATCATGGGATTCTTTAAAGAGGCTTTCAAGGAAAAATATATCAACAGGCCTAACCTTAATTGCCACGGAATCAAGAGGCTTTCAGAGGATAACGCGGTGTTTCTGACAAAGCCATTTAAGAGCGAAGAGATCAAGAAAGCAGTGTTTGAATGTGGGGCTGACAAAGCTACTGGGCCAGACGGTTTCAACTTCAACTTCATAAAAAGGTATTGGAATATATTTGAGTCCGATTTTTTTTAACTTGCTGGCTGACTTTTACAGAAAAGGATAAATCGATAAAGGTTGCAGCTCTTCTTTCATAACTCTTATCCCAAAAAGCAAGGACCCGGTGGGGATGAGAGATTATTGTCCGATCAACCTTATTGGGGTGATTAGTAAAACTATTTCGATGGTTCTTGCAAATCGCCTCAAAAAGGTCATAGGCTCTATCAATTCGGAAAACCAAACGGCGTTTCTTAAAGGCAGGTATATTCTCGACAGCCCATTAATGGTAAATGAAATAATATCTTGGATTAATAAGGCTAAAAAAAGGCCTTCTTGTTAAAAATAGATTTCGAAAAGGCATATGACAACGTCTGTTGGGGATTTTTGCTGAATATTATGGGTCAAATGGGTTTTCCCGACCTTTGGTGTAAATGGGTGGAAGGGGTTTTAAAATCGGCCAGATCCGCGGTATTAGTGAACGGATCTCCTACGTTTGAATTTGGTTGTTCCAAAGGAATCAGACAGGGAGACCTGTTATCTCCGTTTTTGTTTCTTTTGTTCATGGAGGCCTTGTCTAGCATCTTTTGCAAAGCTGGGCTTGAAGGAATTTTCAAGGGCATTCAAACGCCTAATAATGGTCCGGTTATATCCCATCTTTTTTATGCAGACAATGCCTTGATTTTGGGGGAATGAGATAGGGGGAATGTGAAGAACGTCGCTAGATGCCTTAGAATTTTTTACTTATGCTCGGGATTGAAAATAAACCTTCACAAATCATACCTTTACGGGTTGGGGGTAGATAACGATGACATAAACGATATGGCGAATGTGATTGGGTGTAATTCTGATAACATCCCGTTATCTTATTTAGGTATTAAGGTGGGGGCCAATATGAATAGAATAAGAAATTGGGATCCGGTTATTGAAATTTTTGATAAAAGATTATCGGTTTGGAAAGCAAAATCTTTATCTATAGGGGGAATATTAACTTTGATTAACTCTGTTATGGAGAGCTTGCCTATTTATTACTTCTCTCTGTATAAAGCTCCAGCAGGTATAATTAAAAGCCTTGAAGCTTAGATGAGAAAATTCATATAGGCGGGGGTCTGTTGATAAAAACAAAATGAATTGGGTGGCCTGGGATTGGATTACGTGGCCAAAGAAAAAAGGGGGGTTGGGTATAAACAGATTAAAAGAAGTTAATGATGCGTTACTTTATAAGTGGGGTTGGAGATATAGAGTCAAAAAACAAAGTTTATGGAGGAAAGTTATAGATGCATGTCATAAGAAAAACAATCAAAGGAGCTTCCTGCCTTTAAACGGAAAGTTTACGGGGTGCTGGAATAATATAGCAAAAATGGTTTCCAAATTAAAATTAAATGGGAAAAATGTTAATCAGGTGATTATGGGTAGGGCTGTAAATGAACCGAACGAACACGAACAAGGCCATGTTCGTGTTCGTTCGTTAAGGAACAAGCTTGTTCATGAACTGTTCACGAACGCTTACCGAACGAGATATCTTGTTCGTGTTCGTTCATTAAGGAAACGAACATGTTCGTGAACTGTTCACGAACACTTGCCATATGCTAATGAACTCTAACAAATGTTCATGAACATAAATGAAAACAAACGACTATGAACACAATATTCATTTTAGAATACAATCTGCATTTTCATCACAAACATTACGAAGAATCCACAAAAAATAAATAAACACTTAACATAATTATCCGAACAGAGTTGGCGTGATTATCAAAAACATGATAAACACAAAACTAAGAGTTTGTTAAGCCTAACACAAACTAAAATTGAAATAGTGAAATGAGGGATGTTGTGAAAGGCATATAAGATAACTAGGGTTTCAAAATTTAAAAAACTAGAAATAATAAAACAAAATACAACATATAAAACCTTTAACGAACTAACACAAATAAATATTAACAAGCAAACATAAATGAACTCATTACCGAACGCTCATGAACATAAACGAACACATTACTGAACGTTCACGAACATAAACGAACGAACGCAACCTCTATTCATGTTCGTTCGTTTAACTTAACGAACGAAATTTCTTGTTCGTGTTCGTTCATTTACTAAACGAACGAACATAAACGAACTTCCCGCCGAACGGTTCACGAACTGTTTGCTGAACGTTCGGCTCGTTTACAGCCCTAATTATGGGAAAAGTGGGGAACGGGGAGGATATTCGATTTTGGATTGATACATGGGTGGGTGATCTTCCATTCTTGGAAAGATGGCCACATCTTTTTGCTTTGGATTCTAATAAATCTTGCAGGATTTCGGAGAGAATAGGGAGGGGTCAAGGAAACGACGGACATTGTTGGAGCTGGGATAGATTGCCTGAGTCTGATATGGAACGTAAGGAATGGCAGGAATGTCAAGACGTCATTAACATGGTGAGATTGTCAAACGAAAAGGACACATAGATGTGGAACATTGACAGAAAGGATGGATTTTCGGTGAAATCGGTCAAAATGACGTTAATCTCTGATAGGGGACTTAGTCACCTTCCCACTTTTGAATGGAGCAAATGGGTCCCTATTAAATGCAATATCATGGCGTGGAGAGGTAACCTGGATCGTCTTGCTACTAGGGTGAATCTGAGAAGAAGGAACGTTGATATAACATCGGTTATGTGCCCTTTCTGCGATGAGTATGAGGTATCCTTGGATCATCTATTTACTGCATGTTCGACGTCGATTCGTGTTTGGGCGGCTTTCAGGAATTGGTGCAACATCCCTCCAATTTTCGCTTCGAATACAAAGGCTTGATGAATATTCATAACTTCAACCAAGAAAGAAAAAAATGAAGAGGATTTTACGGGGATTGGTTATTATCGCGTGTTGGTGTATTTGGAAGGCTAGGCATGATTTGGTGTTTAATCAAGACAGGAGAAGTTCTCAAGAGATTTTAATAGATATTAAATCGAGAGGGTTTGGGTGGATCAAAAATAGATCATGTAAAGATATTAGTTGGAAGGAGTGGTGTAAATACCCCATGTACATGTAATTTTGGCCTTTGCCCGTTTGGGTCGGGGCTCCTGGTTTGTATTGGCCTTTTGCCCGTTTGGGTCGGAGGCGGTTTTTAATGAAAGTATTTTTTTTCACAAAAAAAATTAATAACTAATTAACAAACAATAAATAAGTAATAATTAATAAAAAAACAACTAAAAGACAAAAAAGACTAAAAACAAAATAAAAGTTATTAATGAATGTGATGTTTTTGTAGGGGTGTGATAAATACACCCAACATATAGATTAATATACCAAATTAGTCAAACTTGGTAATGATTAAGTACTTTAATACATTATTTTATGAGTAAACTGCAATTTTACCCCCTGAGGTTAGGGGTCATTGGCATGTCTACCCCCCCTAAGGAAATAATTGCAATTTTACCCCCCACTGTTCAGTGTTATGTCGCAACCTTACCCCCTGTTAACAGTCAACGGTAGTTTGACCTTATAGGTGAGGGTATTTTGGTAATCTCACCCAATATTTATTATTATTATTATTATTTTTATTATTATATATATTATTGTTCATCATCATCATCAGTCTACCACACTCTCCCTCTCTCTCACAAGAACATCCACCATCGAAACACCTACCACCACCATCAGGTCCACCACTGTTGATGGCCATCTCTGCCGTTCATCAGGTCCACCATCGAAACACCTACATCTCCGGACCCTCCTCCGCCGCCGCCACTTCTCCTCACCACCACCGTCTCATTGTTCATCATCATCATCAGTCTACCACACTCTCCCTCTCTCTCACAAGAACATCCACCATCGAAACACCTACCACCACCATCAGGTCCACCACTGTTGATGGCCATCTCCGCCGTTCATCAGGTCCACAATCGAAACACCTACATCTCCGGACCCTCCGCCGCCGCCGCCACTTCTCCTCACCACCACCGTCTCCGGCACCCTTCTTTTCTTCCAGACCCACTTCACTATGAAGATTGATTATGAGTCGGGTTTGGTTCTTATGGTTGGATCTTGCTCATGGGTGTTCTTGTTTTATGAAGATGATGGGTGTTTTATGAAGATTGATTATGAAAATTTTCATGTTCATGGGTGTTTTATGAAGATTGATTATGAATCTGGGTTTTTTGAAGATTGATTATGAACAAGTCAAAGGGGATTTGTTTTGTATGAAGATTGATTATGAATCTGTGTTCATGTTCATGTGCAGATGTTTGGGGTTTAGGGTTATTAGATCTGGGTTTTTTTGTGCAGATGTATGAATCTGGGTTATTAGATGTTTGGGGTTCATGTGCAGATGTATGAATCTGGGTTTTTTGTATGAAGATTGATTGATTCAAAACATCCCCATCTGTGTTCATGTTCATGTGCAGATGTATGAAGATGTTTGGGTTATTAGATCTGGGTTTGTTTTTTGTGTGCTTCTTGGGGTTTATTAGATCTGGGTTTGTTTTTTTGTGTGCTTCTTGGATTTGATATTACGCCATTGAATATGAAGAATGAACAGTGGTGGGATGATGGTGGCGGTGGTCAGAAGAGGAGAAGGAGGTGGTGGTGGTGGTGATGAACTGATGATGATGATGATGAACCTGATGATGATGATGATGATGATGATGATGAACTTGTTTCGTTGATTTGTGGATCTAGAAAACCCAGAATGAATGAACTGATGATGATGATGAAGAATAATGAACTGATGATGATGAACTCTTGAATTTTTATATAATTTTAATAAGACAGGGGCAAAAATGACTTTTCACACATTATAACAATCAAAACAAACGTTGACTTAACAGAATCGGTTAACAGGGGGTAAGGTTGCGACATAACACTGAACAGTGGGGGGTAAAATTGCAATTATTTCCTTATGGGGGGTAGACATGCCAATGACCCCTAACCTCAGGGGGGTAAAATTGCAGTTTACTCTTATTTTATTCTAAAATCAAAAGTAATAATTATGTTTTTTATATTATTTTATTTTATAATACTTTAGTTACTTTTTTTATATTTTGTTATATTATTATTAGTATTAGTATTAATATCAATATTAATAAATAAATAATCAACACTTTATTGTAAACACAAATAAATAGAAATAAAATATATTAATTAAAATACAATTGTTTTTTATCCGCTTTCGTTTCCAAAGTTTTACAGCCCTTGCCGCCGCCGAACGACCAGATTTAAGATGATCGGAAAAACGTTTTGGGTTGTATCTTTACCCATTACTCTTCTGTTTCAGATCTAATTACCTATAAATACAAAATTTCAAGGGTCAAACTAAAAGAGTTTTTGGTTGAGTTTTCCGATAGTGGTTCCGTCGATGGTTGAGGGATAGCACGTGCTACACCTCCCTCCTTCATAGATCCGCCCCTGGTTGGACTGTTAAAACTTGATGAGACCAAGGATGTGGGGGGCTGGTTGATCAATTTGCAGTAGATCGAACTGCTCATGGAGTGTTCAAACATAAAATAAAGAGTAAATTACAAAAATCATCCTTTATGTATGTCACTTATTGCAAATTGTGTACTTTGTCTTCAATAATTACAGAAAATATACTCGATGTTTGCAAACCCTTGCAAGTTATGTCCTTTAGCCCTAACTCAGTTACCTTTTGTGGTTAAATCTAACCAAATGGACCTCACATGAGGGTATTTTTGTGGTTAAATCTGACCAAATGGACCCCACATGAGAGTAAAATGACCAAAATACCCTCATGTGGGGTCAATTTGGTCATATTTAACCACAAAAAAATTAACTGAGTTAGGGCTAAAGGACATAACTTGCAAGGGTTTGCAAACATCGAGTACATTTTCTGTAATTATTGAAGATAAAGGACACAGTTTGCAATAAGTGACATACGACGATTTTTGTAATTTACTCTAAAATAAATGTGTGTAGCATATTGAGATTTTTTTTTATTTTGTTTATCCGTAATGTTTTCAAAATCCGGTTTAGCTAGTTTTGATAAAGCTAATTTTTTTATTTTTATCCTATTTAAACCAGAACTTAACTCTAATTTGTGTGAATGAGTTTGTTTAACGTATTCATAGTTAGAAAATATAAAATGATACCCAGATCAAATCCATAGTAACTTAGTCTGTGGCGGAGCTTGAATGAAAACTCGGTGGTGGCCGAACTCTTAAAAATCCAATATTTTACACTAATAAAACAATTTTTGAGGAATTAACACTACGCGTTTAAAATAGGCAGGGGCCGGGGCACCCCAGGCCTCCATTATCCTCCGCCCTTGAACTTGGTCAAATAGACTTTTATTTTGTATGCTAAATTATCTCAAACTGCACCATCAACTCGGAATCATCTTACATTCTTACCGTCATAGGACCATCAACTCGGAATCAATTTATGTCGAAATTAAACCTACAACCTCTCTAAATCGACATCGTTTTAAAATTGAAAATCATTTCTGCTTCGAAAATGAACCTCAGCTATTCGCAATAAATGCTTAGCATAAGGACCGCATATTAAGTATTTGCCCTCATAATCAATCACTAATCACATTTAATATATTCGAAAGCATATCCAGCCTGTACCAATTACCACCCAACATAAACTGTAGCTCGCAATTCCAAACAGTGGCGGATCTAGAAAATCCGCCAAGCCGTAACGTTTTATAAAAAAACGGTAGAAAATCCGCCAAGCCGTAACGTTTTATAAAAAAGCGGTAACGAAATAAAAAAAACGTTATATTTTTCCAAAATTTACACTAATTTTACACTACCGCCGGAGCGCCAAGCCGTAGCGGGGTTTCCCCTTGTTATATGTTGGATCCGCCCCTGATTCCAAACATAGTATACCATTTATTACACGACTACGATATCTAATAAGACACTATACGAAAAGCATGTGTTATTTTAGAAACGTATGCGTCGTATGCATGGACTATTGGACCAATCAAATGATTGCCGTGTTGTAAGTGAAGATATACAGCAAAATACCTAAGAAAATGAGTAGACTATAGAAAACATATTGTTCTAACTACCAACTACCAGCAATATGTTTTAAATCCATCACCAAATATCAAAACCTAACACTTTGACAAAATGGACATACACCTACATTCAAAATTTAAATAACTTGTTATATTAAAATATTTAACATACGGTGTTGACAAGTCAACCCGACTGAACCGTTTTTCACAAGTGTTTAAAGTTATGTGTTACCCAAAGGTCCCAACCCGCGATTCAGCAACATGGTAGAGTAGATCATGTGCAAGCATTCAATAATATTTACATGGAAATAGACAAACACCAAAGAAGAAGGGGAAAGAATAAAGTGTGCACAAACCTAAACAGTTAGTAACTAAACTTACGTATATGTGAATCAATCAACAAGTCTTCAACCTTTTTTATTTCTTATATGATCTTGCATGGAAAAACTTGTGGTTGATAATTAGCTGGTGGTTGAAGATGCGACAAGACTCATTCCTGCAAACAACTTCAAATTAGTTGACATGTAAGGGTGACAATAAATTAACATTAAATAATTGAGAGAAAAAAAAAACAAATCTATAGTACTATAATTTTTTTAAACTGTTCATTACTTTTAAAATTGTGTGTTCTTGACAATAAACTAACATTAAATAATTGTGAGAAAAAAAAAACAAATCTATAGTATTAAATTTTTTTTAATAAATTGTTCATTACTTTTAAAATTGTGTGTTCTTACATACACATACGTAGACTATGTAGATAAAAAATCATCAAGCTAATTTGTTCACATATGTTTTTGTACATATTTATCTTTTACCTACATATAGTTGTTTGTACTTTATTTGAATTTCAAGAGAGCTGAATGAGAAACATTCAAAATTATATTTATACCTTTTCTTTCATATTTAAAATTTTATATGATGAAAAATAAGTGTTACCATTTTCTAACGCATGTTCTCGCAGTATACATGTTCTACATACACAAATTAAGTAGGAAACTGCGAGAATCACATAAAACAACTATATATCCCCACTTTTTTTTATCTCATTATATCTATCATGTACTACGCACAAATGCATTATGCAATTCTCACAATTCTCTATTTAAAACTGATTTTGTATTAAATACAAACTAGTAGCGGTGACAAAATGAGTGGTTTGAGTAACACAAGACACTTACCTTGTCCAGTTCTATAATTCTTAGGAAATTCATTTTTGCCCCTTAACTTTAAAAATTTGTTTATATATTTTTAACAAGAAAAATCATTTTTCGTATGATTAAACCGTTCAAAAACTCAAAAAAAAATTTGTTAAGATTATTAAGTTTTTAACAAAAATTGTTTAAGATTATCAAGTTTTTACTAAACTTAATAAAAGGGACTAATACGTTATTTTGAAAGATCATGTAAAAATACAGTCTAATTACTTGTATGCTTTAATAACAAGTATGTTATGGGCAACTTTCTCGACCATTCAATCAATTCACCCGTTTATTTTTCAACTAAAAGTTTCGATTTTACCCGTTTGACCCATTAAAAGATACGTTGTTACCCAAACATGTCACCTTTACACCTAAGTAATAGAAACTAAACGAGACAAACATTTTGACAATTTCCAGCTTTGTATTTTTGCAGTTCCTCCTGTGCACATAAGAGCCTACACACAAAAAGACGGGAGCGACTTTGTAATTATATTCAAAAAATTAGTTACAAAAATTTCGGTCTTATGAACGGATGTTTACCTACGATGTAAATCACTTATCTCATTGAGTAACTCCTTTTCCCTATCATCACTTGCATCTACCTGCAAATAAAGTTAATAACAGAATGAAAATGGGTCGGGTTCTGGTTATTTTTTTCTCTGAAATTATTTGTGAGAATTTAGCTTTTGTTAAAATATCCGACAATTTAATTATTGATAAAAGAAATTCAAAACCAATTTCCAGCCCCTACTAAAAACAAGGGGTGTGAATTTCTGACATGACCCGAAAACACGACACGAACCTAACATGAAATTCATGGGTTTGGGTTTAGCCTAAACGGGTTTGGGTCAGTTTCAGAGGGTATTTATGCCATAATTATAACTTAAAAAGAGAAATTAATATAAAATTATATAGTTAAAATGTAATTGTATACATTTGTGTTTTTGTACTGAAATTTTAATTTACTAAATTGCGAAAACAAATAATTTTTTTTAAGAGTTGGGTCGAACAAGTGGATTTCGGGTCAACCCATGAATATTGGGGTCGTGTTCGGGTTCGTCTCAATTTTTTCGGGTTCGGGTCGGGTGGGACCCGCCAACACGACTCATTTAGCACCCCTACTAAAAAGTAAAACTACATTTTGACTCGATTTGTTACCTAACCCGCTCATTTGGTAAATTCTAGCTAATATTCAAGTACACATGAACGGCTTGGTACACGACCTAACCAAACAAACACGCCTATAAGATTGTATTGCCAGATGGGCCATTTTTGTTGACTTATGAAATTACATCTTTAATGCTCCGTTTAGAAATATTTCCTTTTCCATTAGATGAGCATCATTTAGATGCATCTGAAAATCAAGATAAAGTATCTATCACTAATGCAAGCGAATATTCAACAAGCCATCGCTTGTGAACAGACAACAAGTACTGTTTTAACAAATACGAAATGTTCGGTAACATTACATTTTAAGTGGAACAGATTCATACCTTTGATTTTTCCAGTCCAGTGATGTTGGCTGCTGTAGATCCTGTGTCTGTGCTGTTATTGGCTGAAGACGAAAAGCATATCAGTATAGATGTAGCAATCTTGACGCGATTTACTTATAAATCTGTCGATTCGGGTTTTTTCTTTCTAACAGATCAAAACTAAAAATTATATAAAAAGAAGGGACTAGGAAAATCAACCAATTTATTCAAAAGAGTAAAATGCCATTTTTCGATCCTGAGGTTTGGCCAATTTTGTGAATTTCGTCCAAAGGTTTGTTTTTGTTTTTCCACATTTGGATCCAAAAGGTTCGAAATCTTGCCAATTCCATCTGGCGCGTTAACTCCATCCATTTTTCTCCCTTAAGTCAGAAAAAATTTCGTCTTTTTTGTTAACTTAAAAGGGCAATCCGGTCTTTTTCACTTTATGTACAAGCATTTAGCATAATGTACAAGACCTACAAGACCGAATTGCCCTTTAAGTTAACAAAAAAACGAAAATACCCCTGACTTAACAGAGAAAAATGGATGGAGTTAACGAACCGGATGAAAATGGCAAGATTTCATACCTTTTGGATCCAAATGCGAAAAAACAAACCTTTGGACGAAAGTCGCAAAAATAGCCAAACCTCAGGGACGAAAACAACATTTTACTCTATTCAAAAAAGTTCAAAACTATTTAAATGATAAAAATTTTGTAATCATATTTGACACCCTAATTCTTTAGACAAACTTCATAACCTTGGACAAAAGTTGTTCACATTCAACCCAAATGACTTGTTTCCACCAGTACAGTAAAAGCGTTTTTGACCCGTTTTGATCACTTTAAATTATAAATTAGAATATATTTGAAATAATATATTTTGACATGGATTTGTATTAAACATTACCGAAACCACTCATTTTGCAACCCCTTATGAATAAACATTCATATAACGAAATGTAATCAATCATAGACAGAGAGATATCCTGACCTATAGACTTGCCCGTAGAGAGCTGCTTTGTGGAACTCAAAATGCCATCCTGTAAATGGTAGATAACTTTTAATGTTTAATAAATATAAAAAAAATACAGCATATGCAGGCTTCACTGACAAATACCCCTTGAAGATTATTTGCTTGCTGAGTAGTTTGAACTGCAGTAGAATCACCTTGAGACGGTTGCGGGCCAGCTGGATGTTCAATCGTTACCTACAAACAGCATATCACAAGTTCAATTAAGCCAATTACAACAAGCAAATAAAATGATATTCCAAGGGCTAGAAAATACAATTTGGGATATGTTTTATCCCTAATGGGTCAAACAGTCAAAACTGTTTGATCGAATAGAATAGAAACTTATCCAAAGTGTATTCGAACCTCCTAAATCGTTGTGTTAACAAAAAAATATTGGAATAAGTCAGTATCCGTAATCATACTTGGACATACTAAAAATTTACGTGCCCATTTTGACCTGTTACCGAACCCAATTGACCCATCCAAGTTGCCACCTTTAGTTTTACATGATGGTCAATGCCATTCATTTACCAAAATAACAGAAAAGGAACTTTACAGAGGAAAGAAATATTAGAAAAAGAAATAAAGAAAACACTGATGCTTTATATGAATAAGCAGGGTATACTTGTAACCGCATGCTCGGACTCTTTAACAGTACAGGAGATGAAGCTACCTACAAAATAAAAAATATAAAAATATATAAATTTGAATGGCGCACGGTGACCTCAAAGATAATGAAAACAACTTACCTTATTGGTGTCAGCATTCTCCGAAGTAACTTTAAAACGCCCTTTCCGTTGAACAACTTGGTCATCACTAGTTACTGTTTCACGATTATTGTTAATAGAAAGTTTCAATGTGTGACTTCAAAGCAACACAAACTGGATATATAAGAGGCGTCAAGATGTGTAGGTCAGTCTGGTTGGATTACAGGTAGGGGTGTTCATCGAATTTTTTAAATAATTTTTATTTTTGCTTGAATTCGAATTGATTAAAACTGGTCAATTCGAATTCGATTAAAATTTTGAATTCAAATAAATTCGTTTTGATTCAAATTTATTTAAAATGTGTAAATTCATTATGGGCTATTTTAGAATTTAGATTTATTTATACTATAGCCCAAATTAAAGTTATATGTGTGTATTATATATAAATATAATAAATAAATATATAAATATAATAAATAAATGTGTTCAATTTGAATTCGAATTTCGAATTGAATCGAATTTAAAGTTAATAATTCGCATTTGATTCGTATTCGATTTACTAGACTCGAATTCGAATTCTTTATAATTGAATTTTGAACACCCCTAGACTTGCAGGTAAAAATGGATTCGGGTTGTGAGGGAACAGGTTGTTTAAGCTTGATGGATGTTTCGGCTTGACAGGATAGACCGTTTTCCAAAAAAATATTATTACATTAATAATCTGTAACTTTGAATAAAATAATTTAGAAGGCTGATCCATTCCCCTTTTAGTTAAAAAATAATATGTGATTTGACCCAAACGAGACCAAAACACACAACCCAAATCAACCAATTTATAAGCATATGGGTCGAAATGATACCTCTAGGACATATAGTAATTAAGAAAACATATACAATAACCAGTCAGACAATGCTGAATGAAAGATTAAACTAAAAACTCACATGTTGTTTTAGAAGGTTTAGAGATGGATTCAGATGTAACGGTATCTGCCATTGGCTGTGAATGAGATCCATTAGGTCTAGAGACTACAGGAATTTCCCCTTGCAATTTGCTGAAAATTACATACAATTAAAGGGGAACACGTCAATCTTCATATGAAAGATGCAAAATATTATTTATCAATTCTTAGCGATTTTTCGAAGTTATGGGCTAAAAGGTGAGTATTTTACTAAGTTAGCATAGACACAGTTGATTACCATTTAAATATCAAAGATTTTTTTTATTGTGGTGTAGAGATAATCGTATTCAACACGTTATATGTTTATAAGAACTGACCAAAAGTGTGTTGGCTCAACCTGATCCGACTCTTTTTGGCCCATACTAAAACTTACCCTTATTGATCCAAACCCATTTTGACCGGTTACCCACCTGTCCATTGTCAACCTCCCTAAGTTATATCATCAAAGTGTTTTTAATACATGCAAAGATGTATCTAGATTCTAGTTTCAAATATTGTAATTATTAATATATATAACGGTAAATTGCATTTTACGTTACAGTAAAATTTCAGGCGTTGTGCTTTAACTAACGAAATTACAACGGATGTCCTTTATGTTTTAGAATCTTTACAATAGATGTCCTTTATGTTTTAATTTCTTTACAGCGGATGCCCTTTATTTTTGTAATCTTATTAGGGAGAATGGACACCGCCTGTAAAGAAATTAGAACACAAAAGACATCCGTTGTAATTTCATTAGTTAAAGGACCTGAAATTTTGCTGAAACTGGACGTAAAATGTAATTTACCCTATATTTAAATCTAAACACACACACAAAAAAAAAACAAAAAAAAAACTGATATAGATATAATATATGTAAGATGTCATACTCATCAACTGAAACGCATCGAGAAGAAGGTTCCTCCTGGTGCGAATGAGATCCAACACCATCAAGCGACTTTCTACTAATATCCAAGTTGTGTTTTCCAGCAAAAACCTTCTTGTTGCAGTTTTCAGCATGGGAAGAAGAATTCTTCACACTCATGTGTCCATTACTCTCGCATTTGCCTCTGAACACTTAAGTGTCACAAAATGAAGCTCATCCACAGGATAAAAATACAACTTTCAAGCATATACAAATCTGTAAAATATGGTATTGTAAAAAATGATGTTCTTAATTTAAATTAACATACACAGAGGATGATGCATTAGAGTCAACAGCAGGAGCAGATCCCGCCTACAATTATTTTAATCATTATTTATTAAATCTAAATAAAGAAAATTATGTATTCCTCATTTAAAGGATATTGAGTTAATACATCTGTAGGCGGAAGTCCACTTCCACTAGCACAGATCCCATTCAAAGTATTCGAGTTCCCCAAGTGATCTTTGTCAGATACAGATTCCTCGTCCTGAATTTGTTACATAAAAAAAACTGCATTAACGATAAACTCGATCGTTTATAATGGTCTTTTGACTCTTTTCAGTTTATTTTAGTCACATAGAGGATAGTGGCACTGACAAACAAAGAGGTGCCTGTTTTGACCCAGTTTGTTACGAATAGATTGATTTGGTTTATGGTTTATTCCAAACAGGTCAAATGGATTTAGCACATTGGAAGTCACCACAAATTCTTATCTTTAATGTATACAACCTCCTAAATCGTTTAATTCAAAGATTCAGATAATTATGGTGACAATAATGTCATAATCATAAAACACTAAGGGCATGTTTGGGTAAGCTTTTTGAAACAACTTATTGACTTATTGGCTTTTTGAAAAGTCATAAGCTCTAAAATGATGTTTGGTAAAGAGGGTGTATGTGAGGGGAAAAAGCCAATAAGTCAATAAGTCACAAAATCCTGACTTTTCCAAGAAGCCAATAAGTCAATAAGTTGTTTCTAAAAGCTTACCCAAACATGCCCTAACTAAACATAAAATAAATATTATGAATCGAACAAAAAGAGTTTGTAGTTCAAAATCAAATACATAAATATCAAGTCACATACCAAGGAAGCCTGAGCTTTCATATCTTCGAGGTCAAAGTTCCAGCAGCTAATCCCTCTTTTGTATTCGTTCTAGAAACAAATTATCAAAACAGAGATTCAGAACTAAAACTAATAAGCCCATTCACTGAATATGTTGAGAAATATAAGAGAGAAGAATAGACAATTTAACGGATATCAAAACTCAACAAGCATCTTTAACAAGTAATTAATTGCATATGGGAAATGTTTAAACAATTATTGTCCCATAGTACAAAACTTAGATTGAGAGTGTATCGAAATCTATAAGCAGAATTCTAAAGTGATTATGTGATATTGAAACAGAATTCTATAAGAAGTTGTAATAGAAAGGCATGAAAAATAGTGCACTGATGTGCATTTGCTGTTTAAAGTTGTAGTGTCAGATAATCAGGTGTGCCGAAATCTCTGATTATTTAAGACACTTAGAAGATTAAATGACCGGAATTAGACATGGGCAAAAAAAACCGGTTTGTGGTTTGAAACCTGAAGAAAAAAACGGATTCGGTTTTTTTTAACCGGTTTTTTAAACCCGGACTCAACCCGACCCAGCGGTTTGTAGGCCAGTTCCTATTTTCGATCTTTGAAACAGGTTTAAAAACTAAACCGGTTGCAAAAAAAAAAGGTTAACCGGTTTTTTTTGGCCCAAACCGGTTTTAAACCCGGTTCGAACTGGTTGTTACCAGCTTGGGTTTCCATCACTTCAAACCGGTTTAAAAACCGAACTGGAATATACAATATTTGCTAAAAAAACTAGATATGGTTTGTGAAATGGGAATGAGCATCTCTCAAATCAGGGTATAAGAAGAATAAAGCCCGGTTATCAGATAACAAGAAGCATAAAATGTGATTGATAATCAGATATCCGTTCCAAAACGCATTTTCCTATATACTTTACCTGTGATATTTCTTCCTTCTTTCCATCCGGTATTTTCTTTTGCACAAGCATATCTTCTTCCTTTTTCTATTATTCCAACAGATCAGAGTTAATATAACATAAATGGATTAAATAAACTTATAATGAATTAATGATCTCAAACAAAATAATAATAATAGTAATAACAACAACAACAACTTAGAAACCTTCAATGCCTGAAGGCGATCGCCAATTGCTGGAAGACCTTCCAAAAGCTTGCGTGCTATGAACTCGTTGGATTTAGCTTGTCTGAAAAAGGAATGCTTCAGAAGCTTCTTAGCAGAAGGACGTTTTGAAGGATCTTTAACCAAACAACTTGCAATCATCTGCTTGAAAGACTTAAGAACAAGAACAGACAACAAATTTGAGACATTCTGATTGATCTTAAAGTAGTGAAATAATATATAAATATAAGAGTAAAATGCCATTTCGTCCATGAGGTTTGGCTAGTTTTGCGACTTTCGTCCAAAGGTTTGTTTTTCTGCATCTGGATCCAAAAGGTTTGAAATCTTGTCATTTGTTAACTCCATCCATTTTTCTCCGTTAAGTCAGGGGTATTTCCGTCTTTTTTGTTAACTTAAAGAGCAATTTGGTCTTTTTCACTATATGTAAAAAGACCGAATACCCCTGAAAAAGACCGAACTGCCCTTAAGTTAACAAAAGAGACGAAAATACCCCTGACTTAATAGAGAAAAATGGATGGAGTTAACGAGCTGGATGAAAATGGCAAGATTTCAAACCTTTTGGATCCAAATGCGGAAAAACAAACCTTTGGACGAAAGTCGCAAAACTGGCCAAACCTCAGGGACGAATTTTGTAAGGTCATGAGCAAAACCTTAAAATAAACAAATCATATTACCTTAGAAAACTTCTTATCCCTCTCATAGTCAAGACCAGGAGGCGCATTTTGTAAGGTCATGAGCAAAACCTGTCATTGTGAAAGTAATTTTAAGTTGTCATAACTTAGTTTTAGATATAACACTAATCTATCGCGCTAAAGTAAATATGAAATGCATAAAGATGCAAGATGGATGCACCTTCATTGGGGGATATTTTGAAAAGGGAGCATGCCCATGAGCAAGTTCTAAAGCTGTTATTCCGAAGGACCAGATATCAGCCCTGCAAAAATTATCAGGTGATATTAATCACGGCTCCATTATTTTGGCCTTGTAGACAGACGGGTTAACTGATGACACAAAAATAAATAAATAACCGACTTGAAATCATAGCCATGCAACTGTTCCATAACCTCAGGGGCCATCCTGGAAAAATGTATTACTACAGTAAGTACAAATTCAGAAACAATCACTATGGACAATATCATATACGATAAATGAAACTTGTTCTTTTATATAAAAGTTATGCAAGTAGTACCAGCATGGTGTCCCAACAAATGTATTTCTTGTGCGTTGTCTATCACCGGAATCAAATAGGCAAGCCGAAACCCCAAGATCTCCTAGTTTGATGGCCCCATTCTCACTAATGAGAATGTTTCCAGCCTGTTAAAAAGAGCAAAAAAAAGCATATGTTTAGGCATCATAATAATGCAAAACCAGCATATATCTCTAAATTATGCTGATACAAATTCTGAGACCTTTGGATTTAAATGAGAACTAAAAAGAACTCACTTTGACATCTCGATGAATGAGGCCATGATCATGAAGATACTCAAGTGCCTTTAATACCTCACGCAGTATAGTTGCAATAACAACTTCCTCAAAACCGTCAGGATGGGCAGATTTCAATATATGAAGGCAAGAACCACCAGGCATAAACGGCATGACAACCCACAGATTATGGTCATTCACAAAGGAGCAATGTGATTTAAGCACATTCGGATGATCAACCAGAATCATTGTTTGAGCTTCACGTGATATGTTGTTCTGATAATACATTGAAAATGAGCAATTCATTTGAAACAAACATAGCTTATCAATCACACATAAATTAGTGCCCACAAAGTCAAACCAATTTGCTATAAATTTGAGGTTGAAACTAAAGTACAACTAGTCTAACTAATTCAAGATGTCCAAAATCAGTAATATCGAGGTTCATGTAGGGCATGCCCTAATAAACAGGAGTTCTTTGCTCATGTTGTTTATGTAAAAGTTTCTCCTATTTTTTTCTATCTTATATCATCAAATTATGAGCCTACAAGAGTAGGTGCAACTTATAACCGAAGATCCAATCATCGATCATAAATACGATGTAGATAACTTTAATTAGCTGATATTAATTATCATCATAAAATATAATATAAAACTTGAAAGTGATCTGTCAATCATGAAATTCTGAATCAATGACTAAAGGTAGGGTTAGAAACAATAAAGTCAAAAACCTAACCCATAAATCCCAATCACATCTAGGTCTTCTTGTAGGTATTACCACACAGTTCAATTCAGTTATTCAGATAACCACAGTTTCAAAATCAATGACCTAAATACACTAAATAATCAACACAAACCAAATCAAATAAATCCATAAATCAAAATACAGTATAAAACTATGAACGAACTGAATTTACCAGATCGCTATTGCCGCGTTCGAAATCGAGAATCTTAATCGCAACAATTTCATTGTTCGGAATACACATGGCGCGAAAAACTGATGCGCTGACACCTTGCCCTACCTCCTCATACAGCACATAGTGCTCTGCTCCAACCGGATACTTCTTCTTCTCCATTTAAACAATTAACACCAGATGCAGCTCTCGATCGTCAATTTCGAGTTCTACAATCACATTTCATACAAAAACAAAAAAAGACGATACGATTAACGATTAATAAACAATAAGCCTTCAGGCTACACAAACGCATAAACCTGCAAATAATTAGGATCGATTGAGTACTGAGGGAGTAAAACAACTCGATCGAACCTCAAACACCAGACGCAGCTCTCGATCTTCAAATTAAGTTCTACAATCACTTTTCATCAAAAATAACGAAAAAAAACGGCTATGATTAACAATTAATTAAACACAGACACGTAAACCTGCAAATAATTAAGAACGATTGAGTATTAAGAGTGTAAAACAACTCGATCGAACCTGAAACAGCAGATGCAGCTCTCCATCGTCAAAATTCAAGTTCTACAATCACTTTTCATCACAAAGACAAAAAAAAAACGGTTACGATTAACGATTAATAAACAATAAACTTATAAACATTAAACCTAAACACAGACGCGTAAACCTGCAACAAATTGATGAATAATTGAGTACAGAAAGAGTAAATTTTACGTAGAATTACGGAAAAGCTCACCGAAACTGCTTTCGGTTGATTGATTGAGTACTGATAACGGCAAAATCAAGCGATTAAAGTTTGTGATATTGTGAACACGTGTTTATGAGTGAGATTAAAGAAAAGTTACTTTTGAAGTGGTGACGATGACGGCGACGGCAGCGGCAGCGGCGGCGAGGTTGAGGTGATTTGAACTTTCTCGTGACGGAGTAACGGAGGAGAGATTTAGAGAGAGAAAGAGAGAGTTTTAGAGAGAGAGAGAGAAAGTGTAAATGTTACTTTTAGATCGGCGCATGAAGAGGTAACGATTGCATGCTAATATTGCGCCACATGTGAATATTTATTTTGCTGACTAGGACTCAGGGTGGTTCACTTCACATTGTTTTCACAAGACTATTGAATTGTTGGAAGCAAACATGACTACATGAGATTGGAATAATATAAAAATATAAATTATACAAGATAAAATCAAGTAAAGAGATGAGAATAGAAAACCTAACTATGTGTATATTTTGGGATACAAGATAAAATCAAGTAAGGGATGAGAATAAAAAACCTAACTAACTTTGTGTATATTTTGGGATGGTGACGGAATATTATTGGTTCTAAAAGTATGGGTTTTGAACACGTATGGGGTTAGGCTGGAGGGTGTGGGGGCGTCACCCAAGCCAGCTGGACTTCTATAGCGCCCCACGGCGCCATAAGACCACACCCCCGGCGCTATGCCGGGGCGCCATACAAGCTTCGCCACCATGTTAACGCCAAGGTTCAAAGGATCAGGTGGGACCCACATGTGTTTGCACCAATCAAATCTTTTTTTTTTTTTAATATGGGGCTCCATCCACACCATGCTAATTAAAGGGGGCTCCATGGCTGAGGTGAATCCTACGTGGCGCTGACGTTGATCCTAGCTGGACTAATAAAGCCCCAAGGGGCTCCAACCACACCCTATAGCCTTAGGCTATGAGGTGTGGATGGAGCCCCATAGGCTTTATCAAGTCCACCTAAGCTCCACGTCAGCGCCACCTAGGATCCAACTCAGCCATGGAGCCCCCTTTAAATTGCAGGGTGTGGATGGAGCCCCCTATTAACCAAAATTAAAAAAAATCATTGGTTTAGAACATGGTCCCCACCTGAAAACGCTCCTCTTCTCTCGTTAACATGTTGGCGGAGCTTCAATGGCGCCCCGGCTATGGCCCCAGGGGTGTGGTCGATGGCGGAGGGGGGCGCCATAGGTGTCCAGGTGGCGAAGGGTGGCGCCCCACACCCTCCAGCCTTAGATGATGGTGACTGGTTAATTTATATAATCTATATCTATACTATATTATAATGCATGAGAGAGTGTTATTTTAAGATACCCAGAACTTCTTCTTTCTTAATTTAGGGAGGGTAACTTGGTATTTTAAACAATAATTATATTTTAGTCTCTTAAATTATTACACTTAAATCCCTTTATTTTAACAAAATTATGGTTAATTAGTTACACTTATACCTCTCCACAACAAATTTATAATTATTTTACGTATTCTTGTCATATTTTATAAACTATAATTTAAAAAAAATCCAAAGGTACCATGATAACCTACTCATTTTTGTCGACATTTCGATAGTTGTCTTGGTCAGTATTGTTGTGTGGATTAAAAAGTACAAGTAAATGATGCATTAGTGTACAAGTGATTAAAGTAAGAGTTAAATGTCATTTTAGTCCCTCTGGTTTGGGCCATTTTACCAGTTTAGTCTAAAGGTTTTATTTTTCGTCTATGGGTCCAAAAAGGTTTCACCGTTGCCATTTTAGTCCACTGGGTTAACTTCATCCATTATTTCTGTTAACGAGAAGGGCAATTCAGTCATTTTATATGGTCGAATTGCCCTTCTAGTTAACATGATTACATATAAAATGACTGAATTGCCCTTCTCGTTAACAGAAATAATGGATGAAGTAATCATGTTAACTAGAAGGACAATTCGACCATATAAAATGACCGAATTGCCCTTCTCGTTAACAGAAATAATGGATGAAGTTAACCCAGTGGACTGAAATGGCAACTGTGAAACCATTTTGGACCCACAGGCAAAAAATGAAACCTTTGGACTAAACTGGCAAAATCATCCAAACCACAGGGACTAAAATGGCATTTAACTCTTAAAGTAATGTGTCCAATCACATTTTAAATGCTCAAGACTCTCTACGTCGTTGTCATTAGTATCAATTTAATAATATTCTAACCCTTTTCACTCTAATTTTCGTTTGATTAAGATTGTTCACCAATTTGTTTCGGCGACCAGATTAAATTTCGAAACCTTGCACATGCGGGTTTCATATGAACTTTGTTCGTTTTCTATATGTTTGTGTATTTACTTAGTTGGGTGCACGCGCTTACATGTGTTAGCAGGTAGTAAATTGACCTAAAAGAAACTCACTTATTTTATCTAATTGGTTATATTAAAAAACTTTATGTAATATCATATTAAACAAAACGGAATTTTAGTTTTCATAAAAAAAATTATAAAAACGTTTTTAGAAGCATTTTCGTTTTCATAAAACCTTTTTTATAAAAAAAAACGTTTTTTAGAAGTTTGGTAAATAAGTTTTCCACCAACGAATTTTTAGGAAAAACTCCATAATCTAAACATAATACATCTTAAAAAACTGAATACCAGATTCTGTTGCATTTTTTATGGATTATAAGTTAAAAAATACTCTTTATTATATTTGTTAGTTGAAAAAAGCTACAGGTTATTCAATTCATTGGTTTATAGGTTCTATATATAGTATAATTCATTATTTTTTTCACTTCAAGAAATTTCTCTGTCTTTAGAATGTTTGGTTTATAGATATTTGAATTTTCTGTTGTGTATAACTTTGATTTATTCTTATATGTTCACACTTAACACTCATCGTATTTATTATTCAGTGGTTTTGTTTTGGAGCTTCAATATTCATCCTTTCAGATCTTTACACATGTATATATGTTTTTAAAACATGATATATTGTTTGTTTTTTTATATTATGTTTAACTGTGAACGTCGTTTTTTTATCCTATATTATTTATAACAGTAACATGATAAAAATATGTAACTAAAATACTTAACATTTTTTGTTCAGTTCCCCCAAACTACTCCAGCTACTACTGATGTATCAGTTAAAGAGAAGCACAGAGAAGAAACTCATCCTCCAAAGGATGTAACAATCAAATAAATGGTGGTGTGACAATATAAATGACATCTTTGAGATGTTTAAGCCGTATGCTTACTAAATTAATCTCAACATGATGCAAAGAATTTGACACTTGAGCTTTTAGTTTTCAACTTTTATATTTAAGACTTATATTTCCTTATTCGTGTACTACTTTATATAACTTTTATTTATGTTTAAGACATATTTTTCTTATTCGTGTGTTACTTTATTGCGTCAATGGTTTCTTGAAGTACTTAATAATTTAAATTCTAAATTTAATAATTACTAAACATGTGTAATACTTATGACATATATCCACCACAATAATGCTACCATCAATATTATACGGATAAGAAAACTATCAGGAACGAGTGCCGCAATCCAAAGTGTCACTCCCGCCGCATCGCGCGGACACCCTACTAGTCTATATCTATAGCTATGTCTATACTATCTATACTTTCTATAAAAGGAGAAATCCAAGTGACATAAGAAAAGCTGATGTGTCAGCCTGAGAGCATGTCCAACAAGGCTTTTCTTATGTCATTATTACATCATAAAGCCTAATATTTAAAGACTTTAAAATTCAAAGTTGGCCCACATTCATATTTCAAAGGCCTGCCATCAAACCACTGCCTCAAATCCAGTTCAAAATTTTGTTCCCAATTCAAAATTCTGGCTCCACATTCAAAATTCAAATCATATATTCTAATCCTATAAATAAGACATAATTATCTGGCTCCACATTCAAATCTCTCTCGCTGATATCTGCGAGCGTCTCTCTCTCTCTCTCTCAAATGCATCTTTCTCGTGATTCAGCCGCTATTCTCCGATTACACTTCTTTGTTTGAAGGTTTGATGATTCTGTTTACATGTTATCGTTCCAGTATCATTGTTCCAACATCGTCGTTTCAATGAAGTTTTCCATCACACGTCAACCTTTCAATGTTGAAGTTGCAGTATAATTGTTGCAACATCATGAAAGGTTGTATGTGTTACCTTCTTTGATTAACTGTTGATGATGTTCAGAGTTTTTATTTACACTGACAGTTTAGAATATGTTAAAATGCATGTTTATATTATTAAAATGAACTACTACATAGAAAAATACAAATTTAATGAAATATTTATAAAGTATTACACGCTAGGGTTAACACTTGCTAAGATTTCGTAGACTCTGGCCTTTCTCCATGTGATTTCATGCTCTCTTTTGAATTTCAGGTCAGTTAGCATGTTGCAGATTTTCTGATCTTGTTCTAGAAGTTGTGTCAGAAACTCTTCTGCATTCTTCTGGAACTCTGATGGAGGAGAGTGGAGGACTTCGTCGAGCAATGATATGTTGTTCCAGGTTTTGTTGTAATTAGTGTCATTGATTATGTCAACTTTCCTGTTTAGTTCTTGGTTTGTTCTTTGTTCTTTGAGTGACCACATCAAGAATTGTGTTTTAACATCGCTGGTGTCTGACCAGTGGTAGAAGCTGAAGTTTGCCATGTAGATTTTTTGTTGGTTTACTGATTTGGAACAATTTTTGACAGAAAGTGATTTGTAGGACAGTTTGTTGATGTTTTGAATCAAAAGTAATTATCGGTCTTTTATAGAGTTTAAAAACGCGTCTACATGGTAAATGAAGAGGTTAATTGTAATTATGACAATCTGCTTTTGTTCTTTGAATTTCGATATTTTGTCCCTTGGGTTTCTTGGTATTTAATTTTACAGTTTTTCCATAAGACTTGGGGTTTGAAAAGGTTTTTGCATTAAAAGACTGCTGTTTTTGAAATATACATTAATATGTTTATATTAAATGTCCACGTTTTGACAATTACAAATTTCAGTATATAAACTCATAGTCACTTCACCTGTTTTTCAGAAAATCTTCCTACGAAGATATCATACTTTCAGGAAAGTCAAGTAATATAGTTTATTCAAATGGCGTCATTCACAAATGCAAAATCAGATGATTTAAAGCAGCGTTTTGTCAGGCAAATCGAGGAACAGGTGTATGAAGATAGGGCTACTCTTCAAGAGCTGAAGAGATGTTTTGATGGATTGCAAGTTGGGTTGTTCACTAGAGAGCAGGTTTCCAGAGATCTTATGCGGATGCCTTCAACTTCCGTTCGTGAGCTTTGTGTTGCCAGTAATATAGAGTGCGGTGATAGAGACGTGGAGTTCATGACGATGCTGAAGGATATACATCGAGAGGTTCAGCAATCGATGGAGTTGAAGCTAAAGTTTCTTAATTCTTGTTGTTATTGTTAGATTTGAACTTTAATGTTGTTCAGTATGTGATGTAATTGTTGGAATTTTAATGTCATGAATAAATTTTAATCTTATGAATCTATGTTGCGTTTTAGTTTTACTTATTTAGTGTTTGAGTTTGATTTAGATTATGTTGATGTTTAATTGTGTTTGAACATCTGTTTGGTAAGTCAACAGAGGTCAATATTTGGAGTTTTCAAAGGTCTGTTGTAGTTAAACTTTCGTAAAAGAGAACATCTGCTGATGATGAAACAAATGTGTATGCTATCGACTGTTTGATTTACCACTGTTGACTAAATGAATAAATTTTAATAGTATTAATCTTTTTTGTTGCATCTTCATTTTAATTATTTCAGTCATTCCTAAGTATTATTTTATAATTTTGTTTATCAGTCATTCCTAAGTTTTAATAGTATTAATCTGCGTTTTAGTTTTACTTATTTAGTGTTTGAGTTTGATTTAGATTATGTTGATGTTTAATTGTGTCTGAACATCTGTTTGGTAAGTTAACAGAGGTCAATATTTGGAGTTTTCAAAGGTCTGTTGTAGTTAAACTTTCGTAAAAGAGAACATCTGCTGATGATGAAACAACTGTGTATGCTATCGACTGTTTGATTTACCACTGTTGACTAAATGAATAAATTTTAATAGTATTAATCTTTTTTGTTGCATCTTCATTTTAATTATTTCAGTCATTCCTAAGTATTATTTTATAATTTTGTTTATCAGTCATTCCTAAGTTTTAATAGTATTAATCTGCGTTTTAGTTTTACTTATTTAGTGTTTGAGTTTGATTTAGATTATGTTGATGTTTAATTGTGTCTGAACATCTGTTTGGTAAGTTAACAGAGGTCAATATTTGGAGTTTTCAAAGGTCTGTTGTAGTTAAACTTTCGTAAACGAGAACATCTACAGATGATGAAACAACTGTGTATGCTATCGACTGTTTGATTTACCGCTGTTGACTAAATGAATAAATTTTAATAGTATTAATCTTTGTTGTTGCATCTTCATTTTAATTATTTCAGTCATTCCTAAGTATTATTTTATAATTTTGTTTATCAGTCATTCCTAAGTTTTAATAGTATTAATCTGCGTTTTAGTTTTACTTATTTAGTGTTTGAGTTTGATTTAGATTATATTGATGTTTAATTGTGTCTGAACATATGTTTGGTAAGTCAACAGAGGTCAATATTTGGAGTTTTCAAAGGTCTGTTGTAGTTAAACTTTCATAAAAGAGAACATCTGCTGATGATGAAACAACTGTGTATGCTATAGACTGTTTGATTTACCACTGTTGACTAAATGAATAAATTTTAATAGTATTAATCTTTGTTGTTGCATCTTCATTTTAATTATTTCAGTCATTCCTATTGGTTAACAGATGTTAACGAACAACAGATGATATTCAATCTTAAAATGCTTAACAGAGGAGTTGATACTAACAGTGGTTGGGCTAATGATGAATAAGTATTATTATATAAGGTCTGCTATAAGTATTATTATTATATAATTTTGTATGTCAATAACAGTTTTTTGGAAGAATTTACGGTATATTTTGCTATTATAAAAGGTGTGTTGTAGCTAAAGTCTGACAAAAGAGAGCATCTGCTGTTATAAAAGGTCTGTTTTCAATCTTAAAATGTTTAACAGAGGATTTAATACTAACAGTGGTTGGGCTAATAGCAGATGTTAGACTTACGACTGTTGAGTTACACCGATTGAAAACAACTGTTTTTGAAACTTATCCTTGCTTAAAAATACATCCACTGCTAAATGGTACCGTCTGTTGTCATAATTTCTGTTTATCCTAATGACTGTTGATTTACTATACTGCTGACTGTCATCCATTATGACAACAGAGGTTCTGAAGTGGACAGATGTTAGCGAAAAAAAAAACAACTGCTGAAAGTTATCATCTGTTCTCATAACTTCTGTTTATCTAACGACTGTTTGACTCACACTGTTCCCAACGACCAACAGAGGTTATGTGTAAATATGTGTTATGCAAGGTTTTCAATGTAAATGTAAATAACAAATTCAATAAGGGGTGTATGTGTAAATATTTTTCATCTGTTGAAAAATATGGGAAAACGAAAATACAACCGTCATTATTTTTTAGCATCATTACACATCAAACATCTATCATCTGACTTCTTTCAAAAATCTCTTCTTCCCAGTCATTTTCTAGGGTTTCAACTTTCTTATTCTCCGTCTTCTACATTTCAATTACTGGAGGTTTTATTGTTTTTTCTTCAGCAACTGGTATGTACATTCATATTGTAATGAACTTTATATTGTTTAACCGATTTTAATTTAAATTCTATCTTGATACAAATACGATTTTAACCGTTTGTTGCTATATATTCAAGAAGGGTTTAGTTAGGTGTTTGAATCATTTGTTGATAACATAATAAAATAGTAAAAATTTTAACTCATACTATGTTTCTATGTTTAATTTCGGTAGATACTCTGTTAATACAAAAAGTTAATGTTCATCTTCGAAGCCAACTTTTTAATTTCAATCTTTTAACATCTTTACTGATTCAGGTTTTATCATGTATACTACATTTGTCAAGTTTCTTGATAACCCAGAATCTTTGAAACTGGTATGACATGTTTTTATATACATAATTTATTTTTATTGAGATATATATTTAACAGTTGTTATGGTTTATATTTTCTTACACTACTTAAAAATTATATACAGGATGTACCTATAGCCTTTGCTAATCAAAAGTGGGGAGATTGTTGGCAAAAAAATAAGTTGCGAATCTATCATGAGTCTGGTAAAAAATGGGTTATGAGGGTCAGAACAGAAAATTCAACACCAATAATAACTGACGGTTGGGACGATGTTGTTAAAGATCTCAATCTGCCGAGGGATACTTTGTTGGTTTTCAAAGAGTTAGGTGATTTTGGGCTTGAACTTTCATGTTTTGTTGATGGGATGTGTGGTGAATCTTATTTCACGTTTAATCGTTATGCAAGATTTGGTTTTACATTATGACTATTGATCTTAACTTCAATCCTTTTGCATCTTAAACGTGTCAACACTTATTCTCATAAGTTACATACTTTACGTATAGTATTCATTATTTTTAATTTTATGCAGGTAATCGAAGACTGCTTCATTAAACAATTTTATGTAAACAGCCCACCAAGTGGCAAATTTCAAATCTGTTATAAGGGTTCCTATTGGAATGTTGAGGTGTATAAGTTTGATACAAACTTTGTATTTGCTAGAGGATGGCCTGAAATGTGCAAGGATGTTGGGATACTTGAGGATGATTTGCTTGTGTTTAGCATAATTGATGATGTTGTTTTTGAGGTAGTAGTTTATAGAGATGAGACTGAGATTTGCTTTTCGAAGAAACCTGAATCTGACGATGATAGTGTACTTGAGATATCGAAGGCTGATTATGTTGAGAATGCATTTAAGGTACGTATGTATTTAGCATTAGCAGTAAAAGTTTTAATTATTTTAGCATTATATTAATTATTTCATTAATGTTGACCAGGACATCTATGAGGATGAAGAAGTTGTGTCTGTAGGTGAAGGAAGAACCATTACTCAGGTACTTACTAAATTATTAAAATTATTTATATTTATTTTTAATTTAACACATATAAGAATTTAATGTTTTTACAACTATTAGTAATGTTGTTTACTGATGTTACATTTATCCAATAATGTATTATTTAGAAGAAGTTACCAACCAATGCCAAATGCACGTCGAAGAGACGCATGTCTTCACGATTGAATAAAATACAAGATGTAAGTTTACCATCCTAAAGATTGTTATATTACTATGGTTATTAAAGTTACTCTATGACAACAGGTTAAGAAGAAATGTAAAGTTACTTCTGAGAGGAAGGAGACGGTCAAGAATAGGACTAAGGGAAATGCTGACTTAGCTGTCGACACAAGTGATCATATTGGATGTTCTTCATCTGCTCACAAAGTTAAGGTATCTATACTCGCCACTTAATTAGTATATCTTATATAAACTGTTTCTTTGTGTGCATATATTCAATATTCCTTTAATTTACATGTATATGTTTACTTTTTCATCAAGGGGAAGAGAGCCGCCAACGTTCAGAAAAAGCTTAACTGTAGAAATAAGATTACGAAGACTGCAAAAAAACATTCTGGACATCTTCTCGACCCCGAGTTCTTTCATTTTGATCACAAAGGAGACTATAGGCTGGTATACCATTTTTATAACAAACTAATTATTTATGTTTATTTGTCTGATTATTATTTTTTTCTACACAATACATGTAGCGTCTTCCTGTTGAAGTTGCCAGACGAGCAGGTCTTTCTGTTGATCTTCATCCTTTGAAAGTTCAAAACATGGTTGGAGTTGTGGAGGTTTATGATGTTAAGTCGGAGTTAAATGAATTGAAGCCACGTTATTCGTTGGACCATTGGCGAAAGTTTATGACTGAGAATAACTTGAAGTTTGGTGATATGTTGCACTTCACGTATGTGTCTTCGCAATAAAAGATCGTATTAAATCAAGTTACCTCACTTTAACAACGACATTTAAGTATGTTCTGATATTAGATATTATAACTATGAATTTTTTTATGGTGATGTTGTATGTTTTTTTTTAATTATTAACTTGATGTTTTGTTGCTATGTATAGCTAACATGATAAAACACTGTTATTAGCTCTTTATGTTTTATATATAGATGATATATCATGCTTCTTTTTGCTAATAGTAACTGCAATTAGTAGAAACTTGGTTTATTAATCGCAAATGTGACATTCTTCTGCATTTATAGGTTTATGAATTTAGAATAATGGATGGATATGTATGACTGTATTTGGCATGATGATGTTGTGTTTCATGTTGTAAAAACTAGGGAATTGTCAGATAATAGATTTCTTTGCCCAATTAGTTTATGTGTTAAATTATAGTTCTTTAAGTCATTGTTTCGTTTTCTTGAATTTTATGTAATTTTGTAAAGAAGTACAATAACAAACAGTTATTTGAACCCATATTTGCCTTTTGGTCAATAGTTAATGGAAACCCATGTTAGGTTCAACAGTGTTTTGAAGAGGAAAACAGTGTGAGAAGACAGTAGATATGATTAAGTTAAACATCTGTTCAGACTTAAACAGATGTTTGGCCTTAAACAGATGTTTGACCTTTTATATCAGAGTTTGGACTTAAACAGTTGTTTGATCTTAAACAGATTTTTGGCCATAAACATATGTTTCAGCTTAAACACATGTTTTGCCTTAAACAGATGTTTAGCCTTCTATATCAGATATTTGGACTTAAACATATGTTTTAGGTTAAACAGATGTTTGGCCATAAACAAATGTTTGGCTAAACATCTGTTTATGGCCAAACATCTGTTTGACTATTGGTCAACATCTGATTGACTTTTGGTCAACATCTGTTTGAATTTTGGTCAACATCTCATTTAGTATTCAACAGAACTTTAAATAACTCAACATTTGTTTAATTCGTTGTTTCGTTTTCTTGAATTCTATGTAATTTTGTAAAGTAGTACAAAAACAAACATTTTTACAAAATCCCAAATCACCCTATCATTTAAGTTCATTGAAGTAAAAGTGGAAATGATGTTATTTATGCGGTCCTGTTGTGCTTTTGTTTGACCTCTAATATGGGTTCATGATCTAATCCGGTGATTTGAAGACATTGTTGTTGAATCGAATTAGATGCATGATGTAATGTGGTCCTATTAATAACAAATACTGTAGTAATTAATATAATAAGTTTCCCGAGCCCGGGAAACAATCTCGGGTAATAACCTAGCTAAATAATATTTTATAAGGAGCATTGAATAAACCTATTGATCGTTAATTTATATCAATTTTGTAAGTCTGCAGTAATTATTTTTTTACTCTCTGTTAATATGTGTTATGCATGGTTTTCTAAGAAACTACCCGTGTTTGCACACGGGTCTTACCGCTAGTATAATAAAAAAAACAATTTAGGGGACACATGGCGTTCTATGAGTTAGTCACTAACTCTCTATTCTCTTTTCCCGCCTAAATAAATATTTATTATAAAAAAGTGGATATTGATAATATTAAATTTAAAATTTGTACAAGAGATTTGAGACGATATTTTTAAAACAAAATTGACGATATAATCTTATTCATTAATTTCAACATAAAGTGTTTAGAAAAGAAATCATTTCGGGGACATATGGCATTCTATGAGGTGGTCTTCATTCTCTTTTCCCGCCTATATAAATATTTATCATAGAAAGTGGATATTGATAATATTAAATTTAAAATTTAAAATTTGTAGAAGAGATTTGAGACAATATTTTTTTTTTAAAACGAAATTGACGATACAATCTTATTTATTAATTTCAACATAAAGTGTTTAGAAGACTTGATAAATATTTTTGAGATGTTTGACATTGGAAACTTAATCAGTTTTAAATGTATTAACGCATAATGAACATACGTATATATGTTTACTAAAACAATATATAATATTCTATTAACAGGTTACATATTTATAAAATCACTTAAACATAAACCTAATATTTATACATTTATTTTTATATTACTCTTATTCAAAATAACATATTCTTAAAAGATAACAAATACTTTCTACAACTTTATTTTAGTTACATTACCAATTTTCAAATTTTAGTCTAATCTATTATATATATTATCTATATTTTTTTATGAGAAAAATGCTCGGATAGTCCCTGTAGTTTGCCTATATACTATCGAATTTATCGGATCGGATATTTTCAGTACAAATTCAGTACCGACTTTTGACGTTTTCGGTATCGGTTCGGTACCGGTCTGGTTCGATACCGATTTTTACCCTCAAATACCGATACCGAACCGTACCGTACCGGGTATATTCGGTATTAGTACTCATTTTTGAGAATTTTCAGTACTGATATTTTTTATACCGATTGATACCAAACTCATCACTAGTAAAGAAAGGAGTTCACGGGAATTGAACCTGGGATCTGTAGTTCAAAAGCCTTCAACTTAACCAGCTATCTTGTGCTAACATTTAATGATTAATTTGTTTAAACCATAGGTATATAAAAAAAAAGTTTTGGTGATCGATTACCATAGGAACCGACCAGCAAAATTAATCTTATATATAATTTTAGAAATATAAGATAGTATATTAAAGCCATTATTTGGTAATTATTAAAATTTTAGACATGTTAAATTGTAGTTGAACTAGTTTTTGGCCCACCCACATTGTGGGGCAATAAGCCGAATATTTTCTTTCTCATAATATGTACGTCTGTGTTTCGGTTACTTGTACATACTACTCATAATACGATCTAAAAAATATCGAGCCAACCAATTAAAAACTAAAATGATGATAAGACTATAATTTTAATCTGGGGGCAAAATTGTAATTTTTCAGGACAAATGAGCGTGTACCAGACAGCCGCTTGACACGAATTAAAATTATACTGAGCCAAGCAACTAAAACAAAACATGGTTTTGTCAAAAGAAAACACTAAAACGATGGAATGTCTGTAATTTTACACTTAGGCAAAATCGTAATTTGACAAGGAATAGAAAATAAAAACAAATGCAATACTGTAAATTTAAGTTGAGGGCAAAATCGTAATTTAGCTAGGAGAAAAAAAAAACAAAACTAATGAAAAAACTGTAAATTTAAACGAGGTAAATTCGTACTTTGGCTAAACCAATGAAAAAAGAAACCTACCAATAGCCAATTGCCACAAAGGTGATAGCAACTATTCCTCACCATGGGATTTGTGTAGGATATGGGTCATAATTTTATTAATAAAACCAATAAAAAATAAAGATACTCTCTTTAAACATTTGGGAAATTGTAGTACATGAACCGTGTACAAATTCAAACGAAAATAAATATGAACTACAACATATTTAAATAAATCGATTCAAATCGTTGTCTTTGACAAGAGCTTGAGAAGCGTCTTCTTGTACAATTTCTGCTACGAGAACTTGAACCGCCTCTCCTTGTGCGATCCTTCTTGGCTGCAAAAATGAACAAACTGATGTTGACGGTTGTGGCTGAGGCACGTGTTCAACACGCTTCCCTTAAAACAGATTTCGCGCCTCTACTAAAGATGACGCGTCTGTTTCCCATGGTACAACAACCGAAGCAGTATGTACTGCCGGAAATGGCCATGCGCCCGAGGTTACACCGGATAAAATTACAGTGTTAGAACTTGTGGAAAATAATGATATGAAGGTGATGAAATTGAATAGAGAAAACATGTCTCTTTAAGTACCCAACACATGGGTCTTCAAGTCTTCACCACTTCTCTAAGAATTCTTCATGCATATTTTTTTTTTCTTGTAGTTTTCTCATCATTCAAATGAGACACATAACCTACCATTTTTACAAGAGATGTAGGTAGTGAAGAGTTACTCTTAATTGGTGATTTATTAGAGACATAAAACTCTAATAAAAGTTTCACTTAATTAGTGATTTAATTAGAGACACAAAAACTCTAATAAAAGCTAATCAAGTGACATAAAAACTCTACCCAAGAGTTTGTCACCATGAAGAGTCCATTAATTATCACTAAATTAATTTCCATTCACATTATTCTAATTTTTCAACAATCCCCCACATGAATGGAGATTGATCAAAACACACAAAAATCCGAATGCAACATCGACAGTTGAGTATTGCAGGATAGGTAGGTATTAGCTTTGAACCTTCCTTTGTGAAGCATACTTAGTCTCCTAGCGGTGTGTAGACGCAATGTCCTTGAACAAACCCCCATTTGTGTAGACGATAATACACTTCACACAATACTCTCCTTAGCCGGGTCATCCCCTCATAGTCGTGTCCGATAATGGTCGTGGAACACTTTCCTGGTTCTACGAGAGCTCTAGGAATTGTGCCACCAATTCCATTCAAAGCTGCCTCACTTCTCTCTAACATAGGTGATTCTATTAAATCATTAAAAGCATCGTGGTTACTATGATTATGAAAAATCATTTACCACGTAATACGCTTAGCCTCACAATTTGTCACTGAATTTCATAGGAATGAACTAGGACGTATTTAAACACCCTTTCATCGTTTAGGAGGTATATATGACCATATATACTAGCTTATGCATATCAGCTATGCCCCCATAGTGACCACCCTTAGGAATATGAATTCGTTGTCCTATTGAACTTAGATCTTGGGATCTCCAGTCAACTAAGGTAGGTTTCCTTCACACACCCTTTTTCCATGGGCTTTAGTCTCATTCCACAACTTGATCTCTAATAAACCCTTAGGTTGTTTGATCCATAACATTATCTTTGTCTTTAACAAGTCACTGAAGATAACTTTGCAGTTGAGATCAATTGTCATGACGTGTTCGTATCTCGAAAGTTAACATTGCCTATTGTCAACTTCTAAGACTATAACCTCAGTGGCCACATGAATGTCACACCCCCAAAATACCACATGCGGAGACCCCGCTAGGCGTGTAACGTACCAGGATCTAGCCACCAATCACATTGAACTAATATCAAAGTATTAAACAAAGTTTCCATTTATAATGATAAAACATTCATGACATAATCCAAGTTTAACATGTTCAGCGGAAGCATAAGATAAGTCATTGTGTAGTGTTTCAAAAACCAAATAGATGAAAACAAATGTATTGTCATGTGTTCTCAAAAGACTCGACCCATGATCACTCCAGCAATCCCAGACAACAAGTTCCTCGTCCATAGCATCTAACGACCTACGAGCATGCAACAAGTGTATCAGACAACGCTGGTGAGTTCATAGTTTTACGAAAACGTTAATGTCCAAGTGTTTAGTTCAGTTTATTGATGATAATGTTGATAATAACTCTAGTACCGTACAAGATGGCTTCCAGATTGTTTTGCCCGTCCTTAATGCCCCCTATCTAAGCATTGGTCATGATTAAGGTCATTAGTTCACACCCGTCCTCTCAGGTACGGTGTGAGGTTGCCAAGCCTAATAGCGCTATCAACTAATTACCCCGTTACCTCTTAGGTAACCATTCGGTATAAGATGGGACTTAAAGTGATGGGAAATGAGTGTATTATCTAACATCCCAGTTTTTACCCAAAAGACTTATTCCTCCCAGGAATACCCATTTGATTGTCCCACCCACCGGGACGCATGCTCAAGAGAAATGAACTCACCTTAGATTTGCTCGGTATGTTAAGTTACCCGTCCAAGTTGGTCAACCAAACCCTACCGTGGTTACCAATAACATCAGTTTTATCAACAATTAAAACACGTATTTATCACAGATTGCATTCATCACAAAGATCACTGTACACACGTAGCACATACCCAATTCTCATACAAGTCCACATCCCATGCGCATGTCATAACAACACATAACAGACAACGGATGAGTTTGCTACTCACACAAGTCAAACCAGATTTCTCATTCTTATTAACATGCAACAGATGGATCTTGTAGACACAAATATCCATCATCATTTACATCATAAACTTTCTGTTTGTTACACGCATGCAACATCTCCACGAAGAATCTATTCTTCGTGGAATGCTTCCTTGGTGAAGAATCCTCCGGCAAAGGACCATTCTTCGTCTAGGAGTGTTGCGACGAAGGATCACCTTGGCGAAGGTCTAATCTTCGTCGAGGATGAGTATGGCGAAGAACCATAAAGGTTCGTCAAGAGCTAGTCGACGAAGGATCAGATTCTTCGTCGACCTGGGTTCTTCGTGGGGAGTACTTCGTCGTTACACTTAACAGACGGTTACAGATCCCTTAAATCGAGTAGTAACAGTTTCTAGCAGGTTGACAGTTTCCAAATCAGATTAAACAACACTTTTTAATCCTAACCAAGAACCCTAATTTACTACTCATTCATCCAGTTTATAAACATAAACCATCACAATTTACCATCCAAACTCCCATAATTAATTAACGCATGAAACCTTTAATCCTATTTCACACCAGCAGAGAATCGTTGGCCTAGTTGTCACACAAGACTTAGGTTCACATAACATAATAGATTCATAATAATCATGTAGACGTTGTCAAAACCTGGTATACGTGAAAGCCGAAATCGTCAATTCATAGTTTGGATAATTCACAGATTACACACATCAGTTTAGAATTCATACAAATATCAAACTACTTATTGCTAGTCATTAAACCATACCTTGTACTCATTCATAACAATAAAACCAAATCAAGTACCCATGCACAAGAATTACAAGAAAGTTTATTCAAATCATGTTAATGTTACTAACCGTCGATGTGTGCTCAAAAGTGTTGGAATGATCAACCAAAGACTTTGAACCCAAAAGGATCGTTGCCGTCAACAGAGGGAGGAGAGAAAGAGAGGAACTTAGGGTTTGATAATATTTTGTGTTTTGCAAAATATAAGAAACCACGCACAACCCTATGGGCCGTGTTCACAGATCTGGGTCGAGGGCCCTTTTGGCGAACAACTCCCTCGACGAAGAATCCATTCTTCGTCATGGAGTGTTTTGGCGAAGAACCCTTAATCTTCGTCGACTTGGGTTTGGGCGAAGAACCTTAATCTTCGTCGACATGGGTTTTCGTGAATCAAGTGTGAATCAAGTGTGGTGTTATGCTACGTCTAAACACTACACAATAACAACAACACCTACAACTAAACAATACTTTAGTGATTCATATATCATGCACAAGATACAACGTAAAATGGACTGTGAAACAATATTGCAAAACAAGTGGTGCGTAGATGAAAGACCTTGAAATCTCGGGTTGTCTTATCATCCCCAACTTGAGAGAAATTTTGTCCCGAAATTTGATAAGTAATCCAAAGCAGCAAGGTGTTAGATCAGGATGACTGTGGATTTTTCGCAGGTGTCACACTGAATCTGGTTATAATACTTGTCTGAGAATGATACATTTATCATTTAAGGCAAACACATTGATGTACTGCAAAGTACATATGTTTATAATGTATATTTTGGTCAGTTTTTGGTTATTTTGAGTCTAGTTTAGGTTAGAATTTCGATACTGCTGATGTTAAGCTATGATTTCAGGTCCCGTTGCTTAAAGTGATGAAAAACGAGTCAAAATGAGCAGTTTGGAGGAAAAACGGGATTCGAATGCGAGTCGGATAGCTGAATAAACAATAAAATAATAAAATTGGAGATTGGGGGCGACGCCGTACGCCTAGCCCTATGGGCATACTCGTCGCATAGCGTCTAGCCCTCAAATACGCAGAAAAGCTGATTTTCAGTTAGGTTTTGATGAGATGTTCGGGTAAATATTCGAAACGAAGCTGCCGTCAAAAGGGTTACGAATTTGTGGAGTTGAAAATCTTAGTTTGGAGATTGAAGTGTTGCGTTTGAAGAGCTAGGATCACGGGAATCATTGGTTCGAGTTCGGTTTGAAGATTGAAGACTTGCACAGGTTCTTTAGTTCCTTGTTTGTTTGATTTCTCTCTTTCAAAACTTGTAACCATGAATTCTTGTTTGAACAACTTTGTTTTGCTTTCAATGATTAACATGCTTGGCTAAACGTTTAAACCGCCTAGACTACGATGAATGGATTTGAATAAAATTTGAACCTTTTTAGTTAACTGCATGTGTTTATGGATTAATTGTGTTTTGTAAGAGGTTTGGTTTATTAATTTGGCGTGTATTGACGTGCTGTCGTAGTACACGCAAATTTAATCCAAATAACAACTATAGATAGTGGTAAATGGGAATCAAACTCAGGGAGTATGTGGAAAATGTGTTGATTTTATAGCTTTGCGATTTAACTACAATTAACCTAATTTGCAGAATTTAAATATCAATGATTTGGATTGTTGTTTTAGAAAACTAAATTACTAACTAATTGTAAAATCAAAATTGGATTTTTAATTCAGATTATGAGAACAATGACCATCTTAGGATTCAGTTTCTTTTAACACTTATGTGAAATTCCAACTAGAAAGAGTTACATAGACATAACTCGTGTATAAACAATTGTTGTGATGAAAGGGAACAAAGTACTCGGATTATATTAATGCGAGGTCGTTTCCCGATGATCAATCAATCAATATCCAACCCTAACCCTTCCCGTGATATCCCGATTGCCAACGGCACCAAGAACGTACGAATTAGACTAGAATTGCAATACCAATTAACAAGCTACAATCAATTACTCATACACCATGATAATCAAAGCAAACACAATGTTATCATTCTAGAAATCAAGGAACAAACACACAAGAGTTTAGAGAAACCTTCACCTAAGATGATCACCACAAGTTTAGGCGGACATTATTCGGTTGATCATCATAACATCCAAATTCAAGTTCATACAAATCAAAAACAAGAACCAAATGTTTAGAATTGTTTAGAACAAGGTAGAACCAGCCAAAATCGCCCCCAAGATGCAGAGAAAACGTCCAATGATGAGATAATGTGAAAAGACACCACCAAAACTGTTTTAATGAGGCAGTTACAATTTTTCCGTCATCTCCACCGTAAATTACGGTACCACCGTAAATTACGGTGGACCAAAAAGTGTTACGGTGACTAGAGCCTGTGGTACGGTGGAAATTATACAAGTTTCAGGGCCACCGTAAATTACGGTGGCCACCGTAATTTACGGTGGAGCCCTGAATGTTGGGTTTTGTTTCTTCTTTCATTCCATGCACGACCCGTTCATCTCCAAACCGTCCAAAGCTGCGTTTTAACCCTTTTTAGCTCCCGAACTATACCTGAAACATAAGCATTCGTAGTTATCTAATTCAAGATAATTACACGATCAAATGAGGGATAAACTCGTCTTTTAACATCATAAAGGGTTGTCCTATGGACCACCCGTCACATCCCCACACTTAACCGTTGCTTGTCCAAAGCAACTCATCAAAACATTTTCACAACAAGCGATCACATAAACCAAGCATAAACATGTAGTCCTTTTACTAACCCCTTTTTAACACCCAAAATAACGCACCCCTCGCTATGTCTCTCCTCTCGGCAACAAGTAAGTACTAGCAACTATGAGCTAGACACACAAAGGCTAACGGGCAGTTGCACAACTATAGGCTTGTACCTAAATCGATCCTTCTCCTAAAACGTGTCAAACATGAATGCAAATCAAAGGGACTTTTAAGGTTGTAACGTGGATAGGTGTACGGGTAGGAAATGGAATATATATGAAGTAGCGAAAACTTAACCCGGTCTTTTATTACAAGATAAAATAAACAAACAACTAACAAACTTAACTACTATGTACAAGACAACTAAACATCACATTTTTTCATCTTTTTCACTGCTTTTTTCTTTTCTTTTCTGATTTTTTTTTTCAAAGCAAAAACAAACTTTCAACATAACATCAAATACGATTACCTACTACTAAACAACCACTAACACTATAAGACCGGGTCAAGTTGGGTAAATTTTTAGGTAACTAGCTAAGGGGTAACAAACGATAGGCTTTTAGGCACAAAATTGGGCAACTAAATGTCCAAACCCCCGCCCCTCTCGCATCCATGCTCATATATATAATTTATGAGGTCCAACCCCCCAAATCCCACACTCGCACTCACCAAGACGAGGCTACCTAATTGCCCTTATCCTTTTCGCATTCATATCCAACTAAGGACTCAAACCGTATTAAGGCATAAGTTCTAATGCACCCCCACCCGTAGCCACTCTCATCAAAGACAAATATTATTTATTTACATGTGTGGCTTCAACTCTCACCAAGAATAAAGGGTATTAAGGGTTGTCGGTGCATCATTTGGGGTTAAACCAAGATGTTCAAATTCTCACATTGTTTCGCTTGATTTAATTTTTTTTTTTAAACTTCAAAATTTCCCCCCATCCCCACACTTGGGATACATTGACCCCAATGTATGGTTTTAGGAGGATTTGATCACTAAACTCTTCAACACCAACTAAAAGCTCAACACTCAAACCACAAATTTCTTTTTGGTATTTTTTCTTTTATATTTTTTTTTATATTTTTTCTTCTTTTAAACATTACACCACCAACTCTTCCAACCCAAAACATAACAACAAAAACTCAACACCACCCAACCACCCGTCACAAACATATCAAACTAAATAAATATTCACAAAATATACAAGGAAGGAACACGACCTGACTAGTAATAGCGTGGCTGCGGAGGCCCAAAAATGGAAGACATCATGTCATTCCATTCTCCAAAAGCAAATGCACCGCTACTACTCCCACCTTGTTGCGGAGCTCCTTCTTGTTGGCGCGTGTCGATCCACTGTGAATGATGGAGCGGCGGGGTCGGATACGATACACTACCATCATAAGGTGGTAGAGACGCATAATCCACATGTTGTGGATCCACAACCACCGGCCGCTCGGCGTGCCAATCTGCATGCATTCTTCTTGCTTGGTCATCATGATATCGATTATTCATTTCTAATTCATGGGAATACGCGTGTGTGCGATTCCACGCCTCTTGACGATCGAAGTTATGCTTCAAAGACCGCTCCATACTGGCACTCATCATCGTTTGTTGATCAAACAAAGTGCGCTCTGAACCCGACCACGACTCAAAAACGGGTGCGGGAGGACGTTGGTTCTCGATAACCTCTTGTATCGTGCCATCATAAGCCCAATTCGGCTCATAGGAACGCTCCGTGTAATCGTAAAAGGCACCACCATAACCCCTACCTAGGCCCCCTTGGCCCACATTCACATTCTCACCACCATGAGGCTCATCTGCATAATCATCATCACCACTCGGAACTTCTGCATCACTTTCTGGCTCATCCGCTTCACCCGGTAGAAGATCCCTTGCACCCACTTTCAATGCTCGCCATCTTTGACCCTCTGACTTGAGCTTATGATACCTTTCCGATTGCGTGTAAGTCCAACCAATCCCCATCTTTTGTAAAGTAAAAGGCTGATGCCTTTTTGGTGCCCCTTTATCCTCTGACGTGATTTCCTTTTGCTGCTTCATCAATCCCGTGATAATTCGGAAATACGGGATAATATCTCTCCCCAACTTGTTTCGGAAAATCCAGAGGTGGTTCATGATCAAATATCGGATTGGAAAACGCGGAGACCCATTGAGTAACGAATAGAGGACGGGTACTTCCGGGTACCTCACTTGCTCCTTATCCCCTCTTTGCGGAATAACATTTAAAATGCAAATCGCTAGCAACAACTTTGCTTCTATCTTCAAGTTCCTCCGGTACAAAACTCCACTATAAGTACCGGGCAAGAACAAAGCCGCCAACATATCATTCCAACGAGGATGCTTCTCCGGTTTTATCAAAAGGTCATCAAGACTAGGGATCATGTAGTCACGAGCCGGTAGATTGTCATATTTCCCCAATTTCTTTAGTGTATCGAACGACATCTCTACCTTAATCCCATTCACCTCACCCGTTAACTTCATTTGTGATGGCCTATCATACTTGTTACACTTCAACGTCGCCATCCATTCTTGAATCTCGGTCATAAACAGATTCTTGCTATCTTTATCGTAACAACTAAGCGCCGACTCCCATCCTAAGGCGCGGAATTGGGCAAACACACCAAACGGCCCAAATTCAACTTCTCGAACTTCCCTCTCGCAAATAAACACTGCAGCCATGTTTTTCAATCGATTCATACTGTCGTGAAAGAGTGTTGGTTGCCAATGCTCCGGTTGGTCGTCTAAAGGACCCGACTCCCATCTTGGCTTTTCAGCCGGGTCCAACTCCACCATTTCTTCATCCTCGCTTTCACTCTCATCAACTCGACCCAAATATTGCCTCTTTCTTGGTTGTTGTTCCGGCTGCTTTCCCTTGTCTTTAGACGAAGAAGACGAACTTGCTCCGGCTCTTTCCTTAGTCTTTACCATTTTCTACACACATTAAAGCAAACAACACAACCAAACACAATAAGTTAGACCAGTCTCTCCAAAATATCCCCACACTTGCTTGTTACTATGGTTGTAGATGCTAGTGAACCAAAAATTTTATAAATTATTTTCTCAAAAATTGGGCATTGTGCCTCTACAACATAGATGTTCCCAAAAGTTCACTACTTTGCCATCAATCCTACATCTACAACCATTTCAATGATCAAACAACAAGTTTCATAACAAAAACTATGAATAAGCAAGTGGGTATGAACAAATATCCAATAACAACCTTAATCTTCACAATGCATCATCAAAATTTAACAAATAAACTTCCATACCTTTGTTTGAAGATGCTAGAACACTTGTGAAACAAAAACTTCAAAAACCCCCAAAATTTTTGGACCTAGGGTTTGTGATTCGGACCAGAAAACTTCGTTTTCTCACAAATCTCTTGGCAAAATCAGCAAGTACGTGAAAAATTAGTCAAGATAGACCTAGATTTCTCTTGATTTGGTCAAGAATTGAGGGAGATATGAAGAATTGAAGCTTGAAGAAGGTTATGGAGTTTCTTAGATTTGGTGGGGCAATAGAAAGTGATAGATGAGAATAGAAGAATGAAGGAGAATGAGTGGATGGGGTTTAGTTCACGTGACCTGATTGTTATTATTATTATTTTTTTTATGTAAATGCTGAACCTGGATCGCCCCTTCAACTCGCCAGGTCCATCGTAAATTACGGTGGACACCGTAAGTTACGGTGGAACCTGGCAACAAATTCCTACCGTACCTCAGTAGCATTTCACCGTAAAGACCAAAATTTTTTTTTTACCCCCACCGTAAATTACGGTACCACTGTAAATTACGGTGGTACCTGGGCCTTTTTATTTCGCCAAAAAGTGTGATTTTTGAGTACCTTTTTTAGATTTTTTTCAGTTTTTTCCATTTTTTTGTGTTTTTAAAATTTTTTAAAAACATGTAAAAATTACCCTACCCCCTCAAAAGTCCCGTGTTGTCCTCAACACAATGTTAGAATTATTCGTGTCCCGAACATCCCCACACTTGTTTCAAACACGGACTTCAAGCAAATACGGTAAATGTGCAAACTATACAAAACAAACAAAATGAAATGCTAACTATTTACACTACCAAACCTGGGCCTCTCATGGTTGTTCCTCGTCGACCGGGTGTAAGTTGTAGCCCGCTTTGTCAAGCTCCAAGTTATTGATGTCGTTCCCTTCCAAGTATGGCTTTAACCGATGGCCATTTACCGTTTGTTGTTTGTTGGTTTGCTCATCTTGGATATCAATATCACCAAACCTCCCGACCCGCCGAACGACATACGGGCCCATCCATTTGCTTTTAAGCTTTCCCGCAAACATCTTGAGTCTTGAATTGTACAACCAAACCTTTTGACCCACTTCAAAGGTTTTCTTCCTCAACTTTGCATCGTGTACTTTATTGAGCTTGTCTTTGTAAGCCGATGCACACTCATACACCTCGTCTCTAATTTCTTCAATTTCGCTTAATTGCAACTTTCTCATCTTTCCCGCCTCATCATAATCCGCATTTACCGTCTTGATTGCCCAATGTGCCCGATGCGCTAACTCCATTGGTAAGTGACAACCCTTTCCATACACCATCCGGTAAGGTGTTGTGCCAATTGGAGTTTTGTAGGCCGTTCGGTATGCCCACAACGCATCATCCAACTTGCTCGACCAATCCTTCCTATCCGTTCTAACCGTCTTCATGAGAATTTCCTTTATTTGACGGTTGGACACTTCGACTTGCACACTCGTTTGCGGATGGTAAGGTGTGGCAATCCGGTGATTCACACTATACCTCTTCAATAGTTTCCCGAAATTAAAGTTCTTGAAATGCGAACCACCGTCACTTATAATAACTCTTGGAATGCCAAATCGGGAGAAGATGTTGGATTGAACGAATTTACAAACAACCGAGTGGTCATTTGTTCTTGTTGCAATAGCCTAAATCCACTTCGAGACGTAATCCACCGCCACCAAAATATATAGAAAACCATTCGATTTCGGGAAGGGGCCCATAAATTCAATGCCCCATACATCAAATATTTCTACAACCAAGATTGGTTGTAATGGCATCTCGTCTCTCTTTGATATGCTTCCCATCCTTTGACAATTCACACAATTCCTTGCAAACTCACACGCGTCTTTGAAAATTGTGGGCCAATAAAACCCACATGAGAGAACCCGGTAACCCGTTTTATGCCCGCTAAAGTGACCTCCACATGCGGATGAGTGGGCATGAGTTAAGATTTCCAACACCTCTGTTTCGGGCACACATCTCCGAATAACTTGATCCGGCCCGATCTTGAAGAGATCCGGTTCATCCCAAATGTATTGCTTCACTTGGACCATAAATTGTTGTCGTCGCTTTTTGGTCCAATGATTTGGGATGGCACCCGTGGCTAAGTAGTTTACGTAATGAGCATACCACGGTGCAACAAAAGTGGAAACGGCTAAGAGTTGCTCGTCGGGAAACCTTTCGTTTATCTCGCTAACATCGTCAATCCCTTCCACCGGAATCCGAGACAAGTGATCCGCCACTACGTTCTCACTTCCCTTTTTGTCTCGGATCTCTAAATCGAACTCTTGTAATAATAACACCCACCGAATTAAACGGGGCTTCGCGTCCTTTTTCTCCATCAAATATCGGACCGCACTATGATCCGAATAAACCACCACTTTGCTCCCCCAAATATACGCACGAAACTTATCCAAAGCATACAACACCGCTAATAACTCCTTTTCGGTTGTGGTGTAATTCAGTTGCACTTCGGATAAAGTCTTGCTTGCATAGTAAATTACCACCGGCTTTTTATCAACTCGTTGACCCAAAACTGCACCAATTGTAGTGTCGCTTGCGTCACACATGATCTCGGACGGCTTTGACCAATCCGGCGGTTGCAAAATAGGAGCTTTGACCAAATGTTCCTTCAAAACAGTAAAGGCTTGCAAACATTCGTCAGTAAAATCAAATGGAACATCTTTTAACAACAAATTACATAAAGGTTTCGTGATAACACTAAAACCTTTAATGAAACGTCTATAGAAACCCGCGTGTCCCAAGAATGACCTTACACCCTTAACATTTTTCGGTGGTGGCAAAGATGATATTACCCTTATTTTTGCCTTATCCACCTCCATTCCCCTTTCCGATATTACGTGACCCAACACAATTCCCTCTTGCACCATAAAATGACTTTTCTCCCAACTAAGCACTAAATTTTTCTCAACACATCTTTTTAAAAATTTTTGTAATTCGTTGAGACAAGATTCAAAACTAGTGCCAAAAATTGAAAAGTCATCCATAAACACTTCAAGCGACTCTCCAACCATGTCCGAGAAGATACTCATCATACATCGTTGGAAAGTTGCCGGTGCATTGCACAAGCCAAATGGCATTCGCCTAAAGGCAAAGGTGCCATATGGACAAGTGAAGGTGGTCTTGTGTTGGTCATCCGGGTGTATTGCTATTTGATTGTAACCCGAATACCCGTCCAAAAAGCAGTAATATTTTTGACCCAATAATTTTTCAATAATTTGGTCAATGAAAGGTAGCGGGAAATGGTCCTTAGAAGTGGCGGCATTCAATTTTCTGTAGTCAATGCATACACGCCACCCGGTGACCGGTCGGGTGGCAATTTGTTCACCATTCTCATCTTTGACTACTTGAATGCCGGCCTTCTTAGGCACAACTTGGGTAGGACTTACCCAAGCACTATCCAAAATCGGATAGATAATTCCCGCATCCAACCATTTAATTACCTCCTTCTTTACTACCTCCCTTAGGTTCAGATTCAATCGCCTTTGAGCTTCTCGTGTCGGTTTTGCATCTTCGGTGGTGATTATCTTGTGCATGACGATTGATGGACTAATTCCTTTGAGATCGGCAATCGTCCATCCAATTGCTCCTTTGTTCTCTTTCAACACCTCCAACAAAGCTTGCTCTTGCGCCAATTCTAAATTAGAGGCAATAATGACCGGTAGAGTGTCATTATCCCCTAGGAAAGCATATTTCAAATGGCTTGGCAAGTCTTTGAGTTCCAACTTCGGCGGTTCCTCTAGCGATGGTTTAGTATCCGAGCTTATTTCCGCCGGTAAGCCTTCGAATTGATGAGTCCATGGTGGTCGACCTTCCTTCAAAGCCATGGCATCCTGTTTTTCCTCTTCAACCCGTAGTGCATAAGCATGTACCTGTTCAGAAAAATCACACAAACAAACATCTATACCATCCTCCTCATACTCATGCGGGTTGCATCCGTCAACTAAATCTGCCATAAAACACTCATCAACACCATTAGCATTAGCATTGTTAGTAAAAACATTTAAGCGCATTTTTCGGTTCCCAAAAGTCATATCGACTGTACCAAACCTACAATCGATCACGGCATGCGCGGTGCTAAAAAATGGTCGACCCAAAATGACATTTTGTTGTTGTTTTGGGTCCGCGGATGAGTAATCCAAGACTAAAAAGTCGACCGAGTAATAGAACTGATCAATTTTTACAATCACATTTTGAACCATTCCCCGAGGTAACTTATGAGACAAATCGGCCAAAACAACCGTTGTCTCTACCCTTGCTAATGGACCAAAATCGTATTGGTCATATAAGCCCCCCGGTAAAATGTAACAAAATCGTATTGGTCAAAACAACCGTTGTCTCTACCCTTGCTAATGGACCAAACTCTGGCTCCAAGATCTAGTAACGCCTTTGCCATTTGAAAATTACCAACTTGTATGTTAATTAATGGCGTGCCCGGATCTTGGAGCTTAGGAGGAAGCTCCCCATTCAAAACCGCACTCACTTGCCCGGTTAAATCCACCCGCTTAGGCATTTTCTTCTTTTGTTGCCTTTTTTGTGTACATAATTCCTTTAGAAATTTAGCATAAGCGGGCACTTGTTTTATTGCATCAAGTAGTGGAAGATTGATTTTTACTTGTTTAAACATGTCCCATAATTCTTCTTTTTGGGGACCTCTTGATGCAATAAAATTTTTGTTTCCCGGGTCAAGTAAGGCCGATGGAAATGGGACTTGACTCGGTTCACCCTCAACTTTTTCACTTTTTTCGTTTTCACCCAACCCCGGTTTGTTAACATTTGATTCTTTAGGTTTAACCGGTGAGACTTCATCATCACTTTCATTACCCGTGACATCCTCAACTACCCCCTCAACCAAATCGGGTGACAAATTGGCTTTAAATTCTTTGTCACTTCTTAAAACACTAACATGATGAACATTAACATTACCTCGTGAAGTACCATGTGAAGGATTTACCTTAGTGTCGCTAGGAAGTTGACCTTTGCTCTTCTTCAACTCCGCCACATCGGTTGCCAATTGACCCATTTGGGTTGTTAGTGATTGGATGCTCTTGTCACGAACCTCATCCTTTTGCATTCGAACTTCATCGAGTTGATTCCGTTTTTGCATATCTTGTTGCATAGCCCGAAGCATATCCATGACTTCATTCTCGCTTGACGAAGGTTGACCCGAACCACTTTGACCCGTTTGTTGAAATTGTCCTTGATAACCATAGTTGTTTCCACCCCGATAATTGCCTTGATTGTATTGTTGACGAGGTACAAAGTTACCTTGAGCTCCTTGAAAGTTTGGGTTAGCTTGGTTCACCGCATTCCCGTAGCGGAAATTTGGGTGGTTCCTCAACCCGGGGTGGTAAGTGTTAGAATTCATGTTATAGCTTCTACCACCCCCTCCTTGACCTTGCACCGCATAAACTTCTTCATATTGCCCTTCTACCACTCCTTGGCAATTTTCAGCCGCATGACCTATTTCATTGCAAATAGCACAAACATCATAAATTTGATTAGAGGTTTGAACATAACCATCGTCAACTGCATGCACTTGTGTTCGGGTAATGGCCGGTCGTGCTCTCCTTGATGCTTGGGCTTTCCTCTTTGATGTAATTGCCATTTGCTCCAAAAACTCCCAATCATCATGCTCATAATTTGTGCCAAAAGTCCCACCAGTAATAGACATTAAGTCGCGAGCATCTTCGGCACTCAACCCCTCATGGAAAGTGTTCATCAATTCCCACAGTTCAATTCCATGGTGAGGGCAATTCTTGATCATCATGTTAAAACGCTCAAAGGCCTCATGAAACATCTCACCTTGTTGTTGCTGAAAACTCCTCAACCCCTTCCTAGCATCATTAGTCTTTTGAGCGGTGTAAAATTCATCTAAAAATATTTGTTGCATCTCCGCCCATGTGTAGATAGATGCTGAAGGTAGTGTGTAAAACCACTTCTTTGCCTTGTCTTCTAGAGAAAATTGGAATAATACCAATTTAACATCGTCGGCCGAAAATCCTTGACTCCCAAATGTGTTGCAAATCGAGTCATAAGCTTCCAAGTGAAAATAAGGTTCCTCCGTTGCTAGACCCTTATACTTCGGCAAACTTTGCAATGAATTGGTTCGCACTTCAAAGGTCCTCCCTTGATCATTGTGAGGAATAACTACCGGTGAGGGATTGTGAGTGATTACCGGCCTAAAATGCGCTTCAATGCCTCTAGCATGTTCTCTAAGATGCCTTCTTGGCACACCCAACCGAACCCTTGGTCGAATAGGACCCATTGGCCTTTGCATAGGCCCTTGTGGTACATGTGGTTGAAATTGTTGTTGTGGCATCGGTTGGTGTTGAATCGGCCTTTGAAATTGTGGTTGTACATTTTGCGGACGTACTTGTTGCAATGGTATAGGGCGTTGCACTTGTGGCCCTTGTGGCCTTGGCCGAATGTGTTGTGGTATAATTTGTTGTTGTTGAAACCCGCCAACACTTGGCATTCTTTGAGTTTGCCCTGGCACGTACGTAAGTTCTCCTTGTTCCCCATCACCCACATAAGCATATCCTTCTTCCTCATAACCCTCAAAATCTTCATATCCTTCTTCATATCCATCTCCTCCTATACCCGATGATTGCCCAAATGGAAGAGTCGTGTATTGAAAACCCGACTGGTTCAATGTTCTAAATGCAGAAGTAGCATGAATGATAGTTGAACCCTGTGGTAATGTATAGGTTGAGGATGATTGACCTGAAACTGGAAAGAAATGAGTAAATGGTGGAATTGTGTTAGAAGGGTTAAAAGTAAGTGTAGGTTCTTCTTGAGTGGTAATGGGTTGGGTGGTGTTAGTTGGTGTTACATCATGAGGTTGAATAGGATCGGTAGTGGTGTTTGGCATGGTAGTGTTTGGTGAAGGTTGAGTGGATGATGGTATGAAAGGTGGTATAAGTTCACCCGCAGTAGGTGGTGGTGGTGGATCCATGTATCGAATTGGTATGATTGGTGTAGTTGGTGTTGTTAGTGAACCGCTGATTCTGTTTTCTCTTAGCAAAATTTTGTTTCCTCTTAATGTTCGCTCAATCTCCGGATCAAATGCCAATGGTGAAAGCTTGTGAGAGCTTCTAGTACGCATGCACATGTAAATACCTGCACACTAACACACCTAGCGTAAACCAGAAAAATAACAAACTAAAAAGGATAAAAAATAACACACGTTGCGCACTACTCCCTGGCAACGGTGCCAAAATTTGACGTGCTGTCGTAGTACACGCAAATTTAATCCAAATAACAACTATAGATAGTGGTAAATGGGTATCGAACTCAGGGAGTATGTGGAAAATGTGTTGATTTTATAGCTTTGCGATTTAACTACAATTAACCTAATTTGCAGAATTTAAATATCAATGATTTGGATTGTTGTTTTAGAAAACTAAATTACTAACTAATTGTAAAATCAAAATTGGATTTTTAATTCAGATTATGAGAACAATGACCATCGTAGGATTCAGTTTCTTTTAACACTTGTGTGAAATTCCAACTAGAAAGAGTTACATAGACATAACTCGTGTATAAACAATTGCTGTGATGAAAGGGAACAAAGTACTCGGATTATATTAATGCGAGGTCGTTTCCCGATGATCAATCAATCAATATCCAACCCTAACCCTTCCCGTGATATCCCGATTGCCAACGGCACCAAGAACATACGAATTAGACTAGAATTGCAATACCAATTAACAAGCTACAATCAATTACTCATACACCATGATAATCAAAGCAAACACAATGTTATCATTCTAGAAATCAAGGAACAAACACACAAGAGTTTAGAGAAACCTTCACCTAAGATGATCACCACAAGTTTAGCCGGACATTATTCGGTTGATCATCATAACATCCAAATTCAAGTTCATACAAATCAAAAACAAGAACCAAATGTTTAGAACAAGGTAGAACCAGCCAAAATCGCCCCCAAGATGCAGAGAAAACGTCCAATGATGAGATAATGTGAAAAGACACCACCAAAACTGTTTTAATGAGGCAGTTATAATTTTTCCGTCATCTCCACCGTAAATTACGGTACCACCGTAAATTACGGTGGACCAAAAAGTGTTACGGTGATTAGAGCCTGTGGTACGGTGGAAATTATGCAAGTTTCAGGGCCACCGTAAATTATGGTGGCCACCGTAATTTACGGTGGAGCCCTGAATGTTGGGTTTTGTTTCTTCTTTCATTCCATGCACGACCCGTTCATCTCCAAACCGTCCAAAGCTGCGTTTTAACCCTTTTTAGCTCCCGAACTGTACCTGAAACATAAGCATTCGTAGTTATCTAATTCAAGATAATTACACGATCAAATGAGGGATAAACTCGTCTTTTAACATCATAAAGGGTTGTCCTATGGACCACCCGTCATGTATGCGTACTTTAATTTGGTTCATTGTTATCTATTGCTTCGTGTGAATCTAGGTGGTTGTCTGCTTCGGAATATGTTCATGCTAGATCTTTGACCTTGTGTCTTTGACCTTTAGGGTAAATTGGCCAATAAACCTTAGAAGTGATAGTTAATAATTTGCTAGATTTCAGTATTCTACTAGTCCTAATAGCTGGAAGGTGCGGGACTATTGGTTGGTCTTACCCGGCGAATTGCTTTAGACAGTCTTTGGAAAAAGTCATGCCTTAGTTGCCCCGTCGGTTTATTAGTCTATCAAGTCAAGTTAAGAAACTCAAACTACCCTAGATCTATAATTGGAAAAAAGTAGGTCAATATTAGGGTACTTACACAATAATTAGATAACCGGAAGGAAGTCTAATAACCGGTATAATTAACGGCCTTGGTAGTGCCATAAGTTTCACCTCGAGAAGGGTTGAGAGGCTTAGTTGGTGTCTTAATAGGTTTAGTATCACAAGATCCCGGTTCCATAAATCATGCAATTAACTTAATTGGTAAATTCTTAAAATCATTCCAGGATTCTAGTCTAGGTGGTCTTCATCATCATCTAAGAACAGTCTTCATATTAGTTCGTATTAGCATAGTTCTAGTTTAATAATTAGTTTAATAGATTTCCTTAAATTTTCAGTAACCCCCCGCCCAAAAAAAAAAACAATTAAACAGTTTGAGTTGTGTCTGTCAGAGTGTGTTAGAGTTTAGTTAGCGTGATTAGTAGAGTCTCATGGTTCGATATCCGGACTTCCTTAGGTCATACTACAGTGATCGTTACACTTGCCGATTGTGTGGTTTAGGTCGAGTCTAGATTTAAAGCGTTTTAGTGTCTAGCTTAGAGAGTCTAAAGTAGTTAATTTTAGTAGTCTGTTTAGCACACATCACACATCTCCATTATGCAGTACGACATTTGTGTCATCCACTTAGTCGTCTGTTTGCAATGTTAGATTGGATTACAAAATCCTTATTGCCAAAATTTTATGGTACAAATGCAAGACACCCCCACATTTAAGTGTTATTGAATAACATTTAGATGGGTTAATGAGAACCATTTCTACATACCCTATAAGGGTTGTTTCTTAAATGGATCCTCCCTCACATTTCTTGCCATTTGATCAACATTTCCGTAACACCACTTATGGCGACATTTATACACATATGATTGAACAAGATCAACCTCATTGTATCAGTGAATTCAACTCATATTCCATTAGCTTACATAAGCTTCCGAGTTGACCAAAGCAACACATGCCATTGTCATAAGTTTGTCACCAACTTAGAATAATTCTAATTTAACATCTAGAATAAGCTTAGACAATGAGTTCTCCTCATTAGCTTTTCAAACAAACTCTTAAAAAGTTACATGTCTTTTCCTTATAATGAATGAAAATTCTCTCTCAATTTTGTCTATACACAAATTCTTTTTGTGTTCATACACATTTGAATGTTTAGAGTTAATTAGTCTCTGTCAAGACCCATAATTAACCAAGTACTAGTCTAGCATGCTTTAGACTACAATACTTTAGCATGTGAACAGAAGATGCATCATTCTGATTCTTCACATCCCTAAGTATATCATAATATCACTTTGCAACATTCATCCCTTGTTAAGACAAAATAATGAGACTTATTCATATTCCTAAAACATCAATATTTAGGAAGGTCTCACAAATTATTGTATATAGCACATAGCTAAATTTCATCATTCATTTAAGGAACATAACTTGTTTACCTTTGATCTCCAACAATCTACCATTGACTCATAGGTACTTAAACATAAGTCTTCATCCAAGTCACTTAGTGAACACATTCATCACCAACAAGATGAATGTTTCTCATCTACAATCACTATTATGTGTGAGATAGAGTCAACTAGATCGACACTCAACAACATGGCATTCATAATTTTGACATAAGTGATTTGCACACATCTATTGTTATTCATTAGGAGATATGTATATTTAGGATGCTCTTCCAAACGAAGGTAAAATTTCCATATAGATCTAACAATAATCAAGTGGTAGACGCATCTACTTATAAATCTCACAAGATTTATTAAAGGTATACAATAACATATAGTACTTTTACTTTCATATGTTAGAATTCACACTTGTGGATTTTCCAATGACTTCTAATGAAGTATGTCGACGTGAATGTCGTTAGTGTATTTCAACTCAATACACTCACTACGTTCTTTCATTACTCACTCATGATGTGGTTATACATTTGATGTTTCGTCTTTGACTTTTAGTCAATGTAACAACTCTTAAGTTATTTATGTCCAAGTATTTTCATGTACTATCCGTTTAAAACCGTATTCTTTTAAACAATATATAACCGACGTTATAATTATTTTCCACAAAAATAATTCATACGTCACAACCATTAGTAATTTATTTCTTTGTAAAAAATTGCATGTGTTATCCGAAGATATTGAACATAAAACAATAAAATACATTGGAAACTAAATCATAAGTGTCCATCACTTTTGAAATTTAAACGGAAGCATAGACAATATGTAGACATCAAATAGCAAAGTGCTTTTATCTTCAACACTTCATAATCTGACTGAAATCTTCTCAATATCGTCCCATGGAATGTCTTGAGGTACTCCCTCAATAAGACTCCATGCACTTGAAAGTAAAAGTTCCCCATTTCATCTTGAAACTTTAAACTTGGACAATTATGCTCAAAACAACACCAAGTTGTTACAAATACTACATTTAAGTAGTAAACTTGAACAATTAAATTTGTTCACAACAACACCAAGATGTTTTTCACCAAATAACATTTTCTAACACGCATGTTAGAAAAAAATGTTATAACAAGCACATAATAGAATCGAACGTCTACATAAAACGTTTTACCAATACATAGTTTATAAAATAAACCATTTCTCATCATTTTTTGTCACGGCCCCCGACCCGGTTTTACCTGGTTCAGAAGTCGCGGGACAGAAACCCGTGTTATTGGTGTTTAATTTGGCAGCGGAAATTTTAACATGATCGTTTAAACTGAACATACCCAATTATTTTATTTCGAGTTTCTGGACAAGCCCCGTAATTTACAATAAAGTAATTTCACTGGGAAATTCCCTGATTTCGAAAACATGTTTATTTATTTACTAAGCCACTTCATTCAAGCTAGGGTGCTACGCGGCACTTTTCCTTGTTCACAGTAAATCACCTGAAACATGTTTTAAAAAAATTTGATCAGCGGGAAATACTGGCGAGTCATTCAATTTGTGCAAAACGACACATTGTTATAATTTACAGTATTAAGAGCGATTACAATTGTCCCTATCTTATAATTATCTGGTCCAGTTGTCACTCGACCGGATCTGTGACTGTGGTCATATCACTATTGAGTCCGTTCACCCAAAAGTGACGTGTATCACTTTTTAGGTCCGTTCACCTAAAAGTGATAAAACTGCAGTAATGTGCATAACACCCCACTTACTGCCAGTAATTTAAGATAACAAAGACTTAATTCCTGTAAAATATAACTGGAAATAGTTTGAGGTTTTGTAAAAGAGTTGGATAAAAAGAGAATGACTCACATTGCAAGTTTAAACTGACAGAGTCTGCCTACTGATTAAGCCTGGTAACCTATTTAAATAATGCAAACGAAACTAGGTTAGTAACTAAATACAACATTTATGATAACTCACGAGATCGAAACCCTCACGACGAATGACAAAGTATAGCCCAAGATTCGGGTAGCACTTAAACATCCATCGGATCGGTTTTAATCGATCGGACATTGTATCGTAGCAGTGATCGAGTTATTACCCTGTTATCGTAGTAGCGTCTTGACACTACAAACTTGATTTTTGAGCAGAAGTATAGTGTTTTAATGAAAATTTTCGAGCACCAGTGAACTGCTCATGCACGACCTATTTATAGCTGTTTTTCGAGTTCCTCGCAGCCCGCGTAAACCTGAAGGGAATTCCTTCGCGGCCCGCGAGGGCCACCCTAGCTACGGCTAGGGCTGCCGTGTCAACCCCTAGACCTGCCACGTGTGCGACACGTGGCCCTGAAGCTTATCCGGAGATTCATCAAGCTGTCGCGCCCCGCGAAGACTTTGCTTAGCTCCTTCGCGGCCCGCGACCAAGTAACAAAATTTGATTTTCTTGCTTTTTCATAAAAATTAGGGTTTTAGGGGTTCGGGTTTATACTTATGGAGCGTTTTAGAACATTTTCATGCGGGTCCTTACATCCTCCCCACCTTATTTAAAATCTTGTCCTCGAGATTTACTGGAACAAGTAAGGATATTTTCACTTCATTTCTGATTCCAGTTCCACCAAAATCTATTACGCATGCCCTGAGCATGTCTTCTAGGGTTTGGATCGTCCTTTCGCTTTGTCCATCTGTTTGGGGATAGTATGCGGTATTTAAATTTAATTGTGTCCCCATTGCTTCTTGGAAACTCGTCCAGAAATGCGAAGTGAAACGACTATCCCTATCTGACACAATAGAGAGTGGAACTCCATGTAGTGACACTACCTCGTCTACGTATAACTTAGCCAATCTCTCCATGCTAAAGGTTTCCTTTATTGGTAGGAAATGAGCTAATTTGGTTAATCGATCCACAATCACCCAGATTGCATCGTTACCTTTCCTGGTCTTGGGCAACTTAGGAACAAAGTCCAATGTTATTAGTTCCCATTTCCATACCGGCATTTCTAACTATTGAAGTAAACTTGAAGGTTTCTGGTGTTCTGCCTTAACTTGCGAACAAGTTAGACACTTAGAAACGTGTCTAGCTATGTCTTTTTTCATTCCTATCCACCAGAAGTTATTCCTTAAATCTTGATACATTTTGTTATTATCGGGATGCATCGTATACCTAGATTTGTGGGCTTCCTCTAATATCTTATCTCGTAAGTTTCCTTGTCTAGGTACCCAAATCCTTTTCTTATGGAATCTCCAAATTCCATCAGCTCCTTGCTCTAATTCCTTTATCCATCCTTTCATTCCTTCAGCATCATCCTGGATTGCTATTTCTTGAGCATTCTTCAATTGTTCCATTAAATCCAATTGTAGATTTAATCTAAGAGCACGAACTCGCATTTGCTTCTCACGGTACCTACCACTTAGGGCATCTGCTACTACATTTTCCTTTCCTTCGTGATATAGAATATCACAGTCGTAATCACTTAGAATTTTCATCCATCTTCTTTGCCTCATGTGTTAATTCTTTTTGTCCAAATATGTACCTTAAACTCTTATGATCTGTATAGACAGTAAACTTACTTCCGTACAGATAATGTCTCCAAATCTTAAGGGCAAAAATTATTGCTCCTAATTCTAAGTCATGAGTCGTATAATTTTCCTCGTGGTTTTTCAATTGTCTTGATGCATACGCAATTACCTTTTTGCGTTGCATTAGCACACAACCTAATCCGAGTTTAGAAGCATCACAGTAGACTTCAAAATCTTCTGTCCCTTCTGGTAAAGCAAGAATTGGGGCATTTGTTAACCTTTGCTTTAAAATTCTAAAGACTCCCTCTTGCTTGGGTCCCCATTCAAACTTAACAGTTTTACAGGTTAGCTTAGTTAATAGAAAGGCTATTTTAGAAAAGTCTTTGATGAAGCGCCTATAGTATCCAGCTAATCCTAGAAAAATTCTAACTTCGGTTGCTGATTGCGGGATATTCCAATTTGTGATTGCTTCTATCTTGGAGGGATCTACATGAATGCCTTCGTGATTCACCATGTGTCCTAAAAATTGCACCTCTTGTTGCCAAAATTCACACTTCGAAAATTTGGCGTAACGCTTTTCCTTTCTTAACAGGGTTAAGAGTGCATGCAGGTGTTCCCAATATTCGTCCTGGCTTTTGGAATAAATAAGTATATCGTTGATGAAGACAATTACAAATTTATCCAGATACGGCTTACAGATCCTATTCATCATGTCCATGAATGCTGCAGGAGCATTTGTTATTCCAAAGGGCATGATTGTAAACTCGTAGTGACCATACCTAGTCCTGAAAGCAGTTTTAGGTATGTCTTCTTCCTGTACCTTTAACTGATGACATCCGGAGCGCAAATCTATCTTAGAGAAATACCTAGCTCCTTGAAGTTGATCAAAAAGATCATCAATCCTAGGTAATGGGTATCGATTCTTAATGGTAACCTTATCCAATTCTCTATAATCGATACACATCCGCATCGAACCATCCTTCTTTTTCACGAACAACACCGGTGCTCCCCAAGGGGATGAACGGGGTTGTATGAATCCTTTGCTTAACAATTCATCTAATTGCTTTTTCAGTTCTAACATTTCTGTGGGTGCTAACCGATAGGGTGCCTTAGCTATTGGCGCAGTTCCAGGAATTAGATGAATTCTAAACTATACTTCCCTATCCGGTGGTAATCCAGGTAGCTCTTCTGGGAATACATCAGGGTATTCTGATACTACTGGGATTTCTATAAGTTCCTTACTTTTAGTGTTAATGATTACCGAAATCATATACACCATTCCTTGTTTTCGCTCATAACTAGCAACTTTCATTACTGAAATAAACTTCATTGGTTTACGTGGCTTATCTTCTGTAACCACAATTACTTCTTCTGCTGACGTATGAATTTCTATGGAATTTTGATCACATAGGATTCGAGCATGGTTGGCTACTAACCAACCCATTCCTAATACGACATCGAATCCGGCTAAATTCATAGGTAGCAGGTTTGCAGAAAATTTATGGCCTGAGAGTTCTATCTTTCCTTCTTGGAGTACCTTATCTATATTAACAGAGTTTCCTTCTGCAGTTTCTACCGTATAAATTTGCCTAAGTTTGGTTAAAGGTAGGTTAAGAGCTTGGCAGAATGAAGTATTTATGAAACTTTGGTTCGCACCAGAGTCAAATAATACTTTTGCGTAAACGTCATGTACAAGAAACGTACCAGCTATCACATCGGGAATCAAATCTGCTTCTTGCGTTGTCAACTGGAAGGCTCTTGCATTCTTCTTATTAGTTCCTTTGGCAGGTTTGGCCTTGTTGTCAGCTGGCTTAACCAATTTTGGGCAATCTGGCTTGAAGTGCCTTGTTTCTCCGCAATTGTAGCAGATCATGGATTTCTTCCTGCATTCCTCTTCTCGGTGCCCCGGGAATTTGCAAAAATTACAGTACCCCTTACATTTCCCAAAATGCTTTCTTTTACAGTTACTGCAAAATGGAGCGGTGGAGTATTGCCCGGTTCCCTTTTTCTTAAAGTTACTACTATTGTTACCCGCACGGAAACCTTGGGTAATCTTTTAAGCCAATTCCTTTTTCCTGTTTTCTTCTCTTGTGCGCACTAGTCCGTCCGTCAAGGTGTTGGCCAATTCGACCGCATCGTCAATTGTTCAGGGTCTCGCAGCTTTGACTATATCACGAATCTCGCTAATTAGTCCCCAAATATAGCGAGAAATAAGCACCGTTTCTGACGAGGCCAGAGTTGGCACAATTCTAGCATACTCAAAAAATTTTGAAGTACACCCCCGACAATCAACGTCCACCATCCGGTGGTTCAGGAACTTATTTGTCATTTGTTCCTTTTCGTAGGAGGGACACAATTTTCTTTCCACCAATTCCTTAAATTCCTCCCAACTCATGGCATAAGCCACGTCACTTCCCTTAGCTTGCAGCACCGTGTTCCACCATTCTAACACCTCTTCCTTGAAAAGGTGGGATGCATACATCACCCTGTCTTCCTCTGCGCATTTACTTATTTTGATTACCGCTTCGGTCTTTTCTAACCAACGCAGTGCGGCAGTCGCCCCTTCATTGCCTACAAATTTGACTGGCTTACAGGCAAGAAATTCTTTGTAAGTGCAACCAGTCGTTTCCACTTTCATTTTCTTAAGTAATGGGGCTTGAACCCCATTATTATTATTGCCGCCCCCATTTACACTGTTACTGAAATTATCGTTGCGGGTGCGTTTGCTATGGTTAGCTTGGGAAGGTTCAACATGATTCTTAACGGCAGCAACGATTGCCGGGATAGCATTGGCTATGCCTTGAGCAATTATATTTTCGATATTTTGTCTATTATGAAAATGGTCTTCATTATTGGGTTCAGATTGGTTAACTTCGTTTGCCAGTTGGTTTACTGCGTTTTCCATCTGAATCATTAACAATATATATACATTATTGTCACAAAATGGATAGCAACTAAACACAATAAAGCAATCACAAGCACAATTAAGTCAACACATATAGCCAAAATCGTCGACCTTGCGACATTTATATTTTTATAATATCATGCGTCCATACAAGCCAGGTATTTACAGATATTTTATTTTATTATTATTATACAATATTATATATTATTTTATAGTTTTTTTTCATATATTATTATTATACAAAACATTTAACTACGGTTAACTGGCTTTTCAAAAACAACGCTCCCTCTCGTCGTACTTCCATGTGATGTTTTCCCCCACTTCTCGAATCCGATTTCCTGCATCTATCAGTTCCTCACCGTAGCGGCGTAATTCGGCAACGTTTTCCGAGTTCATGGGTGGAAAGGGAGCAGGTTCAGGTTCAAACTGGGGAAAGTACACATTTGGGTTATTCATAAAGTTCTGAAAATGCCAGTTGCTCGTCCACCATTCTTCCAACTGCCCTGTAAGAGGTTGAGGGTTGATAATTGGGTCCGGAATAGCAGGTTCCAAATTGATAGGAAGTTTTGATTGAGCGGGAAATTTGAAAATGGTTTCATCAGCAGGTCCGATGAGGTCGCAGTTTGCCAGTTTTCTATCGAGTTCTTCCCAAGGTGGCAATTCTTGAGCTTGACCAGAGCTCTCCCCTACTTCTTTTCCTTTTCCTTTTGGATCCTCCGTCTTTTTCACCCTTAGGCAGCGGCTTTTTCTTTCGTCCTCGTTTCCAGTCCAGAAGCCTTCTCCTCTTTTTAGGCTTACGTTTCTCCTGTGACTAGGCCTGAAATACTAGCGGCTCCTCGGTGTCAGCCTGATAACCGGACTGAATTCCTGTTGTATCCATATCAGTAGTATGTATTGTTATATTTCGGAGGGCTTCCGATAGTTCCTTCATGTTGTTAGCACGCATAAGGAAACACACAAAAATCCAAATTAAATTTGTATTTATTGTAAATTTAATTTTCACAGAATCACAAAATGGCAATTTGAAAACTTACGTATTTTTCAAATACTTAATTGGCTTAAATCAGTGGCTCTGATACCACTTTTTTCTGTCACGACCCCTGGCCCGGTTTTACCTGGTTCACAAGTCGCGGGACAGAAACCCGTGGTATTGGTGTTTAATTTGGCAACGGAAATTTTAACAGGATCGTTTAAATTGAACATACCCAATTATTTTATTTCGAGTTTCGGGACAAGCCCCGTAATTTACAATAAAGTAATTTCACTGGGAAATTCCCTGATTTCGAAAACATGTTTATTTATTTACTAAGCCACTTCATTCAAGCTAGGGTGCTACGCGGCACTTTTCCTTGTTCACAGTAAATCACCTGAAACATGTTTTAAAAAAATTTGATCAGCGGGAAATACTGGCGAGTCATTCAATTTGTGCAAAACGACACATTGTTATAATTTACAGTATTAAGAGCGATTACAATTGTCCCTATCTTATAATTATCTGGTCCAGTTGTCACTCGACCGGATCTGTGACTGTGGTCATATCACTATTGAGTCCGTTCACCCAAAAGTGACGTGTATCACTTTTTAGGTCCGTTCACCTAAAAGTGATAAAACTGCAGTAATGTGCATAACACCCCACTTACTGCCAGTAATTTAAGATAACAAAGACTTAATTCCTGTAAAATATAACTGGAAATAGTTTGAGGTTTTGTAAAAGAGTTGGATAAAAAGAGAATGACTCACATTGCAAGTTTAAACTGACAAAGTCTGCCTACTGATTAAGCCTGGTAACCTAGTTAAATAATGCAAACGAAACTAGGTTAGTAACTTAATACAACATTTACGATAACTCACGAGATCAAAACCCTCACAACGAATGACAAAGTATAGCCCAAGATTCGGGCAGCACTTAAACATCCATCAGATCAGTTTTAATCGATCGGACATTGTATCGTAGCAGTGATCGAGTTATCACCCTGTTATCGTAGCAGGGTCTTGACACTACAAAGTCGATTTTTGAGCAGAAGTATAGTGTTTTAATGAAAATTTTCGAGCACCAGTGAACTGCTCATGCACGACCTATTTATAGCTGTTTTTCGAGTTCCTCGTGGCCCGCGTAAACCTGAAGGGAATTCCTTCGCGGCCCGCGAGGGCCACCCTAGCTACGGCTAGGGCTGCCGTGTCAACCCCTAGACCTGCCACGTGTGCGACACGTGGCCCTGAAGCTTATCCGGAGATTCATCAAGCTGTCGCGCCCCGCGAAGACTTTGCTTAGCTCCTTCGCGGCCCGCGACCAAGTAACAAAATTTGGTTTTCTTGCTTTTTCATAAAAAATAGGATTTTAGGGGTTCGGGTTTATACTTACGGAGCGTTTTAGAACATTTTCGTGCGGGTCCTTACATTTTTAATGCACACATAGGCAATTAATTGTTTACATAAAACATTTCTGTTCATTATGAACAATCTCTAATCTCGTATTCGTGATACACATTTTCTAACACACGTGTTAGAAAATTTAAGTCATTTTATATATACAAAACATGACCAAATTAAGGCATTACATGTCATCATTAAAACTCATCAAATGTCATCAATAAAACTCTACTCAAGAGTTTCACCATATGAAGAGTTAAGAGTCTCAATAATTATAGACTTAAACTCTAATAAGACTCATCAAATGTCATCATTAAAACTCTACTCAAGAGTTTCACCATATGAAGAGTTAAGAGCCTCAATAATTATAGACTTAAACTCTAATAAGACTCATCAAATGTCATCATTAAAACTCTACTCAAGAGTTTCACCATATGAAGAGTTAAGAGCCTCAATAATTATAGACTTAAACTCTAATAAAAACTAATTAAATGTCGTCATTAAAACTCTACTCAAGAGTTTCACCATATGAAGAGTTAAGAGTCTCAATAATTATAGACTTAAACTCTAATAAAACTCATCAAATGTCATCATTAAAACTCTACTCAAGAGTTTAATTAGTAATTAAAATTTCACTCAAATGGATTTAGAAATCACAAATTAAAGTTGGTGATAAATCTCACACAACTACACCATCACTTTATGGTGATTTGAATCTTGAAGCCAATCAAACATCAACTTCAATGTATGACCTTTTATTTCTAAATCATACAAAGCATTAAAATCAATGCTACAACAAATTACTTATATAAAATGTTTACATAAAACATTTCAAAACATTTGCATTTTAACCATTTTTTAACAATCATGTTAAAATGAAAGAAATTCTGACCCGCACGTTAGAAATATTAACATTTCCATAAAATGTTAATTCGACTTGCTAAAACACATATATGGTTCAAATAAATAAGTCATTTCTAATACACACGTTAGAAACTAAACAATTAAAAAATTGCTTCCAAACTAACGCGTTTCATGAACGTTTCTAACACACATGTTAGAAGACAAATGATTACAAAAATCATTATAATACTTATTTGTTCATATCAATCTATGGGTGGATGAAAAGTCTACTTTAAATAGAGACTTAATTAGAGACAAAAAACTCTAATTAAGTAATATAAAACTCTTATTTAAAAACATAAAAAACTTTACTTAAGAGAATTTAATGTTTACAAAAAACGTATGGTTTACACCAATTATTCCGGTCTAACACACATGTTAGAGAATTGAACGTTTACAAAAAACGTATGGTTTACACTAATAAACCCGATCTAACATAAAAGTTAGAAAAATTAACGATTCCCAAAATCGTTTGAAAACCAAACGTTTGAACCAAAACTATTCGTTTTGTACCATGGTATAGGATTTAAGATTGTATCTCAATCTCAATAAATCCAAACACAACAAGTTGTACTACATACATATTTCCCAAAAAAAAAATTATAAGATCATAATCTCTAAAAAAAAATTTTTTTATTATAAATCTTTTCGTAAACCCAAAATCCTCATAAATAAGGTTTTAAGATTGTAGCAACAATCTCACGAAATCTGTTTTAAGTTTGTAGGAAATGGGTCACAATTTTATTAATAAAACCAATAAAAAAATAAAGATACTCTCTTTAAACATTTGGGAAATTGTAGTACATGAACCGTGTACAAATTCAAACGAAAATAAATATGAACTACAACATATTTAAATAAATCGATTCAAATCGTTGTCTTTAACAAGAGCTTGAGAAGCGTCTTCTTGTACAATTTCTACTACGATAACTTGAACCGCGTCTCCTTATGCGATCATTCTTGGCTGCAAAAATGAACAAACTGATGTTGACGGTTGTGGCTGAGGCATGTGTTCAACACGCTTCCCTTAAAACAGATTTCGCGCCTCTACTAAAGATGACGCGTCTGTTTCCCAGGGTACAACAGCCGAAGCAGTATGTACTGCCGAAAATGGTCACGCGCCCGATGTTACACCGGATAAAATTATAGTGTTAGAACTTGTGGAAAATAATGATATGAAGGTGATGAAATTGAATAGAGAAAACATATCTCTCTAAGTACCCAACAGATGGGTCTTCAAGTCTTCACCACTTCTCCAAGAATTCTTCATGCATATTTTTTTTTCTTGTAGTTTTCTCATTATTCCAATGAGGCACATAGCCTACCATTTTTACAAGAGATGTAGGTAGTAAAGAGTCACTCTTAATTGGTGATTTATTAGAGACTTAAAACTCTAATAAAAGTTTCACTTAATTAGTGATTTAATTAGAGACATAAAAACTCTAATAAAAGCTAATCAAGTGACATAAAAACTCTACTCAAGAGTTTGTCAACATGAAGAGTCCATTAATTATCACTAAATTAATTTCCATTTACATTATTCTAATTTTCCAACAATTTGTAGATATATAAAATAAAATACTACATGAGGAAAGAAAAAAAAACATTAAAAAAAGTGGTGGACGCCACTATTAGTCAAATAGTCAATGGCATGTTGCTACTTGCTAGCCACCACCGCTAAAGAATTGCATGAGGTTACTATTACCCCTTATGGGGTTTGTCATTACTGGAAATGGAAATATACAATATATCAAGCCTGTTTTTTAGATGAGTTCAAAATTGAATCTTTTTGTAAGACGTATTCCAATGGGTAAACTTTTAATCACACAAGGTCATAGATGGGTATGCCTGAAACCCTTAAACCTAATGGATACATGACATAGTAATATGTATATGACCAAGCATGAGAAATGATTTAATAATTGAATATGAGATTGAGATTAACAAATATTTGGCCCTATTGCCAACCTATTAACAAATATTTGGCGGGAAACACATACATTGTCACGGTGTGCATTGTTCGGTTGGTTAGGTTATTATGAAAATATGAAATGGATTTATAAATACATAAAATCGGGGTATAATTATGAAATACATGAACTAAAGGTATAAAAACTAGAAATATATGAAAATATGAATTGTTCGGTTCAATTAATTTTGGTTAAATGGGGGTACAAAAAAATCGATGACCGTTTTTTGTTAATTCGGGTTTCGGTTAATCAGTTTTCAGTTAACTCATTTTTTGGTTGATTTATGTTCGGTTTCCATTAACGATTCAGTTATTACTCACCTTTAGACACTATTAATCACGTAACATATCAATTTTTTAATTAAAAAAACCATAGCATTATTATAGTCGAATTAAAGAGAATAAAGTACTCGTTTATATGGTGTAATAAACGTACCAAAAAGTTATGACCGTTTAAAAATCGGGGGTGGGGGTGGGGTGGGGGAGTTAGTTTTTATAAAGGGATAAAGTGTGATTACTAACTAATTATCTATAATTTTGTTAAAGATGGAGATTTAATCACTTGACATTTTGTAGTTATTAAACATTTTGGGATAATGACTAAGTACGTTGGATTTAATCATTTGTACACTAAGGTATCACCTACTTGTATCTTATAATCCACACGTCAATACTGACCAAGGCTACTATCGAAACGTTGACAAAAATGAGTAGGTCGTCACAGTACTTTTGGATTTTTTTTTAAACATTATAGTTTATAAGATATGACAAGAATACGTAAAAGAATTATAAGTTTTTTTGTGGAGGGAGAAAAATGTAACTAATTATCCATAGTTATGTTAAAACTTAGGGATTGAAGTGTAATAAGATAGGGGACTAAAATATAATTATTGTTTAAAAGACCAATTTACTCTCATTTTAGGAGTGTATTTATAAATTAGGAGTGAAAAAATTCTCTTTTTTTGGTATCTTAAAATAACTCTCATTTTTTAATGCAAATTTGGATAACTGATGGACCACTTAAGTATCATTGTGCCACAAGCGAAACCACCCGATCATATCTCCACTAAGCATAATGCTTATACACCAATTCAGAAGGAAACTCAATTTAATATAGGAAAACCCCCTTTGTGGGAATCGAATAGGACCTTTTGATCCCAAAGTCTTATCCCACCTCAAAATATCACTAGGCTATAAAGCCATGGGCTTAAAATGTGTCTCCTCATGCATTATTATAATGTAGACATAGAGTGTAGATTTATATTTATTAAAATCTGATAACCTTTTCTAGAGGGTGTTTGGGATTATGTTTTGAAGTGATTATTTGATTATTGCGTTTGTAAAACATAAATAATCTAAAAAAATGTTTGGATGAAAAAGTGATTATCTGCCTCCAAAATGCAGTTTTGGAGAAGCATGTACCTACATGTTTTTTCAAAACGCAGTTTTGAAAACGCAACAATCTATTTTGAAAATGCAAAATCTATTTTGAAAACGCATACTCTATTTTTAAAACGTAACACCAAACACCCCTTAGTAGAACCTATCTGAATTTAATATCGAGGTAATTATTGTTTCACAACCACTCAAAATTTAAAAAAGAGACCTATCAAAAAGAAATTCGTAAAGTACGTTTTCCTTAAAAAAGAAAGAAAAATAGAATCACAAGATTAGAATTGGTACCTACAAAACCAAAAAAAAAAAGTATTTCACTAATTAGTTTTGAGAAGTCGGTGGTGATTTTATAAAAAAAAGGCCAGAATAGTAGTCAAAATATGGTATTATCATTAAAAGTCGGTTAGATTAATAAGTATTCTTAAAAGTAAATGAATATTAAAAGATGCGTCTAATAACCAACTTAGCAATATATTTAGTTCGGTTAATATTTGGTATATTTTTAGATTTTTTTTAGTTAAATGTCATTTTAGTCTATGTGGTTTGTATCATTTTGTGAGTTTAATTCAAAGATTTTAATTTTCTTATGTGGGTCCAAAAAAGTTTCACCGCTGCTATTTTAGTCCACTAGGTTAACTTCAACCATTTTTTCTGTTAACGAGAAGGGCAATTCGGTCATTTTATATAGTCGAATTGCCCTTCTAGTTAACAGAATTACATATAAAATGACCGAATTACCCTTTTCGTTAACAGAAAAAATGGATGAATTCAACCCAGTTGACTAAAATGGCAACGGTGAAACCTTTTTGGACCCATAGACGAAAAATGAAACATTTGGACTAAACTTGAAAAATGACTCAAACCACAGGGACTAAAATGATATTTAACTCTTTTTTTTTTTTTTTTTTCATCTAATGCGTCTCCGTTTATTTGTCAAGTATATCTATGAACATGTATAACATTCTTAATTCTTAACTATACGTTTTAACTCTTTTAACATATTATACATATTTAGCTCTTCAGTAATTAACACTTTTTATAATGTTTGAGCTATCAATATTTTGATACAAAAGTAAGCTCATAGACACCTTCATTGTTTTAATGGAGTTTGAGATTACTTAACGAATATACTTAGACTATTATTTACGAGTGATATAAATTGCTTTAATAGATTGATAAAACTAATGTTTTAAACAACTTATTTTATAAAACAATAAGCAAACTGTTGTAAAACAACGGTCTATTAGCATTATTTTATAAAACAATAAGCAAATTGTTGTAAAACAACGGTCTATTAGCAACATGAGAACAAGACCATGGGCGAAGGTTAGAGGGGGGGGGGGGGGAGGCGACCCCCCGAATTTTCCGTTTAGTAGTGTTATGTATGTAGCTTTCGTATAGAAATTTTTTGGTATATACGTTTTCGACCCCCATGTTCTATAGAAATTTTTTGGTATATACGTTTTCGACCCTCCCCCTGTAGGAAATCTCAAGCTTCGCCACTGAACAAGACTATAGAGATCGGGTAGAGAAAGAGAATATAGAGAATGAGAATTCTTATTCATTGAGTTGTTATCATGCAATACAAAGAAACCTGTATATAGGGTTTTTACATTAACACAAAGGAAACAAACGGGAGTTAGAATGGGAATAGTCACCGTATATAGTTTATTTATAACACAAACAAGTGATTTTCATTTATGATACCTATGTGTATATTATAAAGCATTTTACAGATAACTTAACACGTATCATGTGTTGTTTACACAATATTTGACAAAAGTGATAAACCTAATAGCAATCAAATAAATTTCATTTATCTCAAGCAAAAACCAATAGCAATCAAATAAATTTATCAAGGAGAACAAGTGACAACCAATTTTTAATTTGTAAAAAAATTATAACAATATTCTACCAACATATAACATACTGTTTATAAAATAAGTATATAAATATATAGATTGATTTTAATGTCGATTTGTTTAATTCAATTATTTATATACTTGCAACCAAACCATAAAAATCGGTTATCAAAAATATTTTACCCGAACCATCTTTTCCAACAACTAGAAGAAACTACGTTGGTTCTAGCATTGTGTTTTGAAAGTGAATACCCGAACCAATAACAATAACAATAACAATAATAATAGAGTTAATTACTGTTTTCGTCCCTGTGGTTTGTCAAAAATCATTATATCAGTCCATTAGTTTAAAAATTGCGATTTCAATCCCTGTGTTTTCACTTTCATAACCATTTCAGTCCCTGTGGTTTCACTTTCGTTACCATTTAAATCCGAGTAAACTGCCATTTTGGTCCCTGTGGTTTGGGCACTTTTGCCATTTTAGTCCAAATCTCAAACTTTTTAAATCTGGGTCCCTGTGGTTTCACTTTTGTTGCCATTTTAGTCCAAAATTCAAAAACCCTCTATTTTCACTGATGAAAGCTGGATGTTTTGTCTTTTAGTTCAGGGGTAAATTGGTCATTTCATAAATATAATGTGTTGTACTGCTTTTAAAAGGGTAAATGGATATTTAAAAAAAAACCCAAATTAAGAACTTAAAGTAGATCTTCTTGTAAAAACCCAGATCAAGAACTAACACAAGGAATCAACCCCAGATCAACAACCTCCACCTCCACCGCCATGACCCCCACCGTCACCTTCACCACCCCCATTTCTATAAAACACTATACCCCTCTCACCCTCATTTCTATTCAAAAACAAATAAACCCTAATTACATAGAGATTACAGCCGCACACCCCTTTCACTTCCTTTTCCCCTTTCAGCCGACGACCAGAGCCGGCACTCCGGCGATCTCTCCGGCGCCTCGTTTTGTCGGTGACGATCCCACACAACGATCCCTCAATCCCCTCTTCTCCTTACACTCTCACACCCACACCCACATGCCTCCATTTCTGCACATATGGCCGGCCACCACTGTGGTGGCGACGACGAGATCAGAAGAGAGAGGAAGAGAGAAAGGTTGAGAGAGAGATCGACGTGCAAGGAAGCATGAATGGGGAAGAGGAAGACCGGCGAGTGACCGATGACAAGGTTCCGGTGCTGTTATTTCGGGCGGTCACATTTACAGGTGATGTCGGGAGGTTATCGGCGACTGATGGCGGTGAAGACAACCTCCAGCCGTCATCAGAGGTGGTGGTCCTCTTCTGTTTAATTATGATGGTGTTGACTCTTGTAAGCTGTTAACAGTTTAGAGTGTATTATAGAATGAATGTTGCTGTGATAGTATATGCCTTTGTGTTTTAAGTATAATTAGGGTTTTGGTAGAGAAGATGAAGATGCAGATGGGGATGTGTAGAGGTAGAGAGAGAGAGAGAGATGAATTGAGGGAAAGAGGAGTTAAAAACCTGAGATGGACCAAAATGCCCCTGCACAAAAAGACAAAAGAACCAGCTTTCAACAGTCAAAAAAGAGGGTTTTTAGATTTTAGACTAAAATGGCAACAAAAGTGAAACCACAGGGACCCAGATTTAAAAAGTTTGAAATTTGGAGTAAAATGGCAAAAGTGCCCAAACCACAGAGACCAAAATGGCAGTTTACTCTTTAAATCCATTTATTATGTTAGTACAAGGACTGAAATGGTTACAAAAGTGAAACCACAAGGACTGAAATCGCAATTTTTAAACTAATGGACTGAAATAGTGATTTTTGACAAACCACATGGACGAAAACAGTAATTAACTCATAATAATAAATAGAACTTCTGGACAAAATAGTGGCAATTTCATTACACATTTTTAAGATTTATTCACACCCAAAGGAAATTAAAAAAAAAGAAAAAACCACATCAGGATTCACACATTTGATTCAGTTAAACAGAAGATTACAAAGTTGATGACATTTTCAAGATTTATTCACTATGGCTCAGAACTCCCTATCAGGAAAGAGGTGAGGTGCAACCATTGACCAAATGAACAAACCGGCGGTGGCCCACGAGGTCAACATCCGGACCCACACCGAGGGCCACCCAACGTCCACCAACCTGCCGCTCTCCCCAACCGAAGTTGACCACCCAGTTAAAAGCATTGCAGAGTACATGCTAGCAAGTGAGAAGATGATGTGGAAGAAAGAATACGAATATGTAACAGGCTTGTTTTTCTCAATCTCTTCATGCTCATCTCTTTTGTCCAACGGAAGCAAAGGCTTCTCACCACCTGAAACATAGCAACCATAACTTAGTTTCCCGTACGGGTGTGCACGGTTCGATTCGGTTTTCTGTTTTTGATAACTGTTCGGTTTTTGGAACAAATTTACGTAGAGTATAGTCCAAGATTTAAGAATTTTTCTTAGACGTTTACCTTTAAGTTATTTTATCAAACCTTTTTAATAAATATTGTTCACATACCTTTAAGTTATTTTATCAAACCTTTTTAATAAATATTGTTCACAAAATAACATTTTAATTTATTTTTATGTTTCTTCAAAGTTTTTATTAAGAGATTTTTCTTTTATAATATACTTTGAAAATCATATAATTTTTATGTTAAATTTTGTTATTTCTTGTAGGTAATAGATAAATTATTTCAAATACAAATAAACATGTTAATGTTTTTATTATAAATTGTTAACATTCAAGAATAAAATTTATAATTTATAAATCAATATATATAACAAACATTAAAAAGTGATTTTTTAGGTTATTCGGTTCGGTTTATTTCGGTGCTTATAAAATGCATAACCGTAACCGAACCATAAATTTCGGTTTGGTTTTTTTTCAGTTCGGTGAAATCGTTTTTTTCGGTATTTTGTGAGGTCCGGTTAAATCAGTTTTTTCGGTTTTCTGCTCACCCCTAGTTTCCTGTGAGGGCGGTCGAGTGCACAGGTCCAAAACCGGGCCCCACTCGGACCAAGAACGAAAATTAGAAACTACTGGATTATAAAGAACGGGCTGAAAGTGCCACATGTCGTCATTTACCTGCACGAGGTGAGCTTGGAGGGGAAAGCAGAGTCGTAGAAGATCCGGCCCGAACAGCAGAGTAAACAACAGAGAGCACAGTTGTGAGCAACCCGATAGTAAGTGTGCCGGTGCTAACAGCTTTAGAATGATTGTGGAGCCCGTTGCAAGCATAATCTCTTGGTTCACTTGCAAGCCCGCTATAGCAAAGGTACATGCAGTACAATGAAATAACAGATGCTGGCAGAATGCTTCCACTTACCTGAAATATAATATTAACAAAACTCGTAAAACGACAATGACCATATAAAAAAGTAGATATAGTATAAACTAAAGGTGCAAAATGGGCTGTTAGGAAAATAGGTCAAGACAACTTCGGGTCAAACGAGTAAACTTTCATATACAACAGTTGGACATGGGTTGACCAGATTCACTTTTTTGTGCAAAACTTAAATGGCGTGCTAAACATGATTAAGATTTATATTAGTTGAATAATATTCTATCGAATAAAATGCCATTTTCTTCCCTGAGGTTTGGCCAATTTTGCGACTTTCGTCCAAAGGTTTGTTTTACGGCATTTGGATCTAAAAGGTTTAAAATCTTGCCATTTTCATCCGGCTTGTTAACTCCATCCATTTTTCTCCATTAAACCAGGGGTAGTTTTGTGTTTTTGTTAACTTAAAGGGCAATTTGGTCTTTTTCACCTTATGTACAAGCATTTAGCATAATGTACAAGTATTCAAAAGACCGAATTGCCCTTTTGGATAACAAAAAAGAAGAAAACACCCCTGACTTGACAGAAAAAAATGGATGGAGCTAACGAGCTTTGGATGAAAATGGCAAGATTTTAAACCTTCTGGATCCACATGCGGAAAAACAAACCTTTGGACGGAAGTCGCAAAACTAGCCAAACCTCAGGGACGAAAATGACATTTTACTTTAATCTATTGCTTTGAATAAAAATAACTTACGGAGGTTTATGTAGGATAAGTACACTTTGGGAAATTGTCTAGCCATTTAACCTTTAGGCTTTAACCCATTTGACAAGTTTGCTTTATAACTATTTTTTATTTTACTGGTTTGACTCATTAATAATAAAGTTATAAAACATGACTCAGATTGACTCATTCATCGTTCATAAGTACATTTGTTCAACTTGCTCCATTTAAAAAAAAAGAGTAAAGTAGACAGATGGTCCCTGTGGTTTACCAAAATTTTGAATCTGGTCCCTAGCTTTTCAAAAGTACACGGATGGTCCCTGTGCTTTGCACTTTGTAACGCATTTAGTCCCCACTCCCCAGCCAACAAATCTAAAAGTTTTAGCATGTCCAAGTTAGGGACTAAATGCGTTACAAAGTGCAAACCACAAGGACCATCCATGTACTTTTGGAAAAAGTTGGGGACTACATGCGTTACAAAGTACAAACCATAAAGACCATCTCTGTACTTTTGGAAAGCTAGAAACCAAATCCAAAATTTTGATAAACCACAAGGACCATTCGTGTACTTTACTCAAAAAAAAAAAGAAGAAAAAAGCGAACCTATGATAACATGAAGTTAACCAATTTACCATTATGTAAATGCAATAATACCCCTTGTAATTACGTAAAACGAAGAAACTTAAGTATAGCAAGTGATCAAAAGGGGTTCAAAAAACTTACTGTAGGATGTAAAGTGATGACAGCAAACACAAACACAAGAATCAGGATCATCACAATAAAGAAAGTATTGAGCCCGCAGTCCTGTCCCGATGGGGTAAACAAATAGAAAAGAAGTCCAGAGAACGAGAATGTGGCCACATAACACACGAGTGAAACAACAAGCAAGGCTGCATACCTGTGTCATTTAGCATAAATAATGCATAAGCAAAAAAAGAGACCATATTATACAACACATCTTGTTTCGTTGTCTTTCATGTGAGCGTGAAAGAAGAGATGGCAAAACAGAGTTATTTTTAGTGTCAATTGTCATATATGATTACAATATTTCAAACTTTCAATCATGCTCTAGTTTTTTTAAATAAAATAACTAAGAAGATTTTAACTTTTATGCACTACTATTAATGCAAAATGCACGAACTAGATACAGACTTTACACTTTTTCCCGATTTTAGCAACCAACTTTAAATTAGAAGTAAAACAGAAACCAGCATACACTTTATTACCAAATTTAGCATCCATTCTCTTGCTGATATTTCAAAGATTGTTAATATGGCATCTTATATATCATTTTAGTGTACATACATATACCATGTAGCACCCGGTGTTCTATTTATTAGTATTATTTTTAAATAAATGTAGCAAAATACCACAGTTTTTTAACCCGTATATTAGGGATGGGCATTTTTTTCCCCAAATACCCGTACCATACACGGTACTTTCGGTATTTGTACGGGTAAAAAAGGTATTGGTACCGAATTTTATATAGAACTTTAAAAGTTTTTTTATATTATGTTTCATTTCATATTATGGAATTTATGGTACTCGTATTGATTTTACCTATTTGGTACTCATATCGTATTGGTACTCTTACCAATTTTACATATTTGGTACTTGTACTATATTGGTATTCGTGTTGATTTTACCTATAGTACCCATACATACGAATGCTCAAAAACTAAAATAAAAACAAAGTGGTACCAAAGCGGGTACCGTACCGAAATACCCATACCCGTACCATACCAATATATTCGGTACGGTATTTGGTACCCAATTTTGTTCAAATTCAGTACCAGTATTTTCGGTACAGGTACGGATACTGTACCAATCCCATCCCTACCGTATATAACACCATTTAAAAAGATCACAAACATTTTTTTTGCATATGTGACATCAACCAGTGAAACATCATCAGAGAAAATTAGTTACGAGAAGGTTGATTGCTATAGTTGGTAATAAGTTATAAGTCGGCCTCAATTTTGTGCCTAATGTATAGTTGGCTTCTAAAATCGAGAAAAAAATGTAAAGTTGCCCTTAAAATTACACTTTGGGTAACTTTTGACCAGTTTGAGATGTTTCTTTATTAGCTACTTCTTTTTATTTTACCTGTTCGACCATTAGAGATAAAGCATAACCAGAATTGACCCATTCATAACTAAATGAGTTGAAAATAGTAAAAACTAACCAGAACTGTTCGTCATATCCAACCCATTTGTCATTCCAGCTATGAACAAAGTCCAACAAGAGTACAACTTGAACGAGAAGAAATAATCCTGATCCAAACTTCGATGTTGACTCTGCAATCACAAATATTGTAAGTTTGACTTATTCAAATGAATATTAGAATACTGTATAAATACTAAAATCAAATAAATTTTATCCCTAATACTATGCTTGGCTCGTATAGTTTGTAAAACTGATATAATATATAGGTGTGAAAATAGGTAGATTGGTCAACAAAATAACAGCACAAAACGTGTAGTTTTGTATGGGTCAACACAGGTCGGGATGGCATAAAACCTTTTTTTGTCGAAAAATTTATGTTTTATATATAGTTATTGTGTCACAAACATAATTACCTATAATACATTTTTTCAATAATTATCTTATTATTATTATTTAACTACAATAACTAATGAAGTTTTATGCATTAAAAAATAGACAAGTAAAATGCCATTTTCGTCCTTGAGGTTTGACCACTTTTGCGACTTCCGTTCCTGAGGTGCCATTTTCATCCAAAAAGTTTGAAATCTTGCCATTTTCATCCATGAGGGCCAAATTTCGAGAGACAAAAGTCGCATTAAATTGCCAAATTCAAGGATGAAAATGGCAATAAAAAGCAAACCCGAAGGCCTCAAATGCACAAAAAAAGTCATTTTGGATCATAGTTATTAATAGCAAATAGCGACAAATAGCGATAAGGGACCTAGAAAAAGCGATACACTAGAAAAAGAATTTTGAAAATTTTTATAAATAGCGATAAACTAGAAAAAGAATTTTGAAAATAGCGAATAGCGAATAGCGACAAATAGCGACCGCTATGTTATAAATAGCGATACACTAGAAAAAGAATTTTGAAAATTTTTATATGTATATTATATCAAAAACCTTGGTACATATGCTATTTTACATGTATATTTAACAAAAACCTATAAATCCAGCTATTTTATAGCTATAACTAATTGCTATTTACATAAAAAAAAAAAAACCTAATTGTCGCTATTCACGCTATTTGTCGCTATGACCCAGATAGCGACACTTGGTCGCCTCGCTACATAGTGCGCTATAGTGGTCGCTATAGCCGCTATTGACAACTATGTTTTGGATGGAACCAACAAAAATGACTAAACCTCAGGACGATTTTGGCATTTTACTCAAAATAGGCTTTGGGCAACTTTCTACCCAGTGAAGTGTTGCACACTAAAAATACAATGTGACCGAATAGAGAATAACACAAACCGTATCAACCCATTCACACGTAAAAGTGTCAAAATTTTCACCTTAAATAAACATGAATATACACCAAAAAGTTCATAACTAAAAAGAATATATAACAATAAGTATAACTAAAAAGATCGGTAATGAAAGAACCAAGGGATAACAGAAATAAAAAATAAAAATAAAAGAATATATAACAATAAGTATTAGAGTTACCGTAAAAACTGATGACCCCATTTGGAAGGAAAAACATAAGGATTACCAAAAGACACCAGCAAATGACTTTCATCATCCATCCACCATGATGCAAACTATCGCGTGGGTCCTTCTGATTTTTCACACCAACCATTAAAAGAGCTAAAATTGAGAAAAACAAGAAATTCCCCAAACTAACTCGCAAAACAGCATCGGTCTCAAACCACTCTCTATCGGGCGTTTCATAGAAATGATTAATCCCTGCAACAATAAAAAAAAACAAATCAGCTCATCGATATTTTTCAAAAGAGAATGCTATAAGAATTCAACTTATGTTAATAATTTTCCTGCTTTTACATATTTGTATCTACTAGTACTTGAAATTTGTTAGTTGTGGGTACTTTGTATGTTTATAATATGTGTCTCTCTTATTGTATTTCTTTAACAACAAAAACTTAATTTCCTCTCGTATATAAACAAGTTATATTACTCATATTAGTACCATAGGCTATGGCTAGGGTTGCAAAAGAACCGAACGAAACCGAACGAACACGAACAAGACCTTGTTTGTGTTCGTTTGTTAAGAAATATATGTGTTCACGAACTATTCATGAACACTTACCAAACGGGATTTTATGTTCGTGTTCGTTTGTTTTAGGCAACGAACGAAAACGAACGTTGATGAACACAAATGAGCACAAACTAATGTTCATGAACGCAAATGGAAACAAACGAACACAAACAAACGTTCATGAACAAAATACATAATACAATGACACTTATTAAATATTTTATTTGTTAGAATTTTGAAGTATTTAAATAAAATATAAAAACTAAAAACACTAATGAACTATCGAACACAAACGAACACGTTACCGAATGTTCATGAACATAAATGAACAAACACGGCATCTGGTCATGTTCGTTCATTTAACTAAACGAACGAAATTTCTTATTCGTGTTCGTTTGTTTAAGAAACGAACAAACACAAACGAACTTCCCGCCGAACGGTTCACGAACTGTTCGCCAAGCGTTTGGTTCGTTTACAGCCCTAACCACAGCCACCTTGTCATTTCTACTAAAGACTGATAAAAACTAAAAAAATGTAACAAATATTAAGAAGAAAAGGTTTTACATGGGATCTTTTCCATGAGTGGTGCAGCAACTTCTCTTAGTATCCATGCCACAATCAAAGAAAGAGCAAAAAGTCCACAATACGCAATACGAGCAGACCGACGACTAATCCCGGAAACCACTGATTGGCATGCACTGCAAGCACATGATGCACAGCAAGAAGCCAGGCAACCAGCTGCCCACATCTTTTTCTCTCTGCTTTAGCAGCAACTAATATTCACTGAATCTAATAGTTTGACACCAAAAATCACACTCATCAAAGATCATAACAATAATCAACATAAGAAGATGCAAATACACGTGACAAAATGCATGGGGTTCCTTAACTTGCAAGTTGCAAATACCAAAACACCAATAAATTTGTAACTTTATGACTGAATAAGCTTAACAATGCACATATTCGTCTCATGAAACTGAATAAGTCATCAGTCTCATGAGGCTACACAAGAAGCTCATGAGGCGAGGCGAGGCGATAAGAAAAAGTGCATGAGCGCCTCATGGGGTTATGTTTGTCTGTACGCCTCTCAGGGCTGTGTCAATTATTTTATTTTTGATGTTTTAGACTTTCTGCGTCAATTATCTTATTTTTATAACATATATAATTTTTATAATTATTTTTTAGTTCTGTCTCGGTTCACCTTGAGGGAAAACACCTCGAGGCTCGATTCCGTTCTTTTAAACCTTGCTGGTGTCTACTAAAACGGATATCAAACATCAATCATATCCAAATAATCACATCAATTTACATAACAGTACCAAAAACTCTTATCATATGAGCCACGTGAAGCAATCTACTGATGCAGAAATCCTAAACATCTTGAAATTCATAACACAATCAGTTTATCATGCACTAATCAGTCTAATCAACATGTATCAAACAAAAATTTACACACATCAAGTCCAAACAGAAACCCTAACAACAATATCTAATATATTTCTTCTGATCATCATCGAATATCCATGGAGACTACACATCAAGCGTGAATAATCGAACATCAGGGTCACGATTAACAAAATATCATCTCAACTTTTCGATTGGAACAATAAGGTTATGAATTATGAAACCCTAAATTGCAAAATTGAAAACCTAGGATAAGATATGAAAAAGAGTTGAAGATTGATCGTACTTACTGTGATTGAATGAAGAACGATGATGATTGTGAAGATGATCGGATGAGAATAATATTGCTCGAAGAGGATAACTTTGACGAAGGCTTTGATAATGGAGAATACTTTTCTAACCAACGGGTACGTTAGCAACAAGATATAAAAGAAAGGGGGTGAAATGGCATGTATTCAAAACTCGATGGTTTGATATGTTAAATTGATTAGCATATACTAGTTAGGGATGAGGATGGTACCCGTTCGATACCGGTACCGAAAATCCCTAAATGTGGGTAGCGGTACCGGTACCTGTATTTTAGTGTAAAAACCGGTAAATACCGGTACCGAACCTGTAACACCCCAAAAACGGGTTTGGTAATAAAACTCCGTTAATATTAAAGAACTAGTAAAATACCATCAGTGGGAAGAGATTTACCGGATAATCGATAGGATTTTAAATAATCAAAGCTAACACCAGTTAAAGAGAACAAATACTTTGTAGTAAATAAAAATTTATAAAAGGCTCGGGTGAGTGGGACTTAAATTGAATCGGGTTGTAACACCCCAAATTTAAGTAATTTGACTAGGAGTATCTAAACCTAGTTATAATAATGGTTAGTTGCTAGTAGGTGTTATATGGGGGTTTAAACAAAAACTAAACTTGAGGGACCTAAAATGTCAAAAAGGAAACTTGAGTTTTTAAAACCAAGAAATTAGACATGCCACACACCTAGTGTGTGTGAATGTCGATCTTCAAGAGAAAAGAAAAAGGGTGCAACCCTAGTTCATCTCAACATCAAATTGAAGGTCAAATTCGGATCTTCAAATCGTGCATGAACTCAATTATCGATCACCTAGACTAGAGGATTGATTATAAGGTATATCAAAAATCTCAATTTGGTGATATTATGGTTGAAGGTAGAATTCATAGATTTCAATCCATATATGAATATGAGAAATTGAAGTGAGATAAGAGATATATACTTGCCTAGGAACAAAACCCTAAGTGAAAATTATACATATATTGCTATGATTTAGGTGTTTGGATGATTTACCACACTTAGTTAAGTGGGTTTTGATAATATGATGAAGTTGATGATATACTAGTGTTTAGAATCATCATACACGATAGTAATAGGAAGATACTTAAAAAAGGGTTCGAGTACATGTTCATACTTGCCATGGAATGGGTTTTGTATGATAAGATGGAATGAATGTTATATTCATGTTAAATGATTTGACTAAGTTTGATGTTTGGGTAGAATCCATTTATATGATGCAATGGGTTGTTTTATAGTGATAGATTAACATATAATGATTGAAATCATGTTAAATTAATGTTAACAATTTTGTGGACTTAGGGGCTGTTTGGTAGCCTCTTAATGACCATTCAGATGCTACCTCTTAATGGTTTAAAACCTCTGAATGAATAAGAGGTAACCTCAAGTCTGAATGGTTAAGAGGTAACCTCTGAATGGTAAATTATCACATGTCACATTCTTCTACCTTCTCATTAGTAAAATTCTTAATGGTTCCATTAAGAGGTAGTCTCTTAATGACCATTCAGAGGCTACCAAACAGCCCCTTAGTAAAGAAATTTAGTTAAAATGGTGGCCTAGAAATAACGCCTACCGGGAAGTTGATGGAATGCCTAAATGAGTTTGTTAAACTTAATTGTGTATTTCATATGTTAAAAGGCAGTTGACTTTTAAAAGTCAGATTAATCTATAATAAGATCGAAATATTTCGATATAAAATCCGTAAGGTGGAATAGTCGTGATTAATAATGACTAATATAACCATCTTGCGAATTATAAATGATAGTTTGAAGCATGATAAGCTAGGTGGAAGCTTGAGAAAGAAGCGGGTCAAACGGATTAAGTGCGATGGAAAAACATAGTTTGGATGCAAGGTAAGTAAAGCTTACATCCTTTTAGTAGAATACCTACTTATTGTATTGGTTATGAATAAGGTAAATTAGTATTTGAATTATGATGTTCTGACGCGAAACGATACAAGTCGAAACAAGTGAAAATGGTGAGAAACCATATTTGATGGTAAAAAGGGGTAAACCGGTAATCCGGTCATGTGATTAAAAATAAACAATGATTTGCTACTGTTTTCCCAGCTGATTTTAGAGTGTTTGAGAGTGAAAGTGAAGTGTTTGCAAAGTGGAAAATGTGTGGGAATGGGTTGGGTTTTATAGGGAGTGATTAGGTTAAGTTAGGTGGCCATTTAATGGAAGAAACACACCTAAACACACCAAAAATCGCCCAATAAACGAGCTGTTAACACAAGTCTGCGGATCCACCTCTCTGGCGAGGCGCGAGAGGTAATGGGGGGGGGTCGCGGCCCGCGAGCCAGTAGCGCTGGTGTATTTGTTTGTTATTTTGATAAGTTTAGTCCCTATAGTTCCATATTTGAGTGATTTAGGATGTTTTATGGTGTTTTATGTATAAAAGGTAAAGTGTGAGGGTATAATATGCAACTAAAACATAAAAATAAATATAAAACAAGTATGAATAAGTATGCATGTCGAGAATAAGTATCGTGTACGCATGAATTGAGCATGTATGTCAAGTATTTGTAAGTTAACGTATTTTGCAAGAATTACGAATAAGGTGTCACATGTATAATTAATCCAAACGTATGAACATGTATGAAATATGTAGAACATGAATTTAAAGAAATACGAATTTTATTTATAATCTAAGTCTCGGATTTTACAACGATACAACGGAAAAGACGATTACAAGAATACAAGATTTCCAAAAATAGAAATACAAGACAAACTTTCTAATTATGGAAAGTACGGAAAAGCAGGGCGTTACAGTCACTTGGTTTTAGAAATTCGTGCTTTACACATTTTTTTCGGTTTTGGTCATCATTCGATTAGCACCCCCCTGTGGTGGTATGGTTTCGCATCCCTGCCCAGCAACACGGGGGGGTTAAGACTAGTTCAGATAAAAATATATTTAGTTACGGAAAGTCATATCTTGCAATTATTTTACAATTTCCATTGTTTTTTTCATTCATACGTACTTCAGTTGTGAACTTCTTCTTTAAGTCTATTTCGTCTTTTATTTTAAACTTTTATTTTCACTCCTATAGCATACCGATTTCATTTTTTTTTTACTATTTTACTTTAAGCATTTTATTTTTCAAACTTTAATAAAGTTATTATACAACTCTTAAACTTTAATAAAGTTGTTGGTATAAATTCAACGTCACCTACGTGTTAGTTCACGTGAGTCACTTGGTGTGAGTAGTTAAGCGAACCAACGTCAGTGCAATAATCCACTTGTAATTCGTCCATGTATAATATTTTAATTATTAATCTACGTGTAATAGCAAAAAGAGTTTGGGTCCTCGAGTGCGAAATTTAGGCAAGCGCATGCGATACGCAGTGTTTGGATACGTATATGGTCTAGATCGCGCATGGGATAACAAGAATTCACGAGTTAATCATAATAAATTTACTTGGATACTTATGTGTTATTGAAAAGGTATTTTTATAAGTTACAGTAACTTTCGAGTCATTGAAACGACAAGAATCGGCAAGCAGATCAACTTACACGATTTCTGTAACACCCCGAAAATATAAACTTTATATTAGAATTATAAAGTGTAAAATAAACGAGAATAAGCAAACTAGGATAAATAACCCAGTTAGTCATAAACCTTGTTATAACAAAGAAACTTGAGTTAAAACACTTAGAGATTTCTTGGTTTTAATTGGGGGACCAAAAGTGTTAAAATGGAAACTTATATTATTAAAAACTTAATAAAATAAAATCCAAACACATCCTTAGATGTGTCTGGATCGATCAAGATCAGAGCAGGGCGACCAACACCCCTCAAAACCCTAACACTCACTAAACTCACAAATTGAAGGCTCAAATCAAGTCAAAATCGAAATCTGAACATAGATTCGTGATCACCTCGTCAAAGGGATCATAAAGTATGCCAAATTATGATAGAAATCGAATGTTTAGCTTGATTTTGTGTTGTATTGATGAAATTAGAAGTGATATGATGCCTAGGGATAAACCCTAGGTGAATTCTTGTTAAAAGATTGCATGATAATTGTAAGGTTCATAATCACCATTGTAGGTGATTAATGAGCTTGAAGAAAACTTGATAAACCCTAGAATTATGATTTTGTTCTAGCATAATCTGAATTTAAGGGTAATTTCAGAAATATTGATGTTAAGACATGTGTAGAATTGTCTAATTGAAGTTAATTTAGATGTTAATTACAAGTCATGAACTTGGTTTTGATTATGTAAAAAATCTGACCCGCTAGGCGTTTGATGAAACGCCTAAGTGAGGATTAAAATGTTAAAAGTTGGGTGAAAACGCAGATTTGACTATTATAGAGAATTATGCGTTAAAGCGTATGAAAGAGTTCTAAACTTATTGTGAATTGAACTCTTTAGGCAAAGAATATGGATCGTCAAGCAGACACGCCGGAGGGGATACGCGTTTGAAGGGTGTGCTCTAAAGGTACGTGACTTTAGTCCCGTTACATTGTGCATAAAGTTTTGGTTAGTGTAATAATAGTGTCATAGTGTAATATAAGCGTTGGTGTGTCTTTGAAGTGACGGAGCTCACACGACATATCTAACGGGTCAAAATATTGGTTGAAAATGATTTTGGAAACCGTTTGACTTGTCATCAAGGTGATGGTTTTCACTAGACAACCAAACGGGTTAAAATGATGTTTTAAAAAGGATCATGTGTGTAGAGATTTGAAAGTCTCACATGGCGTTAAGTGTTAGATAATACTACGCCAATGGATTGATTATGATAATTAAGCATACGAATCCGAGATATCGGATCAAACAATAGATATAATTTGTAAGTGTCGCTCGAAATGGAATGCTTGAGTTTTGAGGAACAAGCATTAAGTTTTAATGCGAGAATGAAGCCATGGAATGGCGCTGATACGCCAAGGTTTATAAGCCCGGGAAATTGGGTAATTATGTCCAAAAAGTCTTAGAACTGAAAAGAGGTGTTTTGCACTTAATGCTAATAGGTTTGATGATCAAAACAAGGGTAAATTGGTAACATTAAAGTGACATGAACGTCACTCTATAATTGAGAGATCCCAAAGCGTAAAATCATGAAATGGTAGTAATACGCTGAAGTTCACGAGCCCGGGGAATGGGTATGTACACTTAGAAGTGGAAAATGAATGATTATCTTGTTCTGCAAAGTATAAAACAAACTGGTCGAATAAATGAAACAAGAAATTATAAATTATTCGCTTATATTTCGGGTTTCATATGCGGAAAATAGGATAAATTGATGCGTATTTTTATTACGAACGCGTAGGAAAAAGAATCACCTAAAACGGACAACCGAGTAAAAAGTTATGATGGTTTAAAGTTAGATTTTTACAAATTTTCGGAGCTGGGCAATTATGCAGGTCCAGAAACAGGACCTGCTGGAAAACTCACTCCCCCGCGCCACGCGATGGGGCAACTAAATTCTGGCGTGACACGCGGGGCCACCCGCGGCACCCGAAGGTGAATCTTGGGTCTGGCACGTGGCGCGACAGACCAAGAATCAAGATTTTTACTTTTTCTGATATGTGTATGCTATAGGGGCTTATCTATGTTTATTAATAAGTTGTCAAAACTAACATTTGATGCGGTTTTGACCTCAGGTGATGCTCGTTAGCTACGGATGCCGATCAAGCGTGAAATCAAGAACCGAACACTAATTTTTGAAGTTTCCGCACTTTTCTAAACTTATCTTAAAAATGTTGTTGTGTAAACTCAGTAGTTGTGAATGTTTTAATCTAGATAGTTGCTTATGTTGACTTGCTACACAATGTACATCTTACTTTATTAGCTAAGTTTTTGCTAAATAAGCAATTTTGTTTAAAAAGCCCCGTACTTTATGATTAAAATAATAGAAATTAAGACGAGTGTTACAATTTCAACACGCAGCGCGAGTGTAACAACTCTCATTTAAAGTCATATTTATTAAATTAATTTGACCAATAGGAAACCCTAATTGAGACACCCAAGTGATTCTGCGCAAACCCTAAAATTTTCAGAACAATCAGAATCAGGATCAGGGCCCCTAAAACTCAGGGGGGGTATTTCCTAGTTAATGATTATCTTCAAATCTCGCTGTAAAAATCGAATTAATGAAATATGTCGACTCAGCAGGCCTAGTCCCAAACTTGGCAAACCTATAGTGCTTAGGTGTTCCTTACGCACCGTAAGGAAATTAGTGTTACGGTGCGCAAGGGTGGTTACGCACCGTAAGGGTCAGAGTGTTACGGTTTGCAAGGGTTGTCAAAATTTGGGTATAAATAAAGGACATTGGCACTTGCATTCTGTTGTTCGTTCGACGAAGAAATTCGAAATATACACCGAGTTATGCTCTGTTTACCACAATTAACACACACGGATCACTAATCGACGCCGCAATCAGGGTATTAACTCGATCGCTGATACGATTCAATGTCCGATTGATCAAAATATCCAATGGATGTTTAAGTGTTGCCCACATTAGGGTTTATGCTTTGTCATTCGTCGTTAATTCGATGGATGTTTAAGTATCGCACTTTGTCATTCGTTGTGAGGGTTTGATCTCGTGAGTTATCGTAAATGATGTATTAAGTTACTGACCGAATTGTGTGCCTGTTATTAAATTTAGGTTAAAAAGGCTAATCAGTAGGCTAAGCTCTGCTCAAATTAAATCTGCAATGTGAGTCATTCTCTTTTTATTAATTATTTTACAATACCTCAAATTATTTTCAAGGTTATAATTACAGGGACTAAGTCGTGGATATCTTGAATACTGGTTAGTGGGGTATTGTGCACATTACTAATTTTCTCCCAGTTAGGTTCATTGACCTACTCGGGATAATCACTGTTAGGTTCATTGACCTACAGGGATAATCATCACTATTTAGGTTCATTGATCTAATAGTGGTATGACCATCGTCGCCATTGTGACATGTCACCATTGTGACAGGATGCCAGATAAAAATAAGATAGAAGCCATTGTAATCGCTCTTATGCTGTAATTAATAACTATGCATCATTATGCAAAAATAGAATGATTCACTCAGTATTTCCCGCTGACAAAACCTTTTTTCAAACATGTTTCAGGTAATCTATTATGATCCAGGAAAAGTGCCATATAGCACTACAAGCTCAAAGAAGTGGCTCAGTATAAAATAAAGAAACATGTTTTGTAAAATAAAAAGATTTCTTCATGAAATCTCAAGATTGTAAATTACCGGGTTTTATCCCGCGTTGTGAAATAAAATAATCGGGAAATATTTCAGTCTTAAAAAGATCCTGATGTTAAACTTCCGCTGTTAAACTCAATTAATTAAATACCACGGGATTTCTGTCCCGCGGCTCCTGAAACGGGTCAAACCGGGTCGGGGGCCGTGACAGAAAAAGGTGGTATCAGAGCCACTGATCGAGCCACTGATTTAAGCCAATTAAGTATTTAGAAAATACTTAATTTTTATTAATTGCTATTTTGTGATTATATGTTTTATTATCTAGCTAATTGTATACAGTATGGGCAGATCTTTATATGCTAACCAATGCCACAATCAAAGAAAGAGCAAAAAGTCCACAATACGCAATACGAGCAGACCGACGACTAATCCCGGAAACCACTGATTGGCATGCACTGCAAGCACATGATGCACAGCAAGAAGCCAGGCAACCAGCTGCCCACATCTTTTTCTCTCTGCTTTAGCAGCAACTAATATTCACTGAATCTAATAGTTTGACACCAAAAATCACACTCATCAAAGATCATAACAATAATCAACATAAGAAGATGCAAATACACGTGACAAAATGCATGGGGTTCCTTAACTTGCAAGTTGCAAATACCAAAACACCAATAAATTTGTAACTTTAAGACTGAATAAGCTTAACAATGCACATATTTGTCTCATGAAACTGATATTCAACATCAAGTCATCAGTCTCATGAGGCTACTCAAGAAGCTCATGAGGCGAGGCGAGGCGATAAGAAAAAGTGCATGAGCGCCTCATGGGGTTATGTTTGTCTGTACGCCTCTCAGGGTTGTGTCAATTATTTTATTTTTGATGTTTTAGACTTTCTACGTCAATTATCTTATTTTTATAACATATATAATTTTATAATTATTTTTTAGTTCTGTCTCGGTTCACCTTGAGGGAAAACACCTCGAGGCTCGATTCCGTTCTTTTAAACCTTGTTGGTATCTACTGAAACTGATATCAAACATCAATCATATCCAAATAATTACATCAATTTACATAACAGGACCAAAATCTCTTATCATATGAGCCACATGAAGCAATCTACTGATGCAGAAATCCTAAACATCTTGAAATTCATAACACAATCAGTTTATCATGCACTAATCAGTCTAATCAACATGTATCAAACAAAAATTTACACACATCAAGTCCAAACAGAAACCCTAACAACAATATCTAATATATTTCTTCTGATCATCATCGAATATCCATGGAGACTACACATCAAGCATGAATAATCGAACATCAGGGTCACGATTAACAAAATATCATCTCAACTTTTCGATTGGAACAATAAGGTTATGAATTATGAAACCCTAAATTGCAAAATTGAAAACCTAGGATAAGATATGAAAAAGAGTTGAAGATTGATCGTACTTACTGTGATTGAATGAAGAACGATGATGATTGTGAAGATGATCGGATGAGAATAATATTGCTCGAAGAGGATAACTTTGACGAGGGCTTTGATAATGGAGAATACTTTTCTAACCAACGGGTACGTTAGCAACAAGATATAAAAGAAAGGGGGTGAAATGGCATGTATTCGAAACTCGATGGTTTGATATGTTAAATTGATTAGCATATACTAGTTAGGGATGAGGATGGTACCCGTTCGATACCGGTACCGAAAATCCCTAAATGTGGGTAGCGGTACCGGTACCTGTATTTTAGTGTAAAAACCGGTAAATACCGGTACCGAACCTGTAACACCCCAAAAACGGGTTTGGTAATAAAACTCCGTTAATATTAAAGAACTAGTAAAATACCATCAGTGGGAAGAGATTTACCGGATAATCGATAGGATTTTAAATAATCAAAGCTAACACCAGTTAAAGAGAACAAATACTTTGTAGTAAATAAAAATTTATAAAAGGCTCGGGTGAGTGGGACTTAAATTGAATCGGGTTGTAACACCCCAAATTTAAGTAATTTGACTAGGAGTATCTAAACCTAGTTATAATAATGGTTAGTTGCTAGTAGGTGTTATATGGGGGTTTAAACAAAAACTAAACTTGAGGGACCTAAAATGTCAAAAAGGAAACTTGAGTTTTTAAAACCAAGAAATTAGACATGCCACACACCTAGTGTGTGTGAATGTCGATCTTCAAGAGAAAAGAAAAAGGGTGCAACCCTAGTTCATCTCAACATCAAATTGAAGGTCAAATTCGGATCTTCAAATCGTGCATGAACTCAATTATCGATCACCTAGACTAGAGGATTGATTATAAGGTATATCAAAAATCTCAATTTGGTGATATTATGGTTGAAGGTAGAATTCATAGATTTCAATCCATATATGAATATGAGAAATTGAAGTGAGATAAGAGATATATACTTGCCTAGGAACAAAACCCTAAGTGAAAATTATACATATATTGCTATGATTTAGGTGTTTGGATGATTTACCACACTTAGTTAAGTGGGTTTTGATAATATGATGAAGTTGATGATATACTAGTGTTTAGAATCATCATACACGATAGTAATAGGAAGATACTTAAAAAAGGGTTCGAGTACATGTTCATACTTGCCATGGAATGGGTTTTGTATGATAAGATGGAATGAATGTTATATTCATGTTAAATGATTTGACTAAGTTTGATGTTTGGGTAGAATCCATTTATATGATGCAATGGGTTGTTTTATAGTGATAGATTAACATATAATGATTGAAATCATGTTAAATTAATGTTAACAATTTTGTGGACTTAGGGGCTGTTTGGTAGCCTCTTAATGACCATTCAGATGCTACCTCTTAATGGTTTAAAACCTCTGAATGAATAAGAGGTAACCTCAAGTCTGAATGGTTAAGAGGTAACCTCTGAATGGTAAATTATCACATGTCACATTCTTCTACCTTCTCATTAGTAAAATTCTTAATGGTTCCATTAAGAGGTAGTCTCTTAATGACCATTCAGAGGCTACCAAACAGCCCCTTAGTAAAGAAATTTAGTTAAAATGGTGGCCTAGAAATAACGCCTACCGGGAAGTTGATGGAATGCCTAAATGAGTTTGTTAAACTTAATTGTGTATTTCATATGTTAAAAGGCAGTTGACTTTTAAAAGTCAGATTAATCTATAATAAGATCGAAATATTTCGATATAAAATCCGTAAGGTGGAATAGTCGTGATTAATAATGACTAATATAACCATCTTGCGAATTATAAATGATAGTTTGAAGCATGATAAGCTAGGTGGAAGCTTGAGAAAGAAGCGGGTCAAACGGATTAAGTGCGATGGAAAAACATAGTTTGGATGCAAGGTAAGTAAAGCTTACATCCTTTTAGTAGAATACCTACTTATTGTATTGGTTATGAATAAGGTAAATTAGTATTTGAATTATGATGTTCTGACGCGAAACGATACAAGTCGAAACAAGTGAAAATGGTGAGAAACCATATTTGATGGTAAAAAGGGGTAAACCGGTAATCCGGTCATGTGATTAAAAATAAACAATGATTTGCTACTGTTTTCCCAGCTGATTTTAGAGTGTTTGAGAGTGAAAGTGAAGTGTTTGCAAAGTGGAAAATGTGTGGGAATGGGTTGGGTTTTATAGGGAGTGATTAGGTTAAGTTAGGTGGCCATTTAATGGAAGAAACACACCTAAACACACCAAAAATCGCCCAATAAACGAGCTGTTAACACAAGTCTGCGGATCCACCTCTCTGGCGAGGCGCGAGAGGTAATGGGGGGGGGTCGCGGCCCGCGAGCCAGTAGCGCTGGTGTATTTGTTTGTTATTTTGATAAGTTTAGTCCCTATAGTTCCATATTTGAGTGATTTAGGATGTTTTATGGTGTTTTATGTATAAAAGGTAAAGTGTGAGGGTATAATATGCAACTAAAACATAAAAATAAATATAAAACAAGTATGAATAAGTATGCATGTCGAGAATAAGTATCGTGTACGCATGAATTGAGCATGTATGTCAAGTATTTGTAAGTTAACGTATTTTGCAAGAATTACGAATAAGGTGTCACATGTATAATTAATCCAAACGTATGAACATGTATGAAATATGTAGAACATGAATTTAAAGAAATACGAATTTTATTTATAATCTAAGTCTCGGATTTTACAACGATACAACGGAAAAGACGATTACAAGAATACAAGATTTCCAAAAATAGAAATACAAGACAAACTTTCTAATTATGGAAAGTACGGAAAAGCAGGGCGTTACAGTCACTTGGTTTTAGAAATTCGTGCTTTACACATTTTTTTCGGTTTTGGTCATCATTCGATTAGCACCCCCCTGTGGTGGTATGGTTTCGCATCCCTGCCCAGCAACACGGGGGGGTTAAGACTAGTTCAGATAAAAATATATTTAGTTACGGAAAGTCATATCTTGCAATTATTTTACAATTTCCATTGTTTTTTTCATTCATACGTACTTCAGTTGTGAACTTCTTCTTTAAGTCTATTTCGTCTTTTATTTTAAACTTTTATTTTCACTCCTATAGCATACCGATTTCATTTTTTTTTTACTATTTTACTTTAAGCATTTTATTTTTCAAACTTTAATAAAGTTATTATACAACTCTTAAACTTTAATAAAGTTGTTGGTATAAATTCAACGTCACCTACGTGTTAGTTCACGTGAGTCACTTGGTGTGAGTAGTTAAGCGAACCAACGTCAGTGCAATAATCCACTTGTAATTCGTCCATGTATAATATTTTAATTATTAATCTACGTGTAATAGCAAAAAGAGTTTGGGTCCTCGAGTGCGAAATTTAGGCAAGCGCATGCGATACGCAGTGTTTGGATACGTATATGGTCTAGATCGCGCATGGGATAACAAGAATTCACGAGTTAATCATAATAAATTTACTTGGATACTTATGTGTTATTGAAAAGGTATTTTTATAAGTTACAGTAACTTTCGAGTCATTGAAACGACAAGAATCGGCAAGCAGATCAACTTACACGATTTCTGTAACACCCCGAAAATATAAACTTTATATTAGAATTATAAAGTGTAAAATAAACGAGAATAAGCAAACTAGGATAAATAACCCAGTTAGTCATAAACCTTGTTATAACAAAGAAACTTGAGTTAAAACACTTAGAGATTTCTTGGTTTTAATTGGGGGACCAAAAGTGTTAAAATGGAAACTTATATTATTAAAAACTTAATAAAATAAAATCCAAACACATCCTTAGATGTGTCTGGATCGATCAAGATCAGAGCAGGGCGACCAACACCCCTCAAAACCCTAACACTCACTAAACTCACAAATTGAAGGCTCAAATCAAGTCAAAATCGAAATCTGAACATAGATTCGTGATCACCTCGTCAAAGGGATCATAAAGTATGCCAAATTATGATAGAAATCGAATGTTTAGCTTGATTTTGTGTTGTATTGATGAAATTAGAAGTGATATGATGCCTAGGGATAAACCCTAGGTGAATTCTTGTTAAAAGATTGCATGATAATTGTAAGGTTCATAATCACCATTGTAGGTGATTAATGAGCTTGAAGAAAACTTGATAAACCCTAGAATTATGATTTTGTTCTAGCATAATCTGAATTTAAGGGTAATTTCAGAAATATTGATGTTAAGACATGTGTAGAATTGTCTAATTGAAGTTAATTTAGATGTTAATTACAAGTCATGAACTTGGTTTTGATTATGTAAAAAATCTGACCCGCTAGGCGTTTGATGAAACGCCTAAGTGAGGATTAAAATGTTAAAAGTTGGGTGAAAACGCAGATTTGACTATTATAGAGAATTATGCGTTAAAGCGTATGAAAGAGTTCTAAACTTATTGTGAATTGAACTCTTTAGGCAAAGAATATGGATCGTCAAGCGGACACGCCGGAGGGGATACGCGTTTGAAGGGTGTGCTCTAAAGGTACGTGACTTTAGTCCCGTTACATTGTGCATAAAGTTTTGGTTAGTGTAATAATAGTGTCATAGTGTAATATAAGCGTTGGTGTGTCTTTGAAGTGACGGAGCTCACACGACATATCTAACGGGTCAAAATATTGGTTGAAAATGATTTTGGAAACCGTTTGACTTGTCATCAAGGTGATGGTTTTCACTAGACAACCAAACGGGTTAAAATGATGTTTTAAAAAGGATCATGTGTGTAGAGATTTGAAAGTCTCACATGGCGTTAAGTGTTAGATAATACTACGCCAATGGATTGATTATGATAATTAAGCATACGAATCCGAGATATCGGATCAAACAATAGATATAATTTGTAAGTGTCGCTCGAAATGGAATGCTTGAGTTTTGAGGAACAAGCAGTAAGTTTTAATGCGAGAATGAAGCCATGGAATGGCGCTGATACGCCAAGGTTTATAAGCCCGGGAAATTGGGTAATTATGTCCAAAAAGTCTTAGAACTGAAAAGAGGTGTTTTGCACTTAATGCTAATAGGTCTAATGATCAAAACAAGGGTAAATTGGTAACATTAAAGTGACATGAACGTCACTCTATAATTGAGAGATCCCAAAGCGTAAAATCATGAAATGGTAGTAATACGCTGAAGTTCACGAGCCCGGGAATGGGTATGTACACTTAGAAGTGGAAAATGAATGATTATCTTGTTCTGCAAAGTATAAAACAAACTGGTCGAATAAATGAAACAAGAAATTATAAATCATTCGCTTATATTTCGGGTTTCATATGCGGAAAATAGGATAAATTGATGCGTATTTTTATTACGAACGCGTAGGAAAAAGAATCACCTAAAACGGACAACCGAGTAAAAAGTTATGATGGTTTAAATTTAGATTTTTACAAATTTTCGGAGCTGGGCAATTATGCAGGTCCAGAAACAGGACCTGCTGGAAAACTCACTCCCCCGCGCCACGCGATGGGGCAACTAAATTCTGGCGTGACACGCGGGGCCACCCGCGGCACCCGAAGGTGAATCTTGGGTCTGGCACGTGGCGCGACAGACCAAGAATCAAGATTTTTACTTTTTCTGATATGTGTATGCTATAGGGGCTTATCTATGTTTATTAATAAGTTGTCAAAACTAACATTTGATGCGGTTTTGACCTCAGGTGATGCTCGTTAGCTACGGATGCCGATCAAGCGTGAAATCAAGAACCGAACACTAATTTTTGAAGTTTCCGCACTTTTCTAAACTTATCTTAAAAATGTTGTTGTGTAAACTCAGTAGTTGTGAATGTTTTAATCTAGATAGTTGCTTATGTTGACTTGCTACACAATGTACATCTTACTTTATTAGCTAAGTTTTTGCTAAATAAGCAATTTTGTTTAAAAAGCCCCGTACTTTATGATTAAAATAATAGAAATTAAGACGAGTGTTACAATTTCAACACGCAGCGCGAGTGTAACAACTCTCATTTAAAGTCATATTTATTAAATTAATTTGACCAATAGGAAACCCTAATTGAGACACCCAAGTGATTCTGCGCAAACCCTAAAATTTTCAGAACAATCAGAATCAGGATCAGGGCCCCTAAAACTCAGGGGGGGTATTTCCTAGTTAATGATTATCTTCAAATCTCGCTGTAAAAATCGAATTAATGAAATATGTCGACTCAGCAGGCCTAGTCCCAAACTTGGCAAACCTATAGTGCTTAGGTGTTCCTTACGCACCGTAAGGAAATTAGTGTTACGGTGCGCAAGGGTGGTTACGCACCGTAAGGGTCAGAGTGTTACGGTTTGCAAGGGTTGTCAAAATTTGGGTATAAATAAAGGACATTGGCACTTGCATTCTGTTGTTCGTTCGACGAAGAAATTCGAAATATACACCGAGTTATGCTCTGTTTACCACAATTAACACACACGGATCACTAATCGACGCCGCAATCAGGGTATTAACTCGATCGCTGATACGATTCAATGTCCGATTGATCAAAATATCCAATGGATGTTTAAGTGTTGCCCACATTAGGGTTTATGCTTTGTCATTCGTCGTTAATTCGATGGATGTTTAAGTATCGCACTTTGTCATTCGTTGTGAGGGTTTGATCTCGTGAGTTATCGTAAATGATGTATTAAGTTACTGACCGAATTGTGTGCCTGTTATTAAATTTAGGTTAAAAAGGCTAATCAGTAGGCTAAGCTCTGCTCAAATTAAATCTGCAATGTGAGTCATTCTCTTTTTATTAATTATTTTACAATACCTCAAATTATTTTCAAGGTTATAATTACAGGGACTAAGTCGTGGATATCTTGAATACTGGTTAGTGGGGTATTGTGCACATTACTAATTTTCTCCCAGTTAGGTTCATTGACCTACTCGGGATAATCACTGTTAGGTTCATTGACCTACAGGGATAATCATCACTATTTAGGTTCATTGATCTAATAGTGGTATGACCATCGTCGCCATTGTGACATGTCACCATTGTGACAGGATGCCAGATAAAAATAAGATAGAAGCCATTGTAATCGCTCTTATGCTGTAATTAATAACTATGCATCATTATGCAAAAATAGAATGATTCACTCAGTATTTCCCGCTGACAAAACCTTTTTCAAACATGTTTCAGGTAATCTATTATGATCCAGGAAAAGTGCCATATAGCACTACAAGCTCAAAGAAGTGGCTCAGTATAAAATAAAGAAACATGTTTTGTAAAATAAAAAGATTTCTTCGTGAAATCTCAAGATTGTAAATTACCGGGTTTTATCCCGCGTTGTGAAATAAAATAATCGAGAAATATTTCAGTCTTAAAAAGATCCTGATGTTAAACTTCCGCTGTTAAACTCAATTAATTAAATACCACGGGATTTCTGTCCCGCGGCTCCTGAAACGGGTCAAACCGGGTCAAACCGGGTCGGGGGCCGTGACAGAAAAAGGTGGTATCAGAGCCACTGATCGAGCCACTGATTTAAGCCAATTAAGTATTTAGAAAATACTTAATTTTTATTAATTGCTATTTTGTGATTATATGTTTTATTATCTAGCTAATTGTATACAGTATGGGCAGATCTTTATATGCTAACCAATGTAGCAATTAATACAAATTCTTAAATAATTTGACCCAAGTTTAGCACCTTTATTATCTACAGTCTAGAAACCTTATAAATAAATTTACAAATAAAACCTAGTGTATTTTAATTTTCAGTTGTTTTGGTAGTTACCCAGTATGAAATACTATTTAAAAAGTTTTTCTATAAAATTTTGTTATGATTTCTAATTTAGTAATTGTGTGTATTTTGCTAAACAGCATGAGTGACTTGTCTGATGCCCTTCAGAATTTAAATCTCTATCCAGTAAGAATAGAAGTTTCCAGAGATTTCAATAGATATATACCAGACATAGAAGAACCTATAGAATTCAACGCTTCACCTCTAGAGAAACCCAAGCCTAAGAAAATGGAAATTGGGGAAAGCTCTAGGCAAATTGAGGGGTTACTATCTCAAGAAGAACTAGATTTTATAATGGCAAACGATGATACTATTAAGCCTATTAATGAAAATGATTTTATTCATTCTCTTGAAACACAACTACCAATGAATTTAGAACCAGCTATTCCAAACCCTTCAATCCACTCGCAAATAGACGAATGGTTGAATAATGAAATACTGTTACAAAACCATCCCTATAAGCTTTTTCCTAAGTTCAATCCAGAACCTTTACCAAATCCACCAATGAGTAACGAGAATATGGCTGAACTCCGTTATTTTAACAAAGAACTAATGGATGCTGGGAATAGGATCCAAGAGATTTTGGGACAGATCTCCTGGAAATACGATGAGAAGGAACGCCGTTACTAGAATATCACCAGACAAAGGATAGGGGATTATGAAACTGTGGTTGTGTAATAGTAATAGTAAAATCAGTATGTGTAAAATAAATAATAAAACGGTTGTATATAGAAGCATGATATAATCTATAAAACAAATGAAATATTAGAAAATTTACAATTTTGTTGTATATTCGTTTACGTGATTATGTGCAATTAATTGTGACCTTGGATTATTTCTTTTATACTAATTATTTATCTATAAATTAGTTATCAGATGGAAAACGCTAATAATGAACCAGTTAATGAGGTTAATCAATCTGAGCAACAACCGGGGATCAATTTATGACTAGGCAGGATATAGAAAATATCGTTGCTCAAGGGATAGCTAACGCTATTCCAGAAATAGTTGCTCAAGGGATAGCTAATGCTATTCCAGCAATCGTTGCTGCTGTTAAAAATCCAATCGAACCGCAACAAATCATTCCTAGTAAACGTATTTCTGAAGATAACTTCAGTAATAGCATAAACGGAGGCAATGATCATGTTAATCATGATAATGAACCACGGCAAGCTCCGCTCCCTAAGAAAAGGAAAACTGCAACGCCTGGTTGCACTTATAAAGAATTTCTTGCTTGTAAACCCACTGAGTTTGCAGGCAATGAAGGAGCGACTGCGGCACTGCATTGGTTAGAGAAAACCGAGGCAGTAATTGCCATAAGTAAATGTGCTCAGGATGATCAGGTCATGTACGCGTCAAATCTTTTCAAAGAAGTGGCGCTAGAATGGTGGAATACGGTGTTACAAGCAAAAGGAAGAAGGATGGCATATGCTATGAACTGGGAAGAATTTAAGAGCTTTGTAGAAAGAAAATTCTGTCCCGAGTATGAAAAGGAACAAATGACAAATAAGTTTCTAACCCATCGGATGGTGGATGTAGATTGTCGAGGGTATACTACGACATTCTTCGAATATGCTCGAGTGGTACCAACCCTGGCTTCGCCAGAGCCGGTACTTATTTCTCGTTATCTTTGGGGATTGATTGGCGAAATCCGTAATATCGTCAAGGCTGCAAAACCTTTCACAATTGATGATGCGGTGGATTTAGCCAATACTCTGACTGATGAGCTAGCCCGGACAAGAGAAGAAAATAGAAGGAAGGAAGTAGCCCAAAAGATTACCCAAGAATTCCATCCGGGTAACCATAACAATTTCAAGAGAAAAGGAAATGGGCAATCTACCACTAGTCCATTTTGCAATTTTTGCAAAAGGAAGCATTTTGGAAGATGCAAAGGATATTGCAATTTTTGCAAAATTCCGGGGCATCAAGAAGAAGACTGCAGGAGGAAGAAATTTTCAGTCTGCTACAACTGTGGAGAAGCTGGACATCTTAGGCCAGATTGTCCAAAATTAAACAAACCATCTGACAATAAAGCTAAACCTGCAGAAGGAGCAAAAAGGAATGTAAGAGCCTTCCAACTAACTGCTAAGGAAGCAGAACTCATTCCAGATGTGATAGCCGGTACGTTCTTAGTTCACAACGTTTACATAAAAGTATTATTTGACTCTGGTGCAAACCAAAGTTTTATAAATACTTCATTCTGCCAAACTCTTAACTTACCTTTAATCAGCATTAGGCAAATTTCTACAATAGAAATGGCAGATGGGAATTCAGTTAAAATAAATAAGGTTCTGCAAAACGTAGAAATAGAACTTTTAAGTCATAAATTTTCTGCAACCCTATTATCTATGAAATTAGTTGAAATTAAGGTTGTGCTAAGAATGGATTGATTAGTAAAACAATTATGCTCGAATTATCTATGATAAGAATTCCATAGAAATTTGTGCACCACTGGAGAAGTAATAATGATTACAGGAGATAAGCTATGTAAAACCATAAAGTTCATATCAGTAATGAAAGTTGCTAATTATGAACGAAAGCAAGGAGTAGTATACATGATTTCAGTAATCATCAATACTAAAGATAAAGAATTTAAGGAAATTTCTGTAGTTTCAGAATACCCAGATGTATTCCCAGAAGATTTACCTGGATTACCACCAGATAGGGAGATAGAATTTAGGATTCATCTAATTCCAGGAATTTTACCGATAAGCCAAGGAACCTTATCGGTTAGCACCTACAGAAATATAAAAAAAAAACTAAAAAAAAAGCAATTAGATGAATTATTAAGTAAAGGTTTCATACAACCTAATTTATCCCCGTGTGGGGGGCACTAGTGTTGTTTATTAAGAAAAAGATGGTTCGATGAGAATGTGTATTGATTATAGGGAATTGAATAAGGTTACAATTAAGAATCGATACCCATTACCTAGAATTGATGATCTATTCGATCAATTCCAGGGAGATAGATATTTTTCTAAGATCGACTTACGTTTCGGATATCATCAATTGAAAGTACAAGAGGAAGACATACCTAAAACTGCTTTCAGAACTAGGTATGGTCATTACGAGTTTACAATCATTGCCCTTCGGATTAACGAATGCACCTCCAGCATTCATGGACATGATGAATAGGATCTGTAAACTATATTTGGATAAATTTGTAATTGTCTTCATAGACGATAAACTTATTTATTCCAAAAGTCAGGAAGGACATTGTCAGTACTTGCATGCACTCTTAGCATTTTTAAGAAAAGAGAAGCTTTACGCCAAATTCTCGAATTGTGAATTTTGGTTGCCAAAAGTGCAAGTTTTAGGTCATATGGTGAATCATGAAGGTATTCACGTAGATCCTGCTAAGATAGCAGCAATTACCAAAAGGAAGATTCCCCAATCCGCAATGGAAATTAGTAGTTTTGTAGGTTTAGCCAGATACTATAGACGGTTTATTTTTTTCAAGATAGCTATACCGTTAACTAAGCTAACCTATAAAACAGTTAAAGGATCTAAACAAGAAGAAGCCTTTAGGATATTAAAACATAAATTAACAAAATCCTAGCCTTACCAGAAGGAACTAAAGATTTTGAAGTATATTATGATGCTTCAAAACTAGGATTAGGATGTGTGCTTATGCAACGCAAGAAGGTAATTGCGTATGCTTCAAGACAGTTGAAAAAGCACGAAGAAAACTATACAACACATGATTTAGAATTAGGAGCCATAAATTTTGCCCTTAAGATTTGGAGACATTATCTGTATGGAAGTAAGTTTACTATCTATACGGATCATAAGAATTTAAGATATATATTTGGGCAAAAAGAATTAAAAATGAGGCAAAGGAGATGGATGAAAATCCTAAGAAACTACGACTGTGATATTCAGTATCACGAAGGAAAAGCTGAAGACGGCTAGAGATCGCCAGAAGAGTTATACAAATAATAGACGAAAGCCGTTGGAATTTCAAGATTTGAAGACAAAATGCTATTGAAAGTATCTCCTTGGAAAGGAGTAGTTAGATTTGGTAAGAAAGGAAAGTTAATCCAAGATATGTAGGACCATTTCCAGTGATTCAACGTATAGGACCAGTTGCTTATCATTTACAACTACCAGGAGAGTTAGCTGGAGTACATGATGTATTTCATGTATCCAATCTCAAGAAATGTCTATCAGACGAATCATTGGTAGTACCTCTCCAAGATATAAAGGTAAACGAAAAATTAGAATTTGTAGAGAAATCTCTTCAGATAGAAGACAGAAAAGTGAAGTTTCTCAAAACACAAACAATTAGTGTTAATTCAAGTAAAGTAGAATTCAAAGATAGGACCCTAATACACTTCGGAACTGGAATTAAGCAAAAGTATCCTCAATTATTCTAGTAAATCTCGAGGACGAGATTTTTATTAAGGTGGGGAGAATGTAACAACTTTCATTTAAAGTCATATTTATTAAATTAATTTGACCAATAGGAAACCCTAATTGAGACACCCAAGTGATTCTGCGCAAACCCTAAAATTTTCAGAACAATCAGAATCAAGATCAGGGCCCCTAAAACTCAGGGGGGGTATTTCCTAGTTAACGATTATCTTCAAATCTCGCTGTAAAAATCGAATTAATGAAATATGTCGACTCAGCAGGCCTAGTCCCAAACGTGGCAAACCTATAGTGCTTAGGTGTTCCTTACGCACCGTAAGGAAATTAGTGTTACGGTGCGCAAGGGTTGTCAAAATTTGGGTATAAATAAAGGACATTGGCACTTGCATTCTGTTGTTCGTTCGACGAAGAAATTCGAAATATACACCGAGTTATGCTCTGTTTACCACAATTAACACACACGGATCACTAATCGACGCCGCAATCAGGGTATTAACTCGATCGCTGATACGATTCAATGTCCGATTGATCAAAATATCCAATGGATGTTTAAGTGCTGCCCACATTAGGGTTTATGCTTTGTCATTCGTCGTTAATTCGATGGATGTTTAAGTATCGCACTTTGTCATTCGTTGTGAGGGTTTGATCTCGTGAGTTATCGTAAATGCTGTATTAAGTTACTGACCGAATTGTGTGACTGTTATTAAATTTAGGTTAAAAAGGCTAATCAGTAGGCTAAGCTCTGCTCAAATTAAATCTGCAATGTGAGTCATTCTCTTTTTATCAATTATTTTACAATACCTCAAATTATTTTCAAGGTTATAATTACAGGGACTAAGTCGTGGATATCTTGAATTACTGGTTAGTGGGGTATTGTGCACATTACTAATTTTCTCCCAGTTAGGTTCATTGACCTACTCGGGATAATCACTGTTAGGTTCATTGACCTACAGGGATAATCATCACTATTTAGGTTCATTGATCTAATAGTGGTATGACCATCGTCACCATTGTGACATGTCACCATTGTGACAGGATGCCAGATAAAAATAAGATAGAAGCCATTGTAATCGCTCTTATGCTGTAATTAATAACTATGCATCATTATGCAAAAATAGAATGATTCACTCAGTATTTCCCGCTGACAAAACCTTTTTCAAACATGTTTCAGGTAATCTATTATGATCCAGGAAAAGTGCCATATAGCACTACAAGCTCAAAGAAGTGGCTCAGTATAAAATAAAGAAACATGTTTTGTTAAATAAAAGATTTCTTCGTGAAATCTCAAGATTTTAAATTACCGGGTTTTATCCCGCGTTGTGAAATAAAATAATCGGGAAATATTTCAGTCTTAAAAAGATCCTGATGTTAAACTTCCGCTGTTAAACTCAATTAATTAAATACCACGGGATTTCTGTCCCGCGGCTCCTGAAACGGGTCAAACCGGGTCGGGGGCCGTGACAGCGAGTGCGCGCGACATATAATGCCATATTAGCAAAATACTAATATTTTGAGTATAAAAGAATTATTTTAATTTATAAAATAATTTGTCTTGAAATATACGCGAGAAAACGAGAATTCTGATGCAAGAACAAGATGAAACGGAGTTGTGTGCACACAATGGTGGCTGAAGAAGGATGGGCTTGGCTGATGGGCTTGAGGCCTAGTCCACCGAACTCTGAGTATATAAACCCCCTTTATACGTTTACATTTTTCATTTTTCATTCTTCACTAACACTTTCTCTCTCTACCTCCCTTCTCTCTAACCTCTCTCTACATTCTCTCTCTAAAACACAAGATCCGGTGACTAGAATCCAGCCACCACACGGAGAAGCCTTGGCGGCAGCGACATTCGACCACGACGGCGTACGGCGGCCCCACCACCGGCGGCTAGGGGTGTTCAAAAAACTCGTGGCTCGCAGCTCGCTCGAAACTCGCTCGAAAAAAGTTCGAAAAGAGCTCGGCTCGAAATTGGCTCGGTTGTAAACGAGCCAGCTCGGCTCGGCTCGGTTTGTAAGTGAGTCGAGCTCGAGCTTGGCCTGGCTCGGCTCGCGAGCTCGTGAGCCAGCTCGATAAGGTTTACATCCTTCATATTTTTGTCCCACATCGCTCAAAAGACAAACACTAAGGGAGTATCTCCCCTATAAAAGAAGGTAAGGAAAATGTACAAAGAGATTTAAGTATTTATACTTGCATATTTAGCCATTTGGTTAAATATAATTGCAATTATGGCCCTTAGTCTATGAAAATATTAATTTTTAGGGTTTTTTAGTAGTAAATTTTGAGATTTTTTGTTAATTCGAGCTAGATCGAGCCGAGCCGAGCTAGCTCGAATTTTAATCGAGTCGAGCTCGAGCCTTAAATCTCAGCTCGATTTGAAATTCGAGCTCGAGCCGAGCCAGCTCGAATTGAGTTCGAGCCGAGCTCGAGCCGGGTCGAGCTCGGTTCGACTCGGCTCGTTTACAGCCCTACCGGCGGCGGTTTTCCGACGAATCTTTCGGCGACCGTTTTCCGGCCAAATGTACACTTTTTCTACTAATTTCAACGTTCTGAACACCATGGTGAGGTTCATTTTCTCTAACTTGGAACGGTTTGACCAGTAGAACAACCGCGATGATAATTCCGGCCAAATTTGTCAAGCTTGTTTTCAAGTTTTCTCTTCATGAATGTCAAGATCTTGTCTTTAGGAGCCTCCATGCAACTTTTCGGGTCAATTTATTTTCCGGTAAGATTCTTAATAAAGATTCGTCTTATTTTTGCGTTTAAATCTTGTTTTTAAGTAAAGTTGTTCACAAAACTAATGGGGTTTTCACTAAATCAACTAAAACAAGGAAACACTTGGTTTGAATAAAAGATTTTGGTGAACTGTGGATGTATGTGTAGGCCGTAGGTATGGATGCATGTGTATGTGTTCTTGTAGCTTGATTTATGCTTGTAAAAGTGTTGTTTGGGTGAGTTTTTGCCATGCATGTAAAGATGGTTTTAGGGCAGATTATATACTGAGATTTTATCATATTTTTCACCTAACATAGCTCATGAAAATGTAAGAAAGCTTGTTTAGATGTTTGATGACGTTTGATGTATGATTCGGTGCCCTAAAAGGGGGGTAAAAGTGGATATTTATTCATGCATGTGGGATATAAGTACAATCTGATTTTTATGAAGTAATGAAGTGTTATTTATCATATAATAACTGGTCTTAAAGTTATGATAGGATATTTGGTGATTTGAATGATTTTTGAAGCTTGTTTGGTGTTAAAAGTGTGCTAAATGGGTAGATTTTAACATGCTATGGGTGGATATTTTTAGAACTGAAAATAATGGTGAAGCATTATAGTATATGGATTCTAAAACTCAGGTTAATAAGCAGGAACATGAAAATGACAATCAAACGCAAAACTATGTTGTGTAGCATGCTTGAAAAGCCGAATAAATGACAATTTTATACATAAAATGAGTGTTATTTTTATATATGAAAATATGGTGATATAAGCATGTTATTTTGAATCTAAAATTCAGATTGTGAAGTATGGATTTGATTGTGATGATTGGGCATGCTTACATAGTCATTATAGGCAGGCGTAAAACTGTAAATTTCGGCATGGAAAATACATGGATGATGAAACTGAGTTAGGTCAGAAAGTTTAGATGTATTTTATGGTTATTAAGCAGGTCCTAATGTGCATAAAAAGTTCATGTTGTGATTTTGTGTCTATATATACGTCTTCTTAAACGCCACTTTTAGGCTTAGAAATGATTGAAATTTGGTAATATGTGGATGATTGTTGTGAGTCTATTTGGAATGTTGTAATACACTTTAACATGAGTAATATGATGATACTTGTTGTATCTTAGACTTGCATGATGATAATAGGGTGTTCGTTTTGTGAAAAGTTAGCCGTTGACGCTTAAAAATGTTTATGTGTCAATGTAAAAAACTAGGTGTTTTGTGATAAGTCAAGATTGAAATATATGACGCAATGTATGGAATTTAATTTAAGGATTCTTATGTGTATTTGGTATATATGTGTACTTATGTTACTTAGGGCATATTTATTAATTAATGCGTGCTTGAAGTTGTTACATAAAAGCGTGCTAGATAGTAAAAATATTTTTTTCAAAATATGATTCATTATTACATGTAAATGTAAGGATACACCGGTCATTGTTTCACCAATGAGTCACTTTTGTAATGGGTGTTATTCTAAAACAAATGTGTAATCAAGTCCAATGAGTTAGGTGAACAACTTGCGCGATAGACTTGTAGTGCGATTAGCGATTATTAAAGCGTCCTTTGTATATAGGGCGCTGATAAGTCGGGTATCTTTTGATCGATTGTTTCTTAAAGCTTTGGTTTCACCCGAAGGTGAGTTTTCACGGGCCCTTTTTAAATTATGTTTTTATAAACAGGGGGAGAAACATGCACTATAATGTTTTATTTAAGTTGACCATGTTAATACTTAACTGACAACGTTATAGTGTAACCTATGATTGGCCTTGAGTAAAGGCCTTTATTTACCCCGTTGAGGGCTTATCCATGGACATTTTCCCTGCCACCATAATCATTAGCCTCTTGGAGGGAGGGCGGATGATAGATACTGATAGATTTATCGGATTTTGACAAACCCCAAGCTTGTCGACCGGTCGGTCTGATCCTTGACGTGGAATATATGTTGAAATTTTTTATACGGGAAACAATTAAGGTTTTGTTTTGATTATGGGTTCTTGTTTGCGAACTTTGGTATTCTTTGCTAGTTTATGACGTTACATGTTGGTCTAGGGTTATCATGTCTTTCAAAATTGGAAAATATTTTGGTTACTTTACGCAAAATAAAACCTGTGAACTCACCAGCCTTTGTTTTGACACATTTTAGCATGTTTTCTCAGGTATTTTCGGGCAATGGAACGGTTGGAATAGTTGGATCCTTGGTTTGAAAGGCGTTCAAGTTCATTAGAAGTCTTAGACAAAGTATTTTTGCTGTGTTGCAATGATACCAATGGTTTTCATTCCCATCTTTCTTCTCCCTAGGAATTGAATGGACCAAGTTCACCTATTCGAGAGTGAGGAAGAAAAACTAAAAAGAAACTTCCCACTTTTGATGTCCTTCGATTTTGCTAGTTTAGAAACTAAGGAGAAGGACAGGGGGCGCTATTTCAGAAAAGCGAGAACTCTAAATTCTCCCCAAGTAGGATTTGAACCTACGACCAGTCAGTTAACAACCGATCGTTCTACCACTGAGCTACTACCACTGAGCTACTGAGGAACAACGGACTTAAGGAAGCCGACTCTCGTTCTTTGGGCCAACCTATGACCGGAGTTTGTCACCCTTAATCTATTCTATTTACAAATCATGAATTATCTACTTGGTTGCACCCCCTCTTAAAAGATAAAAAAGGCTAACGAACACGAACGGGAAGGATGAAATCGAGTTGGTATGCTAATTCCTCATCTGCAAATCAACCCTTATCGTGGGTTATTTTCTCAACGAATAAGTAATTCTAGGAATAAAACCTTTATCTAATTCGAAAAAACAACGCACAGGTCCAGGGCAATAAAATATGAAAAATCCAAAATTTTCATATTTCTAATATTAAACAAAAGGATTAGGAAATAAAAGTGTGAATCCTACAACCATGCCATAAATTGTTAAAGCTTCCAAAAAACCTAGACTAAGCAATAAAGTACCTCGTATTTTTCCTTCAGCCTCGGGCTGTCTCGCGATACCTTCTACAACTTGACTCGCAACAGTTCCTTGACCAACTCTAGGGTGGTGTGGCACGAAGTTGCCTTTGAAATTGACGGGCTTGCAAGGGTACTTAAGAAGAATGACGAAGAGCTGAGAAAGGTTGTAATGACATAGCCTGGACAACTGGTATTGATTATAGATACATTAAGTTATATGAAAAGGTAAAACTTGATTGATTGTGGCGATAACTACTATAGAAGCCCTCCACAAAATTGCAAACGAGGGAGAAGTTGTTACGTTTTCAGAGCAGTACTTGATCGATTGTGACAACGTAAATGAGGGTTACACTTTTGGAAGGCCACGAAAAGCTTTCAAATTTATTTTAAGTGAAAAGGGTAAGGGTCGTGTTTATAGAGATAGTGACTACGCATTTAGAGGTGAAAAGAGCGATTGTGAACGTGAGATGATCGGTATCATATTAATAATTTATCTATGTTTAGATTTATAAATCATTCTCTAATTGTATTTAAATTTTGCTGTGTAGTATGAAGTGTGACACCCGACAAAAATCGGATCCTTATCGGACCATAGTATAAACTTGATTTAGAAGATATAATGTATTTGCGGTTTGACTATAAATTATTTAGTCTTTTTAAGGTTAACGAGTCCATTTTGTAAGTCGTAAAACGCTTTTGATAGTTTTAAGACTTACCAGCAACCGTTGTGAGCAGTTAAGCGAACTGGATCAACTTACGTGATTTCAACACGCAGCGGGAGTGTGCGCGACATATAATGCCATATTCACAAAATACTAATATTTTGAGTATAAAATAAATATTTTGATTTATAAAATAATTTGTATTGAAATCTACGCAAGAAAACAAGAATTATGACGCAAAAACAAACTGAAACGGAGTTGTGTGCACACTACAATAGTGGGCTGAAGAAGGATGGGCTTGGCTCTGGGGCTTAAGGCCCTCTCCACCAAACCCTAAGTATATAAACCCCTTTATACCTCCACATCCTTCATTCTTCACTAACACTTTCTCTCTCTACTTCCCTTATCTCTAACCACTCTCTACATTCTCTCTCTATAACACGAGATCCGGCGACCAGAATCCAACCACCACACGGCGGAGCCGCGAAGGCAGTCAACCATGGCGGCGCGCGGTGGCACCACCAACGGCGGCAGTTTTTCGACAAACCTTTCGATGACCGTTCCGGTAACATTCTTAATATAGATTCGTCTTATTTTTGCTTTTAAATCTTGTTTTTAAGCAAAGTTGTTCACAAAACTAATGAGGTTTTCACTAAATCAACGAAAACAAGGAAGCCCTTGGTTTGAATAAAATATTTTGGTGGATTGTGGATGTATGTGTATGCCGTAGGTATGGACGCATGTGTATGTTGTGTGAGTTTTTGCCATGCATGTAAAGATGGTTTTAGGGCAGATTATATACAGAGATTTTATCATATTTTTTACCTAACATAGCTCATGAAAATCTATGAAAACTTGTCTATATGTTTGATGACGTTTGATGTATGATTTGGTGCCCCAAAAGGGGGTAAAAATGGATATTTTTATTCATGCATGTGGGATCTAAGTACAATCTGATTTTTTATGAAGTAATGAAGTGTTATTTATCATATAATATCTGGTCATAAAGTTATGATAGGAGATTTGGTGATTTGAATGATTTTTAAAGTTTGTTTGATGTTAAAAGTGTGCTAAATGGGTAGATTTTAACATGCTATGGATGGATATTTTTAGAACTGAAAATAATGGTGAATCATTATAGTATATGGAGTCTAAAACTTAGGTTAATTGTCACACCCCGATATTTCCACGTATTACCGGTGGGGAGTATCGTGACGTAGTTGATATCATCATAGTCAAACAACACAATTTAAATGCACAGCGGAAGCAAAAGATGAATCACATTACAAACCGAATAAAAAGTAATATCAAAGTATTACAAACGGACTGTAAAGGATCCACAGGCGGATAAAAAGATAAAAAGATCATTGTTCAACAGACTTTAACATCTAGAGCTTGCAAGACTTGATTAATGATGCCAGGAGTAGCCAGCCTATTTCGTCTAGTACCTGCACTTAGCCTTTTTGGAAAATACGTCAGTTTACAATGGTAAATACAATTAACTGACTCATTTTGAAAAGAGTTTAAGAAAATTAGTTTGAATGCACACGGCACAAAATATCTTTTATAACTTGGGACAATTATTTAAAAATAATCTTGTATACAGTTTTACTTATTTGTCGTCCTCAGGGCCGGTTAGAAGAGCTGGACAAGATTAACAGACACGCCACATGTATAATGCCCACAAGGTTGATTCCTTTAAGTGGATTACCAGTTTTTACATAATGCAACTGTCAGGTGTATGCCTACACCCCGTGCTTAGGTCGTGGCCATTTCTTTGAATGATGCCAAGGATATCCGGGACATGGTCATTCACCCCCCAAGGGCCATATACCAAATAAAACAGATTAAAACGGGTTATGTAAATATATTAATCACAAACTGATTTAAACAACTACATACCCGACCAAGCGGTATTATTATAATACCGTATCCCAAGCCCGTATAGGGAAAATAAGTTAAAAGTATTTACCTGAGCAAATATTCAAATTTATCTCAACCGTATTCAATCAGCAAGTGCAAGTAGCTTTTACCGGGCTCCTAATCTGGAACGAAGGTTTTAATAACCTATTAGATTCCTAACGGGTCTTAATTAGCCTAAACTTAGACCGGTTAGTTTTAAATGAAGATATACGGTTCCAAACGCACGATTAAGCGAAGACCGGATTAGAATGTGGTTTAGACCCGACAAGTTTGTATACTTGTATAATATGGGTAAACTAAACACATTCTGGGTTTTGAGAGAAAAATGATAAGGTTTGACCCGTTTCGGATAATTTATGCAAACTAGTTACATAAACCGCACCGAACGCGAATAATGCGTTACGGGTAACCAAGTGAGTCATATACAGGTTTCCTAAGTTAATATGCCTTAAATATGTTGTGATATCAGTAGGATACCTTCCATTATGCCCAAAATGGATTTAAATTCAAACTATGTGTTAGGATCGGAGGCTACTCATGATTGTGTTTGTTTGTAATAAATGAACAATTAATAAACATGATTCAATAAGATATGCAGCGGAAATGAACAACAAACTTTGTAAACACAATCATAAAGGGAAATAGATTTGATAAACACATGAATAGCATCAGTCGAAAGATTACAAAGTAAATCAAAATATTACAAAACATGCTTACAAACAAAACTCCCCCTCAGCCTGATACTCCAAGGTTGATTGCACACAAGATGAAAGGATTGGACTAGAGGAGAAGAACTCACTCAGTCAATCAAATGTAACAGTACAGAGTACTGCTCCATTTATAGGTAAACCAAACCACTGAGGCATCTCAGCTGACGTCACCATGAAAGCGACGTCTAACAGCCTAACAACCTGTAATCACTGTTCTTATACAAACACTGTTATCCTAACTACTAATACTATACAATACAAAAGACACGCTAAACTACTGCTTTCTCCTTTCATCAGTGCTTTCCTCAAAGTTGATCAGTCCTTGAGTGGGCAGTGTTTTGTCATCAGTAGATTGAACCAGCAGTGTTTACTTCTTCAGGGTCATATCAGCAGTTGTATTCGGACAGTGGATAGAGAACCATCAGTTGTTATTATCACTTTCAAGGGGAAAGTCTAATGTAAACAGCTGCTTATTGTGAATCCACTGTTGTGATCCGATTTTGGGTTTTATTATCTGTTCCTCTGGTAGGGTTCAATCCCAACAATCTCCCCCTGGAACAGATAATGCCAAAACCCTTCATTATTCTTGGATCTTTATTTTCTCATCAGAAGTTCCTTAGCTTGTCTTTTAAATTCTGCTTCAAAGTCCTTGGAACTTGAGTCATTCTCATACCTGCACAGTGTAAGTTCAAGGAGATCTTGTAGATCTTCAACACCAAGGCTTAGTGCTTGTTTCCTTGATATGTACTTCACTTCTCCATTGGATCTGAACAGGGTCAATACATGGGTCTTTTGATCAGACATCCACTTTAGTATTTTTGAACCCAATGGGTTTCTTGGGAGATGTTTATTTCCTGATGAGTTGGGAGATTTTGGCGGCCTTGTAAATATTTGTGAAGCAGTATCCTGAGCTTTTGCTAGCTCAGAATTTTCAGACATTTGTTGGAAAGCCATTTTTATGACATCATTTGCTGCAGCTATATCTTCTGCAACTTCTTTGTCAATCTGCTCTTGTCTCTTTTGTTGATCTAGCTCCATGTCTGATATTTCTGCTGATGTGTTTGGTGATGATGGTTTTTTTAAAACCTTTTTGGCAAGGTCTTGAAGCTTTGCTGATCTGTCTTTATCTAAAGCCATTTTCTTGATGGCTTCTTCAAAGTATTCAGCTTCTTTTTCCTTTTCTTCTGCAACAGTCAGATGTTTCCTCTTTTCTTGGTTTATCACAATGATAGAGGTATCTGCTGATGAGATCAGTGGTTCAGAATCAATGACTTGTTTTAGCTTTTTGTGGTCAGGCTTCTTTGGTGAAATAGAATCTGTCATTTTTCTTCTTTTCCGCCTTTCATAAGCCTCATCTGTATACTGCTTTGTCCATTTTGCTATGGCTTTAGCAGTATCCACCTTTGCATCCACCAACTCCTGCTTCTTTCTTTTGTACTCAGATGTCAGATCAACAATGAGCTTTTTGTATTTGCTCCAGTCTGGAGCTGTCTTCTTCTTGCTTGGATCATTTTTGATTCTTTCAATTCTGTTTGCCTCATGCTTTAATGCAACTATTAGCCATTCTTCGAATTGTTTTTCTTCAGCTGGATAGAATTTTTCTTTCATGATGTATGCAAGATATTCTTTTCTCATTTCTTTTCGTAGATCTGCTTTGGGTGGTAGATTTGAGATTTCTTTGCTCAGATCTCTTGCATAGTCTTCCATCTGCTTGACTTTAGTGAGCAAAAAATCCATTTTTTCAGAAATGGCCTTGTCACTTTGATCTTCACTTTCAAGTTTGGATATTTTTTCTCATCTCATTTTTTACAGCTTCAGGTTCCAGTGGATATTTTGCAGCAATAGGATCATATTTGTCTTCATCTGCCTGAGTTGTTATTCTTTTTCTGGTGTAAGTTTTCTCTAGTGACAGAATGCTTTTGGGTGATTTGTTGATTGGAGTGAAGATAGCTTGAAGTGAAGTGAAGGTAGTGGTGGATGGTGGCTGACTAACGGGTGTTGTAACATCTGTTGTCTTCTGCTTTATGGCAGGAGGTAATGGTGGTGATGTGATACCAATTGTTAGGATCGAAGGCTACTCATGATTGTGTTTGTTTGTAATAAATGAACAATTATTAAACATGATTCAATAAGATATGCAGCGGAAATGAACAACAAACTTTGTAAACACAATCATAAAGGGAAATAGATTTGATAAACACATGAATTGCATCCGTCGAAAGATTACAAAGTAAATCAAAATATTACAAAACATGCTTACAAACAAAACTCCCCCTCAGCCTGATACTCCAAGGTTGATTGCACACAAGATGAAAGGATTGGACTAGAGGAGAAGAACTCACTCAGTCAATCAAATGTAACAGTACCGAGTACTGCTCCATTTATAGGCAAACCAAACCACTGAGGCATCTCAGCTGACGTCACCATGAAAGCGATGTCTAACAGCCTAACAACCTGTAATCACTGTTCTTATACAAACACTGTTATCCTAACTACTAATACTATACAATACAAAAGACACGCTAAACTACTGCTTTCTCCTTTCATCAGTGCTTTCCTCAAAGTTGATCAGTCCTTGAGTGGGCAGTGTTTTGTCATCAGTAGATTGAACCAGCAGTGTTTACTTCTTCAGGGCCATATCAGCAGTTTAATGGGTAGCAGCAGTTGTATTGGGACAGTGGATAGAGAACCATCAGTTGTTATAATCACTTTCAAGGGGAAAGTCTAATGTAAACAGCTGCTTATTGTGAATCCACTGTTGTGATCCGGTTTTGGCTTTTATTATCTGTTCCTCTGGTAGGGTTCAATCCTAACAATCTCCCCCTGGAACAGATAATGCCAAAACCCTTCATTATTCTTGGATCTTTATTTTCTCATCAGAAGTTCCTTAGCTTGTCTTTTAAATTCTGCTTCAAAGTCCTTGGAACTTGAGTCATCCTCATCCCTGCACAGTGTAAGATCAAGGAGATCTTGTAGATCTTCAACACCAAGGCTTAGTGCTTGTTTCCTTGATATGTACTTCACTTCTCCATTGGATCTGAACAGGGTCAATACATGGGTCTTTTGATCAGACATCCACTTTAGTATTTTTGAACCCAATGGGTTTCTTGGGAGAGGTTTATTTCCTGATGAGTTGGGAGATTTTGGCGGCCTTGTAAATATTTGTGAAGCAGTATCCTGAGCTTTTGCTAGCTCAGAATTTTTAGAAATTTGTTGGAAAGCCATTTTTATGACATCATTTGCTGCAGCTATATCTTCTGCAACTTCTTTGTCAATCTACTCTTGTCTCTTTTGTTGATCTAGCTCCATGTCTGATATTTCTGCTGATGTGTTTGGTGATGATGGTTTGTTTAAAACCTTTTTGCCAAGGTCTTGAAGCTTTGCTAATCTGTCTTTATCTAAAGCCATTTTCTTGATGGCTTCTTCAAAGTATTCAGCTTCTTTTTCCTTTTCTTCTGCAACAGTCAGATGTTTCCTCTTTTCTTGGTTTATCACAATGATAGAGGTATCTGCTGATGAGATCAGTGGTTCAGAATCAATGACTTGTTTTAGCTTTTTGTGGTCAGGCTTCTTTGGTGAAATAGAATCTGTCATTTTTCTTCTTTTCAGCCTTTCATAAGCCTCATCTGTATACTGCTTTGTCCATTTTGCTATGGCTTTAGCAGTATCCACCTTTGCATCCACCAACTCCTGCTTCTTTCTTTTGTACTTAGATGTCAGATCAGCAATGAGCTTTTTGTATTTGCTCCAGTTTGGAGCTGTCTTCTTCTTGCTTGGATCATTTTTTATTCTTTCAATTCTGTTTGCCTCATGCTTTAATGCAACTATTAGTCATTCTTCGAATTGTTTTTCTTCAGCTGGATAGAATTTTTCTTTCATGATGTATGCAAGATATTCTTTTCTCATTTCTTTTCGTAGATCTGCTTTGGGTGGTAGATTTGAGATTTCTTTGCTCAGATCTCTTGCATAGTCTTCCATCTGCTTGACTTTAGTGAGCAAAAATTCCATTTTTTAAGTAATGGCCTTGTCACTTTGATCTTCACTTTCAAGTTTGGCTCTTATCTTAGCATGCCTTGCTTTGAGCTTGAGATATTCATCCATATTTTCTGGGAATATGAAGCCTATGAGAGAAGGAAATCTTCTTTTTGAAGGATCATCCACAGTGTAGAATTGTCTCATCTCATTTTTTACAGCTTCAGGTTCCAGTGGATATTTTGCAGCAATAGGATCATATTTGTCTTCATCTGCATGAGTTGTTATTCTTTTTCTGGTGTAAGTTTTCTCTAGTAACAGAATGCTTTTGAGTGATTTGTTGATTGGAGTGAAGATAGCTTGAAGTGAAGTGAAGGTAGTGGTGGATGGTGGCTGACTAACAGTTGTTGAAATAACTGGTGTTTCGACCTCTGTTGTCATTACAACTACTGATGTGTCAGTAGATGTCTTCTGCTTTTGAGCAGGGGTTGAAGGTGGTGAAGTTGTTTTTGGTGGTGGTGATGGAGAATCATCATCAGGGATGAAAATCCTTCTCCATTTTATTGTAGGAGAGGCTGATGATGTCTTGGGTGGATCAGTGGTGGTGGTTTGAGTGATGGAAAGTGTCTGACTAACGGGTGTTGAAACAACTGGTGTTTCAACCACTGTTGTCATTATAACAGATGTTGTAACATCTGTTGTCTTCTGTTTTATGGCAGGAGGTAATGGTGATGATGTGATTATAGATGATGATGGTGGTAGGGCAGTGGTTGTGGTGGTGTGTGGTGAAGTAGTATGTGTTGTTATGGCAACTTTAGTCTGGCTATCTTTTTTTTTTTTAACATTGAACCGAAATGATTGAATTTAATTTCAACAACTATTACAATTTGCAAGTATACAACAAACTCCCCCTCAGCCTGAGCTCATAGAATTTGTTCGTGCAGGAAGAAGATAGTGAAAGAGCTAAATAGAACAGTGCATGGTACTGTTCTATTTATAGGCATGAGCAAACCACTGAAGCATCTAAGCTGACGTCACCATGAAATGAAAGTGACATCTAACCTCCTAACAAACTCTAACCTCTGATCTATACAACCTCTGCTATGCTAACTACTGCTATTACATTTCATTACATAAAGATAACTAAACTACTGTTGCATCCTTCCACTGATGTGAACCCAGCAGTACTTGTCATGATCAGCAGAGCTTGACTCAAGGCAGTAGATTGAACAGCAGAGTTTTAATCTTTCATCAGTCTTTTACTTGATCAGCAGTTTGTAGGTCAGCAGTTTGTACGATCAGTAGATAGGAGGTCAGCAGATGTTGAAACCACTTTCAAGGGAAGAGACTTGTATACATAACATCTGCTTATTCTGGATCCACTGCTCTGATCTAGTTTTGGCTTTAATTATCTGTTCCTTTGGTAGGGTTCAATCCCAACAATCTCCCCCTGGAACAGATAATGCCAAAACTCTTCATTATTTGTAGATCTTTATTGCCTCATCAACAGTTCCCTTATTTGCCCTTTGAGTTGTAACTCAAAAGCTAAGGCCTCTGTGTCATCATCATCCCTGCTAAGTGGAAGATCAAGGAGATCCTGCAAATCTTCAAGACTTAGGCCAAGTGCTTGTTCCCTTGTTATTTTCTTCACTTCTCCACTAGACTTGAACACTGTCAGTACATGGGTCTGTTTGTCAGTTTTCCACTTTAGTACCTTTGAGTCTAGTGGGTTTCTTGGGAGATTTTTATTTGATGAGGTGTTTGGAGATGCTGGCCTATTGATGACTGTCTGAGCAGTACTTGCAGGTTGATCCAAACCAAGAGTTTCTACAATCATTTTCTTTATGCCTTCTTTTACAAGGTCATCACCTTCTATTAGCTCTTGGATTGTTTCAGCACCCAACTGTTTTTGTGGCCTTCTTTTAAAGATGGCTGCACCAGCTGGAGCAGTGGATCTCCTGATTTGTAGCTTTGATGGTCTTTTTGAAACCTCTGCTTCAGGATAGTCAGGCTTTTGTGGAGCAGTAGGATCTGTCTTTCTTAATTTCTCCAAGCTTTTGTAGGTAGCCCTGACTCTATCTTCTTTCCATCTCAATACTTGATTCAAAGACCCATAATCAGCAGCAGCTAATTCCTCTTTCATTCTCCTCAGCTCTACTTTTTTATCAGGTACATTCTTTTTGAATTTTGCCCAATCTGGAGGAGTGTGCTTGACCTTATTCTTGATCATATCTTGAATCCTGGATGCTTCACTTTCAAGCTCAGGGATGGTCCACTCTTTGTACATGTGTTTTTCTCCTTTGTATTTCTTGGTTGCCATGATGCTTTCAATGTAGTCTTTTCTCAGAGTTTCATATGCTCTCTCTGAGATTTATTGACAAACATTTTTTGCAAATTGCTCTAAGGATCTGACTTGTGTGAGCAAGAATTGGTAATTCTGCTGAATTTCAAATCAGAAGACGCACCTATCTTTGATCATTCATCAGAAGAAGAGAGTAAGGATGAAAGTGTTCATGAGGAGAAGAAACAGGTTGAAAATATTTTAGCTTTGAAGGTTAAGACGAAAGCTGAAGAGAAACAGATTCCTGGAAAATGTTTAAACTGTGAAAAATCTGAGACAGACAATGCCAAACTCTTGAAGAATGTAGAGAGTTTGTCATTAGAAAAAAAAATCTTAAAAAATCAGAAAATGTTTTGAAAAATCAAATACACAATTTGGAAAATGAAAAAGTAAAAATTGAGAAAGATTTTCAAAGTCAAATAAAAATTTTAGAAGATGAGAGAGATTTGTTTGGTAAAAACAATCTTGAAAAACAAATTGCAATCAATTCTCATCTTGAAAAGATTATTCAACTTGAAAAGGAAGCAGAGTGTGCTCAAAAGAAAATCAAGGAATGGGAAGAAAAATTGAAGGTGTTTGTGAATACTTCAACTATTCATTGTCCAAAACCTATTAATTCAGTTCCAATAAGTGACGACGTTACAAACTTTGACAATGTCAAAGTTGAAGATTGTGATGAGAAATCTGATGATGAAAAAGATAAAATTGAAAAACAAAAATTATTTTTGAAATTAAAAGAAAAATTTCAGAAAACTGTTCTACAATCGACTGAAAAGGGAGAATGCTCTAAGCAAAAACCTTTGAAGAAGAAAGTGGAACAGAAACAAAAAATTAAAAATGAGAAAAATGTTCAAAAAGATAATAAAAGCTCATCAGATCGATCATCCAATCGCAATGAAAAATTAAAAAAATCGAAAAATGAAAATTCTAAAATTGTTGGCAATAAGTGGTGCAGGTTGGACCACAGTGCTCAAAAGCCAAATCCAGCAAACATGAGGAAGGAATATCACCAAGCTAAACAATGCTATGATTTGAGCATTTGGGCTGACAATGGTGATTGGTACGATAACAGAGTGTGTTACCGATGTGGTTATCAAGGACACATTGCTGTTAACTGCCAAGGTTGGAGTTATGAGACGCGGAGATGCTTTAACTGTCAAATAAGAGGTCACATTGCCAAAGATTGCCCAAGGAGATCAAATGAAAGATTGAGGGCTAAGTCTAAAAAATTGGCAAAGATTCCAGTCAACGTCAAGCCCAAAGAACCTAAAGTTCAAGAACAGATAATTCAAGAAAAGAAAGTTAAACTTTCACAGGGGCAGAAAGACAGACTGAGGAAGAAGAGGAAGAAGGCGAGAGAGTATCTCGAGAAGATCTTGTCCTCGGGTTCATCTGTTGGTAAAAATAAGAGTTCTGATGAATCGACTTCCTCGATGGCAAAGTCAAGCAAGACAAATTCATCGGATACAAATCCGAGGACGAAAGAAGAAAATAAGAAGAAGAAAATGGTCGGCAATGAATCTGACATGTCAAAGTCAGACAAGCCACCTTCAGGCGATGAATCTGGCTCATCAAAGTCAGACAAGCCACATTCAGGCAATGATTCTGGTATGGTAAAGCTAGAAGAGCCATGTGTTGAGGTAAAAGTAGAGAATTCTGGTTTAACAATGGATGATGCAAACTTTCCACCATTGTTGAACAATAATTCAAAATCACCCAAGGACAGTCAGCCTTGGGTGAATCTGTTCAAATGAAAAACCTGACTTGCCGGAGTTCCCGGGTTGGTAAGCGTGGAACATGAATCGGCACATTTCTTGAGAAATTTCACTCTGGTGATTTTACGTCTTACATGTGGTAAATCAGGGACATTAAGTTGTACTTGATTTTCTACAAGTGGTGTTTGAGATTTAAAACCAAAATTGTAAAATCTATCATGTGTATGAAGAAAACAAGGTGATGAAGTGACCCCCGAATCTACAAATGATTGGTAAACAAACTGATTTTTTCAGAAAAACCATTTTGATTAAAACAAACTTAAGTGTTTTGAAATCATAATGGGAAGATAGTTTGTTGTTAGGGGGAGTTCTGATTGTTTTTGCCAAGTGAATGGCGATTTGATGCGATTTGATATCAGTTGTCAACTTTCTTGTACAGTTTGTTTTCAAATGTCCTAAAATGTGTTTGCATTTTAGGGGGAGTAAAATTTTAGAAAATCCAAAAACATTTGAAAATTTGAAAAAGACAAAAACATGATAAAATCAAAAATGAGTTTTGTTGTATAAAAGAGGAAATGATAGTACATCAGTGGACGATCACAACATGCTAAAGAATTGGAAAGTTAAAAGTGATAAACGGTCTCACTGATGATGTGCCAGTAGATTTTTGCACATTTAGTAGATTGTGACGAGATATAAACTTAAGTTTCAAACTTGCTTATATCGTGGGGAAACATCTCTCGGATATATGGGTAACCCCCGAAATCTCGTTTGAAAGGTCTCATAATCTGATATACTAGGTTTTTATACTCAATGATGTCTGGGGTATTATTCCGGGACTTCTGCTGAATGGAAGTTCTGACCTAGTCCTTGGATAATACTTTCCACAAATTCTTGAAACATAGCATAAACCCTCAGCATGCAGATGAAACAATAAAATTGATAGTCGCTGCTGTTGTAGCTAAAAGATCCTCTAAAAGGGGACATACCGTAAAGTCGAAGCTGATATCTCTCTGCGTATACGGAAGTATCGACCTGAGATCCCTCGGCCCTCGCATTACCTAATTTATGTACAAATATCATTGTAGTATACTCACCTGTAAGACTGAATATTGGGATTTGGATACGGGAGTATATTCTGAGGTGGGACACGCGATTGAGTTTAAGTGCTTAAAACATTAATATCGTATCTCGAAGCAGTTGAACTTTGTGTGAAAATTTAAGTGGATCAGTATACTGACAATCTAAGTGAATTGTTTAAAACTTAAAATGAAATGAAGCTTAACGGTGTTGGTGATTCGTTTCATAAACTGATATGATCCTCTTACACAAACTCACAAAAATATTGTGTGTAAATATTTCTTTACTGCTTTTCATTCTATTCAAAAATCCCAAAGAGATTTTCAGTGTGTTTTAGCTTAAATTTTGAAAAATTCAAAAAGATTTTCGACAACTGGTGTTGAAGAGCTGATTTTCAAAATTCCAAGTGCTAAACTTGACGAACTGGTTTAGGAGTGTTGTATGTGAAGAAATTTTAAGTTTTGATATAAGTGATCATCGAAAGTAAAGAAAACGATATAGTTTCAAGAGGTTCATCAGAGACTATAAATGTTAGATCATTTTTGTGATATTTACAAAGTGATGTCTGAGTGTGTTAAAGTTTATATTAGAAAACTTATGTTTGTGGTAGAGAATGTACAGGTTTGAAGAAGAATCAGGTTCTGATACCTGAGGTTTCTGTGAATTTAACAAGCCAAGCTACGATCCCAGTAGATTGAGAGGGGGAGTCTGAAGACAAAGCTGAAGAAGCAGTTAGAGCCAGTGCTATTTCTGGAACTACATTTGAGAAATAGAGAATGAAAGAGAAGATAGAGATTGAGGATACTTACAACGTCAAATACTTCAAAGAGTTCGAGAGGACTGATAAAGACTGAAGATGCAAAGACTCGACACTTAAGACTCGTCAACATCTGAGGGGGAGTCTGTTGGTGCATACATCTGTCGTCTTCGTCTTATGTCGAGTCTCAGTCTCGTTGCGAATCTGAACGAGGATGATGTCATCATCTTTGATGATGACATCATAATGATGAAGTCATCTTTGCATCATGTCACAAGAGACAAAATAGTGTTGAAAGCATTATATGAGATTTCGCTCATGTGACAAGCCTGATTTCGCTTTTGTGTCATAAGTCAGATTTCGCTCATATGGTAATTGTGAGGTTTCGCTTATATGTCATGTATGTAAGAGCGAAATCTGTTAGACTATAAATAGGGTGTATGAGCTAAATCATAGACATAGTTTGAGGTGTGTTCTTCCGGTGAGCCACGAAGTGCTGCCGAAGTGTAGATTCGATTGTAAACGTCATTCAGATTAATAGAATCAACATATTAAAGTGAATTCTCGCTGAATTGAATCTGATTTGTCTGTTTCCGTCGTTCAAATCAGAAATAGCTCTTCTAATCGACTCGTTTAGGTCCGAATTCGATCCTACATGCATTTCTTTATGAGATATCCTCTGCTTGTTTAGCTTTGACTTTCAAATATTCTTCAATATTGTTTGGCCTTGGATATCCTTCAACAGATGGCAACTTTCTTTTAGCAGGGTAATCCTCATAGTAGAAAGATTTGATTTCTTCTCTGACTGCTATAAGTTCAAGAGGGAATTGAACACCTGCAGGAGGTAAGGGCTTTTGAATTTGAGCTGATGAGAGAGGAACAGGTTTGGGTATTGTAACAAGTGTTAGAGATTTTGAAGATGTTGGTGGTAGGGCAGTGGTTGTGGTGGTGTGTGGTGAAGTAGTATGTGTTGTTATGGCAGCGTTAGTCTGGCTATCTTTTTCCGGTTCAATATAAACACCATCCTCAATTCCCTTCTTCTTCCACTTGATTTTTGGTGGTGGTGATGGAGAATCATCATCAGGGATGAAAATCCTTCTCCTTTTTATTGTAGGAGAGGCTGATGATGTCTTGGGTGGATCAGTGGTGGTGGTTTGAGTGATGGAAAGTGTCTGACTAAGGGGTGTTGAAACAACTGGTGTTTCAACCACTGTTGTCATTACAATAGATGTTGTAACATCTGTTGTCTTCTGCTTTATGGCAGGAGGTAATGGTGGTGATGTGATTATAGATGATGATGGTGGTAGGGCAGTGGTTGTGGTTAGGGGTGCAAACGAGCCGAGCCGAGCCCGAGCTTGATCCGGTTCGAGCTCGAGCTCGATTAACTTATGAGAGCTCGGGCTCGAGCTCGGCTCGTTTGTATTTTCTCAAGCTCGAGCTCGGCTCGGGCTCGGCTCGTTTATTATCTATTAATTAGTATTTTATATAAAAATAATATAAATAATACTTTTTAAGCTCGCGAGCTCGATAAGCGAAGCTCGGGCTCGTTTACTAAATAGGCTTATTTTTAGGTTCAAGGTCGGCTTGTAAACAAGTTTAAATAAGCTCGGTTCGACTCGGCTCGTTCACACTAAGGCTCGATAAGGCTCGACGAGCCTAACGAGCTTCACATGCGAGGCTCGAGCTCGGGCTCCATGAACAAACGAGCTTTGTGTTTAGGCTCAAGCTCGGCTCGGGCTCGATAAGGCTCGACTCGTTTCGAGCTTTTTCTCGAGCCGATCTCGAGTAGCTCGCGAGCCGCTAAGCTCGTTTGCACCCCTAGTTGTGGTGGTGTGTGGTGAAGTAGTATGTGTTGTTATGGCAGCTTTAGTCTGGCTATCTTTTTCCGGTTCAATATAAACACCATCCTCAATTCCCTTCTTCTTCCACTTGATTTTCTCCCCCTTTTTTGCATTATCTGGAAGGGGTTATCCATGAAGAGGATAGTGGGAGGAACTTTTCCAGTGGTGCTTTGTATTTGAGCCTTGATAGCTTTGATGTCTACTTGAGTATCTTTAAATCTTGACTCCACCATGTTTGTCAGCATTTGTACATGTATTGCATGCTGCTGATCAGCCATTTGTTTTTGTTTTTCAAGCAGGGGTTGAAATACATTCCATAGCTCATTTGCAGCAGGTGCAGGTTGTGCAGGTGCTTGAGCTGGAACAGCAGTGGATTGTGCTTTTTGAGCTTTTAACAAATGTTGCACCATATCCTTTATTTCAGCAACTGATGTTTCAAGATTTTCAACTCTGCCCGTCAATTCCAGATATTTTAAATCATCACCCAAATTAATGGGATCATCTGATTCCCCACCAGCAGTGGTTGTACCAATGTGTGACTTAGGAACTGAGTCCCAAAAATCACCCATTGATGCCCCTTGTTCTTGGTTCTGGGGTCTTCTCTCTTCAACACTTGATAACCTTTTGAGGGTACCAGTGGTTAAAACAAACTCACTGGTGGTTACCAGAGGTGCTATAGAAGAAATTGCCTTCAAGGGAGTCTTACTAATGAAACAACTGTCCAAATGTAGATCTGTTGATCCATCACTTGTAGTTGCTGCTCCACTTGAACTACCACCAAGAGTTACTTGTAACTCAAGGGGTGTAACCTCCTCAGTTGTTGCTGGGATAGCAGGGGTAGTAGCATCAGACCCAGTCACTTGTGGGAGTGTACTCTCAGTGATAGGTGATAGAGAGGAACTGGTTTGTGTCTGAGCTATAGCAACTGCATGCAACAAGGGTATTATGGATTGTGGTAATGTGATTGGTGAGGGTATGGGTGTTGAAAGAGACATGTCCTTGGGATCAGGATTGAGGAAGATGGAACCAATTGGGTCCAGAGCTTCATATTGTGGGGTCCCTGTGCTTACAACCTGATCCTTTTGTGAGGATGCGGGAGGAGTTTGAGGCAATGGTGGAGATCTTTCTTCCATCTGCTGTGAGGAAGTAGCAGCTGTGGTTTGTGGTGACATTTATGTTGTCACTGGCATTAGCTCTGGGATCTCATCTTCCAGAGTTGCCTTTTTAGAGGGTTTGGTGGGCTTTTTGGATGATTTCTTTTTGGCCTTTTTGGTGATGGTAGGTGTGGGTTTCAAAGCAGTGGTTGTGCTGCTATGATCACCTGGAGCAGTGGGCTCAGCAACTGATACCTGAGGAGCAGTGGTAACTGCTAAATTCTGCTCAGGCACCTCTGCTTTTGTTTTTAAAGGTGTTAACATTCTAGTGAATGTTTCAGGTGTTAAACCTTTTATTTGAAAATAAACACCTTGTTCGAGCAAATTTTCATTTTCTTTTCCAAATTTTTGTTTAAAATAGTAGCTTAGAAACCTTGGAAAAAGTAGAAATGCTTTGCTATCAACATTTTTCACCAAATCATCAAAGATCTCCTGGGAATAGTTATAATTTTCATTATTTAAAATAGCATAACCCAGACATTGGATCTTCAATGGTATTTCATTAAAAGTAGTTGTTTTATTTGAAACACACATCAAAAGTGTGTGGAATAAAAATCTAGGTGCAGAAGGAAAGAAACCTTTTTGTAAGGTATCTCTTTTTGTTTGTTCTGCATACCCTCTTTTCAGAAAATCAGTTTTCAACTCGTTTTTGGGAAAAGATGTTTTACCTTTCTGATCATCGAGTTTAAAGACTTCCGAAATGGATTGTGGAGTAATTTTAATCGCTTTACCCTGTATTGAGGAGTTGATGGCTATGACTTTATCGTCTTGTTTTTCAAGCATAGCATTTTTTCAAAACTCTCTCTGGGTTTGTTGATAAATTGGAGCATCTGCTGTTAGCAAAGTTTTATACTTTGATGCAGTCATGATGTCGATAATGGAATTGAAGGTGTGGTTGTTGGTGGGTTTTGTGAGTAGACCCAAATAATTGTGAGGGGATTTGTATGGGATTTCAATGGGTTCAGCAGCCATTTGTGTGGCTTCTTTGGGAGATGAAGATGTGGATGATTTTGATTTTGATTTTGATTTCGTCATTTTGATGAGGACGAACGAAGAATGATTTGAGATGGAAAGTGGGAAACTGCTTTGAGAAGAGAATTTTGGAATTCAATTCGAAAGTGTAAAACCCTGTTTGGGGGTTTTGATCAGGGTTTTATTTAGGGAAAAAAATTAAGTGCTGACGTGGCAGCGGTTACAAAGATCTGATGGCTAAGAACTGACCACGTGCCAACCTCTGATGAAAAGATGAATAATGGAGGACAGTTGTTTTGGAGAGCCACTAATGAAGCAAGTATCAGTGGTTACAACGGTAACAATATGAGAGCAGTGGGTGATTTTCACTATCAGTAGATAGCACATCAGTGGATAAAACACTGATTTTGAGCATCAGTGCTTATCAGGAAAATGAGAGAACAGGGGTTGACTTTCAGCAGTGGACAGTAGTTAGAAAGCAGATGTTGGAATAAAACAGTGATTGGGGGTAAGGTAATGGTAAGGATTTGAAGACTAGTATAACAACAACTGTTAGTGCACCAGTGGATAAGCTTTTGACAAATATTTTGAGCATCTGCTATTCTAATGATTTTATCTTGCGAAATCACAATATCATATCTAACATCTGTTGATGGTGATTCTGAAATATCTGCAAGATTGATATCCTTAACAAAATACATTTTAGATGCAAATTATCAAGTTCAAATTGTCAGCAGCTTTTACAGAGATTTTCATTCAAGGTTTTGCCACAAGTTAATTACAGGTTTTGAAACTTTTATAGATTCCTGACAGTGGTTTAGTATCCCAGTGTTTTAAAATCTGTTAGTAATCAATCTTTGATCTGTGTTAAACCCAAACTTGAGTTTGACATGACCTTGACCTTGTCACATACATCATTTCCTTTTGATCCATTTTCGAGGATAATATCACCCAAAAAATAAAGGTTCTATATCCTGACAGGAGATTGAAACTTTTACAAACAAAAACCAGTAAAAGTACAAAATATATTATTCCTAAAGAAAAATAAAGAATAATATATCCTGCTTTATTTGAGAAATTCCTTTACCAGAAAAATAATTAAAGGATTTTCTGAAAACAGTACCAAAAGGATCTGGTATATTTTCCAATAAAACTCATAATCATATCATTCTCAAGTTTAAGAAAATGGTCAGTGGTTTGACAACAGTGGTATGAAATTGTAAATACATTTTGACCACTGTTTGGTACCATTTTCTTGTCAGTTGATTGCAAAAATGAGGACACATGTACACATAAGTTTTTGAAAACCCTGTTATAGATTTTGTTACCATGTGATGATTCTGATAGCTTGTCTAGTCCTCTTGTAAGTTTACTTACTGGGGATACTATTGTTACCTGAACTTCCCTGAACCAATGAATGCACACAGTTGCTTGTGCTTGATGACCATTGTTACCCCCAATTTTGACTCTTAAGTGTTTTACATTTATACTCTTTTCTTTTGACATCAAAAGTTTTGAGATAAACACACTTATTTGGTACTTGTGAATCTTCTTTTTCCCTTTTTACCCATCCCAACCATAAGTAATGAAATACTCACTGGGAGGGTTTTTTTTTTTTTTTTTTAAGAAGTCCTTATTCCAGAATCATTTTGCAGCAATGTTTTGAGAGATTTGGCCATTTCTGCACATACTTATGCCAAATTTCACATTACCCATGATCTGGACATTTTTGACTTGCTAATTTTCTTAATGTATTCTTAACAAAATTGATTTTGGTCATTTTGAAGGATTCTCAACCTGTTTTTCAATACATAAGATCTAAATGACTAAAGTTTTAATTTCCCTCTTTTTGTGTAAACAAAAACACTAATGTTTTTATGAACATAGGTTTTTGTTAACTTGAGGTTCATACCTTAGCAGCGAACATGATGGAAACAACAAAAACTTCATAACAACAATTGAAATCAATTTTCGTAAATAATTTTACCATAGTTATCAGATATATTTTCAGATCTGAAAACTGTAGGTGGTTTATGTATGATATCACTTGTTATGTGAAGTTTGTGTGTCCTATGACATCTTGGTTGTTTTACAGAGCCTTTGAGTAGTCACTTTGAACGTGATTTCTCGTTACTCTGTTTTTCAACTAAATACAATCAACCTTAGTATCAATGAATTTTGAGCCGAACTGTTATGTCAAATTGACTGTTAGATCGAATTAGACTGTCCAGGCTCTGATACCAATTGTTAGGATCGGAGGCTACTCATGATTGTGTTTGTTTGTAATAAATGAACAATTAATAAACATGATTCAATAAGATATGCAGCGGAAATGAACAACAAACTTTGTAAACACAATCATAAAGGGAAATAGATTTGATAAACACATGAATTGCATCAGTCGAAAGATTACAAAGTAAATCAAAAGATTACAAAACATGCTTACAAACAAAACTCCCCCTCAGCCTGATACTCCAAGGTTGATTGCACACAAGATGAAAGGATTAGACTAGAGGAGAAGAACTCACTCAGTCAATCAAATGTAATAGTACAGAGTACTGCTCCATTTATAGGCAAACCAAACCACTGAGGCATCTCAGCTGACGTCACCATGAAAGCGACGTCTAACAGCCTAACAACCTGTAATCACTGTTCTTATACAAACACTGTTATCCTAACTACTGATACTATAGAATACAAAAGACACGCTAAACTACTGCTTTCTCCTTTCATCAGTGCTTTCCTCAAAGTTGATCAGTCCTTGAGTGGGCAGTGTTTTGTCATCAATAGATTGAACCAGCAGTGTTTACTTCTTCAGGGCCATATTAGCAGTTTTAAGGGTAGCAGCAGTTGTATTCGGACAGTGGATAGAGAACCATCAGTTGTTATAATCACTTTCAAGGGGAAAGTCTAATGTAAATAGCTGCTTATTGTGAATCCACTGTTGTGATCCGGTTTTGGCTTTTATTATCTGTTCCTCTGGTAGGGTTCAATCCCAACACTATGCCCCGTAGGGGCATTTTGGTCATTTTAAAGCTCATAAAAGAGTTTAAATATAAATCTGAGTTTCAGGTCTGATATATTCAGTATAAATACTTATTTTTATAAGTCATAACAGTAGGGTATGGTATATAGGTGAAATTTACCTTTTATAACCAAACTATGCACCGAAGGGGCATTTTCGTAATTTCACATTAGCTTTAAAGGTCAAAAATTGAAATCTGAGTTTAAAAACTTTTGCTTACTGTTAAAATATAAAAAGTTGCTTAAAACATCAGTAGGTATAAAGTCTTATATAAGAAAAATGGTTTTAATACATACTATGCGTTTTAAACGCGTAAAAAGACGGTTTTAAGCGATTTCCGGGTTTTTAAAGAAAAACTGATATTTTTATCATTCCAAAAGACTCAAAATATTTTATTTATTATATAAAATCAGTAGCAAAAGGTTTCGTATCAAAATATTATGTAAAACTCATTTTATAGGCCAAAAGGGCAAAACCGACAATCACCGAATCAAAGCTATAACCCTATGTTATGCTCAGCCTAAAAATAAATAAAAATCTTCAAAAATCCCAAAATATTATTTTACATCAGTAGGTAAAAAGTTTGGTATCAAAAATTGGGTTTAGATAGGCTTCATGCTAATTACGCCGTTTAATTAATAAAAGGCTTTCTAATTACGCTATTGAGCATAACTCTTAATCTAGACCTCTAACTGATGTGAAAATTTAGGGACATATTTATAAATCAGTAATAAAGATTATTATCCTCTCACATTTTCGAAATTCTTGTTTAAGGTTAAATGGGCATTATGGTCAACATTTAGGCATATAACGGAAACATGCATATGAATCAAATAACTAATGAACCAAGTTGGATAACCTCAGAGGGTTACACTAATCTATAACCTGGTCCTAATAGAGCTCTAAGGAAATTCTAAAACATGCTACACTGGGTCAGAACTGAAAGTCAAAGCAAAAGTCTACTTTTGCGACTTTCGGTTCCGAACCGAGCTTAAACTGAAAATTGTCGGGTTGAACATGTTTAGACATGTTGTTACATTAATTACCAAGTTATATGAGTGATAAAACAGGTTTCATGGCTTCTACATTGTTAATTATGCATTTATTTGAAAATTAGCTTTCTGTTGACTTTTTATGATTAACTTTGACCCGACAATTGACATAGTTAGAGTGGGAATTAGAGAGTGCCCTTTTAAGGGTTTATTACCCACATAATTACCAACTCATAGGTACTTTCAATTCGAGATTTGACTGGACAAATTTTAATTAATCATTAAGTCAAACCTTAATTACGACGATTTGACTTTAGGCTAATAAACTAAGTAAAACTGAATTAAGGAAGGTCAAGGACACTTACTGAAGTCCTATACATGACTAATGACTCCTAGGAAGTGGTCTTGAGCTCCAGGAATCTCCAGAAAAGAAGTTGTGAAAGTTTGAAATGCAAGTGTCCAATGTTTGCAACTTTGGAGTTCTTATATAGGGATTTTGATGCAACTAGATCATGCCAAGCAAGTCTACAGATGTTATATGATGTCCCCATGTGTCCCTATTGCATGTAAATCCATTTGCACAGCTCCTGGTATGTAAAACAAGGCTCTAGAGGCGGTGCAACAGGCTGAACTGGCACCTGCAGGTGTTTTCTGTCGCTGGCAGTCCCAGGCGGCCCGCGTAAGGGTCCCCAGAAGCCTTACGCGGCCGGTATGAGGTCCAGGTCAGGTTAAAAATGTTTCAGCAATTGCAATTTAGGTCCCTGGTCCTTTTTAAAGTGGTTTTAACTTCGTTTATTGCACTTTTGGCCCTCCAAATTGACTTTTAAGGGCTGCAAGACATAACCAAACTTTGTTAAGTCCTTGGTTAGTTTTATGATCACCCGAAAAGCCTTAAATTTCAATGTTGACGCTTTTAACCCCTCATATACGAATGTTATCATAACTTTCTCATACTTTATTGAAACCTTGTGAAATTTTTATCACTTATCCTAGTGAGCATAATTAATCGTTACAAAGCTTCGGGTTTGCTCAAAGCTCACTCAGAGGTATAAATTAAACATGTTGACACATTTAACCCCTATAGTTTGTAATCTCTCACTTTCTTTCACAATTGGCTTCGTATGATCCATAATTCATCCGTTTAAGGGTATAAACATCGTGTAGGGTTATTGAAAGGTATATTTATCCGATGTTGACACCTTGAATCCTTTTACACACGCAAATTCTTTGTTTGTCAACTTTAGTCCCTTTAACTTAATCCTTTACACGTTTAAAGTCCATGACACGTGCCAATATAATATTGGACATGAATTTACGAGGTGTTACATCCTCACCCCCTTAAAAGAAATCTCGACCTCGAGATTTACTGAAATAAATGAGGGTACTTTTCTTTCATTGTGGACTCTACCTCCCACGTGTACTCGGGACCTCTACGGGCATCCCATTTAACCTTTACAATCAATACGTGCTTCCTTCGAAGCTTCTTAACCTGTCGATCCTCAATTGACAAAGGTTTCTCAACAAACTTCAGGCTCTCATCTATGTGCACATCCGTATGCGGTATGACTGGTGATTCATCAGCTAGACATTTCTTTAGATTGCAAATGTGGAATACATTATGAATACCACTGAGCTCTTCAGGCAAATTTAACTTATAAGCCACTGTTCTGACACCCCAGCGACATAATTTTTTTGGCAGCTGCCAGTTTCAGCTGTGTAACCACCTTTAGGACCTATAAACTGATACCAGGGGCTGCACAAACGGATTTACATGCAGTAGGGGCACCTGTAAACATCTGGTTGCAACCATAGGCTTGCTTGGCATCATCCTAAGCAATTAATTTCACTATATAAAGAGGAGCATTGTTGCAACACTTTGTTCATTCATTTGCAAAGCTTCACAACTTCACTTCTGGAGGTTCCTGGAGCTCAAGCACACTTCCTAGTGATCTTTAGTCATGCATAGGACCCTTGTAAGTGTCCTTAACCCTCTTTGATTCAGTTTAGCTTAGTTAATTAGCTTAAAGTCAAACCGTCGTAATTAGAGTTTGAATTCGTGTTTATTTAAAATTTATCTAGTCATATTTCAAATTGAAAGTACCTATGAGTTGGTAATTATGTGGGCAATAAACCCTTAAAAGGGCACCCTCTGATTCCCACTCTAAGTAGGTCAATTGTCGGGTCAAAGTTAATCTTAAAAAGTCAACAGAAAGCTTATTTTCAAATTAATGCATAATTAGCAATGTAGAACCCATGCGACCTGTTTTATCATTAATATAACTTGGTAATTAATGTAAGAACATGTCTAAACATGTTCAACCCGACAATTTTCAGTTTAGGCTCGGTTCGGAACCGAAAGTCGCATAATTTGACTTTTGCTTTGACTTTCAGTTCTGACCCAATGTAGCATGGTTTAGAATTGCCTTAGAGCTTTATTTGGACCAGGTTTCATATAAGTATAACTCTCTGAGATTATACAACTTGGTTCATTAGTTATCCGATTCATATGCATGTTTTCGTTAAATGCTTAAATGTTGACTATTATGCCCTTTTGACCTTAAAACGTGATTTTTGAAAATATAAAAGAATAGAAACCTTAGTTACCGATTTATAAAGTTGTCCCTAAAATTTGACATTAGTTTGAGGTCTAGATTAGGAGTTATGCTCATTAGCGTAATTAGAAAGCTTTTTATGAAATAAACGGCGTAATTAGCATATAGCCTATCTAAACCCGATTTTTGATACCAAAATTTTTACCCACTGATGTTATATAATATTTTGGGATTTTTGAATATTTTTATTTAATTTTAGGCTGAGCGTAACATAGAGTTCTAAGCTTGATTCGGTAATTGTCGGTTTTGCCCTTTTGGGCTATAAAATGAGTTTTACAAATTATTTTGATACCAAACCTTTTTCTACTGATCTAATATGATAAATAAAACATTTTGAGCCTTCTGGAATAATAAAAATATCAGCTTTCCTTTAAAAACCCGGAAATAGCTCAAAAATCGCTTTTTTAAGCATTTTTAACGCATAGTATGTATTAAAACTATTTTAAACATATAAGGTTTGATGCCTACTGATATTTTCAGTAAATTTTTATATATTAAAAGTAAGCAAAAGTTTTAAACTCAGATTTCCAGTTTTGACCTTTTAAGCCTCTATGAAATTACCAAAATGCCCCTAAGGTGCATAGTTGGTTTTAAATGATAAATTTTACATATATGTAATACCCTACTGTTATAACTTATTAAATTAAGTATTTTTACTGATTATATCATACCTGTAACTCAGATTATTATTTAAACTCTTTTATAACCCTTAAAATGACCAAAATGCCCCTACGGGGCATAGTTTGAGTTTAAATCCATTTCGGGCATAATAGAAGATATCTTACTGATGTCACAACATATTTAAGGCATATTAACTTAGGAAACCTGTATATGACTCTTATGGTTACCCGTTACGCCTCTTTCGCGTTCGGTTCGGTTTATGTAACTAGTTTGCATAAATTGACCGAAACGGGTCAAACCTCATCATTTTTGTCTCAAAATCCAGAATGTGTTTAGTTTACCCATATTACACAAGTCTCCAAACTTGTCGGGTCTAAATCACATTCTATTCCAGTCTTCGCTTAATCGTGCGTTTGAACCGTATCTTCCTTTAAAACTAACCGGTCTAAGTTTAGGCTTAATTAAAGACCCGTTAGGAAATCTAATAGGTTATTAAAAACCTTTGTTCCAGAATAGGAGACCCGGTAAAAGCTACACGCACTTGCTATTTGTGATTAATACTTGCAAAGGTAAATACTTTTAACTTATTTTCCCTATACGGGCTTGGGGTACGGTATATAAAATACCGCTTGGTCGGGCATTGAATTTTTAATTTGTATGAAGATTAATTTATTGAAATGTCCCGTTTAAATTGTTTTGTTTGATTAAAGCCTTTGGGGGGTTAATGACCATGTCCCGGATATCCTTGGCATCATTTTACGAAATGGCCACGACCTAAGCACGGGGTGTAGGCGTACACCCGACAGTGCATAAATAAATAATAAGGTATAACCGCCGGTTTCGGGAATAACCCGCCGCGGGACTATATCATGTGGTGTGTCAATTAATCTTTAACCCGGTGTCAATCCGGACTACTGAACGTATAACAAACATGTAATTCTTTTACAAGTTTATATATAAATAATTATCCCAAGTTATAAAATGTTTTGTGCCTTGTGCATTCAAATCAATTTTCTTAAACCTTTTCAAAATGAGTCAGTTAATTGTATTTACTAGTGTAAACTGACGTATTTTCCCAAAAAGGTTAAGTGCAGGTACTACTCGAAATAGGCTGGCCTCTCCTTAGCATCATTAAGAGTCTCGCAAGCTTGGATGCATTATGAGTCTGTTGAACTATGTTTTCTGTTTATTTGATCTGCTCGTGGATCCGTTTCAACTACGTTGTGATACTTAATATTACAATTTTATTCAGTTGAAATAAATCTATCTTTTGCTTCCGCTGTGCATTTAAAATTGTGTTGTTTGACTATGATGATATCAACTACGTCATGATACTCCCCATCGGGACCACCGGTAATACGTGGAAATATCGGGGTGTGACACCATGCCTATCACTATGTCAAAACCAGATAATTTCAAAGGAAGTAAGGATAACGGAAAAGAGTGGTTCCTAATGGATATGAAACATCCATCTAACACGGTTGATGCGGTTTCCAAGGTACCATCGGCCAACTCTACTTCATATTTCACGCTTAGGGTTTTAACAGGTAAATTCAACAAATTACAAAACTTATCATCTACAAATGACTTATCCGCACCCGAATCAAATAATACCCTTGCATAAACATCATTGATGAGAAAGGTACCTATGATCACATTATCATCCTGAACGGCTTCTCGTGCATCCATTCGAAAGACCCTTGCGTTGGTCTTCTTTACTTCTTCAGGCTTTTTGGCATATTTAGGGCAGTTGGTTTTGATGTGCCCCTTCTCGTTACAGTTATAGCACGTTGCTTCCTTTATCTTCTTGCACTCTATTGTCTTGTGCTCCTTGGATTTGCATAACCCACATGCAGATGGTTTTGACTGAGACTTGGATTCAAACCTGCATTTTCCGAAGTGTCGTTTCTGGCAGGTTTTGCACTTTGGCTTTTCATCTGCTTGCTGACTACCCTTGCCAGACCCAAATTTCTTCTTGTGGTCTGTGGTTCCCTTAAACTTCTTCTCAGACCGTCGTGAGTTATCGTCCTCACGTTTTCTCTTACCTTCCTCTGAGTTCTTATGCGATCTTAGCCTGACCGCATCCAAGGTAAGGGATAAAGATAGGTCAGTTGCTGACCTAAAAGTAGCAGGTCGTGATGCCTTGACACTGGCCTTGATCTCTAGGGCTAAACCCCCAATGAAACGAGCTATTCGCTTGGGCTCCGGTGTTACCAAATATGGAACCAGTCGAGACATTGTATTAAAGCTAGTAAGGTAAGCCTGACAGTCTAGGTTTCTCATTACCAGAGATAAGAAGTCGGACTCAATCTTTTCGACCTCATGATGAGGGCAGTAATTCTCTTTGATGAGTGCAACAAACTGATCCCAAGACAGATTGTACAATGGGATCTTCCCAGTAGCCTGGATTAGAGACCTCCACCAGGCTAGTGCTTCTCCTTTAAACGACTGAGACACATACTTCACAACATCCCTATCAGCGCAACCACTGATGTCTACCACGGTATCCATTTCGTCCAACCATGTTATACAGTCCACATCCCCTTTCTCCCAGTGAAATCCCTGGGCTTGCAGGAGACGAAATATTTATAGGTACAGGACTTACCACGTGGTTCTCGTTTGAGCTCAATCTTCTTCGACGGAACACTATGCTGATTTGAGGAGTGATGATCGTCATCCCTCCTTGATCCATTATGTTTAGAGGGTGGCTTACTATGAGCCTCAGAGTGAGTCTTTGGTTTAGAATGGGGTACTGATAAGGTCCTACTTCGAGTACCGCTTGACTCATTAAATTGCCTATCTATGGCCTTGGTAACAACATTATCAATCAGTGCCTGAAGTTCCGCACCAGTTACGTTGATCCTGGTGGTATCATGATTCTCCCTTGGATGACTGTTGACTTCTTCAGACTCAGCCATGTAGTTTGATTGCTACATAAAATGATGACAATGACTTCTTAGAAGTTTATAATAGATTTGTCATCTTATTAATTTATTAACCATGGCATTTAAAGAACCATATTGGCTAATTTATTAAGTATTTCATTTAGGATTTTTCATTAATAACTCTTGGTTATAATTAAATATAATATTGGCACAAAAGGCCAAGTCACAGGGACAAATTTAAATTTTTTTTAAACCATGATTTCAGAGAATCGAGGTATTAAGTTTTGAATCATAGTTCATTACCTTTCTTGACAGGGTGTTATAGGCTACGACTGTCTTTTGTCTTATATGACAACTAGTGGGAATGCCCGCGCGTTGCAGCGGGTGTCCCCAATGATTTCATATTCAATTATATACGTATAACTGAAAATGAGCCACTATGAATTATATATTAAAAATTAAGAGATGCAACAAAAAAATTATTATATATGAAAAATTAGGGTGTAGTGTAGCTTAGCAGTCCATTTTTTTATTATATATAATATAATATCTTAAAACTATAAGTTATACATTCAATTATGTTTTTTTTTTGCCCAGCAAAAGGAGAAACTTTATTAACCAAACAAAGACAAAACTTAGCAAGCAGCTAAGGCATTTCAATAGACCCCAAACAAAGCAAAACCAATACACAAAGCTAATTAGACACTACAGACTCAAAGCTGGTCCAATTTTCCAAAGCCAAGGGCATTTGGCCCTATACACCATCCAACCGTATGAGTGCTCCTTAACTCTTCCAACACATTAGTATCTAAGTGGGTCATCCCGTTATTATTTCTCTGCGGACTACAGAAAGTCAGTAGAAACATAGCATAGATGACTTATTTCTCCTTAGTTGATCTGCCAACATTATGGGCATGAAAAGGAAGGTAAAGTGAGATACCTGAGTCATACGAGCATGCATTGGATCAGCACGAGAACCGAACTTGTTTTGTAGTGATCTTTCTTGTTAACCCCTTCTTTAGGTGCAGAAGGGTCAAATAAAAACGGGTGCCATTTAATCTGCAGAACCGACTGAATAAATAAAATAGAATAGAACAGCTTAAAGATAGGGAAGAATGGAGAGAATTAGAACCTCGAAATCGTATTGATCTTTCGATAAAGCTACAGCTTTGTCTAGACCCTTTTTGCCCACAAAACACCATGGGCATACACTGTCTGATGTCACATCAATTTTGATGAGCTTCTTCCCGGCATTACTTGCTGATTGAGCCATAATCTGCTATATTTCTGAACATGTGACAATCTTGATCGAGTAACGTCTTCACAATTTCAAAGCTGCTGGGCATCGGGATTTAACCCAAACCTCACACCATCCAACAAACTGCGTTGGTAGTCATACAGTTGGCTAATATATGGTCAGCCGTCTCGTCCACCACACCGCACATAGGGCATGTACTATCCCCATACGCCAGGCCTCTAGTTGCTAAAGCCATGGCAGTCGGATGCAGTGTATCTTAGGCACTGCTAACTTACTCCAAAACACCATTCGGACCCGTGTTTGGAACTGACCATCCGTTAATCTCATTTCTAACTTGCTTGACCGCCGAATACATTGAACCCCATCTATCTGTTTATTTGACCTATTTTACATGCTTTCTTTCTTAAATTTTACATTGTCATATAATACGCTGTGAGCATTACTTAAGTACATGTATATATGGGTGATGAAAAACATACCAATACAAACACCTGCTGGAGCCAAAGAATTGTTGTCACCAAACACAACTTGCTTATTCACAGTAATGTTTGAAAGATCCCAAAGCTTCTCCACCTTGTTCCCTTCAAATCCAGACCCAACTATTTTAGAATGAATAGTACAGGTGTAAATGATCCAAACTACTCGTGGACTACTCAAGAGCGGCTCACTAAACGCTTGAGTTGAGCCAAGCTCAAACAAGGCTTGAGCCTAAAAATAAGCTTGTTTGATAATAGATCCCAAACACGGGTTTCACTCATCGGGTTCCATAAGGCTTGCGATCTTAGACGAACGAGCCTATTATTTATATAATTCTTATTAGTTCTTCTAAGTAGATGTATTAATTTTTACAATGCAACCAAAATCCCCCATTAGAAAAGTAAACTATATTGAATTATATGGACAATGAGTAATGGTTAAAAGAGAAAGAAAGATATAATGATATGGAAACTAACCAAAGGACGTGAGAGTGGAGTCTCGAACACGCGCCAGGTCACTTCCAAAGCTTTAAGAAACACAGCCACAACGACAGGCCTAGTTGTTCTTTATTAATCCCAAACACAGAGGGCTCCTTCTCTACTTAATGCAACCCACGGTCATGATCAACAACCATCATGAGTGAACCAAAACAGAGACAACCTGATTAAGAAAGTTCAAACAAAATGACTCAAATCCATAAACAAAAAGAAAAAAAATGCATTTTCCAGATTTTTTGTTCAGCTCAAGCCAAGTGAAATGAATAAAGAAAATGAAAAAAAAAGCATCTGGGCAAACTGAGATTAAAACCTTAAGTTAACTCCACATATATTTCATGATTAAATGCCCAATTTACTCCATATATAAAAATTATGTTATCTATACGTAGGATGGCAAACAAATAGCCAAGAACACTCATAAAAGTTATAAAAAATACCTTTGTCAAAATCCATTGAGCAAAGGGACCACACAAAAATAACTCCCTACCGTGTCACCATCTCCATTACCATTGAAGCTTATCAACTACCTGCACATTAAAACAATCATAGAGGAGCCATTAACAATTGAGATAAGCCTCAGGGACTATTCATGTAAACTATAAAATGCGTGAAATTAGTCAACCCACATGGACTATTTGTGCAATTAACCTTGAGCATTATAATAAAGGTCAAAACAAGTTGCACCAAGCTAAAGCTGTATTTAGATACGTACAGCTTGCTACAAAGTAATGCAAAATAAAGATGCAATTTTTTTGTGCATCTTGTGACTTATGCTTCTTTCATTTGTACTTTAGGCCATAATGTTTGGTCCCTCCCAAAAGTGGGATTTTATCATCTCATATCCCAATTTACAATGTTCAATCACAAATATAAAATTACAATAAGCAATTATCAACCAAATAATTGAAATATTATCAAATTGATACATATGATCATGACATAGAGCCAATCAGTAGCTAACCTAGGGTTTGGTTAACAGATAGTAGCTATTAACTGCATAAATCAACGAATCATCAAAATAACTCAACAATCACCAACTGTAGGTCCCAATTACAAAAACTTACCGTAGTAAAGATAGAGATGTTAGTCGGCACTTTCTTCGGTGGATGGAAGAACAAGGGTAACCAAAAGCAAGTGCCTGCATTTTTTCTCTCATCCCAACTACCATTACAGGAAACAAACATCAAAATACACTTTTTTTATATGACAAACCAAACATTGAAGATTAAAGGAAGATACTAATATTATATTTTTATAACGTATAAAGCTCTATAGAAAACAATTAAAATAAGCTCACTAACCAAAAAATTGTGGGCTTTGTTGAGTGGCTACAACAAGCTTAAAATTTGAACCATAGTCTTCAACATCTTTTAATCTGGTACAGTAAACCAAGGAGACTCAAAATCGATTGAGAGTCCGGACCCCTGGGCTCCGTATTTCATGCATCCTAGACGCTCCCCATAACCCACGTTCATTGATATTGCTGCTAAAACCTAACAAAGAAACAAACCACAATTCAACCACCTGAACCAAAAATTAACCTTCAACATGCAGAGAAAAAAATCTGAGATAAAAGAAGAACTTACCTTCAAATTTACAAATGCAGTCACCTGAGATCAATCCGCAAATAGAATTAAAACCCTAAATCAATTTATACGGATTAGAACAGAATCAAAGGCAAGAGGCGAAACAAAAAAAATGGAGAGAGGCCGTTTCGGGTCGCCGGAAATTCAACCCTGCAAAACCCTAGTCGCGACTGCGACTCTCCTTCTCGCCCGACCCAAACCACTTCGAATTAAAGGTCACCGGATGTGTTGAAACTTGAGAGGTAGGGGTGTGTTACGTGTAAAAATGTTGATCAAGAGTTTATGAGCGAAGATAGATGAGAAAGAATCACAAAGAGAAGAAGATACTCAAAATCATACGCTACCTTCATTATGGTTCATTCTCCAGTTAAGTACAAACCCAATTACAACTAACAAAGCACACCCTATACTAAGATACAATTACAATACAGCCCCTCTACTATTTGACATGTAACAATACTTCCCCCTATAAGCATTTTTGACCTCAAAAATAAGAAGTTAGGAAAAGTATGCCTTTTTTTTACTCTAAATGAAGCTTCCATGTCACATAGGAAGCTGTGGACTTTTGGTCACCCTCAATTTAATCAAGTTGTTGACCCTTGCAAGCAATTGACCCTCAATGTAGCTGGTAACCTTTTTAGTATTAACACTACCACCAAAAATATCTCCTACTTCCTCAACTTCTATAGTCTGTTGCAACGCCAACAATGATGTTCCAACATCTGACTTCATTTCCCAGTTATAGATCTTCATAATTTGTGTCCTATTTAATTTGTAAAACTTCATACACAGCACACAACTAATATGCCATGATGTGGTAAAAGTTTTCCATGTCTCCTCACTTGTTTGAAAATAGCGATTGACCCACACATATCTGTTCTCTGTTTTATTTAACTTTTCCGACTCCCGACAGTAAAGGTATAAAACCGATGAAATGATAAGATCACCCAACTTCATAATCTTCTCAATGTATCCTTTTATAGCTTCATGCTTCGCAATTATCATATTCAAGTATAGGCTGGTAGCAATAATTCCATGAGGCCCTGACCAACCATCCAGATAAATCTTGAAGTCAACTCTTGAAGCTGATGATATAATCACCCTCATATGCAGCAACATATCTTCTGTATAATTCCAGCAGTACCATAGAAACTTCCAGCACAAACTACTCAAAAGAAAGACAATGTTTTTTGGAATAACATTTACCGTTGAAGGATAATAGCGACTAAAATCAGTGAATACCATCCTGATCAACTCAATACATTCACCATTTGTCATCCTACCACTCCTTTTAGTAGCATTATTATCGATTAACCAGAAGTTCAACATAGGGCATGCCTTGGATTTACTGCATAAATCCATCTGGAACAACACACAATACTCCCCAATTTTAAAATGGCCAACAAGTGTCCTCTTGGTCGAATTCCTTTGAAATAGAAATTGAATATTGACTTCAACTCTATTTCCCATCTTTACTTCAAGTTCTTCATCTAAAAATGGAAAAAACTTTGTATTGAAATCTACTTTGGATTTCCATTTGTGCCACATGTACACCCTTGCCTTCATTTTGAAAAGATCTTTGCCTGTTACACTAGAAAGGAACACAAGACCTGATTCCACTTTTATTATCTCATGGTTGATCATTTTAAACTTGACATTCATATCTACACCATCAAAAAGAACTGTAAAAGCAGATTTATCCATCATTTTCAATTCATTCCTTTGCTCAAATTCACAGCTTTTGTTTTCCAAATGAAAAACAAGTACATGAACTAAACCCTATAAATAACTTGAGCTGCACAACCATTTGTTAATTCCCTGGTGATTTTCTCGTGTGTTCCCAAGGTATATATTCTTTACATCACTTGTGTTCGAAGTGTTATCAAGAAGGTATATAGTTCGACCTGAACTCTCTTCTTCTTCAAACTGAACACCGAATTTGGTCCCTTCAAGTTTGCTCTCCGAAATCAGTTCTGCATGATAATCGCCAAAATCTATTTCATCAAGAGGGACTGATTCTTTCGTTGAGTTCTTTTCAGGTTTCTCTCGAGCCTTGCTTGATGTACAGAGAAGCATAGGACCCAAAGTTACTTTTTTCTCATTACTAACCTTCTTAGACGTCTCCTCAAACACTTGATCAAAACACAAGTCAACCTCCCCGTTTATTTCACTGTTATCCATCTTAGGCATTTCAAAAATCTCATTATTATCCACTACTGACACAACTTCTTGCAAAGCATCCAAACACTTCAATTTCACATCCTTGTTTTCATATTTGCGTGAATCAATACTATCACACAATTTTTGAATACTCAAATCTTCATTTAAAAAGACCATTTCATTTTCAAATTTCTCATTATCATTCTCAGATTCATCATGGATTTGAACCTTAATTTCGCCACTAAACCTTTCAAGCATTTCATCAAACACCTTGTAGGCGGACTCATCAAACGCCCTATCTTCATTACTAATTTCTTGAATCTTACCATCCTTAAAGGATTCATTACCTTCCATTATTTCATCAAGAATTTTCCTAGAATCAAAAACTAATTCCTTTACGTAGAATGAAGATTTAGGATCAAACGGAGAAAATGAATCTTGCAATTTATTAGCATCTATTTTCAAGGCTAAAGAAATAAAGTCTTTCACCTTATGATAACTATATTGATGCCATGTGATGAACACTTCTCTAATTCTTGGTTCTAGACCATCAATGAAAAGGTATATAGCATATACCTCACTCATATCTTCAAAATCCTTAACCCTTTCAAACAAAGATTGAAATACACTACAGTAATAAAAAACAGTACCTTCTTGCCTTATTGACAAGATCTTTTCCAAAGCCATTTCCATGTTGATCCAATAATTTCTTGATTGCTGAACAATGTTGTGAATCACCAGAATTGATGGTTGAACCGTTTCTTTCCCTAATTTGATTGTTGCTGAATAATTCCCAGTTTATTACCTAATATTGATTGTTGTTGTAGAAATTTGTTGTTGCCCTAACTCTAACCCACGGTCGAGAGGAAAGGGAGCTTTGATAACATTGTTACGTGTAAAAATGTTGATCAAGAGTTTATGAGCGAAGATAGATGAGAAAGAATCACAAAGAGAAGAAGATACTCAAAATCATACGCTACCTTCATTATGGTTCATTCTCCAGTTAAGTACAAACCCAATTACAACTAACAAAGCACACCCTATACTAAGATACAATTACAATACAGCCCCTCTACTATTTGACATGTAACAGGGTGGTGGATGAGAGTGATGGAGGAGAATAATGAGATTTGAGGTGGTTTTCGAAGAGATTTCGGGGATGAGGGTTTTGTACCGGTACAAAGGCGAGACGCTTCATTTGCAGGTTTCAATAGCATCAAATCCCATTCAATGGGAATGGGTGAAAACCCTAGAATGCCCCTTCAACCGTCTTAAAACTTTGAAAAACTTTCAATTCTACCCCCTTATAAATGGCTTAGAGTAGCTTGTACATGTACCTTCAAAACTTGTACATAGGTAAAATTACCAAAAGGGTAGAAAACCCAGTTTCTTTAATATAGTAGTATAGATAATTATGGCTCATAGGCCCTACATCACAAATGGATGTTTAAATAATAAAGAGGGATTTTGAATAATCCAATGTAAGGATGACACGTGTGATTTTACGAATCACGTTAGCCAGGAATGTTAACATGTTTTCAGATGTTAACAATGATTTGAATCTCTTTTTAAGCAGGTTTTACCATCATGGCCAGGTCTTATAATGACATGCAAGCTAGGTTATACCCTTTAAGATTCTTATTAACATTAACGCGGAGCAAATCCTTAATTGAGATGTTAACCAGGATCTGAATCTAATTGAGGATCTACCATCATGGCCCTGTCTTAAAATGACACATGGGCTAGGTTTTGTCCTTTTTAGATTTTATTATAATGGCAGAATTTATAAAACGAATGATAATTTTTATTTATTTCATAATTTATGTTTATGCATATAATTAACAAAAATGAAATTTTAAATTAAACCATTCCACTACAAAATTTAAAGAGTACATGTTTGCCCTAAACGGGACTTTAAAAGAAATAACTTGCCCACGCATGGGCTAAACTGAAAAGACATGCCCACACAGGGGCTAAACAGAAACTACAAGTCCTCGTAGGGACTGGTTACAGAAACAGATGTCCACGCAAGGACTTGATTAAACATTAAAGAAATACAAATAAATAAACAAATAAAAGGTTTAATGACCCTTTTTGGTCTTCCCCTTGATTAAGCTCGCCAGACCCTTGAAAATTCCTCGGTTTTGCTTACGCTCTTCCCGAACCTCCTGCTCCACCTGACTCAACCTTTGAAGAATCTCCTGCTGCTACGGTGGCGATATCAATGGCGGCTGCGGGGGCTGCTGATACAGCGGAGGTTGAGGAGGTAGCGGTTGTTGATACCCATAGGGTGGGTACCCAGTCTGATATGGGACTCCAAAGGGCCCCTCGGGATGATAAGCGTTGTAGTTTGCTGCAACCAGGTATGGGTCAACTTCAACATAGTTGTAGTTGGTATGGGCCGGCTGCTCAAATAAGTTGTACGCCGCCGAACCGGCGTATGTAGGAATTGGGTTGTTATAACCCACTGGTGGCGATGCGACCGGTGCAGACTGCACCTCAGAAACAGGGTTCGAAGGCCCACCCATATATGGGTCTTCGTATAGTGGCGGATAATGACTGCCACTAGATGGTTGAGGAGTGCTGATTCGGACTCCCCTCGCACGGACATCCGTGCGGTTGATCTCCTACGCCTTGGTGGCTCCGGAGGCTGTTGTTGCACTGGTGGTGGTGGCGGTGGAGTAACCGCTACAAAGCGCGAATCCTCCGAGGGATCCTGCTGTTGCTGCTGCTGCTGTGGTGAGTTGTGGTAACAAGGAGTAAACACCCAGTCGATCTGGTTAAACCTCGCCTCGTAGCTGTCGGGACCACTATAAGGTGATCCAAGAAAGGGTGACCCATCCGAGATCTCGATAGGGTGTGTAGGCGTTTCGGTTGGAGGCTCGGCAGGTTCCGGATCCTCTTCTATATCCATGGAGAAATGGTCCTCCGGTCCCAATGGGTTATAACCCATTGGTTCATTAATTAAGTTTGTAGGGTTGAACCGGCTTTGGAAGTAGGGTGTTGGATCGTTGAAGGGTGAGTTGGGGTTTTGCAGGGGTATGAAAGAATAGTGTGAGTTATGGGGCTCATTTTCAGACTGAGGCCCAAAAGAATTTAGGTAAGAAGGTGAGGAGTTCAGCAAGACTGAACGCCTCGCGGGTTCTATATGGGTCCTCCAGTTTTCCTGAGGACTTTTGCTTAAGGAATCAGATGGAGTTCGCCGGTGTGATGGCCCGGCCTCGTGATCGTTTGGGGCGATGAGTGGCCCCTTGCCTCTACCTCTTCCACGATATCTAGGTGGCATCTTGTTGATCCTGTCAAAACAAATAAAAGAACAACAAAGAAATATAAAGGACAAAATTAAATTTAAAATTAAAATAAAACAAATTTGGATTAGTCCTAAGCTCTTTGTCTAGACTCGGAAGTCGAGGAATGTGTAAACTGTGTCATTGAGATTAAACACAAAAGGCTAGTGTTTAATTCACTCAATGTTGGCTCTGATACCAACCTGTCACACCCGGATATTTCCACGTATTACCGGTGGGCCCGGTGGGGAGTATCATGACGTAGTTGATATCATCATAGTCAAACAACACAATTTAAATGCACAGCGGAAGCAAAAGATGAATCACATTACAAACCGAATAAAAAGTAATATCAAAGTATTACAAGCGGACTGTAAAGGATCCACAGGCGGATCAAAAGATAAAAAGATCATTGTTCAACAGACTTTAACATCTAGAGCTTGCAAGACTTGATTAATGATGCCAGGAGTAGCCAGCCTATTTCGTCTAGTACCTGCACTTAGCCTTTTTGGAAAATATGTCAGTTTACACTGGTAAATACAATTAACTGACTCATTTTGAAAAGAGTTTAAGAAAATTAGTTTGAATGCACACGGCACAAAATATCTTTTATAACTTGGGACAATTATTTAAAGATAATCTTGTATACAGTTTTACTTATTTGTCGTCCGTCAGGGCCGGTTAGAAGAGCCGGACAAGATTAACTGACACGCCACATGTATAATGCCCACAAGGTTGATTCCTTTAAGAGGATTACCAGTTTTTACATAATGCAACTGTCAGGTGTATGCCTACACCCCATGCTTAGGTCGTGGCCATTTCTTTGAATGATGCCAATGATATCCGGGACATGGTCATTAACCCCCAAGGGCCATATACCAAATAAAACAGATTAAAACGGGTTATGTAAATATATTAATCACAATCCGATTTAAACAACTACATACCCGACCAAGCGGTATTATTATAATACCGTATCCCAAGCCCGTATAGGGAAAATAAGTTAAAAGTATTTACATGAGCAAATATTCAAATTTATCTCAACCGTATTCAATCAACAAGTGCAAGTAGCTTTTACCGGGCTCCTAATCTGGAACGAAGGTTTTAATAACCTATTAGATTCCTAACGGGTCTTAATTAGCCTAAACTTAGACCGGTTAGTTTTAAATGAAGATATACGGTTCCAAACGCACGATTAAGCGAAGACCGGATTAGAATGTGGTTTAGACCCGACAATTTTGTATACTTGTATAATATGGGTAAACTAAACACATTCTGGATTTTGAGATAAAAATGATAAGGTTTGACCCGTTTCGGCTAATTTATGCAAACTAGTTACATAAACCGCACCGAACGCGAATAATGCGTTACGGGTAACCAAGTGAGTCATATACAGGTTTTCTAAGTTAATATGCCATAAATATGTTGTGATATCAGTAGGATACCTTCCATTATGCCCAAAATGGATTTAAATTCAAACTATGCCCCGTAGGGGCATTTTGGTCATTTTAAAGCTCATAAAAGAGTTTAAATATAAATCTGAGTTTCAGGTCTGATATATTCAGTATAAATACTTATTTTTATAAGTCATAACAGTAGGGTATGGTATATAGGTGAAATTTACCTTTTATAACTAAACTATGCACCGTATGGGCATTTTGGTAATTTCACATAAGCTTTAAAGGTCAAAAATTGAAATCTGAGTTTAAAAACTTTTGCTTACTGTTAAAATATAAAAATTTTCTTAAAACATCAGTAGGTATAAATTCTTATATAAGAAAAATGGTTTTAATACATACTATGCGTTTTAAACGCGTAAAAAGACGGTTTTAAGCGATTTCTGGGTTTTTAAAGAAAAGCTGATATTTTTATCATTCCAGAAGACTCAAAATATTTTATTTATTATATAAAATCAGTATCAAAAGGTTTGGTATCAAAATATTATGTAAAACTCATTTTATAGGCTAAAAGGGCAAAACCGACAATTACCGAATCAAAGTTATAACCCTATGTTATGCTCAGCCTAAAAATAAATAAAAATATTCAAAAATCCCAAAATATTATTTTACATCAGTAGGTAAAAAGTTTGGTATCAAAAATTGGGTTTAGATAGGCTTCATGCTAATTACGCCGTTTAATTAATAAAAGGCTTTCTAATTACGCTATTGAGCATAACTCTTAATCTAGACCTCTAACTGATGTGAAAATTTAGGGGCATGTTTATAAACCAGTAATAAAGATTATTGTCCTCTCACATTTTCAAAATTCTTGTTTAAGGTTAAATGGGCATTATGGTCAACATTTAGGCATATAACTGAAACATGCATATGAATCAAATAACTAATGAACCAAGTTGCATAACCTCAGAGGGTTACACTAATCTATAACTTGGTCCTAATAGAGCTCTAAGGAAATTCTAAAACATGCTACATTGGGTCAGAACTAAAAGTCAAAGCAAAAGTCTACTTTTGCGACTTTCGGTTCCGAACCGAGCTTAAACTGAAAATTGTCGGGTTGAACATGTTTAGACATGTTCTTATATTAATTACCAAGTTATATGAGTGATAAAACAGGTTGCATGGCTTCTACATTGTTAATTACGCATTTTTTTGAAAATTAGCTTTCTGTTGAATTTTTATGATTAACTTTGACCCGACAATTGAACTAGTTAGAGTGGGAATCAGAGAGTGCCCTTTTAAGGGTTTATTACCCACTTAATTACCAACTCATAGGTACTTTCAATTCGAGATTTGACTGGAAAAATTTTAATTAATCACGAAGTCAAACCTTAATTACGACGATTTGACTTTAGGCTAATAAACTAAGTAAAACTGAATTAAGGAAGGTCAAGGACTGATGCGTGTGAAGTGTGTATATAAGTTTAAGTATATTTTAAGACCTTTTACACTTTTTTAGCCAAGTTTTAAATTTATAAAACACGATATTTACTAACACTAAACACACATATGGGCAAGTGCACCCATCGTGAGCGTAGTATAGTGTTGGTAAGATACCGAGGTCGTCCAAGGACACAAGAGCTTTTAGTACCGGTTTATCCTCAACGTCTAATCAAATCAAAAGTTTAGAAAAAGGTTTTAAACTAGAAAAATAAAAACTAACTAAAATGCTGAAAAATAAAATAAAATAAAAACAGATAGACAAGATGAATCACTTGGCTCCGACTCGTGTTTAGTGTAACCTTTGATTATTTCCGCACTTTTGCACTATTTAAGAGATTATCTTAGTTATTGTAGTAGGCCCCTCTTTTGAAGGTGACGTTACCCTCAATCCAGTAGTTTGAGTCAGTAAGGATACAATCCTAAAGGGTCGGATTATTGAAAGATAATTAATTTAGTTATTAATGCGTATTGTGGTAGGCCCCTCTTTTGAAGGTGACGTTACCCTCGGCTAAGTAGTCTGAGTCAGCAGGGATACAGTCCTAAATAGCCGGGTTAAAGTATTAATAGTAGCTTACATATGAGGGGATCAAAGAGTTTGGACCCCCGCCATCCAATACCGGTGGGTATTGAAGGAGGTCCTACAAAATTTGACCCAGGTCCTTGCAGGATCTATACACTGAACAAGGCAAGACTCTTACCAAACCGTTCCCTTAACCCCCGACCAGGTAGCCAACATACCTCCATATAGACCGTGGAGATATGAATGGTGAAAATCTTTTATTTTATATAGACAGTAAAATAATGCCAAGACACCACGGACAAACGATAAGGAAGAATCACCTTCAACATAAGAAACTAGTTATTAAAGTCATTAATACATAACCAAGTAAAAAGTGCGAAAAGATTAAAAATAAAAAGTATTATACTAGACACTTGTCTTCACCAAGTGATGTAAGAGACTTAGGCAAACATGGCCTTTGATTGTCAAGAACTCTTACGATCAATCTTGGATCCCGAGACGACTCACACACTCTATGATGGACAATGGATGATGGTGGTGAATGATGGTGTTATGGTGGTGGTGGGTGGTGGGTGAAGTGTGAGAGAGGTGGTGTGCCAAGGGATGGTTTGCAAATGAGCCAAGCACCCCTATTTATAGCCTGAACAGTAGCTCGGGCACAGCCCCGTGTCCAGTGGGCATGGCCCCGTGTCCATCCTCTTCTCTGTCTTCATTATTGCAGTTTGTCTGCATTAGTTGACCACGCCCCCGTGTCCGCTGAGCACGCCCCCGTGTGCAGAAGCGTATCTGTACTATCAAGATTTGCCTGGATTCTGCGAATCTTATAGTTGACCACCGCCCAGTGTCCGCTGAGCACGGCCCCGTGGTGGGCGATAGAAGCTTCTATAGCTTTGTCTTTTATGCTGGCACTTGGGCACGCCCCTATGTTCACTGAGCACGGGGCATGTTCAGCCTTCTGTTCTATTGTTTTGCTTGGGAAGATGCTTTCGGGGAGGTCGGGCATGCCACGTTAGTTCCTTTTCTTGTATTTATGTTAGATTTAGCTGCCTTTTTGCTTCTTTTGTTAATTTGAGCTCATTTAATCCTGAAAATACAAAAGGAAGACAAAAGCACACTTTTTCCAACATTAGTACTAAAAAGAGGTTAGTTTTATGCCACAATTGATGTAATTTATATGTTGCATTTTGCACACATCAAGGACACTTACTGAAGTCCTATGCACGACTAATGACTCCTAGGTAGTGGTCTTGAGCTCCAGGAATCTCCAGAAAAGAAGTTGTGAAAGTTTGAAATGCAAGTGTCCAATGTTTGCAATGTTGGAGTTCTTATATAGGGATTTTGATGCAACTAGATCATGCCAAGCAAGTCTACAGGTGTTATATGATGTCCCCATGTGTCCCTATTGCATGTAAACCCATTTGCACAGCTCCTGGTATGTAAAACAAGGCCTAGAGGCGGTGCAACAGGCTGAACTGGCACCTGCAGGTGTTTTCTGTCACTGGCAGTCCCAGGCGGCCCGCGTAAGGGTCCCCAGAAGCCTTACGCGGCAGGTATGAGGTCCAGGTCAGGTTAAAAATGTTCCAGCAATTGCAATTTAGGTCCCTGGTCCTTTTTAAAGTGGTTTTAACTTCGTTTATTGCACTTTTGGCCCTAAAAATTGACTTTTAAGGGCTCCAAGACATAACCAAACTTTGTTAAGTCCTTGGTTAGTTTTATGATCACCCGAAAAGCCTTAAATTTCAACGTTGATGCTTTTAACCCCTCATATACGAATGTTATCATAACTTTCTCATACTTTATCGAAACCTTGTGAAATTTTTATCACTTATCCTAGTGAGCATAATTAATCGTTACAAAGCTTCGGTGTCACACCCCAATTTTCCACGTGTCACCGGTGGGCCCGGTAGGGGAGTATCGTGACGTAGTTGGCAACATCATGGTCAAACAACACAATATATAAATGCACAGCGGAAGCAAAAGATAAATATATTACATTCCGAATATAAAGTAATATCCAAATATTACAACGGAAAGTAAAGGGGATCCACAGGCGGATCAATATAAGAAAAGAAACTGTTCAACAGACATCAGGCATCTAGAACTTTTAAGATTCCTTATTAACGCCCTGAGCTTCCAGCAAAATTCGTTCAGTACCTGTCACTTAACCTTTTTGGAAAAATACGTCAGTTTACACTGGTAAATACAATTAACCGACTCATTTTGGAAAAAGAGTTTGAAAAGTGGTTCTAGTGCAAACGGCACAAAATATCTTGACACATTGATTAAAATGCACAGAGGCAAAATTAATCCTTTCTAACTTGGGACAATTTTTGTTAATAAAAATCTTGTATCCGATTTACATGGTTGTCCAACACTTAGGGCCGGTGATTATACAATACAAGCCGGACAAGATTAATCGACACACCACAAATATAATCTCACAAGAAGATACCCTTACGAGTGAGTATACGTTATACATATGCAACAGGAGGTGTTATGTCTACACCTTGTGCTTACGTCGTGGCCATTCACTTTTTAAAATGAGCCAAGGATATCCAGGACACGGTCATTAACCCCCAATGTTATTTGTTATCAATCAATACAGATTAAAACGGGATTATGCAATTTAATCATCTCCGATTAAAAGGTTTCTACACCCGACCAAGCGGTATTTTTATAATACCGTATCCCAAGCCCGTATAAGGGAAAATAAGTTAAAAGTATTTACCTGAGCTAGCAATTGCAATTTATACTCAGCCGTATATTCTAATCAGCAAGCACGAGTACTTCTACTGGGGCTCTCAATCTGGAATGAAGGTTTTATTAACCTATTAGATTCCTAACGGGTCTTATTGAAGTCGTAACTTAGACCGGTTAGTTTTAAGGAAAGTTTACGGTTCAAACGCATGATTAAGCGAAGACCGGAATAAAATGTGATTTAGACCCGACAAGTTTGAAGACTTGTATAATACGGGTAAACTAAACACATTCTGGATTTTGAGATAAAAAGGATAAGGTTTGACCCGTTTCGGCTATTTTATGCAAACTAGTACATAAACCGAACCGAACGCGCCTGAGGCGTAACGGGTAACCATATGGGTCCTAAACAGGTTTCCTAAGTTAACATGCCTTAAATATGTTATGATATCAATAGGATACCTTCCATTATGCCCCAAACGAGTTTAATCTCATATTAAGCCCCGTAGGGGTATTTTTGGTCATTTTAAGGATTATAAAAGGAATTGATTTATCTTCTGTGATCCGGGTCTGATTAATTCAGTAAAATGGTTATTTTTAACAGGGTATAATATTTGGTTATAAGTCTTGTATGCCAAAATAGTTTTAAACCCTAACTACGCGTATAATACGCGTATAACGCCGTTTTAAGCGACGTACGGGTTAAAATAGTATTCTGAGTTTCCGGGTCAGTTTAACAGGTTAAAAATATTATAATTATTATTTAAAATCAGTAGCAATTGGATTGGCGCCATTTGGACGTGTAAAACTCATTTTATGGCCGAAAAGGGCATTTTCGGTATTAACCGAATTAAGGCTCTAATCCTAGCTTATGATCAGTTTAAAAATAATTAAAAATCTTCAAAAATCCCAAAATATTATTTAACTTCAGTAGGTAAAAGATTTGGTGCCAAAAATTGGGCTTAGATAGGTTTTATGCTAATGACGTTGTTTAATTAATAAAAATGCCTATAATTACGTCATTAAGCATATCTCCTAATCTAGACATCCGATTGACATGAAAATTTACATACATGCTTAATAATCAGTAATAAAGATTTTGGTACTTTTATATTTTCAAAATTCTCGTTCTACGATCATAAGGGCAATATGGTCATAATTAGGCATTTAACGGAAACGTCGGACGATTAGGGTTTCGAGTGGTATAAACGCAGAGGCTTATACACACAAGTAACTAGGTCCTAATGGAACCTTAAAGCATGACTAAACCTATACAAATCGGGTCAGAACCGAAGTCAAAGCAGAAAGTCAAACTACGCGACTTTCGGCTCCGAATCGGTTCAAAACAGGGAGTTGTCGAACCAAACAAGTTTAGACAAGTTATAATACTTATTTTCAGTTTATATGAATGTTAAAACAGATTATACGCCTTCCGTATCGTTAAATATGCGTTAAACGATTCTGTTGACTTTTTCGGAAGAAGTTTGACTCGAAGAACGACCTAGTTAGGATTGGAATCAGTGAGTGCCCTTTTAAGGGTTAATAACCCACATAATTACCCACTTGTAGGAACTTTCATTTCGACAAATCTCTGGACCGTTTGTGTTTTAACGAGAAGTCAAACCGTAGTTACGACGGTTTGATTTCTAGGCTACTAACTAAGGAAAACTTGATCGAGAAGGGTTAGACATACTTACACTTGATTAATGAACGATTAGGAAGGCTTGGAAAAGATCCCTATGCTCCAGAAATGTTCAGTTGATGATATGAAGGAATGAACACAAACTTGACATTATGTAGGACTTTTATATATTGATCAAAGATCATTTGATTGTTGACATGAGAGTCTACACATGTTATAAGATGCATCCAAGTGCCCCCTAGTGACTCAAAACCATCATAGGCAGCCCATGGTATCACAACAAGTCATTTGGAGTCGGTTTGAGGGCTGAACAGGCAGCTGGAAGTTATTTCTGCATCTGGGTAACCCCTGCGCATCGTAGGGTAAAAACCCATACGGTGCGCAAGCCTTCTGCAGCAGGTTTCCAAACTTTCTTTTATTGCACTTTCAGTCCTCGGTCCTTCTAAACATCGCTTTCGCACTATTCTTTGCATCTTAAATCCTTAATATTGACATATAGGGGCTCTAAGACTTATACCCACTTTGTGAAGCCCCCGGATAACTTTGTGATCACCCGAAAAGCCCTAAATTCCAATGTTAACGATTCTAACCCTCACACACGAATTTTATCACAACTTTCTCATACGGTAACGAAACTTGGTGAAATTTTTATGGTACATTCTAGTGAGCATATTTAATCGTGACAAAGTTTCGGGTTTGCTAAAAGGTCACTCAGAGGTATACTTTAAACATGTTGACACATTTAACCCCTGTAGTTTGAACTTTCTCACTTTCTTCCACAATTAGCTTCGTATGATCCATGATTCACTCGTTTAAGGGTATAAACATCGTGTAGGGTTATTGTGAAGTATATTTATTCATTGTTGACACTTTGAACCCTTGTATTTACATAGTTTCATTGTTTGTCAACTTTAGTCCTTCAAGAACATTCTTTCACACGTTCAAAGGTTATGACACGTGTCAAGACATTATAGGACGTAAATTTTCGGGGTGTTACATCCTCACCCCCTTAAAAGAAATCTCGGCCCGAGATTTACTGAATTAAAGGAAGTATTCTCTGCCTATTAATGGCAACTTACAGATGGTTAGGAATTTGTACGATCTTATTTGTTGTTTCCAATGCAACTTTCAGATCCTGTATATCGGACTTACCAATCTATTGTCCTAACAACAGATATTTAACATTCCATCTTTACAAGGTCTCCAAGGAGCAGCCTTGACGCCTTTATCCTAACTATTATAGAATAGCTTATCTTAAGGTGAGATGGTTATTCTTAATCGTTGTTAAAATAGGGTTGTGGTAATGAGTGCATAAGCAAAATGAACCGTCTTTCTTATTTAACAAATATCAAACTCTTAGAATATCGAGTTAGGATATATGAATCTATATCTTAAAATTTTCTTAATCAGGTTTTCGGTTGTTCCATAATCAACATGGAGTTCTTACAACACTCTAACCCAAAGCAGGATGTTAATCTTAACTCTACCTGCCTCTAGAGAGGTAAACAGGGTAACTTAGGAGAAGCTAACCAAGATATAAGGAGGTTGCAGAGATTTTCCTATCTCAGGCTCCCGTTCACTCATCATTGTCCGTGTCAAATGAGTGACACCTTTATGTTATTAGTCCATGAATTCCTTAATCAGGAATATTTACTTGGAAAATTTCATTTTGGATATCATCTTTGAATACTACTAGTCGACATTAGTACAATACGACCATTGGAATATCTCAGGGGTTCCATGTATTAAACCTCCATGCTGATCAGACATGGAAATAATTTATGGGACACACTAGGATACGCCAATCCTCATATGACACTTTTATCAAACATAGTTTGGCATTCGCAGGCGATAGAAAACAACGAGAGAAATAATTAAAATAACATATGTTGTCGTACTCTATGCAAAGAAAGTGTGTTGTTTAGATTTTCGGAAGAATTCCTTGCCGATCTATAAGAATCGGTTACCATGGTTTCCTTGGTAGTTATTTCTTGTGGATATAATAAACATTTTGCTAAGTTTATAGTTCAGGAAGATTTATTATTGTCCGTATTAAAAACAGGACACTTAGCAGGAATTATCATTGATAAATGATAATGGAGTTTATTGTACAAGTGCTTATATTAAATTAGAATGGAGATTTTCACAAACTAGGCACCTAGCTCAGTTGGCTAGGCGCGCGAAAGGGTGCGGCCGGCCTAGACCCGGGTTCGATTCCGGGGACGGCCATTTCCACCATTTTTGCGACTTACCTTTTTTCTTATAGGAACAGAAAAATAGTTCTGGTAAATTTTCTACTTGTAAGTTTTACTTTACACTTAATATATATATAGCCCTTATGAAAAGTTTTAAAACTTGCTATACTTATAGTTTATGAAGGATTTACTGGTATCCGAACCAAAATAAAACTCTTAGCATTTAAATTACTGATAACATGTCAAGGAATGTACCTGATGTCATTATTTATGGACTAGCTTAGGCATTTTAGGCGCTTTCAATTTTAGGCTTTACTTCCTCAGCCGCATTTCCTTTGACAAGTTTAGGGCACGTAGTCTTGATGTGGCCCTTCTCATTACAGCCGTAGTAGACTGCATTCATCATGTCCTTACAGTCCATCATTTTATGTCCCTTAGCCTTGCAGATCCCACAAGCCCTGGGCTGCGATTTGGATTTTGGTTCGAACCTGCATTTCCCAAAATGGCGCTTCTTGCAGGTCTCACATACTGGTTTCTGGTCGGACTTTTGTTTGTTCTTTTTCTTAGAACTCTGGGAGTTATCTACCTTCCTTTTCCTTTTTGGTTCATTCTTTACATCAGGGGAATGAACGAGATCCTCCTTAAGAGTAAGGATGTGTGGTCCCAGATAAAATTTGGACCGAGCAGCATGGGACTCCTTGAACTTTTTCACCGCCTTCTTCACAGCTTTTCCAACAGCTGCGTCTATCATAGTTTGAAGGACATCTTTGGAAATTTTAAGGTTCACAATTTCAGCATCATTAGCATGCGTCGTGCCATCAATGGCGCGATTGACTGTTGTCTTATCCTTGGTTGCCATACTTTCTATTGGTTCCTAACACCAAATGAATCATTTATTTAGTTGAAATCCAACAACCGTTATTCATCATTCTGATGGCTTTAATATATACTAACCATGGTATTAATAACCCATACCGGCTAATACAGCACTAACATTCTTAATGAACGTTATTTAAAATATATCAATTTTACTTAGCCTAGGTCGCAAAAGACCATCAATGGCATTAAAGATTTGGACCTAGTCCATCCCTTTTCTGACAGAGGATCAAAACGTCACATCTGTCTTTATTATATTTAAGAATTTAGGCAGCTTGAAAGCTGGCCATAGGAATATCAGAAAAGAGTGATTCCTATTAGATATAATATATCCATCTAAGGTTTGTTGGAGCATTTCTAAAATATCATCAGCTAATGTCTACTCGTATAAAATGACCGAAGACCTAATCAGACGAAGACAACAGTTCTCAACAGTCATCGTTCATTATTGAATCACATGTGTCAGCATCACATAGATTTCTGCATAAACTGCTTGATAAGGAAAAGTACCTGCTATATAGTTATCCTTTTGCACCATCTCCTGGTGTTCATCTGGGAGACTTATGCGCTTGTTTTCCTGGCCCTTCCAGGCTTCTTTATAAGCTTTGGGCAGTTGGTTTTGATGTGCCCTTCCTCGTTACAATTGTAACATGTGGCGTTCTTCATCCCCTTGCAATCTAAGGTTTTGTGACCCTTGGTCTTGCAAATTCCACACAGTTTAGCGCGTGGGTCTATTGTACATTTTCCAAAATGTTGCTTTTTGCAGTTATTGCATTTGGGTCTGTTATCAGACTGACTCGAGTTCTTCCTAAACTCGGAATCCTTCCCTCGCTCCAAGCTTCCCTTCTTCTTCTTGTTAGCTTGATGAGAGTTTTCCTCCTCTCTTTCACTTCTTCTCTCGCCAGAAGCCTTAACAGAATTAATTCTGATTGCGTCTAAGGTGAGAGATAAGGATAAGTCCACCGCGGACCTATATGTGGTTGGCCTAGATGCTTTAACATTCCCTTTTATCTCTGGTGCTAGGCCTCCAATGAAACGCGCTATGCGTTTAGGTTCAGGGGTGACTAGATAAGGAACCAGGCGGGACATAGTGTTGAAACTTGTCACATATGCCTGACAATCCAAATTCTCCATGACCAGAGTCAAGAAGTCTGATTCTATCTTTTCTATTTCATGCTGAGGGCAATAGTTTTCCTTGACTAATGCAACAAATTGACCCCAAGATAAGTTGTAGAGTAGAACTTTCCCCGTGGCTTGGAGCAGTGATCTCCACCATGCCAACGCTTCTCCTTTAAATGATTGTGAAACAAATTTCACAATATCTTGCTCCGCACAACCGCTGATGTCAACAACAGCGTCCATCACATCGAGCCATGTCATGCAATCGATGGCTCCTTCTTCTCCTGTAAAGTCTCTGGGCTTGCAGGAGACAAAATTTTTATATGAACAGGTCTTAACTGGTGCCTCTTGATGAAACACAACTTGTCTAGACGGAATACTCCTTTGATTTGACAAGTCATGAACATCGTCCTCCCTTGACTCATGTGTTTTAAGAGGGGACTTACAACGAGCCGCAGATAGAGTCTTAGAGTGGGTATCATTTGACTCATCATACTGCCGATCAAGTGCTCGAGTAACAGCATAATCTATTATTGCCTGCAGTTCTGCTCCAGTGACATTAATTCTGGTAGTATCATTGCTCTCCTTCAAGTGACTGTTAACTTCATCTAATCCAGCCATGTAGCTTGATTTCTACATAAATATTAACAATGATTTATTCAGAGATTAATATGGAATCATCATCTTTGACGATTTATCAACCATGGTAATATAAACCATATTGGTTAACTTGTTAGTTATATTTAATTAGTATTTTCCATTATAATTTATCCTAGTTATGAAACATTAAGGATATTAAAGTGGCGCATAAGGCCTAGTCACAAGGACAGTTCTAAATTTGTAAGCCATGATTTCAGAGAATCGAGGCATTAAGGTTTGAATCACATTCATTACCTTGACAGGGAGTTGTAGACTTCAACTGTCTTTTGTCTTTTAGGACAATAGATATAGCCCGTGGGCATTTCCCTTCTGAGGGACGGTTATAATATGATCATCTTCTCAGATGCTATTAGTCGAGATTGTATGGATCCTACCGACTATTATGCTTGGACCTGGTCCAACATTTTTGGACAGGAGGTCAAGGACTACCACTGTCGTTGCCTTTTCGGACAACAAGTTTAGCCCGTAGGCACTTCATCACTACTGGATGTTTATAATGTGATCATCTTATAGGATGACACAAGCCATGATTTCTAAATCAATAGACTAAATAAGGAAATTGGAAGAATCTAATATAAGGATGACTGTTGTGATTTTATCGAATCACATTTGTCAGGAGTGCTAACACGTTCTTAGGTGTTAACAAGGATTTGAATCTCTTGAGTAGGTTTCACCATCTTGGCCGCATAGGCTAGATTTCACCTTTAAGATTCTTTTTAAAATGCCTACTGGCAGGGCAGGAAGGATATTTATTTTATTCAGGATTTTTATCATAAATCCTAATTTATAATTTAATAATAGCACTAATGGCCTAGTCGCGTAGACAAGTTTAATTTATAAGCCAAGATTTCAGAGAATCATGGCAATTTATGAATTTGTAATGGCACAAAAGGCCTAGTCACGTGGACAAGTTTAATTTATAAGCCATGATCGTCTGGGATCGAGGCATTTAGGTGTGAATCAAAGTTCATTACCTTTTCTTGACAGGGAGCTGTAGGCTACCACCGTCTTTAGTCTCAGAGGACGTTAATTATAGCACGTAGGCACTTCCCTTCTAAGGGATGTTATTTTCCATTCATTTCCTATTTCATGTTTAGAATGAAAACTTAATTTAATCAATCCATCATATGAAAATAGAAGTACAGAGTTGCCCTAAGCGGGTCTTTGAAAGGATAATGTGTCCTTAAAGGGACTGAAAGATAAATATGTCCTTATAAGGACTATCAAAGAAACGATCTGTAGCAAAAGGAGTTTCTTCTTCATTTTATGCTTTCTCCTTGGTTGCACGTTTCATCCTGGCCGCGGTACGAAGCTCAGCATCTCAAGGCTCCGGGTGTGGAGAACTCCTATTACGGCTTCTTCGCTTGGCGACGTATCCAATATATATGAAAATTTTGGAGAAAAAGATTTCCAGATAAGGATTGAGAATATTCCTATGTTAAGTCTAGACTCAGAAGCTTTAGGAATGTGCAATTGTGTCATTGAGATTAAACACATAAAGCTAGTGTTTAATTCACTCAATGTTGGCTCTGATACCAACCTGTCACACCCCAATTTTCCACGTGTCACCGGTGGGCCCGGTAGGGAGTATCGTGACGTAGTTGGCAACATCATGGTCAAACAACACAATATATAAATGCACAGCGGAAGCAAAAGATAAATATATTACATTCCGAATATAAAGTAATATCCAAATATTACAACGGAAAGTAAAGGGGATCCACAGGCGGATCAATATAAGAAAAGAAACTGTTCAACAGACATCAGGCATCTAGAACTTTTAAGATTCCTTATTAACGCCCTGAGCTTCCAGCAAAATTCGTTCAGTACCTGTCACTTAACCTTTTTGGAAAAATACGTCAGTTTACACTGGTAAATACAATTAACCGACTCATTTTGGAAAAAGAGTTTGAAAAGTGGTTCTAGTGCAAACGGCACAAAATATCTTGACACATTGATTAAAATGCACAGAGGCAAAATTAATCCTTTCTAACTTGGGACAATTTTTGTTAATAAAAATCTTGTATCCGATTTACATGGTTGTCCAACACTTAGGGCCGGTGATTATACAATACAAGCCGGACAAGATTAATCGACACACCACAAATATAATCTCACAAGAAGATACCCTTACGAGTGAGTATACGTTATACATATGCAACAGGAGGTGTTATGTCTACACCTTGTGCTTACGTCGTGGCCATTCACTTTTTAAAATGAGCCAAGGATATCCAGGACACGGTCATTAACCCCCAATGTTATTTGTTATCAATCAATACAGATTAAAACGGGATTATGCAATTTAATCATCTCCGATTAAAAGGTTTCTACACCCGACCAAGCAGTATTTTTATAATACCGTATCCCAAGCCCGTATAAGGGAAAATAAGTTAAAAGTATTTACCTGAGCTAGCAATTGCAATTTATACTCAGCCGTATATTCTAATCAGCAAGCACGAGTACTTCTACTGGGGCTCTCAATCTGGAATGAAGGTTTTATTAACCTATTAGATTCCTAACGGGTCTTATTGAAGTCGTAACTTAGACCGGTTAGTTTTAAGGAAAGTTTACGGTTCAAACGCATGATTAAGCGAAGACCGGAATAAAATGTGATTTAGACCCGACAAGTTTGAAGACTTGTATAATACGGGTAAACTAAACACATTCTGGATTTTGAGATAAAAAGGATAAGGTTTGACCCGTTTCGGCTATTTTATGCAAACTAGTACATAAACCGAACCGAACGCGCCTGAGGCGTAACGGGTAACCATATGGGTCCTAAACAGGTTTCCTAAGTTAACATGCCTTAAATATGTTATGATATCAATAGGATACCTTCCATTATGCCCCAAACGAGTTTAATCTCATATTAAGCCCCGTAGGGGTATTTTTGGTCATTTTAAGGATTATAAAAGGAATTGATTTATCTTCTGTGATCCGGGTCTGATTAATTCAGTAAAATGGTTATTTTTAACAGGGTATAATATTTGGTTATAAGTCTTGTATGCCAAAATAGTTTTAAACCCTAACTACGCGTATAATACGCGTATAACGCCGTTTTAAGCGACGTACGGGTTAAAATAGTATTCTGAGTTTCCGGGTCAGTTTAACAGGTTAAAAATATTATAATTATTATTTAAAATCAGTAGCAATTGGATTGGCGCCATTTGGACGTGTAAAACTCATTTTATGGCCGAAAAGGGCATTTTCGGTATTAACCGAATTAAGGCTCTAATCCTAGCTTATGATCAGTTTAAAAATAATTAAAAATCTTCAAAAATCCCAAAATATTATTTAACTTCAGTAGGTAAAAGATTTGGTGCCAAAAATTGGGCTTAGATAGGTTTTATGCTAATGACGTTGTTTAATTAATAAAAATGCCTATAATTACGTCATTAAGCATATCTCCTAATCTAGACATCCGATTGACATGAAAATTTACATACATGCTTAATAATCAGTAATAAAGATTTTGGTACTTTTATATTTTCAAAATTCTCGTTCTACGATCATAAGGGCAATATGGTCATAATTAGGCATTTAACGGAAACGTCGGACGATTAGGGTTTCGAGTGGTATAAACGCAGAGGCTTATACACACAAGTAACTAGGTCCTAATGGAACCTTAAAGCATGACTAAACCTATACAAATCGGGTCAGAACCGAAGTCAAAGCAGAAAGTCAAACTACGCGACTTTCGGCTCCGAATCGGTTCAAAACAGGGAGTTGTCGAACCAAACAAGTTTAGACAAGTTATAATACTTATTTTCAGTTTATATGAATGTTAAAACAGATTATACGCCTTCCGTATCGTTAAATATGCGTTAAACGATTCTGTTGACTTTTTCGGAAGAAGTTTGACTCGAAGAACGACCTAGTTAGGATTGGAATCAGTGAGTGCCCTTTTAAGGGTTAATAACCCACATAATTACCCACTTGTAGGAACTTTCATTTCGACAAATCTCTGGACCGTTTGTGTTTTAACGAGAAGTCAAACCGTAGTTACGACGGTTTGATTTCTAGGCTACTAACTAAGGAAAACTTGATCGAGAAGGGTTAGACATACTTACACTTGATTAATGAACGATTAGGAAGGCTTGGAAAAGATCCCTATGCTCCAGAAATGTTCAGTTGATGATATGAAGGAATGAACACAAACTTGACATTATGTAGGACTTTTATATATTGATCAAAGATCATTTGATTGTTGACATGAGAGTCTACACATGTTATAAGATGCATCCAAGTGCCCCCTAGTGACTCAAAACCATCATAGGCAGCCCATGGTATCACAACAAGTCATTTGGAGTCGGTTTGAGGGCTGAACAGGCAGCTGGAAGTTATTTCTGCATCTGGGTAACCCCTGCGCATCGTAGGGTAAAAACCCATACGGTGCGCAAGCCTTCTGCAGCAGGTTTCCAAACTTTCTTTTATTGCACTTTCAGTCCTCGGTCCTTCTAAACATCGCTTTCGCACTATTCTTTGCATCTTAAATCCTTAATATTGACATATAGGGGCTCTAAGACTTATACCCACTTTGTGAAGCCCCCGGATAACTTTGTGATCACCCGAAAAGCCCTAAATTCCAATGTTAACGATTCTAACCCTCACACACGAATTTTATCACAACTTTCTCATACGGTAACGAAACTTGGTGAAATTTTTATGGTACATTCTAGTGAGCATATTTAATCGTGACAAAGTTTCGGGTTTGCTAAAAGGTCACTCAGAGGTATACTTTAAACATGTTGACACATTTAACCCCTGTAGTTTGAACTTTCTCACTTTCTTCCACAATTAGCTTCGTATGATCCATGATTCACTCGTTTAAGGGTATAAACATCGTGTAGGGTTATTGTGAAGTATATTTATTCATTGTTGACACTTTGAACCCTTGTATTTACATAGTTTCATTGTTTGTCAACTTTAGTCCTTCAAGAACATTCTTTCACACGTTCAAAGGTTATGACACGTGTCAAGACATTATAGGACGTAAATTTTCGGGGTGTTACATTCGGGTTTGCTCAAAGGTCACTCAGAGGTGTAAATTAAACATGTTGACACATTTAACCCCTGTAGTTTGTAATCTCTCACTTTCTTTCACAATTGGCTTCGTATGATCCATAATTCATCCGTTTAAGGGTATAAACATCGTGTAGGGTTATTGAAAGGTATATTTATCCAATGTTGACACCTTGAATCCTTTTACACACGTAAATTCTTCGTTTGTCAACTTTAGTCCCTTTAAATTAATCCTTTACACGTTTAAAGCCCATGACACGTGTCAATATAATATTGGACATGAATTTACGAGGTGTTACATTAATAAGTAGGAACATGAAAACGATGATCAAACGCAAAACTGTGATGTATAGCATGCTTGAAAGCCGAATAAATGACAACTTTATACATAAAATGGGTGTTATTTGTTGATTTGAAATTATTATTCATTATTACATGTAAGTGTAATGATACACCGGTCGTTGTTTCACCAATGAGTCATTTGTGTAATGGGTTTTATTCTAAAACAAATGTGTAATCAAGTCCAATGAGTTGGGTGAACAACTTGCGCGATAGACTTGTAGTGCGATCATTAATGTGCCCTTTGTAGGGGTGAGCAAGTTTAGGTCCGGACTGAAAATAACCGAGAACCGAACCGAAAATATACCTAACCCGACCTGAAACCAAGTACCTAGGTATTTAGATCGGTTCCAATTTTTCATATACAATAGGGTCGGGTCGGGTCGGTTCTCGGTTCTTTTCATGGTGAAACCCGACTTGGACCTATGGACCGGAACCGACCCTATATTTAGGGTAGTGAATCGGTTCTGTATTTTATGTTTGATCGGTTCTCGGTTCGGGTCGGGTTTTTCCTTTTGCTCACCCTTAGCCCTTTGTATATAGGGCATTGATAAGTCGCGTATCTTTTGAGCGATTGTTGCTTAAAGCTTTGGTTGCACCCGAAGGTGAGTTTTCACAACCTCTATTCAAATTATGTTTTTATAAACCGGGGAAGAAACATGCTCTATAATGTTTTATTTGAGTTGATATGGTTAATACTTAATAGACAATGTCATAGTGTAACCTATGATTGTCCTTGAGCAAGGGCCTTTATTTATCCCGTTGAGGGCTTATCCATGGACATTTTCCCTACCGCCATAATCATTAGCCTTTTGGAGGGAGGGCACAAGATATATTGATAGATTTATCGGGTTTTGACAAACCCCAAGCTTGTCAACTGGTTGGTCCGGTCCTTGACGATGAATGTGTTGAAAATTTTTATATGGGAAACAATTAAGGTTTTGTTTTGATTATGGGCTCTTGCTTGCGAACTTTCGTGTTCTTTGCTAGTTTATGATGTTACATGTTGGTCTAGGGTTATCATGTGTTTCAAAATTGGAAAGTATTTTGGTTACTTTACGCAATATAAAACCTGTGAACTCAATAGCCATTGTTTTGACACTTTTTAGCATGTTTTCTCAGGTACTTTCGAGCAATAGAACGGTTGGAATATCTGGATCCTTGGTTTGAAAGGCGTTCAAGTTCATTAGAAGTCTTAGACAAAGTATTTCCGCTGCGTTGCAATGATACCAATAATTTTCATTCCCATCCTTCTTCTCCCTAGGAATTGAACGGACCAGGTTCACCTATTCGAGAGTGAGGAAGCTAAACCAAAAAGAAACTTCCCAATTTTTATGTCCTACGATTCTACTAGTTTGGAAACTAAGGAGAAGGACATGGGGTGCTAGGTTAAAAAAGCGAGAACTCTAAATTCTCCCCAAGTAGGATTTGAACCTACGATGAGTCAGTTAACACCTGACCGCTCTGCCACTGAGCTACTGAGGAACAACGAAGGAAGGTGACTCTCGTTCTTTGGGCCAACCTACGACCGGAGTTCGTCACCCTCAATCTATTCTATTTACAAATCATGAATTATCTACTTGGTTGCACCCCCTCTTAAAAGCTAAAAAAAGGCTTACGAACACGAACAGGAAGGATGAAAGCGAGTTGGTATGTTAATTCCTCATCTGCAAATCAGCCTTTCTCGTGGGTTATTTTCTTGACGAATAAGTAATTCTAGGAATAAAACCTTTATCTAATTCGAAAAACAAAGGGATTAGGAAATAAAAGTGCTAATGCTACAACCAAGCCATAAATTGTTAAAGCTTCCAAAATATCTAGACTAAGCAATAAAGTACCTCCTATTTTTCCTTCCCCCTCTGGCTATCTCGCGATACCTTCTACAACTTGACCCGCAACAATTCCTTGACCAACTCCAGGGTGGTGTGGCATGAAATTGCCTTTGAAATTGACTAGTATGCAAGGGTACCAAGAAGAACGACGAAGTGCCGAGAAAGGCTGTAATGAAATAGCCTAGACAACTGGTATTGATTATATATACATTAAGTCCTATGAAAAGGTAAAACTTGATTGATTGTGATGATAACTACTATAGAAGTCCTCCACAAAATTTCAAACAAGGGAGAAGTTGTTACGTTTTCAGAGCAACACTTGATTGATTGTGACAACATAAATAAGGGTTACACTTTTGGTAGGCCACGAAAAACTTTCAAATTTATTTTAAGTGAAAAGAGTAAGGGTTGTGTTTATAGAAATAGTGACTACGCATTTAGAGGTGAAAAGGGCGATTGTGAATATGAGATGGTCGGTATCAAATTATTAATTAATCGATGTTTAGATTTATAAATCATTCTCTAATTGTATTTAAATTTTGTTGTGTAGTATGAAGTGTGACACTCGACAAAAATCGGATCGTCATCGAACCATAGTATAAACTTGATTTATAAGATATAATGTATTTGTGGTTTGATTATAAATCATTTAGTCTTTTTAAGGCTAACGAGTCCGTTTTGTAAGTCGTAAAACGCTTTTGATAGTTTTAAGACTTACCAGCAACCGTTGTGAGCAGTTAAGCGAACCAACATCAGTCTAATAATCCACCTATGATTCGTCCACGTATAATATTTACATAATTAATCTACGTGTAATAGCCAAAGGGTTTGGGTCCTCGAGTGTGAGATTTAGGCAAGCGCATGCGATACGTAGTGTTTGGACACATATACGGTCAACACCGCGCATCAGATAACAAGAATTCGCGAGTTAATCATAAAATATATGTTTGGAATACTTATGTGTTATTGAAAAAATATTTTTTTATAAATTAAAGTAACTTTCGGGTCATTGAAAACGACAAGAATCGACAAGCAGATCAACTTACGCGATTTCAACAAGCAACGAGAGTGCGCGTGACATTTAATGCCACATTAGCAAAATACTAATATTTTGAGTATAAAATATTTATTTTAATTTATAAAATAATTTGTATTGAAATCTACGCGAGAAAATGAGAATTCTGAAGCAAAAACAAGCTGAAACGGAGTTGTGTGCACACAATGGTGGGCTGAAGAAGGATGGGCTTGGCTGATGGGCTTGAGACCCAATCCACCAAACACTATTTTTATATACCCCTTTATACCTACACATCCTTCATTCTTCACTAACACTTTCTCTCTCTATCTCCCTTCTCTCTAACCTCTCTCTACATTCTCTTTCTAGAATACAAGACCCGGCGACGAGAATCCAGTCACCAGACGGCGGAGCCGCGAAGGCAGTCAACCATGGTGGCGCGCGACGTTACAAACACCGGTGGCGGTTTTCCGACGAACCTTCCGGCGACCGTTTTCCGGCCGAAGGTACACTTTTTATGCTAATTTCGATGTTCCAAACACCATGATGAGGTCCGTTTTCTATAATTCGAAACAGTTAAAGCCGCAAAGCAACTCCGGCGAGAATTCCAGCCAAATTCTATCAAGCTTGTTTTCAAGTTTTCTTTTCATGCATGTCAAGATCTTACCTTTAAGATCCTCCATGCATTTTTTCGTGTCAATCTATTTTCCGGCGAAATTCTGGTAATATTCTTAATATAGATTCGTCTTGTTTTTGCATTTAAATCTTGTTTTTAAGCAAAGTTGTTCACATAACTAATGGGGTTTTCACTAAATCAACGAAAACAAGGAAATACTTGGTTTGAATAAAAGATTTCGGTGGATTGGGGATGTATGTGTAGGCTGTAGGTATCGATGCATGTGTATGTGTTCTTGTTCCTTGATTTATGCTTGTAAAAATGTTGTTTGTGTGAGTTTTTCCATGCATGTAAAGATGGTTTTAGGACAGATTATATACTGTGATTTTATCATATTTTTGATCTAACATAGCTCATGAAAATGTATGAAAACTTGTCTAGATGTTTGATGACGTTTTATGTGTGATTTGGTGCCCTAAAAGGGGGTAAAAATGGATATTTATTCATGCATGTGGGATTTAAGTACAATCTGATTTTTTATGAAGTAATGAAGTGTTATTTATCATATAATATCTGGTCATAAAGTTATGATAGGAGATTTGATGATTTGAATGATTTTTGAAGCTTGTTTGGTGTTAAAAGTGTGCTAAATGGGTAGATTTTAACATGCTATGGGTGGATATTTTTAGAACTAAAAATAATGGTGAATCATAATAGTATATGGAGTCTAAAACACATGTTAATAAGTTGGAACATGAAAACGATGATCAAACGCAAAACTATGTTGGGTAGCATGCTTGAAAAGCCGAATAAATGACAATTTTATACATAAAATGGGTGTTATTTGTTGATTTGAAAATATGATTCATTATTACATGTAAATGTAATGATACACCGGTCGTTGTTTCACCAATGAGTCATTTGTGTAATGGGTTTTATTCTAAAACAAATGTTTATCAAGTCCAATGAGTTGGGTGAACAACTTGCGTGATAGAGTTGTATTGCGATTATTAATGTGTCCTTCGTATATAGGGCGTTGATAAGTCGTGTATCTTTTGAGCGATTGTTGCTTAAAGCTTTGGTTGCACCCGAAGGTGAGTTTTCACAACCCCTATTCAAATTATGTTTTTATAAACATGGGGAGAAACATGCTCTATAATGTTTTATTTTAGTTGACATCGTTAATACTTAATAGAAAATGTTATAGTGTAACCTATGATTGGCCTTGAGCAATGGACTTTATTTACCCTGTTGAGGGCTTATACATGGACATTTTCCCTGCCGCCATAATCATTAGCCTCTTGGAGGGAGGGCACACAATATATTGATAGATTTATCGGGTTTTGACAAACCCCAAGCTTGCTGACTGGTCGGTCCGGTCCTAGACAAGGAATATATGTTGAAAATTTTTATATGGGAAACAATTAAGGTTTTGTTTTGATTATGGGCTCTTGGTTGCGAACTTCCGCGTTCTTTGCTAGTTTATGATGTTACATGTTGGTCTAGGGTTATCATGTCTTTCAAAATTGGAAAATATTTTGGTTACTTTATGCAAAATAAAACCTCTGAACTTACTAGCCTTTGTTTTGACACTTTTTAGCATGTTTTCTCAGGTATTTTCGGACAATGGAACGGTTGGAATAACTGGATCCTTAGTTTGAAAGGCGTTCAAGTTCATTAGAAGTCTTAGACTAAGTATTTCCGCTGCGTTGCAATGATACCAATAGTTTTCATTCTCATCCTTCTTCTCTGTAGGAATTGAGCGAACCAAGTTCACCTATTCGGGAGTAAGGAAGAAAAGCCAAAAAGAAACTTCCCACTTTTGATGTCCTGCGATTCTGCTAGTTTAGACACTAAGGAGAAGGACAGGGGGTGCTAGGTCAGAAAAGCGGGAACTTTAAATTCTCCCCAAGTAGGATTTGAACCTACGACCAGTCAGTTAACAGCCGATCGCTCTACCACTGAGCTACTGAGGAACATCGAACTTAAGGAAACCGACTCTCGTTCTTTGGACCAACCTTTGAATTAGCTCCTTGGTTGCACCCCCTCTTAAAAACTAAAAAAAGGCTTACAAACACGAACGAGAAGGATGAAAGCGAGTTGGTATGCTAATTCCTCATCTGCAAATCAGCTTTTCTCGTGGGTTATTTTCTCAACGAATAAGTAATTCTAGGAATGAAACCTTTATCTAATTCGAAAAAATAAAGCACAAGTCGGGGCAATAAAATATGAAAAAGTCCAAAATTTTCATATTTCTAATATTAAATAAAAGGATTAGCAAATAAAAGTGTTAATGCTACAACCGGGCCATAGATTGTTAAAGCTTCCATAAAAGCTAGACTAAGCAAAAAAGTAACTCATATTTTTCCCTCCGCCTCGGGCTGTTTCGCGATACCTTCCATAGCTTGACCCGTAACATTACCTTGACCAACTTTAGGGTGGTGTGACATGAAGTTGCCTTTGAAATTGACGGGTATGCAAGGGTACCCAAGAAGAATGACGAAAAGCTAAGAAAGGTTGTATTAAAATAGCCTGGACGACTGGTATTGATTATAGATACATTAAGTCCTATGAAAAGGTAAAAAAAGTTATCTTAAATATAAAAAATTTCTTTTTTTTTCTTATGAAATAACATTCTTTTTTCTTCTTTCAAGGGTATACACATGCTTTCGCCTGGCTTTCGTCTTGAGGATGTCATTATCAAAACTAAGACTCCGGTTAAGAGTTATCTTCATGCCATAGTCATCAGCTGATTTTGGCTGGGAAGATGGTATTGATTATTGGATATGCAGAAATACTAGAGGTCTGAGGTAGGTTGAACATCAGAGGAATGTCCCTATATATCAAGAATTCCAGATGCATTTGGCCTAACAAGATATTGCTATTACCCATGGAAACATGGTGTTAATGAACCCCAATGTATGTAACTTATGGATAAAGGGTGTCAATGTGACATAACTAAAAACTTGAAACAAAGTATCTTTATTGGTTGGTTACACAATGTTTGTTAACATGTTTTCATTGGTTTTGATGTAAGAATCAAATATCATGTCAAGTTATACAATAACTAGAACATTGTAACACCCCGAAAATATAAATCTTTTATTATAAATTTAATGTCGGTAATGAACAAGATAATGTAACTAGGAATAAATAACCTAGTTAAATTCTAAGTCTTCTAGTAATAAGGAAAAACTTGGTTAAAAACCCTTTAAAAGAACTTAGGTAAAGATAAGGGACCAAAGTGGAACAAGTGCAAACTAATTTTGTTAAAACAAAAATTAAAACACCAAAACACACACTTTGTGTGTGTTCTGGTCGAGTTCTTCACAGGAGCCAAAGGGGAGCTCTAAGCTCAAACCCTAGTTGTGCAATTTCCTTCAAATTACAAAGGCAAATCAGTTCCAAATCAACATCTAAACCCAGATTAGTGATCACCTTCGTTAAAAGATCATAAGGTATGCCTAATTTTGCTATTTAGTTTCACCTTGAGTTCTAGGTGAAAACATGAATCGAAATTTTAGCTTGCATGATCAAAGTTTGAACGAAATTAGGAATGAATTTATGTCTAGGAGTAAACCCTAGTCATTAGTTTGTTGAATTGATGCTTATAATTGTGAAATTCATGGTCACCCATCTAAGTGTAAAATCGGTTTTGTGGAATGATAAGAACACCAGAAATCTGATTGTAAAACAAGTGTTATTGAATCACTTGAAGCGAATCTAGATGTTATTAGGCATACTAGATATAATGAACTTGCAAAAAATTGTTTAAATTTGGCTAATTAGTTAGTCATGAGCTTGATAATGAATTCTATAAAACGATGCCCATAAGGTGTTTGTTAAAACGCCTAAAAGAAAACTAAATGTTGAAAATCAGACCAAAAACGCATAATTGATTAGTATGGAAAATTATGCGTTATGTATTATAAAAAAGGAGTTCTAAACGTTTGTGGTTGAACTCTATAGGCAAGGAAACCGAGACGTCAAGTGGACAAGCCGGCAGTGATACACGTTTGAAAGGAAAGCTTTGAAGGTATGTAACCTTGGTCTCGTTACATTGAATTTGATTCGAATTTAGTTGCTTGAATTTGTGTTATAAGAAAATGTAGCATTTTGTAGAAGTGACGAAGTTCACTAAATAGTTAAAACGGGTCAATGATTAGTTAAGGTGTGTTTGGTTGTCATTGAAATTGTGGATACCATTAGACAACCAAATGGGTTAAACGAAGGTTAAGTAGGTAGTATAGAAGTGACTTGAACGTCACTTGGTGATTTTGGATCATGAGAGCATAAAACCATGGAATGGTAATGATACGCCAAAGATCTCAAGCCCTACAAAACTAAACGGGGTTGAATAAATAAAAAGGGGACTTATAGGATTTCAGTCCATAAACCGAACTTTTAACAATATAAATATGATAGACGTGTTTGTATTTAAATTACAGACGCGTAGGAAAAAGAATCACGTAAAACGGACTTGCGAAACAAAAGTTATAGCAGATTTAAGTTAGATTTTGATTAAAATTGGAACTGGGCGATTTCAGCTCAAAAAGCTGGAAACCTTCTGTGAAAAAGAGGCCGTCGTGCCCCGCGATGGAGATCCTTAAATCTGTCCCGCCCCGCCAAGGCTTGTAGCGGCCCGCGAGGGCTAAGACTAAATCTGTCACGGGCCGCGACAAACTGCAGAATTGGAATTTTTATTTATTTTGTTCATTTTGCAATTTAGACTTGTTTAAACTGATTAATTGTTCATCAAAACTAACTTTATTGTTGGTTTTGATAGCAGGTGATGTAGGAGTATCCCGGATGGCGATCAAGCATATGTCAAGAACCGAACGCATAATTTTTTAAGCTTCCGCGAATGACGTTTGTCTAAGTTGTTTGTTTTAAAAACATGTAAACTCTTAAATGTTTAAGTTAGTATGAATTATGTGATCTTGTACAACTTAATTATGAACGTGTTTTAACTTATCAAAGTTTTTGTATGGTCGTATACTATATATAAAATGCGTATTTTGTATAAAATTGTCTAATGTGAGACGGGTCTTACAAACATGTTTAGTAAGGTGACTTGAATCCTAAAAGGGTAGTGACTTTCCTATATTAAGTTAGTAGCTGACTAGCTATCATTGTAGTAGAAACTAAAGTCAACTCAGTATTGTATATACTTGTATTTCAAGAAATTAATCTGTTGGCTTCCTGGTTAATAATAGAAAGAATAAATTACAATTTTGGCCCCTAGGGTTATATCATTTTTATCCTATTAGCCCAAAATAGAATTTTTTAACATATGTGCCCCCATGGTCTCTATAACTAACTATTTTGGCCCCTGAGTCTAACTCAACCCATTACCCTGGTTAATTAATTGTCACATGCAACTCACATGATGGGTATATTAGTAAATTCACCCCCCACTTTACTGACTTTATAAACAAAACCCTAGCCTTTTCGTTATCACTTCATCTTCTTCACCATTCCTTCTCAAACCCTAATTTCACAATGGTGATCTGCAGATGTGGGTTTGAAGCTGTCATTCGAACCTCCCATACTCAAGCTAATACTGGAAGACGATTCCACTGTTGCCCGATTAGGGTAAGTTTGCATTTTTTTTTCTTTTCCTATCCATGCTACCAAAGTATATATTCTACACGAAATTTCAGGGTAGTCGAGGTTGCGGTGTTGTATGAGATTATAGATTTTGTTATGTTGATATTACAAATAATACAGAAAGATCCGAGCTTCTTGATGTCTATCACAAGGGTATTCACCACTGTCAACGACGGCGACACTGGTTTTAGGTGTACCACTTTGTCTCCCTTCAACTTCAATCTTGTAAACAACATCCATTCCTGATACCACTTTACCGAACACAACATGTCGTCCATCCAACCGTAAAAGATACAAAAAGAAAAAGCTCAAAAAGACAGTTTGACTTTTTGGGGTGTTGAAAGACATTCCCATATTCAGCTTAAAAAATTGATACAATTTTGTTTAAGACTTTCTAAGAAATGTGAAACCCATGTGGAACCGCATAACAAGTGGTGATTAGAATTGTTTGGGAGTTAGATTTATAAGAACTACCATATCAAATTTGGAATTGGAATTTGTTGAGTTTGACCAAAAAGGTCAAACTGGAGAAAGTAAGATTACCAGTTGGTTATAACCGTGGTAATAAAAAACTGAGAACCATTTGTATCAGGTCCGACATTCGCCATAGACAGAACTCCTATTTAAGTGGGGAGGTGAATTTACTAATATACCCATCATATGAGTTGCATGTGACAATTAATTAACCAGGGTAATGGGTTGAGTTAGACTCAGGAGCCAAAATAGTTAGTTATAGAGACCATGGGGGCACAAATGTTAAAAAAATTCTATTTTGGGCTAATAGGGTAAAAGTAATATAACCACATAGGCCAAAATCGTAATTTACGCTAATAAAAATTATGAATCGCCTTTCCATGAACTGCTGCTTTTATTTGCTAGATTAAGGTGCTGTTTGTTTTTTCTGCAAGAAAAGGTCTGCAGTCTGCGGACCACATCTACAGGCATCTGCAGGAGAAGATGTGGACCAAATGTCTGCAGTCTGCAAGGAGAAGAGTGTTTGTTTTACATATAACCCTTCTCTTCTCTTCTCACACACAAACACACACAGAAACACACACAACACCCCATCTCTCTCTCTGCCTTTCATCTACCACCACCACCACAACCACCGCCACCATCTCATCTACCACCACCACCTCATCTACCGCCACCACCGAACACCCACCCTCGTCGCAACCACCCACCCCCGTCGCAACCACCACCACCACCGAACACCCACTGCCACCACCGTCACCGGAAGGATCGAGGGAGGAGAGAGAGATCAAGGGAGGAGATGAACGGGAAGGAGGATTTCGATTTGGGGGTTTTATTTGCCTTCATCTACCACCGCCGCCACCACCGTCACCACTACACCACAACCACCACCGTCACCTTCTCACGGTTTGTTCTCCGGTGACTCTTATTCCGGTCCTGAGTTTCAGAATCGACGGTTTTCAAAATCGAATCTTCAGGTTAGGGTTTATGTGTTTATTATGTTTAATGATTTGGGGATTTTTCGTTTGTTAAGAGATTTGGGGATTTTTTTTTTGGTTCAGATGAGGGTGTGGTGTCGGAGTGGAGGTGGTGGCAGAGTGGAGGTGGCGGCAGGTGAGGGTGGGAGGTGGTGGCGGAGTGGAGGTGGTGGCAGAGGATGTGGTGGTGTCTGCTGGAGTGGAGGGAGAACAGGGAGAAGAGGGAGAAGAGGTCGTGCAGACCTTAGAAGATATGGGTTCATGTCTGTTTGAAGCAGAGGTCTCGTAGACCTTTTTTAATGAAAGGTCTGCGAGAAAACAAACAAGCTGCAGACCCTTATGTCTGCGCGTGGTCTGCGCGGCGCAAACATAAGAGGTTCTGAAGTGCTTCTAGCAAAAAACAAACACCACCTAAATAACAGATCAAATGGAATCTTTAACTTAACCAACTCCAAAACATTTGCATCAAGCAAAGGTTGTTCACATATTACAAATTAATGTTTAAATAAGTTAGAAATACAAGTAAGCTAGTTCAAGTAGAGATTGCACAAGGTTAGAAACCAATTACATCTTAATTTTTTTGTTATCGAACTCCTAAAATCTGAACTGTTGTTGAAATAATGTTACTTTTGTAATCATATTGAACATACTAACTAGTGTATAGATCTACTAGATACCCAACCCATTACTCACAGGTAGCAATTTCAACCTATTCAGGTTGTACTACATAGTCAAATGGGTCAAACAAGTCACATATGTTAAAAGGCTTAGGCTCTCAAACTTACATAGCTTCTAAATTTAGATAAAAGGTTTTCAATGATACCTGCACGGTCGTTAACCAAACTGCCTATTAAGTAAAGTAACGCTCTATCTTTATTCCTCGATTTTGCTGTCAGCCATTTACCCTCTAGCCATCGTCTTTCTTTAGTTTTAATAATAGAAGTCGGAATTTGCTTGTATTCATCATCAAAATATAATAAAACCAGGGTAAGAAAAGTGGTTAATAAATTTGCAAAGCAAAATAATTTAAGGAAAACTTTTGGTGGTCCAAACTCTGAACTAAATCAGTAATTGTCTTCCTTGCATAAGCAAAAAAGCAACTCCTACAGCATGGAAAAAATACACAAGTATGGTAAAGTGGCTAAACTACGTTGGGTTTTGTTACACCCTGATTTCCCGATGGGCCCGGATTTGAGGTTTATGCATGACGATTGATATCAGTTATCACAATGCACAGTGGAAGATAGAATTAAAGTAAATAAAATAAAATAAAATAAAATACAAGCTTGAAAGTAATAATTAAATATATACAAGTTGTTCGTACTAAAATCCACAGGTTGATCAAATATAAAATGCGACTTGAGACTAATAAGGTCTTTTCCGTGGAGGTGTGTAGGATGAATTACGAGTTATGTAGGCTAAATTTCAAAACGTGTAGAATAAATTTTGACGTATGTAGGCAAAAATGTTAGTGTGAAAGATGATAGTTTTTATGACTAATTAATTAGTAAAAAAAATAATAAATGAGATGAGAGAAAAACTATTTAATGTTTTACAATTAAGCTATAGGGTGTGATCATGACCCTCCACATCAGCACCATGTCACTCACTTCTAATTCATCATCCAAAACCACCTTAGGGTGTGGTCATGACCCAAATCAATGTTCTCTTATTTTAATTTATTTTTGTGAAAAGGAAAAAGAAAATATTGAGTAAGGAAAGGAGACCCATGGTTTAATCCATGCCAACCATGGTGGATGATACAAGGGAGTGCTATAGCAATCTATTAATGGTCCTATGTGTCATTGATGATCCAACTCATGCCCCCCCCCCCCCACACCTTTCAGTTGTATGATTTAGAAAAAATTTGTGTAATTAGTGAGAATCAATCAAAAGGAACCCTTTAGAAAAAAATTACTGGATCCGTCACTATACAGAATGTATATTAAAACTACTTTTGTAGGTCACCCAATTGTGTATCCGATTTCACTTTTACCAATTCTTTAGGATCAAATGACAAAAACGCCCTTTATTTTATCTCATTAATATTAACTAGTAGGGTGCCCGCGCGATGCGGCGGGGACGACATTTCATGATGATAACATTAGCAAGCCGAGCTTTGGCTCGTTTAAGCGATATTGAAGAGAGCTTGAGCCGAGCTCGAGTTTTGAGTTTCACTCCCGAGCCGAGCTCAAGCTCAAATAAGTAGGCTAGAACCAAGCCGAGCTCGTGCTCGAGTTTCATAAAAACATGACGAGATAAGCTCAAGTTTCATAAAAGCATGACGAGCCGAAGTCGAGCCTAGTCAAGCTCGGCACCGCCACACCCCTACACTTTATGCCCTAAAGAAATTTATAAATAGTTGTGTATATCGTAAGAAATTATGTTGTTTCCATAATAATCTATTTTATGCAAAATGATAAGATTTTATGTAACTAATATACACTTAGAGCCGCTTTTAACTGGCTCAACATACTTAACTATTGTTCATTATATTGTTTAAATCACGTGTCATTCCCCTGAATGAAAGAAAGTAAGAAACTAATAGAAAACCCAAGCCTAGTCAAACTATCCCACAGGTTAATATAAATCCAGCAAAACAAATACTAAAGCTCCAATGCAATCTTGATTTGTTGATTTAAACTCAATCCCGTTCCTAAAGGCGAGCCTCTTTTGAAACTTTCTATTACCATCAAGTATGGGTTCTTGACCTTTTAGCATTATGTAAACCTGCATCATATGTAAACCTTCATTGAAGTTAGGCCAACCAAAATTGTAGTATAAAAGAGGCTTCTTCGCCATTTCTTTAAAAATCCTCATTTGGAAAGTTGTATTTACGACAAAGTGTAGTATAAATACCTCGCAACTCACAAGAAGTTGACCTTCACTGAGGTTAGGGTAACCAAAACTGGTTGGGGCATTTATACCACTCTGTCAAATAAGGTTGTGACCTCTTTCCACAGTGTTGCATTGATAGCTTTTTCGCTGTTAAAAGAAGAAGCGGTTAGTGTACGGTTTTATAACTTAGTAAAATGGTTGTAAGCTTATGAAATAAAGGTGGTGCCTTTCATGAAACCATGCTACAATGTTACACAATCCATTTTTGTATACAAAGAACTCTCAAAATCATATACGCCATTGTACTTTAAACTAATTTTATGGTTTAAATCATAGTAACCAAGATGCTCGAGAATGGAATTCACATGCTATTATGAAGAGTGTTAACAAGAAAAATATGGATATCAAGACGGAGACATAAAACTACCATGCGACAAAAAGAAAAAAATAAGAAACTGCTAAATAAACTATAAGATGAATCCAGGTAGGTTAAGGAAAAGGACTAGTACCAGGTGATAACGTGTTATGAAAGAGTATAAGAAATAGCTATTGGCTTAAAACATAACTATTATCATCAGCTATTTGTCAAAAAAATGGAAAATAAATAATAAGAAGCCACCATTAAAGACTAAAAGATCTAAAAGAAACACTGAGCAAACATATTATACCTTTCAAACAATAGAAAAGAAGGAAATGTATTAGGCATGTAATGGCGGCGTAATAAGAACCAAGAAAAAATACTTACTTTGAAGGTGTGATTTTATGCCTTCACCTTATCAAATTGGTGAAAAAAATCATGCTCTAATCAAATGAATAAATCTGTGATTGGAACAAATATCTGGTAAACATAACACACACACACCTTCACCTCATAATTTGGAAAAAAAGTGTATAGATAAAAATGAAAGTAGTAGACAAACAAATTGAATTATTGTTAAAGGACAACACATATCTCAACTATTCTTTTGTGGTGAGATTTTTAATTGGTGTGGCGGAGTGTAGTAATATTTAAAAAATTAATCAGCAATAAACTTAAAAATAAAACCAAAAAAAAAATTATTGTTGATACTCACACATACCTTAGGAGTGGTGCTTTACCTTTTTTGAGGGCTCGTTTGCAAAACCGAATTGAATCTGCCCATCATGACATACGTTTTAGTTAAATGATGTACATGACAAAGCTCTCTAACATGCAGACTCATTCAAAAATATTTACCACTGTTTGTTGTTTACAAATATTCATCACCTCCCTGTCTCCATTCCTCTTTCATATTTCCGATTTTAGGCATGTGAGTATAAAAAAAGTAAAAGAAAAATACAATAATTAGTTCCCCAACAGTTCAGAATTATAAGCAAGGACCGAACGGGTCCGTTGACTCTCAGCCGATTGATTTCTATTAACAGAGGTATTTTTTTTAATGAAAGTGCTCGGTCAACCAATCCACTCGCTTTGACTAATTCAGTCATGAAGTAAAAGGTTTTAGAGTGAGGATGAAGATACCTTTATCAAACCGCCACCAATACTTCCTCTTGTTGAAAGCATATCAAGGAGAGATGTCACTACACCACCACCTACAAGTTGCATAACAAATTGCTTCAATGAAGCTTTCTTCAGTAGGTTCAAATAGATGAAATCTTTATCATTAGATTGGATTACCAAAGTATAATGGGAACTCCATGAAAGAAACTGAAAATTAAAGATGAGCAAGACAAAGATGTGTCAACCTTTGTTTTTCTTGTTTTAAAGTAATGTTTTTCATAGAATTTGATGAATTTGTTATCTCGGATGGTACCCTTATGGGATGTTTCATCTTTAGCAGATCTTGGGTGTGGCTCGGCTTGTTATACCCCTAGTTTTTAATAAAGAGAATGAAAGTTAGAAAGTTCACCCCAACCCAGAGAGTTTCTTGTGGGAAGCAGCATAGTCTTCAAATAAGGCATCCACATCCTTGTTCAGATGAACAAAACAATTGAGTATGCGTTATGCAAGTACTTAATGCAAGGGTTCAAAATGTATATGTACCCATAACAACATTTTTCTCAATGAGGGTCTGGAACACATGGTCTTCAAGAAAGGCTCTGTAGGCAGGTGGCGACATGTGACCCTCTTTCTCACCATCAAGAAGGTCTCTGTTTAAAACTACTATTTAGGATTTGCATCAAAATATAAATTGAATCAAATAAAAAAAATCTTACTTGATATAGCAGTTGTCAGATCCAAATCTTTGCTTATTGTACACAGCTCCCTGTAATTTTCCACAATACAAATTCTACTTAGTCAAATACAAACATAAAAATGAATGTAGTGACACAAACCAAAGCAAAGCCACCATATAGTGTCACAACGTCTTTGTCGTCAAGAGTCTCAAGACCAAAGGTCTTTAGATATACATCCCTTAGATTATGTTCTGCTGAATTACATACAAAGGAGCATCTTAATAACTTCATGGCTTCATTTAGACCAGATTATTAATAGCCATAAAAATCAAACCCAAATGTCTAAATTAGACAATCAAAATGCAAACCTATTCAACATAATCAATTTTGGTTTAATAAGAAACTATACTTCTTTTGTTAAACTCAAGATAGTAACAAAATACAAAAAAAAAAAAAAAAAAAAAAAAAAAACCTAGTGTCACAACGTTTGGAGTAAAATGCACGGATAGTCCCTGTGGTTTTGCAAAGTTTCAGCTATAGTCCCCAGATTTTGGAAATTACACTCATAGTCCCTGTGGTTTGACAGTTTGTTACGCGGATAGTCCCTGGAGTGGATGGGGGTTAGTTTTCTCAGTTAAGTTGGTGTGAAATGACTAAAATACCCTTAATGATATAATACAAAAAAAGTAGAAATTATACTTCATCTTCAACCTCTATCCACCACCATCACCCTCCACCCACCACCGAGAGCCACCTCAAACCTGCACCATCACCGCCACCACCATCACCCTCCACCCACCACCGATAGCCTCCTTAAACATGCACATTCAACCTAAACCCTCCACCGTCGCACCACCTCCAACCTAAACCCACCATCGCCTTCACTCGACCACCAGAACCACCACCTCGTTCTTCTCCGTCATCTCCTTCATCTTCACCTGCAAACACCCTCACCACCACAACATTCATCTGCAAACACCACCACCGCATTCATTCGACCACCACAACCAACGCCTTCACTCGCCCACCACAACCATCGTATCAAACCCCCAAATTTAAACCCACATCAAAGTAATTCCAATCGTTGTAATTCAAAATCAAAGTATCAAACCCCAAAATTCAAACCCAAAATTGAAGCCCTGAAACCCCCCATATTCAAACTTGGTTTCAGATCTCGACAAACCAGTGACAGTTAAAGCTCAATATAACAAGTTATATTTGTTCAATTAACGTTTTGCTAAACTATAGTAACAAAACCCTAAATCTATTACTATTTGAAAAACAGCGAGTATGAAACCTAACCAAGCAATCGAAGGAAGTAGAACTAGGGTTCCGTTGTTGCCAGATGCGAACAGTCTATCGCCGCCACATGAAGCGATCATCGCCGGTGTACCTGCGGTGCCGGTGACCAGATTCCAAGCGAGTCCCCATACTCTATCGGTGTGACCTTTTAGTGTTTGAACTTCTGTAAGTTTCAGTGCATCTTCTTCGATTGAAGTCATGATTGACTGCCGGAAAATGGTGGTTCATGTGACAGAAGATGATCGAAAGTGTGATCCGGTGGGTTTATATATGTGTCAATTTTTTTTATATTTTAATAAAGTAAGGGGTAAATAAGTAATTTCAGGTGGACTTAACAGAGAAAACTAACCCCCATTCACTCCAGGGACTATCCGCGTAACAAACTATCAAACCACAGGGACTATGAGTGTAATTTCCAAAATCTGGGGACTATAGCTGAAACTTTGCAAAACCACAGGGACTATCCGTGCATTTTACTCCAACGTTTGTATTTGACTTTGGCGAGTGCTCTGTTTTGTCGTATCGCTCAGAATATTGGATCAGATTTCTGTACGACCCCTCGTCAGAACGCCGTCCTAGAATGCTTGCGGGGCCCCCACGCCCAAGATTTTCTATCGGTCATCCCCATCGAGGGCTTAGGCCAAAAGATGTCAGCCGTTGAATATCGTGCTATCTTAAAATATCGGCTCATGATTCCTATGTTCCCTGATGATGAGCAATGCCCGATTTGCCGGAAAGCTTGCTTAGACCAATTTGGGGAGCATGCTCTGCACTGTAAAGAACTGCCAGGTTTTAAGTATAGGAACGACTGGGTGCGGGATGTCTTGGGGGACATCCTCAAACGGGCGGGGATCTCGGTGAAGAAAGAAGCCCCCGTAAACTTTTTGACAGATCCGAGGGAAGGAAGATCCACATTGCGCCCCGCGGACGTTTTAGTTTTCGGGTGGGATGCAAGTAAACACGCTTGTGTTGATCTTACCGGGGTTTCCCCCCTTGTAGGCTTTCGGGATACAGGTTTTGTCCCTGGTCAGGCGATTGCAAGGGCGACAGCAAAGAAAATGGACAAACATGCCAAAGCCTGCGAGGATAATCAACATTCCTTTATCCCTTTTGCCTTTGATACCTTTGGCTCGCTAGCCCCAGAAGCCATCAGATTTCTTGAACGGGTCCAACGGGTTGTTCACAGCAACATTTCGTCTCCTAGAGATCGGGGTTTCGTTTTTACTAGGTTAGGTTTCGCTATTCAAAAGGGGGTAGCGGCGCAGCTTGTTGCCCGCTTACCGGCTATCTTGGTGTAATTTGTTTGACCTTATATATAAATATTACTTGATAATGGGAAACCTAGAATAAAGTAGTGAAACAATCTTACCGGAGTTACCGGAATCTTCGCCGAAACTTGGTTGGATGGTTCGATCCTCCTCTGATAGTTGCAGGAACTTAATGCACTTACCACCATAACTCGTAACTATCTTCGTTTTTTACAGAACCCTAGATCTGGACACCCTGAGTTGTCACCGCCACTGTTCAACCAAGTAACATAACCCACACCAAAACCTAAAAGAGATAGCTAGTGAGAAATTTTAGGATTGATCTTAACAAAGAATCAAAATTAGATAAAGTTGTACCGAATCCAACACCAGATCCGTCGAAATTTGTAAGCACCATCCTGATGGAGCACTCGTGCAACGACGACGAAAAGGAGTGTGTCTCTATCACTTACTACTCTCTTTGTGCAAAATGAACGGATGAAAAGGTGGCAGGTGAGTTGTGTTTGGGGGAATTCAAATTTTGAAATTTGAGCTCATAAACGTACATTACCCTTTTTATTGTTGTATTGAGTTTTTCAAATTTCAAAATCTAAACCTACATTACGTTTTTTTAGCTTCAACGTGTACTTGTGGCTTTTAATTAAAGGTGGTACCTCTTAATTTTTGCATTTCCTTTCTTACATTTTACATTATCTATACTAATGGTGATAGTGGTGGTGACAATTAGATAATAGGTAGTATAGAATTAGAGGCAAAGAGAGGCGAAGAAGGCAGTGGCGGAGGCAAAGAACACCGCTTATAAGAAAATGTATGAACGCCTGGAGACGAAGGAAGGGGAAAATGCCATGTTCAAGATTGCCAAAGCTAGGGAGCGTAGAAAGCAAGATTTAGGGGTAGTGAAATTTATAAAGGGAGAGGATGGGCACGTCCTAGTAAAGGAACCAGACATTAAGTTGAGATGGCAAACCTACTTTTCTAATCTTTTTAATGGGGGGAGGGAAGCCCAACAAGAAAGCGACAACAACACTCAAGGACGACAACGAAATAACTGCTATTGTCGGAGTATTACAATGGGAGAAGTAATGATAGCACTCAAGAAGATGGGCAGGGCTAAGGCAGTTGGTCCTGACAACATACCGATAGAAGTGTGGAAGTGTTTGGGAGAGGATGGAGTTCGATGGCTAGCTACTTTGTTTAATCTTATTTTCAGATCTGGAAAAATCCCGGATCAGTGGAGGAGTAGTGACGTAGTGCCCTTGTATAAGAATAAAGGAGATGCCCAGTGTTGTGGGAACTACAGAGGGATTAAGCTATTAAGCCACACTATGAAACTTTGGGAACGGGTAATTGACACTAGGATCAGAAAAGAAACTCTGGTTACGGTAAACCAGTTTGGTTTCATGCCAGGGCGGTCAACTACGGAGGCGATTCATATTCTACGGAGACTAATGGAAAAGTATAGGGAGAAAAAGAGAGATCTACATATGGTTTTCATTGACCTTGAAAAGGCATATGACAGTGTGCCACGTAGACTGATTTGGGAAAGCTTGGAGGGTAGGGGAGTTCCTGGGAAGTATATAGACTTAATTAGGGATATGTATGATAGGACGGTGACTAGGGTTCGTGCGCCTGTAGGAGATACAGAGGCTTTCCCCGTGGAAGTAGGACTCCACCAGGGGTCCGCGTTGAGTCCGTTTCTTTTTGCGGTGGTCTTGGATGAGCTGTCCAAGTCCATTCAAGGGACAGTTCCGTGGTGCATGCTTTTTGCGGATGATATAGTGTTAGTGGCTGAAACTAGACAAGCCCTAAATGCCAGGTTAGAGGAATGGAGAGCAGCCTTAGAAGGCAATGGTTTAAGGATTAGTCGGTCTAAGACTGAATACCTTTATTGTAATTTCAGCGGTGCAGGTGGCAACGAGGACACTCAGGTTACCATTGAGGGTCAAGTGGTCCCACAAACGACTAAGTTCAAGTACTTAGGATCGTTTGTGCAAGGGGACGGGGAGATAGATAGTGACGTATCTCACCGCATCCAAGTTGGCTGGTGTAGGTGGAGAGCAGCCACTGGAATTTTGTGTGACAGGAAGTTCCCAACAAAATTAAAGGGAAAATTTTATAGGGTAGCAGTTAGACCGGCTATGTTATACGGGACAGATTGTTGGGCCACCAAGAAAACACAAGCGCGCAAGATGGAGATAGCGGAGATGAGGATGTTTAGGTGGATGTGTGGCCACACGATGTTAGACCGAATAAGAAGTGAGGTTTTTAGGGATTGGTTAGGAGTAGCTAGTATATCGGACAAGTTAAAAGAGGGGAGGTTGAGATGGTTTGGGCATGTGAAGAGGAGGCAGTTGACAGAACCAGTTAGAGCAGTGGAAACCATGACAGTGGAAGGAAAGAGGAGTAGAGGCAGGCCCAAGTTGACTTGGGATGAAAGACTTAGACAAGATTTGTTAGAATTGCGCCTCTCTGAGGACATGGTTCATGATAGGAGTTTGTGGAGACGTAGGATTAAGGTTAAGGACTAGTAGGTGAGGGTATAGACGTGTCCTATCTGTGCGGGGGGGGGGGGTTAGATTTCGTTTACGATTTAGGTAGACCAACATATGATGATTTTCTTGTATATTTGCATATATGTTGCTTACTGATGACTTATCTGCCTATTGCTACTTGATTTACTTACCCGTTTCTCGTCTATCTGTCGGTTGGTTGTTTTGGAGCCGGGGGTCTCTCAGGAAGCAGCCTCTCTATTCTTGAATAGAGGAAAGGTTTGCCTACATCCCACCTCCCCCAGACCCTACCAATAGTCTGCTATTTGTGGGATATACTGGGTATGGTTGTTGTTGTTGTTGTTGTAATTTACTAATTGTTGTTATGAATTATGCACTTCTTTGTTTCATATTGAGCAATGCTTTTTTTTCCTTTTTGTATCTAATTTATGTTTTTATAACGTGTGGCTATTTATATTTACACATTATTTTGTACGAAAAAGATTATTAGTTGTTATTTTCTTCTTTAATCACTTGTACATTAAAGCATTATCTACTTGTACCTTTTAATCCGTGCCTCGATATTGAACAAGACAACTACTGAAATGTCGACAAAAATGTGTAGGACGTCATGCTATCTTTGGAATTTTTTTAAACAATATAGTTTATAAGATATGTCAAAAATAAGTAAAAAAAATTATAAGTTTGTTGTGGAGGGGTGAATTGTAACTAATTATCTATAATTTTGTTAAAACCTTAGGGATTTAAGTGTAATAAGTTTAGGGGCTAAAAAATAAATAGTGTTTAAAAGACCAAACTACCCTCATTTTAGGGGTCATCCTATAAATAAAGAGGGGAAAAAGTTCTTATTTTTTGGGTATCTTAAAATGTCCTTGCCTCATGCATTATAATATAGTATAGATATCAATATATTATGCAACATGTTTTCTTAATTTCCCATTTGTATATCTACTTTCTAACCATGGGATCCATCAACTTTAACAAATCTCATATAATCTCTTTGTTTTTAGGCTTAATGATGATTCTTCTAGTTGAGTTCTTGGTGCCCTTTAATTAATTGCAACTTGTAGATGCTTTGGTCCTTTATTCCGTTAAAGTTTCAATGGCCTTAATTGGATGATTTGTGTTGAAAACAAGCCTCCAGTGATATAAATTTCTTTTGATATTCAATATCTTATTCTTTCAAGTGGCTCGGCAAACGAGTTTGATACATGTCACTATTTAGTACAAATTCAAATAGGTCGAGCCAGGTTGACACGCAATCACGTTTTTTCAATCTTCTAAAGTTTTTATGAATAATTATCGCTTTAATTGTGATTACAAAATTGGATAACGTTATAAAACAACATTATAGGCCACCCAAGTATGTATTTATTTATACCAATTCTAGCTAAATTTATGTAAAAAAAAAAGAGTTAATTGCCCGGATGGTCCCTGTGGTTTCATGTTTTTTCACGTTTAGTCCCCACTTTTTGAAAATAGCATGTATGCTCCCTATGGTTTGTCATGTTGTTACTCGGATAGTATACATGCAATTTCCAAACTAACTGACATCTACTCAGGGACTATCCGGGTAACAAAATGACAAACCATAGGGAGCATACCTGCTATTTTCAAAAGGTGAGGACTAAACATGAAAAAACGTGAAACCACAGGGACCATCCAGGCAATTAACTCTAAAAAAAATATAGAATGATCTAGCTAAATTTATGTCAGAGTAAAATGCACGGATAGTCCCTGTGGTTTTGCAAAGTTTCACCTATAGTCCCCAGAGTTTGGAAATTACACTCCTAGTCCCTGTGGTTTATGACTTTGTTTCTCGGATAGTCCCTGGAGTGGATGGAGGTTAGTTTTTTCTGTTAAGTCCATCTGAAATTACTTATTTACCCCTTGTTTTTATTAAAATATAAAAAAAAGGTGAGATCCACCTACCACTTCTTCGTCATCCTAAACCACCACCTCAAACCTCCTAAAACCACCACCGCCCACCACCTCCTTAAACCGCCACTTGCCACCACCTCCTAAAACCGCCACTTGCCACCACCACTGAAACCACCACCCTAAAATCAACTACCACCTCCTAAAAAAACCCAAACCTACAGGTGAGCCATGGATATCATCAAATCACGCACAAAGATTTAATCTTTTCACAACCAAACCAAACCAAAACGACACATGCACCATTTGAACAGCACCGCCAAATTAAGAACAAATCATGAACACCTAAATCACGTTAACCAATGTTGATACTCAGCGAATGTGAAAACAAAATCAGGCTAAATTAAACCTGGATCGGAGCAAAATCGGGCTAAAAAGAATCTGACACCTCCAAAATCAGAGCAAAATCAGGACAAATCGGACCACTCGGTGACCTTCACTTGGTTCGGATTCGACTTTTAGGTTGTTGCAGGTTTCAGATTCGACGGATGTTGCAGGTTTCAGATTTGACTTGATTTTCGGACGACCTCACGTTACCCACTTGATTCAGGGTTTTGGGGGAAATCAAAACAGAGCAAAAAAAAAAAGGTTTTGCTGGTGCTCACCGGAGTGGTGTGTTGGGCGGAAAGCATGAGAGGGTTGACCGAAGGTGATGAATGATGTGGTGGGGTGATGAATGGTGTGATTAGTGGTGGAAGATCGACATATCTGGTTTGGCGAGGAAGTGAAGACGGTGGTGGCAGTGGTGGTGGCGGCATCCGGTGGTGTTGGTGAAGATGGTGGTGGTGGCGGCATATGGTGGTGGTAGGTGAGAGAGAGAGTCAGAGAGAGTTGGTTGTCTAAGGTGGGTGCGGTGGTGGCTGGTGGTCAGCATCGGCAGGTGGGTTGTGGTGATTGTCTAAGAGATAGAGATAGAGAGAGGCAGAGTGTATTTGTTTATATATATGTGTGTGGTTTTTTTATATTTTAATAAAAACAAGGGGTAAATAAGTAATTTCAGATGGACTTAACAGAAAAAACTAACCTCCATCCACTCCAGGGACTATCCGAGAAACAAAGTCATAAACCACAGGGACTAGGAGTGTAATTTCCAAACTCTGGGGACTATAGGTGAAACTTTGCAAAACCACAGGGACTATCCGTGCATTTTACTCTTTATGTCAAAAGATTACATAATGATAAAATTGTGTCTGGTTTTAACAAGTTAAACTTGTACATATTATAACTAAAATGTGAAATGCCAATTATACCCTTCCAAATCATTTCTAAGTTAAAGATGAGAAATATGCAAACTGGTTTACAGTGACCTTATTATTTGTATAATATTTAATTTGTTTAAGTTTGTATCATTTTTGTCATTTTACAAATTTTCAGCACAAATGTAACCAAAGTTGAATATAAAACGAAAATAAGTATAAATCCAGGTGCCTATAATATCACTTTTATAAACGAGTGACCTTAATGAAACAAGCAAAAAAAAAAAAAAAAATAGTTTGACCCTTTTAAAATAAAACACAACCCAAATTGACACATTAAAAGTAAACGGGTCGAAATTGTCACATATACTACTTTTCCTTTATCGCACTCGCTCCTTATCCATTTCAGAGTTCAACTTAACATAGCCCGTTTTGAATTTTGATTAACGCAGGGTCCCGTTTTCTGGCGATGCAAAGCCATGGTTCTACAAGAGGTCACAAACTGCATTTTCTTCTGCTTCATTCAAAATCCGACGAATTGGGTAGCTTTTCAACAATCCTTAGGCGGCATCGCTTCCTGCTACTGCCCTTGCCCTCCTTGCTTTCGTGTGCTCCATTTATCTCTACTTTGATGTAACTCTAGGACAGTGGGAGATTCAGGAACTTCTTTCAGTTGATTCGTTTTGGTAGATTCTCACTATTTTGTTCCAAATCATACAAAGTTTTTACTATTTTTTTCCAAACCGAGTGGGTTTATGTAAATACACAAAACAGGGCTGGATCCGACACTGCTCTAGGAGAAGATGGCATGTGTTGTGGTTTGATGGGAGTCAAAAGGCATCATGTCATGCACATGTAAACCAGTCTGTTTCCTTTAGAAAACTGAAAATTATTTAGTAATTATGATTTTTATCTATGGTTCTTTCTAGGACTCATTTAAAGAAAAAACAAAGAAATTGTTGACCCAAATTTGTACCTTTTTTGGGTTTTATGAAAGATCAGAAAATGTTGGTAGTTAATTATTGCATTGACTAAATGATGATGATATTATTCTGTTTTTTAAAGGTTGATTGAGATTTTGAATCATCATTTGCTACTTTATTTTTTTAGGGTCTACATATTCACACACCCAACTGCCTATTTCCACACCCTTCAAGACGCCTCGTATAGACCTATACGAGGCGTATTACCTTTTTCAATTTCCAAGAGAATCTCTGATTATGTCATATTTTGTCTTATTTGCCTCGTATATGCCTCGTATAGGCCTATACTGGGCGTCTAGGCGAAAAAAGACCACTTAACCCCTGATTTAGGCCTATACTGGGGGTAAATTGGTCTTTTTTGCCTCTCATATATGCCAAGTATAGGCCTATATGAGGCGTATGTATATAATTCAAATTACCATTTTACCCCTGAGTTAGGCCTATACTGGGGGCAAAACAGGGCTATAATGGTCTTTTGGACACCAGTATACGCCCAGTATAGCCCTATACTGGGCGTCTATTTTTATTTTTTTTTTTGTTTTCTCTTTTTAAATATTTAAAAAGAGAAAACAAAAAAAATAAAAATAGACGCCCAGTATAGGGCTATATTGGGCCTATACGAGGGGTCCAAAAGACCATTATAACCCTGTTTTGCCCCAGTATAGGCCTAATTCAGGGGTATAATGGTCTTTTGGTCCACATAGACGCCCAGTATAGCCCTATACTGGGCGTCTATTTTTATTTTTTATTTTTCTCTTTTTAAATATCAATAACACTAATATTAACTATAAAAAACTCATATTAATATCAATAACACTAATATTAATTATACAATGCCTATACGAGAGCTATACGAGACTTATACTACACTATACGATACGATTCAACACGATAGGCCTATACAAGACCTATACGAGACTTATACTACACTATACAATACGATACGATGCGATACAACACGATACTATAGGATACGATACTACATCCATAGGCCCATACAATGCCTATACGAGACTTATACTACACTATACTATACGATACGATACAATACGATACGAGACTATATGATAAGATACAACACTCGTATAGGCATGTAGGTGTACTATAGGTCTCGTATAGGACTATAGGTGTGGTTTAGGTCCCGTATAGGCCTATAGGCGTATACAAGACCTATATGGGACCTATACGAGACTTATACTATGCACTGTACGATACAATACGATACCATACTATACGATACAATACAATACGATACAATACGATACTATCGTATCCTATAGTGTAGTATAGGTCCCTTATAGGTCTTGTATAGGCCTATCGACGTATACGGGTGTTGTATCTTATCATATTGTAACACCCCGTGTTTTTGTAAGTGAAAGTCAAAGTCAAGGTCAAAGTCAACGACCGATTTCGCGCAACTTGACTCGTAGAAATGTTTTTATTTTAATTATATTATGTGGAGTAAGTGTCGTACATTATAATAATCGAATCGTGTATCAATCGACTCGCGACTGCGAATCGTATGGAGTAACAATGCGATAAAGTTAATCGACTAATAATCAAGCTATACTAATCGAATCGACATCAAATCGTAACTCAAGCTATGTATTTTACTTGTCATTTATACGTGCGAGTGTGCCTTACGTGTTACCTGTGCATGTTTATTTATGTTTTGTTGTGATAATCAAGCGAACTCAATCGAACTCAAAGTCTAACTCGAAGTCCAACTCGAATGTAAACGAACCCGAACCCGAATTCCGAGTCAAACCATGTTATATACGAAGTAGTTGGGACTGAAAGTAATTTGGATAGGAAACCCTATTGAATCGCTCGCAAATCGAAACCGAATCGCCATCACACCCGAACGCACCATTCAGTCGACATCCGGACGGATGGTTCATCCGCACGGATTGACAATCCGCACGGATTGCCAGTCCGCACGGATTGCCAGTCCGCACGGATAACCCATCCGGGTGACCTGCAATCCGCACGGATCACCCTTTCCCCTTTTAGCATCCTATAAATACCCGGGTCACTCTCCCAACTTTCCACTTTTGGCAAGTGACGTCCGACCAGCACGCATTCTTCACCTTTTCTCCGATTTCTCTCAATCCAGGTAAGATCTCGCCCTAATTCTTGTACATTCTTGATCTATACACACATCTACACCTTTCTATCTTTCACATCTCAACTTTTAACCATGAAATCATCAAGATTTGAGTTATTCTAGGGTGACGTCATCATGAAGTTCTCATGAACTTCAAGTGTGACCTCATTCCACCAAAGAATAACTCAGATCTGAACGATTTCCACAAGATTTCACAACAACTTCACCTAAATCTAAACTTTTCTAAAGGATAAAAGGGTTGAAAGAAATAAACAAGTTTTCTCCTTCTTTTACCCTCAAAAACGGTACGAATCGGATCAGTTCTAGTCTTCCACTCAATATTAGTGATTGACAGTCCTAGATCTGGATTCTACCCGCAAGACACCTGATTTCGGGTTAGACCGGAATGACCGTTCTAAACCGCCGACAGGCCGAGTTAGGGTGATTCCCGGCCGGCTTGGCCATGCGGGAAGGATGCGATTCCAAATGGTTGCCACATAATCAGAACGTCTCGATAGAACGACAAAGGCGACCAAGGGTAGCCGGACGGAGCAACCAGGACGAGGAAGTTGTCCGCACAGACAAGCTGTCCGCACGAACAAGCTGTCCGCACGGACATACGATCCGGACGGGTTGTCACCCGGACGAGCTACACTTGGGACCCACATTCAAAACGAGGTTTGAGTATCGACGAATGAACAATCCGGACGGACGACCTCTGAATGGATTACTCTTCGGATCATGAGATACTAAGACCTTAAACAATTTCAAACAATGTTCATCCGCACGGACAAGTTGTCCGCGCGGACAGACTATTCGGACGGATTGTCCTTGTCCGCACGAACACACTATCCGGACGGATTACCACTGTCCGCACGGATCACCATCCGGACGGATTCCACCAATTACATCAAGTGACTCAGCCTTAGAGACGTGTCCGCACGGATTACCATCCGGGCGGATTGTGGTCCGCGCGACCGGCTTGAAGGGTAGAGATACTTAGATGTTTTCTAAATGCTACAACGAAAACTTCAAAGGACAAACCATCATACACAAACACATTCTTGGGAAGAAACAATCCACTCGAATAGTAATCCACACGGACTACTTGTCCGCACGGACAAACAATCCGCACGAGTGACTAATCCGGATGGATCACCATCCGCACGGATTACCATCCGCACGGATAGTTACTCGCACGGATAGTTTACTCGCACGGATAGTTTACCCGCACGGATTACCATCCGCACGGATAGTTTACTCGCACGAATAACTTACTCGCATGGATAGTTAATCCGCACGATCAGCTATCCTACCCGCTCTCACTTTGTACTGTTTTACGCGCCACTTATCGTTACGTTATCGAATCTATTCAGGCTAACCGTACTCGCTGAAAAGCACTCCCTTCAATCCATAATCGCTGTGAGTATACTCGAACCCTTTTTGCTTTTAGCACTTTTGGGTGTTACATACGTTACGAATATTCAAACTACAACTATCACACTACTCAAGCTATTTTAACGCTAAACCATTAATGCATGTTATGCGTGGCTTATGAATGCTTGTTTGTTATGTTTACACATGGAATGATGTCTACCTGCCTTAGCAACGATAGCACTATAGTTTGGACTCAGCACCCGTTCACGCGGGGGTTGTTAAGGATCTTTTACTTGCATGGATTACGGTGGTAATCATGTATTGCGAACTGCCTCGGGCAGTCAACCCGCAGTCATTGGTATCGATGGATCTATGTCGATAACTAACGTGCTTCATTTCACTGTGTATACGTGCTGGTTATGCGTAAACGAATTCGAACTCTATATGCTATTATCAAACTTGTATGCTCACCTTTACATTATATGTATTGACTTTATTTTAACGTATGTGACAGGTGCTTAGGTTGTTTCTGTGCTTAACTTGCTGGTGATGAAATTGAGGCTAGGGAAGGAGTCCTAGAAACCAACAAATAAATTAGCTATGTTAAATCTGAGTTGTCGGAACAGAATACTTGTCTTGATGCTTGTCTGTAATAATTATTTAACTATTTGAGATACGGTATGGGACGTATTGTTTTAATTGAATAGTAATGATAGTTGTTATGGAAACTTCTGGACAATCTGTTTCGTTCAGTGCCACGCCCTGATGATTCCGCCATCGGTTGGGGTGTGACACATATAGTCTCGTATCGTATCGTATCGTATAGTATATTGTAGTATAAGTCTCGTATAGGCATTGTATGGGCCTATGGATGTAGTATCGTATCCTATCCTATAGTATCATGTTGTATCGCATCGTATCGTATAGTGTAGTATAAGTCTCGTATAGGTCTTGTATAGGCCTATCGTGTTGTATCGTATCGTATAGTATAGTATAAGTCTCGTATAGGCATCGTATAATTAATATTAGTGTTATTATAATTAATATGAGTTTTTTATAATTAATATTAGTGTTATTGATATTAATATGAGTTTTTTATAGTTAATATTAGTGTTATTGATATTTAAAAAGAGAAAACAAAAAAAAAATAAAAATAGACGCCCAGTATAGGGCTATACTGGGCGTCTATGTGGACCAAAAGACCATTATACCCCTGAATTAGGCCTATACTGGGGTAAAACAGGGTTATAATGGTCTTTTGGACCCCTCGTATAGCCCCAGTATAGCCATGTTTTGCCCCCAGTATAGGCCTAATTCAGGGCTATAATGGTCTTTTGGACACCAGTATACGCCCAGTATAGCCCTATACTGGGCGTCTATTTTTTTTTTCTCTTTTTAATTAAAAAGAGAAAACAAAATAAAAATAAAAATAGACGTCCAGTATAGGTCTATACTGGGCCTATACGGGGGGTCCAAAAGACCATTATAACCCTGTTTGGCCCCCAGTATAGGCCTAATTCAGGGGTATAATGGTCTTTTGGTCCACATAGACGCCCAGTATAGCCCTATACTGGGCGTCTATTTTTATTTTTTTTTGTTTTCTCTTTTTAAATATCAATAACACTAATATTAACTATAAAAAACTCATATTAATATCAATAACACTAATATTAATTATACAATGCCTATACGAGAGCTATACGAGACTTATACTATACTATACGATACGATACAACACGTTAGGCTTATACAAGACCTATACGAGACTTATACTACACTATACGATACGATACGATGCGATACAACACGATACTATAGGATACGATACTACATCCATAGGCCCATACAATGCCTATACGAGATTTATACTACACTATACTATACGATACGATACGATACGATACGATACGATACGATACGATACGATACGATACGATACGATACGATACGATACGATACAATACGATACTAGACTATTGGATAAGATACAACACTCGTATAGGACTATAGGTGTGGTTTAGGTCCCGTTTAGGCCTATAGGCTTATACAAGACCTATAGGGGACCTATACTAGACTTATACTATACACTATACGATACGATACGAAACTATAGGATATGATACAACACCCGTATACGTCGATAGGCCTATACAAGACCTATACTACACTATATGATATGATAGTATCGTATTGTATCGTATAGTGTATAGTATAAGTCTCGTATAGGTCCCATATAGGTCTATACGAGACCTATACGAGACTTATACTACACTATACGATACAATACAATACGATACGATACTATAGGATATGATACAACGCCCGTATACGTCGATAGGCCTATACAAGACCTATAAGGGACCTATACGAGACCTATACTACACTATATGTTAAAAACAATGTAATATTTCTACGATCGAATATTTTTAAAGGTCGATCTTGAAAACGGTAAAATATTTTTATAAAAAAATAAAACTTTTCTTAAAAAAACAACTCAAATTAACCCACCAAAACACCCATTTTTTTACTAAAAAAAATCACCCTCCAAAAACAATCAAATTACCCTATCAAAACATCCATTTTTCAACTCAAAAAAACACCAACGAGGGGTCCTAATATTAATTATTTAAAATAAAAAACTTGTTTTTGTATAAAAGTTTGCTAAAACGATTAATATTGTATAAAATGTTTGTTAAAAAAAAAAACCCTTATATACGCCCAGTATAGGCCTATACGAGGCATATAAGGGGCAAAGGGTCATATATGAGACCTATACGAGGGGCCCTATACGCCCAGTATAGGCCTATACGCCTCGTATAGGCCTATACGAGGCATATACGAGGCAAAGGGTGTCTAAATAGGCAGATAGGGTGTGTGAATAGGTTGAGCCTTTTTTTATTTCATTTTTTCAAATTAGCCACACTCTTTTTTATGCTTCAAGCAAAAACCTTTTATAAAAAGGAAAGAAAAAAAGAATTGTTACTCAACCTTGGGGAGGCAGATTTCTTCTCAGAGATGACGTGAAATCTGTTTTAAACTTACACATAGCCTCAACACGTGGCGGAGGCAATGTATAAGGATGGGTAGCTTGAGCTACCCCTCAACTCCGTCTTCATAGTGTAAAAATACATTTCAACCTCGTCTATGTAGTGTAAAATATTTATCTTTTTATACAAAGGATATCCCTAATCCCAATACCCCTGAATTTTTGGGCTAGCTTCGCCATTGGCCTCAAGGTCCCCAATTGGACATCTGATGGTTAAGTGGTTTGTTCCAAAACCAAAAGGTTGAGTGTTCAAATCAATTAGAGTCTAAGTTGTGTAGTTATTAACTTATTATATGTATTAAACTACATCATTAGCTACAAGGAAGTTTTTTTATTTTAAATTTGACCACAAAAGTTTTTGAATTTTTATTTTGATCACGGAAGTTTTTGGATCATGATCATCATCATCATCATCGTCATCAATCATCGTCATCGTCATCGTCATCGTCATCTTCATCATCATCTTCATCATCAGAGTAAACTGCCATTTTAGTCCCTGTGGTTTGGGCACTTTTGCCATTTTAGTTCAAATCTCAAACTTTTTAAATCTGGGTCCATGTGGTTTCACTTTTATTGTCATTTTAGTCCAAAATCCAAAAACCCCTTATTTTGACTGTTGAAAGCTGATTGTTTTGTCGTTTTGTTTAGGGGCATTTTGGTCATTTTAGTTTTATTATAACATATTAATATCTAAAACACATGGCAGACCATCATCTTCTTCAAAGTTCAAACCCAAACCCTCCCAAACCACAAACCCTACCTTTCACAAACCGGATCTCCCCCAAACAACCACCAATCATCACCTCATCATTAACAACAACCATTTCACTCAATGGCCGATCAATCCAGACCAGTCAACAGCTACCCCGCCACCACCACCACTACCACCACCACCACCACCACCACCACCACCACCACCACCACCACCACCACCACCACCACCACCGGCCACCCAACCACCGGCGGCATCATCTTCATCATCGGCATCATCCTCGTCACCGGCTTCATCATCTTCATCATGTGGCTCGTTCTCCGTTCCCAAATCCCTCAATTTCGCGTCGAAACCCTAACTCTAAGTAACTTCAACGTTTCTTCACAAATTCCCCAAATCAAACAAGGATGAAAACAAACCTAAACACATAGTTCACCCACCGCTCGTCGTTCCTCCGCCGGATGCCACCGCCTCTCTCTCTCTCTTTCATCTCTCTCTCATCTGCAGATGACCGCCATCACCACCACCGCCTACCTTGCCCAAACCCTAGAACGAGTTTAGAGAGAGAAAGATAGGGTAAAAGCTTGGGTTTTAGGTTTTAGAGAGAGAAAGAGGGGGGAGAGAGACATGGGTGGTGGTGTAGTGGTGGTGCGGTAGGAATGGTGGTGGTGCAGTGGGGGTTGAGAAGAGGTGGAGGCTGTCTTTTTGGTGGGGCGGTGGCGGGTGGAGGAGTGGTGGTGGGCATGGTTGTAAAACAAGGTTTCCAAGGCCGAGTACTCCCCGAGTAGTCGCTACAAGGTAGGTTGCCGAGGCGACTTTCTTCAACTCCGACTAATTACTCGGAATCGATCAAATGGGGTCAACATCGGCCAAAATCGGATCTAGTAGGTCAACCCGGGTCGAGTTTGACTTAAAGAATGAATATCAATTTCACGTATTTTGTTATAAATATTAGTAAATTTATGTTATTTGACATATATTTAATTTCCGAAAACTAATTTCTTTATAATTTGGCATGTCCGAGTACTCCCCGTGTACTCTCCGCCTAGGCCGAGTACTCTCAACTCCCCGGTCGACCGACTAGGGAGCGCCTAGCGACTTTTGCAACCATGGTGGTGGGTTTGGGTTTGGGAGGGTTTGGGTTTGAAGTAGATGATGGTCTGCTAGAGGTGGGTGAACTATGTGTGAAGAAGATGATGGTCTGTCAGATGATGGTCTCCTTTTGTTTAATTTAGTTAATATGCTATATTAAAATAAAATGACCAAAATGCCCCCGAACAAAAGGACAAAACAATCAGCTTTCAACAGTCAAAATAGGGGGTTTTGGATTTTGGACTAAAATGGCAATATAAGTGAAACCACAGGGACCTAGATTTAAAAAGTTTGAGATTTGGACTAAAATGACAAAAGTGCCCAAACCACAGGGACCAAAATGACAGTTTACTCTTAGTATTATTATTATTATATAATACAAATGACGTCGATCCTTAAATAAAGTCACTTTTGTGACTTTTGACTTTGACCAAACAAAGTTTGCTTGGTGGTTAAGATTGTACCTTCAACTTTTTTTAGTTAACTTTTAAAGTTGTCACTTTTAACCCCTACTTTCTAGCAATTTCGGTCGTTGTTTGGCCTCTCCCAGTCGGTATAAATTCGAATTCATCACCGGTTTACGTCATGTGAGTCACTTGATGTTATAAATTCGTGATTTTATTATATGTTTTTTCCCGATTTTGATCATCGTTTGATTGCTGTTTAGCATGTTTTTACACCCCTACCTTTGGTGCTACAGTTTTACGCCACCGTCCGGCAACGCGGGGGGCTCAATTCTAGTATATATATTAGAAGGCAACTTGGTTGCTCTCACAATTCATCGTAGCCACTCGCAAGCTGCCACGTGGCAGCCTTCATTTTGTTTTGATTTTTTTTTAATTTCCTTTGTATTTTATTCTTAGACTTTGCTAATATACATGTTTAATCTCTCTTTATTTTAATAAAGCTTTCTTCTTAGTAGTTAACTTTGTTTATATACATGTTTAGTCCTACTACTTTTATTCCTTTTAGGGTCTGTTTGGTATGTGGTAATGGAATGGACGAAGGAATGGAATGGACGAGGTAATGGAATGGACAAGGGAATGCAATGGATCATTACCATTCCATGTCTTGTTTGGTTAGCATGTGAATGGAATGAATTATTATTGTGTATTGTTCTGTAGGCAAGAAAAACGGAGTAATAAAATTAGCGGTGAGTGGTGGTGCTGGTCCGTGCTAGTGATTGTGGGTGGTTATAGGTGGCGGTGGTGGGTGTCGGCGGCGGCGATGGGTGGGGGTGGTGGCGGCGAGTGGCGGTGCGACGGTGACGACGAGTGGTGGTGGCGACAAGGTGGTCGTTGGTGGTGGGTGGCGGCGGCGGCGGTTGGTGGTGGCGGTGGCGGTGGTGGCGTCGACGATGGTGGTGGGCGGCGGCGACGAGTGGCGTTGGCGGTTGGTTGCAGCTGTGGGTGATAACAGTGGCGAGTGGGTGGAGGCGGCGGCGGTGGCTCTCGGGGTGACGTGGTGGCGGGTGGCGGCGATGGCGTCGATGGTGGGTGGTGGTGGTGGTGGTGGTGGTGGGTTGTGGCGAAGGTCGTGGGTTGTGGTGTTGTTGATAAATGGTGCAAGAGGAGATGGAATGGAAAAAAAACATGGGGGGTGGAAGGAATGATTTTGAGGGAATGGAATGCCTTTTGGAATGGGTGATTCCATTCCATTGACCAACCAAACACTCTTTTCTTCATTACCTCGTAATCACTCATTCCATTCCAACTGTCATTCCTGCATACCAAACACTACCTTAGTATTTCGTATTTTAGTGTTTTTTTTTCTTGTTAACATGATAAACAAACCCGACTTCCGACGTAATGTACAGGGTAAAATTACTAGTGTAAAAATTTAAAGTGACGGCCCAACTTGGTAAAATATAAGGGTATGTTTGGTATGGGGTAATGGAATGGACGAGTGAATGCAATGGATCATTACCATTCCAAGTCTTGTTTGGTTACCATGTGGCAATAGAATGAACTATTACAGTGTATTGTTTGGTAAGCAAGAAAAGACAAAGTAATAAAATCGGCGATGGTGGAGGCGACGGCGACGAATGGCAGTAGTTGGCGGGGGCGGCGATGGGTCACGATGATGGTTGGGTAGTGGCGGAGGCGGAGGCGGTGGTGGTTGGTGGCGCTGGAGGCAGTGGTGGGCGGCAGTGGCAACAACGGTGGTGGGCGTCGGTGGTGAGTGGCGCCGACGACAGTGGTTGGCGGTGGTGGCGAGTGTCGTGGTGGCGTCAGTGGTGGCTGGTGGCGGCGAAGGTAGCGGTGGGTGACATTGGTGGCGGCAGTGGTGGCCGTCGGGTGGCGACAACTGGTGGGTGGTGGCGATGGTGGTGGGTTGTGGTGTTGTTAATGAAGGGTGTAAGAGCGGATGGAATGAGAAAAAACATGGGGGATGATGGAATGATTTTGAAGGAACGAAATGCCTTATGTAAATTGTAATGAGTGATTCCATTCCAATTAACCAACCAAATATCTTTTTCTTTATTTCCCTTTAAGAGCCCATTCCATTCCGGCTCTCATTCACGCATACCAAACAGTACCTAATATTTGAAAGAGTAAAATGCCAAAATAGTCCCTGAGTTTATGTCACTTTTGTATCTAGGTCCCTAAGGTTTCATTTTTATTACCACTTTCATCCAAATGGAAAACTGGGTTAGAAAATTCTGTTGATCACTCCCCTTTTTGTCATTTTCCTCATTTAAACAAGGGATATAATTGTCATTTATGTTTTAATTAAATTATGGAGTTAATATTCACACACCCCTCTCCTCTATATCTCTCTATAGATACATAGATATATATATATATAGAGAGAGAGATAGAGTAAAAAAGAATGTGTAAATAAGATTTATGGGGTAGGAATAATAGAATTCTTACTATAAACAATCATTCACAATTCAAGACTTGGAAAAAGTCAAACGAGTAATAGGGTGGCTAATGGCTATTGGATATTTGTTTCATATGTTTTTGGAGTTTTTTTTATTAAATCAAATAGACATATTATACCTTTCATTTAAAAGAGGGAAAAGACAAAAAAGTGAGTGGTTAATAGAAATTTTTAACCCAGTTTATTATTTGGATGAAAATGCCAGAAAAATGAAACCTCAAGGACCCAGATACAAAAGATTTCATTTTTAGACTAAAGTGACCTAAACTCAAGAACCATTTTAGCATTTTACTTTATTTAAAAAATAGCCATTAGGATTTTAAGCACATGTTCTTTATTCCACCAAAATCGACATATACCCAAATTAATAATCTAAACACGCACGTTAACAAACACTTATTGGTCAATTAGTACCCAAAAATATCAACAACTTGCCATGCCATCATTTTAGGCATGCGTTTACCATTTTCAGTTTTTAACCCATTATTCCCAATTTTTTTAAACTTTAGCATGTTTTTCTCGTGCGTTTTGTCACAGAAAAAAAGTTAGAAGTTAGGTTAGACTATAAGACGAGAAACAACTTTTACAGTTCATTTGAAAATTCAGTAGCGCGTCTTTTTTCTATTATCTTACGATTAACTAGAAACCGATAAGAATTTGGTCTGACAAGATCTCAACAAATTGATTAAACTAAAAATATACGCTAATTTGGCGTGGACTGACTTGCTCATATGTTTATAGTTTAAACCGTTAACCTTAATAACATGTCGGTTTAAACACCCATATCCGCCATGTCAGATGTTTTAACCGAGTTTTGAGACCCACAAGATGACGGCTTAACGTGTTAAAGTTAACTTACTTTTTTAAATCTTCTCTAGTACCAATGATTTAATTATGTTACAATTTTATACCTTAAACAAACTCTCTTTCATATTGCTTTTTCCATTAAAAACACATATGAAATCAAAAGATCCTTTGACAATCTTCCTTTTGTCCAATATCCACAAAAGTTTTTTTGCATATGCAATAATGAATGTCTTCAACCTCATAAAAGCTCTAGAAGTGGCTACAAGTTCACATCAATATAATAAGTCAACTTGCTAGTTACTATGTTCCAGTTTTATTGGTATCATCCTCCACCAACTATTAGTGAATATCTACTCACCAATTTATGCTCCCATCATGAACAAAACTACACTTTTTAGCCCATTTAAAATCATGCCAAAATTAACTATTTACACCCATAAACACATAGTGCCATTTAGCTACTATTTCACTATTACCAAATGCAGCTCAAAACACTATCAGAAATGACCTTCCATAAAAGAATCTTCCTTGTGTTCTTCATGTTCTTCGTTTTTGAAGACTTAAATTTAGTGTTGGGGGAAACGACTCGTCAACATTCTCTTCAGACGGATAAAGATTCACTTCTAGAGTTCAAGAAAAGTATCAAAATAGACCCGGAATTGGTGCTTTCAAACTGGAATGAAACTACTGACGTTTGCAGTTTCAAAGGGATATATTGCGGGAATGGAAAACGTGTGAGAAGAATCAAGCTCGATAAAGCCGGGCTCGTTGGCCCATTTTCACCTGTAATTTCAAATCTTACTGCCCTTCGAAGCATTTTTCTTTCGAATAATGCCTTGTATGGAAATATCCCATATGAAATATCGTCTTTACGACACCTTAGAAAGGTTCTTCTTGATGTTAATCAACTCGAAGGTCCAATTCCGGAATCTTTATCTTCTTTATCGAATCTTACTCTTCTTGATCTCGGGAACAACAAATTAAACGGTGAGATTCCACCTTCTTTGTTCTCAAACTGCACTTTATTAATGAATCTGGATCTCTCGTTCAATTTTCTTGTCGGAAAAATCCCATCAGAAATTGGGAACTGCCCGAATCTCTGGAATTTGAATTTGTATAACAATCAATTCGTTGGTGAAATCCCGTTTTCTCTATCAAATGCTTCAAACATGTACAACCTCGATGTCGAGTTCAACAATCTTTCCGGCGAATTGCCATCAAAGCTAGTTTCCAAGCTCACCAAGCTTCTATTTCTTCATTTATCGTATAACCAAATGGTGAGCCATGATCAAAACACCAATCTTGACATCTTTTTTGATGCAGCTGCAAACTGTAGCATGTTAAAGGAGCTTGAGTTAGCCGGTATGGGATTAGGTGGGACCCTCCCCGATTCCATTGGAAACTTCGGTATCAACTTTAGCTACTTGTTGCTACAAGAAAATAACATCTACGGTTCCATTCCACCCGTCATTGGTAACCTTTCAAAATTATTTTACCTCAATCTGTCATCAAACAATCTCAACGGAACCATTTCACCAGAAATCAGTCGACTGTCGAGACTAGATACGCTCTGGTTATCCGACAATCTATTCACCGGCGAAATCCCAGAAGAAATCGGACATTTTCCTCATTTGGGAGAACTTGAATTGTCACACAACCAACTTACAGGTAAAATCCCGGAAAGCTTAGGGAATTTGGTTGGTCTAATTACACTTTCTGTTAACAACAACCAGCTTTCGGGAACCATACCTTCAAGTTTAGGAAAATGCACAGGTTTACAAAATCTAGATTTGTCTTACAACAGATTAACCGGACACATACCTCCCGAATTACTATCCGCCATGAGCCAAAACGCAATATTCTTAAACCTTTCCCATAATCACCTTCAAGGACCATTGCCCCCGGAGCTCAGCAACCTGAAAACCATCAAAGAGATAAACCTTTCACACAACAACCTCACCGGAACCATCTTCCCCAAAATCACAAGTTACATGGACTTAGCGGTTCTGGATTTATCCAACAATTCGTTTCAAGGCCAGCTTCCCGAGTACTTAACCATGCTTACAGGGTTAGTAACATTAGATGTATCCAACAACAGTCTGTCTGGAAACATCCCAACCGGCTTAAGCAAAATCCAAACGCTAAAACACCTAAACTTATCTTACAACAACTTCGCCGGCACAGTTCCAACCGGAGGCATTTTCTATCTCGCCACTAGCCTCTCCTTTCTAGGAAACCCTAACCTCTGCGGCAACATCTCCGGCCTCAGATCCTGCTCTCACAAGCCGAAATTCTTCCACTCAACCGTTTACCTAGTAGTTTTCTCAATCGGCATGTCAATATCACTCTTCTTAACAACAATCTGTTGCGTCATCCTATGGCGATACCTACGACGAAAAACAAACCCTAGCGCGCAACCTAGGGCAAAATCACAACCGAATTTAACCAACTTTCCTAGAATAACCTACAAGGAGCTATCCGAGGCGACAAACGGATTCGACGATAACCGACTACTAGGTTCGGGAGGCTACGGGCGAGTATACAAAGGAATGTTAAAAACCGGAACCGAAATCGCAGTAAAAGTGCTACAACTACAAACAGGAAACTCAACCAAGAGTTTCAACAGAGAATGTCAAGTGTTGAAACGCATACGTCACAGAAACCTAATACGAATCATAACAGCGTGTAGTTTACCTGATTTTAAAGCGATTGTGCTCCCGTTCATGGCGAACGGGAGCTTAGAGAGCTGTTTGTATCCGGATTCACCGGATGTGGTGTTGAATTTGGTACAGAGAGTGAATATATGCAGTGATATAGCGGAAGGAATGGCGTACCTGCATCATCATTCGCCGGTGAAGGTGATACACTGTGATTTGAAGCCGAGTAATGTGTTGTTGAATGATGAGATGACTGCTTTGGTGTCGGATTTTGGGATTGCGAAGCTGGTTGCGACGGTTGGCGGTGGTGCTGCGTCGTCGGAGAATTTGGGGAATTTTACTGCTGATATGCTTTGTGGATCCATTGGTTATATTGCTCCAGGTATGTAATAAGCGGTTGTAAGTGGTTCGTTAGCTGGGGATGAGCGCGGTACTGGTACCGGTACTGAAAATCATGAAATATGGGTACTGGTATTTGTACGTAAAATTCGGTAAAATATTGGTAGCGTATTGAACTGAAAATACTGATACCAAAAAAATTTCGGTACGAGAAATTTGGTACCAGAAGGGCTATTCACTAAGCTCGTAGCTCGGTCGAAAAAAACTGGCTAAAAAACCACAATTTTAGATCATGTGAGATGAGCTGGATCATTTTGTAATTGAGCGAAGCTTGGCTCGGGTCATGGCTCGGCTCGTTGGCTCGTTTAACTTCAAGCTAGAGCTTGAGTTGAGACGAGTCGCCTCAATTATTTTCAAGCTTGAGCTCGATCCCAACCTGGCTCGACTCGGCTCGACTCGTTTACATATTGAACCGGTACCAAGTACCAAATGCTCATCCCTATCATTAACTATGGTTTTAGAAAACGATAAAAAAAAATTAATGGGTTCGATGGGTTGGCTAGACTGGTCGGTTTGGCGTTTTATATAGTTGAGTTTTGACAATTTAATGGTTATTTGTGTAAAAAGTTTATAGAGATGGTTTATAGTTATAAATTTCATTCAAACAAATAACTACTATTTTAAAAAATCACACATACATAACTACTATAGAGATGGTTTATAGTTATAAATTTCAAACACTTGGTTCGGTTAAACCGTCAAATCGTAAGAGAACTAACCGTCTCGATTTCAGACCACCAATTTATTTTAGTTTGGTGAGTTGATTCGTTTCAACGGTTTTTGAACAACCATAGTCTTGTGCACAGAATACGGGTATGGATCAAGCACGTCAACAAAAGGCGACGTTTATAGTTTTGGCATCCTCGTGCTCGAGATGGTGACTCGAAAGAGACCAACGGATGACATGTTCACCCAAGGGCTTAACTTGCACAAATGGGTTAAAAGCCACTACCATCGACACATGGAACATGTTGTTGACTCGACTTTGGTTCGAACCACAAGAGACCAATCACCCGATGTGAAGAAAATGTGGGATGTCGCGATAGGGGAGTTGTTAGAAATGGGCATCTTGTGCACACAAGATTCACCATCGAATAGACCCACGATGCTCGATGCTGCGGACGATTTGGATCGGTTAAAACGTTACTTGAGTGGCGACACAACCGCAACATTTGCATCGTCTTTGGGGATATCATCTTCGACCATAAGTGATGATTAGCAAGACCATATTTAATTTTATAACTCGTATATTAGTGTATTTGGTTTGTATATCCTGTTTTTATTCACTTTTATGTTGATTCATATATGCATAGTTGGTATTTATTTTTTGAATTGCTAACTTTATAGTGTGAAAGATTATTTTTCAGTTGACATATGATATAACTTTACCATATGATATTTTATAAAATTACATAATATGTCGTAGTTTATAATTTTAAAAAATCACCACTAAAGAAAATTACAAATGAAAGTTTTTAAGGGCGGCTTAATCCATCGGTGAGCACAAGCAACGAAGAATGTTCGTTGGTAGTATGTCGGTTATCCGTCAGTGAACACGTGTTGGTCCGTTAGTAATATCAGTCATTAATCCGTCGATGAAGTTTTACCCACAAACCTTCATCAACTGCTTCTATCTTCAACAATAGATCCATCGATCGATTAAAGTCCTCTAATTTTGTAGTCAATGGTTCGTTGATTTTAATGTAATACTAAAGAAATACTATGATGACCTTTAACCACGTCATCCATTTATTCTATGTAAAACTATGGGGTGTGGAGGGGTTGGGGTTGGGGGCATTACTCGACACGTGGTGAGGGTGGGATCCACAAGGTAATACTCAAAAACTAGGGGTGTGGTGTGACCAGCGATGTGGATTTTTTATTTTTTTATTTTTTGCTTAAACTATTTAAAATTTCACCCAGCCAACCAAAGCCAGCCATGTCACCCAACCCCCCCCCCCCCCCCCCCCCCCGGGCACGGCCAGGCTCAATCCCCACGCCAAAGGGGCAACGCCAAGCAGTCGGCATTAAAAGGCCAAAACGCCAAGAAACCAACGCCCACACCCACTACTAATATTGTTCACATTTGATTAAGGTGACATTTAAAAAACAACTTACTTAACAAATACATTTTTTTTTATTGAAATTAGTGGTTCACCCACTTTCTAACATGTACACAATGTACAAGGATGACTAGAATATACTCCCATGATAGCATTCCTCCAAGAGTCCATGTCTCCACAAAAGCATGCATGTGAAACGCATGTAGTTAGGGCCACCATTTTTATGTTCCATTTTCTTTCATGATTTCATTGTTATGTTCCATTTTCATGATTTCATTGTTAGGATAAGCACAAGTGCAATATGTTTTTCATTGGATAATCATTATTGTGTCATCTCCGCATAAAAAAAAAGACAAATACTTGATCATTCTTTATGTTTAGCTTAATTAAAGGTTTATAAGAAGATGGTGTAATTCATTGTGGGGTTAATAAAGATAAATTTAAAATCTTGTTTTCACACTCGTATAGTTTTATATGGCACCGCCCATCTAAGGGGGAGGGGGCAGAGGCAGGGGGTGATGAGGGAGGAGCGGGGCCGTCTCATCGGCCATATGAGCGACATTATGGTGTTATTTGTAGGTTAGGGTGTTCACTATCGGTTTAGCTGATTCTGACCGTTAAAACATTCTTTCCAAATCATTAATTACAGTTTTGAAAAATCACAAACCAAACCAGCCAGGTTTGGGTGCGTCAACGAGCCAACTAGTTTTATTGGTTTGCCGATTTAACAGTTTGAACCAATTTTTTCCTCAAAATCATTGGTGTGTTTTATAGCGATAATGATAATTCACACTATAATAATCCAAGCCACTGAAACCACCAAAACAACGAACCATGAACTACACCATTTGGATCTCAAACGTGCCGAATTGCTTCGGTTTGACGGGTTCAATCGGTTTTAGCGGTTTATAAACACCTGAATCAATACAAACCAGATTATAAAACATCGCAACCAAATCACAAAAGCCCCAAACATCCTAGCATAGAACAACAAAAGACTATGATCATGTAAAAGCATTTACATCCCATCTGCCTTTATATCAAAAACCCCATCTAATTGATGACATTCATTATCACGGTTATCAACTCTCCCGTTACTGTATATACAACATCTACCCCCACCCCCCTCTCCCTTTCGGGCCTCTACCAAAAAAACGATCTAAATATAAAGTCGGGTCAGAAAACGGGATCTATTGTTCGCCAATCGCGCAAGGAATACAAGGGGGGTCTTTCGCTTGGTCATCAGGCGTGATGTTTTGTAAGCATTGATCATGAAATGAATGCCCACACGGAAGAATTGCGACGGGTGGTGGGGCTGCGGGTTGGTACACCGCGCCTTCTGATGTTAAAGCGAGATCCCTCTTGCATAGATAGCATTTATATCCGCTCAGTTTAGGAGTTGCTTCAGGATCTGCATGTAAGCAAAGTCGTTACCATGTGCCAGATCAGCAAGTGAAATAAAAGAATGTAATACCACATCAGAAACAATAACTATACAAAAATGCTAAATCAGCAAGTAAAACAGAATACAAGCGCCATGTCAGACTTTACATTTCATGTTACCGGCTTACCGCAACTTCAGCACGATAATAGCATGTTTCTAGACTATCCAATGACCATATTAGAGAAAAAGGTGCATGCATCGTTTTGGAACAAAAGAGAGATGCTACAAATGTAAGAAATTGGGTAACCTATTAAATTGTTTTATCTCGAATAATATTATAAGTTGTTAATCATGTTTAACAAAAAATAGTAATAAAATACAAACTACAAATTGGGTAGAAAAGGTGTTTCAGCAGTGTTTCAGCCTTAAAAGTTAGACATGTACAAAAAAAAAACCGGTTTGGACAAAATAAAAACGAACCGATTTACTTTGAACCGTTTTTGAGAAAATCAGTGGGTTCACCATCTCCCCTTCCCAAACCGGTTTAAAAACCGAACCGGCTGTAAAAAAAAAACCAGTTAAAACCAGTTTTTTTGTCCCAACCCGGTTCGAACCAATTCGGATTCTCATCATATCCATACGGCCATACCGGTTATTGATAAACCGGTTTCATTTTTTTGGGCCGAAAAAAACCGGTTCGATTAAAAACAGGACTGGCTACAAAAAATCGATTTGTCCACCTCTACTTCAGGTCAACTCAACCAGACTGACCCAGCCCTTTTTGACACATACAAAAACAAACCATTATAGCCATAGCCCATTACACAACCAGCTCGACCCACTCATTTTGCCACATGTAAGATGTGGCAATTGAGTGTAAAAGCAGGTTTGAAATTGGAGCTGAATAGCATAATCACACACAAAACATAGAGATAATAGCAAATGAGTTTTTACCATACAGTCCATAGTCCATACTTGAGTTAATTTTAATCTCAAACAAGTCAACTAAACAATTAACTAACAAGTCAACTGGTCAAATGGGCCAAGAGGGTATCATTTTAACAAAATTGTTAATTACTTTGATAAAACTGGTTTTGTGATCACATTTCCCGCATCAGTTATTTACTGTAACTATGTGCACTGTTAGCATCGAAACAACCGATATCCCCATAATCTATACCTAAAAAATAAGTAACTGGTTGCACCACGCGTCACAATTCTACGAGCCAAGAGTCTTTTTCTCACTTCTCTTATTTCACCCCTTCGTATTCTATTTCTTAATTTAAAAAAGTTAATTTCAATCATATCTTATCTCAAAATAACGTTTTATAATTCCTAAATCTTCATTACTAACTATTCAATATTTCTTTTAACCTACTTACATAAATATAGAAGATAATCATATAATACCTTAATTTCAAAGGTCGATGCCGACCTTATCACCATTCACCCATCAAGTTTTGTGATATGACAAAATTCACCCCTCAACCCTCTAAACTGACAAAAATAACTTTCTAATTTGACAAAAATGACCCCCCCTACTTTCTAACTTGACAAAAAAAGGCCCCCATACTTTCTAACTTTTCTTTAACCCTCAAACCTTTGACATATTTCGAGTTCGCTTACGCTTAACATATTTTTTGTTTGAAAATGAGTCGGGTCAATTATAAAATGTTTTCTTTTTATGTACCTTTTGAGTTGGACTACGTTTTGACGTAAATTTTGTTCGGAAACAAATCGGGTCAAAGGTAATACGTCTCGATTCAACAATATAAATTTGAGTTAGCGTATGTTTAGACGTAAATTTAGTTCGAAAATGAGTCTTGTCAATTGTAGTCTATACGTTATCATTTCGCGTATAGCTCCACCGCAATGCACGGAGGGTAAAAAACTAGTTTAAGATTAAAAAGATTGTAGAGATACCTTTCGAAGTTATACGAGAAATAGCAGCAGGAGCAGTACTTGTTACAGGAACACGAGGTCTAACGATTGGTATAACAGGACGAGTACGAGCAGCAACGGGGCCTGCAGATTGAGTCCGGGGCCCACCTGGAATAGAAGGATGAACCTGTGTAGTTGTTACAGGTATAGATGATTTTAGCGTATTAGAATGACGAATGGTTGGATGATTTATCTTCTGGCGTTGAACCCAACGGGAATCTGGATGGGGTACAACCGCACTTCGCTTGTGATGTGGCCTATTATGCAAGTCTGGCTTTTGGGATTGACCAATGACAGTTGAAGCTACATATACACAAAGTGAAAATAAGAGTCAGATATATTTAACTATAATTAGATGTGGCAAAATAGGTTCAAGCCAACAAGGGTACCTTTTTAAAGGGGTGCTAAACGGGTTGTGTTTGTGGTTGGCGGGTTCAACCCGACCCGATCCAGAAAAATTTAAACAAACCCGAACACGACCCGAATATTCGTAGGTTAACCCAAACACGACCCATTCAACCCAAATATTTTATTTTTTAAATTTCTTTCGCAAAATAATATATTAAAAATATGATTTTACTAAAAAAAGCACAAATGCATATAAGAAAATTACATTTTAATTATAAAATTTATCGTCAATTTCTCTTTATAACTTATAATTATGGCATAAGTAGTCACCCAATTTAATTTATGACATTAGACATATTGTAAAAAAAATAACATATAATATAAATGGGTTAAACGGGTCAACCCGCCAACCCGATTAGGTTGACACGAACCCGGCCCGTTTAGCTAAACGAGTTCCCGGATTCAACCTGAAACTGACCCGAACCCATTTAGACTAAACCCAAACCAGTGAATTTCGTGTTGGGTTTGTGTCGTGTTTTCGGGTCGTGTCAGGAATTCACGCCCCTACCTTTTTGGCAAGGGGTCAGTAACAGGCAAAATGGATGACTTTTTTGTGTGGGTCGGTTAACGAGTCAGAAAGAGTTCAAGTAAAAAACATGTAACTTTTGGTACGAGTCAAAACAAGGTCAAATCAAAACAATTAACTTCTTGGTGCAGGATGTTTACAAGTCAAAATGTGGTCAAGTCAAAATGTAACTTTTCAGTGCAATATGGGGTTAACAGATAAATGTTTTTAGGTCAAAAAGTAACTTTAGGTAACATGGTCAAAATTGAGCTCCAGTAGAAAAATATGTGACTTTTTGGTTCAGGTTGAATTGGTTAATTTAAAACGAGGTCAAATCCATACAGATAACTTTTTGGTTCGGGTAAAGTTAGGTTGAGTTGACCAGGAACCCTTTATTATTGTAATTGGTTAATTTAAAATATTCATTATTGTAATTAGGGTATCAAATAATGATTACAAAAATTATATTATCTCAATACAAATCAAACTTTTTCACTAACATGATCTTAGAGATTTTATGTATCAGTATTACAATAAATATATAAGCTTTGGGCAAGTTGGGACCCGCTCAAGCCTCAACCCATTTCCTTATAAACTAGAATTTTATTTTACCCTTTGGACCCACTAGAGATTTAACTAGGGCTGCAAACGAACCAAACGTTCAATGAAAAGTTTGTGAACCATTTGGTGGGAAGTTCGTTTGTGTTCGTTCGTTTATTAAACAAATGAACACGAACAAGATATTTCGTTCGTCTAGTTAAATAAACGAACATGAACAAAGGCCGCATTCGTTCATTTATGTTTGTGAACGTGTCCGTTTATGTTCGATAGTTCATTAGTGTTTTAACTTTTTATATTTCATTTAAATACTTCAAAATTCTGACAAATAAAATATCTAGTAAGTGTTATTTTGTTCATGAACGCTTGTTTGTGTCCGTTTGTTTCCATTTGTGTTCATGAACATTAGTTTGTGTTCATTTGCGTTCACCAACGTTCGTTTTTGTTCATTGCCTAAAATTAACAAACGAACACGAACACGTTCATTTCCTTAACAAACGAACATGAACATAAAATCTTGTTTGGTAAGTGTTCATGAATAGTTCATGAACACATATATTCCTTAACAAACGAACACAAACAAGGCCGTGTTCGTTTGGTTCGTTTGCAGCCCTAGATTTAACATAATGTAGACGGGTTGAAATTGCCACATGTAACTACAAATCAAAAGATGCTCCATGAGCTTGTTGCATCTTTCAGGTTCTTAGTATAAAAGTGCAACTACACATACACACACACAGATTGAATTACCATTGGCCGAAGGTACTCCTTGAGGATCTTTAGCAAGCTGAATCGGCGCATTATGAGATTGGCCTAAAACAAACAGATTATAAAAACAAGCGTCAAATATGCATTATTTCCAGCACATAGTATTCATTATTCAACACAAGGTTCTTATTTACCATGAGCAAAAAAGGGTTGCTGAGAATTAATCGGGTAACTAACAGGAGGTCCATCAGTTCGACCTGATTTTCATGTAAACACACGCAAGAAATTAATAACCTCACCCCCATTGATTGAAAAAAAACAAAAAAAAAAAAATATCAATCATACCAACAGAAGGTCGAAGAACATGATCTGTCAGGCGAGTTAATCCTTTATCTGGAAATTGACATGCCTGACCTGAATTAACATACACAACTCAAATCACTGAAAAATAAGACCACTGATTTGACACCTATAGACAGAGTTCACCTACAGATAGGGGTGTGCACGTTTCGGTTCGGTATTATGGTAAAACCGAAACCGAAATATTCGGTTTTCGGTTTTTAAAAACCGTTCAGTTTGGTTTTTTAAGTTTTAGCAACAGTTTGGTTCTGTTTTTGGTTTTTTGAAAAAAATTACATAAGATTCAATAATAATATGAAAATCCAAAATTTAAGAATCTTTATTAAATGAATCATTTCAAATTCAAAGATAAATAAACATGTTAATGTTTTTATTATATATACTTAACATTTAAGAATAAAATGAATAATTCCTAAATCAATATATAACGAACATTAAAAAAAGATCGTTTAGGTTATTCGGTCCGGCCTTTTCCGGTTTTCATAAAATGCAAAACCGTAACCGAACCGTAATATTCGGTTCGGTTTTTTTGTGTGATTCGGTTTTTTCGGTTTTCTGCTCACCCCTACCTACAGATCTAAAGCGAAATCTACATAGCAATTATATATCAACCTGTACTTGTTGTCTGAAAGCTTGTTCCCATGGGAGATAAATGTCTCTGATTAGATTGAAGACTATTTCTTACATTGAACTCCACCCCCAACCTTTTCGGAAACGGTTCATCGATGCCAGCTGGGCCACTCTCTCCCCACGATACTTGAGTGCCAGCTGTCCTCTGAGAAAACATATTACTTCCAACTCCAACAACTTGACTAGGTGTCGCATTTTGTGAAATAACTTGTCCTGCAAGAAACAAATATAAAGAAAATTTATCGCTTCAATAAGGATTTAGTTCAACTGTACTTAAGACTATGCAGTTAACCTAAACGATATTTGAGATATAGGTTATCGAGGTGAGATATCGGTGGGATATCAGTAATTTCAATTTCATGTAGAATTTATATATATAGCAAATCTAACACTAACAATTCAGTATACTCTCCTACCATTAACAATTTAAGCTTTTGCATCTTGCAAAACTCTACCAATTGTAGCAAGTAGGAACTGATTAAGACTTAAAACACTAACAATTAACAATTAAGACTTTAAACACTAATAGCAGCAATAAGAAGAAAGACTAACGGCAGAACTAAGAAGAAAGGTACTGATATCGGGAAAATCGGTGACATATCGGTCAATATAGCCGATAATATCGGTACCGATATTTGACATGGGGACCGATAACCAATATATCGGTGATATATTAACTGCATAGACTTAAGATGAACTACAACAATTGATATCGTGCTATTATTCAAAAGAAAACAGCTGTCTTGCTTACCTGCATAACTTGGGTTGTTTGCGATTATAGAACGCGCATAAGAGATCGACCGTGAAGGTTTTTCAAATTCCGATGGTTTATTCAAGTTATGTTGTGAATTAATAATCTGAGCAGAATGTCCACCGATAGTTCCTGAATGCACAGGTTGGTTACCTATAAACGCTCTATATTGATTTAAATCACCAGGTCTTATATTCCTGCTATCATTTTGTTGTATTTGTATAATATTGTTGGTTAAGTTCATTCCATCCATGTTACTAAATCGATCAGATGAACCAGTACTGTTACTATGAAACCCCATAAAACCAGCATTTGAAGATTGACCCGTAGCTTGCCGACCATGAACCATCTTTAACTCAGTTGAAACCGCTTCTTTTAGACTACCAAGAAATCCAACCTCATTGTTGGTTGAGTTCATTCGGTTCTCACGACAAAACTGATTAGAGAGCCCGTTATTGTTACTGTGAAAACCCATAAAGCCAGCATCTAAAGTTTGACCCCAAGCCCAAGCCATATTCAACTCATTTGAAGCTGTTTCTTTTAGCTTATCGGAACTATCTCTGCTGCCTGCTTGAGATCTAGATACAGATTCTTCAGTACCTCCAAGTCGAAGACTCAAAAAACCATTATCCCCAAAATTTCCTTGAATCCCACTTTGACTTTGACTGAAACCGGCATTGTTTCGAGTGTGAACAGGTTGATTCACAGATTGTTGACCCCAACTCATGTTCCAGTCAGGTAATGATGAAACTCGTTGAACATTTGTGTTTACAGTATTGGAACTCATGTTTATTTGAGGATTCTGAAAGCTGTTTGAATTTGTCAGATAACCACTAGGGTTTGCAACAGTTTCAGGTAACTCTTGTGAAAGAGATCGATGAAAATCCTCCAAATCGGCGTATGTGAGGGACAGCAGGGAATCGAAAGCATCTTCATCAACGTTTCCGTCAAGAATAGTAAGGCTGCTGGGTGGTGAGATTCCTCTCGAAGATGCGCTATCGGCGGAGACTGGCGCCTTGCCCTTTTCGTTTGTTTTGTTATTACCCATCATCAGATTACTCTGTCAAAGATTTTTCTATAAGTTACCACAGCATAATTACTACACGTTAACAAAAGTATTCACAACGAATATGTGTGTGTGTGTGTGAATGCTATTCATCTCCAAAACCAATCAAACGCCCAATTAAGTCAAATTAACCCCAAAAAGTCAACGAACGTGTATGTATGACTAACAGAAATCAATCACCAAAAAATCGATATGCACACAATCCGCCACTTTAACATAACATCGTGTTATGATGACAAACCAAAGAACAGAAACCGTGTGATTTTAGGGGAAAATCCCAAACACTTACCGACTGATGAATGTGATCAAGTCACTGCGATAGTTAGCTTAACAACTACGAAACCTAACAATCGACTATAGATCATGATCATCGGATGACTCTGTCAAGTGTCAAAGATTCTCTAAAAGTTAACACGGCATAATCACTACACGTTAACAAAAGTATTCACAACAAAGATGTATGTGTGTAAATTCTATTCATCTGCAAAACTAATCAAACGCCCAATTAGGTCAAAACTAACCCCAAAAACTCATCGAACATGTATCACTAACAGAAATTAAACACCAAACGATCAGTATACACACAATCCACCATTCTAACACAAAAAAAAAAAAAAAAAAAAAAAACAGAAACCCACATGATAGTGATGAATGTGAACAAATTACTGCAATAGTTAACTTAAGAACTACAAAACCTAACAATCGACTAATTATTGTAATCATCGCACAACAAAATCTATCACAATTAACGATCATACAAATAACGCTCAGCAACCAACAAAACAAACAATCACAAAACAATAGGAAACGATCCGAACATAAACGAAGACAAATTTGATCAAATAATCACAAAATTACAGTCAAATAAACAAAAACCCTATCATTTTAGGGGAAAATCCCAAATACTAACCGACTCACAATAATACTGATAAATGTGATCAAATTACTATAATAGTTAGCTTAAGAACTACGAAACCTAACAATCAACAGTTAATCATAATCATCATACAGCAAAATCAATCGCAATCAAAGATCCTACAATAACGCTCAGCAACAAACAAAACAAACAATCGCAAATAAAAAAACTCAACGATCGGAACCGAAATAAAGATAAATGTAATCAGATAATCATAAAATTACAGTGAAATAAACAAAAACCCTACGATTTTAAGGGAAAGAACCCTCAAACACTAACCGACTCACAATAATACCGATAAATGTGATCAAATTACTGCAATAGTTAATCATAACAATCGACAGTTAATCATAATCATCACACAACAAAATCAATCGCAAACAAAGATCCTACAAATAACTCTCAGCAACAAACAAAACAAACAATCGCAAATCAAAATACTCAACGATCTACTGTATTTAATGATAATCATAAAATTACTGTCAAATGAACAAAAACCCTAAGATTTTAGGGGGAAAACCCTCAAACACTAACCGACTCACAATAATACCGATAAATGTAGGGATGAGCAAAATGGACCCGGTACCGAATTTACCGAACCGGATACCTTTTCGGTACCGACTTTTGATATTTTCGGTACCGGTTCGGTACGGTACCGGTTTTTACCCTCAAATACCGGTACCGTACCGGTACCGAACCTGTACCGGTACCGAACCGTACCGTACCGGGTATATTCGGTACCGGTACTGGTACCCACTTTTGAGGATTTTCGGTACCGGTACTTTCGGTTCCGGTACCGGTCGGTACCGAGCACATCCCTAGATAAATGTGATAAAATTACTGCAATAGTTAGCTTAACAACTACAAAACCTAACAATCTACTGTAAATAATAATCATCACACGACAAAATCAACCGCAACGATCAAAGATCCTACAAATAACGATCATTAACAATCGTAACGTGAAATAGTCAACGATCGGAACAGAAACTAAGACAGATTCGATCAAAGAATCATAAAATTACAGTCAAAATGAACAAAAACCCTAAGATTTTAGGGGAAAACCCCCAAACACTAACGGAGTCACATGATAGTGATGAATGTGATCAAATAACTGCAATAGTTAGCTTAAAAACTACGAAACCTAACAACCGACTGTAAACAACAATCATCGCACAACAAAATCAACTGCAACAATCAAAGATCCTACAAATAACGATCAGTAACATTTGTAACGGAAAATAGTCAACGATCGGAACAGAAACTAAGACAAATTTGATCAAAGAATCATAAAATTACAGTCAAAATGAACAAAAACCCTAAGATTTTAGAGGAAAACCCCCAAACACTAACGGAGTCACATGATAGTGATGAATGTGATCAAATAACTTCCATAGTTAGCTTAAAAACTACGAAACCTAACAACCGACTGTAAATAACAATCATCGCACAACAAAATCAACCGAAACAATCAAAGATCCTACAAATAACGATCAGTAACAATCGTAACGCGAAATAGTCAACGATTGGAACAGAAACGAAGACAAATTTGATCAAATAATCATAAAATTACAATCAAAATGAACAAAAACCCTAAGATTTTAGGGGAAAACCCCAAACACTAACGGAGTCACATGATAGTGATGAATGTGATCAAATAACTTCCATAATTAGCTTAAAAACTACGAAACCTAACAACCGACTGTAAACAACAATCATCGCACAACAAAATCAACCGAAACAATCAAAGATCCTACAAATAACGATCAGTAACAATCGTAACACGAACCGGTCAACGATCGGAACAGAAACGAAGAAAAAATTGATCAAATAATCATACAATTACAGTTAAATTTGCAGAAATTAACAGATAAATAAGCGATTATTATGAGTGAAACTGTTCATACTTGTTCTGAGTGATGGTGTGAGTTGTTGATCGAGAGAGAAATGGTGTGCTTTTTGGCGCTTTTAGGGCTGGATGAGAGTTTTAAAGGGTTCGGTGTGGGGACCACGGGTAGCTGACGTCACCGGACACGTGGATCTATCAGGGGGGATGTGTTGACGTGGCATAGTTCATTGTTGATGATAGGTGGCAGGGTTTTGAGAAATGAGAGCACAAGTGTTGAGTGTGTAGGTGGATGGCAGAATGGTAATTTGTAGGATGAGGAAGGGTATTTTTGAGCTTTGACCCAATTTTGTTGTACGGTGAGAATTACGGGTAAAGCTCGAGCTCAATTCATAAATAAGGTGACAAACTCGAGGGGAAGAATCCACTAAAAAGTGGATTTTGCCTAAGTAGCCTAAGAAGGATTGTGATGATGACATGTGGCACTTCTGATAAGTAGGAATGAAGGGCATTTTGGTCCTTATAAATAGGAGTGAAAATGACATGCGGCACCCCTTTTGTTTTTAAAAAATATAAACAAAAAAAATCTAGTACAAAAAAATCTAGCACAAAAAATCTAGTACAAAAAATGTAGTACAAAAAAATATAGCACAAAAAAATCTAGTACAAAGAAATATAGCACGAAAAAATTTAGCAAAAAATGTAGTACAAAAAAATTGAGGAAAAAAAATTTAAGACAAAAAAATTCAGCAAAAAAAATTTAGCACAAAAATATAGTACAAAAATTCAGCACAAAAAATGTTATATAACATAGAAATACAACACATTTAAGTGGGTTTTTTTAGTCTTCATATTTTATATAGCAATATGGTACTCAAATTAAAGATAAAAAGACGCTCGATTTTACGGTGACATTTTTATGAAAAAATAATGTCGTATAAAAAAGTTATGAACGTTTAAAAAAAGAGGGTGGAATATGCATGTGGATAGAGAAAGTCCATAAATAGGATTTTCCCAAGATACCCTTGCACTCCTCCTTTCTCCTACCCTTTCATCTTAACCATTGATTTGAAAAATGAATGGTTAAGATTCCTTCTTAGGCTACTTAGGCAAAATCCACTTTTTAGTGGATCCTTCCCCCAAACTCGATCTCGGATCTTTATTTATACATATTATCTACCATACATATTTATTTTATATATAACTAGTATTAAGTCCCTCCGCGTTGCGGCGGGAGTGTAAACCGTGTCAAGTAGCACCAATGTTATATCCGACCAGCAACACCAAAAAAATGGGTAAAAACAAAATAACAAAAAAGGAAAAATAACACCGAACGAAAAACATACGTAAAATCGTTGAACCATGCATGTCTGTTGTGTCGTGTTAATGTGAAAAAATTAGACTAAAACGTAAAATATAAAAAAGAATAACTAAGTCGATCTAGGACCTCATTCGTTGCGACGAATCTGTCAAATAGGGAAACAAAGACGCATTGTGATGAGCATGTCAAATGGAAAAAAAAAGTAGACGAAAAAACATTGAACCCATACACACATTGCGGCGTATTCACTCGCAAAATTTAGAACGAAACGTAAAACATAAAATTTGTAAAAGATGAAAGTATGGGGATTAAATTTGAATACAAAAATAATATTAGGGGTTAAAAAAGAGTAAACTGCCATTTTGGTCCCTGTGGTTTGGCCAGTTTTGCCACTTTAGTCCAAATCTCAAACTTATTACATCTGGGTCCCTGTGGTTTGCATTTTGTTGTCATTTTAGTCCAAATCTCAAATTTGACTAGATTCCTTAACTTAAACCCCCATATTTTGTCTTTATCCTCAGGGGTATTTTGTTCATTTAGATTTATTATAACTCAAATTTAATAAATAATAATGCCACTGCCAGAACAACAATAATACCACTGCCAAAACAACAACAAGCACCACCACCACCACACCTCCACCACCACCACCACCACCACCCCCACCCCCACCCCCACCCCCACCACCGCATCATACCCACCACCACCATCCCACTGCCACCAACACCACAATCCACTGCCGCCAACCCTCCCAACCCCAAAACCCTCAAAAACCCTCACATAAGTCAAAGCTGTTAAATCGGCAGTGAAGAAACCGGCTTCAAAATCTCCGACAATCAAACGGAGACAATCAAACCGACAATCTCATCTTCTTTCTTTACTCCGAGCCACACAAAACCCAAACCCTAATTTTGCATCAAACCCATTAACCCACATGAAACTGGACCTTTGATTTGGGGGAAGATGATATGCGGCGTCGTTAATGAACATCATCCCCTAAATCAGCAAACATTAACATCATCCCCCTAATTTTGCATCAAACCCATTAACCCACATGAAATCTGATTTGGGGGAAGATGATATGCTCAAACACAGAGAAATTATATTCTCAAACACACATGAGAAACTAACCCTCTCATTCATCATCTTCCTCAGACACACACACCCGGCACCTCTTGTTCAGCCGACGACCCCCCTCTTCTCCGTATAACCGACAACACCCCCACCTCCCTGTTTTAGATGCGGCCGGCCACCACCGTTTGGTGGGTTGCGTACGGCGGTGATGTGACCAAATAAACGGAGAAAGAGAGGAGAGAGACGAATGAGAGAAAGAGACACGACGTGGTGGTGGTGTTGGACGACGGCGGCGGCGTTCACGGCAGTGGCGGTGATGGTGGTGCTTGGAGAGAGAAAGAGAGAGAGTGTGTTGTCGATGATGATGATGAAGATGAGCTGCTATGTGTATATATTAATATATATATATATATATATACATATATTAATTTTTGAATTAAAAAAATGTTAAATGAAAAGCAAAATGACCAAAATGCCCCTGAACTAAAAGACAAAATAGGAGGTTGCAACAGTCAAAAAATAGGGTTTTTGAAATTTGGACTAAAATGGCAACAAAATGCAAACCACAGGGACCCAGATGTAATAAGTTTGAGATTTGGACTAAAGTGACAAAACTGGCCAAACCACAGGGACCAAAATGGCAGTTTACTCGGTTAAAAAATCAAAGAGGTTAAAAAAAAATGAAAACCTTTAAATTAGAAATGAAAATGCTAACTTTTTTTTTTGAAAACCTTCCTATGCTTAGTATACAACTTCATGAAATACATGGATGTTATTAATTTATAGTATGAAAATTATACGTAGTTATATAATATATATTATATCTTAGAGATATTATATATTTAAGTATTTATATAACTAAAAGGTATGTGTGGCTAATCAAGCTCATCATGTGAATTTGATGTTAAGCTTGGCTCAAGCTCATTTAACTCCATGCTCGATTTAAGTTCGTTTAAGCTTAAACTAGTTTTTGATTTTGACAAGCCAAGCTCGTTAGCTCAGGAAGGACTCAACTTGTTTACACCTATGTTGAAACAAAAATCTGGATAAACAATAGAATTTTCTTTACGGACCCTATGGAAGGGAGATCTACTCTGCGACCAGCGGATCTGCTCGTCTTTGGTTGGGCTTGAATGAAACATGCTTGTGTGGACCGCACGGGGTTTCCCCTCTGGTTGGTTTATGGGAAAATGGGTTTGTAGCTGAACAAGCAGCAAGAAAGACAGAATCAAAGAAAGTTTATAAACACGCTAAAGCTTATGCAGAGAACCAACATGTTTTTGTCCCTTTTGCCTTTGACACATTTGGCTCCCTAGCATCAGAAGCTATCCAATTTCTGACCAGGGTCCAACGAGTCATCCACAACAATTATTCACCCTCAAGGGGGTAGGATTTTGTCTTTGATAGATTAAGGTTTGCAATTTAGAAAGAGGTGGCGACGCAACTTGTTGCCCGTCTACCATCTGTTTTGATGCAACTTGTCAGTATGTTTTTATAAACGAATAAAAAGTTTAAACAAAAAAATCTATGTTCATTCATGTTTTACATCATATGGAATATGTCAAATAAGTTGGTAAGACCATTCAAAAAGTCACCCAGTTGTAAAAAGTAAAAACAAATTAAGAAATGAGAGCACTCGATTTACAACATAATAAAGTATTGTTGCCCTTTGAGATATTTTGGAAACATCGATGGTCTAGTCTGTATTGGTTATATTCTATTTTATAACGCACTACCAAAAGTAAATTATTTTTATGCCGCTTCTTCACATATCAATCACGATATTTATTTAACAAGTTTCTTTAAAAAAAAATGAGTGGTTTTAAAGCTTAAACTTATAGTTAAAAGGAGTATGCTTATATTTCTTTAAAAAAAAAACTAGCTAATGGTCGCATTAAACGCGGTTTCAAAAAAGAAAACAAATTATTTTTTCACCGATTTGTGGGGATTTGTTAATCGAATCAGTCATTTAGTTTGTTCTGATCGCTTATAGTTCCTATTTGTTAACCGATTCGTTCATATTTCAATACCTGCGTCGTCTTGTTTATGTTCTGATCGCAATGGTCTTTGAAATCGAATATAAACATCAAGGGTTTATTGTTTATGTTGTCGCATACTGTTCATGTAAACAAGGTTTTACTGTTTATGTCATTTGGTACTGAAAATGGACCATGTCATAAATCAAAGACTAAATTACAAGTTTTGTCCTTTATGTATGTCCCAAATTGCAGGCGCTGTCCTTTAAACCAAAACTTGACAGGCGGTGTCCTTTGTGTTTTCAAAATCTTGCACGTTTTGTCCTTTAGGCCAAACTTAGTTAGATTTGTTAGTTAAATCTGGTATCAAGGGGCTATTTTGTAAAAAAATTTATTCAGGGACTAAATTGTACAAAACTTAATATTATTATTATTATTATTAATATTATTATTATTAATATTATTGAGTAAATTACTAACCACCATCACCACCACCCTTCATCACCATCACCACCACCCTCCACCCCCGCCACCACCACCACCGCCACCGCCACCTCCACCGGATCCACGTAGTGACCAGCAGTCTGCAATTTCTTCAAAAAACCTTCAAAGAACAAAAACATAAGAAAAAGATCCCACAACAACAACAACGATGATGATCAATCCGAACAACACGAGGAACCCTCAGTCATAATCAACAAGAAAAAGCCCATCATACCAGACAACAAATTACATTTTGCCACTGCATCATCATCAAAACAACAACAACAAGAAGCAGACAAAAAAGCAACAATATTCCAATTCGATTCATCAAAAGAAATTCAAGTTCAAACCGACAACCGAGCCACTGCAACTCTAGGAACCCTCAGTCATAATCAACAAGAAAAAGCCCATCATACCAGACAACAAATTACATTTTGCCACTGCATCACCACCACCACCACCGCCGCCACCACCACCCATCACCACCACCAACTCACACCCCACACAACCACCTGCTACCCCACACAACCACCACCACCACCACCCACGAACCCCATACCATCTGTAACTCACACCCCACACAACCACCTGCTACCGCCGCCGCCATCACCACCACAATTGCCTTTCATCATCTACCGCCACCTACCACCACCCTCCACCATCTCCAAATCAACAACCAACATCCCCCAAAAATCCCCAAATCCCTAAAAACGAATTCTTCAACAAAATCGATAAACAACCGATTATCCCAAAAGCTGAAACAAGTTATATTTTAACCTTGAATCACACAATTTGATGATCCTGTGCATTCTCAACGGTTGGATCCCAACCTCCGACGAAATCACCCATCTTCCACCATCTGCAACCACCCATCTTCCACCATCTGGAACCATCCACTTCCACCGCCGCCAACAACCACCATCAACCACGTACCCACCTTCAATCTAATCTACCACCACCAATTCCGTCACCATCGCTAAAGCTACTATCCAGATCTGAGAAAGTTGGAGTCGAGAGAGAGATAGCACGTCTGATAGAGAGAGAGAGGGCTTCTTGAACTTGCTTCTTGAATTATTGTGTATTCGGTTCCGTGAACTTGCTTCTTGAACATTTCAATGGATTGAATCAATTAATTTCCACCATTACTTACGATTCAATCCCACATCTTTTATTAGTTTCATCATTATAGCCCTGAGAAGATAAAATGACAAAATAGCCCCTTGATACCAGATTTAACTAAAAAATCTAACTAAGTTTGGCCTAAAGGACAAAACGTGCAAGATTTTGAAAACACAAAGGACACCGCCTGTCAAGTTTTGGTTTAAAGGACAGCACCTGCAATTTGGGACATACATAAAGGACAAAACTTGTAATTTAGTCTAAATCAAAATTGATGGGTTTTGTTCATCAAATAATCGATCATGTTGTTTGTGCAGTTGGAATGGAGGATAATAATGTGATGTTGTTGTTATCAGGGTTGGCCACCGCATGGGCGAAGGATAGTGGGGGTGGGAGGGGGCGACCGACCCTCCGAACTTTTCGCTCAGTAGTGGAGAGATGTAGTTTTCGTATAGAAATTTCTGGGTATATACGTTTTCGACCCCCCGTTTTATAGAAATTTTTGGGTATATACGTTTTCGACCCCCCTGTCGAAAATCTCAAGCTTCGCCACTGCCCCTAGGGTTGGGGATATACAAGGTTTGTCTGTTTTAATAGGAACATGTCATTTTTAAACAATAGATCAATGTTGTTAATCAAGACCAATGTTGTTATGCAAGTGGTTGTAAACCTTGTTTTGTAGTTGTATTTAGGGTTACTTTGACCTTCCCAAGGATGGTCGTTCATATGGTTATCATTGTTTCATAACCCAATCCTGGACGTGCCACTGCTAGACCTGCAACTTGGACCAGGATGGCATTTGCATAAAGACTAGCACAATATGCCTATATGTTTAGTAACTTATTAAGTAACTTTGATGATCTTGATGTTAAGTAACTTATTTTTACCTAGATCTTATAATTAATGTCTAATTCAAACACTAACATTATGTTGAATATCGAAGTTATTAATATCTAACTTATCTTGTGTCATTTCGAATGTTTCATTGACCAATGTATGTACATTTGTACTGGTAATTAAGCATGAATTACACGTTTGACTTTACCTGGTCAATGTTAAAGGTTTATTTGACTTTCGTAGGGATTAAAACGTATGTGCGTTATAAAGTATAGGGTGTAACATTGAACCAATAGATATGTGATGTCATTTAACAATAGGGTCCAAGATTGAACCAATTTGACATAAGCGGGGTGTAATACAACAAAAAATTGAAAATAGAGAGTAAAGGTGTCAGTGCCTCCAAACCCCAAGGTGTAAAACTACAATTTACTCTTTATAAATATTTTATTAATATTGAACTTTTACTCTTTTTATGCATGGTGTGTACAAACATATAAGCATGCTTTAACTTTTGTACGTTTTTTTTTTTTACAAATTTTAAATGTATGTTACTAACTATTTAATTAATATGTGATTTGTTATGTAATACACGGTTTTCTAACATAGTTATCTTATATAAACATATATACAAGATTAAATTGGAAGAATCTTAGGGAAAACAAGACGGAAGAAGTACATCCAAACCTTTGGTTAACCGTTATGTGAAAATCTACGCACACTTTGAGTTCATCCTACTTCATAAAAAAATGAAATAGTTGAACTAGACAGATCCACTTAACAAACTTTGAAATCACTACAAAAAGATGAGGAGATCAAACTAAGAATTGTTTTCTCCATACGAAGAATAAATAACGATTTTGAAGTTGTGTCCTTCGTTTGAATACGATGAAGACAATGATAGTGATTTAAACTGAAAATTCGTTAGAAGCCGATTGCTTTGGTGTAAATATGTTCAAATGATGTTATCTAACATGATTTAAGAGAAAATAAGAGAGAATCAAGAGATTCAATTGAAAAGATATAACTACCTAAACTATATGGTGGAATTTTACTCAAATAACATGTATACAATAAATATCAAGAAAATGTATGAAACTAATATTCGTGCATATATGATATATAGACATCAAAGAGACATATCATTTCTTTACTATTATCACATGTAAAACTTCATAGACGAGTAAATATAGATACATATTGTCATGTCACATGTGAATTTATTGTCATAAAGACATAGAGTTATAATACATTAGGAAAACACATGTGAATTTATTGTCATAGAGACATAGAGTTATATTTATAATACACTAGGAAAACACATGCAAATTTATTGTCATGGAGACATAGGGTTATAATACATTTGGAAAACTAAATATATTCATAATTTTATTTTTAAACATTTTGATACCACTAGGCTGACTTTAAACAGTTATTTAGTCATATCAAATTGTTGGTGACACTTTACTTGATAGTTCTTTCAAGACTTGGTTACTTGTTTCACCATGTCTTGTGACCTTGAGACGGTGCATCTTCCGGTGACGGTGGTGATTTTGGGTTATCACGACTGTAAGTTGCGTGGCCTTGAGATGGTGCATCATCTGGTGATGGTGGTGAATTTGGGTTATCCCGACCGTAAGTCGTCTGGCCTTGAGGTGGAGCACTTTTGGGTGATGGTGGTGAATTTGGGTCCTCACGACCATAAGTCGTCTGACCATCAGACGACGACTTACGGTCAGGTGACCGAAGTTCTTCGGTCACCATCTGAATCACCTCCACCGTTTGAAACGGTGGTGGTGGTGGTCTTCCATACATAGATGTATCTGCAAAGTGCAAACAAAGCAATTATTGTAATGTAAAATAATATTTATTGTAGAAAAGTAGGTTAATTATTATTATTATATTACCAAGTAAATGACGAGCATGATAAGGTTGAAGAAGAGTAGAGAGAATTAAGAGGAAGAAAGCAAACTTGATGGTGGCCATTGTAAGCTCATGCAAAGAAGAAGTGGATCTTTAACTATATATAAACAAGGATCATCTACTACGTATAGTCCGAGTCAAATTGTTGACTATTGCAATAGGCCAATAGTGCTACTTTCTAAGTCTCACGTGTTTGACTATTGCAACAAATTTTCACTATGGAATGTACCTTGTTCGATTTTTATATCAGTAACTAATAGTATTGAAAACATGGGTTGCTATATTACAATAATATATGTGTGTGTTTACTTTAAGCACATAGCCGACAATATTGTAGAGACGGAACGCGTATATATGTGGGCTTAGGTGTTGTTTGACAACTTCTGAATGGTTAAGTGTTGAATTTGTAAGAGGTCTGAACCATTAAGTGCTGAACCAGTAAGAGGTCTGAACCATTAAAAACCTCGTTAAGAGATAAACAAACAACCCCTTAATGTACGATGCTATTTACGTTTATTTATGTATGCAAGTTTATGACACATGTAAATAATAAACCGCATAATACGTAATGTTTAAGCGTGTACCTTATTAAAGTGTAAACAACACTTACTTCAGACTAAGAGCACACATCCATAACATACAAGCGATACACACGGGTGTTTTTTGTTAATCTTTTCTTTTTGAACGGTAAATTTGGATCACTGATAGACCACTGAAGTATTATCGTGTCATTAGTGAAACCACCCGTTCATATCCATATCCACTAGGCAATAATGCATATACACCAATTCAGGAGGAAACCCAATAAATTTGAGAAAACCTCATTGTGAAAATCGAACTCAGGACCTAATCTATGGCAAGTTTCAAACAGGTCGTCATATGTCCTAGCTGCCTAACTTGCCATCAAAACCACCCTCGGAGGTCTCTCCATCTCTTCCCCACAAACAACTCTCCTTCACATTAGCGAAATCTCTTCATTCTCTCTTCTCCACGTTAACGAAATCTCCTCCCTCTATTCTCCAAATAAGTAGCTAACGACACCCAAAAAATAACGGAGTTAGCGAATGATGTTAGAGTATTGAAAAACGTTTTTCATGATCTTTCAATCCTCGTTTAAACAATCATATCATATCACAATGATGGAGCATCATTCAAAAAAGTGGGCACACCTTACTAAGATAAATAGTCATCAAAGCACTACAAATTATTAAATAACATAAATTATCATCCTTTATCCAAATTCTACTTAATTAACTTAGTGTTAAATCAATAAAGTTGTCATTTTATCATTTATATTTACTTTAATGTTATTTCTACAATTTGTTGTTTATATTACTACTTGTATTTCTTAAGTGGATTTCGTATTTTAAATTTCTAGATAGCTTTATGAATCATGTATAATTTTATTATCAATCAAATTAGAGTATTTCGTGGGTATACGAAATCATTAATCGTATATAACAGAAAGTGTTCTCTACGTATTATTCTTTTAACACAACTTAAGCTAAAGAAATGGTTATTGGCTTATTGCTAATCATTTTTGGTCCAAATATTTGGGGTAGCTTTATATAATAAATGTTTGTCACAATCTTTTATGTTATTTGTACTTGTAATTGGTTCATGGATGAGTGCTTTTGGAGTAGTACTGAACTTTGTTCTTATTGCTCCAAATCGCCACTGCAACTTTTCACAAATCATGAAGATTCAAAGCATTTCAAGTGCTTAAAATCTTTTAACACACACGCTTAATCCGCACTAAGGTCGTTACCCTTTTGACTCCTCCACGGGGGCGCAATGCCCCATTAAAACCCCCATGATTTTAGAGGCGAAACCCCTATGATTTTAGAGGCTTCGCCTCTTAAACCGTTAGAGTTTCTTGAAACCAGAATAGTCTTGACCAGGATTTGTGCCCGGCGATCAATCACCGCTCGGTGATTCCACATCCCCGAAGGGTTCCCCGATATCGTACCGACCAGCCTAATACTTTATTACAGTTTGGTAAATGGTACTCTAATTATTGATTCAATGATTTTCTTTTGTGGCCAACATGAAAAGATGGGAATATAGCGATGGATGTGAATTTGAATTAACTATAATTAATTATCACCGCTACAATAAACAAAGAAACAAGTTGGAGTATATTCAAATTATAACAACCTTCCTAAAACCCCTTAACACACCCTATACGTCTTAAAATATACCCCGTATACGAAAAATAACCCTAATATACCTTTATATTAGTAAAAATCAAATAAAAACAAATATATAATGTTCTCGCGGGGCGCGACCCAGACAAGTCTAGTCTGTCGTGGGCCGCGACAAGGTGACACCATGCTAAACCCTGGTCCGCCACGTGTCCTAACGCGTGTGAAGGCTAGATCGTTGACTCGACCAAGCTAGGCCCTAGCCTAATGGTCTCGCGGGCCGCGAGAGAGGAACAAGGGGGCGTCACGGGCCGCGAGCCGCCCTATGTCCAGCCTATAAAAGGGGGGCCTCAGGCTCAGTTTAAGTCGTTCAATTCTTTTTCTTTCTCTGTCACTTTAAAAGCAAAGTGTTGCTCGAATAATACCCCCTAAATAGCGAAGCTCTGCCTCGTTGTAACTATTATAACCCCCGGTTACGTATTAGTTACCCTACACGATCGATTTAGGGCTCTATAACGCATGTCGAGACTCTGCCTGACTCAGTCGTTGGAGTTCTGTCTCGTGTTACACCCGATTGATCTAGGACTCCGTAATGCTTGTCAAGGCTCTGCCTGACTCAGTTCATTGGAGTTCTGTCTCGAGTTGTACGGTTAATGTAATTTGGGTTATCTTACTAACACCTGTGCATTGTTTAATTTTAATACATAATAACCAGGAGATACACCAGGAAGCCTTAGTTTTACCTAAGTGATCAATGTGAGTCATTCTCTTTTTCTACCAAACTGTTTTACCAAAACCTCAAATGTTTTAATCATACTTAATAGTGATTGAGTCTATGTGTTCTACAATTACTGCCGGTATGCTGGGGTTTTGTACATTACTTAAAATCCGTTACTATTGGACAAAGAGTTAGCCAATGAGTAACATGACCACAAGTCAGGAATTGACCATACTGAATGAGTAACTATGTAGATATAAACATTGTAATCGCTAGTTATTTAAACTGTTTTGATTAAACTGGGATGCACTCGCCAATATTTCTTGCTGATAAAACCTTTTTAAAACGCGTTTCAGGTAACTTAATGTGAAAGCTATTAGAAGCCAGCTGGAGAGCACTGAAGGCTTAAAGAAGTGGCTATAAAAAAGTTACCTAAATAAAAGGAGTCAATAAAATAGGGTTTTATCCCTATAAATATATTATTGGTAAAACTTGGGTTTTATTCCATTTGTTTATTATGAAAGTTTGGTGTTTTGAAACTCTGATAACATTTCCTAACTACGGTCCTGATGTCTCATTTCCGCTGCCAAATTAATAAACACCGATACCACCAAATCTGATCTCGCGGCACCCGCTCCCAGGCAGGGGTCGGGGGTTGCAACAGAAGGTGGTATCAGAGCCATAGCCACTGGTTCAAGTCAATGAAGTGTTCTGCTGACACCAAAATTTTAATCGATTGTGTTAGGAAATAATTTATGTGATTATGTGTATATTATTATTGTGTGTTATCTGACAATTTGTTAGTTACAGTATGAGTGAGCAAGGCACATCCGACGTTTACCGTCAATTAGTTAGTTCCCCAAAGAATGAAGGAACCTCATCTCAGCCAACTCCCTCAGGTTACTCTGCTGATACTGAGGAAGGAATCTTTGTCTTTAAGACACAATCTGAGGAACCATTTACTATTAAAAAGAGAGGTTGGTTTAGTAGAGGAGCGCATGAGAGGAGGAAAAGAATGACGAAATTACAACAACAGAGAGCACTAGCAAAAGCCAATAGAGAAATGAATGCACAAACCGAGGAAGCAGTCAATAGGCCAGTAGGAGAAAAGGAAGTCGATAGGCAATTAGCTGATTTCCACATGTTAGCAACCACCGCAGCAGACCTTAATCTGAACCAAACAGCTGAACCTGAACTTTTACCCTCATTCCCCAGCCAACCAATGAAGCTAGAACCAAACCCAGAAAATAAATTTCCAATCCCAGCATTTGACCCCAATGAGATACCTAGAATCCCCGCACCAGTCCCTCCAGAGTATGATCCATGGTTAGATGATAACAGGTCATATCGGGAATTGTATCCTTAGGAAAAACCAGTGCCCGTAACAAATCCTATAGCTCAATATACTAACCTGAATCCTTTAGACTCACTCTGGAACAGTGATTGGTATATGCAGAATGTGATAAGCACCCCATACCCAAACGGAGAACCCATACCACGATACCTTGATCCAGTGCCAGCACCACTACCACCCATGAGCGAATAAAATGTGCAGGAAATTTGCTGCTATGGCGAAGAATTAGTCGAGGAAGGGAATAGAATCCGACAGATAGGAGAGAAACTCGTCTGGAAATATGACGAGCGTGAACAACAGTTTTAGACAAGCCAGCCACTAATATAATATAATATAATATACGTGTGTAAGTTGATGAAAAAAACCCACAATCCACTAGAATAGATAACCTAATACATATCGATGCATAAGTCACTAGTGTATTTTATTTTGTAGTATGTAATCGATGCATATATATATATATATAGGGAGAAGATCATGCGAGAACCACCTCTTATTGCGAGAACCGAGAGAACCAATGTGAACACAACCAAAAATGCCTAAAAATAGCTAAAAATCACACAAATTTTTTTTTTTGATTTTTTAAATATTTTTTAGGTTAAAATCGCTACTTTTCGAAGCCAATTTTTTTTTTCTTCGAAAAGTAGCGATTTTAACCTAAAAAATATTAAAAAAAATCAAAAAAAAATTTTTAGATTTTTTTTTTAATTTTTTTAGATTTTTTTAGGTTTTTTGGGGGTTTAGTTTTTAGCATTTTAGCTTTGGGAGGGGGGGGGGGGGGTTAGGTTTTTGGGGGGTGGGGGAGGGGGGTTTAGGTTTTGGGGGGGGGGGGGGGTTAGGTTTTTTTTTAGGTTTTTTGGGGGTTTTAGTTTTTAGCATTTAGCTTGGGGGGGGTTAGGTTTTTTTTTTTCGGGGGGGGGGGGGGGGTTTAGGTTTTTGGGGGGGGGGGGGGGGGTTAGGTTTTTTTAGGTGTTTTTTAGGTTTTTTTAGCTATTTTAGGTTGTGTTCACATTGGTTCTCATGGTTCTCACAATAAATGGAGTTCTCGCATGAGCCCCCCCATATATATATATATAGGGTGAAGTTATTGTAAAAAAGACCAAAAGTGTGAGAAATGTAAGAAAGAATCTCAACCATTAGATCTAAATTAATTGAAAAGGGTAAGATTGTAAATTAATTAACAAATTCAAATATGGTAATCCTTGATTTTAGGATTTGGAGAGAGAAAATCCCTGATTTAAGGAAAATAACCGTCCATAAATATAACACCATTCAGAGCATGTTCATACATGGTGTTTTAAATATAACACAATTCAGAAAAATATAACACCATTCAGCACAAATATAACACCATTCAGCACAAAAAAAACACCATTCACACAAAAATAACATCATTCAACACAAAACATAACAGATAACACCATTCAGCACAAAAAAATCACCATTCACACAAAAATAACATCATTCAGCACAAAATTTTAACACCATTCAGCACAAAAAAAAACACCATTCAACACAAAAATAATACCATTCAGCACAAAAAAAAAACACCATTCAGCAGTAAATAAAATAAACACCATTCAGTACAAGAATATAACACCATTCAGTAAAAAAACACCATTAAGAAAAGAAAAAAAACACCATTCAGAAAAGGAAAAAACACCATTCAGAAAATAAAAAAAACACCATTCAGTACACAAAATAACACCATTCAGTACAAGATATAACACCATTCAGTAAAGAAAAAAATAACACCTCTGTATCATCTTCTCCACTTCCGGCACCACCACTGCCACTTCCGGCACCACCACTGCCACTTCCGGCACCACCACTGCTGCACCACCGATAATTGTCCTACCACGTAACTACACATCTCGCCGTCGCCGCTGCCGCTCGCAGTCATCTCCTCCGAGTGTCGTACCGTAATTCCCCATCGGACATCAACATCGCCCGTCGTCGGCCTTCGTTCCTCAGCCGTCTTCTTCAGTCTCCGATCACCACCCTTCACACCGGAAACCCAAACCGTCGCTGGTTCAGATCAAAATCCATCTTCTTCGCTACTCAAGAAGAAAGAGAGAGAAAGAGCTCTCTGGTCGTGCGATTGGAGAGAGAGAGATTATAGGGATTTTGATTACAGTTACCTATTTTGAATGGATCTAAAAGACTTTATTACCCCTATAATTTTCAATTCAGTCCAAAAAATAAAACAAATTTTACAATTTGGTCCCTATTAATCTAAACCATTAGATCAAAAATCTAATGGTGTAGATTCTTGCTTATCCTTCTCACACTTTTAGTCTTTTTTACAGGATCCTAACTCTATATATATATAAAGAGTAAGTCGCAATGCTCGACGTTTTTGATATACCTGCTTGTGTGATTGTTTGTATTAAATCTTATTCTGTGATATTAATACCTGATAAATGTTTACAATTCAGATGGATAACGAAGTAAATCAGGAAAATCAGAATAATGATAATAACCAAGTAGATAACAGTGTCATCCAACGTATAGTAGCACAAGGAATTATAGACGCTATGCCGTATATTATCAAGACCGTTAAAGAAGCAGAAAATAATAAACCTGCAAATGTAAGTAAACGCCAACACACTGAGCCAAGTCATAGTGTAAACAATAACGGACCAATAATCCAAGCTCCAATTCCTAAAAGAAGAATAACTGCTTCTTACGGTTGTTCTTATAAAGAATTCTGGTCTTGCAAACCAATAGAATTCTCAGGCAATAAATGAGCCATTGCAGCCTTACGCTGGATAGAAAAGACAGAAGCAGTCTTAAAAATAAGTAAATGTGCAGAAGAAGATAAAATTATGTTTGCTTCTAATCTTTTTAAGAATGCAGCCTTAGAATGGTGGAATACTATTCTCCAGTCTATGGGAAGTGACAGAACTTATAATATGGAGTGGACCATCTTTAAGGAAATAGTTGAAAGGAAATTATGTCCTCCTCATAAAAAGAACAGATTGCCAATAAGTTTTTAAATCTTAAAATGACTGGAATAAACTACAAGGGTTACACTACCATATTTTTCGAATATGCTAGGATAGTCTCAACCTTAGCCTCACCAGAACCAGTATTAATCTCTCGTTACATTTGGGGATTAATCAGTGAGATCAGACATGTAGTCAAGGTAGCTAGACCTCAAACCATAGAAGAAGCAGTAGAACTAGCCAACACCCAGACTGATGAATTGGTACGTACACAAGAGGAAACCCAGAGAAAGAACCTAGCCCAAAAGCTTACCCAAGAATTTCATTACGGAAATACCTACCGTGGAAAAGGTACAGGTTCTACCTCTGCACCTTACTGCAAGTATTGCAAGAGGAAGCACTCTGGAAGATGCTCCATATACTGCAACTTTCTCCAAATATCGGGACACGAGGAAGAAGGCTGTAGGAAGAAAGCTAGCAATAAGCTATGCTTCAATTGTGGAGAAGCTGGTCATATCAAACCAAACTGCCCGAAACTAGCTCTAGCAATAACCAGCAAAGCTAAAGCAACTGAAGGACCAAAGAAGAATGCCAGAGCATTCGTTCTGACAGCTGGGGAAGACAAGATGATCCCGGATGTGATCATCGGTACGTTTTTAGTTAATGACATTTTTGCTAAGGTATTATTTGACTCTGGTGCAAACCAAAGTTTTATCATGTTACACCCTAAATCGTAAAGGACAAAAGTCGCAGCGGAAATTCGTACCATAAAAATTTCATTCGTTACAAACACCTTGACGCCCTTAAATTCATTTTAAAGGTTAATTCTTTTACAATAAATACATTTATTATACTCATTTACAAGTAGCAAACATAACTTAGCTTCACTCAATTACGTCCTCAACACTCCCGTACAATCTATCTTGTGACTCGATCTTTGATCACTCCTCTTCAAATAGGATAATCTGGCTCGAACAACCTGCACTCACCAAGCACATACAAGACATTAATAAGTTATCAATATAAACGTTGCTTAGCCTTGGACTATTCCCGTTCCGTTATTCCTTTACATTAAACATTCCCTCTGAGTTCATCACCTCTGGTGAGTCTTCGATACTGTACCTGCATTACACCTAAAACTCCATGTACGCGCATAACAATGTAAAACTTAATCATACTGAAATACTTACATACATACCTAAACTTCATACATATTATCTCCATATATACATACGTACACATATGCATACATACCTACTTGCTTACATACTCACACACATACATGCCAACCTACATGCATACTTACATATAAACACATCTACATCATTATATACGTATCTACATGTACACATACCTACATCATTACGTACACTCATGACATTATCCATATATACATACATACATCCCTACTTGCATCATACCAAACTCATGCATGCCTACTCTCAAACATACCATCATATATCCATGTACTTGCTCGCATACTTATAAACATACATACATACCTATCTACATATGTGCATACACTTAAGCTTATAAAAACGTAAGTTAAATTAGTCATACACAACTTAAAACGCGTTTAAACGAGTTCCCAAGACAAAACGGAGCAAACGAACAATTTTCGCCAAACAAGGGGGGCCTCGCGTGACGCCAAGGGCCTTGGCGTCACGCCAAGCCCCTGTTTTCACAGAACTTTTGCAGCTAAGTGCTGCATATTCCCAGCACGACCGCATTTCACGGAAACGGTCATAACTTCTTCGTTATTGGTCCGTTTTACCCGATTCTTTTTCCTACGCGTCCGTAATTTAATTCTCCATCTTATGGAGTTAAGATCCGACATCCGGATTAACAAAATTCCAGACTTTTAAGTCTTCGGCTTACTATCCTTTTTACCAAGAATTGACCCGTTCATAATTCTATCACATAACTTGTTTGTTTGACCTTAACTTCATATGAACCTAATAATATCAGTGACGTCTATCATAAAAGACTAATTTCTTGAATGTTTTGCATCCTCTTAACCCATTTTCATTCATATGCTTATTTTGACCCGTTAAGGGTATTCACGCATTAATTTGTCTTGTGACTAACAAAACCATACTTCCCACTTTCATACTTGACCAAAACATTACACTGATCGAATAGCTTGTTTTTAAACTACTTTTAAGACCGTTTGCCCAAAATACCCCTCAAGGGCATTTTGGTCAACTTTAATCCCATCAATTACGTCGAAAGTCTACAACACATATTTGACCTTAAACATCATGTTTAGTTAATTAAAACACCATATACTTAATCGAACTAAGAAGTGATTACGGAAATCACTTACCTTATGCGTCCGTGCTCATATCCGATTCCTTGCCTCTTCTTGACCCGTTAACACCTCATGCTTGAGTCCGTCTCGACGTGATTCCTATACTTTCATTTCATCGAAATCACGTTCTTATTAGCATACTCATTTGTACATGTAACAATCATATCACTCGCATAATTCACACTTAACTTTCCTTAGTCATTTCTAACAAGCATTAAAACATATAATCAACTTCATATCCTTTCCAACACACGTAATTCATCATGTACTTACAAATAATGCATATTAACATAACATGTACCAAACGACTTCCTATAATCCTACCTTTACGGCAACGGGTCAAATCATGTTTCTTATACTTAGTTGACTTTCAAGAGTCAACTATCAACCATATTCAACTATCGACTTATCATCATATACTCGTAACATCATAATCGACTATACGGACGACACTATATACATTTTATCATACGCTTGATGTGCTTACCACCTTTTAAGCATAACTTACAACTAATTCATACATAAATCTTCTAAACTCATACATAACCCATCAAAACCTACTACTAATCATCATGTATCATTTCAAATGAACATCAAACATAACATCATCATATTCCTCCTAATTCATCTAACAAGAATTCATCATACCCACATAATACATCAATCTTTCAACAAGACTTGAACATAGGTGGTAATTATAGTCATTATCTTTACCCTATCTAACGGGTTTCACCTTTAATCATCAAATTAACACAAACCATACGTACCCCATGTTCTATACGATGATTCTAACCCTTGTACATGATTAATTTCATATTAACTCATGGATTTGAACATAACCCACTTCACACATGATCACCAATCTTAGATTTAAGACATACCTTATGATCCCCTCGTGAAGGTGATCCTTAATCCGTGTTCCTTCTTGAATTAGAGCTTCGATTCACCCTTTAATTTGGTGATTTGGTGGAACTAGGGTTTGGAGCTCTTGAGAGCTCCTGAAGCTTCAAGAACACGCACGTATGTGTGTGTTTGTGTGTGTATAGACTTTTTAATTAGTAGTCAACTTTCATCTGTTCCACTTTAGCCCCTCGGGTTTGCCGTTAAAACATAACTGACACTACCTTCATCGTTTAATACTTTTGACCATACCCTTAACTAGGTTAAATAGCCTAGTTATTTATTCCATGACGTGTCATATAGGAACACACAACAAATATTAACATTCGGATTTTGGGGCGTTACAAGTCTACCACCCTTAAATGAGGTTTCGTCCCCGAAACCTTTCTCACTTTCATCGAACACACATTATCTTTTCTTCCAGTCCATCCATACGACCACCAGCCCATCCTAATGAGAATCTTCTAGCTTCAAGAACCCGTTCCAGAGTTCTTATTAGTGTCGCTTTTACTAATAACGCTAATTCCTAACAGCCTTCATAGCTAATGATTCATTCATCATTCTAATACTCATATATCATATGCATTATATATCTTCTTACTTACTTGCAACCTTTCCAACATCCCATTACTAACATTCCCATTTATTTATTTCAAAATTCATAATATTTTCATCGACTATACGATCTTGCATCGAAATTTGTATATACTCAGATATGTTTAACTTTAACTAATACATCATAGTAATGGGTAACTATACATTCTCGATTCATAAACTATTCAAACAATTGACTTTTCCAAACAAATCCATACTTTCCTGATCATACTTTCATATATCATTTTCATTTTTATTTCCTTGACCTGTCAATAACGGGTCAATACACATACTTCCACAATCTGTAATCATACATCCATTCATATGATCTGTTCATAACGGATCTACCAGATTCATCTTATCTCTTAAGATTTCATTCTATACATATATTATTTAACATTTAGTTCTTGTTTTGTTACCACACAAAACTACCATTTCATAGTCATATATACGTACTTAACTTTAATGTTAACCTTATTCTACATTTTCTACAGTTACTTATACCTTGCATACCTTTACGTCACCTTTAAATCATTTCGTTCATTTCACATTACTATTACTTTCACTTCATGCATTACTTGATTTTCGTATATAAATGTGCCATACTAGTTCATATCTATCCAACATGAGTTAAACATTTTACTAACCTCTTTTTTCATTTCCTAAACCAACGACCCGCATCCCAGATTGACCATCTTCTCCTTGAGTTCTAGCCGTACAGGCCAGGTTTCATTCCTCCTTGTAATGAGCTTCCGCTCGTGCACATCCTTTCACCAATACGATTGGTTTCATCACATCAATAGTTCTATCATTATCATCAACAACATCGGCGGTTAGCATATGTCATTTAAACATTCATTACACTAGGTGATTACCCACCTATAACTCTTCTACAATTTCCTACGTACCTACTATAACGTACCACACATTCTAACTCTTACATGCAATCCTTTCATTCTATCAATCATTTCGCCAACTGAAGTACACGCTCGTACTTCCTTCCATTCATGCTTACTTGCAAAGACCTTATTACATCGTTTCAATATTTCTTACCAAGCTTACCATTCCCGCCCATACTCAAGTTATTGTCCGGGTCACAGCCCGTCATCATTCTGACTTCTACGAGTCAATTACTAACACATCTAACACGTAACTTATACAAAACTTCGTCTATTATACTATCACCTTTTACTTTATACTTATTCCTATGACCCGTTCGACTCAATCATGGTCAAACTGTTGACATCTTCTTATGCGGATTAATTTCATCTTTTTATATTTTTAAATCCGTCTCACGGATTCAGACGCATCATTCATGCTTTTTCATTCATTGAATCCGCCTTACGGATTCAAACATTACATTCATGCCTTTCATTACTTCTGTGTTTTGAATCCTTCTCGCGGATCCAAACATATTATCCATGCCTCTCATCCTTGAATCCGTCTCACGGATTCAAACATATCATCCATGCCTTTCATCCTTGAATCCGTCTCACGGATTCAAACATTACATTCATACCTTTCATTCCCTGAATCCGTCTCACGGATTCAAACATATTTTTTTTCATATCTTGTTGATCCGCACTTAATCACGGATTCAACATTCTTCATTCTTATCAGGCATGTTTTTCATTCTTACATAGTACTCTCAATTTCCCGAGAGTCTTACTTCCCATTTCACCCACACGCCCGCCCGCTACCCAACTCTACCGGACATACCTGTAACAATTATCATGATCTCACGAACGTCATACGTTTCTCGTGTACTGGCCAGGTACACAATCCACATAGTAGTTTCGTGCCTTCATGTAATTGTCACCTTATGTCCGTAGACTCAGGTTTCGGCGCGTGTATCACTTTCAGTACTTCATTACTATACTATCATTATCCTTCATTTAACATTTTCCTTCTCTTAATGAATTTTTACTGTTACATATACCCACCTATCGAATTTACGTACCTGGATTCAAATTTGGCTTATTACCTCTTTGCCTGCCTTAGTATTCATTCTAGATTGCATTCACAGATCATCCTCTTCAAACACTTATGCTTACCTTGCACATACAAAGCCGCCAGTTCCTTTATACGTATACATAAATACATACTTACATTAGCTTTTACCTTTGGATCTTGATCGAGTCTTAGATTGTACGGGTTTCTTATCTCAAGAGCACACAAGTTTGAGTTCAAGTACTTACCTTCTCGTACTTGATTCCCTCAAACCAGGGCTCTGATACCAACTTGTTACACCCTAAATCGTAAAGGACAAAAGTCGCAGCGGAAATTCGTACCATAAAAATTTCATTCGTTACAAACACCTTGACGCCCTTAAATTCATTTTTAAGGTTAATTCTTTTACAATAAATACATTTATTATACTCATTTACAAGTAGCAAACATAACTTAGCTTCACTCAATTACGTCCTCAACACTCCCGTACAATCTATCTTGTGACTCGATCTTTGATCACTCCTCTTCAAATAGGATAATCTGGCTCGAACAACCTGCACTCACCAAGCACATACAAGACATTAATAAGTTATCAATATAAACGTTGCTTAGCCTTGGACTATTCCCGTTCCGTTATTCCTTTACATTAAACATTCCCTCTGAGTTCATCACCTCTGGTGAGTCTTCGATACTGTACCTGCATTACACCTAAAACTCCATGTACGCGCATAACAACGTAAAACTTAATCATACTGAAATACTTACATACATACCTAAACTTCATACATATTATCTCCATATATACATACGTACACATATGCATACATACCTACTTGCTTACATACTCACACACAAACATGCCAACCTACATGCATACTTACATATAAACACATCTACATCATTATATATGTATCTACATGTACACATACCTACATCATTACGTACACTCATGACATTATCCATATATACATACATACATCCCTACTTGCATCATACCAAACTCATACATGCCTACTCTCAAACATACCATCATATATCCATGTACTTGCTCGCATACTTATAAACATACATACATACCTATCTACATATGTGCATACACTTAAGCTTATAAAAATGTAAGTTAAATTAGTCATACACAACTTAAAACGCGTTTAAACGAGTTCCCAAGACAAAACGGAGCAAACGAACAATTTTCGCCAAACAAGGGGGGCCTCGCGTGACGCCAAGGGCCTTGGCGTCACGCCAAGCCCTTGTTTTCACAGAACTTTTGCAGCTAAGTGCTGCATATTCCCAGTACGACCGCATTTCACGGAAACGGTCATAACTTCTTCGTTATTGGTCCGTTTTACCCGATTCTTTTTCCTACGCGTCCGTAATTTAATTCTCCATCTTATGGAGTTAAGATCCGACATCCAGATTAACAAAATTCCAGACTTTTAAGTCTTCGGCTTACTATCCTTTTTACCAAGAATTGACCCGTTCATAATTCTATCACATAACTTGTTTGTTTGACCTTAACTTCATATGAACCTAATAATATCAGTGACGTCTATCATAAAAGACTAATTTCTTGAATGTTTTGCATCCTCTTAACCCATTTTCATTCATATGCTTATTTTGACCCGTTAAGGGTATTCACGCATTAATTTGTCTTGTGACTAACAAAACCATACTTCCCACTTTCATACTTGACCAAAACATTACACTGATCGAATAGCTTGTTTTTAAAATACTTTTAAGATCGTTTGCCCAAAATACCCCTCAAGGGCATTTTGGTCAACTTTAATCCCATCAATTACGTCGAAAGTCTACAACACATATTTGACCTTAAACATCATGTTTAGTTAATTAAAACACCATATACTTAATCGAACTAAGAAGTGATTACGGAAATCACTTACCTTATGCGTCCGTGCTCATATCCGATTCCTTGCCTCTTCTTGACCCGTTAACACCTCATGCTTGAGTCCGTCTCGACGTGATTCCTATACTTTCATTTCATCAAAATCACGCTCTTATTAGCATACTCATTTGTACATGTAACAATCATATCACTCGCATAATTCACACTTAACTTTCCTTAGTCATTTCTAACAAGCATTAAAACATATAATCAACTTCATATCCTTTCCAACACACGTAATTCATCATGTACTTACAAATAATGCATATTAACATAACATGTACCAAACGACTTCCTATAATCCTACCTTTACGGCAACGAGTCAAATCATGTTTCTTATACTTAGTTGACTTTCAAGAGTCAACTATCAACCATATTCAACTATCGACTTATCATCATATACTCGTAACATCATAATCGACTATACGGACGACACTATATACATTTTATCATACGCTTGATGTGCGTACCACCTTTTAAGCATAACTTACAACTATTTCATACATAAATCTTCTAAACTCATACATAACCCATCAAAACCTACTACTAATCATCATGTATCATTCCAAATGAACATCAAACATAACATCATCATATTCCTCCTAATTCATCTAACAAGAATTCATCATACCCACATAATACATCAATCTTTCAACAAGACTTGAACATAGGTGGTAATTCTAGTCATTATCTTTACCATATCTAACGGGTTTCACCTCTAATCATCAAATTAACACAAACCATACGTACCCCATGTTCTATACGATGATTCTAACCCTTGTACATGATTAATTTCATATTAACTCATGGATTTGAACATAACCCACTTCACACATGATCACCAATCTTAGATTTAAGATATACCTTATGATCCCCTCGTGAAGGTGATCCTTAATCCGTGTTCCTTCTTGAATTAGAGCTTCGATTCACCCTTTAATTTGGTGATTTGGTGGAACTAGGGTTTGTAGCTCTTGAGAGCTCCTGAAGCTTCAAGAACACGCACGTATGTGTGTGTTTGTGTGTGTATAGACTTTTTAATTAGTAGTCAACTTTCATCTGTTCCACTTTAGCCCCTCAGGTTTGCTGTTAAAACATAACTGACACTCCCTTCATCATTTAATACTTTTGACCATACCCTTAACTAGGTTAAATAGCCTAGTTATTTATTCCATGACGTGTCATATAGGAACACACGACAAATATTAACATTCGGATTTTGGGGCGTTACATATCAATACTTATTTCTACAAACTTCTTAATCAACCATTAGCTAAACTTCAACAAGACTATCTGGTGGAGACGGCCAATGGAGAATCCATTAAGATAAGTGAAGTCTTGCAGGGAGCAAGAATAGAAATTCTAAACCATAATTTTATTGCTAATCTTTACCCAATGAATCTAGCAGGATTTGATGTTGTATTAGGAATGAATTGGTTGGTAGCCAATCATGCTAATCTTTTATGTGATCAAAAGTCAGTACAAGTAAGTACACCAAAAGGTGAAACGATCACAATTACAGGAGATAAGCCAACCAGGTCAACAAAATTCATCTCTGTGATGAAAGCTGCAAGTTATGCAAGGAAAGGTGGAATAGTTTATATAATTTCCATAATCATTAACACTAAAGGAAAAGAATTAAAAGATATTCCCGTAGTATCTAAATTCTCAGACGTTTTTCCAGAAGAGTTGCCTGGATTACCACCAGATCGAGAGGTTGAATTTAGAATTCACCTAATACCAGGAACGACACCAATTTCCAAAGTACCTTACCGGTTAGCACCAACGGAAATGTAGGAACTGAAGAAACAATTGGACGAATTGCTTGACAAAGGTTTTATACAGCCTAGTTCATCACCGTGGGGAGCACCGGTGTTATTTGTCAAAAAGAAGGATGGATCAATGCGTATATGCATTGATTACAGAGAATTGAACAAGGTTACAATTAAAAATCAGTACCCACTACCAAGAATCGATGATCTGTTCGATCAACTTCAAGGAGCTCGATTCTTTTCTAAGATCGACTTACGCTCAGGATATCATCAATTGAAAGTACAAGAAGAGGCCATTCCTAAAACTGCATTTAGAACAAGGTACGGTCATTATGAATTTACAGTCATGCCATTTGGTTTAACCAATGCCCCAGCTGCATTTATGGACATGATGAACAGGATATGTAAACCATACCTGGATAAATTCATAATTGTCTTTATAGATGATAATCTAATTTACTCTAAAAGTAAAGAGGAACATGTAGCGCATCTACATACACTGTTGACATTATTGAGAAAAGAAAAGCTTTATGCTAAATTCTCAAAATGCGAATTCTGGTTACAAGAAGTACAATTCCTTGGACATTTGGTTAATCAAGAAGGAATTCATGTGGATCCCACAAAGATCGAGGTGATTACCAAATGGAAAGTCCCTGAATCACCAACGGAAGTACGAAGTTTTCTTGGATTGGCATGATATTATAGACGATTTATTCAAGACTTCTCTAGAATAGCCATTCCATTAACCAAACTGACTTGCAAATCAGTTAAGTTTGAATGGGGACCAAGACAAGAAGAAGCCTTTAAGATTCTTAAGCAAAGGTTAACCAACACACCTATACTCACTTTACCAGAAGGAACTGAAGACTTGATGGTATATTGTGACGCGTCTAAGTTAGGATATGGATGTGTATTGATGCAACGTCAAAATGTTATAGCTTATGCCTCTAGAGTTAGGAGCCATAATTTTTTCCCTTAAGATTTGGAGACACTATCTTTACGGTAGTAAGTTTGTTATTTTCACAGATCATAAGAGTTTAAGATATGTTTTTGGGCAAAAGGAATTAAATATGAGACAGAGACGCTGGATGGAGATTCTTAGTGATTATGATTGTGATATCCAATATCTTGAAGGAAAGGCTAATGTAGTAGCTGATGCTTTAAGTCGAAAGTATCATGAAAAGCCAAAAAGGGTTAGCTTTCTCAGATTAAATCTGCAGATAGATTTAAATGAGCAAATTAGAAAGATACAAGAAACAGTAATCAAGGAAGATACTGAAGGTTTAAAAGGAATGATTAAGGAATTAGAACAAGGAACAAATGGAATTTGGAGATTCCATAAAGAAAGAATGTGGATACCTAAACAAGGAAACCTACGCCACAGAATTCTAGAAGAAGCTCATAAGTCTAAATATACGATACATCCCGGTTGTGATAAGATGTATCAAGATTTAAGAAAGAATTTCTGGTGGATAGGAATGAAAAAGGATATAGCATACTATGTTGCAAAATGTTTGACCTGTTCTCAGGTTAAAGCTGAGCATCAGAAACCCTTAGGATTATTACAGCAACTAGAAATGCCAATATGGAAATGGGAATTAATAACAATGGACTTTGTTACCAAATTACCCAAGACAAGAAAAGGAAATGATACAATCTGGGTGATTGTAGACAGATTGACCAAATCTGCTCATTTCTTACCTATGAAGGACACTTTCAATATGGAACAGTTAGCCAAGTTGTATGTAAATGAAATAATTTCATTACATAGAATTCCTTTATCTATCGTATCTGATAGAGACAGCCGTTTTACATCTCATTTTTGGATAAGTTTCCAAAAAGCAATGGGAACCCGGGTAAATCTAAACACCGCTTATCATTCTCAAACGGACGGACAAAGCGAAAGGACAATACATACAATGGAAGATATGCTTAGAGATTTCGGAGGAAATTGGGACGATCACTTACCATTGATTGAATTTTCCTACAATAACAACTATCATACCAGTATCAATGCTGCACCGTTTGAAGCATTTTATGGACGCAAGTCCCGAATTCCAGTCTGTTGGGCAGAAATTGGAGAAAAGCAATTATCCGGGCCAGAAATAGTGCAAGAAACAACGGACAAGATTATTCAAGTCAAGGAAAGACTAAAAGCAGCACGAGATCGTCAAAAGAGTTATGCAGATAACAGATGAAAACCATTGGAATTTCAAGTTGGAGATAAGGTATTATTAAAAGTTACTCCATGGAAAGGAGTGGTCAGATTCGTTAAAAGAGGAAAACTAAGCCCAAGGTATGTTGAACCTTTTGAAATTATCAAAAGAATAGGACCAGTAGCTTATCAGCTACAACTGCCAGAAGAAATGGCAGGAATACATGATGTGTTTCATGTATGCAATCTCAAGAGATGCTTAGCAGATGAATCATTAGTAGTACCTCTTCAGGACATAGGGGTAAATGAGAAACTTAAGTTTGTAGAGAAACCCCTACAGATTGAAGACAGAAAGATCAAGAATCTCAAACACAAGAGATTAGCTCTAGTCAAAGTAAAATGAGATTCCAAGAAAGGACCAGAATACACTTGGGAGATAGAGTCAGAGATGCAAAGAAAATATCCACACCTATTCCAGTAGATCTCGAGGACGAGATTTAAATCAAGGTGGGGAGGACATAACAACCTTCCTAAAACCCCTTAACACACCCTATACGTCTTAAAATATACCCCGTATACGAAAAATAACCTAATATACATTTATATTAATAAGAGTAAATTACAAATTTTGTCCTTTATGTATGTCCTAAATTGCAGGCGTTGTCCTTTGTCTTTAAAATTGATGAGTTTTGTCCTTAATGTTTGCAAATCTTGCACGTTATGTCCTTTAGGCCAAACCCAGTTAGATTTTTTAGTTAAATCTGGTCATGTGCAAGGCACATGAGGGCATTCTTGTCATTTGAGCTTTCCAGGGGCTAGTTTGTAAATAACTTTTATTAAAGGGTCATTTTGTACAATTTAAAAACAAAACATTGTATAGACCTACAGACCACCATCACCACCTCCTGGTACCGTCACCGCCACCACCTGGTTACCACCAACCCCAGCCACCACCTGTGACCATCATCACTGCCGGAACTCCATAATTCGAGATTATAGACCAATTCTTCAAGTTTTTACTAGATTTTACGTGAATTAAAATAAACTCATTTACCATATATACCCAATTGCATAAGTCTATTCATACCTGTGATTTTGAAATCATCTATTTTATGCTGAACAATTCAATAATAACAATGAATCAAACAAAATCACTACTCATTCCAACAATTCTCACCATATCTCATTATCTACAAAAATCCATTTAATTCGCTGGAACTCCATGAACAGGCTGCTAAATCAGAAATTTAACCCCCTTTTCCTTATCCAAACACCCCCAATTTGAATTTTTTTTCCAGCCAAATCAGCAACCACTACCCCATCCTCACGAGAACCCTAACCCTAACCACTGCTAACACCGTCACATGCAGCAACTATGGGAGCCATTAATTCAAGAACTACTGGAGCCATTAATTCAAGAACTTCAAAGCTCAACTTAAAAATTCATGAAACCAGCTTATAACTACTCTTCCTCTGCATCTTTCTTCTTTTTCTTCTTCTTCTTCTCACTTGCTTACTTCTTGACCACCGACGCACTAACACCACCTCCGCCACCGCACTTAACCCACCACCACCGCCGCCGTACCTAACCCGCCGCCGCCCCTAACTCACCACTGCCACACACCACCTTCAATCTGTTACCACCACCGACACACTAACACCACCTCCACCACCTCCACCACCGCACTTAACCCACCACCACCGAAGCACCAACACCACCACCACCGCACCTAACCCACCTTCGCCCCTAACCACCGCCACACACCAGCTTGAATCTGTTACCACCACCGCCGCCCCTAGCCACCGCCACACACCACTTCAATCTGTTGTTAGAGAGAGAAGAGAGAAGAGGGAGAGAGAGAGAGAGAGGAGAGAGAGTTTATCAGATGTTAGAGAGAGAGAGTTTATCAGAGAGAGAGAGAGGAGAGAGAGTTTGTATATATAGTGTTTTACTTTTAAGTTTGTACAAAATGGCCCCTGAATAGAAGTTCTTTACAAAATAACCCCTGTATAGTTGAAATGACAAGAATACCCTCATGTGCATTGCACATGATCAGATTTAACAAAAAAAATTAACTGGGTTTGGCCTAAAGGACATAACGTGCAAGATTTGCAAACATTAAGGACAAAACTCATCAATTTTAAAGACAAAGGACAGCGCCTGCAATTTGGGACATACATAAAGGACAAAACTTGTAATTTACTCTATTAATAAAAATCAAATAAAAACAAATATATAATGTTCTTGTGGGGCGCGACCCAGACAAGCCCAGTCTGTCGCTGGCCACGACAAGGTGACACCAGGCTAAACCCTGGTCCGCCACGTGTCCTAACGCGTGTGAAGGCCGTGAGAGAGGAACAAGGGGGCGTCGCGGGCCGCGAGCCGCCCTTTGTCCAGCCTATAAAAGGGGGGCCTCAGGCTCTGTTTCAGTCGTTCAATTCTTTTTCTTTCTCTGTCACTTTAAAAGCAAAGTGTTGCTCGAATAATACCCCCTAAATAGCGAAGCTCTGCCTCGTTGTAACTATTATAACCCCCGGTTACGTATTAGTTACCCTACACGATCGATCTAGGGCTCCATAACGCATGTCGAGGCTCTGCCTGACTCAGTCGTTGGAGTTCTGTCTCGTGTTACACCTGATTGATCTAGGACTCCGTAATGCATGTCAAGGCTCTGCCTGACTCGGTTCATTGGAGTTCTGTCTCGAGTTGTACGGTTAATGTAATTTGGGTTATCTTACTAACACATGTGCATTGTTTAATTTTAATAGATAATAACCAGGAGATACACCAGCAAGCCTTAGTTTTACCTAAGTGATCAATGTGAGTCATTCTCTTTTTCTACCAAACTGTTTTACCAAAAACTCAAATGTTTTAATCATACTTAACAATGATTGAGTCTATGTGTTCTACAATTACTGCCGGTATGCTGGGGTTTTGTACATTACTTAAAATCTGTTACTATTGGACAAAGAGTTAGTCAATGTGTAACATGACCACAAGTTAGGAATTGACCATACTGAACGAGTAACTGTGTAGATATAAACATTGTAATCGCCCTCAATACTGTGAAGTTATTGAAACTGTTTTGATTAAACTGGGATGCACTCGCCAATATTTCTTGCTGATAAAACCTTTTTAAAACGCGTTTCAGGTAACTTAATGTGAAAGTTATTAGAAGCCAGCTGGAGAGCACTGAAGGCTTAAAGAAGTGGCTTTAAAAAGTTACCTAAATAAAAGGAGTTTATGTTTTCAATAAAATTGGGTTTTATCCCTATAAATAAAAGGAGTTTATGTTTTCAATAAAATAGGGTTTTAATAAACACCGATACCACCAAATCTGATCTCGCGGCACCCGCTCCCAGGCAGGGGTCGGGGGTTGCGACACAAATGCATCAATCTTGAAGATTATTTTGTTATTAACGATAACATATAAAGATGCATAGGCAGGCTTGTCATATCGCATAGAACAAAAAAAATGCATAGGGAGCTTGTCATATCGAAAAAAAAGTTGCTCCCTGAAATCTTCATTGTTGAAATTGTTATCGATGACAAGGAGTTGAGAGGAGGTCACATCCAGCTGCAAAATAGCATTGTGTGAGCGCAAACCGAAGGACTAATAAGCCCATATTATTTTCTTTTGGTCATACCTGGTTAATAACCAGTAGAACATTAACCGGTTAGTGGTAAATTATAACCATTGGTTATAGGGATTTAGTATTGGAACTGGTTAGTAACTCTGGTAGACCAGTTAACCGGAAGAACCCCGAAAAATTCAAAACAAAAGGAATTACCGGCTTATTAACCGAGAATAACCAGTTATTAACCGAACCAGTTAAAGCAATAACCGGTTAAAGCAAAAAAATTGAAATTAACCGGCTAAACCAGGTATGAAAATTAACCGGTTTGTGCACCTCTAATGCATACTAAAAAATTGCCAATGTTGACCAATTAGTCAACCCACCCTTTTTTCCACCACTAAACTTTAGTAATATATTCTGATCAAAATTAGAAAACTATAACCATGATGGCCAATGCTCAAAATGGCAGCAAATGGGTCGAGTGGGTCGAAACTTAAAAGTCATCCATAAAGTATTATAATGCATAAAACAATCTAAACTCTAAACTACTTTATTATTCAACCCATCCTTCGCCAACACCAAATTTTAGTGGGATATTTTGATTAAAAAATGTAGAACTATAGACAACGGATGAGTAAAAACCTTCCAGTCAATGCCTTCGATATTTTGGCACATTTGTTTCCATGCACACGGTGTGCATTTTGCAGGGTCTAAGCATCCCTTTTTATATCTGAATTCGGGCTGTGGGAGTTTTACGAAACTTTCGCGTAAGTCAGCCTGGTTACCGAGTTGTTGATAGAGAGTCATGTATTCATCTCTTGTAATGGTTGTATTGAACTCAAGACATCCTGGTTTAGGCGGATAGAATTAATTGTTGAATTGGGATTAACGGAACCGTAAGGTTTTGTGTAAATTCATCTACCCATCACAAGGTTATGCGTAAATGTCCAGTTGTGGTTACATGTTACATCAGCTTGTTTTTCTGGTGATACAAAGGTTTGTTATTTTTTTTAATAGAACAGTGTAGTTTGGATGTGGTGCTCAAAGACGTGATAATTTGAAATTGAAAAGACAGTTCTTAAAAAGATAAACATTATTGAGTTCTTCACTATTGAGTTAAAACACACGTCTTAAAACAATTAGGACGTATTCATATAGAGGTTGTTCATTTGGTGTTACGAGGGCTGCATGCGTCGATGATCTCGTGTATATTGGTTGACCACCATTCATCATCTTCCAAATTGTCGTTGTTTTTTTCCTGGTCAACGCGTTTGTTTTCCGGTTCAGAGTTTGTAGCAATAGCTCCCTGGTTCTTGTTTGTTTATTTTGTTGGGTTGTTCGTCGACATTGCTGAAATGGGATTTTGTTTGTTAATGAAAATGATGTTGACAATGTAAACATAATTGATTTGTAAAAGTTGAATATGTTTTCGGGTACCTGATGTGGTTGTTTTAACGTGCTTTATTGGGGAATCCGCTTGCGGGTCATACTCACTGAGTGATGGTTTCGTTACAGCTGGTGTTTTCCTTTTCTTATTATGCTTGACTGGTGGGGCAGTTTTTGTTTCATGGGGATGTGCGTTTTATGAACGTTAAAATGTGGCATAAAAATAATTTGTGTGTAATTTGTTTTGAAGTGTGGTTGGTGGTGTTGACGTACCGGGATGTGTTGGTTCCTGAAAAAGAGAATAATCGTTATCACCAACTGAGGCCATGATTTTCATCGTAACTGGCCAGACGTAACAGTGAGCAGCCGTAAGAATATGACCCATTTCAGTTTTCTTTTAGACGAAAATAATCCACTGGTTTCCTTACCATTGTTGCCCAGTGAGACAAGTAAAAAACAATAGTAAGCCCATTACAGTCCACCATATTTTGGTAAAGTCGAAACGAACCAATATACGTAAATGTGAGTTAGGATTGGCGTTACTCCATAACACATGGCGTATGCGCAATGTTAGATGATTTTTAAATGAAAATAGTAAAAGATTGTTGTTCAAATTTCAAAGCATAAAAATGTCTTGGGCTGTCTATTGGGGATTGTTGGATGTCCTGAAATTGGCCAGTTTGTTAATTTTATATTGGACTTGAATAAAGTTTACCAGGTATTTTATCTGTATTCTCCTCTTAAGAAAGAAGATTCTGCACCACCGCAATCAGTCAATGGCATTTAATTTTTGTATTTTTTAAATCCATATTTTCAAAGACAAGTCACATGCCATTGTTGTTTAAGTATCCATATTTTAATAGTCAAAGACGTATACAGATAAGAGAGTTTGGAAAGTATATTAAATAGAATATTATTGAATCCATCACTCATCAATGCAATGGGAACATTATTTAACGAAACATAAGTAATAATTCAGAAAGTTTAATGCTACCAAGGTTGGATATTCATACATCTGAATAATCCGATGTATTAGCATGCGGGGAAAAGAAACATGGTTTTGATGATGTGCGGGCTAATTTAAACGAGTTGGCGACAAAAGCGTCTGAGTGAAGATTGCCCCTATGTTTCCTTGAAACCAATTCCCTGCGTAGAAACGGTCCAACGGGTTGCCTTCTTGTCACACCCCGACTTTCCATGTGTCACCGGTGGGCCCGGTGGGGAGTATCGTGACGTAGTTGGTAACATCATAGTCAAACAATACAATATATAAATGTACAGCGGAAGCAAAAGATAAATATATTACAACCCGATATAAAGTAATATCAAATATTACAACGGAATGTAAGATGGGTCCACAGGCGGATCTTAAACAAAAAGATAATATTGTTTAACAGACTTTAACATCTAAAGCTTGCGAGACTTGATTATTGATGCCTGGAGTAGCCAGCCTATTACGTATAGTACCTGCATTTAGCCTTTTGGAAAATACGTCAGTTTACACTGGTAAATACTATCAACTGACTCATTTTGAAAATGATTAAATAAAATTGATTCGAGTGCAAACGGCACAAAATATCTGTTATAACTTGGGATAATTATTTAAATATATAATCTTGTAAAAGAATTACATGTTACTTATGCGTTCAGTAGCCCGGATCGCGCCGGGTTAAAGATCAATAAACACACCACATTATCTATTTATGCAATGACGGGTGTACGCCTACACCCCGCGCTTAGGTCGTGGCCATTTCGTAAAATGATGCCAAGGATATCCGGGACATGGTCATTAACCCCCCAAAGGCTTTAAGCAAACAAAACAATTTAAACGGGCCGATCAAATATTCAATTAACCACCATACGATGGAAGATTTAATGCCCGACCAAGCGGTATTTTATATACCGTACCCCAATCCCGTATAGGGAAAATAAGTTAAAAGTATTTACCTGAGCTAAATATAAATTCAATCCCAGCCGTATATCAATTCAGCAAGTACAGATAGCTTTTACTGGGCTCCTAATCTGGAACTAAGGTTTTTAATAACCTATTAGAATCCTAACGGGTCTTTAATTAAGTCTTGACTTAGACCGGTTAGTTTTCAAAAGGAAGATACGGTTCAAACGCATGATAAAGCGAAGACCGGTTTAGAATGTGGTTTTGACCCAACAAGATTGAAGACTTGCCTTATGTGGGTAATCTAAGCACATTCTAAATTTTGGGGTAAAACCGATAAGGTTTGACCCGTTTCGGCTAATTTATGCAAACTAGTTACATAAGCCGAACCGAACGCGCAAGAGGTGTAACGGGTAATCATAAGGGTCCCAACCAGGTTTCCTAAGTTAATATGTCTCAAATATGTTGTGATATCAGTAGGATACCTTCCGTTATGCCCAAAACGAATTTAAACACAAACTATGCCCCGTAGGGGTAATTTGGTCATTTATAATGTTATAAAAGAGTTTAAGTATTAACCTGAGTTACAGGTCTGATGTAATCAGCAAAATACTCAATTTAATAAGTTATAACAGTAGGGTAAAGTATATATGTGAAATTTATCAATTATAACCAAACTATGCACCGTAGGGGCATTTTGGTAATTTTACATAAGCCGAAAAGCTCAAAACTGAAGTCTGATTTAAACAACTTTTGCTTACTGTTAAAATATTATAATTTACCTAAAATATCAGTAGGTATCAACCCTTGTATGCTTAAAATAGTTTTAGTACATACTATGCGTTAAAAACGCTTAAAAAGGCGATTAGGAGCCGTTTCCGGGTTCTACATACAAAGCTGATATTTTTATTATTCCAGAAGGCTTAAAATAATCTATTTATCATATAAGATCAGTAGCAAAAGGTTTGGGGTCAAAAAGATATGTAAAACTCATTTTATAGCCCGAAAGGGCAAAACCGACAATTACCGGATTAAGCCTATGACTCTAAGTTATGCTCAGCCTAAAATTAATTAAAAATATTCAAAAATCCAAAAATAATATATTACATCAGTGGGTAAAGAGTTTGGTATCAAAAAGTGGGTTTAAATAGGCTATACGCTAATTATGTCGTTTAATCGCTAAAAAGCTTTCAAATTACGCTAACGAGCATAACTCTTAATCTACACCTCAAACTGGTCTCAACTTTTGGGTGCAAGTTTATATTTCAGTAACTAAGGTTTCTACACTTTTATATTTTCAAAAATCACGTTTTAAGGTGAAAAGGGCATAATGGTCAACATATGAGCAATTAACGGAATCATGCATATTAATTGGTTAACTAATGAACCATGGTGTATAATCACAGAGGGTTATACTAGCATGTAACCTAGTCCAATTAAAGCTCTAAGGCATTTCTAAAACATGCTTAAACGGGTCAGAACTGAAAGTCAAAGCAAAAGTCAAACTATGCAACTTTCGGTTCAGAACCGGGTCTTTACTGAAAATTATCGGGTTGAACATGTTTAGACATGTTCTTACACTAATTACCAAGTTATATTAATGATCAAACAGGTTGTATGGGTCCTACATTGCTAATTATGCATACATTGGAAATTAAGCATCCTGTTGACTTTTTAATAACAAGTTTGACCCGACATTTGACCTAGTTAGATTGGGAATCAGGGGGAACCCTTTTAAGGGTTTATTACCCACATAATTACCAACTTATAACTACTTTCAATTCGACTAATCACTGGACCATTAGTGATTAATAGCTAAGTCAACCGTTAATTACGACGGTTTGACTTTTAAGCTAAAACTAAGCAAAAACTAAGCAAAAACTTAACTAAGAAAGGTTAAGCATACTTACTGAAGTCCTATGCTTGATTAGTGATCACTTGAGTCTGCTTTGGAGCTCCAGAAATGATCAGAAATGCTGAAGGAAGGTGTGAAGAAATGGTTGCAACTTTGGTCCTTTATATAGTGCTCAAGAACTCATGGATCATTGACACACAAGTCTAACCATGGCATTGGATCACTTCCAGATGTCCCTAAGTGTCTAGGGGTTGCTTAGGGGTCGTGCAAGATGAGGAAAATCGGATTAAAGTCGGTTAGAATGGAATTAGCAGACATCTAGCAAAGTTTTCGGATCAGATGGCCCTAGGCGTCACGCGTAGACCCCCCCTTGGGCCCTCGCGTCGCGCGACGCCCCCCTGCACCAAATCAAATTTTAGATTTTTATGTTTTGGTCCTTGGCTCTTGGAAACTTTGCTTCGACTTTATTTCTTGCACTTTGAACCCTCCAAATTGACTTATAAGGGCTTTAAGACATATACCTACTTTGTTAAGTCATCGGTTAACTTTATTGTTACCCGAAAAGTCATAACTTTCAATGTTGACGCTTTAACCCCTTGTATACGAATTTGATCATAACTTCCTCATACGATAACGAAACTTTATGAAATTTATATCGTGCATTCTAGTGAGCATAATTAACCGTTACAAAGCTTCGGGTTTGTCAAGAGGTCACTCAGAGGTATAACTTAAACATGTTGACACATTTAACCCCTGTAGTTTGTAATCTCTCACTTTCTTTCATAATTAGCTTCGTATGATCCATGATTTATTCGTTTAAGGGTATAAACATCATGTAGGGATATTGTAGGGTATATTTATCCATTGTTGACATTTTGAACCCTTATATTCACATACTTTTCATGTTTGTCAACTTTAGTCCCTCTAGAGTATTCTTTCACATGTTCAAGATTATGACACGTGTCAATACATTATAGGACGTGAATTTTCGAGGTGTTACACTTCTGTTGGGAATTCATAGAGCTTTGTTGGGCCACTCATAAGATACCACGTTCCAATTTTCATGAAGTGTGTAAATGTCACCCATGTTGAGAATGGTATGCGAGTCACCGGTGGTGTTGAGAAGACGTTGTACCAGCGATCGTCGTTAAGTGTCCATAAGTCTACTTTTTTTAGTCCCGCCACTTGTAGTCATTAGAAGCATTTGTAGTGAGTGTTGTACATTTGCCAAAATCCCCTCATAAACGGATGTCGGTGGAAGTGGGGGGAATGGTATCTCGATAATCTTCTCGGTGATTGTATTGAATGCAATAACGACGTTTATAAACACATCCCAAGATTCTGAGATTGTGAAGTACAAAGTGTTTCCACATAAAGTCCCATGAGACCAAGTGAACATACGTGTTGCATATTCGGGTTTTGTGTTGAAAGGTATTTGTCTCCAGGTTCCAAAACGCCTTGAGTAGATCTGTGCTGTAGTCACAGCTGTTGTTCTCTTTATATGCAATACGTTGTAGTCGTCCGCCGGCCCTTTGTATAGACCAACCGCATCCGTGGCGTTTTTATAGAGTCCTTGGCCGGTAGGGGTGGAAAGAAGCTTGTACTTGGCTGTGGTTGGGTTCCAGAGCACTAAGTCATTGGTCGGTTGCAAACTTATACAAAGAAAACCATCCAGGTGGGCTAATGTTGCGATGCCCTTAAGACCGGGTGGGAATGGGAATTGAATGTTAGTCGGGGTCCCATAATCAGCAGTTTTAAAGTCCATTGGGTAAACGGAGCAAATCAATAGACGGGTTAACAATGTTTTTTGATTACATGGAAGTAGCGAGCGGGAGCAATGTGCTTTTTCGAATGCGCGCGTCGATAGTAATGCACACCAGTCCTTGCAGACACTCTTACACCTGGTGGCTTCCTTGGCTGGTAGACGTGTTAGTATTCCAAAAACAATGACTTCAACACCTAAAGACATGGCTGGGTAGCAAAGTAGGATAGCAAAGTAGTTATCAGTGGGAGGAGGTCGTAAGTACGATACGCAAGCAAGTTGCAAATAAAATGTAATGTTTTTCAAGTTTAGGAATTCTTAAAAGCCAACAGAATAAAAGTGACAAAGAAACTTATGGTCTCCTAAGTTGTTATAAATAAGATTTTAAGCATCCATACAAAACCCTCCCACGGCAAAATTTAATTTTGTTATCAGCTATCACAATAATATATGCTACAGTTGACATTCAAAGCATATATTTTGGATATCAAACACAAACCACCAAATTTATACAACTGATGGATATTTTTTGTCTCTTAGCTTGAGAATTAAGTAGGGTTTGAAGTTTGAAGCATATGGTGGTCAACCATCATCATTTTTATCAAACTCACAAATCACTTATATTTTCTTTTTTATGCTGTTGTGACATGTGGTAAATAAATGTTAATGAAATATGAAAGAGACAGTAGTAACTTAACTGGGACTTCAGTATTTTATAGGTAGTTGATTTTGTTGTGTTGAGGAAAATCGACCCGTCAAACATTTTAAGTCGTCACAGGGTCCGTTTGCATGTTGTATTGGTTACATACAACTATACAAGTAGGTCCCACATATGCAAGAATCCTAAATAGCAACCGGTGGTTATGGTCCCAAAAATGCATAAAAACCTGGTGACCCAATTTAATTTAAAACTGTCATATGACCCAAACATTAGTACTTTCTTCCAATTATTCGCCAAGATTGTTGTCTAAATTGTTAGTAGGCAACATAAGTGAACAGTAATTATTGAAATATATATATTTGACATGTTGAGTCAACTGTATATACTGAAATTAGAGAAATTTACGGTCCGGTTCAGCCGTGTTTTATGCATTTTACGGTCTGGTTCAGCCTTTTTTATGCATTTTTGGGTGGAACCAGTAAGTACGGTTTTTGGTAAAAGTAAGGGAAAGCAGCCGGTTAATCAAGTCATGAATTTGCAGAGAACGAAAATAGGAGAGAATTGGCACCTGATAAACGGGGATTCCGGACGCCGCAGTGTGAAGTGAGAAGCCTGCGCGGACCTGTTCAAAATTGAGAAACTTAGAATGTGTTTCTTTGAATTACCGATGAAGTGGTTTAACAAAATTGGGTAATCAAACCTGAGAATATGGAAGTGAAATCGCAAATGAGCAGACAATTGATGTGAGGGCTCCATGTTAAATAATTGGGGGTTTCCAAACGATGGTGGGAATTAAATTAGTGTCGTCAATTAGTTACTGGCCTTCAATATTTGATCTGAATCATCAGTAATGAATGAAGGAGGAAATACGAAACAATTGAATCTTGTGATTGGGATGATTTTCCCTGAGTAACGTACAAAACAATTGAATGGGGTGATTGGAATGGACGAAATATTGAATGGGGTTAAGGGTGGGCTTGAGTTCGTGAATTGAGGTGTGGATTATAAACATTAGGTTAGGTTGATGGAGAACCACGTTGTTTTTACAGGGGTTTTATTTTAGTGGGAGGATTTAGTTGTTTAGTATTTATTATAAAAGATAAATGATGTATTTAAGTATAAGTTTTATTTGAGTGCAAGTGAATTTCAATGTAGTAGCGAACGTTATGAATACCAATACCAATTAAGTTTTATTTGACCGCACTTGAAGGTGAATGTAGCATTGAACTTTTTCGGAACCGATTCGAACCGGGCGGTTATACCGGTTGACTATTTTTTGGACTTTTTTAGGTGATGTTGGTTTTTTATGACATGATAGGGTTAATTAGTGATCTCGGTTGTTATTTGTTTGAATGTGCAAGGAGGGTGGTTTGGAAGTGGGCGGTTTTAGCGGTTGAATATTTTTTTGTGTTTTTTTATTTGAAGTTCTATTTTTATGACGGTATAGTGTTAATTAGTGATGCCGGTGTGACCATGTAATAGAACACAGGTGAAGTGGTTAAACAGTTTCAAAGCCTATCTACGGCCGATTCAAAAACTGGTTATTAAAACGTTGGTAATATTAGAGTATGTATAGTAGTATGTGTTTATTTTTGTAAGATGTTCATTTTTTATTTTATTTTAATTTTTTGTGTTTGTGAACGGGTCTGGTTTTGGAAAATTTAAAATTCTTTTTTTTTTGTTATAGTGTGAATTAAAGATCCGGGTGTGACCATTTAACAGAACGCGGCTGAACCGGTTAAACCGTTTGAATGCCTTGCTGGGTAGAATTTAAAAACCGGTTATTAAAACGTTCATAATATTAGAGTATGTATAGTTCTGTGTGTTTAGTTTTTTTAAGTTTAACCTTCTTCGAGCGAGACGCGTAGATGACGTAATGGAGTGATCAGTTTCGTGTCGTTTGTGGTCTACAAAAGTATTGGTATTTTGTGGCCAGTGTTTTCGGGTTCTCCTTTCATGGTGATGTTACAGCCAGGCATTTTGTGTTTCCATCGTTCATGTTTGTTTTCATCCCACGTATTTCGTGTAAAAATAAGTGTTTGGTTAGTCATTTTCCAAGCATCAACTGGAGCCATCTCACCACCTTTGGAGGGAAATTTTTCCCGGTTTCGTGAACTGCGAGTCTAGCCATCACTGCACCGGCCGTTTGTTGGTCAAAACCGGCAGTGATTTTCGGTGCACCACCACTAAGCCACCGTCTAGCTGCCGACGTTACCCGCTTTTGAATTCCCATGTTTCCGTGTCGGTATTTTGTTATAAACTGTATAAAAAATGTGGTCCCGGCTGCGGTCTTTGTTTTTCAGTTACTTGAGAAAAGAACGCGATGCACGTTTTATCCGTTATTGTTCCAAGCGTCCATGTGTTGGTCCCGTGTTCACCGACCTCGGTATCGCTAACCGAAGCGTTGTTTTTACGAAGAGTTTTTAGCAAAAACATACTGATGGAGTACATTCATGAAGACTAATACACCAGTTACATTTAGTCACTAAAATCCCATGAAAACCGGTTAGGGAAGTACAAACCATTACAAGATACATTTATGTGTTTACGATGCCCTTGTTAGTTGTTTCATTTTGGCATGCAATGCCAGGCGTCATCGCGTCATCTGCTATTTTTTTTTCTTGGTTGTCAAATTGTAACCTGTTTATATAATCACCACGATATTCATGTTTCAGACAACAATTTTTCAAACCAAAATAACCAAAACTGTTATGGTGAGATGGTCTTACATAATCGGCAAACGGGTGAAGTGGCAATCATAAATACGCATGAGCATAATAGTATGAGTAAACCGTATGTAGTAATGTATAATAGTAGCAGCAGCAGAGTCCGTTTATTAATAGATGAGTAAAGCTAGTCATAGCTGGTAACCGGAACAAGTTTTGATTTTCTTGTTTGACGTCCAGATGCATGAACGTTGTTGGTCCCCGTCGTCACCTTTAAACTTCTGAAAATATTTTTTTTAAAAACCACCAAGTTAATAAATATATCAACAATTATGAGCGGTCAAGTTTTTTGGTTGGGTCAACTTTAGTGTTATAATAACGATAGATGATAGGTGACCCGTTTGCTCGTGATGCAAACTGGTATTGTGTTACAAATTGGTCAACTGTAACTGCTTTGTAGTTATTGTCTTTTCATGTGGTTTTTTTGAAACTTGTATGGGCATGTGGTGTTGCATAATCGTCAAACGGGTCAACTGGTAATCGTAAATACACATTAGCATAACAGTATGAGTAAACCGTATGGAGTAATGTATAATCATACCAGCAGCAGAGTCCCTTTATTAATAGATGAGTAAACGGAACAGCTCAGTTGAGATCACATGTTTTCATAGGGGGTTGTGGTAAAATTAAAAACACCGGTCACTGCAATATTAAACATAGGAAAGATTTTATAAGAGACTGTGGGGGATCTGGAAAGTGATGTATGGTGGATTAGACACCCAATATTTGTTTCATGTTGGTGACATTAAATATATAACCCAACGTACCTTTTGGTTTGTATAAGATTGGGGAATCAGGGTTACAAAACTTCGTGATAGACAACATTAGAGGTGTAAACCCCACGCGGTGTAAATTTTTTATCCGGGTGGACAAGGACCTTTGTGTTTTCACGTGACTTGCCTCTTGACAATGCGACGTAAAGCTGCCCATGCGAGAACACAAATTCCGGAAGGTAGATACCAACGTATGGTATAGTTTGGCCCTGCGATTTGTTGATTGTCATTGAGAAGCTAAGCCGAATGGGGAATTGTTTTCTCTTTAGTTTGAAAGGGAACATGTCATCTTCCGATAAGGACATGGGTATTCCTGGTAAGAAAACTCTTTTCCCCTTATGGTCACCGATTGCTATTTCAGCGTCAATTACGTTGGGTGCGAATGCCTTACATATAAGTCGTGTGCCGTTGCATAGACCATTTGACGGGTCGATGTTTCGTAGCAATATTATGGGGCATCCAGTTTTCAGGCGAAGCTTGTGAGGTGGTAACCCGCTGATAGTCAGTGAGTTGAGGAACTCGGTTGGATAGAGGTTTTGTTGGTCGTCCTCCGCTGTGTCAAAACTGTAGTATACTTTTTCGTCCCCTTGGAAAAGGTCTATCATATGGTCATTGATCTCGTCGACGGTCTCGTTTCTAGTTGTTAAGATTGCTCGTGACGTTATACATTCGGTGGGTTGGACATTTGTACGTAGCGATGGGAAGATTGTGTTAATGAGTTCTTTAATTGACTCCTCTTTGGTGGTAAAGGGGATTGTCATGTCTGCAGGGATGCAGATGTATGTTCCATCTGTTGACGGTTGTGTTCCATCTCCTACTCGTAATAGGAACTCTGAGAACCATGGATCGTTGATTGCCCTCATATTTGTGGACAACCGCATTTTCCTAGTCAATACCCAAAGAGGTGACATACGCAGGCTAGCGTCTACGATCTGTGCTCGCGTGCCTCGCTTGACAACGGGTAGCACTTGCCTGAAGTCTCCTCCCATTACCATTATTTTTCCACCAAATGGGAGAGGTATGCCTGTGATGTCTTGCAAGGTGCGGTCGACTGCCTCTATCGATTGTCGTTTTGCCATGGAGGCTTCTTCCCAAATAATTAGTTTCGATGAGTTGATAAGGCGAGAGACACCACTTTGTTTTTTTAAGTTGCACATGGAGTTGTTACATAGGTTTATCGGGATTTTGAATCTTGAGTGGGCGGTTCTACCACCCGGCATGTTATTTGCCGCGGCGCCTGATGAAGCTATTGCAAGTGCAATTAGGCCACGTGAACGGACCTCAGCGAGCTATGCCTTGTACAAAAATGTTTTCCCAGTTCCACCTGGGCCGTCAATGAAGAACACCGCTGGTACGCCATGTGTAACGTAGTGCATCACTACATCAAACACATTCCGTCGGTCAGAGTTGAGGGCGTATTTCGCATGTAAGTGGGCCGGGTCAATAACTATTCTTAACTCCTCTTGTATGTCACGATCTGTTACGTCTAGTGGCGTGTGTTCATTTTCTATGGGTGGGAGGTCATAGTCGGCCAAAATTTTACCCATAGATTGCAGGTGTGAACTAAGATCATGTAAGACCAGATTTTGGATGTGATTGTTGTTACCGGAATGGTTTTGATGGTCTTCTGAAAGTGTGTCAAAATGGTCATCCCATAGCTTGCGAACATCGCCTGGTTCACAGAAAACCAATATGGTTGCAAATAACCGCCGAAGGGCATTTGGGAATTGAAATACGGCGGCTTCATCGAGACATAGTGATAAGCTGTTGTCGTTTTCAATTAACCCGTTTTCTAAAGTCGCTTTACGGAAAGTAGGGTGTTGCACGCCTTGTACGGTGCGAAGGTGTTCAAACGAAGTAGGCCCCATGATGTTTGTCAAAAGAAGCCGTAAGTAGTACCGTTCTCCTTCAGCTGGATTTGCGGAAACAATTCGACCTCTCTGTTGCCTTTTCATCAAACGGGAATTCCAACGGTAGCTAGCTTTATTCCACGTGTACTTTGCTGGGAAGTCTTTGTACAAATATTGTCGGGCTGCTGGTTCCTGTCTATTTTTCTCAAGAAAAGCAGTGAGCATTGTATGTTTATCCCTTTCCCGGTGTATTATTTCAGACATTATGGCGGTGTCTGTAAATGTAACTGTGTGATTTTTAGGGAGGTGAAGTTGTAATGCTAAAACAGTCGGGTAGATCTGAGAAAGGTTGAAGGAAAAAATCCGCCACATTGCCTCGGGTGGCGATACATAGCGTGCATCCTGGAATCGTTTGATTTCGTTGATAACAACGTCCTCGCCATCCGGATCTATATGGATGACTTGTTTGTCATGACCCTTGTAAATGTATTTGAAGAGATATTTGATGGATTTAACACTGGAGCATATCTCGAGATTAATATGGCAGTTGAACATCATAAGTAACTTTGGGTTGTACGGAACAACCCATCTGTTATCTAGAGTGTTGCCTCGTACGTCGACTTTTATCCCGTTGTTGCGTCTTCTGAAGAGGGGATATGTGACAACCCGAGTTTTCAAGGTCTTTCCTCAACACGTTACTTGTTTACAGTCATGTTTTCATAACTTGTTGTGTTGTAACTTGTACATGTTTGGTATATGATTTATGTGTACATGATTGTTACTTAGTAATAAAACATATGAGTTGTTTGATTTATAAACTTAACATGTGTATTCTCACCTTCATGACTACGACGAAACCTTAGGAGTTTCGCCATCTTCTCACTCGACGAAACATGTAGTTTCGCCAACATCTTGCTCGACGAAACTTAGGGTTTCGCCGGAGGAGAGTTTCGCCGTATGGGCCTTCGACCCAGATGAGGCCCAGTTGTTTGTTTGAAATATAAATACATGCTCAAGGTTATGAAACACTCTTTAGCAAACCCTAACCTACTTTTGGTGGTGAGACGTCAGTTCCTTTCCTTGTAACCTCCTTCCTCTTGCAAAGTCATTTTTCCTACAATCATACCGTTCGATCTTGTGGTTAGTGCACCATCTTTATTATTGGATTGTTTGCTATAGAATTGCTTGATGATTGTCGTGGTGTTTTTGTGAGAGAATCCTGATAGAAGTCGGATTGCCATACTGTGTTGATTAGGGTTTATTGTTTCATGAATTTTATATATATTGCTATGCGATCATCGATTACCATTATGTTATGGTTATATAGATTATATGAAAACTCGGCAAACTGATATACATAGTGTGCAAGTTAATGTGTGATGATTTAATGCACGATTCGATGATCCTGTTTATTGAAGTTATATTGTGTTGATATTGTATACGATTGATAAACGAATAATGAGTTAAGGCTTTTACACACTAGGGTTCTGGTCATGATGGAATGATTGAGTAATGATTGCAAACTGATTGTTTTGACGATGGTAGTTAGTGTTTCTGTGTGTGATTAACTGTTGACACGACGTAACTTATGCATGATTGACGAAACACGCATATTGACGAAACATGGGAGTTTCGTCAACAAGGATCAAGACGAAACATGGGGGTTTCATCAACAGGGAGTCACGACGAAACCTAAGGGTTTCGTCAAAGGGGATCACGACGAAACTAGGGAGTTTCGTCGAGAGGGTAAACATCACAGTGAACTAAGTTGATTCTGTTGATGGGTGACTGTATTCATATGAATTATATATGTGAAGTATGATTTGCATGGGCTTGAATAACTGCTATGTGCTATTTGGTGATCACTGATTTAATACCCACTGTGATTGTATTTATACGTCAACTTCGTGAATGTAAACTGATTGTGTATACGTGCATACCATAGGCTTTGACTGATTAATTGGAAACAAGTAACTTAACAAACCGAGCAAACCGAGGTGAGTTCACACTTTCTATAAGGCATGGGATTCCCGGTGGTTTGGGAATGGGTTAAGAAACGAAAACGAAACCTACATATTCTCCTTGGGTAGAATATGTACCTACATCCTCCATAGGAAGGATGACAACATTGAACCTGCGTATTCTCCTTGGGTAGAATACGAACCTACATCCTTTATAGGAAGGATGACAACATATAACATGCTAGACCAAAACTCTATCATGAAGTCCCTCATTTTTATATCGACTTAATCGCCGGGCAAATGGCGAGCGGGTCATTAGTTAGATAGCGCTATTTATGTTTGACAAGCCTCACACCGTGCCGCAGAGGACGTGAGTGAACTAATGGATCTCGGAACTTAGTCAATGATGATAGACATTGACGTAGGGCACTTATACATGACTCCAGTCAGTTGTTAATATGGTAACGGGTCTAGTGGTTCACATGGGGAAGCCCCCACTGGTTATGGATATGGTTTGGGAAACAAGGAAACTGGTTAACTTATGGTTTACGAATGAACTCATGGTTTTTGGAACAACTTTAAAATGAACACCAACTGTGAACTCGCTCAACTTTGTTGTTGACTCGTTGTTACATGCCTTGCAGGTCGTTAGATGCTTAGATGGAGCTCGCACGGGAGGTCGAGGTCGTTGTGGGACATGGACTGTTGAGATCCATGTTAAACATTTAAACTTTAATGCTTATGTTTTGGTTTTACACTTTATGCTTCCGCTGTTAACTTGAAGTTGGTTTATTTCTTTTGGACACCAATTATATTGTGGTTGGTTTTATTTATTTAGTTACATTGTTCAATATGATTGGTGGCTTGATCTTGGTCATGTCACGCCTCCTGCGGTGATACTCCGCATGTGGATTTTGGGGGTGTGACAGATTGGTATCAGAGCCATTGGTTATAGTGAACTTGGTTTTAAAAAGGGAAAAGCTTTTTGACAAAACCAGACTATAACCTGCACAGTGCTCAACGATCCACAACGACGCTTCGCTCCACGTGCAAGACGCAACACTATAGGTGGTATGGTTTATACTTATATTGCATGTCCATTAGTTTGTATAGTGCATTGTTTATGGTATGCTTAGTAATGTAGCAACTGTTTCTTGAAACCCTGTGTGCTTACTCCCTTCTGTCATTCCACACTTACGCACTTTCGCGACACTTTTCTCACTTATGTTTGCTGTAACACCTGTGTCATTTCAACCATCAAACAAATGCCTAACCAATGAAATAATGTATTTCATACTTTGGACTTGTATAAATATGTGTATCTTTTGCACATATCAACTCATGTTCGATTTCAAGCTCTAAATCGCTTTCTGGAAGGTTATACACGCACTGATGCGTAAATATAACCAGTTTAATGCAACGAACACTCCGGAATAGTGAAATAGGCTTAACATACCTTGAATAACCTTTACATAACTTATATATAAGTTTTGGAAGGTTTGGTGTGGTGAAATCAAGTTAAATCGCTTACAGGGACTAAAGTTGACAAACTGCGAAAGTATGCCAATTTGAACTGTAACAGACATTCCAGAACATGACCATAAGTTAAACACACCATAAATATCCTTTAAATAGCTTAGAAATAGGATTTAATGGGTTCGGTGTGCTAAAATAAACTTTTGGGTCATTCAGGGACTAAAAGTGTCAAAAAGTGCACAAGTTTGCATTTTCGCGCATAACTTACGTTCTGAATACATCCGGACATCCAAAAAATTATGTAAGCATGACTATATTATGTTTTAGTGTTCGCCATAAGAAAAATCCATTCGTCGCGTCATTTGGTTCGTTTTTCGCGCTTATGCGCATTCCGTCGTAATTAAGCGAACATCGCGTTCGTACGACCAAACGAACCGACATCCGAGATATTTTTGAGCATGTTTTGAGTCCCCTATACTTTAAATTCATTTTAGAGCCTTGAAATGAGGTTAACGGGGTTCAAACGCATCGAAAAAGGCCTTAAACACGTGCAGGGACCATTGCTGCCAATTTTGAAACCTTCTGATTCAGGGGAGGCAGTAGCGTAGCGCGAGCCCTAAGGGCCTACCCGTCGCGCTACGCGACTGCCTAACCAGACCAGATTCAATGTTTTAATCACAAGTTGCAGCTGATTGATCCTTAACCACATGTTCTAAGTTGCTTAGTCACTAAGATAAGGATCATATGTAGCTTCCATAACCTTTCAACAAGTGTACGGATGTGATCGAATCACGGTTTCCATGAAACGATCTCAACGGTTCACCGAAAACTATATATACCCCATGCCTTTCATTGTTTTAAGGCACAAGAATTCTGATTTGAGAGCTCTAAGTTGAAACCATTGTTTCATACCTGAGTTCTTGGATCGGGATTAGCATTCGGGGACCCTTCGTAAGTATTCTTTCGTTCTTTTCCTTATTTTATTGCTTTTCGAGTCAGAAAGTCAAACTTTGTTTGACTTTCAGCGTTGACCAGTAATGGTCAATGCGAAGTTCATTTGAACTTCGCAACGTGATTGTAATCACGTTGGTTATAGTCCCTTGGGACTATGCCTACTGATTACCACGTTGTCTAGGGTCGTAGGGTAAGCGATCTGATAAATCGCTTATACCTCGAACCCGACCCAGTTTGGTCGATCATTAGGATCCGACCAAATACATTAGGTGACCATAGTAGGTAGGGAATAACCTTCCGAGGTTATACCCTATGGTCACATCGTTTAAGTAGTTGTATGATAGGTAGTTTATATGCCTTAGGTAAATTACCAGAATACCCTTTTCATGTATAATTGGTAATTAAGCATATGTAACCTAAACCTTTGTCACATAACTGATTATGTAATATGTTTAGGCATATAACACTTGTCATAGGGCTAGTTAGGCGGTCCGTACGCGTTCTACGCGCACGACGCGTTAAAGTAGCATAAGCTACCTAAACGGGTCGTAATGGGTCGAAATCACTCAGGTTAAGTTTCATTTAGTATGTAGGCTTTGTTAAACCAAATGACACGAGTCTCTACACTCGTTTGGTTTACAAACCCTAATGCTACCCAATCTTCCGATCTAGGTCCGGTTTATTAACATAGTTACCTATACTAGGTGCCGTTTGATATCCGCGATCTCTAGCATTGTTTAGTTGTTACTCAAGGACTACTGAGCAATCTCAAGTGAGTACATAGACCCCTCTTTTACTGTTTTCCAAACTGTTTTGGGGTGGAACACATGTGCCTACTTGTTACTTTCATGCTTTCCCGTTTTAACATCATATACTGCTATGTTCGTTAGTACATTATAGTACATGATTTTATGACATTTCATGCTAGGTGTGCCCAATTGTGTGCATTACTTAGTACATCGTTTTACATGACATTTGACATAGACATTTCGGCATAGAAATTTTAACATGATTGACATTTGATCATGCATTTCCCACAAAACATAACTTTGATTTAAACCAAGTTTACTTCAATACTTTGTTTTTGTGCATATGGTTTAGTTGAGACATTTCACTTGCCATACATGACATCTTGACATAGACATTTGACATGGATATTTGACATAGACATTTGACATGGATATTTGACATAGACATTTTGATATGATTTACATCTTGACATGAACACTTTGACATATTACCCAATACATTTGACAATTGATTTAAACATAGACTTCTTACATTGGTTGGTTTGGTTTGATTAAGTGATTAAGTAACGATGCGTGTGTAATATGATACAAGCATGGTGGATACGCCGCTGGTACTTCCTATATATAAGTGTTTGTATGGTATTACATATCATAGCGTTATTTGAATCATTTCAGTTTGAGACATAGAACATTTTATACAAATAACATACTTTTCACAAGACATTGATTTATAAACATCTTATCTTATGCAAACATATTTTACTTGGTTATTCATTTAACCCTACATTTATTTATACTTATCATCTGATCTTATCGATTTTCAAATGATTTACAAAGCAAAGCAAATAACAAGGTTCATGACTAAACATTTTCTCAAACATAAGTCATGAAACCTATTTTCACAAAACCTATGTATCTCACAGGCATTTTTATGCTGACGTACCTATTTTCACATGTGTTTTTCAGGAACTGTTGCATAAGATGATCAAGATACATATAGGCAGACTTGGGCTTTAGTGACAATAAAAGATGCAAGACTAGTTAATTATGTTGTATTTATTGTTTGTTAAGACATTGTAACACTTTTAATCAATAAAACGAAACTTCAATTGCTCATGGATTTGACACAATTAATTCTGTTACAACACTCCCCGATGTTTCCGCCACGTTTTGTATGTTCCACGTGGTCGGGGTGTGACAGAAAAGATGGTATCAGAGCCAATGGTTATAGGGAATTAGGTTATTAGTAATGCTTTGACCTAGTCTATAATCTTCTTAGGACCCTAACGCGAGTTTACTTGCGTTTAGTCATAAAAAAATACCGTCACCTATCCTTAGGCGACTACCACAACTAGAACATAAATTTCAAAACCGCTTTGAAAACTAATCATCTGTTCTAGGATGATTTATTACAAGGTTTTGAACCCTCTATTGTAAGGTTTTGAACCCTCTGTTATATGGTTTTGAATTTTCAAAATCTCGTCAAGGTTTTGGGTTTTAAATAATGTGAACACGTGCAAACTGGAAGGGTGAACGCCTGTATTCTGGGTTTTCTGTCTAGGCAAGCACTTCGTATACATCTCAACCAGACGCGAGACCAGTTGTGCTTACCTGGGAATTCTTGGGATGAGTGTTCACTTATAGGCGAGCATGTCTTCGCGATACATTATTTTTGACCTATTTACTTTGATTTTTCATCGAGGTCGTTTGTTGCTTTGTAGTAACAAACAAATGACCACTATCCATTGCTTTCATCAAATTTGTTTCACCTCATTCTTTTCGTCTAATTCTCTCACTCGTTTCCTTTCATGTTTCCTCTTTTAGAATGCATCCTCGACGCGAAAACCAGATAGAGACTGCCGAGTTGGCAGAAATCATTGCGCAGCAAATGGCTGCTCAATTCCCAAACCTCTTTGCTCAATGGAATCAAGCCAACAACAACAACAATGGTCCATGCAATTTCAAGAGTTTTAACTCGGCGAAACCACTCAAGTTTAGTGGTTCTGAGGGAGCGACTGGGCTTCTTCAATGGTTCGAGAGCATCGAGAATACTTTCCGCCACGTGCAGTGTCCTGACAATCGCAAGGTCGAGTTTGCTTCGAGTGTGTTCCAGAAGAGAGCCCTTACGTGGTGGAACGGGGTTATGAGGGATCGTGGTGCAGAAGTTGCTCTAGCACAGACATGGGCTGAACTTAGGGCCTTAATGATGAAGGAATTCTGTCCTCGACACGAGATCAGGGCTTTGGAAAGGGAATTCGACAATCTTGAGCAAGACAGCGGTGAGCATCGAGCCTACACGGACCGTTATGAAGAGTTAAGTCTGTTATGCCCAAACATGGTCACGCCTTTGGATAAGGCAATCGAAAAGTACATTGATGGCCTTCCTGATTCAATACAAGACATTTTGACTGGTAGCAACCCTACTACAGTTAGACAGGCCATTGAGCTATCTGCAACCTTGACTGAATCAAAGATCAGGAAAGGTAAACTTTTCCGAAAAGGTGACAAGAAGCCGGTCGAAGAATCGAAACCAATCGAGGAATCAAAGATCATGGATGAACAGACTGGATCCCCTAGGAGGTCAAAGAAGCGAAAGGCTTCTCAGAACTACGCTGTGGTCGCTCACAATGATCAAGCCGTCCTCAACCAACCAGCTCAACCCCCTGCCAGGAAACCCTACAACGGAACTGCACCCTTATGCAACCAATGTGGCCTACATCATCATGCTGGGGTGAAGTGCCGCACATGCCAAGTTTGCGGACTTATAGGTCATACAGCTAGGGTTTGCCCAACCGCAGCTGCACCAAATCAAGCTGGCAACAATCCTGCTCAAGCTCGTTTCCCACAGGGATCTTGCTACAACTGTGGCGAGATGGGCCATTTTCGTAGGAATTGCCCAAGGCTTGCTAATGCAAATCCAGCACAGGGATGAGCATATGATCAACCAGAAGACAACATCGTTTAGAAATAATCACGTCTTATGTATTATTTTCTTTTGTTGTCAAGATCCAAGAAACAGTTGTTATCGTATTTTATAAATAAATCTTTTATTTACATTGCAATGTATTTATGTGATTGTATGTATAAACAACATATCCCCTACAATACCGACAATCAAGGAACCGCATTCCTTGAAGAACAGACTACTCCCAAATTTCTTCCATTGTATGATCTCCTGCGTTTTTCACGAAAATCCTAAGTACCCGTTTCTTCCAAGAGAAACGAAGTACGAGGTGCCAAGTTAATAGCAATCAATAACAAGATAATAACAATTAAACAACTACGTGATTATGTGCTTATGAACATTACAAGACAAACTGTGCGGACTGTGTAAGGAATTACGTAATTATGGATGCATACATAATTATGGAATTTAATGCACAGAAACCACAGCGAGCTTTGTCATGTACCTAGAAGTTAACCCTATTCATTTCCAATTCTGATGAAGTATCCGTTGAGGAAAAATGAACTAGCTATTCATTTTTCACTTCTGAAGAATATCCGTTGAGGAAATGAATATCCGTTTATCCTTCATTTCCAATTCTGAAGAATAACCGTTGAGGAAAATGACTCCGTTTGTGCATTTTCGTTCTGAAGAGTATCCGTCGAGGGAAATGAATATCCGTTTATCCTTCATTTCCAATTCTGAAGAATAACCGTTGAGGAAAATGACTCCGTTTGTGCATTTTCGTTCTGAAGAGTATCCGTCGAGGGAAATGAATATCCGTTTATTTAATCCTTCATTTCCGAACTTGAGGAAACAACCGTTGAAAATGACTCCGTTAGTTCATTTTCGTTTCTGAAGATTATCCGTTGAGGAAATGAATATCCGTTGTTTAATCCTTCATTTCCGAACCTGAGGAAGCAACCGTTGAAAATGACTCCGTTAGTTCATTTTCGTTTCTGAAGATTATCCGTTGAGGAAATGAATATCCGTTTGTCTATCATTTTCATTTCCGTTTCTGAGGAAGCAACCGTTGAAAATGACTCTGTTTGTTCATTTTCGTTTCTGAAGATTTGTCCGTTGAGGAAATGAATATCCGTTTGTCTATCATTTTCATTTCCGTTTCTGAGGAAGCAACCGTTGAAAATGACTCTATTTGTTCATTTTCGTTTCTGAAGATTTGTCCGTTGAGGAAATGAATATCCGTTTGTCTATCATTTTCATTTCCGTTTCTGAGGAAACAACCGTTGAAAATGACTCCGTTAGTTCATTTTCGTTTCTGAAGATTATCCGTTGAGGAAATGAATATTCGTTTGTCTATCATTTTCATTTCCGTTTCTGAGGAAGCAACCGTTGAAAATGACTCTGTTTGTTCATTTTCGTTTCTGAAGATTATCCGTTGAGGAAATGAATATCCGTTTGTCTATCATTTTCATTTCCGTTTCTGAGGAAGCAACCGTTGAAAATGACTCTGTTTGTTCATTTTCGTTTCTGAAGATTTGTCCGTTGAGGAAATGAATATCCATTTGTCTATCATTTTCATTTCCGTTTCTGAGGAAGCAACCGTTGAAAATGACTCCGTTTGTTCATTTTCGTTTCTCAAAATTGTCCGTTAAGGAAATGAATCCCCGTTTGTTTATTCCTTCATTTCCGCTTCTGAAGAATACTCGTTGAGGAAAATGACTCCGTTTGTTCATTTTCGTTCTGAAGAATGTCCGTTAAGGAAATGACAGGATTATGCTTTACATATCTCTGGTGGTTATCTGACACAAAGTCACAAATAGACTCCTACGAATTAATTTCGGGACGAAATTTCCTAAAGTAGGGGAGACTGTAACACCTGTGTCATTTCAACCATCAAACCAATGCCTAACCAATGAAATAATGTATTTCATACTTTGTACTTGTATAAATATGTGTATCTTTTGCACATATCAACTCATGTTCGATTTCAAGCTCTAAATCGCTTTCTGGAAGGTTATACACGCACTGATGCGTAAATATAACCAGTTTAATGCAACGAACACTCCGGAATAGTGAAATAGGCTTAACATACCTTGAATAACCTTTACATAACTTATATATAAGTTTTGGAAGGTTTGGTGTGGTGAAATCAAGTTAAATCGCTTACAGGGACTAAAGTTGACAAACTGCGAAAGTATGCCAATTTGAACTGTAACAGACATTCCAGAACATGACCATAAGTTAAACACACCATAAATATCCTTTAAATAGCTTAGAAATAGGCTTTAATGGGTTCGGTGTGCTAAAATAAACTTTTGGGTCATTCAGGGACTAAAAGTGTCAAAAAGTGCACAAGTTTGCATTTTCGCGCATAACTTACGTTCTGAATACATCCGGACATCCAAAAAATTATGTAAGCATGACTATATTATGTTTTAGTGTTCGCCATAAGAAAAATCCATTCGTCGCGTCATTTGGTTCGTTTTTCGCGCTTATGCGCATTCCGTCGTAATTAAGCGAACATCGCGTTCGTACGACCAAACGAACCGACATCCGAGATATTTTTGAGCATGTTTTGAGTCCCCTATACTTTAAATTCATTTTAGAGCCTTGAAATGAGGTTAACGGGGTTCAAACGCATCGAAAAAGGCCTTAAACACGTGCAGGGACCATTGCTGCCAATTTTGAAACCTTCTGATTCAGGGGAGGCAGTAGCGTAGCGCGAGCCCTAAGGGCCTACCCGTCGCGCTACGCGACTGCCTAACCAGACCAGATTCAATGTTTTAATCACAAGTTGCAGCTGATTGATCCTTAACCACATGTTCTAAGTTGCTTAGTCACTAAGATAAGGATCATATGTAGCTTCCATAACCTTTCAACAAGTGTACGGATGTGATCGAATCACGGTTTCCATGAAACGATCTCAACGGTTCACCGAAAACTATATATACCCCATGCCTTTCATTGTTTTAAGGCACAAGAATTCTGATTTGAGAGCTCTAAGTTGAAACCATTGTTTCATACCTGAGTTCTTGGATCGGGATTAGCATTCGGGGACCCTTCGTAAGTATTCTTTCGTTCTTTTCCTTATTTTATTGCTTTTCGAGTCAGAAAGTCAAACTTTGTTTGACTTTCAGCGTTGACCAGTAATGGTCAATGCGAAGTTCGTTTGAACTTCGCAACGTGATTGTAATCACGTTGGTTATAGTCCCTTGGGACTATGCCTACTGATTACGACGTTGTCTAGGGTCGTAGGGTAAGCGATCTGATAAATCGCTTATACCTCGAACCCGACCCAGTTTGGTCGATCATTAGGATCCGACCAAATACATTAGGTGACCATAGTAGGTAGGGAATAACCTTCCGAGGTTATACCCTATGGTCACATCGTTTAAGTAGTTGTATGATAGGTAGTTTATATGCCTTAGGTAAATTACCAGAATACCCTTTTCATGTATAATTGGTAATTAAGCATATGTAACCTAAACCTTTGTCACATAACTGATTATGTAATATGTTTAGGCATATAACACTTGTCATAGGGCTAGTTAGGCGGTCCGTACGCGTTCTACGCGCACGACGCGTTAAAGTAGCATAAGCTACCTAAACGGGTCGTAATGGGTCGAAATCACTCAGGTTAAGTTTCATTTAGTATGTAGGCTTTGTTAAACCAAATGACACGAGTCTCTACACTCGTTTGGTTTACAAACCCTAATGCTACCCAATCTTCCGATCTAGGTCCGGTTTATTAACATAGTTACCTATACTAGGTGCCGTTTGATATCCGCGATCTCTAGCATTGTTTAGTTGTTACTCAAGGACTACTGAGCAATCTCAAGTGAGTACATAGACCCCTCTTTTACTGTTTTCCAAACTGTTTTGGGGTGGAACACATGTGCCTACTTGTTACTTTCATGCTTTCCCGTTTTAACATCATATACTGCTATGTTCGTTAGTACATTATAGTACATGATTTTATGACATTTCATGCTAGGTGTGCCCAATTGTGTGCATTACTTAGTACATCGTTTTACATGACATTTGACATAGACATTTCGGCATAGACATTTTAACATGATTGACATTTGATCATGCATTTCCCACAAAACATAACTTTGATTTAAACCAAGTTTACTTCAATACTTTGTTTTTGTGCATATGGTTTAGTTGAGACATTTCACTTGCCATACATGACATCTTAACATAGACATTTGACATGGATATTTGACATAGACATTTGACATGGATATTTGACATAGACATTTTGATATGATTTACATCTTGACATGAACACTTTGACATATTACCCAATACATTTGACAATTGATTTAAACATAGACTTCTTACATTGGTTGGTTTGGTTTGATTAAGTGATTAAGTAACGATGCGTGTGTAATATGATACAAGCATGGTGGATACGCCGCTGGTACTTCCTATATATAAGTGTTTGTATGGTATTACATATCATAGCGTTATTTGAATCATTTCAGTTTGAGACATATAACATTTTATACAAATAACATACTTTTCACAAGACATTGATTTATAAACATCTTATCTTATGCAAACATATTTTACTTGGTTATTCATTTAACCCTACATTTATTTATACTTATCATCTGATCTTATCGATTTTCAAATGATTTACAAAGCAAAGCAAATAACAAGGTTCATGACTAAACATTTTCTCAAACATAAGTCATGAAACCTATTTTCACAAAACCTATGTATCTCACAGGCATTTTTATGCTGACGTACCTATTTTCACATGTGTTTTTCAGGAACTGTTGCATAAGATGATCAAGATACATATAGGCAGACTTGGGCTTTAGTGACAATAAAAGATGCAAGACTAGTTAATTATGTTGTATTTATTGTTTGTTAAGACATTGTAACACTTTTAATCAATAAAACGAAACTTCAATTGCTCATGGATTTGACACAATTAATTCTGTTACAACACTCCCCGATGTTTCCGCCACGTTTTGTATGTTCCACGTGGTCGGGGTGTGACATTTGCTTCATTGTGAAGATCATGAGTGGACGTATCAACATGACTCAAGCCCAGTTGATGGCTCTAATTAATGAACGAGTTGCTGAGGCACTCGCAGCAGCTCAAGCAAGAGGTATAACCTGCCATTTCGACCTATCCTAGGATGTTTAGATCCTACCCTCGTGAACCAACTCTTGTGCTTAACCTTGTCTTTTCTTTCTCGCGTGACAGGTCAGCATGCTCAACCTCCCGTGTGTACGTTCAAGACCTTTATGGACTGTCGACCTAGTACCTTCAGCGGTACAGAAGGAGCTGTAGGTCTTCTCCACTGGTACGAGAAGATCGAGTCTGTCTTTGAAATGTGTGAATGCCCTGAGGCTCGTAGGGTAAAATTTGCTACTGGAACACTCGAAGGTGCTGTGTTAACTTGGTGGAAAGCACAGGTACAAATGCTAGGGCTGGCAGCTGCTAATGCCACCCCATGGAACGACTTCAAAGAGCTTATCAAAGAGGAGTACTGTCATCGTGACGACCTTCACAAGTTAGAGGTGGAGTTTTTCAATTTGAAGATGACAGGGTCTGAAATCGAGGCGTATACAAAGAGATCGAATGAACTGGCTATCTTGTGTCCTACTATGGTGGATCCTCCTATCAAACGTATCGAGCTGTACCTCAAAGGTTTAGTGCCAGAGATCCAGAGCCATGTGATTGCAGCTAACCTCGCAACCATCCAGCAAGTCATATGACTGGCTCACCATCTCACTGATCAGGCAGTTGAGCAGAACAAGCTGCCCAAGCGTATTAGGGCTACCGCTACTTCGGATGCTCCCAGCGACAACAAGCGCAAGTGGGATGGAAACTCAAGCAAGGGTTTGACTTCTGTTCAGCCACAGTCTCAGCAGCGAAAGACTGACGACTACAAGAGCCCTGGTCAACAATCTTCTGGTAGTCAAAGTCAGGGTGGATACAAGGGAAATCACCCTAAGTGCAATCGTTGTGGCTTTCACCACAGCGGACCGTGCACTAAGGGTAACTGTCAGAGATGTAACAAACATGGTCATGTGGCCAAGGATTGCAGGAGCCTTTATCCTGCAAATCAGAGGCGACAGCAACAGCAGCAGGCTCCACAGAATCAGCGTCAGCAGCAACAACAGCAGCAGGGTAACAACAAAGGATGCTTTCAGTGTGGTGTTGAAGGCCACTTCAAAAGAGACTGCCCCCAGCTGAACCAGAACCAGAACAACAACAATCAGGGGAACGGGAACAATAACGGGGGTAACAATGATGGCAATGGTGCCAGGGGACGTGCTTTCGTGATTGGTCAGGGTGACGCGAGGAACGATCCCAACGTTGTGATGGGTAAGTTTCTTCTGGATGACTTCTTTGTTACTGTTTTATTTTATTCGGGTGCCGATACTAGTTACATGTCTTTAAAAGTTAGTCAGATGCTTAAGCGTACCCCAACACTTTTGAACACCATGAACATTGTAGAACTAGCAAATGGTAAAAGTCTTGAGGCCACACACATAGTTAAGGGTTGTAATCTCGTTCTAGCTGGTCAGACCTTCTCTATCGAACTTATCCCTATTGTTCTTGGTAGTTTCGATATCGTCATTGGGATGGATTGGTTATCTCAGCATCGAGCAGAGATCCTTTGCAAGGAGAAAATCGTCCGCATTCCTCGTTCTGGTAATGAACCTCTCGTTATTCATGGTGATAAGAGTGGTGCTGTCGTGGGCATCATCTCTTTCCTTAAGGCCCAGAAGTGCTTACGAAAGGGTCACACAGCTATTCTAACCCTCGTTACTGACACCTCAACGAAAGAGAAGAAGATAGAAGACATTCCGATTGTACGCGACTTTCCTGAGGTATTTTCTGAGGAATTACCTGGTCTTCCGCCTCATCGCCAGGTCGAGTTTCAAATCAAGCTTGCTCCTGGAGCAGCACCAATAGCTCGTGCACCTTATCGTTTAGCTCCATCAGAATTAGAAGAACTATCTACGCAATTATAAGAGCTCTTGGACAGGGTTTCATCCGTCCTAGCTCTTCGCCCTGGGGAGCTCCAGTCTTATTTGTGAAGAAGAAAGACGGTACCTTTCGAATGTGTATTGACTATCGCGAACTCAACAAGGTGACCGTGAAGAATCATTATCCTCTCCCGCGCATCGATGACCTATTCAACCAGCTGCAAGGGTCGAGCTTCTACTCCAAGATTGATCTGAGACCGGGCTATCATCAGCTGAGAGTCCGAGAAGAGGACATCTCCAAGACAGCATTCAGAACTCGTTACTGGCACTACGAGTTTCTGGTCATGCCTTTCGGATTAACAAAAGCACCTGCGGTCTTCATGGACCTCATGAACCGAGTGTGCAAACCTTACCTGGATAAGTTCGTTATTGTTTTCATCGACGACATCCTGATCTATTCTAAGAGTCAGGAGGAACACGAGCATCACCTGCGACTTATTTTGGAACTTCTTCGAGCAGAGCAGCTTTATGCTAAGTTTTCGAAATGCGACTTTTGGCTTCGGGAAGTCCATTTCCTAGGCCACGTGGTAAACCAGGATGGGATTCATGTTGATCCATCCAAGGTTGATTCTATTAAGAACTGGTCCACACCTCGTACACCAACAGAAATCCGCCAATTCTTGGGTTTGGCGGGCTACTACAGAAGATTTATTAAGGATTTCTCAAAGATTGCGCAACCTCTCACTTCACTAACTCAGAAGGGTGTCACCTATCATTGGGGTGATGCACAGGAATCTGCGTTTCAGCAACTGAAGAAGAAGCTATGTAGTGCACCTATTCTCTCGTTACCTGAAGGCACAGACGATTTCGTGGTTTATTGCGACGCGTCAATACAAGGACTAGGTTGTGTGTTGATGCAACGAGAGAAAGTCATTGCTTATTCATCGCGCCAACTTAAAGTTCACGAAAGGAACTACACTACTCACGACTTGGAGTTGGGAGCAGTGGTATTTGCTCTTAAGATATAGAGACATTACATGTACGGTACCAAGTGCACCATATACACCGATCACAGGAGTCTCCAACATATCTTCGATGAGAAGGAGTTGAACATGCGACAACATCGATGGGTCAAACTTCTCAATGACTACGAATGCGTGATCAAGTACCATCCGGGCAAAGCCAATGTTGTAGCCGATGCCCTCAGTCGAAAGGAAACTAAACCCAAGCGTGTACGTGCATTACAGCTTACCATCCACTCTAGTCTTCCTACTCAGATACGAGATGCTCAGGTTGAAGCATTGAAATCATAGAACATCAGGGCTGAGTCCCTGCGAGGATCGAAGAAACGGTTAGAACAAAAGGAAGACGACGCTTACTACATGACAGGGCGCATTTGGGTTCCACTTTATGGCAATCTACGTGAACTTGTGATGGATGAAGCACACAATTCTCGTTACTCAGTACATCCTGGTTCTGATAAGATGTACCACGATCTCAAGACTACATACTGGTGGCCTCACATGAAAGCTAACATAGCGACCTATGTTGGTAAATGATTGACTTGTGCGAGAGTCAAGATTGAATACCAGAAACCATCAGGCCTACTTCAACAACCAGAGATCCTGACATGGAAATGGGAGCAAATTTCCATGGACTTTGTTACTGGCCTACCTAGATCTCAGTGAGGAAACGATACTATTTGGGTGATAGTAGATCGATTGACAAAGTCGGCACACTTTCTGGCTATTAAGGAAACGGATAAGTTTTCTACTCTAGCAGACGTCTATTTGAAGGAAGTAGTTTCGAGGCACGGGGTACCAACCTCCATCATATCTGATCGTGATGCGCGCTTTACCTCGGAGTTGTGGCAAGCTATGCTTAAATCCTTTGGCTCACGTCTAGACATGAGCACAGCATATCATCCACAGACGGATGGGTAGTCTGAACGCACCATTCAAACTCTTGAAGACATGCTTCGTGCATGTGTAATCGACTTGGGCAACGGCTGGGAAAGACACCTCCCTTTAGTGGAGTTTTCGTATAACAACAGTTACCACACCAGTATCCACGCTGCTCCGTTCGAGGCATTGTACGGACGGAAGTGCCGATCACCTCTTTGTTGGGCAGAGGTTGGCGACAACCAAATCACTGGCCCAGAACTCGTCATAGACACAACAGAGAAAATTGCTCAGATACGACAACGAATGGCGGCAGCCCGTGACCGTCAGAAAAGCTACGCGGATAAGCGTAGGAAACCTCTAGAATTCCAGGTCGGGGACCGGGTTCTACTTAAAGTCTCACCCTGGAAGGGTGTGGTTCGTTTTGGGAAAAGGGGCAAGCTTAATCCGCGTTATGTTGGACCCTTCGAAATCACTGAAAAGATTGGCAGGGTGGCCTACAGATTGAACTTACCAGAAGAACTCAGTGGAGTTCACAACGTATTCCATGTGTCGAATCTCAAGAAGTGTCTGTCAGATGAGACCCTCATAGTTCCTTTCAAGGAGCTCACTATTGACGATCAGTTGCGATTTTTCGAAGAACCAGTGGTAATCTTGGACCGGGAGGTCAAGATTCTCAAACGCACCAGAATACCTCTTGTTCGAGTTCGTTGGAACTCCCGTCGTGGCCCAGAGTTCACCTGGGAATGAGAAGACCGAATGAAACTCAAATATCCCCAGTTGTTCGAGAAAAGTGAAACCACTACTGAGGCTGAAGCTACTGCGGAATTTTGGGACGAAATTCCAAACCAACGGGGGGATGATGTGACGCCCCAGGAAAACCAGGAAAACCACGCAACCTAACTAGCTTCCTCAGTAACTACGTGCTAAATTTCGGGACGGAATTTCTTTCAAGTTGGGGATGATGTGACAACCCGAGTTTTCAAGGTCTTTCCTCAACACGTTACTTGTTTACAGTCATGTTTTCATAACTTTTTGTGTTGTAACTTGTTCATGTTTGGCATATGATTTATGTGTACATGATTGTTACTTAGTAATAAAACTTATGAGTTGTTTGATTTATAAACTTAACAAGTGTATTCTCACCTTCATGACTACGATGAAACCTTAGGAGTTTCGCCATCTTCTCACTCGACGAAACATAGAAGTTTCGCCATGACCCTACTCGACGAAACATGTAGTTTCGCCAACATCTTGCTCGACGAAACTTAGGGTTTCGCCGGAGGAGAGTTTCGCCGTATGGGCCTTCGGCCCAGATGAGGCCCAGTTGTCTGTTTGAAATATAAATACGTGCTCAAGGTTACGAAACACTCTTTAGCAAACCCTAACCTACTTTTGGTGGTGAGACGGCAGTTCCTTTCCTTGTAACCTCATTCCTCTTGCGAAGTCCTTTTTTCCTACAATCAAACCGTTCGATCTTGTGGTTAGTGCACCATCTTTATTATTGGATTGTTTGCTATAGAATTTCTTGATGATTGTCGTGGTGTTTTTGTGAGAGAATCCTGATAGAAGTCGGATTGCCATATTGTGTTGATTAGGGTTTATTGTTTCATGAATTTTATATATATTGCTATGCGATCATCGATTACAATTATGTTATGGTTATATAGATTATATGAAAACTCGGCAAACTGATATACATAGTGTGCAAGTTAATGTGTGATGATTTAATGCACGATTTGATGATCCTGTTTATTGAAGTTATATTGTGTTGATATTGTATACGATTGATAACCGAATAATGAGTTACGGCTTTTACACACTAGGGTTCTGATCATGATGGAATGATTGAGTAATGATTGCAAACTGATTGTTTTCTGATTGTTTTGACGATGGCAGTTAGGGTTTCTGTGTGTGATTAACTGTTGACACGACGTAACTTATGCATGATTGACGAAACACACATATTGACGAAACATGGGAGTTTCGTCAACAAGGATCACGACGAAACATGGGGGTTTCGTCAACAGGGAGTTACGACGAAACCTAAGGGTTTCGTCAAAGGGGATCACGACGAAACTAGGGAGTTTCGTCGAGAGGGTAAACAGCACAGTGAACTAAGTTGATTCTGTTGATGGGTGACTGTATTCATATGAATTATATATGTGAAGTATGATTTGCATGGGCTTGAATAGCTGTTATGTGCTATTTGGTGATCACTGATTTAATACCCACTGTGATTGTATTTATACGTGAATTTCATGAATGTAAACTGATTGTGTATACGTGCATACCATAGGCTTTGACTGATTAATTGGAAACAAGTAACTTAACAAACCGAGCAAACCGAGGTGAGTTCACACTTTCTATAAGGCATGGGATTCCCGGTGGTTTGGGAATGGGTTAAGAAATGAAAACGGAACCTACATATTCTCCTTGGGTAGAATATGTACCTACATCCTCCATAGGAAGGATGCCAACATTGAACCTGCGTATTCTCCTTGGGTAGAATACGTACCTACATCCTCCATAGGAAGGATGACAACATATAACATGCTAGACCAAAACTCTATCATGAAGTCCCTCATTTTTATATCGACTTAATCGCCGGGCCAATAGCGAGCGGGTCATTAGTTAGATAGCGCTATTTAGGTTTGACAAGCCTCACACCGTGCCGCAGAGGACGGGAGTGAACTAATGGATCTGGGCACTTAGTCAATGATGATAGACATTGACGTAGGGCACTTATACATGACTCCAGTCAGTTGTCGATATGGTAACGGGTCTAGTGGTTCACATGGGGAAGCCCCCACTGGTTATGGATATGGTTTGGGAAACAAGGAAACTGGTTAACTTATGGTTTACGAATGAAATCATGGTTTTTGGAACAACTTTAAAATGAACACCAACTGTGAACTCGCTCAACTTTGTTGTTGACTCGTTGTTACTTGCCTTGCAGGTCGTTAGATGCTTAGATGGAGCTTGCACGGGAGGTCGAGGTCGTTATGGGACATGGACTGTTGAGATCCATGTTAAACATTTAAACTTTAATGCTTATGTTTTGGTTTTACACTTTATGCTTCCGCTTTTAACTTGAAGTTGGTTTATTTCTTTTGGATACCAATTATATTGTGGTTGGTCTTATTTATTTAGTTACATTGTTCAATATGATTGGTGGCTTGATCCTGGTCATGTCACGCCTCCTGCGGTGATACTCCGCATGTGGATTTTGGGGGTGTGACAGGATATGCATCGTCTCCTTGTGTTGTGCGGTCATTAAATTGTCTTGGATATTGAAAACGACATTTTTTAGGATCCCCTTGCATACAGGGGCTGTTGATTCGCAGGGTGCCACAAGGGCCATGAATCATGTGTTTTACAACAACTTCATGCAACTTGGGATGCGTTTGTATGTTTGGGATTTCGGTGGACACAAACTTATCATACTGATCTGGGTTATTGATTTTGTGATGCGGGTACATTATAAGAAGGAAATGGGCATGGGGCAAACCACGTTTCTGGAACTCAATCACGTAAACGTGTGCTTTGACCTACCAATAATGTGTTTTTTAATGAGTTGTTCTTTCAGATCCTCCAATTTTGCACGGAAAACTCTAGATACAAGATCAGGACGGTCTTGTGCAGTCTGTCCTGGCTGCAAATTGTGACAAATTTCAGGCCACTAGGGGTTACATGTCATTGTGAGAAACAAATCTGGTTTTCCATCGTCCTGCACTAAAGTCATTGCGTCTAGGAACCGACGGCGCATGTCTCGAGGGCCGCCAATGAAAGATGCAGGAAGAACTATATGCATCCCAATTCTGGTTGGGTGAGCGTCCCCGGCGTTCACGCAACCACAATTCCCTGGTACAGTTCTGCCCTTATTCTAGGTTGGTTCCGTTCATAGTAATTTAAGCGTGATGTCTCTACTTTTATGTAGATGTCAACTGTAAACTGCTGTAGCAACCTACCACCCAACAATAATATGTTTTCTGTTGGGTGCATTTGGAACTTATAGCAGTAGTATTCTCGCATAGCAACAGTTGATTGGGAACTTCTTGTTTCCAGGTCTGCATAATGATGGTAATTAATTTAACATAATTCTTGGAAGGCAATATTGTTTGTGGTTTTGTAATAGTATGGGGAGAGATGTTATTACCGTCTATGTCATCGTCTATGGTATTCTGATTCGACTGGCGTTGACTGGCAAGTACTCCACGCCGTGGTGTATCTGAATGCCATCCGGACTCACCATTGGGAAAGAATAGAGGATATGAGAGTGGGTCATAGCAGCTGAAGTATGGTTGAATAGTTGTTTGATGGTCAGACCTACCATAAACAATGATGCTTCTTTTGTATGATGTGGTATTCTCATTACCTTCTACCCATACACCAGCAACCTCGGATGTGGTAAGTCGGTTGTAGACACGTTGGTCAAGTTGAAGTGCAGCATTCAGGGTGACTCTGTAGTTGTCCAGGGGGCCAAGTTCGGCGAGGCGGCGAAATATCTGGACGTAGGGGTTTGTGGAGAGTGCATGCGTTAAAATTCGAGTGATATTAGCATCCAGATTTGGCCATCTCAGGCGATGTTGTAACTCTGTATCAGGGTCATAAAAATATAGTTGTAAGTATCTAGGCGTGCCATCCCGTGAGACCAGTTGGTCAATTTTGTGATAAATTCCTTTGTGTGCACGGAATGTGTACACACCCCCTCTCATGTTGGCCATTGTTTCGTCTAACGAGACACCCATTGATGTGAAAGAGAAGTTTGTATTGTAGGCGCGTATGTTTTCCCTGAAAACCCTTCCAATATCTTCTTGTGATGTGTATAGATGGTGTAATTCTTGTGGGATCCCAGTATATGCAAGAATGGTTTTCCCATCCATGCAGCAAAAGGTTGGGAATTCAAAAGTGAAGCGTTTTGCGGCACAATGAGGACACGGCGTATTCTCTTTTAGGACACGGTGTGCTGTGGGGACGCCCTCGTAGACAAAGTTATACGGATCATCTGCCGTAGTTGGTTCGACAACTGGTGTGCTATGAATGATGTGTTGAAAGTCATTGACCAGCGTATGCCGTGCTTGAGTACCTGTTGAATGACGTAATGTTAGTTAACTCAGGCAGGGAAATTTAATTTAGTAAATGAGTGGTGCGTATGGCAGTAGTAACCTAGAGAGACATCAGGTATCCGCTCGGCCGTTACATTGGAGGCTACGTGTGTTTGAGCTTTTGTGTGCAGGTCTGTTGGCAGAACAGGAGAACTCGGAGAGTTTGATTTTTTCCGGCCGGTGCGTGTAGTGCGTGGTTGATTGTTTGACTGATCCGGTGAAGAACATTCTACTGGTGGAGTAGATGTCGAACATGTTTCGAGAACATGTTGGGTCTGATTGGGCATGGTGCAAGGTCCTAACTGTTTAGTGGCTTTTCTTGAAGCATAGTATCGCTTGTTACGTTCCTTCCGTAGCGCTACCGACGCTGCATCGGTACGTGGTTTTTTATGGCCGTCAGACATTATGGGTGGAAGCGTTACTTCAACCTAACCAATGGAGACAAAAAGCAGTGGCATTAATTAAGGTGTAAATAATCATTTTAGTAAATAATTTTAAGAATTACAGGTGTACCGACTCTGAACGAAATCTTGATTTAGAAGGGAAGAGAATCACTGTTTCAATGATAATTCATGAAATCACAAATCGCGACGCTACTACAAAAACCACACAAGATACAAACAGCTCATGTTAATAACATTAACACTAATAGGACTAACAGATGGTGATATTCATGATCAAAAGTAAGAGGTTCCCTATAAATGATCTCGTTCATCTGTTCTTGAGTTGGGGCATGATGGTGGAAGTGAAAACTAAAAGGGGTCATGCATAGAGGCTCATCGCTGACCCCGCAGTTGAGGAAACTGATTTTAATGGTTTCTGCGAATAACGATCTGCGGATGACCAGTTTTTAGCGAACAAACCGACTTCAGCTAATAGACTCTAATTTTGCGGGTCTTAACAGTGAATGGATCTGTTATCAAATGATCATTTTAGTACCAGCAAATTTACGTTTCTATTTTTAGTGAAATCTGCAAATAACTCCTAATCGAGTTCAGTTAACGGACAAATTTTGATGCAAACTTTCAGCAAACATGTCACACCCCAACTTTCCACGTGTCACCGGTGGGCCCGGTGGGGAGTATCGTGACGTGGTTGGCAACATAATAGTCAAACAACACAATATATATGAATGCACAGCGGAAGCAAAAGATAAATATTATTACATTCCGAATATAAAGTAATATCCAGTATTACAACGGAAGTAAAGGATCCACAGGCGGATCAAAATAAAATAAAAATTGTTCAACAGACTTTGACATCTAGAGCTTGCGAAACTTGAGTAATGATGCCTGGGGTAGCCAAGCCTATTTCGTCTAACACCTGCACTTAGCCTTTTTGGAAAATACGTCAGTTTACACTGGTAAATACAACTCAACTGACTCATTTGAAAAGAGTTTAATAAAATTGATTTGAATGCACTTCGGCAAAATATCTTTATAACTTGGGACAATTATATGTATATAATCTTGTATACAGTTTTACTCATTTGCCGTCCATTAGTACCGGTTAGAAGAGCCGGTTTAAGTTAACTGACGCGCCACAGGTATAATGCCCACAAGGTTGATTCCTTTAGTGGATTACCAGTTTTTACATAATGCATCTGTCAGGTGTATGCCTACACCCCGTGCTTAGGTCGTGGTCATTTCGTAAAATGATGCCAAGGATATCCGGGACATGGTCATTTAACCCCCAAGGGCCATACATCAAATAATACAGAATAAAGCGAGTTATGTAATACATTAATCACAATCCGATTTAAATGTCTACATACCCGACCAAGCGGTACTTTTATAGTACCGTATCCCAAGCCCGTATAGGGAAAATAAGTTAAGAGTATTTACCTGAGCAGAGTATAAATCAAATACAGCGAATGCAAGTACTTTTACTGGGCTCCTAATCTGGAACGAAGGTTTATAATAGCCTATTAGATTTCTAACGGATCTTTAATTAAGCTTAGGCTTAGACCGGTTAGTTTCCAAAAGGTAGACACGGTTCAAACGCATGATAATGCGAAGACCGGTTTAGAATGTGGTTTTGACCCGACAAGCTTGAATACTTGTCTTATATGGGTAATCTAAACACATTCTGGATTTTGAGATAAAACCAATAAGGTTTGACCCGTTTCGGCTAATTTATGTAAACTTGTTACATAAACCGAACCGTACGCGTAATAAGCGTGATGGGTATTCATGAGAGCCATATACAGGTTTCCTAAGTTAATTATGTCTCAAATATATTGTGACATCAGTAAGATGTCTTTCATTATGCCCGAAACGTATATATACACAAACTAGGACCCGTAGGGTAGTTTGGTCATTTAAAAGGTTATAAAAGAGTTTAAGTATTAACCTGAGTTTCAGGTCTGATACAAACAGCAAAAATACTTAATTTGATAAGTTATAATAGTAGGCTATTGTATATATGTGAAATTTATCAATTATAACCAAACTATGCTCCGTAGGGGCATTTTGGTAATTTCACATAAGCCGAAAAGCTCAAAACTGAAGTCTGAGTTAATCAACTTTTGCTTACTGTTAAAATATTCTAATTTTCCTAAAATATCAGTAGGTATCACCCTTGTATGTTTAAAGATAGTCTTAGTACATACTATGCGCTAAAAAAGCTTAATTAGGCGATTAGAAGCCATTTCCGGGTTCGATACATAAATCTGATATTTTTATATTTCCAGAAGACTTAAAATAATTTATTTATCATTTGTGATCAGTAGCAAAAGGTTTGGAGTCGTTTAGATACGTAAAACTCATTTTATGGCCCGTAAGGGCAAAACCGACAATTACCGGATTAAGCCTACGACTAATAGTTATGCTCAGCCTAAAATTAATTAAAATCTTCAAAAATCCCAAAATAATATATTACATCAGTGGGTATTAAGTTTGATACCAAAAAGTAGGCTTAACTAGGCTATACGCTAATTACGCCGTTTTATTAACATAAAGCTTTCATTTTACGCTAACGAGCATAACTCTTAATCTACACCTCAAACTGATGTCAAACTTTGCATACAAGTTTATATATCAGTAATTAAAGTTTCTACTCTTTTACATTTCCAAAAATCACGTTTTAAGGTAATAAGGGCATAATGGTCAACATATGAGCAATTAACGGAAACGCGTAAACGAATGGGTCAATCAATGAACCAACCACAGAGGGTTATGCTAACATGTAGCCTGGTCTTAAAGAAGCTCTAAGACATTTCCAAATCATACTAAAGCGGGTCAGAACTGAAAGTCAAAGTGAAAGTCAAACTATGCGACTTTCGGTTCCGAACCGGGTCTTTACAGTAAATTGTCGGGTTGAACATGTTTAGACATGTCCTTACACTAATTACCAAGTTATATTAATGATCAAACAGGTTGTATGTGTTATACATTGCTAATTATGCACAAATTGTAATTTACACATTCTGTTGACTTTTTAAATACAAGTTTGACCCGACATTTGACCTAGTTAGAGTGGGAATCAGGGGGAACCCTTTTGAGGGTTTATTACCCACATAATTACCAACTTATAACTACTTTCACTTCGACTAATCACTGGACCATTAGTGATTAATCTTAAAGTCAACCGTTAATTACGACGGTTTGACTTTTAAGCTAAAACTAAGCTAAAACTTAATTAAGAAAGGATTAGAACACTTACTGAAGTCCTAAGCTTGATTAGGAAGGACTTGGGTCTGCTTTGAAGCTCCAGAAGGCTCCTCAATTGCAGAATGAAGGTGTGAGGAATGAGTTGCAACTTCATGCCTTATATAGTGTTCTTAATCACCATAAGAAGTTGACACACAAGTCTACAAGTGCCCACAAATCTTTTACATGTGTCCCTATATGTTTAGGGGTTGTTTAGGGGCCAAGAAGGATGAGGAAAATCGATTAAAGATCAGTTGCAACGTTTAAGACAGCCAACAGCCAATCTGCTGCATCTGGGCATCCCTTGCACACCGCAACGGTGTGGTTGTTGAGGTGCGCAAGGCTTCTGATCAGCCTCCAAAATTTTCCATTCTTTGCATATATGTCTCTTGGCCCTTCCCAAAGGTCAAGTAACCTTTAAATATTGCAATTTGACCCCTTCTTATTTATCTACAAGGGCTTTAGGACTTGTACCCACTTTGCCAAGTCCCTGGACACTTCCGGTTAACCCGAAAAGTCTTAACTTTCAATGTTTACGCTTTAACCCCTCGCACACGAATTTAATCATAACTTTCTCATACGATTACGAAACTCTATGAAATTTATATCGTGCATCCTAGTGAGCATAATTAACAGTTACAAAGCTTCGGGTTTGTCAAAAGGTCACTCAGAGGTATATCTTTAAACATGTTGACACATTTAACCCCTGTAGTTTGTAATCTCTCACTTTTAGCTTCGCATGATCCATGATTTATTCGTTTGATGTTATAAACATCATGTAGGGTTATTATGAAGTATATTTATTCACTGTTGACATTTAAAACCCGTATAATCACATACTTTCCATGTTTGCCAACTTTAGTCCTTTTATAACATTATTTCACACGTTCAAACCTTATGACACGTGTCAACACATTATAGGACGTGAATTTTCGAGGTGTTACAAAACAATTCTGCAAACTTATGGACTAATCTAACGTCGGTAAATTCTACGGTGACAAATATACGAATCTACGGCGAATGATAACAGCAATCTAACTGATTTTAATTTGCGCGGATTCTGCAGATTCGTAACTCAGATTTAAGACATTCTGCAGATCTGTATTAATGTGTAACAAATTCAAATCTGTGCACCGACGTATTGACCTTATGCAGCAAACTGTACAGATCTAAGCTTGTAACTATTAAACAATCCCTAAACCTGTTATATCTCAAAACTAAATTAAATAAAACAGGCCCACACCATATTATACCAACTGGACCAGAGTTAACATACAGTGCCTAGAGGATCTGGTCTAGGATCTGGGTCTAGTTATAAGCCACTGCAACTGGCTCTAGCCACCATTCTAGTGGTTTGCGACCAGAGTAATAGTCTACGACGTGGACCCGAAAGTCCTAAAAGCATTCGTGAACACTGGGGTCGAATTCACAGTTTGTCTCGGAAATGAATACCTTTCCAAAATGGCAGATCCAACCAACGCCCAACAATGGGTCAAAACAAAGGTATTTGTCATACCGCGATACCTGATTTGGATGAAGAAAGGGGAAAAGTTACGTATGAAGCTGAATCACCGGATGAGGCTGCTTTTGTTATAGCTGCAACAGAGCTCGGGTTTGCGTTCTACAAAAGGACACAAACAACGGTTACGTTTTTGGAGTTAGATCCGGTTACCAAGAAACAAGTCGAAAGGCAACATGATTTTCGGTTTGTTTCTTGTTTCGGGCAACGTTTTGGTATTGTATCTCTAAAACGGTTTCTGCGAATAACGATCTGCGGATGACCAGTTTTTAGCGAACGAACCGACTTCAGCTAATAGACTCTAATTCTGCGGGTCTTAACAGTGAATGGATCTGTTATCAAATGATCATTTCAGCACCAACAAATTTACGTTTCTATTTTTAGTGAAATCTGCAAATAACTCCTAATCGAGTTCAGTTAACGGACAAATTTTGATGCAAACTTTCAGCAAACAATTCTGCAAACTTATGGACTGATCTAACGTCGGTAAGTTCTGCGGTGACAAATATACGAATCTGTGGCGAATGATAACAGCAATCTAACTGATTTTAATTTGCGCGGATTCTGCAGATTCATAACTCAGATTTAAGACATTCTGCAGATCTGAATTAATGTGTAACAAATTCAAATCCGTGCACCGACTTATTGACCTTATTCAGCAAACTGTACAGATCTAAGCAGTCTACGACGCGGACCCGAATGTCGTAAAAGCATTCGTGAACACTGGAGTGGAATTCACAGTTTGTCTCGGAAATGAATACCTTTCCGAAATGGCAGATCCAGCCAACGCCCAACAATGGGGCAGAACAAAGGTATTTGTCATACCGCGATACCAGATTTGGATAAAGAAAGGGGAAAAGTTATGTATGAAGATGAATCACCGGATGAGGCTGCTTTTGTTATAGCTGCAACAGAGCTCGGGTTTGCGTTATACAAAAGGACGCAAACAACGGTTTCGTGTTTGGAGTTAGATCCGGTTACCAAGAAACAAGTCGAAAGGCAACATGATTTTCGGTTTGTTTCTTGTTTCGGGCAACGTTTTGGTATTGTATCTCTAATAATTTTTTATCGTTTATTTGCAGGACGTACGAGGTTTTAAACGTTTTAGAGTTCAACTGTGCATGAAAGAGAATGTCCGTTATTGTTTCGGACAGCACTGGAAACTTACTTTTACTTTTAATATATAGATCTAACAATAACAATTTATGTTTTCAACATATACAAACTTACGGAAGCACGCAAGGGAAATTAGCAAAACACGTTAAGTAAATCATGTTAAGATGTGCCAGCAAAAGGAAAATAGTCTGCATACATATTCAGGTTTGCAAAGCAACAAAACAGTAAGAATATAGCAAAATATGGCTGAAAAATTCATATGGTAAACATAAGGATTAAGCTAGGCCACTGCAAACGGCGAGAAAAATGTCTCTACATAAACCGCTCCTATGTAACCTTGAAACCAGCTGCATGCGTAATAAAAGTCTACGGCCTTGGTGTTCACTCGTAGCTCAAAAACCTTTCTTGAGTTACTCATCACTATAAAGCTTTCGTTTGTCATGTAATGTGTTATGGTCAGCCACAACGACAATGGAATGGGGGGGACTGCAGGAGTTGACAAAAGCCTAACCCAATGCTGTCCTTGTAGGGCCCAAAGTGACAGCGACATATCTTGTCGGCCAGTCCAAAGAACCATGTGAAGGTGCTAAATAGCGCAGTTTAGTGTGCTTTATGTTCCCTTTTATGACAGTTTTGATTCACGACACTTAGGAAAGTATTCTGGACCAATAAACCACATTTCTGCATTATATTTAGTTGTTAAAATGTTGAAAATTGCTGAATTTGGTTATTTTCTGCAGAATTCTGCAGTTTTAATGTGTTTCTGGCACTTTCCGGCACCTAAATCATCACTAGGTAAGCAGTTTTATGATCCCTACTTCCCTACACACTATTCTAGTGTAACTCTTGGTTTCGGGCTCATTCTGTGTATTAACATCACGTCTGTCTAAGTACTGAACTCCCGTCAGTACTTCTAGTTTGTCTGATAACTGTGCTAATTTTGTTTCGTGCATTAATTGGACCACATTGTGTTGCAGGTAATAATGATGAACAATCTTGCAACATGAAATGCCATTGTATGTATTTGACAGTAATCAGAAAATCATTCGTCTTGTTAATTCAATCACTCACAGTCATTAAAGCACAGATTACTGTTTATTATTGTACGGAATTCATGGAAAAGTGCCAGTTGTCACAAGCCGGGTTAAGGTTGGGCAAGGGAATGAAAGCAAAAAACATTGAGGCTTATTCGGATTCACAGTTGGTCGTGAAACAGTACAATGGAGAGTATGACGCCAAAGATGACACCATAGCCAAATATGTTGCCCAAGTAAAGGAACTTGCTAGAACCTTCACCTCTTTCAAGCTGGAATACGTGCCCCGGGGGAAGAATTGAGCAACTTAGCGTCTGTGGCCTTTGACCACCTAGCCAAAGAAGTAAAAGTGGAGGTCCTCACCTCACCTTCCGTCACGACCAAATAAGTGTCCTCAGTCGAAAGAACGAAGGAATCCTGGATGACCGCGATCGTCAAGTTCCTGGAGGAGGGAAGCCGTACTAAAGTTCAAGCGTGTGCCCAAAGATTGTTGGAAACTCTGCCAAAAATGTGACGTGTACCTAGTATCTCTATCAGAGATAATAGCCACAGGTATGCCATGTAAGGCTACAATCTTATCCACGTATAACTGGGCTAACATATCGGAGCTATAAGTCTCCTTGATGGGTAAGAAATGAGCTGACTTAGTCAGTCTAACACCTATAACCCATATTGTATCATTGCCTTTCCTTGTCTTCGGCAACTTGGTGATGAAATCCATCGTCACCATTTCCCACTTCCACGTAGGAAGTTCAGGCTGTTGTAGCAAACCTGGCGGCTTTTGATGCTCTGCCTTGACTTGCGCACACGTCGAGCATTTTGCTACATAAGCGGCTACAGACTTTTTCAAGCCTATCCACCAATAGTTTGCCCTTAGATCCTGGTACATCTTATCAGCTCCAGGATGAACGGAATATTTAGAACTATGGGCTTCCTGGAGGATGATATCTCGAAGCCCTCCATAAATTGGAACCCATATTCGTCCATTTAATCTTAGAATTCCGTCCTTGCTAAGAGTTAACTGTTCCTCAGTTACTCCTAACTTTTCACTAGGATAGTTAGCTTCCAACACGGCTTCCTTCTGTGCAGCTAACAACCTTTCAATCAGACTGTTCTTTAATTCCATGCGCTTGGCATTGATTCAGATGGATTTCACCCTCTCCTTTCGACTCAAGGCATCAGCGACTACATTCGCCTTGCCGGGGTGGTACCTGATTTCACAATCATAATCATTTAAAGTCTCCATCCAACGGCGTTGCCTCATGTTCAAGTCCTTCTGATTGAACAGATGTTGAAGGCTCTTGTGATCAGAATAGATCACACACTTGACACCATATAAATAGTGCCTCCACAGTTTTAGTGCGAATACAACGGCACCCAATTCCAAGTCGTGGGTGGTGTAATTCTTTTCATGCACTTTTAACTGTCGTGATGCATAGGCAATAACCTTGCCATTCTGCATAAGCACACACCCCATCCCGGTGTGTGATGCATCACAATAAACTACAAATTCTTCGATTCCATCTGGCAATGTCAACACAGGAGCATTGCTCAACTTCTGCTTGAGAATATCAAAAGCTTCTTGCTGCTTAGGCCCCCAGTCGAACTTAATCTTCTTCTTAGTCAGAGAAGTTAGGGGCGCAGCAATCCTTGAAAATTTTTCAATAAATCGCCTATAGTATCCTGCCAATCCCAAGAAGCTACGAATTTCGGTAGGCGTCTTTGGCTCTTGCCAATTCATGACAGCTTCAACTTTAGCGGGATCCACTTGAATACCACGCTTATTAACAACGTGTCCAAGAAATTGGACTTCTCGAAGCCAGAATTCACACTTCGAGAACTTGGCATAGAGCTTCTCTTGATGAAGTAGCTTCAGAATGCAACGGAGATGCTTCTCGTGATCAGCTTGGCTCTTTGAGTAAATTAGAATGTCATCAATGAAGACGATGACAAATTTGTCCAAGTAAGGCTTGCAGACACGATTCATGAGATCCATGAATGCGGCAGGAGCATTAGTGAGCCCGAAAGGCATCACTAGGAACTCGTAATAACCATAACGAGTCCTAAATGCGGTCTTGTGAACATCTTCATCTTTAACCTTCAATTGATGGTAGCCTGACCTCAGATCGATTTTTGAGAAGTAACTTGCCCCTTGCAGTTGATCGAACAGATCGTCGATCCTGGGCAATGGATACATATTCTTGATAGTAACTTTGTTAAGCTCACGGTAATCGATGCATAGACGCATCGATCCATCCTTCTTCTTTACAAACAGGATCGACGCTCCCCAAGGAGACGAACTAGGTCTAACGAAACCTTTAGCTAGTAAATCATCTAATTGCGTCCTCAACTCCTTCATTTCTGTTGGTGCCAATCTATAAGGTGCTCTAGCAACAGGTGCTGCTCCGGGGATGATGTCAATTCTGAACTCTACTTGCCTATCCGGTGGTAAACCAGGTAGATCTTCAGGAAACACTTCAGGGTATTCAGAAATGACAGGGATATCCTCAATCTTAGGCTTCGGCTCGTCAATAGTCACTTGCGCCATGTAGATGACACAACCATTCTTCAAACACTTAGAAGCCTTGAGCATGGTCACTTGCTCAGGCAGTCCATACCGGGTATCACCCTGTATGGTAAGGGATTCACCAGACGGCGTTTTGATCATCACTTGCTTTTTATTGCAGACAATTTGGGCCTGGTTACGAGATAACCAGTCCATGCCTAAGACGATGTCAAAACCAGCTAACTTCAAAGGAAGTAGGGATAATGGAAATGAGTGGTTCCTAATGGATATAACACATCCATCTAACAGGGTAGATGCGGTTTCTATTGTTCCATCAGCTAATTCCACTTCATACTTCACACTTAAAGTCTTAACAGGTAAATTCAGCAGATTGCAAAATTTATTATCTACGAACGACTTATCAGCGCCTGAATCAAACAACACTCTAGCATATACATCATTTACGAGGAAGGTACCTGTGATAACGTTGTCATCCTGGACGGCTTCCCTTGCGTCCATCCTGAAGACCCTTGCATTGGTCTTCTTGACTTCCTCAGGCTTCTTGGCATACTTTGGGCAGTTGGTTTTGATATGCCCTTTCTCATTGCAGTTGTAGCACGTGGCATCTTTAATATTCTTGTAATCAACAGTCTTGTGCTCTTTCGACTTGCATATCCCACATGCAGGTGATCCTGACTTAGAATTGGACTCAAGTCTGCATTTTCCAAAGTCAAGTCGAGCACCTTGGCTTTTCCTCTGTTCGCTGACTATTCCTTCCAGACCCAGACCTCTTAGTATCAGTGTTCCCCTTGTGCTTCTTCTCTGACCCTCGTGAGTTATCATCCTCACGTTTCCTCTTACTTTCTTCAGATTTCTTTAGCGACCTCAACCTGACCGCATCTAGAGTAAGGGATAGAGAGAGATCAGCTGCTGACCTGAACGTAGCAGGTCTTGAAGCCTTAACACTAGCCTTGATCTCTGGGGCTAAACCCCCAATGAAGCGAGCAATTCGCTTGGGTTCTGGTGTTACTAAGTAAGGAACCAGTCTGGACAAGGTATTGAAACTGGTGAGGTATGCTTGACAATCTAAGTTTGTCATTACCAATGATAAGAAATCAGATTCAATTCTTTCGACCTCATGTTGAGGGCAGTAGTTTTCCATAATGAGGGTAACAAACTGCTCCCATGACATGTTGTAGAGCGGGATCTTCCTAGCAGCTTGAATGAGAGACCTCCACCAAGCCAGTGCCTCTCCTTTGAACGATTGGGATACATACTTTACTACATCCCTTTCAGCACAACCGCTGATGTCCACCACCGTGTCCATTTCGTCCAACCAGGTCATACAATCTACTGCTCCTTTCTCCCCAGTGAAATCTCGGGGTTTACAGGAAACAAAGTACTTATAAGTACAAGACTTGGTACGTGGTTCATTATCGAACGCTATCTTCTTGGATGGAACACTGTGTTCATTGGATGAATGTCGATCATCATCCTTCTTTAGTTCCTCTTTCTTAGAGGGCGGCTCATTATGCGGCTCTGAATGAGTTTTAGGGATAGACTTAGAGTGGGGTACAGATGAGGCTTTACTATGTGTCTCACTATACTCCTTAAACTGTTCCTCTACAGCTTTAGATACAGCTGTATCAATCAGTGAACGAAGTTCTCCCTTGGTTATATTAATCCTCTCATCATCGCGGTTTTCCAAAGGATGACTGTTTTCTTCCTCCGACCTAGCCATGTAGCTTTAATTGCTACATAAAAATTAAACAAGGACAAGGTTTATACGGAAGTTTATACAGTTTTATCGTTTTAACGATTTATTAACCATGTTTTTAATACACATTTTAGTTAATTTGATAAATATATAATTTTTCAGGATTTTTATCATAAATCCTAAATTATAAGTTAATAATAGCACAAAAGGCCTAGTCACGTAGACAAGTTTAATTTATAAGCCTTGATTTTACAGAATCGAGGTATCAAGGTTTGAATCAAAGTTCATTACCTTTTCTGGACAGGGAGTTGTAGGCTACCACTGTCTTTAGTCCAGAGGACGTTAATTATAGCCCGTGGGCACTTCACCCACAAGGGATGATTATATAAATAAGGGAATTTATAATAACCCATTTAATAATGACTTTTGTGATTTTATCATATCACACTTTGTCAAGTATCTTAATATGCTTTCATATGTTTAATAAAGTTTTAAATCTCTTGAATAGGTTCTACCATCTTGGCCTCGTATGCCGTGAAATTTAGGCTAGGTTTTACCTTTAAGATTCTTTTTAATATTTAACGCAGAACAATCCTAAATTGAACTGTTAACAAGGATCTGAATCTAATTGTGGAACTACCATCATGGCCCTGTCTTAATCTGACAATTGGCTAGGTCTTGTCCTTTTTAAATTTTGCCATTTTTATTATAATGGTAGATCTTATAATATAGGAATGATATTTTAATTACAATCGTTCCTTTAAAATTTAACAAGTATGTGGTTGCCCTAAACGGGACTTCTAATAAAAATTGATTTGCCCATGCAAAAGCTAATCAGAAAAATAACAAAGGAATCCGAAAACAAATTAGAATTTGTCCTATGTTCTTGTCTAGACTCAAGAATGTGCAATTGTGTAACTGAGATTAAACACAAAAGACTAGTTTTAATTCACTCAGTGTTGGCTCTGATACCAACCTGTCACACCCCAACTTTCCACGTGTCACCGGTGGGCCCGGTGGGGAGTATCGTGACGTGGTTGGCAACATAATAGTCAAACAACACAATATATATGAATGCACAGCGGAAGCAAAAGATAAATATTATTACATTCCGAATATAAAGTAATATCCAGTATTACAACGGAAGTAAAGGATCCACGGGCGGATCGAAATAAAATAAAAACTGTTCAACAGACTTTGACATCTAGAGCTTGCGAAACTTGAGTAATGATGCCTGGAGTAGCCAGCCTATTTCGTCTAGCACCTGCACTTAGCCTTTTTGGAAAAATACGTCAGTTTACACTGGTAAATACAACTCAACTGACTCATTTGAAAAGAGTTTAATAAAATTGATTTGAATGCACTTCGGCAAAATATCTTTATAACTTGGGACAATTATATGTATATAATCTTGTATACAGTTTTACTCATTTGCCGTCCATTAGTACCGGTTAGAAGAGCCGGTTTAAGTTAACTGACGCGCCACAGGTATAATGCCCACAAGGTTGATTCCTTTAGTGGATTACCAGTTTTTACATAATGCATCTGTCAGGTGTACGCCTACACCACGTGCTTAGGTCGTGGCCATTTCGTAAAATGATGCCAAGGATATCCGGGACATGGTCATTTAACCCCCAAGGGCCATACATCAAATAATACAGAATAAAGCGAGTTATGTAATACATTAATCACAATCCGATTTAAATGTCTACATACCCGACCAAGCGGTACTTTTATAGTACCGTATCCCAAGCCCGTATAGGGAAAATAAGTTAAGAGTATTTACCTGAGCAGAGTATAAATCAAATACAGCGAATGCAAGTACTTTTACTGGGCTCCTAATCTGGAACGAAGGTTTATAATAGCCTATTAGATTTCTAACGGATCTTTAATTAAGCTTAGGCTTAGACCGGTTAGTTTCCAAAGGTAGACACGGTTCAAACGCATGATAATGCGAAGACCGGTTTAGAATTTGGTTTTGACCCGACAAGCTTGAATACTTGTCTTATATGGGTAATCTAAACACATTCTGGATTTTGAGATAAAACCAATAAGGTTTGACCCGTTTCGGCTAATTTATGTAAACTTGTTACATAAACCGAACCGTACGCGTAATAAGCGTGACGGGTATTCATGAGAGCCATATACAGGTTTCCTAAGTTAATTATGTCTCAAATATGTTGTGACATCAGTAAGATGTCTTTCATTATGCCCGAAACGTATATATACACAAACTAGGCCCCGTAGGGGTAGTTTGGTCATTTAAAAGGTTATAAAAGAGTTTAAGTATTAACCTGAGTTACAGGTCTGATATAAATAGAAAAAAATACTTAATTTGATAAGTTATAACAGTAGGCTATTGTATATATGTGAAATTTATCAATTATAACCAAACTATGCTCCGTAGGGGCATTTTGGTAATTTCACATAAGCCGAAAAGCTCAAAACTGAAGTCTGAGTTAATCAACTTTTGCTTACTGTTAAAATATTCTAATTTGCCTAAAATATCAGTAGGTATCACCCTTGTATGTTTAAAGATAGTCTTAGTACATACTATGCGCTAAAAACGCTTAATTAGGCGATTAGAAGCCATTTCCGGGTTCGATACATAAATCTGATATTTTTATATTTCCAGAAGGCTTAAAATAATTTATTTATCATTTGTGATCAGTAGCAAAATGTTTGGAGTCGTTTAGATACGTAAAACTCATTTTATGGCCCGTAAGGGCAAAACCGACAATTACCGGATTAAGCCTACGACTAATAGTTATGCTCAGCCTAAAATTAATTAAAATCTTCAAAAATCCCAAAATAATATATTACATCAGTGGGTATTAAGTTTGATACCAAAAAGTAGGCTTAACTAGGCTATACGCTAATTACGCCGTTTTATTAACATAAAGCTTTCATTTTACGCTAACGAGCATAACTCTTAATCTACACCTCAAACTGATGTCAAACTTTGCATACAAGTTTATATATCAGTAATTAAAGTTTCTACTCTTTTACATTTCCAAAAATCACGTTTTAAGGTAATAAGGGCATAATGGTCAACATATGAGCAATTAACGGAAACGCGTAAACGAATGGGTCAATCAATGAACCAACCACAGAGGGTTATGCTAACATGTAGCCTGGTCTTAAAGAAGCTCTAAGACATTTCCAAATCATACTAAAGCGGGTCAGAACTGAAAGTCAAAGTGAAAGTCAAACTATGCGACTTTCGGTTCCGAACCGGGTCTTTACAGTAAATTGTCGGGTTGAACATGTTTAGACATGTCCTTACACTAATTACCAAGTTATATTAATGATCAAACAGGTTGTATGTGTTATACATTGCTAATTATGCACAAATTGTAATTTACACATTCTGTTGACTTTTTAAATACAAGTTTGACCCGACATTTGACCTAGTTAGAGTGGGAATCAGGGGGAACCCTTTTGAGGGTTTATTACCCACATAATTACCAACTTATAACTACTTTCACTTCGACTAATCACTGGACCATTAGTGATTAATCTTAAAGTCAACCGTTAATTACGACGGTTTGACTTTTAAGCTAAAACTAAGCTAAAACTTAATTAAGAAAGGATTAGAACACTTACTGAAGTCCTAAGCTTGATTAGGAAGGACTTGGGTCTGCTTTGAAGCTCCAGAAGGCTCCTCAATTGCAGAATGAAGGTGTGAGGAATGAGTTGCAACTTCATGCCTTATATAGTGTTCTTAATCACCATAAGAAGTTGACACACAAGTCTACAAGTGCCCACAAATCTTTTACATGTGTCCCTATATGTTTAGGGGTTGTTTAGGGGCCAAGAAGGATGAGGAAAATCGATTAAAGATCAGTTGCAACGTTTAAGACAGCCAACAGCCAATCTGCTGCATCTGGGCATCCCTTGCACACCGCAACGGTGTGGTTGTTGAGGTGCGCAAGGCTTCTGATCAGCCTCCAAAATTTTCCATTCTTTGCATATATGTCTCTTGGCCCTTCCCAAAGGTCAAGTAACCTTTAAATATTGCAATTTGACCCCTTCTTATTTATCTACAAGGGCTTTAGGACTTGTACCCACTTTGCCAAGTCCCTGGACACTTCCGGTTAACCCGAAAAGTCTTAACTTTCAATGTTTACGCTTTAACCCCTCGCACACGAATTTAATCATAACTTTCTCATACGATTACGAAACTCTATGAAATTTATATCGTGCATCCTAGTGAGCATAATTAACAGTTACAAAGCTTCGGGTTTGTCAAAAGGTCACTCAGAGGTATATCTTTAAACATGTTGACACATTTAACCCCTGTAGTTTGTAATCTCTCACTTTTAGCTTCGCATGATCCATGATTTATTCGTTTGATGTTATAAACATCATGTAGGGTTATTATGAAGTATATTTATTCACTGTTGACATTTAAAACCCGTATAATCACATACTTTCCATGTTTGCCAACTTTAGTCCTTTTATAACATTATTTCACACGTTCAAACCTTATGACACGTGTCAACACATTATAGGACGTGAATTTTCGAGGTGTTACAAAACAATTCTGCAAACTTATGGACTAATCTAACGTCGGTAAATTCTACGGTGACAAATATACGAATCTACGGCGAATGATAACAGCAATCTAACTGATTTTAATTTGCGCGGATTCTGCAGATTCGTAACTCAGATTTAAGACATTCTGCAGATCTGTATTAATGTGTAACAAATTCAAATCTGTGCACCGACGTATTGACCTTATGCAGCAAACTGTACAGATCTAAGCTTGTAACTATTAAACAATCCCTAAACCTGTTATATCTCAAAACTAAATTAAATAAAACAGGCCCACACCATATTATACCAACTGGACCAGAGTTAACATACAGTGCCTAGAGGATCTGGTCTAGGATCTGGGTCTAGTTATAAGCCACTGCAACTGGCTCTAGCCACCATTCTAGTGGTTTGCGACCAGAGTAATAGTCTACGACGTGGACCCGAAAGTCCTAAAAGCATTCGTGAACACTGGGGTCGAATTCACAGTTTGTCTCGGAAATGAATACCTTTCCAAAATGGCAGATCCAACCAACGCCCAACAATGGGTCAAAACAAAGGTATTTGTCATACCGCGATACCTGATTTGGATGAAGAAAGGGGAAAAGTTACGTATGAAGCTGAATCACCGGATGAGGCTGCTTTTGTTATAGCTGCAACAGAGCTCGGGTTTGCGTTCTACAAAAGGACACAAACAACGGTTTCGTTTTTGGAGTTAGATCCGGTTACCAAGAAACAAGTCGAAAGGCAACATGATTTTCGGTTTGTTTCTTGTTTCGGGCAACGTTTTGGTATTGTATCTCTAAAACGGTTTCTGCGAATAACGATCTGCGGATGACCAGTTTTTAGCGAACGAACCGACTTCAGCTAATAGACTCTAATTCTGCGGGTCTTAACAGTGAATGGATCTGTTATCAAATGATCATTTCAGCACCAACAAATTTACGTTTCTATTTTTAGCGAAATCTGCAAATAACTCCTAATCGAGTTCAGTTAACGGACAAATTTTGATGCAAACTTTCAGCAAACAATTCTGCAAACTTATGGACTGATCTAACGTCGGTAAGTTCTGCGGTGACAAATATACGAATCTGTGGCGAATGATAACAGCAATCTAACTGATTTTAATTTGCGCGGATTCTGCAGATTCATAACTCAGATTTAAGACATTCTGCAGATCTGAATTAATGTGTAACAAATTCAAATCCGTGCACCGACTTATTGACCTTATTCAGCAAACTGTACAGATCTAAGCAGTCTACGACGCGGACCCGAATGTCGTAAAAGCATTCGTGAACACTGGAGTGGAATTCACAGTTTGTCTCGGAAATGAATACCTTTCCGAAATGGCAGATCCAGCCAACGCCCAACAATGGGGCAGAACAAAGGTATTTGTCACACCGCGATACCAGATTTGGATAAAGAAAGGGGAAAAGTTATGTATGAAGATGAATCACCGGATGAGGCTGCTTTTGTTATAGCTGCAACAGAGCTCGGGTTTGCGTTATACAAAAGGACGCAAACAACGGTTTCGTGTTTGGAGTTAGATCCGGTTACCAAGAAACAAGTCGAAAGGCAACATGATTTTCGGTTTGTTTCTTGTTTCGGGCAACGTTTTGGTATTGTATCTCTAATAATTTTTTATCGTTTATTTGCAGGACGTACGAGGTTTTAAACGTTTTAGAGTTCAACTGTGCATGAAAGAGAATGTCCGTTATTGTTTCGGACAGCACTGGAAACTTACTTTTACTTTTAATATATAGATCTAACAATAACAATTTATGTTTTCAACATATACAAACTTACGGAAGCACGCAAGGGAAATTAGCAAAACACGTTAAGTAAATCATGTTAAGATGTGCCAGCAAAAGGAAAATAGTCTGCATATATATTCAGGTTTGCAAAGCAACAAAACAGTAAGAATATAGCAAAATATGGCTGAAAAATTCATATGGTAAACATAAGGATTAAGCTAGGCCACTGCAAACGGCGAGAAAAATGTCTCTACATAAACCGCTCCTATGTAACCTTGAAACCAGCTGCATGCGTAATAAAAGTCTATGGCCTTGGTGTTCACTCGTAGCTCAAAAACCTTTCTTGAGTTACTCATCACTATAAAGCTTTCGTTTGTCATGTAATGTGTTATGGTCAGCCACAACGACAATGGAATGGGGGGGACTGCAGGAGTTGACAAAAGCCTAACCCAATGCTGTCCTTGTAGGGCCCAAAGTGACAGCGACATATCTTGTCGGCCAGTCCAAAGAACCATGTGAAGGTGCTAAATAGCGCAGTTTAGTGTGCTTTATGTTCCCTTTTATGACAGTTTTGATTCACGACACTTAGGAAAGTATTCTGGACCAATAAACCACATTTCTGCATTATATTTAGTTGTTAAAATGTTGAAAATTGCTGAATTTGGTTATTTTCTGCAGAATTCTGCAGTTTTAATGTGTTTCTGGCACTTTCCGGCACCTAAATCATCACTAGGTAAGCAGTTTTATGATCCCTACTTCCCTACACACTATTCTAGTGTAACTCTTGGTTTCGGGCTCATTCTGTGTATTAACATCACGTCTGTCTAAGTACTGAACTCCCGTCAGTACTTCTAGTTTGTCTGATAACTGTGCTAATTTTGTTTCGTGCATTAATTGGACCACATTGTGTTGCAGGTAATAATGATGAACAATCTTGCAACATGAAATGCCATTGTATGTATTTGACAGTAATCAGAAAATCATTCGTCTTGTTAATTCAATCACTCACAGTCATTAAAGCACAGATTACTGTTTATTATTGTACGGAATTCATGGAAAAGTGCCAGTTGTCACAAGCCGGGTTAAGGTTGGGCTAGGGAATGAAAGCAAAAAACATTGAGGCTTATTCGGATTCACAGTTGGTCGTGAAACAGTACAATGGAGAGTATGACGCCAAAGATGACACCATAGCCAAATATGTTGCCCAAGTAAAGGAACTTGCTAGAACCTTCACCTCTTTCAAGCTGGAATACGTGCCCCGGGGGAAGAATTGAGCAACTTAGCGTCTGTGGCCTTTGACCACCTAGCCAAAGAAGTAAAAGTGGAGGTCCTCACCTCACCTTCCGTCACGACCAAATAAGTGTCCTCAGTCGAAAGAACGAAGGAATCCTGGATGACCGCGATCGTCAAGTTCCTGGAGGAGGGAAGCCGTACTAAAGTTCAAGCGTGTGCCCAAAGATTGTTGGAAACTCTGCCAAAAATGTGACGTGTACCTAGTATCTCTATCAGAGATAATAGCCACAGGTATGCCATGTAAGGCTACAATCTTATCCACGTATAACTGGGCTAACATATCGGAGCTATAAGTCTCCTTGATGGGTAAGAAATGAGCTGACTTAGTCAGTCTAACACCTATAACCCATATTGTATCATTGCCTTTCCTTGTCTTCGGCAACTTGGTGATGAAATCCATCGTCACCATTTCCCACTTCCACGTAGGAAGTTCAGGCTGTTGTAGCAAACCTGGCGGCTTTTGATGCTCTGCCTTGACTTGCGCACACGTCAAGCATTTTGCTACATAAGCGGCTACAGACTTTTTCAAGCCTATCCACCAATAGTTTGCCCTTAGATCCTGGTACATCTTATCAGCTCCAGGATGAACGGAATATTTAGAACTATGGGCTTCCTGGAGGATGATATCTCGAAGCCCTCCATAAATTGGAACCCATATTCGTCCATTTAATCTTAGAATTCCGTCCTTGCTAAGAGTTAACTGTTCCTCAGTTACTCCTAACTTTTCACTAGGATAGTTAGCTTCCAACACGGCTTCCTTCTGTGCAGCTAACAACCTTTCAATCAGACTGTTCTTTAATTCCATGCGCTTGGCATTGATTCAGATGGATTTCACCCTCTCCTTTCGACTCAAGGCATCAGCGACTACATTCGCCTTGCCGGGGTGGTACCTGATTTCACAATCATAATCATTTAAAGTCTCCATCCAACGGCGTTGCCTCATGTTCAAGTCCTTCTGATTGAACAGATGTTGAAGGCTCTTGTGATCAGAATAGATCACACACTTGACACCATATAAATAGTGCCTCCACAGTTTTAGTGCGAATACAACGGCACCCAATTCCAAGTCGTGGGTGGTGTAATTCTTTTCATGCACTTTTAACTGTCGTGATGCATAGGCAATAACCTTGCCATTCTGCATAAGCACACACCCCATCCCGGTGTGTGATGCATCACAATAAACTACAAATTCTTCGATTCCATCTGGCAATGTCAACACAGGAGCATTGCTCAACTTCTGCTTGAGAATATCAAAAGCTTCTTGCTGCTTAGGCCCCCAGTCGAACTTAATCTTCTTCTTAGTCAGAGAAGTTAGGGGCGCAGCAATCCTTGAAAATTTTTCAATAAATCGCCTATAGTATCCTGCCAATCCCAAGAAGCTACGAATTTCGGTAGGCGTCTTTGGCTCTTGCCAATTCATGACAGCTTCAACTTTAGCGGGATCCACTTGAATACCACGCTTATTAACAACGTGTCCAAGAAATTGGACTTCTCGAAGCCAGAATTCACACTTCGAGAACTTGGCATAGAGCTTCTCTTGATGAAGTAGCTTCAGAATGCAACGGAGATGCTTCTCGTGATCAGCTTGGCTCTTTGAGTAAATTAGAATGTCATCAATGAAGACGATGACAAATTTGTCCAAGTAAGGCTTGCAGACACGATTCATGAGATCCATGAATGCGGCAGGAGCATTAGTGAGCCCGAAAGGCATCACTAGGAACTCGTAATAACCATAACGAGTCCTAAATGCGGTCTTGTGAACATCTTCATCTTTAACCTTCAATTGATGGTAGCCTGACCTCAGATCGATTTTTGAGAAGTAACTTGCCCCTTGCAGTTGATCGAACAGATCGTCGATCCTGGGCAATGGATACATATTCTTGATAGTAACTTTGTTAAGCTCACGGTAATCGATGCATAGACGCATCGATCCATCCTTCTTCTTTACAAACAGGATCGACGCTCCCCAAGGAGACGAACTAGGTCTAACGAAACCTTTAGCTAGTAAATCATCTAATTGCGTCCTCAACTCCTTCATTTCTGTTGGTGCCAATCTATAAGGTGCTCTAGCAACAGGTGCTGCTCCGGGGATGATGTCAATTCTGAACTCTACTTGCCTATCCGGTGGTAAACCAGGTAGATCTTCAGGAAACACTTCAGGGTATTCAGAAATGACAGGGATATCCTCAATCTTAGGCTTCGGCTCGTCAATAGTCACTTGCGCCATGTAGATGACACAACCATTCTTCAAACACTTAGAAGCCTTGAGCATGGTCACTTGCTCAGGCAGTCCATACCGGGTATCACCCTGTATGGTAAGGGATTCACCAGACGGCGTTTTGATCATCACTTGCTTTTTATTGCAGACAATTTGGGCCTGGTTACGAGATAACCAGTCCATGCCTAAGACGATGTCAAAACCAGCTAACTTCAAAGGAAGTAGGGATAATGGAAATGAGTGGTTCCTAATGGATATAACACATCCATCTAACAGGGTAGATGCGGTTTCTATTGTTCCATCAGCTAATTCCACTTCATACTTCACACTTAAAGTCTTAACAGGTAAATTCAGCAGATTGCAAAATTTATTATCTACGAACGACTTATCAGCGCCTGAATCAAACAACACTCTAGCATATACATCATTTACGAGGAAGGTACCTGTGATAACGTTGTCATCCTGGACGGCTTCCCTTGCGTCCATCCTGAAGACCCTTGCATTGGTCTTCTTGACTTCCTCAGGCTTCTTGGCATACTTTGGGCAGTTGGTTTTGATATGCCCTTTCTCATTGCAGTTGTAGCACGTGGCATCTTTAATATTCTTGCAATCAACAGTCTTGTGCTCTTTCGACTTGCATATCCCACATGCAGGTGATCCTGACTTAGAATTGGACTCAAGTCTGCATTTTCCAAAGTCAAGTCGAGCACCTTGGCTTTTCCTCTGTTCGCTGACTATTCCTTCCAGACCCAGACCTCTTAGTATCAGTGTTCCCCTTGTGCTTCTTCTCTGACCCTCGTGAGTTATCATCCTCACGTTTCCTCTTACTTTCTTCAGATTTCTTTAGCGACCTCAACCTGACCGCATCTAGAGTAAGGGATAGAGAGAGATCAGCTGCTGACCTGAACGTAGCAGGTCTTGAAGCCTTAACACTAGCCTTGATCTCTGGGGCTAAACCCCCAATGAAGCGAGCAATTCGCTTGGGTTCTGGTGTTACTAAGTAAGGAACCAGTCTGGACAAGGTATTGAAACTGGTGAGGTATGCTTGACAATCTAAGTTTGTCATTACCAATGATAAGAAATCAGATTCAATTCTTTCGACCTCATGTTGAGGGCAGTAGTTTTCCATAATGAGGGTAACAAACTGCTCCCATGACATGTTGTAGAGCGGGATCTTCCTAGCAGCTTGAATGAGAGACCTCCACCAAGCCAGTGCCTCTCCTTTGAACGATTGGGATACATACTTTACTACATCCCTTTCAGCACAACCGCTGATGTCCACCACCGTGTCCATTTCGTCCAACCAGGTCATACAATCTACTGCTCCTTTCTCCCCAGTGAAATCTCGGGGTTTACAGGAAACAAAGTACTTATAAGTACAAGACTTGGTACGTGGTTCATTATCGAACGCTATCTTCTTGGATGGAACACTGTGTTCATTGGATGAATGTCGATCATCATCCTTCTTTAGTTCCTCTTTCTTAGAGGGCGGCTCATTATGCGGCTCTGAATGAGTTTTAGGGATAGACTTAGAGTGGGGTACAGATGAGGCTTTACTATGTGTCTCACTATACTCCTTAAACTGTTCCTCTACAGCTTTAGATACAGCTGTATCAATCAGTGAACGAAGTTCTCCCTTGGTTATATTAATCCTCTCATCATCGCGGTTTTCCAAAGGATGACTGTTTTCTTCCTCCGACCTAGCCATGTAGCTTTAATTGCTACATAAAAATTAAACAAGGACAAGGTTTATACGGAAGTTTATACAGTTTTATCGTTTTAACGATTTATTAACCATGTTTTTAATACACATTTTAGTTAATTTGATAAATATATAATTTTTCAGGATTTTTATCATAAATCCTAAATTATAAGTTAATAATAGCACAAAAGGCCTAGTCACGTAGACAAGTTTAATTTATAAGCCTTGATTTTACAGAATCGAGGTATCAAGGTTTGAATCAAAGTTCATTACCTTTTCTGGACAGGGAGTTGTAGGCTACCACTGTCTTTAGTCCAGAGGACGTTAATTATAGCCCGTGGGCACTTCACCCACAAGGGATGATTATATAAATAAGGGAATTTATAATAACCCATTTAATAATGACTTTTGTGATTTTATCATATCACACTTTGTCAAGTATCTTAATATGCTTTCATATGTTTAATAAAGTTTTAAATCTCTTGAATAGGTTCTACCATCTTGGCCTCGTATGCCGTGAAATTTAGGCTAGGTTTTACCTTTAAGATTCTTTTTAATATTTAACGCAGAACAATCCTAAATTGAACTGTTAACAAGGATCTGAATCTAATTGTGGAACTACCATCATGGCCCTGTCTTAATCTGACAATTGGCTAGGTCTTGTCCTTTTTAAATTTTGCCATTTTTATTATAATGGTAGATCTTATAATATAGGAATGATATTTTAATTACAATCGTTCCTTTAAAATTTAACAAGTATGTGGTTGCCCTAAACGGGACTTCTAATAAAAATTGATTTGCCCATGCAAAAGCTAATCAGAAAAATAACAAAGGAATCCGAAAACAAATAAGAATTTGTCCTATGTTCTTGTCTAGACTCAAGAATGTGCAATTGTGTAACTGAGATTAAACACAAAAGACTAGTTTTAATTCACTCAGTGTTGGCTCTGATACCAACCTGTCACACCCCAACTTTCCACGTGTCACCGGTGGGCCCGGTGGGGAGTATCGTGACGTGGTTGGCAACATAATAGTCAAACAACACAATATATATGAATGCACAGCGGAAGCAAAAGATAAATATTATTACATTCCGAATATAAAGTAATATCCAGTATTACAACGGAAGTAAAGGATCCACGGGCGGATCGAAATAAAATAAAAACTGTTCAACAGACTTTGACATCTAGAGCTTGCGAAACTTGAGTAATGATGCCTGGAGTAGCCAGCCTATTTCGTCTAGCACCTGCACTTAGCCTTTTTGGAAAAATACGTCAGTTTACACTGGTAAATACAACTCAACTGACTCATTTGAAAAGAGTTTAATAAAATTGATTTGAATGCACTTCGGCAAAATATCTTTATAACTTGGGACAATTATATGTATATAATCTTGTATACAGTTTTACTCATTTGCCGTCCATTAGTACCGGTTAGAAGAGCCGGTTTAAGTTAACTGACGCGCCACAGGTAGAATGCCCACAAGGTTGATTCCTTTAGTGGATTACCAGTTTTTACATAATGCATCTGTCAGGTGTACGCCTACACCCCGTGCTTAGGTCGTGGCCATTTCGTAAAATGATGCCAAGGATATCCGGGACATGGTCATTTAACCCCCAAGGGCCATACATCAAATAATACAGAATAAAGCGAGTTATGTAATACATTAATCACAATCCGATTTAAATGTCTACATACCCGACCAAGCGGTACTTTTATAGTACCGTATCCCAAGCCCGTATAGGGAAAATAAGTTAAGAGTATTTACCTGAGCAGAGTATAAATCAAATACAGCGAATGCAAGTACTTTTACTGGGCTCCTAATCTGGAACGAAGGTTTATAATAGCCTATTAGATTTCTAACGGATCTTTAATTAAGCTTAGGCTTAGACCGGTTAGTTTCCAAAAGGTAGACACGGTTCAAACGCATGATAATGCGAAGACCGGTTTAGAATTTGGTTTTGACCCGACAAGCTTGAATACTTGTCTTATATGGGTAATCTAAACACATTCTGGATTTTGAGATAAAACCAATAAGGTTTGACCCGTTTCGGCTAATTTATGTAAACTTGTTACATAAACCGAACCGTACGCGTAATAAGCGTGACGGGTATTCATGAGAGCCATATACAGGTTTCCTAAGTTAATTATGTCTCAAATATGTTGTGACATCAGTAAGATGTCTTTCATTATGCCCGAAACGTATATATACACAAACTAGGCCCCGTAGGGGTAGTTTGGTCATTTAAAAGGTTATAAAAGAGTTTAAGTATTAACCTGAGTTACAGGTCTGATATAAATAGAAAAAAATACTTAATTTGATAAGTTATAACAGTAGGCTATTGTATATATGTGAAATTTATCAATTATAACCAAACTATGCTCCGTAGGGGCATTTTGGTAATTTCACATAAGCCGAAAAGCTCAAAACTGAAGTCTGAGTTAATCAACTTTTGCTTACTGTTAAAATATTCTAATTTGCCTAAAATATCAGTAGGTATCACCCTTGTATGTTTAAAGATAGTCTTAGTACATACTATGCGCTAAAAACGCTTAATTAGGCGATTAGAAGCCATTTCCGGGTTCGATACATAAATCTGATATTTTTATATTTCCAGAAGGCTTAAAATAATTTATTTATCATTTGTGATCAGTAGCAAAAGGTTTGGAGTCGTTTAGATACGTAAAACTCATTTTATGGCCCGTAAGGGCAAAACCGACAATTACCGGATTAAGCCTACGACTAATAGTTATGCTCAGCCTAAAATTAATTAAAATCTTCAAAAATCCCAAAATAATATATTACATCAGTGGGTATTAAGTTTGATACCAAAAAGTAGGCTTAACTAGGCTATACGCTAATTACGCCGTTTTATTAACATAAAGCTTTCATTTTACGCTAACGAGCATAACTCTTAATCTACACCTCAAACTGATGTCAAACTTTGCATACAAGTTTATATATCAGTAATTAAAGTTTCTACTCTTTTACATTTCCAAAAATCACGTTTTAAGGTAATAAGGGCATAATGGTCAACATATGAGCAATTAACGGAAACGTGTAAACGAATGGGTCAATCAATGAACCAACCACAGAGGGTTATGCTAACATGTAGCCTGGTCTTAAAGAAGCTCTAAGACATTTCCAAATCATACTAAAGCGGGTCAGAACTGAAAGTCAAAGTGAAAGTCAAACTATGCGACTTTCGGTTCCGAACCGGGTCTTTACAGTAAATTGTCGGGTTGAACATGTTTAGACATGTCCTTACACTAATTACCAAGTTATATTAATGATCAAACAGGTTGTATGTGTTATACATTGCTAATTATGCACAAATTGTAATTTACACATTCTGTTGACTTTTTAAATACAAGTTTGACCCGACATTTGACCTAGTTAGAGTGGGAATCAGGGGGAACCCTTTTGAGGGTTTATTACCCACATAATTACCAACTTATAACTACTTTCACTTCGACTAATCACTGGACCATTAGTGATTAATCTTAAAGTCAACCGTTAATTACGACGGTTTGACTTTTAAGCTAAAACTAAGCTAAAACTTAATTAAGAAAGGATTAGAACACTTACTGAAGTCCTAAGCTTGATTAGGAAGGACTTGGGTCTGCTTTGAAGCTCCAGAAGGCTCCTCAATTGCAGAATGAAGGTGTGAGGAATGAGTTGCAACTTCATGCCTTATATAGTGTTCTTAATCACCATAAGAAGTTGACACACAAGTCTACAAGTGCCCACAAATCTTTTACATGTGTCCCTATATGTTTAGGGGTTGTTTAGGGGCCAAGAAGGATGAGGAAAATCGATTAAAGATCAGTTGCAACGTTTAAGACAGCCAACAGCCAATCTGCTGCATCTGGGCATCCCTTGCACACCGCAACGGTGTGGTTGTTGAGGTGCGCAAGGCTTCTGATCAGCCTCCAAAATTTTCCATTCTTTGCATATATGTCTCTTGGCCCTTCCCAAAGGTCAAGTAACCTTTAAATATTGCAATTTGACCCCTTCTTATTTATCTACAAGGGCTTTAGGACTTGTACCCACTTTGCCAAGTCCTTGGACACTTCCGGTTAACCCGAAAAGTCTTAACTTTCAATGTTTACGCTTTAACCCCTCGCACACGAATTTAATCATAACTTTCTCATACGATTACGAAACTCTATGAAATTTATATCGTGCATCCTAGTGAGCATAATTAACAGTTACAAAGCTTCGGGTTTGTCAAAAGGTCACTCAGAGGTATATCTTTAAACATGTTGACACATTTAACCCCTGTAGTTTGTAATCTCTCACTTTTAGCTTCGCATGATCCATGATTTATTCGTTTGATGTTATAAACATCATGTAGGGTTATTATGAAGTATATTTATTCACTGTTGACATTTAAAACCCGTATAATCACATACTTTCCATGTTTGCCAACTTTAGTCCTTTTATAACATTATTTCACACGTTCAAACCTTATGACACGTGTCAACACATTATAGGACGTGAATTTTCGAGGTGTTACAAAACAATTCTGCAAACTTATGGACTAATCTAACGTCGGTAAATTCTACGGTGACAAATATACGAATCTACGACGAATGATAACAGCAATCTAACTGATTTTAATTTGCGCGGATTCTGCAGATTCGTAACTCAGATTTAAGACATTCTGCAGATCTGTATTAATGTGTAACAAATTCAAATCTGTGCACCGACGTATTGACCTTATGCAGCAAACTGTACAGATCTAAGCTTGTAACTATTAAACAATCCCTAAACCTGTTATATCTCAAAACTAAATTAAATAAAACAGGCCCACACCATATTATACCAACTGGACCAGAGTTAACATACAGTGCCTAGAGGATCTGGTCTAGGATCTGGGTCTAGTTATAAGCCACTGCAACTGGCTCTAGCCACCATTCTAGTGGTTTGCGACCAGAGTAATAGTCTACGACGTGGACCCGAAAGTCCTAAAAGCATTCGTGAACACTGGGGTCGAATTCACAGTTTGTCTCGGAAATGAATACCTTTCCAAAATGGCAGATCCAACCAACGCCCAACAATGGGTCAAAACAAAGGTATTTGTCATACCGCGATACCTGATTTGGATGAAGAAAGGGGAAAAGTTACGTATGAAGCTGAATCACCGGATGAGGCTGCTTTTGTTATAGCTGCAACAGAGCTCGGGTTTGCGTTCTACAAAAGGACACAAACAACGGTTTCGTTTTTGGAGTTAGATCCGGTTACCAAGAAACAAGTCGAAAGGCAACATGATTTTCGGTTTGTTTCTTGTTTCGGGCAACGTTTTGGTATTGTATCTCTAAAACGGTTTCTGCGAATAACGATCTGCGGATGACCAGTTTTTAGCGAACGAACCGACTTCAGCTAATAGACTCTAATTCTGCGGGTCTTAACAGTGAATGGATCTGTTATCAAATGATCATTTCAGCACCAACAAATTTACGTTTCTATTTTTAGCGAAATCTGCAAATAACTCCTAATCGAGTTCAGTTAACGGACAAATTTTGATGCAAACTTTCAGCAAACAATTCTGCAAACTTATGGACTGATCTAACGTCGGTAAGTTCTGCGGTGACAAATATACGAATCTGTGGCGAATGATAACAGCAATCTAACTGATTTTAATTTGCGCGGATTCTGCAGATTCATAACTCAGATTTAAGACATTCTGCAGATCTGAATTAATGTGTAACAAATTCAAATCCGTGCACCGACTTATTGACCTTATTCAGCAAACTGTACAGATCTAAGCAGTCTACGACGCGGACCCGAATGTCGTAAAAGCATTCGTGAACACTGGAGTGGAATTCACAGTTTGTCTCGGAAATGAATACCTTTCCAAAATGGCAGATCCAGCCAACGCCCAACAATGGGGTAGAACAAAGGTATTTGTCATACCGCGATACCAGATTTGGATGAAGAAAGGGGAAAAGTTATGTATGAAGATGAATCACCGGATGAGGCTGCTTTTGTTATAGCTGCAACAGAGCTCGGGTTTGCGTTATACAAAAGGACGCAAACAACGGTTTCGTGTTTGGAGTTAGATCCGGTTACCAAGAAACAAGTCGAAAGGCAACATGATTTTCGGTTTGTTTCTTGTTTCAGGCAACGTTTTGGTATTGTATCTCTAATAATTTTTTATCGTTTATTTGCAGGACGTACGAGGTTTTAAACGTTTTAGAGTTCAACTGTGCATGAAAGAGAATGTCCGTTATTGTTTCGGACAGCACTGGAAACTTACTTTTACTTTTAATATATAGATCTAATAATAAAAATTTATGTTTTCAACATATAAAAACTTACGGAAGCACGCAAGGGAAATTAGCAAAACACGTTAAGTAAATCATGTTAAGATGTGCCAGCAAAAGGAAAATAGTCTGCATACATATTCAGGTTTGCAAAGCAACAAAACAGTAAGAATATAGCAAAATATGGCTGAAAATTTCATATGGTAAACATAAGGATTAAGCTAGGCCACTGCAAACGGCGAGAAAAATGTCTCTACATAAACCGCTCCTATGTAACCTTGAAACCAGCTGCATGCGTAATAAAAGTCTACGGCCTTGGTGTTCACTCGTAGCTCAAAAACCTTCTTGAGTTACTCATCACTATAAAGCTTTCGTTTGTCATGTAATGTGTTATGGTCAGCCACAACGACAATGGAATGGGGGGGACTGCAGGAGTTGACAAAAGCCTAACCCAATGCTGTCCCTGTAGGGCCCAAAGTGACAGCGACATATCTTGTCGGCCAGTCCAAAGAACCATGTGAAGGTGCTAAATAGCGCAGTTTAGTGTGCTTTATGTTCCCTTTTATGACAGTTTTGATTCACGACACTTAGGAAAGTATTCTGGACCAATAAACCACATTTCTACATTATATTTAGTTGTTAAAATGTTGAAAACTGCTGAATTGGTTATTTTCTGCAGAATTCTGCAGTTTTAGTGTGTTTCTGGCACTTTCCGGCACCTAAATCATCACTAGGTAAGCAGTTTTATGATCCCTACTTCCCTACACACTATTCTAGTGTAACTCTTGGTTTCGGGCTCATTCTGTGTATTAACATCACGTCTGTCTAAGTACTGAACTCCCGTCAGTACTTCTAGTTTGTCTGATAACTGTGCTAATTTTGTTTCGTGCATTAATTGGACCACATTGTGTTGCAGGTAATAATGATGAACAATCTTGCAACATGAAATGCCATTGTATGTATTTGACAGTAATCAGAAAATCATTCGTCTTGTTAATTCAATCACACACAGTCATTAAAGCACAGATTACTGTTTATTATTGTACGGAATTCATGGAAAAGTGCCAGTTGTCACAAGCCGGGTTAAGGCTGGGTAAGGGAATGAAAGCAAAAAACATTGAGGCTTATTCGGATTCACAGTTGGTCGTGAAACAGTACAATGGAGAGTATGACGCCAAAGATGACACCATAGCCAAATATGTTGCCCAAGTAAAGGAACTTGCTAGAACCTTCACCTCTTTCAAGCTGGAATGTCACACCCCCAAATTACCACCTAGGGCATGTCCCTAATGGAGGTGCAACGATCCAACAAAGAGCCACCAATCATATCAAACACAAGTAATAATGTATTGAAATACTCAATTGAAAGAAATGTATTGTTTGTAGATTAAACCAAAACCAAAGTATTGAGCGGAAGCATAAATGTATAAGTGTGTAAATGTATCAAAACCAAATCAATGTAATTGTTTATCATGACCACAACCACTCCAGCAGCATCAGACGGCAAGTTCCCAAGTTCCTTCAATGATTACCTACAAGCATGTAAACAAGTGTGTCAGACTACGCTGGTGAGTTCAAGGTTTGTGTTCGTTTACCAAGTTGTGTTACCAATCATGTGAGTAAAACAGTTTACAAGACGATATGTTGTTTGTTGTTATGATGTTTGATGTTTCGATGTTGTTATTACTCGATTACCGTATGTGGCTACTAGATGTGAATGCCCAACCCCAATGCCCCCATTTAGGCATTGGTCATGATGTCAAGGTATCAAACAACCTTGAATAGATGTAAGGGGTCTTATATGTACACGATGTGAATGCCCAACCCCAATGCCTCTAACTAGGCATTGGTCATGAAGTCCAGGTAATTAGTTCACGCCCGTCCTTTCGGCCCGGTGTGAGGGTGCCAAACCTAATAGCGCTATCAACTAAATACCTCGTTGCTTCTTCAGCAACACGGTAGATGTATGGGGTCTTACATGATTTATACTGTGTTCAATAACCAACATCCCAAATAAACATTTTACCCAGTATTCCCTTTAGAAACGTTTACCAGATGTCCCAAACCACCGGGACGCATGCTTAAAAAAGTGCAGTGAACTCACCTTTGATTTGCTCGGTAAGACTAAATGCTCGTTAAACCGTTGATCAATCAAACCCTATTGTGGTTGTCAAAGCCAAATCAGTTTCACATAGACTCAAGTCACATAGTTCACATATTCGCTACACATACTATACCTACAGTGTGTACAGATTTCACCTATCGTTATACGGTAACATTTATCACAACATATACAATCATGCTAATATCAATTATACATTATCTTAGACTTAACCAAGATCTAACAATGATTTTTATGAGCAAATAATTCTAATTACGATTCATCACATATCAAGCTACCAAGTATAACACATCAATCCTAGGTCCTTTGTTCACAAGCAACGTATCAGTGAAACACATAGTCGTACCTATTCAAATTATTAATACACAATTAGCAGATCTCGTGTGTTATATAAACCATGACTCAGTCCAACGCACAACTCCTATAGTGTACGGCCCTTTTTGTTCAAGCCCAAATCAAGTGTATTGTCAGTTATAAATGCTCGGCCCAATTCCGAACATACAGCCCAAACATTAAACAGATTACCATAATTTACCTCCATCCCATTTAGTCCTTAAGAAACATCACGTAATGTTTATTTAGGCTAACATATATCGTGAAATCTTAATACATGCCATAATCTATTTAGTTATTCAGTGTAGAGTTTAACACATAATAATATTTATCCCCAATATCCTCAACAATGAAACACTACATGTCCATCCGAATACATCATCTAATCCTGTTGTTATCATCAATATTCATAGTACTCATTAGATATTACAAAATCATCATGGCTATCACATTGTTCAATACTACAAACACGTGGCCACCATCATAATCAAAGCTATCAATATTCTCACATCACTTACCTTCACATTTATTGGACCAACAAAACTACTAATATATCAACATTGGTTATGTGAATTAAGTGGACTAATATGATAGGACCAAACATCATTAGTGGGTTTGAACAAATTATAACTCTTCTCTAGATCCTCATCATTGGCAGGGATTTCTCGGTTGACTAGAACAGTAGCCATTTATTAACCCCACATATGCAGTCATTATTAGAATATATATAAAATCCTCAGACCCTAGCATATTACAACATTCCCTATTTTGTCTTTATCACACATATATATATATATATATATATATATTCGATTATCCTATGATTACAGTTAACCATATCATGCAATCGAACCAATCATAACACATACAACAATACACGTAAATACATACAACAATACATGTAAACAGGGACTAACCGATTATGCTAAGTGATCGTATGAACCAAGTGGAGTTTCTGGTTGAAGGTTGGTGTCGGCCGAATGAACTCTAGGGTTTAGTTTTCTTGTTTTTGTGTTCAAGTCTAAGGTATCATGCACTTATATAATAATCATCTAAAGGGTTAGCCGATTACATTAGGGCCGTAGCCTACGGGCCGGCTCACCTGGTTCATTCGGGTTTTATTCTAGTTAATTGAATCATTAAAATAGTTTGTTTAATCGAATGAGATTACCATCAAGTTTGCTTAACTAAATTGGGTTGCACATAAAATAACTAAGTTACAAACAATAATCTCACACATAACCTAATCACATGATTTAACAGAATCAAAGCCGTCACAGTTACAGGTCACAGTTACGGGATAACGAACCTTGAGAATTCGGATTGTCACATGGAATACGTGCCCCGGGGGAAGAATTGAGCAACTTAGCGTCTGTGGCCTTTGACCACCTAGCCAAAGAAGTAAAAGTGGAGGTCCTCACCTCACCTTCCGTCACGACCAAATAAGTGTCCTCAGTCGAAAGAACGAAGGAGTCCTGGATGACCGCGATCGTCAAGTTCCTGGAGGAGGGAATCCTTCCGGAAGATGAAACATTGGCGAGGAAGATAAGGGTAAAAGCACTCCAGTACGAAATCATAGATGGTCAACTCTTCAGGAGTCATACCTGGCCCTTGACTAAAATGCGTGGATGAGGAAGAAGCAAGATACGTGATCCAGGAAATACATGAAGGAATATGTGGAATGCACTCAGGACCGAAAACAGTTGTAGCCAAGGCAATGAACGTCGGATTCTATTGGAATCACATGTACAACAGCACCCTGGAAGAGATCAAGAAATGTGACAACTGTCAAGTGCATGCCCCACATACCCACCGGCACAAGCACCTGATGGTCCTAGTCTCCACGTCCTGGCCATTCCAAAAATGGGTCATTGACATTATAGGGCCCTTCCTAGATGGTCTAGGAGGGGTCAAGTATGTAGTGATTACCATTGACTACTTCACAAATTGGGTAGAGGCCAAACCTTTAGCAAAAATCATGAGCGAGCAAATGAAGAGATTTGTATTGGACAATATCGTCTGCCTATTCGGGATCCCTCAGGAGCTAGTCAGTGACAACAGGGTGCAGTTTTCAGGGAAACCCTTCAGACCCTGGCGCCAGCAAATGCATATACAACAGATCTTCACGCCTGTCACCCACGCCCAAAGCAACAGGCTGGTGGAAAGAGCCAACCAAAGTTTAATCATAGGAATGAAAGAAAGGTTGGGCCGGAAGCAAAATGGCTGGTTGGAGGAGTTACCTTATGTCTTATGGGCATATAGAACAACTCCCAAAACATCTAATGGAAAGACACCTTTCAGCTTAACATATGGTACTGAGGCAGTCACTAGGGAATTGAAGCACCGTTTTCGTGGGTTGGGGCAATATTTCGAGGTAAGTTTTACATCAATCGACTCGTATTCTCGTTCTGATCAAAAGTCCTAAAACATTGGTTTGTAATTCGGAAAAAAAAAACTTAACTCCGTTAAGCTATTTTAACGGCGGACTATTTTACAAAAACAATTGACCAGTTCGGATTATTATCGGCCAATAACTGACTTGAGATTATTATCAGACAAATTGATTTAGGTGAGATTATTTATTTCCAATTTGTCTTTTTTTAAATAAATAGAATGAGTACTAAATTAAATAATTATATATAGTCTGTGTCATAATTCACTGTATTTCTAAAATAATTATTTTATGTCTTATCTAATAACTAATAACTTTTATCATTTGTTTTAATAAATAAATTGATAATCAATTCCCATACAACATTCAACTAAATATTACAATTAAAAACCCTTGTTGTTTCAAATTAGTTTAGAGATCCCTAACTTCCTATAGTCCTAACATGCCCTAGACATTAACATTAAGTTCTTTACCAAGTAAACCTTATTACTTGCACATGATATGGTAACACTTTGGTATTCTCCCCACATCTTCAATACAACCAACTTATGTGATTATTTGCTTGAAGGTGAGTTTACATATCCCTTTTCTTTAAACTTTGGGGGTGAAACATGTTACTTCAACTTTTCAAATTACTTATGTCATACTTTTATCTTTATGCTACTTGTCTTAAACGATACTTTAGGAGCTAACATCAGATACATCGTACAATCATTAACTCTGTACAAGCCAACTGTAGTAGATTATAGCGCTATAGGTCCGACAAACTCATCCCCGTATGGATCTAGGGATGATTGAAACAGCAACATACATAAATGTTAACTATTCGCAGTTCCTTCTGTCACAAGGTTTGATTGTGCGCCCCATTTGTTCCTAAGTCTTGTTTTTCACAAGATAGTTCTAGATAAAACTTGACATGCTACTTACTTACTTATTTTAGCAAACCTATGTATGCTTACCGGCTTTTCAAAGTTGACCCTTTATTTTTTGTATGTTTCAGGAAACAATGCATGCTGATTACCAGGATATCACATCTAGGATGCTTTGTGATTTAGAAAAATTTTAACTTGATCTAGTTATTTTGTTTGAACAATTTGTTTCTGTTGTATGGATAATCTTTAAATTGATTAATGAAATATTTAGATTTTTATTCGTTCATGAGCTATTGAGCAATCTATTTACGTGATGTCCTGACGTTTCCGCCGTCAACAGTTTGGGTGTTACACCATGATAGGTTCAGCATAATCCACATTATCCCCTTGGCTCTGCATCCACAAAACATGATTAAACATACGTGAGGATTGTGTTAGGTGGTATAACCATTTATGATCTTACGTGGTAAAAGTTTAACTATTGGGATGCCCACTACCCATAACCCAATCTTTAACCCACCTCAAACACGGACTTGAAATATCAAATATTCAACTACACTTCTAACGAACAACTGTATATTTTTTTACAATTTCAAGTTTCTAATAGCTTCAAGATACTATTTATTATATTTTTATAGCTATATAATATTTTAATATAATCTGGTAAACAGGTTTGGATAATTGGACGGGTGTGTCACCTAGTCCTTACCGTCCCAAACATGAGAAAATTTCTGAAACTCATTCCTACCACAATGAAAAAAAGGCAAACAAGAAAAGGATGGCAACGAATGTGGAAACAAACCAGCCAGAAGAATGCTCGGCTTCAAAAAAGGTGACCATGGTACTAGGGATGAGCACGCTACCTGTTTGCTACCGAAAATGGGGAAAAATGGTACCGGTACCGAATATACCGGTTCGGTACCGGTATTTACTGGTGTTTTACATATAAATACCGTACCGGTACCGAAAAACGGGGAAAATGAGAACCGACACCGGTACCGAATATACCCGGTACGGTTCGAAGACCAACCTAGGGAAGACGTAAAATAAAAACACAAAATTGTAACATCAAGTGGCTCACGTTATATAAACCGTAGACGAAGTCGAATTTATACTGATACGTATTAGAAAGTCGAGAGGGTAAAAAAAAAGAAAAGGAAAAAAAGATGAGGGACCAAATGTGACCACAGAGCACCGTGCCAAGTAGCAACCGGGCAAAAAGAAAAAAAATGAGGGACCAAATGTAACCACCAAAAAAACGTGCTAAGTAGCAACCGACGACCAAATCCGGGGAAAAGCGTAAAACAAAAAATAATAAAAAAAGTTAAAAAAACTAAACTTATTTAACTATTATGACAGATTATGAAAACCAAACTTTTGTTACGAAGTGAAAAATCCTAAAGATTATTATACGAAAAAAAGAACAACAAAAGACAAAAAAGTTATTATTCGTATATGTTATGAATTAATATATACTAGTAGGAAACCCGCGCGTTGCGGCGGAAACGACATGGGGCAGGAACACAATTCAAAACATAAAACGATAAAAAAACATATATAAGTTGTGTGTGTATAAAAGCACCCACGCTTCATGGTGGGGTAAGTTTAAATGATATCATGCCATGTCCTATATACATTTTGGCACAACAAAATATTTAGAGAGGTCTTTAGTTTACACTTCACATTAACTTCACATAAACGTAAGAAGCGACAATTGTAATAAAAAAACAAAAAGACGCATTCTCCCTTAATTTAGAAGGCTTCGTCAACAAACTTAACAGCAAAAGAGATTATATGAACCTTTTTAAATCATATACCTTTAGATTGATATGAGTTCAAAGTTCTTACTCATTTGCTGCATTTTCTTCATCCTTTAAAGCACCATCATTAGCATTTTCTTCACTTTTTCCAATGAAACTGATGTTAATTCTTCAATATTCTTCTTAACTTGTTCTGCTACCCCATCATCATCTTCTTTCTTTAGTTCAGTTTCTTCAATTTTATCAACATTTTCTACCATTAAAACATCTGTGCTGATACCCTTTCAAGACACTGCAACAGTTTCTTTCAAGACACTGCAACCGCATTCGCAAATCATCAAACTCCCTTTCCATAAAAAACAATCTATCTTTCAATATCAAGTTATCTTCCTCAAGTTGCCCGATATGGGTATCTTGATCATCCACTCGGTTTTCCAACAAACAACTGCTATGATCCGCACCGCTATAGTTCGGATAAATCATCTCAAACCGACTCAAATCATGATCCAACCTCCTCTCAACCTCAACATGTTCTTTCACATCACTCTTACTCGACCCACCTTCATCTTCTTCATCTTCAGCAGCATCCGCTTCATTTCCCGGAGACCAAAGCCTAATCAACCGTTTCATCGAACCATATCCGTCTGCCCCCACTCTTCTTTCGCCATATCCACTAACACCTCTCGAGAAGGCGAAAATATTGGTGTGGGTAAAACCGCAGGCGTCACAGGGCACGGTGACACTAACGAAGTAATCCCACCGGATTTCTTGGCTCGAATTAAAAAAGACAATATGCAATGTAGAATATCCCTAATCAGATAATCAGTTGTAACAAAACAGGCTGTAAACGATAGTGTATGAAGTTATAATTATATAGATAATACCTGCATAGGGGCCCCTGAGATGTCACTTAAAAAGGCTTTTAGCTCTTTAGTCACCCCACTAAATGGATAAAAAGTGATTTTGTTTCCTAAGAATAACCTGTGAGATACCATCAATGTCAAAAAGTGTAATCTTTAAATTCATAGGGTTTGTTTCAGTTATTTCAATTAAACTGGTAAAAGATTATTGTTTCTAAAACTGGCCCATTGCCAAAAAAATAAGATTATCAAAAGCGAATAAATTTGATATTTTACTGGGTTTTAAAAAGCGCGCCTGAGGCGCGCGGAGGCATCAACCCCGGGTGCCGCCAAAAGCAAACCACCCGCCGATCCCTATATCTCTCACTCCTGTTTACTTCTCTTTAATGGGAAGGTCTTGGGAGGGGCAAACGGGATTGTGATTCGATGGTTGGGGGGATTGGGAACGTCGACTGGAATTCTACATTCAAATGGCAAATTGATTTTGAAGAGTCTCTCCAGCCAAGAAGCAATGTTTAATATGTATTTTCACATTACACCCTAAAGTGTTGGGTAATTTATCCTTGGAGCTTATTTGAATTTAATTAGTTTTTTAAAAGACAGTTTTGCCCATTTACTATGCTAATTAAGTATTGTACAATAAGCATTATAAGTTGTAATTACTTAAATTTTACAGGAATACTTGGGAAATGCTTTATAATATAGTATAGATAGATAGATAGATACACCCTAAAGTGTTGGGTAATTTATCCTTGGAGCTTATTTGAATTGAATTAGTTTTTTAAAAGACAGTTTTGCCCATTTACTATGCTAATTAAGTATTGTACAATAAGCATTATAAGTTGTAATTACTTAAATTTTACAGGAATACTTGAGAAATGCTTTATAATATAGTATAGATAGAGAATAGAGAATAATGTTTATAATTAATTTTACGGTTACTTTTTGTCACTATAATTATTATACAAGCAATGCTTATCAGGTTCTATCAGTTGGATTTGCAGGTTGCGTATCATGATAGCAAAATAGACCATTTATAATTATAGAGTAAGATGCTGGTACAAATAAGTCTTAACATACAAATGAAGCTTAACATGAGAAGTGAAGAAGTTTTTTTTTTCTTTTGGATTTTTTTTCTCTCTTGCCAATCGTATTTTAATCTTAGAATTTAAAAAATAAGAAAAAAAATCGTGTATTTACACTAGCAGAGTAATTATGTAATCACTCATAACTCTATTAGAGTAAATACACGATATATATTTTTTTTAACATTTTGTAATTAAACATTGCTTAACTAGATGGAAAATAAAATTGGAAAAAAAAACATATTCCTTCAACTTCTCTTCTCATGTTAAGACCGATTTTCCTTCACAACTAATGTTAAAACTTATTTGTATTTGATCTTTATACTATAATTATAAAAAAATAATTCATTAATATTATGACATGTTTTAACTATATAAAACACAGGTGAAAAATTATGACATGTTTTAACTATATAAAACACAGGTGAAAAATAATTAAAAATTATTCCATATATAAATAAGTAACTTTTTCATGCATAAACACTTGTAACTTGTGCTTTGGGGATTTTTCAAAAAAAAAACTTGATTTTTTTGTTTTAACCCAAAGGTTTTTATTTTTTGCAATTTTAACCTTACAAAATTTGTTTTTTTTAACTTTAACTTAAAACTTTTCATTATTTGCAATTTAACTTCACAACTTTTGTCAATTATACTTTTCGTCTTTCGTTTAACGTTTTTACGTTTCGATACGTATAGTTCTAATTTTTCGAGTTAATACGACGCAACGTACGAGTGTGGTTCAACTTTTTTATGTTTTGTTTCAAATTTTGCAAGTTAACACGGCGCAACGTGCATGTGTGGTTCAACGTTTTTACCTCTATTTTTTCATGTTTGACAGGTTCGTCGCAACACGCAGATCCTAGGTCGAGTCAGTGTTGGTGGTCGATCACGGTTGTGTGACATTAGTACTATTTGACACCGTTTTACGCCCTGCCGCAACGCGGGGTGTGCTTTGTGGGTTTTCCAAAGTAGGGCTGTTCATAAAGCTCGCAGCTCGGCTCGTAGCTCGCTCGAAAGAAGCTCGAGAAAAACTAGCTAAAAAAACTTAATTTGAGATAATGTGAACCAAGATGGCTCATTTTGTAACTGAGCCCAGCTCGAGCTAAGCTCGGCTCGGCCCATAGCTCGGCTCGTTGGCTCGTTAAAATTAAAATTAAAAAAGGGTTTGAAAATTGAATGGGACATGGGTTTATAACATGGGCCAAAATATACACCAGAAGTCTAGAAACATAAATTCGGGCCTAAGCTGAGCAACCTGCACGAGGGAGGCTTATTCGCTGAAATTGATATATTAACAACAGATTGAAGGGCAACATATTAGACCGTGGGGTATGGTGGGGCGGGGGTTTGGGGCATGGGTTGACACGCGGATATGGGGCATTCAATACACAAACCCAAGTTTCATAGGAGTATGGTGGGCGTGGCTAGGCTGGCGTGGCCAAGCGACATCATTTTTTTAAAATTTAAAATGGTCCGCCATGCCCTAGCCAATAAGAGCCGGCCACATAGGATCGCTAGCATGCCCCACGCCCGGCCTTAAACTGCCGCCCAAGGGGCCATGCCCAAACCCAAACCCACCCGGGGTGATGACTTGGCGTTTCTCTCCAACCCAAATATCAGATAAATGAAACTTTCTAAGAAATAACATAGAAGACGACTTTTGACGATCCAACCCAAATATCAGATAAATGAAACTTTCTAAGAAATAACATAGAAGACGACTTTTGATGGTCCAACCCAAATATCAGATAAATGAAACTTTCTAAGAAATAACATAGAAGACGACTTTTGATGGTCCAACCCAAATATCAGATAAATGAAACTTTCTATGAAATAACATAGAAGACGACTTTTGACGGTCCAACCCAAATATCAGATAAATGAAACTTTCTAAGAAATAACATAGAAGACGACTTTTGACGGGTGTATATAATATAAAAATAATATCTCCGATCATCTAATACCAACCAACCAACCATTTGCTGTTCATCACACCCCATTTTCATTCATTATTCACCATGGTTGTTCTTACTGAAATTTCAGAAGAGTCTTCTTCTTCTTCTTCATCAAAGTTTGATGTATTTTTAAGCTTTAGAGGTGAGGATACTCGCAACAATTTCACCGATCATCTCCTCAAAGCACTGCGGGAAGCCACCGTTGACACGTTCTTCGATGATGCAGAGATTCAGATCGGAGACTTCTTAAAACCTGAATTGGAGAATGCAATTAAGGCATCTCGCTCTTCTGTTATCGTCTTGTCCAAGAATTATGCTTCTTCGACATGGTGCCTTGATGAACTGGCACTCATCATGGAGCAGAAAAGAACCTCCAATTCCAAACATATTGTTTTCCCCATCTTCTATCACGTCAATCCTTCCGATGTCCGGAAGCAAAGAAACAGCTTTGGAGATGCAATGGCAGACCATAAACAGAGGATGGAGAGAGAGTCAGATGAAAAGAAACGAAGTCAATTGGGTAAGAAGATTGACAAATGGAAGAAAGCATTAACAGAAGTTGCTGATATGAAAGGGATGGAAGCAAACGGCAGGTAATTAAAACACTTTCTTCTTCATATTAATTAATTAAAACCTGTATATGTATGCTCTGTTTTGTCTAGTTGATAATAAATACATTATTTAGATCTGTTGAATATGATTTGGAATTGGTCATTAACAACAAACATTTTGCATTGCACCTCCAATTTTTATATACTACTGTCAATTGGATATGATACACACTCATCTCACTATCTACACACTCAAAAAGGTGATTTTGTCTTTACATGCACACCCTGCAGTGTCGAACTGTGGCCAAAACGAGGCGTTTTGGTCCGATTAACCAGACAAAGACTGACGGGTGTCTGACGGGTCTGTTGACCGGACCAAAACGCTGAGCTTTGGCCGCGATTTGGTCCTGTCAACCAGACAAAAGACTGATACCCGGTCTGGTTGACAGGACCAAAACGCGGCCAAATCTCGGCGTTTTGGTCCGGACAACAGACCCGTCAGACACCCGTCAGTCTTTGTCTGGTTAATCGGACCAAAACGCCCCGTTTTGGCCACAGTTCGACACTGCAGGGTGTGCATGTAAAGACAAAAATCACCTTTTAGGTGTGTAGATAGGCAAAATTAGTGTGTGGATGTCTCCAACGTATTTATCCTAAGTCATTATGTCGAATATAGCTCTAAGTCATATGTGGATCAGACGGTTTGGGTCGAAATGGGTTCGGGTCGGAACGGTTTCGGGTGGGTTTCAGGTCGGGTTGGTTAAAAAAATGTTTTTTTTTAAAAGAGATTGTACATCAAGGGGCAATTTTTTCGGGTTGAAACGGGTCTGGGTTGAATGTTGTTGGTATTATCACTTATGAAATGTTATTCCAACACATCATCTCAAGGTGGTTGTCGTAATTCATAAAACATTTTTTTGAAAAGTGTAGTTCGTAAAACATTATCAATCAGTTACTGTTCGTATGTTAATTGATAGAATCCTTCACAGATTCAAAATACATACACTTGTTCCTCTAGAACACAATATACACACAAAGATAGCAGAGAATATTTCACACTAAATCACACATACGATTACAATAAAATGACAAGAGTTCACGGGTATTACTACATATTTAAATAGATAAATACTTTTAGTTAATATTTTGATGCCAAGATTATATTCCAACATTAATTGATCTTATTGAATTCATATAGAATCATACTTTCTGTAAGTTCATCAGCATACAAATGTTTAGTGCTTCTTATTAACAAAAAGATTCTTGATGAGCTCATCATTTTTGTTTATCTAATTACTTGAGTGGTATCTTCTTGTTTTTAATGAAATCGCTCCTGCAGAGAGACGAAGCTTATTGAAGAAATTGTTAAAGATATAAGTAGCAGATTAAAGCTACACAAAAGGAGTGAGATTCCAAAAATAATTGGGATGGAGTCTTCAGTTAGGACCATCACTTCATTCTTGAACGATGCATCTTCTCATACCACTGACGTTCTCACAATATGGGGTATGGCTGGAATAGGAAAGACACATTTGGCAGACTATATCTTCAAGTCACACTATCTTGAATTTGAAAGCAGCTGCTTTCTTGAAGATATCGAAAGGAGGTGCACATCCCAAAAGCGATTGCTTAAATTGCAGAAACAGCTCCTTAAAGATATTCAAGCGGCAAGTTGGATGGAGATAGACAATGTTAAGGCAGCCACCTCAAAGATTGAGAATTCACTTTTTGGGAAAAGATCTTTTCTTGTTCTTGATGGTATAAATGACTCTGAGCTGTTGAATGCGTTAATTGGGACAAAAGGCCTTCATCCTGGAAGCAAAATCATAATAACTTCTAAACATGGATCGCTAACAGAAAAATGTAAGCTGTTTGAAACACAAGTTCCACCAAAGCATACCAAGCACTTGCTTCATGGCTTAAATGATAAGGATTCTCTTCAGCTTTTAACTTGGCATGCCTTTGGATGCCATGAACCCAACGATGGTGATAAAAAGGAAATGAAGAAGGTCGTACAATACTGCAAAGGACATCCATTGGCTCTTAAAGTTTTGGGCAGTTCTTACTGTACTGAGGACACTACGTGGGAGGAAATTATAGAATCACTAGGGAAAGAAATTAATTCAAATATTACAGATGTCCTAAAAATAAGTTACGACTCTTTGCCATCTGAAAAAGACAAGGAACTGTTTAAATACATTGCTTGTTTATTCGTTGGCGAAGATAGAAAGTTCACTGAAGACATATTGAAAGCATGTGGCATATGCAAACTATCTGGGATCAAGGTTCTCGTCAATAGATGCCTTCTCACTGTAGGATCATCTGGCGAATTGATGATGCATCAACTTCTTCAAGACATGGGGAGAGATGTAGTCCGTCAAGAATCACCAAACAAGCCATGGGAGCGAAGTATATTATGGAATCATGAGGAATGTTTGGATGTGTTGCAAAATAAACAGGTAATCAAGCATACCTATTATGTGTACATTGATTAATTTATATTATGTGTATTACTTCTTTAATTATTTGTTTATTTATTAGGGAACAACAATAATTCAAGGACTTGTCCTTGTCATGAGAACATTTGAGAATGACACATGGAAAGAACCAAGTAGTGTCAATATTAAAAGGTTTGGATTTAGATCCTTACCATCATTCATTTGGGTTCACATACTGCTGCTCTCTGTTCTTTGGTGGTTATTTGGTTTGTTTTCGGGAATGCGTTCCTCATCCCGTAAAACAAAAGGTGACTTTGAGACACTTTCTTTAAGTGAAATGCGTAACTTAAGACTACTCCAACTGAACTATGTACAACTCAGTGGATCCTACAAGAATTTTCCTCAAGGTTTAAGATGGTTATGCATGCATGGATTCCCTTTGAGTTATATACCTTCAGACTTACAAATGGACAATATGATAGCTCTTGACTTGTCTAATAGCAAACTGCAACAGCTTTGGAAGAAGCCCACGGTACAAAAATCTCCAGCTTCTACTTATTTTGTTTGATAACTCATGGACAAGTATCTTTGCAACACTGACATGCATCTTAATTTTGTTTATTTGTTAATTTAACAGCTGCTGAGGTCACTGAAGTTTCTTAATCTCAGTGGTTGTCATGAGCTTGTTAGAGTGGGTCACTTCTCTGGGCTCCCTCTACTTGAAAGGTTGACACTCGCAAAATGTACAAGTCTAGTTGAGGTCTGTGAGTCTATTGGGAATTATAGTAAAAAACTTGAAGTCCTTGATTTGAGTGAATGCAGTAAGTTGAAGGAACTTCCAAGTAGCATAGGAAAGTTAAAGAACCTTACTGATCTTCTAATAGATGGTTGTTCAAATCTTGAAATTATGAAGGCTGACAATATTAATATGAAGTCTAATGGGTCTTCTTCCTCTACCATGGTACCAAGAAGTCCCAAGTCCTTTGTGAGTTCTTTACCAAGATCACTAGTAACATTGTCTCTTACATATTGTAATTTGTATAATGAACTATTTCCTATGGATTTTAGTAACCTTCCAATGTTGAAGAAGTTGTTTTTGGATGGAAATCCAATTGATTCCATGCCCCATTGTGTGAGAGGCCTTAGTAGGCTGGACACACTCAGTTTTTCTGATTGTAGTAACCTAAAAACAGTCGTGTGTGCTCCAATCCAATTAAAGCGGTTGAATATATTCGTTTGCAACTCATTGGAAAAAATAACATTTCATCCAGAACAGTTAGTTCTACCCGCAATCGAATATTTAAATAAATTTACCATGACTGAGATTCAGCACATATTCAAAATCCAAGCTTTGTCAGAAATTGATGAAGAGGTACTACACAGTTTGGGTTGGATCAATATACCATATTTGAACCAATGCCGGTTTTGGAAGGCCGGTTGGAGAGGAGCGTACGTTTTGTCAGAAGAAATACTTCCAGCACAGGTGGATGTCTCTTTATATATCTTTAATTTTCACCTTTTAATATGCGTTTATAAGATAATAAAACTTTGATGTGACACTCAGATCCTTTATGAACATGGAATATTCAGCACATATCTTCAAGGGCAAGAGGTTCCAGAGTGGTTCACTCAAAGAAGCGACGGGTCATTATTTACCTTGCAATCATCTTCTGAAAATGGTAAGATTAAAGGGCTAAATGTATGCATTGTGCATACCGTTTCAAGCATGGAGGAAGTTGGTCCTTCAAGAATTGAAATTAGGAATCTGACAAAGAACTCCTCCTGGACATACCAGCCTATGATGTATCTTGTCCCAGAAGACGATGCGTTTGAACATGTGCGTTTGATGGTGCGTTTGAAGATGGTGCGTTTGAAGATGCGTTTGGAGATGATGCATTTGAAGATGATGCTTTTGAAGAAGATGCGTTTGAAGATGATGCGTTTGAAGATGATGCGTTCGAAGATGATGCGTTTGAAGACGATGCGTTTGAAGATGATGCGTTCGAAAAAGCTGCGTTCGAAGAAGATGCGTTCGAAGATGATGCGTTTGAAGAAGATGCGTTCGAAGAAGATCCGTTCGGAGATGATGTGTTTGCAGATGATGAGTTTGCAGAAGATGAGTTCGGAGATGACGCGTTTGCAGATGATGCGTTCAGAGATGATGTGTTTGCAGAAGATGAGTTCGCAGACGATGCGTTCGGAGATGACGCGTTCGGAGACGATGCTTTGGGAGACGATGATTTCGGGGATGATGGATTGGGAGAAGAGGCTTTGGGAGAAGAGGCGTTGGGAGATGACGCGTTTGGAGATGATGGATCGGGAGATGAGGCGTTTGGAGAGGATGTTTGATCATGTGTATGAATATCGTTATACAGATTATGATGGGTTTGAAGAAGAGGTTGATGAAGTGGTAGTATGGTTAAGCCATTGGATGTTCAGGGAAAATGAGTTTGAAGATGGTGATGAAGTTAGCATTGACTTTACTGTAAAATATCATCACTCTAAAGAACAACATGTTACCAGCTATGATAGTGAAGGACCAGATCATGCAAATGTAATGGAGTATGGTATCAGCCCTGTGTATGATGATAATGATGATCGTGGAAAGCAGAAAGAAGATCCATTGGGTTATTACAAGTCATGGAAGCACATCATCGGTGGGGATCTCTCTGCCTTTGAAGTCTCATCAAGTCATTATCTTCTACACCCTGGGTTAAATATAGGTCAGGATGGTCTGTAATTGCAACCCCTTCCGGCTGTTTGGTTTTGTAGTTTGGCTTGATTAGGTTCTTCACTTGTAAAGTATAACTAGGTTTTATTTTGGGTTTTTTAGCGACTTTTCAAGTATCTGATCAAATACGATGGAGAATATATTATGGCATTATAAATATAACAATTCCTAAGGAATTTTACTGTAGCAATAGTCATGTTTTTTTTTTCATTTTTTTCCTTTTGGTTTTTGTCTTTTACTTTTATTTTTACTAGTGGGAATGGCCGCGCGTTGCGGCGGGTGCGTCTATTTTATCGTCTCGTATATGTTCTTGGGGTTTGTGGTGTTGTAAAGTCACCAACCTCATACATCACCACCTCAACTTGTTAAAGTATTTACTTTTGTTTTTTTGGCGCATGTTGTGTGACGGGTTTCACGTAATTTATATCCATCCACCACCACAAAAGATCATCACCTGGCATTTCTAGCAACATCATCAAACACCAAGCGAGCAAAGCTCTTTTGTACAAGCTGCGTAAATACAAATAAAAGTAAGCAATGCTCAGTGCTTAGACCTGCAAGTGGCTATTTAACCCTTACTCGTAAACAAGTCGAATCGAGTAATGCATTAGATCTAACGGGTCAAATGTTACCCATAGTGTATTTTTAATTCATATAACCTCAAAAGATCAAATTATTCAAATATTCCATTATTATTGAAAATAATATAATGCTTGTAATCACACTTGACATGCTAAGTAGGGGAGGAAATTAAGTTCTTTGGACAAAAAGTGATCTGGGTCAACACAACCTGATTAATTTTCCTGTTTTCAACCTGATTAATTGTTACCTCAGCCACCCTCCTTCTCCACTGCAGCTGCCTCCCCTCTCATCTTTTTAGCTTCAACCTCCATAGCCTTGGTTAAGTGTCCACTTTTTTGGCTAAAATCTGAAATCAATATGACAATTTAAATAAAAAGTTTTGATGAAAACCCAACATAACAAATATAAAACAAAATGAAAAAAAAAAAAAGATAATAATTAACCTCGATAGCGTCATATTTGTCTTTAATGCTTTGATCTGTTTCATTACCAGCCTTCCTTAAAGCTATCACCTCTTTTTGAAGCAAATCGTACAACAGGCATGCCACGGTATCTTCAGTTTCCGTTTCAGTTCTTGAGGAAACACTCGACTTTTCATCAAGGTTTACTATGTCAATATCCTTGGTTCACGATTGGGCAAGGTTGAAAGTAGGACCGACGCTTCCATCGTCTACCTTCTGTTTTGATGTAACTTGGCAAGTTTTAAATTCCCTAGTTTATATTTTTATTAGATTAAAAAAAAAAAACAAAGAAAATGATTTAGCATATCAAACAAAACTAAACAGAAACATAACACACAGATTTCATCAATACCATATACAAAAAAAAAAAACAATTAAAAAAACACACGTCCTTTTAACAACCATTATTTACCATAAAATCAGGTGGGTTGCTTGTAACTGAGAAAGCAACTAACAAATGGGTACTCTTAGATTCAATCAAAAAGCATCAAATGTAATTGAGATTATTGCACATAAGATATTGATATGCAATAAATGGAATCTAAATACCACAAAGGATAAATTTACATTTGCCTGTACTTCCGTGAAATCAATTGAATTCACAATTAGGTCTAAAAACCGATAGATGATTTGATCCAATAATTCACAATCAGAACACAACTTAATCGACTATATTATCAAAAACTTTATATGAGACTATTTATTCATTGGGGACTTTCATCAAACAGGTGGCATGCATATTAGATTAAGGGGATTTCACACCAAAAAAAAAACATCTAAAAACTGGAATTTATCACAAGACAACAAGTCACATCTAATGAATATACACAAATCTAGAATTTAAATTATTATTAGCCAAATGTGGAAGGAAGGAATCTTGAAAAAGCAAGACAACAGAACAAAAACAGATGATAATCACAAGTTAAAGTTCCAAGGGAATCAAGCTCTAGTGAGTGATTATAATAAGAATAAGTAAGTTACTACAGTAGAAGCAAAAGGAACATTATATACCCTAAATAATTAAACTCAAAATTGAGATACATCGATATCATTCTCTGCAGCTACCATACAACTGATTTTGCCAAAATTAAAAGCGTCTTTTTAGTGACAGTTTTTGTACGTGATCATTACGAACTGCAACTATTTGGTCGTTACCTTGAACCCAATGATTTTCCAGCCAAAATCAAAGGATGTCCGAGGTACTTAGCAGCAGCGTTTCTTACGATATCCGAGTGAAACCCGACAAGTTTTTCGGGCTTTGGAGCGGCCTTTCTTCTACCATTAATGTCTGCCAGACACAGATAGTTACACTAGCACTGAGTGAGAGTTTTAGATAAAACATATGTATGAAAACTCACATGGGTAGTCAAAAGTTACGACTTCGACAGCGTTTAAAGCGTTCGACAGCAAGTTCTTCCATCTGCATAAAACTCAAGCCGGGTGTTCAATAGAAATCTTGCTGTAAGCAAAAATAAAGATATGTGCATACGTATTGTTGCCCATTCAGTTTGTGCTACTCTAATTTTTATTTCAAATTGCAAAGTTAAAACAATAAGTTTTTGTATTCATACATACGATTTTAAAAATAATAAACATATTCTGCATTGCAATAGATAAAGGGTTTAGCTTGGGCTATTAATATAATAGCTTGGATTATTTTGGGTTTAAGTGCTATTTTCAACGGGTCAGAATGGCCCCTTCTGAAAATCACAAAAACACTTTGCAGGTCATACTGGGGGGGGGGGGGGGGGGGGGGGAGATATTCGACGGTCCTCCCAACCGCCGAGGTGATCCCACCTCGCAGACCGCCACCCAGCAAGCCTGAGTCTGGGGCTAAATCCACTACCGTAGGGGCATTGGGAACGAGCAAGACTCGAACCCGCCACCTCCGGGTTAGAATGCGGGCTGGTGGCCATTGGGCTGACACTGGGGGAAACAAAAAAGAGAAACGGGTCATTCCTGGGTTTTTCTGTGCGGAAAAAAGAGCATCGCTTCCCGTCGACTTCCTCCGATCACATCATTTTCTACACATTAACTGATATTCGCTAAACAGCAGACAATCTCAAACCACAACCACCATTAGCTCGTTAAGAGGGGAATATGGGGGTTTCCCTCTTAACCAGGCTCCGACGTGAGAATAAGTATCTACTTTGAGGAAATAAGTGTGTGTTAAGAGAGAGAGTGGAGAGAATGGAATGTTTAACCTATGCATGGAGGTCTCTATTTATAGCCGGAGAGGTGTAAGAGGAGATGGGCTGATGGGCCTTGGGCCGGAAGGCGACAAGCAAGGAATATCCTCTTTGTCTCACTGGTGTCGACCGTTAGTGCCTTCTAGAGGATCCCAGGAGCTGGCGCAGCCTGATTGGAGCCACGTGTCCCTGTTGTCGGCCTTGTTGTCCCTCTGCCATCAGCAGGTAAGTGGAGATCGTGGGGCAGGTGTCGCCGCCCCCTGATTGGTGTCACGTAGGCGTCCTTGTGTACTCTCTGTCTTCTGCACGTCAGACGATCGTGGAGCACGATATAGCACAGCCTGGAGGATGTTGATTGGCTTAACTTTCTGCCACTTGTACCTTCTGTACTTTCTGAAGTGGCCTCGCGCCCCAACTCCTGCATGACCCTTGCTGGACACGTAATTAGTCTGCGCATGGTTGTAGGGGCTGAGGCTCTTATTCAGAATACTAAGTGTAAAATGTGATGTACTCTCTTGTTTGGACCTCGCACGAGGTCATGGTTGCTTGAGTATCTCGCGCGGGTCTGAAGAGTGACCAGCTTTGTGAGTAAGGAGTATGGTCCATAGCGCGACCTGATAAAGGTTTGCGCGGCTTTTTTGGGACCATACCCCTTCAAGTCCCCCCAGTCCAGTGCTGCACCATTCGCGAAGCAAGTGGTTGGAGCTCTGGACATAGAAAAAGGAAGTGCTAGATCTTAGTAAATCGCGCGCGTGTAATTGATTGTCAGTTACTACGTCGCGGCTTCTAGGATAGCTTGGTGGTTGTTGCTTTTTGATTCTGTTGCGCAGCATCATGGATGGGTATGCGTGCGGCGTAACTTTGGTAGCATGATTCTGGTAGAGGCACGCGTGTTAGTGTTTGTCAGTTACTACGGCGTGACTACAAGGTTTGTCTGTTGACAATTCTCTGTTTTTGAGTATAAGCGCGCAGGGTCATTGAATGAGTATGGATGTTGCGCGACCTGGGTAACTTCTGCATGAAGTTTGTAGTCACTTTGAGCGGGAAAAACCTCGAATTTTGAATTCTGACAGGTTGGTGCAAAATGTCGTTGATGGCGACGTTTGAGTTGACCATTGACACGGCCGTCATCATGTTGTCACTGACGGTTCGAATTTTGTCAGGCGATTGAGAACCATGCGCGCGTGATAACCGTCACCCCGAGAAACCCGCCTTACGTGGCATCTTCTGGTTGGTTACGCGCGCGGTGTATTTGGCACGTTTACCCATCGCATTAAATGCGATGAGTATAAATAGCTGACGATAAGAGAGAGGAAATCACAAACCCTACTTCTATTTCTCTTTTCTCTCCGTTCCTTCTTTGAATCTTCAAAACTTCAGAAGAACACTAGCAGATCTTCAAGTTTTTCTTGAGTACTTCAAGTTTTCCAGAAAACTTCTAACTGGTATCTATGACTGAAGAAGAGAACCCATGTGATGAAGGTCCTCTCCGCGTCCTCAAGTGGGACTTGGGGTTGTTCGAGCAAATCACAAGAGGATTCTGGTTCCCACCGGAGTGGGATGCACGATATCCCGGCCAAAACCAGACGGCCGCCGACGCACCGCCGGGATATATCACCCTTTTTGAAGATTTTTTCCTACAAGGCAACTTCCGGCTGCCGGCAACGAGGTTCATGTCCCATATACTTCATCACTATGGGTTTCATATTTCACAACTGAGTACACCCGGTATGGTGAGGGTGCGACACTTCGAGTTCTTGTGTCGGTCTCATTGCATAGAACCTTCAGTGGACAAGTTTAGGGTGTTCTATCAGCTAATTAGGAATATGGGGCTTTATTCTTTTGGCAATCGTGGTTCTGCCAAGAAGATTTTTCTGAACCCTCCCAAGAGTTTCCATGATTGGAAGCAAAAGTTTTTTTTCATTAGAGAGGAGGTTATCCCCATAGCAATGATCTTCTGTGCGCTGGATGTGATCGAGAAGGAGGAGCTGGCGATTCTGAAGAACGCCGATTGGTATCTGAAGCTAACTGCGACGCCAAACCGGATATTTGGTGAGAACGTTTTAGTTGCGGCGCGGATGAGCGACCAATGGCCTGAAGATAGCACTGAGGTGCCGGTTTTGAGGTTTCAAGATAGAGGTTAGTCATTTCTTTGATTATTCTCTTTTCCTCTCGCTTAATCTTGCGCTTAAGTGTATGATTTCCTTGCAGAAACGCACCTTTACCAGGCTGCTTTCCCCACCTTTGGTGGATCTATGTGTGTTCGCCCGCTAGAACCTGGGGAGACTTACTGGTATGAGCACATCAAGGGCAACTTTCTTTATCCTCCTGCTGGAGCTTTCGCTGATCCTCCTACTGCAACCGAAGGTGCGCATCTACCCAATCCCAGGCCCTTGCGAGCTGTGACTTCCGCTGGGAAAGAGATACTTTATCTTTCCAGCGAGGAGTCTGTAGTGTCTTCGAATGGGGAGCTAAGTTCCTGGTCTAACATCTTTACAGGTGTGTTGCGCTACCTTGGGATTGATCCAGAGGAGAAGAAGAAGAAGAAGAAGCCAAGTAAGAAAAAGAAAGTTATTACTATTGATGCTGAGCCGACCGGCAAGAAAGGCGGGAGTAGCCGCGCAGCTGCCGGTGTTTCTGATAAAGGTACTCTACTTTTCCGTCAGAGTAACTTGGAGGATTACGTAACTGTAAGTGACTCACTTGAAGGTCTGTCACGTATAGGCGAGAAGAAGACCGACGTTGCTGGTTCTAAAAGCTCAGGGAGTGCGGGGTCTAAGAACCCTGATGCCGGCGCTACTCCCTCTTCGGTCCCACTGGATGAAGAGGAGGAGGAAGAACATGATAAAGATCCTGCTGCTAAGTTGGTGAGCAGGAAGAGGGGGAGAGAGGAAACTGCTGCGAGCGTGCAGGTGGCGCAGCAAACTGGAGAAGTCCCTGTGATAGGGAAACAAAGCAGTTTACGTTCTCTTTACAAATTTTCTCCAGGTCCGTGTTATAATAATGCTTTTTGTTTTAATAGCACTTCTTTTCTTAACACTTAGTTTCTGCAGAGGCCAAGAAGAAAACCCCTGAGAAGGCTAAGGGTGTTGAAATTAAGGACCCCAAAGAACCGGCGCCTAAGAAGCCTAGGTTTGTAATCAAGCCGCTCAAATCTGCTGAGTTGGAGGCTGATAAAGAGAAAAAGAAGGCTGCTGAGAAACCTGTTGAGCAGGAGAAAGAAAAAGAGAAAGAGAAGGAGAAAGAGAAAGAGAAGGTTGCTGAAAAAGGTCGAAGGCGGAAAGCCAAAGGAGACCGAGGCCGCTACTGTTATTGCACAAAAGAAGGCACAGGGTTCGGAGGTCGCGCGAATTACGGGGCTTGACCAACCCCTTCATGGAAAGAAAAAAGAGACTACTCGGGGAAAAGGCCCCGAGGTTGTCAAGCCGACTGGGCCTGCGCATAAAGAGACTACTGCTGCTGGTGGTGGTGCAGGGAGTCAAAGCTCGATGCCTCATCCCCCGATAGGTTCTAAGGATACCTTAGGGGATATCTACTACAAGACTTATACCGAGGAGGCTCGCGGTGATGCTCCTCACCATCCTCCCTGGGGTTTAAAGCAGAAGGACATTTTTTTGGAGTTTAGTCCGTGTCGTGATTGGTTTTAAAGTTCCTTCCCTCCCGGAGAGGTTAACCGTCAAAGGGCGCGAACCCATGACGCTTTGTATCATGCTTATGTTGTCGGCGAAGCCAATACCCGCTCTGCTACCCACCAAATCGTGCGTGAGTGGCGGACAATGGTTAGAGAGCATGGGGACTGGGGAGAAGTATCGCGAGCGCCTGTTAAGGCAGGCTAAAGATTTTGAGAAGTTGAAGGATGACTTTGCTGATGAGAAAGCCAAGTTTGAATCTGATAAAAAATCTAAAGAGTGGGGCCGCGAGGGCTTAAGGAGTAAACTGCAGGCTGCTGAGGAGCTCTTATCCAAGGAGCGCGCTGAATGGAAGGAAACGTGTAAGAGAGATAACCAGCGCATGTATGCTGCTCGCTCCAAGATTACTGACCTCGAGGCTCAAAATGCCACATTAACAAAGAAGGTTGAGGATGTTGAAGCCGAGAAAGAGCGCGTTGAGGTTCAACAACTAGCCCTTTTTGCCTTATGCTGTTTTTTACTTGCCACAATATTACTAAGTCATTATTGTCTTTTTCAGGTTGAGTTAAAGGCGCAGGTGGCCAACAGGGACAAAGACTTAAGTGCTAACGATGTAGAAATTGCTGAGCTGAAGCGTCGGTTGCATGAGCAGACGGACAAGAACGAATCATTAGAGATTGATCTGGAGGCGGAGAGGGTGAAGGATGCTACCGCCCAAGAGGCGCGAGATATTAGCACCTCAGCTCTTAACGTAGCTCAGAACAATTACGCCGAAGCTCAAGCAATCGTTGACACGCTGGTATCCGAGGCTGAATGGATGCGCAGTAGTGGGGTGGCTCTGGTAAGATTCCCCTCTCTTAACTTAGGCCTTATTTTTGGTCTTTACTCTTATTCGTTGCCTTTTTGTAGATGGCTAACTCCATTCTGAATGCCTCTGAGATGGATGCCGCCGTTGCCGCACTCATAGATGCCTCTCGCGCTGTTGGGCATCGTGGAGGTTATCTAAAGTGTGCGCAACATGCTGAAGAAGTTTTTGGACAGCAATTCGACACCAGCCATTGCTCAGTGTCGGATCATGCTGATGCTGCGCTAGCTCGCGCTGAAGGAGTTTATGACCATCTAACTTTGCCTGTGATGGATTTGGTCACTAAAGCCTTACAACACGATGACTGGTGTGCGCGATTAAAGACTATCTTAGACCCTCCACAGACTGTGGAGTTATCTGATGAGGAAGAACCAGTGGGTGATGATAGCGAAGGCGATGGAAAAGGCGATGGAGATGATGGCGATGGTGGTAATGAATAGGTAGTGATTGTAGGCTGATGCCTTGTAATTTATTTTTAATGTTGTGTAATCCTTGCGCGGATGCGCTTTTTGGAATAGAACTGATGATGTTTTTGCTATTTTGCTGTAATCATCGCGCTGGTGCGCTTTTTGTAACATGACATTATGTTTTGTCTTTTATTTGTCGAGTTACAATTATTGCATTGTTGTTAGGAACTTTGGTTAAATTAGCTCGAATAAATGTAAGTGTGGCTCGTATTGAGTGTTTTTGCCCGGTCTCGCGCTATGATCGCGGAGGACCTTGGAGGCATAACTCGAGAGCTCGTAATTTACTGAAGTGTTTTCGTTCTAATCAAAAGTTTAACATGCATTTGTAACGTAGAAGTCATGGATGCTAAAAACAAGAGGCATAGGCAATGCTTTCATTAAGTAGCTTTGAAATAGGCATAGGGCCAACATACATAATCACAGTAGAGGGGCGTAAAGCTAACATAAGTAATCAAAAAGGCGCGTGGCTAACATAAGTAGATAAAGGGCGCATGGCCCAGGGTGTTTACATGTAGCATTTACGCAATTGCTGCACATTCCATGTGCGCGGGATGATGTGTCCATCCAGTGTGCGCAGCTTGTATGCCCCTTTTCCTAGCACCTCATGTATTAAGTATGGGCCTTCCCACTTGGGTGCTAGTTTACCGGGGCGTTCAGCATTTGAAGCTTCATTATCTCTGAAAACGTACTCTCCTGGAGTAAAGGTACAAATGCGCACTCTAGCATTGTAGTACCTCTCCAACTGTGTCTTGTACTTGGCCTCTTTGATTCGCGCTATTTCACGCCTCTCTTCAAGTAGGTCCAAGTCTAGACGGCGCTCCGCCTCGTTATCGATTTTGTTGACCGCTGTCAAGCGAGGCGAGGGGAGGCTAATTTCAACTGGGATAACCGCCACTGAGCCGTAGACCAGGCTAAAGGGGGTTTCGCCAGTGCTTGTTTTCGGCATGGTTCTTGAGCCCACAGGATGCTCGGGAGCTCATCTACCCAGCCTCTTCTCTTAGTGCCCAGACGGGCCTTTATCCCTTCGATGATACTCTTGTTGACACTTTCTACTTGGCCATTGCCCTGAGGATGAGCAACGGAAGAGAAAGTGTGTTCGATATTCATCTCTTTCATCTAATCTTGAAGGTCTTCAGAAGCGAAATCGGTGCCATTATCTGTTACAATCTTGAGTGGGAGGCCAAATCAACAAATGATGTGTTCCCATATGAATTTGCGCACCATCATTGCAGAAGTTGAAGCGAGGGCTTTGGCCTCCACCTAGTTAGTGAAATAATCAACGACAACAATTATGAACTTCACTGCTCCTGTAGCTTTGGGGAAAGGTCCCACCATATCAATTCCCCACTGCTGGAAAGGCCAAGCAGTGGATACAGGGATGAGGTCGTTCTTCGGGCGCAGGGTTTTCGGAGCGTGTCTTTGACATGAGTCGCATTTGCGCAGCTCATTCAGGGCATCAACATGCATCCCTGGCCAATAGTAACCAGCGTTCATTATCTTCGTGACAACCATGCGTGGGCCCGCATGAATGCCGCAAATGCCTTCATGAATCTCCCTGGTCAGGTAATTCGCATCTTGAGGGTCCACACAGCGCAGAAGTGGCCCCAAGAAGGATCTTCGATACAAGATTCCACCATTCATTTCATAGAACAAAGCTTTGTTCTATATCTTCCTTGCCTCTGCTTTGTTTTCAGGGAGTATTCCTTCTTGCAAATACTGGATGATAGGGGTCATCCACGATGGTTGCCCTAACTCGATCACATTCACTTGATGCAGCAAAACCGACGGGTTTTTTAAGACTTCAATTCTTACATCCTTGGCAAGATGTTGAAAAGCTGTTGAAGCAAGCTTGCTTAGAGCGTCTGCTGGTTTGTTCTCTGACCTATTTATGTGAACTACTTTGTATAACCTGAATTGCTGAAGCAACTCTTTCGCTTGTTCTAAATACAGGGCCATAATTTCGCCTTTTGCATCATACAAACCATTAATCTGACTCACGATCAGAAGAGAATCTACATGCGCTTGTAGGTTTTGAGCTCCCATTTTGATGGCTAGGCGCAAGCCTGCCAAAAACGCTTCATATTCCGCCTCTTTGTTGGTATTCTTGAAATCCAACTTGATGGCGTAGGTAAACTCATGCTTCTTAGGGCTAACAAGACGCAAACCGGCTCTAGCGCCGTCCTCGTTCGAGGCTCCGTCAGTGTATAACAACCATAATCCTTCGGATGTGTCTTTGATGGGAGTATCGACAGCTTCACAATATCTGATCTTATCCTCTGGGACTTCTGTGATGAAGTCCGCTAATACTTGACCTTTAATGGCTGGGCGTGGCCAGTACAAAATGTTGTGACCTCCCAGTTCGATTGCCCATTTTGCCAGGCGGCCTGAAGTTTCTGGTTTTTGCAAGATTGTGCCGATGTGGAAGTTAGTTAATACTGTGATCACATGGCCAGTAAAGTATCAGCGCAACCTTCTAGAGGTGTGGAACAACGCAAGCACCAACTTTTCCATGGTGGAATATCTTGTTTCCGGATCCGTGAGTACTCTACTAACATAATAGATCGGAGTTTGAATACCGTCTCTTTCCACAAGTAGTACCAAGCCAATTGTCTTATCTGACGAGGACAAATACAAAATGAGTGGCTCTTTTTCAAAAGGAGTTGTTAATGTTGGGAGCTCGATTAAACATTGCTTCATTTACTGGAAGGCCGCTTCTGCCTCTGGCGTCCATCTGAACTCTTGCTTCTTGACACAGTTGCGCAGTGTACTGATAAACGGATATGAATTCGTTGCATGGTTTGACAGAAAACGATTGAGCGCTGCTAAACGGCCTGCCAATCTCTGCATTTCTTTGATCATACTCGGAGAAGGCGTACGCTCGATTGCTTGAACCTTTTCGGGGTTGACTTTGAAACTACCGTTCGTCACTACGAAACCCAAGAATTTGCCTTCCTCCATGCCAAAAGAACATTTTGCTGGATTCAGCTTCATGTTCACGCTTCTGAGAGAATTGAATGTCTTCTCTATATCCTTCAACATTTGACCTTCTTCAGGACTTTTGATTACGAGATCGTCAATGTACACCTCGATATGTTTCCCAATATCATCACCAAATATCTTGTCCATTAAACGCTGGTAGGTTGCGCCAGCGTTTTTCAGCCCAAAGGGCATTTTCGTGTAGCAGAAGATTCCGAAGTCAGTGCGGAATGCTGTCTTATCCTCGTCTTCCAAGTTCATCTGGACTTGGTGATATCCCTTATAACAATCCAAAAAACACTTCCATCTAAACGGCGTGAGGGAGTCTATCTTCTTATCGATTTCTGGTAAAGAGTAGCAGTCCTTTGGGCACGCTTTGTTAAGATCAGTATAATCAACACACATGCGCCATCCGCCTGTGGACTTTTCCACCATGACAGGGTTAGCGACCCAGCTTTGATATCGTACTTCACGCAATATGCCTGTTTTCAGCAATTCACACACTTGCTCATTCATGGCTTTTGTCTTGGCTGAACCGAGGCTGCGCTTCCTCTGGACCTTTGGTTCAACAGATGAATATGTGTTTAAACAATGCTCTGTTATGTCGCGCGGGACACCCGTCATATCCGCCGGGGTCCAGGCGAAGATGTCCATATTTCGGAATAGCAGTTGCTTGAGGTGCGTTCTGATTGTTGATGAAACTGCAGGACCAATTGTCACCGTTTGTTCTGGGTACTTGCGATTCAAGACCCATTTTTTCTGGTTCTGTTGCCGAGACTTTGGCTGCTTTGACTGGTCGTGCATCTTCTGCGGACATTACTTCCTTCTTTGAATAGATAATAGCTACCCCTGTTTCGGTTGGAAAACCGATTGCTGAGTGGGGTGTGGATGTTATCATATTCATTTCACCTTGCGTTTCTCTGCCGATCAGTACGTCATGTCTTGACTTGACTGCCATTACCATGAAGTTAACATTTGTGGTTCTTGAATGCTTCCCATCAGACAGCGTGATGGGGAAGCTGATCTGTCCCAACGGGAAGATTGTCTCGTTGCAAAATTCGGATAGAGGGTAATCAACGAGTTCAAGGCGCGCTTTGTCCTCTGGATCGAATTGATTGAAGCACTGTTCATAGATAATATCAGCTGTGCTTCCTGGGTCAATGAAGACGTACTCTGTCTCATAGTGGCCGATAATGCCTGTGATGACAATAGGGCGCGTGGCCCGTGGTCCTACGCGCACCACCGGAAAAATTACCTGTTGCTCTTGGCGCTTGCCTTTGCTCTTTGCGCTAATCCTTGGTCCATTGACCATATGGGTTTCCAGGTGTCTTACTTTCTTTTGGTTTCCGTCGTCGTTTCTCTGGATCTGGCGCGTCTCTTTGCGCACGTTTTTAACCAGGTGGCTTAGTTTTCCGCTCTTCAGTGCTTTCTCGATTTCAAGCCTCAGACTAATGCAATCGTCGGTTAAATGACCCGTGTCTTTGTGGAAATTGCAGTAAAGATTTGGGTCTTGGCCTTTTTTGTTTGACATCGGTTTGGGCGCTTTGAAGTCATGGTTCTCCGTCATTAGCACCTCTTTGGGTGTTTTAGTGAGCGGAGTCCAGTGTTTTTCACGATTCTCGTTCTTGACGGCTTTTCGGTAACCGATCTTGTCAAGTGTTTCTCGCGCGTCCTCTTTGTAGAGCGGTCGTTCTTCATAACCGCCGGATTGCCCTGACTTCCATCCGGGATTTCTACTCTTGTTGCGCTTGCCATAGTCGCGCGAATTTGCCCTTGAAAAGCGATCTTCGGTGTAAGAGCTTTTTGTTCCAGCCAAGGATTCTTCAGTGTGCGCTACAATCTTTGCAGCCGCCATCAGTTTGTCCCACTCTTTGGGCATTCCCTCCTTTCCTGTGTTAGTCCTGATGAAGCTATCACAGCGAATGACTTTCTTGAAGTGAGCGCGCATTAATTGTTCGCTTACACCACCGATCTCTAAGCAATCTTTGTTGAAGCGCGTGATAAAGTCTTCTAATCCCTCGTTTTCTCTGCGCCAGATGCCTGTTACTTCAGACGTATCACGCTGATAACGTCTTTGTTGGCTGAAATGGTTCACAAACTGAGTTCTGAAGTCGACCCATGACGTGATTCTTCCAGGCGGAAGGCTGTCGAACCAGGCGCGAGCAGCCCCTGTGAAAGTCTGGATAAACAGATGGCACCACATCGGCATGGTCCATTGTCCTAGAACACCAACACTTGTGAAAACTCGAACATGATCGTCTGGGTCAGTGAGACCGTTAAATTTCCCCACGGTTTGTGGTAGCTTTGCTTTTTCTAGCGGGGCTAGAGCGATGCTCCTGCTAAACTTTGAGTGCTCCGCCGCTTCTGCTGGTCTATAGACAAGACTGAAATCACGTTCTACTTCTTCGTTGTATGCCGCGCGTTGCCTTGGCTTGTAGGACTCGTGATTTCTTTGCAAGCAGTTGAAAACGGATGAGCCTTCGTCTTCTTGCCACGTGAGATCATCCGGATCTGTGTTTAGCCATTCATCGTTGATGTTGCGCGGCCCTAGCCGGCTATGCAACGGACATCTTTGTGCGTATGACGGATGATCATAATAACTATCAGTCTCCCCATGCGTGTCGCGCGTGACATGCACGCTCGGTCTTCTGGCAGGGGGAGGTCTGAACTGCCCTTGAACATTTTGTTGTGGGGGAGTTTGGTGCGCCCCCTTTGTAGGTCCCGAGGGTGTTACTAACGAAGGCTCTGCTTGTAAGACTGCTTGCTGCGCACTTAGTGATTGATACACGGCATTCAGAGTGGCTTGTTGTTTGGCATACCAAGAGGCCAGAGTTTCGCCTTCTGGCAAGCCTAACAAAGCCGATACGCTTGAAGGTGCCGTGTTGGACGGACCAGCGGTATTGCTCGTTGGGGTAGTCGTTTGATTGGTGCGATTGACACTCGCGCGAGGTCCCCCAACGTTTGTATCTTCGGCTTCTTTAATTTCTTCGATGTGGAGGGCTCGGACGTGTGAGTTGTCTTCGCCCTGGCCCATATGAGAGTTAGCACCGAAGCCGAACTCTGGGATACCTTGACCAGCCATGATCAAGGACTGAAAACACTCAAAAAAAAAAAAAAAAACTCAGAAAAAAGAAGATAAAGTGATTGTGAAAATCGGTGGGCGCCAATGAAGAAACACGTAACTAATTTTAAGATTAATTAGTTTGGTTTATGTCCCTATCATGATGGTTAATCTTCTTTAGCTTTCCTGAGCTCTGATTTGATCCAATCTTCCTGCAAAACAGAACACCGTTAGCTCGTTAAGAGGGGAATATGGGGGTTTCCCTCTTAACCAGGCTCCGGCGTGAGAATAAGTATCTGCTTTGAGGAAATAAGTGTGTGTTAAGAGTGAGAGTGGAGAGAATAGAATGTTTAACCTGTGCATGGAGGTCTCTATTTATAGCCGGAGAGGTCTAAGAGGAGATGGGCTGATGGGCCTTGGGCCGGAAGGCGACAAGCAAGGAATATCCTCTTTGTCTCACTGGTGTCGACCGTTAGTGCCTTCTAGAGGATCCCAGGAGCTGGCGTAACCTGATTGGAGCCACGTGTCCCTGTTGTTGGCCTTGTTGTCCCTCTGCCATCAGCAGGTAAGTGGAGATCGTGGGGCAGGTGTCGCCGCCCCCTGATTGGTGCCACGTAGGCGTCCTTGTGTACTCTCTGTCTTCTGCACATCAGATGATCGTGGAGCACGATAGAGCACAGCCTGGAGGATGTTGATTGGGTTAACTTTCTGCCACTTGTACCTTCTGTACTTTCTGAAGTGGCCTCACGCCCCAACTCCTGCATGACCCTTGCTGGACACGTAATTAGTCTGCGCATGGTTGTAGCGGCTGAGGCTCTTATTCAGAATACTAAGTGTAAAATGTGATGTACTCTCTTGTTTGGACCTCGCGCGAGGTCATGGTTGCTTGAGTATCTCGCGCGGGTCTGAAGAGTGATCAGCTTTTTGAGTAAGGAGTATGGTCCATAACGCGACCTGATAAAGGTTTGCGCGGCTTTTTGGGACCATACCCCTTCAGAAACCTAATCATCTACTCGGAAGTAGAAGGAGCACCAGCTCCCATGAGCAAAAACAACGACCAGAGAATTATGATTAATACCCCTCACCGCCGACAAAGGTTCAGGTCTTTTGATCAACGGAGCATATAGTTGTATAGCTCGTTCGTATTCACTTTCCGGCGTTTGTGACCGCTTCGAACTCATTTTCGTGATCGGAATCAGAGATTGAGTTCGATAACTTGTTCAGGATTCGGTTTTTTTAGGTAGATTTATGAAACCCCCTAAATAATTAAACTCAAAATTGAGATGGATGGAGAATATTGAAGTTAGGTTTCCACTAACCGTCAAGTAGCCAGCCAGCGGAGTCCGGCGGTGGCTGAGAGCTCTCAATGTTGGGCCGATGGCACCTTCGATTAGAGGTGCACAAATCTGGAGCTCTCTTCTATCTTTCTGGTGGATGAAGATATGCTAGCAAACATGTGTGCCTGATCTTCCATTGCCCACTTCTTAACAGCGGAATTGAGAGGATGAATTGAAGGTGAGACCCTTCCTTGGCCGCCTTCAATTGATGAAGATTAATTTAGGGTTCTTTTAGAATGGGTCATGATTGTCCCTCTGCCATGAGATGGAAAGGATTTAACTGGTAGGGAAGATGAAGTGGCGTGTCTTTAGTTAGGCAGCGATTAGGTCTCTTCAAGGGCAGGGATGGAAATGATTTTGTGTTTATGAGTATGGGTGTAGGTAGAATTTACTATTATACCCTCCTAGTGTCTTAAAATCTTGAGCTCCTTACCAATTTACCCTCAAAAATCAAGCATTCATTAGTTGTATATATTGCTTTAAGAGTTGGACGCGATATAAATTTACATTTATGTACATCACTTTTCCTTTATATAGTATTATAGATTATAGATAACATACATCATTTTTCTTAATATAACAGGTAAGTAATGTATTAAACATGGTTTTTTGATTTTGATCTTAAAGTTGTAATAATTTCTTTGGCGTATGAGTTTATAAGAGTTGTAATAATTTCTTTGGTGTATGAGTTTATAAGAGTTAATTGACTAACAATAAATTATCTTTAGGTTCCTGATTTAGTGATTTTATGTGGAAGGTCAAGGTAAAAACTTGTAATTTTAGGGGATAACTCTAACATGGTATTTTTTATAGAAACTAGAATTGATTCCCCGCGATACGAGGTTGTTTTTCTATCGTAATTTGAGCATAACGATTTTTTTTTTTTTTTTTGCAATTGCTTAACAATTAAAAGATAAACCAACTAAAAATATCCATAAAAATAAGTACGAAAACATAATTATATTTGACATGACTCATGAAATGTAAAGTAACTCAAATTTGTACCGTCAAAAGAAAATGTATTAAATTGTCCCGGTTCGTTTCCGAACAGAATTGACGTCAAAATGTAGATCAACTGAAAACGTCCATAAATATAAGCACTAAAATTTATTATATTTGAAATGACTCATTTTCGAAAAAAATACGTCGAAACGTAAACGAACTTGAATTTACACCAACATGCACATAAAAATAAGCACGTAAAACTCGGTGGGGTCAAAATGATTTTTAAAAAGGTTTTAAAAAATTTAAAGGTATTAAGTACCAATAATACAATTATACAAATTGAAGGGATGAGATTCATAACAAGACATAAAAAGGTCTCACTATAGGTAATAACTTCATCTATTATATATATAGGGATATAGGGTGGGAGTTGGCTACAAAGTCCATTTTTCCTACAAAGTCTACAAAGTCATAAAACACCACAATTTCAACCATTGAACACACTCAAAACCCACAAATAACAAAGTGAAGATTACTAAAACGTAATACTTGTGGGTTTTGTGTTGTGTTTTGAATGATAAGGCTTTGATTATCGAATGACTAACATTAGTGTGTTTTATGTAGATTATCGTGTTGTGTTTTATATTTATAGTTCTATGATGGTGTGTTTGGAGTTTTTATGGACTGTTAGAGTTTGAATATTGTGTTTTAGTGTTCTTCACTCTGTTATTTGTTGGTTTTGAATGTGTTTTATGGCTGAAATTGTGGTGTTTTATGACTTTGTACACTTTGTAGGAAAAATGGACTTTGTAGCCGAACCCTACCCTATATAGGGAGATGATCAAATAAGAAGTATAGTTTGGGTAGGAAGAACAGGAAGCAATAGGGTTGTGACACATGGCAAAATTGAAAAATAAAGGGGAAGAGTATTTTAGTTAATCATATCCCATCTTCTCTCTTCCTCTTTCTCTTTCTCTGCAACTTCAAAACCCGTCATTTTCAAAAACCCATCATCTTCACTTTCTGTTCAATAATCACTACATTATAGTGCGATTTTCATCATCAATCAGTGATTCAAACACTCAATCAACGTGTTCTTCAGCTTTTTTTTGAAGAAACTCAGTTTAATTTCATATAATTTCTCATTTTTCCCGTGATTTTGAAGTGAATCACTTGATTCGTTCGATTCGATCGTTAATAAGTGTACCTAACATTCAAATTTCGTCAATCGTTGAAGAAATTCGAAGAAATCGTCTTCGATCTGTGTAAGTAATTTTTTAATTGCGTTTTACGATCTGGGTTTTTGAATTAAGTCATTGTGTTTTACAAAAGAATAAAAAACACATTTTTTGTGTTTTTAGTCCATTGCGTTTAAGAAACAACACATTTCTTTGTTTTTAGTCCATTGCGTTTTAGAAAAAAAAAAGACATTTCTTTATGTTTTTAGCTTATTGCGTCTTAGAAAAAGGACATTTCTTTGTGTTTTTAGTCTATTGCGTTTTAGAAACAAAACATTTCTTTGTGTTTTTAGTCCATTGCGTTTTATAACATAATAAAAAAAATTGTTTTATGCTTTTAATCCATTACGTTTTATAACACAATGAAACAACACATCTTTTTGTGTTTTTATCCCATTGCGTTTTAGACCTGGAGTGTACTGGAGTGGTGTTGGAACAAAAACATGACCATTTAAAAATAGAAACTTGACCATGTGAAACATTCATGTTGCTGTGAAAGCCAACCCAACCCATTGTGTTTTAAACCTGGAAGTGAACTAAACTGACATGATCATGTTAAAATAGAAACATGATCATGTTATGAAACCAACATTGCGTTTTAGACCTCAGACTGAAAGAACATGATCATGTTTGACAAAAGCATAAATTGGGTGTATACTAAACTGACATGATCATGTTAAAACAAAACATGATCATGTTGTTGTGAAAGCCAAGCGTTTTATACCTATTGCGTTGTTTTAGACCTAGAATGGGTGAGGTAACTGACATGATCATGTTAAAACAGAAACATGATCATGTTGTGAAACCAACAGGTTAGGTAGGTAACTGACATGATCATGTTTAAACAGAATCATGATCATGTTGTGAAACCAACATTGCGTTTTAGACCAGACCTGCAGTAACATGATCATGTTAAAATAGAAACATGGCCATGTGAAACCCAATTACATTTTAGACCTGGAATAGGTGAGGTAAGTTCTGTTAAAAAACATGATTATGATCATGCTAAAATAGAAACATAACCTTGTTAAAATTCTGACTGTGTTAAATAGAAGTCAAACTCTATTACGTTTTAGACCTGGAGTATACGTTTTAAAGACCTGGAGTGCAAAATGTTGGAACAAAAACATAACCATGTTAAAACCCATTGCGTTTTATTTTAGGTTTCATTGCGTTTTATGTATCTGGGTTTTCGATATATTTTTTCAAAAGTATAACAATAGTATACTCGTTTTAAAGATAAAAAACGCTCGTTTTTATAGTGCAATTTTTATAAAAAAAATAATGTCGTATGAAATAGTTATTAACGGTTAAAAAACGGGGGGGGGGGATTGGGGAGAAAGAAACTATTGCTTTGGATTGACTAGAATACCCTTACAGAAACTCACGTGCCTTCTTTTTTTTTTTGGTTCAATTTCACTCATTTAATCTTAACCCTTAATTACTAAATAGATAAACAAGATTACTTCCCATCATTCCTATCAAAATAAACTTCCTATTATATTCTAACACATAACTAAATATCTTATGTTTTTACTAGTAAGTTATATTATTTTCTTACTTGTCTTTAATGACTTATTTTATATTATCTTTCTATCTTTACATTCATCTAACAAGGATTATTTTATATGTTACGGTTGCATTTTATGATAGGTATCCTATTTTTCCTTTTTGAGTTTTGCTTTCACTCTTATTAGGTTCCTCCCTCTCTCACACAATCACACAAAAATTATGGAATATGCTTAGACTGTGGGTATGGGGCGGGGGTTGGGGCATAGGTTGGCTGAAAACGCCCAAGTCACCACTCCGGGTGGGCTTGGGTTTGGGCGTGGCCTAAGGGGCGGGAGTTTAAGGCCGGGCGTGGGGCGGGTCTATCAATATGACATGGCAGGCTCTCAATGGCCAAACCAAACTAGCCGTTGGCCAACGGCTATGTGTAAAAAAAAATTATTTTTTCACTATAAAACTCACGCTTCTATTTTTTTTTTTACCACATTCAACTACAATACACTCCACCTCTTCTATAATCATCTCTATTCTCATTCTACAATACGAAAAATGAATCCTCATAATCGTGGTTTTGACCCGAACAACCCGTTTTCATTCCAAGAAAATCCTAGCCCACCACCCAATCATCCAATGCCTCGTCCATTTTTAATACACTCCAATATGCCCGATATGGCGGGTTACGCATCGTATCTCCCGAATCGTGTGTATACTAACTTCCCCCACACCGACGATTCTATACCTAGCCCGTTTCAACAATCGCCCATCAACCTTTCACAAACGCCCATCAACCTTTCCCAAACCGAAACCGTCCCAGAAACTCAACCCCCCAACGATGGGTCTTCCGCATCCAAACCCATCAAGAAGAGAAGTCACAAGAAAAAAACTGAGGCCGAGAAAGCACTTGAAAGCGCCAAACGAAAACAACAAAGATGGGTCGTTAATGAAAAACTTGCATTGGCGAGGGCTTGGCTTCAACAATCTCAACATCCAACTTTAGGTATTTTAAATATTTTGTAGCCCTTATTTTAATATTTATGGTTTTTTTATATAACTTTGTAATATATTAAATTTTGTTTTGATTAAAATAGGAAATTCTCAACATAGAAGCCATTTGTGGGAAGCGATTAGTAAAGCATTCCATGAAGAAATGGAAAGGGAGGTTTATCGTGAAAACGATAGCTTATCCTCGAAGTGGAGCGAGATAAGCGGGCAACTCACCAAATTTAGTGGTTTTTTACATAAAGCAAAGCAAAACCCAAAAAGTGGTGAAACCGAAGCCGACTTTGTGACAAATGCATTGGTTACATACAAAACGAATGTGGGGAGCGACTTTCGTTTCATGCATTGTTGGGACATTTGTAAGTTCCATCCCAAGTGGGCGAATATCCCCAGTGGTAGCGAAACTAACACGTCATCCAAAAGGTCAAGGACACCCTCGTCCCAAGCCCAATCGGATGCACGAGATCAAGAGTTGGAGGACTTTCTGGATGATTCGCCAAACCGGCCTGAATACGGAAGAGATGCCGTAAAAAGGCACGCTCAAAAATCAAGATCGGGTACGGCATCGCCTTCAGTTGGGAGTTTGGGCTCGCGTAGGGGAGTATACAGCGATCAGTTTGATGACATTGCAAGCAAGTTAGATACATTCAACGTTTTCCAACTACAAAGGGCCGAAATTCGAAAGAAAAAAGAAGCTCGGGATGCCCTGAAACAAAGACGAGACGATATGAAATTTCTAGCCCAGCCCATCGATCACCTATCAGGTGAAGAGTTGGAACTAATGTTGGAGACGAGAGAAGTGATAAAGAAAAAATATTACAAGCGTTAGGAATTTTTTTATGTATTTTTGTTTATTTAAAAAAATTATTAAAAAATTTAAATTTTTTGTTTTAAAAAATAGCAGTTGGGCTGGCCACGCCCCAAACCCCCGCCCCACCATACCGTCTTCAATGTGGGTCACCCCAGCGAAACCCATCCAAGCCACGTGTCAACCCATGCCCCAAACCCCCGCCCCACCATACCCCACGGTCTTACAACACTATGTTATATGTATACATATTTCATGCAAGGCCCTTTCAACTGCTGTTTGAAACTGGTCATAAAACATGATCAAATTATTTGTATTAGACTAGTAAGATTACCCGCGCTACGCTGCGGGGTTTCGGTCGATATCTATTTTGGTTCAGCATACCAGCTGAAAGAAATACGCTCAAAAGAATATCGACACATGTTTTAAATTGACCGAAAACCATAAAAATAAATTTAAATTGGACAGCGGGACCAATTGATTTAAATGAGTAAATTACAAAAAATCGTCCTTTATGTATGTCACTTATTGCGAACTGTGTCCTTTGTCTTTAATAATTACAGAAAACGTACTCGATGTTTGCAAACCCTTGCAAGTTATGTCCTTTAGCCCTAACTCAGTTAATTTTTGTGGTTAAATCTGACCAAATAGACCCCACTAAAAAAATAAAAATAATAAAGTTAAAAAAAATCAAGAAAGAAACAAAAAAAACTAATAGGATAAAAGCACTATCCACATAACTTGCTAATTGTAATTTGCGTTAAAGCGTAGACTAACTGAAAACATACATAAAAAATAAGCATTTATAAGCATGAAAACGAATTATATTTGACACGTATTTTCGAAAAAATTTACGTTGAATCGTAAACAAACTTAAATTTATACTCACGCGTGCATAAAAATAAGCATGTAAGAAAATAGTTACGGCGTGTTGTGGAAAATTTTTAGAAAGTTAAGAGGTTGGAATTGTTAACACTGAAAGTTAAAGGGGGTAAAAGTATAAAGAAATACAATAAAGACAAAAATTTCGAAAAAATTTACATTGAATCGTAAACAAACTTAAATTTATACTCACGCGTGCATAAAAATAAGCATGTAAGAAAATAGTTACGGCGTGTTGTGGAAAATTTTTAGAAAGTTAAGAGGTTGGAATTGTTAACACTGAAAGTTAAAGGGGGTAAAAGTATAAAGAAATACAATAAAGACAAAAGAAAAAAATAAAAAAAAAAAATAAAAAAAAAAAATAAAAAACCTACTGTACATCCCCTTTGAATTTGTTAGGTTATATAATTTTATATAATAGATAGCTTGTTACACAATTCTCAGTATGGTAATTACACCACAATAAATTGAACAAAAAATGATAAACTTCTAAGCTAACATCTAGACTCAGTTTTAGTATATTATTGTTGGTTTCAAAACAGGATAAAGGACGAGGGTTGATAACAAGATAAGATTCTTACACATACTTTTTTTAGCCGTTTGTCGACGATAAAAGTTTTTAGAGGGATTGACCCTTGGTAAAAGGGGGTACATTTTTTTAGCTAAAAGCAATAATATATGATTACTCATGGTTTGTGTTAGTGACTTAGTGCGCTTAAATATGTTATATTGAGTTAAATCGGATACGTGGAAACGCGCGTTTTCATATAGTTAATGCATCACATAGCGTTTGGACTAATCCATTCGATGTTTGCAATGGACCCATGTTGCATCGCACTTGAAAGTTCCGTTTCCGGATCTTGTTCTAACCTAATTCTACGTTTAACTTTGTTAAAGTGCGGAATCCAATAACAAAGCTTGTAATCATGCAAAGATCTCGTAAATAAACGTTTTGCTCCAATTAATCTCCAGCCGGACAGAGTTTCATCACACTTTGACTCATTTACAATAGCTCTCCAAAATGACAAATGAAACGGTTGCCTTCAATTGAGCATGAGAACATGTACTTATTGGAAACTCTCATGCACAGTATGCTAATCATGCATTGACCAAATGGCCATGACTCCGTGGGTAAGTTACTGGTTAAACATTTTTCGTAATTTTTATTTCAGCACAAATTCATCTTTTGAAATCTATGAAAATGAGCCTATATCAAACGTTTTGAACCCTTAATCATCATCAAACTCAGTAAATCCCATTAATAACAAAGCAAATGTAGGGTCTGAGTAGGGTAAAATGTAGACAGCCTTACCTCTACCCCGTAGGAATAGAGAGGCTGCTTCCAGTGAGACCCCCGGCTTGATAGTAGTTTTGCATCAAGCATTGGACATAAGGCACATAACACTCAACAATCGGGATAAAGACCGATTAATGCATGTACCCTTTTGTCTTTCAGCTATCAACGCTACCACATAATGCATGATTAAGTGTACTCAACTTTTAAGGTTATTGTCATGAAAAGAAGTAGAGATAAGTTACTACTTTACTTGTAGACAAGTCAAAAAGTTATAGTCAAGGCACTCCAAATAAAATAATATGATGTTAAACCATAAACAACAAAACATTCAAACCAATCAACCAAGCATTTAGATTAATCAAATATTTGATAAACTTTGATTTTTAAATATAGTGGTGAGTGGTGGTGTGACATTTTTATCTTTATTCACGTGTTGGTGAAATTTAAAGAAAATCAAGTTATTAAGTCATCAAATTGTAAACATACAAGTCATCCAAATTGTTTAAATGTTTCATTTTTTTTTCTCTACACGTTTTCCTCTTACAACTTTAAAATACAATGTTAAATAGGGTTTCAGATTTGTGATTGCAACATGCTTATTTTATCAATATTTCAGACATGAAATTTTTTCACAGGGTTACTACAAATGTTTAAATCATGAAAATTGAGTCTTACAAATTTGAACACCCTCATTGCAAGAATTTCATTCACTAGTTTGGTTTATTAGTTATTCTATAACATCTAAAAGTATAAAGTCGGTGGCATTGGCCACCGATATACAATTATTTTGTTTTTTTAGTCTTCAATTTTGTGGTAGTTTCCTTTATATCTCCAACTTTGTCATAGTTTTCTTTTTACCTCTAACTTTGTCAAATCTTATAATTGCCCCTTTTTAGCCTTTAAGTTTAGGAAATGTAATTTTTAGCTCCATAACTTTTTATGAACTTTGTAAGTTGTCACTTTAAAACCTCGAGAGTTTTTGACTTGATGGTATAAATTCAAGTTAGTAGTGTCGCATATAATACGTTATGATTGTACGGTCAAAATTCGATTTGCGTTATGTTTTGATCCAATCGCAATGCAGCTATATGTTACGTTGAGTTCAAACGGATACGTCGAGACGTGTGTTTTCATAAGGTTAACGCATCATATAACGCTTGGACGAATCCATTCGACATTTGCAATGTACCCGTGCCGCAACGTGCACGGGTCTTGTTAAGTAATTTGCTTTTTACCCTCCAACTTTGTGGTATTGTCCTTTATACCCCCAACTTTGTCATAGTTTCCTTTTTACCCCCCAACTTTGTCAAATCTCATTATTACCCCCTCTTAGCCCTTAAGTTTAGGAACTGTATTTTTAACCCCGTAACTTTTTATGAACTTTGTAAAATGTCACTTTGAGCCCTCTAGAGTTTTTGACTTGACGGTATAAATTCAAGTTAGTCGGGTTGCATATAATACGTTATGATTGTACGGTATAAATTCGATTTGCATCCAATCGCAATGCAGCTATATGTTACGTTGGGTTCAACCAGATACGTCGAAACGCGTGTTTTCATAAGGTTAACGCATCACATAACGCTTTGACTAATCCGTTCAACGTTTGCAATGTACCCGCGCCGCAACGAGCGCGGGTCTTATTAAGTAGTTTGCTTTTTTACCCTCCAACTTTGTGGTAGTGTCCTTTATATTCCCATCTTTGTCAGAGTTTCCTTTTTACCCCCAACTTTGTCAAATCTCATTATTACCCTCTCTTAGCCCTTAAGTTTGGGAAATATAATTTTTAACCCCGTAACTTTTTATGAACTTTGTAAAATGTCACTTTGACCCCTCGAGAGTTTTTGACTTGACGGTGTAAATTCAAGTTAGTCGGGTCGCATATAATACGTTATGATTGTACGGTATAAATTCGCTTTGCGTTATGTTTTGATCTAATCGCAATGCAGCTATATGTTACGTTGAGTTCAACCAGATACGTCGAAACACGTGTTTTCATAAGGTTAGCGCATCACATAACGCTTTGACTAATCCGTTCAACGTTCGCAATGTACCTGCGCCGCAACGCGCGCGGGTCATATTACTAGTTATATATAATAACAATAACAATTTAGGTAGATGCTTAGGAATAGTGTATTAATGGGCCAAAATGAAGATGTTGTTTACGGTTCTGCCATAATGGTCTTGTACTCTGTTGTGTTGTTTTCTTTGCCACGTATTGCTTCTAGATACGTGTTCCATTCTTGCAGAAGCTGAACCCACCCGTCACCACATCTCAACAACAACAACCACCCAAACACTTCGAAACCTCTCGCTTCCACAACAACACACTTTCGTCCCCGTCGCACGCCTCCACTTCACCACCAGTTCATCGCCACAACACCTCCAGTCTTTACGCCGCGTTATCCGACGACCAACTCCCATCCGTCCGACGAAAACCTGCAGTAACTCTGTCGCAATCCGCCACCACGAAGGTAAACTCAGAATGGTTCATGTCCGATCTTCTCTACTTAGCTTCTCACGTATCTGTTTTGTTCGTGGTGTTTCAGGTTTGTCTTTTTATCAACCCTCCCATCATTCTTGAATATTTGCATAGAGGGTTAAATGAAACTAGGGTTTTTTGCTCACTGATTTAGAATGTTGGTCAAATGTTATTCAAAGTTTTATACTTTCGTGAAGATATTTGGGAAGGTAGATAAGTGGAATGTTTATGTTAACTCTGCCATCCCGCAGTAATAGTGAGTCCATCCACATTAGCATCGATGTTGGAGTTGTATAAACCTTGGGTTTTTGCTATTTGAGACATCTTTCCCCAAAATTAAAACTTTATGTAGCAAGCGAAGTGGGCACGATGGCTTAGTGGAGATAGCAAAGATATAGTCATTGCAAGTCACACATTGCTTTTTTGATGTTGTGGGCAAAGGCTGTCATTTTTATGATGTGTCTGTGCTTCATAATGGTTAAAGATTAAAAGATCCTCACTATCTAGCCCCACAAACACAAAGAAAAGTTCAAAACAACAAAACTTTCAAAACAGAAAGTTTGAAACTTTTCAAGATTCATGTAGAGATATGTAGATTTGCGTTCCAAAATAAAGTATTACAACAATTCTACATAGCAAAGTAAATGAAAACTTAAGGGTACTGAGGCTAATGGATTGATACTTAAAATCCAGAACGAATATTCACATTGTTTGTTTTTGGTCTAAGAAATTGGATTAAAAAAGAAAACTTGATAAAATTTGTTCTCTCTTTGATTGGTTACGTTTTTAAACTAACAATTTGTTTTTTTTTTTGCCAGACAAATCCTTCTGCATTGAATGTTTTGAAGAGATCAAAGGTTAGGTAGCTAGATTCAAATGGTGGTGGTTCGATACGCCGCTGATGGCAGCTGTGTTTTAGGGTTTGTTTCCGTGAATCATAGTACATATAGTTTTAACTTTATGGTTATTAGTTGTTATTTGAAATCTTAACTATCTTAGCATATCGACATGTGAATGTCCTGTAACCTTTTTGAAGAGTGACCAAGTTCAGTTGATCTTGAATACATTTTACTGAAGGAAAAGAAAGGCACAACACCGTCTCCAAATTCTAGGAACACGCGAGTGTCGTCTTCACCAAGTGTTGGTTCAAAGACGAAGAGTTATTCAAACTCATATATTGTGACAACTGTCAAAATCCAGGTATCCGTACAATTAATTAATCTTGATTAATGCTTAATGACTGTGCTGAATTACAATTAACTGCTTTCTGATTACTGCCATACACATACATGTGCATCATACATTATTAAATGTCATACCAATATTGCATGAAAGCTATATTGCCTCAAATGATGCGTTAAATACAGTTAGCACAGTTATCTGATAAATCAGGAATATGTTGACGAAGTTCAGTACATAGACAGACAGTATGTTGAGACACAGAATGAGCCAGAAACCAAGTACTACACTAGTATAGTGTGTAGGGAAGTAAGGACCACAAAACTGCATTTCTAAGTGATAGTTTAAGTGCCGGAAAGTGCCTAAAACTCACCCAAAGTGCTAAATTCAGCAAAATTCAGCATAAATCAGCATTTAAACACATTAAAATTATGCAGAAACATGGTTAAATGGTCTTGAATACTTTCCTAAGTGTCGAGAATTAAAAGTGTCACAAAAGGGTACATAAAGAACACTAAACTGTATAGTTTAGCACTTTAACGAATCAGTATCTAACCGAACAACCGGACACTACCCGAAACATCAAAATTTCACTAGAAGAATTGTTTTAATGTTTCCAAGCTAGTTATGATCCCCGAACATCATAACACCCCATACAAAATATTTAATAACCAAGACATGTAACTAATACTTGAGATTAAACTAGATTGTGACTAACTTGTTGGAACCTAAGCTAGAACCCCCCCCCCCCCCCACCTAGTGGACGGCCCCAAGTGGCCCCCACTCTTGATTTTCCTTCAATTGTTTAATAGATCTTGTTGGCACCAATGAAGCATATTATCCAAGGGTTAAGTCCTCTAAATGGTTATAAGTAGTGTACATGAGAAACTAGAACTCATAACCATCACTCTCTCTTCCTCTTGCTCCCATTCTCGGCCGAAACCAACCCACCATACATCCACCATCATTCAATCTTCTTCAACCATTCTAAGGCCATACAAAGGTGTTAAAGGGTGTATAAGGAAGCTTGGTGGCATTGGAAGTGGAAGGACCTTCTCTCATTGCTTTTATCCACTCACTTTCTACTCTTGATTCATCCCTAGCCTTGTGCTAGTGGTAAGATCCTTAAAAACTCTATTTTACATCCATTTTTAGTGGTTAAAAGAAGTATCATAATCAAAACTTCAAGAACACTAAAGAACATAAGCATGTAACTTGAACATAAGCTTGATTCATGAAGTAATCTTGTTGAAACTAAGTTGTTTGTGGTATGAATGCTTGTTGATCATTGATTGTTTGTAAAGATGATGTTGATCATCATGACATCTTGCTAAATCATGATTAGAAACATAGTTTAGCACGATGAGAAAGTAAGAAGGTTGTAGGATGAAAGATCATCCACACTTGAATCATGAACTTGAAAAGGATACTTTGGTTTCTTGAAAAATAATAATCAAAGTGAGTTAATAATCATATAGATCTAAAATTTTTGAATGGTTTTTCAAAAGAACCAAGCTTAAAATATGAGTTTTAGTGGATCTTGGTTCTTACCTAAACAAACACTATTTTTAATGGTTAAACAAGTGTAGAAACACTTGTGTAACAAAAAGATTACATAAAGAAGCATTTTTTAGAAAATGTGTTTTGAAGTTGTAAACATCCAACTTCTTTAAAAATGAAGTTTTTAAAGAAGTAAACACATTTTGAAGGGTAACTAAACTCACTAAACACACTACCAAGTTACTACAAATTTTCATAAACTTTCAAGTTCATGAAGTAGTAGATTAAGCATGATTTTGGCAAGATTGGTAAGTATAAGTTGTTTAGAGTTGATTATAAATTGATTGTGGTGATTTTTCAAAAGAAAATGATATGCTTGAATGCATGGAAACCTCCATTTTTAGGGGAAACTATGGCAAAATTTTCTAAAAATATAAACACTTAGAAAATATTTATAAACACACACTTATAAGTGTATTTTCAAAAATAGATGGTTTCATAAACTTTGCCATAAATTTTGTTACAAAAATACAAATATTGGAGGTTGGTTTTTATAAATAAAAGTGGTTAGATATATATTTAGAATATATATATACATTAAAGACATAATGTGTGTGATTATGTGTATACTTTGTGTAATAGTTATGTTATTTTAGGACTTAAAATAATATAACACATTAAAACACCAAGAATTACCATCCAAAACATTACCAAAATATCAAGGAATAACTATACAAGTTACACACAAAATATTAGCGAAACCGAACAAGAAATGTAACTTACAAAATATTCCTGAAAATATGTTCACAAAATATATTATGGTAAATAATATTTTGGATACAAATGAACAAAAATATGATTTTTATGATTACCACAAAGTTATGCCATATTTTGACAAAAGAAAAAAATATAGCATTTTTGACAAATTTAAATACACATGTTTTCCTTGGAATTATTAGAAAGTATATTATTTTTGGGAAAAATATATATTTTCTTGAGTAAACATGAAATACATTATTTTTAGATAAAAATAAGTTTATATATTTTCTAAGATAGACTTGAAAATATATTATTTTGGAACTACAAATATTTTTGCCAAAAGAAAAATTATGAATAATTTTTCTAAGAAATATTCTTTAAATATATATATTGTGAAAATATATATGTTGGTGGACTTTTTATTAGAAATAATATTCCGGAAAGTATAATATAAATTTAAGTATATGAATACTTAATAAATACATTGAGAATACGTATTCTCGTACGTATAAATACAGACCGGAATACGAGTACACATGTATAAGATACCCCCATCCTTGGGAAGAAATACAAGTATTAATACTTGAGAAGTATTAAGTAAATATATATTGTTTAACAATTATTCCAAAACTTATAAATATAGTTTAAGTTAAAATATTAATTATTTTGAAAATAATTATATAACTTGGAATAATATCAGAAGCAAAAAAGAAACGTAACTCAGAAACGTTAACACTAAGTCAAGGCACGACCCGCTCGTCTAATAGACATTAGTACGTTGTAGGTAGTCGTGTTCACCGGAGAAGTACGAGTTGCGATTGTTGAAGACGCAAGACAGTGAGTTTCATGTTCCCCCTTTTACTTTAACTGTTTTCAGTTTTATAATTTCGGGGGTGAAATACATGTTACAACTGTTTACATACATTGTTAATTGGTATGGTTAGCTAAGGAAGGGTACACTTAGATCATGTGAGTGGTGGGCATAACGCATAAGGCCAGCAATCCTAGTTATAGGACCGAGGGACATGAGTGATAGATCTATTTGGGTGTAGCGAGCCCCGCCCATGTTGGACCAGGGTTTGGCCCATGGGTAGACTATGTCTTACAGCCGGAATCCCGGTGCAAAATTTGCTAGGTTTGAGCTACCTGCATCACGTCACACATATCAATGGCCTTGCAACCCATTGGTGATCTGTTTTTCCTTGTTGCTTTCATACCGGGATTTATAAACTTACATACATACTTACAGTGATTTCAAAGGTTTATACATACACACAAACAAATACACGAACTCGCTCAACTTTTGTTGATGTTTTCAAAATACATGTATTTCAGGGAATTAGTAAGTGGATCTGGCGGGCGTTGGAAGTTTCATGCTGCGTTGTGAATAAGGATGTCATCCATGGTTGTGAGGTTTGGGTTGGGTGTCTTAATCCTGGACGAGACACGCCTTCTAAACCTTGGTTTTATTTAATGTCTTTTGTTGAGTCCTTAGTGAACTCCTTAAACAATTCGTATGGTTTGTAAAACTTGTGTTTGAAGTCTACGTTTTAAAACAATGTTGTTATGTTTTAAACTTATTTAATGGATGACAAATCTATGGTTTTTATCATATAGTTGTTGTTATGATTGAATGCAATGGTATTAAGAAAGTCACACCATAATCACGCTTCCGCAAAAGTCAGGGTGTGACAGCTTGGTATCAGAGCCTCAATTGTAGCGAACTAGGATTCCTTCTCGAGTCTAGACTACAATAATTAGGGCTCTCACGAAAATGTTTTCACAACATACTTTCATTGCATACAACGCCCAGATCCAGGAAGACAAACATTTTTACAAACAAAAGACACGAAACACATTTCACGGTTATGTTTATGGTTCAGTCTGAGAGACTGGGTGGTTCAGTCTGAGAGACTGGGAGGTTCAGTCTGAGAGACTGGGTAGTTCAGTTTGAGAAACTGGGAGGTTTAGTCTGAGAGACTAGGTAGTTCAGTCTGAGAGGCTGGGTGGGATAGTCTGGGAAGACTAGGATGGATACGTGAATACATTATTGTTAATTACATGCTTATTGATGATTGTTGATATATGTGCATATGTTGTGATTGTTTTGTTACACACACTAAGTCTTCATCTGAGAGTGGACTGTCTGATACCGTCGACCCCATGGCCATTGTTTTGGATGATGAGATTGTCCCAGAGCCAAAGATTTTTACCTCCGACACTGAGAGTGACCCGGAGATGATGTCAGATGACGATGACGATTTCCAGCCTTTTGCATTACCCGATTTTGGCGACGATGTACCGCATGCTGATGGTTTACCCGACGAGGATCCCTTTCTTATTCCTATTCCTGACCAGGACCATCTCATCCTCGGACATCCCGATGGTGAGCATGCCGTGGCTCCGATCCTCGCCCCTTTGCCTCTTGCCGCTTTTCCTCTCGAGGATTTACCTTTTGATGACTTGTCTGATGATGATGTCGATCTTTTCATTGATGGTCCCCCTGATGCTACCCAGGGTGATGGAGTTCCAGCTGAGGATGTCATTGTTGTTCCATTCATTGAGATTCCTATTATTGAGGTTTCCTCTGATCATTCTGTTCCAGATTCTTTCGAGTCTGTGTCATCCACCACTTTGCATGCATTGGGATTGCAGCGTTACCCCATTGATTCTGATACAGACACGGCCTTGTCTGTCGCACCTGCTCCCCCATACGACTTTGATCATGACCTTGAGCTAGACATAGCCCCTGATGATCAGCCTGTTGATGCACCCGCTGATCCTGAGCTGGTACCTGCCGATCCTGAGCCTATACCTGCACCTGAGCCTTTACCTGGTCATGATCCCGTACCATTTGGCATACCTGTTGTTGCACCCCTTATACCAGACCCGATTCTTGTACCCGCTGACCCTGCTGCTTTTGCCGATCAGATAGATAGATCCCCGATACGTCTTCACCAGCAATGGGTGGATAGAGGATGATGATGATATACCCCCTTTTGTTGAGCCTGTTACTCCCCTACCTGCACCTACACATGCATCTGTTGATGTCGCCCCTTTTCACCCGATTGTGACCGATGTTCACCGCACCGACCTATCTGTCACTTTCTTACAGGACATTCCCGTACCCCGTCCCGGGGAAGGCCCGTCCAGTCAGCAGCCTAGCCATGTTCCACACGTGTCAGCAGCCTTTTCTCACACACCTCAGTGTACACCGACTGCTCATTTTACTTCTGCACTGCCAGGCGAGCCACTCATGTGGTTTCCGTCGAACACTATGCCAGTTTCTGATCCATACCATCCCTCCCACTTTATTGGTTACACGAGGGATGAGCTACTTTTGTCATTGCAGCTTCAGCAGGAGATCTTGTGTCGTAGAGTTATGGAGCTTGAGAGGATTCCACGTCCTCCATCTTGTTCATGTCAGTCACCTTTTGCGACTCCATCTGCTCCTCTTTTGCCTTATCCAGCTTTTGATGTTCGATTTCTCACCATGAAGCAGCAGATCAGTTATCTGTTGCGACACGCTTACGATCTTGAGGAGGAGCTCGCGCATGTGCACAACTTGCTTTTTGTTCCTCCACCTCCTCCTCCACCGCCATCAGCATTGCCGGTTTTTGGTTTTATGCAGCTATTGAGCCTAGCTTGCAAAGCTTTTGGAGACCACTTTTTGAGTATATGATTGTTGTAGACTGATAGACATTTTGGACAAGGGTGGTGAGACCCTGTAGTCCCTTTTGATGAGATATGATACATTTGTAGAACATGTAACTGTATTTGTGGTCGATAATTTATGAAAGCTCAATCGCAATATTCTCATTATATACATTGTTGAATTATACGTTGGTAATATGAATGTGATGTTATATGCTTACTTGCGTTGATAAATGCTATTACGTACACGTACTACATACTTAAATACATAAGACCTGACCTATACAATCTTCTTTAGAAGATGCCTCCTCGAAGAGACAACCAACTGCCCACAACAGAGGCTGAGCTACAAGAATGGATTTCACGAGTAATAGCATAACACGAGGCCTTGCGCTCTGAACACAGCGGAGGTACCTCAGGAATTAACCTACCTCATGGTAATGTTTAAGTCACTAAAGACACATTACGTTACATTTGGATATTCCATGTGCGTTCGCTAATGCTATCTGTGAATGATGTTGCTTGTACAGGCTGTACCTACAAGCAGTTCCTTGACTGCAAGCCTCTGAATTTCGACGGCACCGGGGGTGCTGTAGCTTTCGTTAGATGGGTGGAGAAAACCGATTCTTTGCTAAGAATGAGCAAGTGTGCGTCGGAGCACCAGGTCACCTACATTTCTGGACTTTTTCTAGACGGAGCTCTATCATGGTGGAACCTCCAAGTTCAGACTCTGGGAGAAGAGGCTATGCCATGACTTGGGACGAGTTGAAGGAACTTATGCGCAAGAAGTACTGTTCGAGGGCTGAGATTCAAAAGTTGGAAACAGAGTTTTGGAACCTCAAGATGGATGGTCCAAAGATTGCTGAGTACGTACAGAGATTCCATGACTTATCTCGCGTTGTACCTTACATGGTTGATCCGGAGTTCAAGCGAATCAAACGTTTTATCTGGGGATTGGCACCCCAAATCATGAGCATGGTGACGACATCAAAGCCTTCAACGATCACCGAGGCCATTGATCTAAGTGTGGCATTGACTGAAGAAGCGATTAGGTTGAACAAGTTCTCAATCTCTGATGGAAAGAAAAAGGAGACTCATGTCGAGTTATCTGGAGAGAACAAGCGGAAGTTCTCTAACTTCAAGAAGAGTACTCAAGGAAGTGGAAGTGGTAACAAGAAGAGGGATGCAAACCCACCAGTTGAGGTCAAAACTGGTGTTGCAAGTTCAGAAAACAAGGGGAAAGGTTACATGGGCACTTTGCCTAAGTGTGATGTATGCCTATTACATCATGCTGGCCCATGTAGGTATAGGAGGTGTGAAAATTGTGGAAGGAATGGTCATTCAAAGGAGACGTGTAAGGACTCTCAAAATTTTTCTAATAATACCCGTAAGTATAAACCCGGACCCTGAAACCTTACCCTACTTTAAAAATCAAGAAAATCAAGAATAATAGGTTTCAGGCGGGCCGCGTAAAAGACAAGGTATGTCTTACGCGGGCCGCGTCAAACTTGTGTTGACCGGATAAGCGTAATAGTGCCACGTGTCGTCCATCTGGTGCACCTACGTATGACTGGTCAAAGCTAGTCGTAGACTGGGCGGCAACGCGGGCCGCGTAAGACCTCAAATTTAGCTATAAATAGCCCTTCACCTGCACAATCCTCTGGTGTCGACGAAAACTTTCAAATCCGAATTTGTTACTCTCTGAAGTCGAAATTATCACTTATATTAGAATAGTGCTGCTCAATTACCGGGTATTAACTCAATCGCTGCTACGATTCATTGTCCGATCGATCAATATATCCAATGGATGTTTAAGTGCTGCCCACATTAGGGTTTATGCTTTGTCATTCGTTGTTAATTCAATGGATGTTTAAGTATCGCACTTTGTCATTCGTTGTGAGGGTTTGATCTCGTGAGTTATCGTAAATGCTGTATTGATTACTAACCCAGTTTTGTGTGCATTGTTATTTAAATTAGGTTAACAAGGCTAATCCATAAACTAGACTCTGTCCGTGTTAAAACTGCAATGTGAGTCATTCTCTTTTTATCAAATTACTTTTGAAATCATGTTTATTTTCAAAGATTATAATTACAGTGATTAAGTTTATGTAATCACCAAGTTACAGCCGGTATGTGGGGTTTTGTATACATTACTTGATAATCGTCACCATTGGACAACGGGTTAGCCAAGGGGTGATATGACCATAGTCACAGACACCATTGGACAACGAGATAGCCAATGTGTGTTCGAGTGACAAAATACTGTGGGTAGTTGGTTGATATCTGAAACATTGTAATCTCTCTTAATACTGTAAATTATAACAAATAGGTCGTTTTAGTAAATAGAATGATTCACTCAGTATTTTCCGCTGACAAAAATTTTTTTCAAACATGTTTCAGGTGATCTGTTGTAATCCAGGAAAAGTGCCAGGAAGCACGGCAAGCTTAAGAAAGTGGCTCATTATAAAATAAAGAAATATACTTTGTAACATAAAGATTTCTTAGTAAAATCATAATATTGTAAATTATCGGGGTTTTATCCCGAGTTGTGAAATAAAATAATCGGGAAAGTTTTAGCTTTAAAAAGATCCTGACGATAAACTTCCGCTGTTAAACTCAGTTAAATAATTACCACGGGATTTCTGTCCCGCGGCTCCTGAAACGGGTCAAACCGGGTCGGGGGCCGTGACAGAAATAAGGTGGTATCAGAGCCATTGAGTTAAGCTAATTAAGTATTTAGAAATACTTAATTTTTCCTGATTACTATTATGTGATTATGTGTTTTATTAACTGATTATTTGTTAGTTACAGTATGGGTAAGCAAAAGCTGTCAAATATCTATTTTAAATTAGATAGGTCATCAAATGAGAAGGGAAGTTCCTCCCAAACTCCTGAAGAAGGAATATTTGTTCGAAAAGCCCAATACGAGGAACCACTTTCTCCTGATAAAAGAAGTTTGATTATTAGAAAAAGTCAGGAGAAATTGAAGAAATCCAGAGAAAAGAAAGTTAAAAAGGAAACCCAGGAATTAATCAGTAAATCACCATGGGAAGATAATTTAGATGAAAAATGGGCGGATCTTTATATGCTAAGTACCGTAGCAGTAAATGCTAATCTTTAGAATACCATGACTCCGTATTAGCTAGAAATATCATCTAGTAAATAAATAAAATTTCAATAAAACTTAGTATGTTTAAATTGTCAAAATTTTCTTTGTATTAAAGTAGTTACAGAATATGCAATAATATTTGAGGTTTATTTGTAAAGTTTGTTATAAAATTTTAATTTATTACTTTTTAAAACAGCATGAATGAGTTATCTGGAGCCCTAGAGAATCTCAACCTTTACCCCGTAAACATAGAAGTTTCTAAAGAGTTTACTGGGTACTTTCCTGATGTGGAACAACCTGTAGAATTCAACGCTCCACCTCTGGAAAAGCCAAAACCAAAGAAAAGAAGGAGATACGTGTGGGGGAGTCGTTTACGTAGGAAAAAGCCAGCTAAGAGACTTCCTAAAATAAATAATCCCTTAGAAAAAGGAAAAGGAAAAGAAACTGAAATCGGTGAAAGTTCTAGACAGCCGGAATTGGAGACTGAAGTCAAGGAAGAATCTAGGCAAATGGGAATACAATTTGAGGAATATACTAAGGAAATAGAAATGGAGGTTGGAAACGGTTCTAGACAAATTGGAGAAAGCTCTAAACGAAACCAAGAAGTGACATTTCAGGAGGAAATAGATTTTATATTGGCAAGCTGTGATACTATTCAGCCTGTCAATACAAATGCTTTTACTCATCCTATTGAAACCCAAATCCCTACAAATCTTGAACCAGCAATCTCAGAACCCATAATCCATACCCAACCTTTAGGAATGGATGAATGGTGGACAAATGACTGGCAATTCCAAAACATTATCAACAGTCCTTATTCCTTTCTTCCCCAGTTTGATCCAGAACCTCTACCAAATCCACCGATGAGTAACGAGAATATGGCTGAACTTCGCCATTTTGGTGAAGAGCTGATGGATGCTGGGAATAGGATCCAAGAGATAGGAGGACAAATTGCCTAGAAATATGATGAAAGGGAGCTTCGTTTTTAGGAAAACAAGTGACGAGAGAGAAGTGGGTAGTAAGATTGTGGTTGTGTAATAGTAATATTAATGAAAATCAGTATGTGTAAAATAAATAATAAAACGGTTGTATATAAAGGCATGATATAATCTATAAAACAAATGAAATTTTAGAAAATTTACAATTTTGTTTGTATATTTGTTTACATGATTATGTGCAATTAATTGTGACATTGGATTATTTCTTTTATACTAATTATTTATTTATAAAATTAATTATCAGATGGCAAACATTGGTAATGAACCAGTAAATGAAGTAAATCCATCTGAGCCAATTCAGGAAGAACAATTAAATAGGCAAGATATAGAGGATATCGTTGCACAAGGAATAGCCAATGTTATTCCAGCAATCGTTGCTGCTGTTCAGAAACCTGTTAAAACTAAATCAATCATTCCTAGTAAACGTAATCAAGGCGACAACTTTAGTAATAGTATCAACGGAGGCGGAAATCATGTTAATAACAATAATGATCTGCAAGACCCAATTTTCAAGAAAATGAAAGTTGCAACATCTGGTTGCACTTACAAAGAATTCCTTGCCTGTAAACCAACTGAGTTTGCAGGTAATGAAGGGGCTATTGCAGCATTACGTTGGTTAGAGAAAACTGAGGCAGTAATTGCTATAAGTAAATGTGTTGAGGAAGATCAAGTTATGTATGCTTCCAATCTTTTTAAAGAAGGGGCGTTAGAATGGTGGAACACAGTATTACAAGCTAAAAGAAGGATTGTGGCCTATGCCATGAACTGGGAAGAATTTAAGAGTCTTGTAGAAAGAAAATTCTGTCCTGAGTATGAAAAAGATCAAATGGCAAATAAATTCTTAAATCATCGGATGGTTAATGTGGACTGTCGTGGTTACACTTCGACATTCTTTGAATATGCTAGAGTGGTACCAACACTGGCTTCGCCAGAACCGGTACTCATTTCTCGCTATATTTGGGGACTAATTAGTGAAATCCGTAACATTGTTAAAGCTGCGAGACCTCGCACTATTGACGATGCTGTGGAATTAGCTAATACCCTAACTAACGAATTGGTGCGCACAAAAGATGAAGATAGGAAGAAGGAATTAGCTCAGAAGATTACCCAAGGCTTTCGTATGGGTAATAATAACAGTTTCAGGAGAAGAGGAACGGGACAATCCTCAATTCCTCCTTTCTGCAGAAATTGCAGAAGGAAACATTTTGAAAGATGCAATGTAACCTGCAACTTTTGTAAAGTTGTAGGACATCGTGAAGAAAATTGCAGGAAGAAATCCACAATTTGTTACAATTGTGGAGAAACTGGACATTTCAGGCCAGATTGCCCGAAACTAGTCAAACCAGTTGATACCAACAAAGCCAAAGCTGCAGAAGGAACTACTAAGAAAAATGTCAGAGCATTCCAGCTAACTACTCAAGAAGCAGAACTCCTTCCAGATGTAATAGCTGGTACGTTCTTAGTTCACAACATTTACGCAAAAGTATTATTTGACTCTGGTGCAAACCAAAGTTTTATAAATACTTTATTCTGTCAAGCTCTTAAGTTACCTTTAACCAACATTAGGCAGATTTTTACAGTCGAAACCGCAGATGGGAATTCAGTTAAAATAAATCAGGTTTTGCAAAAAGTAGAAATAGAACTTTCAGGTCATAAATTTTCTGCAAATCTGTTACCTATGAAATTAGCTGAATTCGATGTTGTGTTAGGAATGGATTGGTTAGTAGCCAACCATGCTCGAATTCTTTGTGATAAGAATTCTGTAGAAATTCAGGCACCTACTAGAGAAATAATCATGATTACAGGAGATAAGCCACGTAAACCCATGAAGTTCATATCAGTAATGAAAGTTGCTAGTTATGAACGAAAGCAAGGAATAGTATATATGATTTCAGTAATCATTAGCTCTAAGGGAAAAGAACTTAAGGAGATTCCTGTAGTCTCAGAATACCCAGAGGTATTCCCAGAAGAGTTACCAGGGTTACCACCAGATAGGGAGGTAGAATTTAGGATTCATCTAATTCCAGGAACTACACCGATAGCCAAGGCACCTTATCGGTTAGCTCCTACCGAAATGTTAGAACTGAAAAAGCAATTAGATGAATTACTAAGCAAAGGATTCATACAACCTAGCTCATCCCCGTGGGGAGCGCCAGTGTTATTTGTAAAGAAGAAGGATGGTTCGATGAGAATGCGTATTGATTATAGAGAACTAAATAAGGTTACAATTAAGAATCGATACCCATTACCTCGGATTGATGATCTTTTCGATCAACTTCAAGGAGCTAGATATTTTTCTAAGATCGATTTACGCTCTGGATATCATCAATTGAAGGTACAAGAAGAAGACATACCTAAAACTGCTTTTAGAACTAGGTATGGTCATTACGAGTTTACAGTCATGCCCTTCGGATTAACGAATGCACCTGCAGCATTCATGGACATGATGAATAGAATCTGTAAACCGTATCTGGATAAATTTGTAATTGTTTTCATAGACGATATACTTATTTATTCCAAAAGTCAGGACGAGCATTGCCAACACTTGCATGCACTCTTAACTTTGTTAAGAAAAGAAAAGCTGTATGCTAAATTCTCAAAATATGAATTTTGGCTAAAGGAAGTACAATTTTTAGGTCACATGGTAAATCATGAAGGCATTCATGTAGATCCTGCTAAGATAGAGGCAATTACCAAATGGAAAGTTCCGCAAACTGCAATGGAAATTAGAAGTTTTATAGGTTTGGCTGAGTATTATAGACGGTTTATTAAGGATTTTTCCAAAATAGTTGTACCATTAACTAAGTTAACCTGTAAAGCAGTTAAGTTTGAATGGGGACCTAAACAAGAAGAAGCCTTTAGGATCTTGAAGCAGAAATTAACAAATGCTCCAATCCTAGCCTTGCCAGAAGGAACGGAAGATTTTGAAGTATACTATGATGCTTCAAAACTAGGATTAGGATGTGTGCTAATGCAACGCAAGAAGGTAATTGCGTATGCTTCAAGACAATTGAAAAAGCACGAGGAGAACTATACGAATCATGATTTAGAATTAGGAGCTGTAATTTTTGCCCTGAAAATTTGGAGACATTATCTTTACGGAAGTAAATTTACTGTCTATTCAGATCATAAAAGTTTAAAATATATTTTTGGGCAAAAAGAATTAAACATGAGGCAAAGGAGATGGATGGAAATCCTAAGTGATTACGATTGTGATATTCAATATCATGAAGGAAAGGCAAATGTAGTTGCAGATGCCTTAAGTCGTAAATACCATGAGAAACAACGAAGGGTTCGTGTTCTCAGATTAAATCTACAGTTAGATTTAATGGAACAAATAAAGAATGTTCAGGAAACAGCAATCAAAGAAGATGCTGAAGGAATGAAAGGAAGAATAAAAGAATTAGAACAAGGAACTGATGGAATTTGGAGATTCCATAAGAAAAGAATTTGGGTACCGAAGCAAGGAGAATTAAGAAATAAGATTTTAGAAGAAAGCCATAAGTCAAGGTATACAATTCATCCAGGAAACAATAAGATGTACCAAGATTTAAGAAAGAATTTCTGGTGGATAGGTATGAAGAAGGATATAGCTAGATATGTTTCTAAGTGTCTTACTTGTTCACAAGTTAAAGCAGAACACCAGAAACCGTCAGGTTTATTACAACAGTTAGAAATGCCTGTATGGAAATGGGAACTCATAACAATGGATTTTGTTACTAAGTTACCCAAGACCAGAAAAGGTAATGATGCGATTTGGGTAATTGTGGATCGATTAACTAAATCTGCTCACTTTCTACCTATGAAAGAAACCTTTAGCATGGAAAGATTGGCAAAGTTGTATGTAGATGAAGTCGTATCTCTACATGGAGTTCCACTCTCCATTGTTTCGGATAGGGATAGTCGTTTTACTTCTCACTTTTGGAAAAGTTTCCAAGCAGCTATGGGAACTCGACTAAACCTAAGTACTGCATATCATCCTCAAACAGACGGGCAAAGTGAAAGGACGATCCAAACTCTAGAAGACATGCTCAGATCATGTGTGATAGATTTTGGTGGAAACTGGGATGATCACTTACCTTTAATTGAATTCTCTTATAACAATAGTTATCATTCAAGTATTGAAACTGCCCCATTCGAGGCACTGTATGGAAGAAAATGCAGAACTCCAGTTTGTTGGGCAGAAATAGGAGAAAGTCAATTATCAGGTCCTGAAATAGTGCAAGAGACGACCGACAAAATTACTCAAATCAAGGAAAGGCTGAAGACAGCTCGAGATCGCCAGAAGAGTTATGCAGATAATAGAAGTAAACCGTTAGAATTCCAAGTTGGAGACAGAGTACTGTTGAAAGTTTCTCCTTGGAAAGGAGTGGTTAGATTTGGTAAGAAAGGAAAGCTAAGTCCAAGATACGTAGGACCATTTCCAGTGATCCAACGTATAGGACCAGTTGCTTATCGTTTACAGCTACCAGAAGAGTTAGCTGGAGTACATGATGTATTTCATGTATCCAATCTTAAGAAATGTCTATCAGATGAATCTTTGGTAGTACCTCTTCGAGACATAGAGGTAAATGAAAAGTTAAAATTTGTGGAAAAACCATTACAAATAGAAGACAGAAAAGTTAAGTTTCTCAAACACAAGCGACTAGTTCTAGTCAAAGTTAAGTGGGATTCAAGGAGAGGACCCGAATACACTTGGGAGCTGGAATCTGAGATGAAGCGAAAGTATCCTCACTTATTCCAATAAATCTCGAGGACGAGATTTTAATAAGGTGGGGAGAATGTAAGGACTCTCAAAATTTTCCTAATAATACCCGTAAGTATAAACCCGGACCCTAAAACCTTACCCTACTTTAAAAATCAAGAAAATCAAGAATAATAGGTTTCAGGCGGGCCGCGTAAAAGACAAGGTATGTCTTACGTGGGCCGCGTCAAACTTGTGTTGACCAGATAAGCGTAACAGTGCCACGTGTCGTCCATCTGGTGCACCTACGTATGACTGGTCAAAGCTAGTCGTAGACTGGGCGGCAACGCGGGCCGCGTAAGGTTAGGCTAACTTTTACGCGGGCCGCGTCAGACCTCAAATTTAGCTATAAATAGCCCTTCACCTGCACAATCCTCTGGTGTCGACGAAAACTTTCAAATCCGAATTTGTTACTCTCTGAAGTCGAAATTATCACTTATATTAGAATAGTGCTGCTCAATTACCGGGTATTAACTCAATCGCTGCTACGATTCATTGTCCGATCGATCAATATATCCAATGGATGTTTAAGTGCTGCCCACATTAGGGTTTATGCTTTGTCATTCGTTGTTAATTCAATGGATGTTTAAGTATCGCACTTTGTCATTCGTTGTGAGGGTTTGATCTCGTGAGTTATCGTAAATGCTGTATTGATTACTAACCCAGTTTTGTGTGCATTGTTATTTAAATTAGGTTAACAAGGCTAATCCATAAACTAGACTCTGTCCGTGTTAAAACTGCAATGTGAGTCATTCTCTTTTTATCAAATTACTTTTGAAATCATGTTTATTTTCAAAGATTATAATTACAGTGATTAAGTTTATGTAATCACCAAGTTACAGCCGGTATGTGGGGTTTTGTATACATTACTTGATAATCGTCACCATTGGACAACGGGTTAGCCAAGGGGTGATATGACCATAGTCACAGACACCATAGGACAACGAGATAGCCAATGTGTGTTCGAGTGACAAAATACTGTGGGTAGTTGGTTGATATCTGAAACATTGTAATCTCTCTTAATACTGTAAATTATAACAAATAGGTCGTTTTAGTAAATAGAATGATTCACTCAGTATTTTCCGCTGACAAATTTTTTTTTCAAACATGTTTCAGGTGATCTGTTGTAATCCAGGAAAAGTGCCAGGAAGCATGGCAAGCTTAAGAAAGTGGCTCATTATAAAATAAAGAAATATACTTTGTAACATAAAGATTTCTTAGTAAAATCATAATATTGTAAATTATCGGGGTTTTATCCCGAGTTGTGAAATAAAATAATCGGGAAAGTTTTAGCTTTAAAAAGATCCCGACGATAAACTTCCGCTGTTAAACTCAGTTAAATAATTACCACGGGATTTCTGTCCCGCGGCTCCTGAAACGGGTCAAACCGGGTCGGGGGCCGTGACAAGACGTGCTGGGGTGGTAATGGTAATGGTCGTGGTTATGGTGGCCAGAGAGGTAATGGTAGTGGAAGTGGAAATCGTGGTGGAAACAGTTATGGAAACCGCAATCAATGAGGAAATGGCGGTAATGGTAATCGTGGTGGTACTGGGAACCAAGCTGGGAATGGAAACCGCAACAACAATCAAGGAGGTGCTGGAAACAAGCAAGGATGCTTTAGTTGCGGGGATATTGGGCACTTCAAGAGAGATTGCCCAAAGAACAACCAAGATCAGGGGAGAGTTTTTAACATTGGAGCTAGGGAAGCTCGCCAAGATCCGAACGTAGTCACGGGTACGTTCCCTATCAACCAATATTTTGCATATGTGTTGTTTGATACTGGTGCCGATTATAGCTTTGTATCCCTAGAATTTAAGAAAATGCTTGGGTTAGTAGCTAGTAAGCTAGATATTCCGTACTCGATAGAGCTAGCTAATGGAAAGCTAGTAGAGGAGAACGAAGTAATTAGAGGCTGTGTAATAGAGCTCGGAGAGCATGAGTTTACGCTTGATCTTCTGCCAGTCGAGTTGGGAAGCTTTGACGTGGTAGTTGGAATGGATTGGTTGTCGAGCAACCGAGCGGAGATCGTATGTCACGAGAAGATCATTCGCATTCCGATGGCGAATGGAGAGACGATTGTAGTGTATGGAGAGAAGCATGATATGCCTCTAAGGATCATCAGTTGTTTGAAAGCCCGAAGATGTTTGCAGAAAGGATGTGTTGCCTTCTTGGCGCACGTCGTGGACAAGGAAGCCGCTGAGCCAAAGCTAGAAGATATCCCAGTTGTGAGGGAATATCCTGAAGTCTTTCCCGAAGACTTGCCAGGATTGCCGCCGCAAAGACAAGTCGAGTTTCACATTGACTTAGTTCCAGGCGCCGCACCTGTAGCTAAGGCACCTTATCGACTTGCACCCTCAGAAATGCAAGAGTTGTCGACACAACTTCAGGAGCTTTTGGACAAGGGATTTATTAGACCAAGCTTCTCACCTTGGGGAGCTCCAGTGCTATTTGTTAAGAAGAAGGACGGTGGTTTTCGCATGTGCATCGACTACCGCGAGCTAAACAAGTTAACCATCAAGAATCGGTATCCTTTGCCGAGAATTGATGATCTTTTCGATCAACTTCAAGGTTCAAGTTATTACTCTAAGATCGATCTTCGATCAGGTTATCACCAGCTGCGAATTCAAGAGGAGAGTATTCCGAAGACTGCCTTCAGGACTCGTTATGGACACTACGAGTTTCTAGTTATGCCGTTTGGGTTGACAAACGCGCCAGCAATATTTATGGATTTGATGAATAGAGTCTGCAAGCCATATCTCGATAAATTCATGATTGTATTTATCGACGATATTTTGATTTATTCAAGAACGAAGGAAGAGCATGAGCAACACCTTAGAACCATTTTAGAGTTGCTCAAGAAAGAGAAATTATACGCAAAGTTCTCAAAGTGTGAGTTCTGGTTGCGCGAGGTTCAGTTCCTTGGTCACGTAGTAAATGAAGATGGAATTCATGTGGATCCCACCAAGATCGAGGCGATCAAGAATTGGGAAACTCTGAAGACGCCAACCGAGATCCGTCAGTTCCTAGGTTTAGCTGGTTATTATCGCAGATTCATTGAGGATTTTTCAAAAATCGCTCAACCGTTGACCTCCCTTACTCAAAAGGATAAGAAGTACGAATGAGGGAGCTTTGGGTGCAGTAGCGGTTTTTGAACCAGTAGGTTTTGACGTGACTGCTGGCTTAGGATTGGTTTCTTTCTTAACAGGTACGAGGTCAGAGTAACTGTCCAACTCATCAAGCTGGAAGCCTTCAAGATTGATAATCGGCACTGCATGAAGGGGAGAAATACTCAGTCTTATTATATACTTTTAAAATATAATCGGTTTGATAAATGAAAATAACTTGTGAAATCATGCTTACCAGACATGTTGGAACTTGATCTTTGGCTTGGGCTTGTGAATAGCAGGGTAAAAGTCCTCTCACTTTTTGGGAGCTTGTAGATTTCCTTTATTCTTCCTTCTGATTCAGCACTTGGAGGAGCCAATTCCTTGAAGTTCTACAAAAAATGAATATATCAGGATATTAGTTCAAGATGTAGTCTCGGAATACGATTGGGGATATTCCTAAAACCCTAAATCCTACCGGAAGTCAACCATCTCTTAGGAAGGTCAAAACCCTTGTCGATGGAATCCCTTTTTACAAAAAAAGAACTTTCGTCTCCATTTATCCTCATTCTTGGTAGCTTTAAGAATGAGAGGATCTTTGGAGATAGAAAAAAGGAGGAACCGGCTGGAACCATGGGACCTTAGACGATAGGCCATCGGAAGATCTTCGATACACAGGTTAGGCATGTGACGAGCTTTGATCTGCTCCAGGGTGACTAACACACGCCAAACCATGGGCATGGTTTGGGCAAAACTAAGGCCAGTAAGTTCGAAAAAGCGGGATATGAAGGCTGAGAATGGATATCGGAGCCCTATTGAGAAAGGATAAGCAAAAAAGCATACCCACTCATCGGAACAAAAATCCGATCGGACCTCTCGGTCAAACGGACGGAAGATTGCTCCGTCGGGGAAGGCATCGGAAGCTCGTAAGGCCGCGATATCAGCATTATTGAATGAACACACTTCTTTTGAGGTTTCTTTTAGCTGGTTATGGTTATGGAAGATAGGAACGGAGTCTGGCATTTGGGATCTAGTTCGGGCAGCCATGGAAGACCTCAACCAAGAAACGGGTGATTTAAACAAAGAAAAGACAGAGGAGGAAAAGAAAGAAAATGCCTGAAGTTCGCTTGGAACTTATGATCATAATGAGGAAAGATCAAGTAAATATAGCCCGAGTATAGGGGGTGATGAGTAAAAATCGCATTGGAAGTTGCACAATGTCACCTCAATCGTCACTTCACTTTAATTGCCTCGATTTACGAGATAAGCTTTAAAATATATCCGTTGGAATTGGTATACCAACAAATATATTTTGGGGACAATTGTTATGGGTGGTTTTCTACTCATATATCCTGAATAATATTCTGACTGTGTTTCTTTTGTTGTGATCAGGATATTGGTAACATCCTGATATAGTATCCTGGTAGTGATTAATTAATTCACGTGCAGATTAAATGGTGCAAGTCTCTAACATTCAAGTGGACTTCTTGTCCACAAGACTCGGGCAAATCTGTTAGATTATGGACGTTGAAGCCGGAAGACGTGGACTACAACGTTCACATAAGGAATATTCGTTAAATCCCGGAATAATAGGCTAGTTAGTTAGTTTCTTTTACTATAAAAAGGATTGATCGGATCAGATTAGAACACACACAATCTCTCGAGCTCTCTTTCTCTCTAGCTGCAAACACTCACAACACACTTACACTTGTATCGAAATCACATTGTAACACTTAGTTGATCTGCATCATATCCTGCACTGTATCCTGATATTTGAAGCAATAAGAAGAACAAGGCAGCTGCGATTGTCAGCTCCCGAGGTTTTGTGCCGGCGATCTAGATTGATCAAGGGCTTTCCTCGTATATCCTGTGTCACCCTTTACATTTTTGCTCATTGTTTGATTGTAGATACAGCTCGATATCCTGAGCTGTATCCTGAAAACTGTTTTTACAAACAACTTAATCAGCATATTTTCGATACACATTCTTAGCACACTAACTCACTTAACTAATTTGATCACTTAATTGCTTCGGTAATTTTTGACCAAAACAGTGTGGCTTAGTAGTTTGATTCCTCTGTAGTTCCCACAACATTGAGCGTCTCCTTTATTCTTGTATAAAGGCACCACGATACTTCTCCTCCACTGATCTGGCATTTTTCCAGTCTTGAAAATACTATTGAACAAAAGTGTTAAACATCGGACTCCTTCTTCCCCTAAACACTTCCACACATCAATCGGTATGTTGTCCAAACCTACTGCCTTTCCTCTTCCCATCTTCCTAAGTGCCATATTGAGAATAGAGAATAATGTTTATAATTAATTTTACGGTTACTTTTTGTCACTATAATTATTATACAAGCAATGCTTATCAGGTTCTATCAGTTGGATTTGCAGGTTGCGTATCATGATAGCAAAATAGACCATTTATAATTATAGAGTAAGATGTTGGTAGAAATAATTCTTAACATACAAATGAAGCTTAACATGAGAAGTGAAGAAGATTTTTTTTTCTTTTGGAATTTATTTTCTCTCTTGCCAAATACGTATTTTAATCTTAGAATTAAAAAAATAATAAAAAAAATCGTGTATTTACACTAGCAGAGTAATTATGTCATCACTCATAACTCTATTAGAGTAAATACACGATATATATATATTTTTTAACATTTTGTAATTAAACATTGCTTAACTAGATGGAAAATAAAATTGGAAAAAAAAAAAACATATTCCTTCAACTTCTCTTCTCATGTTAAGACCGATTTTCCTTCACAACTAATGTTAAAACTTATTTGTATTTGATCTTTATACTATAATTATAAAAAAAGAATTCATTAATATTATTACATGTTTTAACTATATAAAACACAGGTGAAAAATTATGACATGTTTTAACTATATAAAACACAGGTGAAAAATAATTAAAACTTTAAAATAAAAAAATTGAAATTAAAAAAGGGTTTGAAAATTGAATGGGACATGGGTTATAACATGGGCCAAAATATACACCAGAAGTCCAGAAGCATAAATTCGGGCCTAAGCTGCTGCACGAGGGAGGCTTATTCGCTGAAATTACTATATATTATTACTATTACTATTATTACTATATATTAATTTTAGAAAGGAAATGAACAGTAAATATATTATATAATAATACTTATTATTATTATTATTATTTTATTTACTTTCTCAGTTGGATAAGCTTGGTATCAACCAATACTGGTATCGAAAATACAGGTACGGTCCGGTTCATTATCTGTACATGAAGGTACAAATCGACGCCAGCCTGATACAGAAAACGCCAAAAGTCGGTACCGGATCGAGTTTGAAAATCTTTTAGTTTGGGAAATTCGGTACTGCTACACGGTACCATTTGCTCATCCCTGATCACGGGTGCCGTACAAACAACAATGGTATCGTACAACTTTTTCTTCTTGATTTTCTTCAACTTTTAATGATTCCTTTTTTTAGTTTCAGGGGTAGGGATGAGCTCGGTGGCAACCGATACCGAAAATACAGGTTACGGTACCGGCATATGAAGGTAAAAATCAGTAGCGAACCGGTACTAGGAACGCCAAAAGTCGGTACCGAATTGGTACTTAGGATCCTTCGGTTTGGGAAATTCGGTACCAGTACCCAGTATTATTTGCTCATCTCTGACCACGTGTTTCATACGAACAACATTATTAACATACAACTTTTTGGTTGATTTTCTCTCGATTATTTTTTACTGTTTTTTACATTTTCTTTTTATTTTTGTTAGTGGTTCCGCGTGCAACGCGCTCGTAGTGATTTCAAAACACATGTAAACACAGACTAAATAACAAAAGAAGTTCGCCGCAACGCGGCTAGGGTCATAAACCTAGTTGATATATTAACAACAGATTGAAGGGCAACATATTATATAAAGGGGTACAATATAAGGGTTGAGATACAATAGGAAGTTTATTTCGCTAAGAAGGCTAGGAAGTGATCTTGACCATCCATTTAGTTAATCAAGGGCTAAGATTAAATGATGGAAATTGAAGGGAACAAAAGAGGCGCGTGAGTTTGTTTAGGGGTATTCCAGTCAATGCAAGGCAATAGTTTCTCTCTCCTCCAATTCCCCCCCCCCCTTTTTAAAACGTTAATAACTTTTTCATACGACATTATTTTTTTATAAAAATTGCACCAAAAAACGAGCGTTTTTTTATCTTTAAAACGAGTATACTATTGCTATATTTTCAAAAAAAAAAATTAAAAACCCAGTTGCGTAAAACGCAATAGAAAAACCCCCAGTTACGTAAAACGCAATGAAAAAAAAACCTAAAAAATGACATTTTTCTAAAACGCAATGCACAAAAAACACAAAGAAATGTCTTATTTGTAAAACGCAATGGCCAGAAAACACAAAGAAATGTCTTATTTCTAAAACGCAATAGCATAAAAACTCAAAAGAAAATGTACTTTCTAAAACGCAATGGACTAAAAACACATAAAAATGTGTTTTACCTAAAACGCAATGCACCAAAAACACATACAAATGTCTTATTTCTAAAACGCAATGGCTAGAAAACACTTAAAATGTCTGTTTTCTAAAACGCAATGGACTGAAAACACATAAAAAAGTGTTTTACCTAAAACGCAATGCACCAAAAACACAAAAAAATGTCTTATTTGTAAAACGCAATGGCCAGAAAACACTTAAAAATGACTCATTCTAAAACGCAATTGCCTAAAAAACAAAAGAATGTGTTCTCTGTAAAACGCATTGGACTGAAAACACCTAAAAAGGTGTTTTACCTAAAACGCAATGCACCAAAAACACTTCAAGAATGTGTTTTTCTAAAACGCAATGGCCAGAAAACACATAAAAATGTTTTATGCCTAAAAACACCAAAGAAAGTGTTCTCTCTAAAACGCATTGAACAATGACAATAGTTTTGTCTGTGCTGTGAATTGTCTGTGCTGTGAACTGTCTGAACCAATGCAGTTTACGAATGCAATTTCCAGAGGCAATTTACAGAAAATTAATTTTTCTGATGCATTTTTATTCCAGAGGCAATTTCCAGGTCAGCTCAACCCTAGCCAGGGGCTGTCGCCCCTGGGACCCCGCTACCAGGGGCGCTGCCCCCGGACCCCCGCCAAGATCGTAAAACGCAATGACTAAATCAAAAACCCAGATCGTAAAAATGAAATTAAAGAATTTCTTACATGGATCTAAGTGATTTCTTCAACAATTGACGAATTTTGAATGATTGAAACACTTATTAGCGCTCGAATCGAACGGATCGAGTGATTATCTTCAAAATCACCGGAAAAAACGAGATTTTGTATGAAATTAAACTGGGTTTTCTTCAAAAAAAGCAGAAGAACACGTTGATCGGGTGTTTGAATCATTGATTGGTGATGAAAATCGCACTATAATGTAGTGATTATTGAGATAGAAAGTGAAGAAATGGTTGAAGATGGTGGGTTTTGAAAATGGTGGGTTTTGAAGTTACTAGGTTTTGAAAAGGAAGAAGAAAGGGTTGGATTGACTAAAATACCCTTTTTCTTTATTTTAAATGTTGCCACATGTCCTAATCCTATTGCTTCCTACACTTCCTAGCCAAAATAAACTTGCTATTTGATCTTTTCCCTACATTATAAATATCAGATAAATGAAACTTTCTAAGAAAAAACATAGAAGACGACTTTTGACGGGTGTATATAATATAAAGAGTTAATTGCCAAAATCGCCCCTGAGGTTTGAGCACATTTGCCATTTTCGTCCAAAATGACACTTTTGTACCATTTTGCCCCCCATGTTTGTAACTTTTTTGCCATTTTCATCCAAACCACTAACTTAGTTTATTTTTTCTGTTAAGTTGAAGGATATTTGGATGAAAATGGCAACTATAAACCACAGGGACGAAAATGGCAAATGTGCTCAAACTCTTGACATATATAATAAAAAAGAATATACATGCAATTTTTATATGAAAAAAAAAATAATAGTTTTGTCACATATTTTTTATAAATTTTCATCCAACCACTAACTAAGTTAATTTTTTTCTATTAAGGCGAAGGATGTTTTAAATTTTATAAATTAATACAGAAATTAATTTTCAATTGTTTATATAGATCAGTTTTATAAAAATAAATCTACTTAAACCTCTAATTTTTATAAAACTAAAATGATTGTGACCTTATAGAAAAATGTCAAATAAACAAATATTATCATATGTAGCAAGTTTGTTATTCATCTTCTACTCTTTTAAATTCGCTCCTAACGAAAAACAAAAGCCAGTGCCCCCCATCAAACAACGTACCGTTACCAAACCTTAAAATTACCCACCAAATAGTAAGTATAATGCCATCTAATATTTTGTGATAAACACTTTTCACGATGGGCTATTTTCTTGTTAAGCTCTCAAAAACAGAATCGAAATATTCATGTTACTTAGAGAAAGAAAACAAAGTTCTATTGAACAAAAGACTACATATAATAATAACCTTGATACAAATAATAAATAAATTTTTAAAAAATCAACTTAAAACTCAAACTTGTTTTTATGCAGCAAATGAAGTAGGATGGCTCGGAAGATACAAGCATTTTAAATTGTTTCATTATAAAACCCTTTAGACGGGGTTTGGTTATTTCTTAAACAAATTTTGAACAGTATTTATCTCACTTTTTGATGATGGGTTTTTTTTTTACCGTGTCTAAAAAACCGTTGACCGCGTCTGATGTTTCATTCTATAGTAGTGGTAACCATAACATGTAAAATGAGAACTGGTACCGATATGGTGCAGTTTGGTACCAATACCAAAGAAGTATGGTATCGGTGCTTGTTAAAAAGAATATTATACCTAATTTACAATACAAAAATATTCATAATTGTATTTAGATTTCTTTTGAAATTTAACAAATAAAAGATTATGTATTAATTTATAAAATTAATAGAAAAAAATTAATTTATAAAATTTAAAATATCTTTCGACTTAATAGAAAAAAAAATAACTTAGTTAGTGGATGGATGAAAATTTATAAAAAATATGTGACAAAACTATTATTTTTTTCGTATAAAAATTGCATGTATATTCTTTTTTATTATATATGTGACAACACAAAATTAACTAAATAAAAGAAATTAAAAAGAGTTTGAGCACATTTGCCATTTTCGTCCCTGTGGTTTATATTTGCCATTTTCATCAAAATATTCTTCAACTTAACAGAAAAAATAAACTAAGTTAGTGGTTTGGATGAAAATGGCAAAAAGTTACAAACGTGGGGGGCAAAATGGTACAAAAGTGTCATTTTGGACGAAAATGGCAAATATGCCCAAACCTCATGGGCGATTTTGGCAATTAACTCTAATATAAAAATAATATAGAAGACGACTTTAAACTCTCCGTCATCTAATACCAACCATTTGCTCCATCACACCCCATTTTCATTATTCACCATGGTTGTTCTTACTGAAATTTCAGAAGAGTCTTCTTCTTCTTCATCAAAGTTTGATGTATTTTTAAGCTTTAGAGGTGAGGATACTCGCAACAATTTCACCGATCATCTCCTCAAAGCACTGCGGGAAGCCACCGTTGACACGTTCTTCGATGATGCAGAGATTCAGATCGGAGACTTCTTAAAACCAGATTTGGAGAATGCAATAAAGGCATCTCGCTCTTCTATTATCGTGTTGTCCAAGAATTATGCTTCTTCAACATGGTGCCTTGATGAACTGGCACTCATCATGGAGCAGAAAAGAACCTCCAAACATATTGTTTTCCCCATCTTCTATCACGTCAATCCTTCCGATGTCCGGAAGCAAAGAGACAGCTTTGGAGATGCAATGGCTGACCATAAACAGAGGATGGAGAGAGAGTCAGATGAAAAGAAACGAAGTCAATTGGTTAAGAAGATTGAGAAATGGAAGAAAGCATTAACAGAAGTTGCTGATATGAAAGGGAAGGAAGCAAACGGCAGGTAATTAAAACACTTTCTTCTTCTTCATATATTTTTAGACGGTTTGGGTCGAAATGGGTTCGGGTCAGAACGGGTTTCAGGTCGGGTTGGTTAAAAAAATGTTTTTTTTTAAAAGAGATTTTACATCAAGGGGCAATTTTTTCGGGTTGAAACGGGTCTGGGTTGAGTAAAGGTCAAAAGTGTACGAATATATTGAATGTTGTTGGTGTTATCACTTATGAACTGTTATTCCAACACATCATCTCAAGGTGGTTGTCGAAATTCATAAAACATTTTTTTGAAAAGTGTAGTTCGTAAAACATTATCAATCAGTTACTGTTCGTATGTTAATTGATAGAATCCTTCACAGATTCAAAATACATACACTTGTTCCTCTAGAACACAATATACACGCAAAGATAGCAGCGAATATTTCACACATACGATTACAATAAAATGACAAGAGTTCACGGGTATTACTACATATTTAAATAGATAAATACTTTTAGTTAATATTTTGATGCCAAGATTATATTCCAACATTAATTGATCTTATTGAATTCATATAGAATCATACTTTCTGTAAGTTCATCAGCATACAAATGTTTAGTGCTTCTTATTAACAAAAAGATTCTTGATGAGCTCATCATTTTTGTTTATCTAATTACTTGAGTGGTATCTTCTTGTTTTTAATGAAATCGCTCCTGCAGAGAGACGAAGCTTATTGAAGAAATTGTTAAAGATATAAGTAGCAGATTAAAGCTACACAAAAGGAGTGAGATTCCAAAAATAATTGGGATGGAGTCTTCAGTTAGGACCATCACTTCATTCTTGAACGATGCATCTTCTCATACCATTGACGTTCTCACAATATGGGGTATGGCTGGAATAGGAAAGACACATTTGGCAGACTATATCTTCAAGTCACACTATCTTGAGTTTGAAAGCAGCTGCTTTCTTGAAGATATCGAAAGGAGGTGCACATCCCAAAAGCGATTGCTTAAATTGCAGAAACAGCTCCTTAAAGATATTCAAGCGACAAGTTGGATGGAGATAGACAATGTTAAGGCAGCCACCTCAAAGATTGAGAATTCACTTTTTGGGAAAAGATCTTTTCTTGTTCTTGATGGTATAAATGACTCTGAGCTGTTGAATGCGTTAATTGGGACAAAAGGCCTTCATCCTGGAAGCAAAATCATAATAACTTCTAAACATGGATCGCTAACAGAAAAATGTAAGCTGTTTGAAACACAAGTTCCACCAAAGCATACCAAGCACTTGCTTCATGGCTTAAATGATAAGGATTCTCTTCAGCTTTTAACTTGGCATGCCTTTGGATGCCATGAACCCAACGATGGTGATAAAAAGGAAATGAAGAAGGTCGTACAATACTGCAAAGGACATCCATTGGCTCTTAAAGTTTTGGGCAGTTCTTACTGTACTGAGGACACTACGTGGGAGGAAATTATAGAATCACTAGGGAAAGAAATTAATTCAAATATTACAAATGTCCTAAAAATAAGTTACGACTCTTTGCCATCTGAAAAAGACAAGGAACTGTTTAAATACATTGCTTGTTTATTCGTTGGCGAAGATAGAAAATTCACTGAAGACATATTGAAAGCATGTGGCATATACAAACTATCTGGGATCAAGGTTCTCGTCAATAGATGCCTTCTCACTGTAGGATCATCTGGCGAATTGATGATGCATCAACTTCTTCAAGACATGGGGAGAGATGTGGTCCGTCAAGAATCACCAAACAAGCCATGGGAGCGAAGTATATTATGGAATCATGAGGAGTGTTTGGATGTGTTGCAAAATAAACAGGTAATCAAGCATACCTATTATGTGTACATTGATTAATTTATATTATGTGTATTACTTCTTTAATTATTTGTTTATTTATTAGGGAACAACAATAATTCAAGGACTTGTCCTTGTCATGAGACCATTTGAGAATGACACATGGAAAGAACCAAGTAGTGTCAATATTAAAAGGTTTGGATTCATTTGGGTTCACATACTGCTGCTCTCTGTTCTTTGGTGGTTATTTGGTTTGTTTTCGGGAATGCGTTCCTCATCCCGTAAAACAAAAGGTGACTTTGAGACACTTTCTTTAAGTGAAATGCGTAACTTAAGACTACTCCAACTGAACTATGTACAACTCAGTGGATCCTACAAGAATTTTCCTCAAGGTTTAAGATGGTTATGCATGCATGGATTCCCTTTGAGTTATATACCTTCAGACTTACAAATGGACAATATGATAGCTCTTGACTTGTCTAATAGCAAACTGCAACAGCTTTGGAAGAAGCCCAAGGTACAAAAATCTCCAGCTTCTACTTATTTTGTTTGATAACTCATGGACAAGTATCTTTGCAACACTGACATGCATCTTAATTTTGTTTATTTGTTAATTTAACAGCTGCTGAGGTCACTGAAGTTTCTTAATCTCAGTGGTTGTCATGAGCTTGTTAGAGTGGGTCACTTCTCTGGGCTCCCTCTACTTGAAAGGTTGACACTCGCAAAATGTACAAGTCTAGTTGAGGTCTGTGAGTCTATTGGAAATTATAGTAAAAAACTTGAAGTCCTTGATTTGAGTGAATGCAGTAAGTTGAAGGAACTTCCAAGTAGCATAGGAAAGTTAAAGAACCTTACTGATCTTCTAATAGATGGTTGTTCAAATCTTGAAATTATGAAGGCTGACAATATTAATATGAAGTCTAATGGGTCTTCTTCCTCTACCATGGTACCAAGAAGTCCCAAGTCCTTTGTGAGTTCTTTACCAAGATCACTAGTAACATTGTCTCTTACATATTGTAATTTGTATAATGAACTATTTCCTACGGATTTTAGTAACCTTCCAATGTTGAAGAAGTTGTTTTTGGATGGAAATCCAATTGATTCCATGCCCCATTGTGTGAGAGGCCTTAGTAGGCTGGACACACTCAGTTTTTCTGATTGTAGTAACCTAAAAACAGTCGTGTGTGCTCCAATCCAATTAAAGCGGTTGGATATATTCGTTTGCAACTCATTGGAAAAAATAACATTTCATCCAGAACAGTTAGTTCTACCCGCAATCGAATATTTAAATAAATTTACCATGACTGAGATTCAGCACATATTCAAAATCCAAGCTTTGTCAGAAATTGATGAAGAGGTACTACACAGTTTGGGTTGGATCAATATACCATATTTGAACCAATGCCGGTTTTGGAAGGCCGGTTGGAGAGGAGCGTACGTTTTGTTAGAAGAAATACTTCCAGCACAGGTGGATGTCTCTTTATATATCTTTAATTTTCACCTTTTAATATGCGTTTATAAGATAATAAAACTTTGATGTGACACTCAGATCCTTTATGAACATGGAATATTCAGCACATATCTTCAAGGGCAAGAGGTTCCAGAGTGGTTCACTCAAAGAAGCGACGGGTCATTATTTACCTTGCAATCATCTCCTGAAAATGGTAAGATTAAAGGGCTAAATGTATGCATTGCGCATACCGTTTCAAGCATGGAGGAAGTTGGTCCTTCAAGAATTGAAATTAGGAATCTGACAAAGAACTCCTCCTGGACATACCAGCCTATGATGTATCTTGTCCCAGAAGACGATGCGTTTGAACATGTGCGTTTGGAGATGCGTTTGAGGATGGTGTGTTTGAAGATGAGTTTGGAGATGATGTATTTGAAGATGATGTTTTTGAAGAAGATGCTTTTGAAGATGATGCGTTTGGAGAAGATGCGTTTGAAGATGATGTGTTCGAAGAAGATGCATTTGAAGACGATGCGTTTGAAGATGATGTGTTCGAAAAAGCTGCGTTCGAAGAAGATGCGTTCGAAGATGATGCGTTCGAAGAAGATGCGTTCGAAGAAGATCCGTTCGGAGATGATGTGTTTGCAGATGATGTGTTTGCAGAAGATGAGTTTGCAGACGATGCGTTTGAAGACGATGCATTTGAAGATGATGGGTTCGAAAAAGCTGCGTTCGAAGAAGATGCGTTCGAAGATGATGCGTTTGAAGAAGATGCGTTCGAAGAAGATCCGTTCGGAGATGATGTGTTTGCAGATGATGAGTTTGCAGAAGATGAGTTTGGAGATGATGCGTTTGCAGATGATGCGTTCAGAGATGATGTGTTTGCAGAAGATGAGTTTGCAGAAGATGCGTTGGGAGACGATGCGTTGGGAGACGATGCGTTGGGAGACGATCCGTTGGGAGACGATCCGTTGGGAGAGGATGCGTTGGGAGAGGATGCGTTCGGAGAGGAGGCGTTCGGAGACGAGGCGTTGGGAGATGAGGCGTTGGGAGACGAGGCTTTGGGAGATGAGGCGTTCGGAGATGAGGATTTGGGAGATGACGCTTTCGGAGATGACGCGTTCGGAGATGATGGGTTGGGAGATGATGTGTTTGGTGATGATGGAGGGGGAGATGATGCGTTTGGGGTGGATGTTTGATCATGTGTATGCATATCGTTATACAGATTATGATGGGTTTGAAGAAGAGGTTGATGAAGTGGTAGTTTGGTTAAGCCATTGGATGTTCGGGGAAAATGAGTTTGAAGATGGTGATGAAGTTAGCATTGACTTTACTGTAAAATATCATCACTCTAAAGAACAACATGTTACCAGCTATGACAGTGAAGGACCAGATTATGCAAATGTAATGGAGTATGCTATCAGCCCTGTGTATGATGATAATGATGATCGTGGAAAGCAGAAAGAAGATCCATTGGGTTATTACAAGTCATGGAAGAACATCATCGGTGGGGATCTCTCTGCCTTTGAAGTCTCATCAAGTCATTATCTTCTACACCCTGGGTTAAATATAGGTCATGGTCTGTAATTGCAACCCCTTCCGGCTGTTTGCTTTTGTAGTTTGGCTTGATTAGGTTCTTCACTTGTAAAGTATAACTAGGTTTTATTTTGGGTTTTTTAGCGACTTTTCAAGTATCTGATCAAATACGATCAATCCACCAGGAGCATTTCCAAATTGCCAAGTATTGTTTTGTAAACATAACCTGACTTGTTTGATTACATGTTTAGTTAATTTCTAGATATTAATTGGCTACAGGTGGAAAGGGGGGAAAGTAAAGCCTACATATCATTCAACTACAATTGAAACACTCCACAATTTGTTCAGGCTATCATCACAAAACCCTAGAACCGAAATTCTTCCCTTGATATTTTAAACAAAATTTAAAGGCACAAACTATCTACACACCTAGTCACCCCAAAAATGTGGTTTTTGTCCTTATATGCACACCCTGCAGTGTCGAACTGTGGCCAAAACGTGGCGTTTTGGTCCGGTTAACCAGATAAAGACTGACAGGTGTCTGACGGGTATGTTGACCGGACCAAAACGCCGAGCTTTGGCCGCGTTTTGGTCCTGCAACCAGACCGGGTGTCAGTCTTTTGTCTGGTTGACAGGACCAAAAAGCGGTCAAAGCTCGACGTTTTGGTCCGGTCAACAGACCCGTCAGTCTTTTTCTAGTTAACCGGACCAAAACGCCGCGTTTTGGCCACAGTTCGACACTACAGTGTGTGCATATAAGGACAAAAAACACCTTTTAAGGTGTGTAGATAGGCAAATATGTGTGCCAATAGGTACACCCAATTTAAATTCATGATTTAGAAAAAGTCATACACCATTATAAAACATAAAATCTGTAAATTCTTGATAAGATGGAGAGAGAGGGATAGAGAGAGCGCATCATAAGTAGAGAGGGAGAGAGCGCACGTAAAATCTATGACAGACAAAGAGGCAACAACAAACAATTTGTCGTAGAATATATTATGGCATTATAAATATTACAATTCCTAAGGAATTTTACTGTAGCAATAGTCATGTTTTTTTTTTCATTTTTTCTTTTTGGTTTTTGTCTTTTACTTTTATTTTTACTAGTGGAAATGGCCGTGCGTTGCAGCGGGTGCGTCTATTTTATCGTCTCGTATATGTTCTTGGGGTTTGTGGTGTTGTAAAGTCACCAACCTCATACATCACCACCTCAACTTGTTAAAGTATTTACTTTTGTTTTGTTTTTTTTTTTTTTTTTTTTTTTGCGCATGTTGTGTGACGGGTTTTACGTAATTTATATCCATCCACCACCACAAAAGATCACCACCTGGCATTTCTAGCAACATCATCGAACACCAAGCGAGCAAAGCTCTTTTGTATAAGCTGCGTAAATACAAATAAAAGTAAGCAATGCTCAGTGCTTAGAACTGCAAGTGGCTATTTAACCCTTACTCATAAACAAGTCGAATCGAGTAATGCATTAGATCTAACGGGTCAAATGTTACCCAATTTGTATTTTTAATTCATATAACCTCAAAAGATCAAATTATTCAAATATTCCATTATTATTGAAAATAATATAATGCTTGTAATCACACTTGACATGCTAAGTAGGGGAGGAAATTAAGTTCTTTGGACAAAAAAGTGATCTGGGTCAACACAACCTGATTAATTTTCCTGTTTTCAACCTGATTAATTGTTACCTCAGCCACCCTCCTTCTCCACTGCAGCTGCCTCCCCTCTCATCTTTTTAGCTTCAACCTCCATAGCCTTGGTAAAGTGTCCACTTTTTTGGCTAAAATCTGAAATCAATATGACAATTTAAATAAAAAGTTTTGATGAAAACCCAACATAACAAATATAAAACAAAATGAAAAAAAAAAAAAGATAATAATTAACCTCGATAGCGTCATATTTGTCTTTAATGCTTTGATCTGTTTCATTACCAGCCTTCCTTAAAGCTATCACCTCTTTTTGAAGCAAATCGTACAACAGGCATGCCACGGTATCTTCAGTTTCCGTTTCAGTTCTTGAGGAAACACTCGACTTTTCATCAAGGTTTACTATTTCAATATCCTTGGTTCACGATTGGGCAAGGTTGAAAGTAGGACCGACGCTTCCATCGTCTACCTTCTGTTTTGATGTAACTTGGCAAGTTTTAAATTCCCTAGTTTATATTTTTATTAGATTAAAAAAAACAAAGAAAATGATTTAGCATATCAAACAAAACTAAACAGAAACATAACACACAGATTTCATCAATACCATATACAAAAAAAAAACAATTAAAAAAACACACGTCCTTTTATCAAACACCTTGCCTACACGCCCATCCCAATTTTAACAACCATTATTTACCATAAAATCAGGTGGGTTGCTTGTAACTGAGAAAGCAACTAACAGATTTTCCAATGATCATTACGAACTGCAACTATTTAGTCGTTACCTTGAACCCAATGATTTTCCAGCCAAAATCAAAGGATGTCCGGGGTACTTAGCAGCAGCGTTTCTTACGATATCCGAGTGAAACCCGACAAGTTTTTCGGGCTTTGAAGCGGCCTTTCTTCTACCATTAATGTCTGCCAGACACAGATAGTTACACTTGCACTGAGTGAGAGTTTTAGATAAAACATATGTATGAAAACTCACATGGGTAGTCAAAAGTTACGACTTCGACAGCGTTTAAAGCGTTCGCCAGCAAGTTCTTCCATCTGCATAAAACTCAAGCCGGGTGTTCAATAGAAATCTTGCTGTAAGCAAAAATAAAGATATGTGCATACGTATTGTTGCCCATTCAGTTTGCGGGTCATACTGGGGGAAACAAAAAAGAGAAACGGGTCATTCCTAGGTTTTTCTGTGAGGAAAAAAGAGCATCGCTTCCCGTCGACTTCCTCCGATCACATCATTTTCTACACATTAACTGATATTCGCTAAACAGCAGACAATCTCGAACCACAACCACCATTGGAACCATCACAGTCTCTGATCCATCAAAAGACTTAGCACCAATCACTTACTGGCTATAGCATTCAGAACAAGGTAACATTTCAAATTGCATTATCGAACCTGAAATTCAGTTTCCGACTTTCCGTTACTTTATCTAATTCATAAATTATGATTAAACCTTATAGCCTTTTAGAGTTCATGTGCAGAACAATGTCAGTTGATTTTTCCCTAACAGCTCATATTACTGATCTAAAGATCTATGTAATCTAACTCGGATACTGCTTCACCTTCCTTTCTTACATTGTTGTCAACTTTGGGATTTTTGTTTAATACTACAGTTCTTGTTATTTGTTGTTAGAACTTAGAAACAGGTGCTGCAAGTATGCAGGAAAACTTTGAGAGTTTTTTTAAGTCGACCCGTATCCGTTCTGACCCAAACCCATTCTAACCGAACCAATATAACCCTGTTTAATCAGCCCGTTCTGACCTGACATCCGACCCGCCCCGCCCGCCCCGACCGTTTTTCCAGGTCTAATGAAAATAGAACATTTTTAGGAAATTTAATCAATAAGCCCTAATACCAAAAACAAAAAAAATCTAACTTTATTATCAAACCACCCAGCAATCTTACTATTTGAGGCACATTATACAGAAAAAGCACACTTTACGCCTCTAAAAGTAAACAAGATATCTAATTTCAATAACTTCATGAGTTTAAGAGTCCTATGTGAATAAATTTAGGCATTTTAGGGTAAAAACTGGGGAAAGTGAAGGGTAAAAAAAGGAAACTGAAGAAACACGTAACTAATTTTAAGATTAATTAGTTTAGTTTATGTTCCTATCATGATGGTTAATCTTCTTTAGCTTTCCTGAGCTCTGATTTGATCCAATCTTCCTGCAAAACAGAACACCGTTAGCTCGTTAAGAGGGGAATATGGGGGTTTCCCTCTTAACCAGGCTCCGGCGTGAGAATAAGTATCTGCTTTGAGGAAATAAGTGTGTGTTAAGAGTGAGAGTGGAGACTATGAAATGTTTAAGCTGTGCATGGAGGTCTCTATTTATAGCCGGAGAGGTGTAAGAAGAGATGGGTTGATGGGCATTGGGCCGGAAGGCGACAAGCAAGGAATATCCTCTTTGTCTCACTGGTGTCGACCGTTAGTGCCTTCTAGAGGATCCCAGGAGCTGGTGCAGCCTGATTGGAGCCACGTGTCCTTGTTGTCGGCCATGTTGTCCCTCTGCCATCAGCAGGTAAGTGGAGATCGTGGGGCAGGTGTCGCCGCCCCCTGATTGGTGCCACGTAGGCGTCCTTGTGTACTCTCTGTCTTCTGCACGTCAGACGATCGTGGAGCACGATAGAGCACAGCCTGGAGGATGTTGATTGGCTTAACTTTCTGCCACTTGTACCTTCTGTACTTTCTAAAGTGGCCTCGCGCCTAGAGGTGTACAAATCGGTTTTTTTTTAAAACCGGTTTCGGTTATTAACCGGTTTCGGTTTTTTCACCCAAAATAAAAACCGGTTTTTTTTTATAACCGGTTTTTGAGGTCCAAAACAATAACCGGTATAACCGGTTGGGACTGGTTTTTCCCAAAAAAAAACGGCTTTTTACCGGTTTTAACCGGTTTCTTAATAACCGGTTCGGTTAATAACCGGTTTTTGAAGTCAAGAATAGTAACCGGTATAAAAAAAACCGGCGGTTAAAAAAACCGGTTATAAAAAAACCGGTTAAAAAAAACCGGTTTCGGTTTTTTTTTCCCAACTCCTGCATGACCCTTGCCGGACACGTAATTAGTCTGCGCATGGTTGTAGAGGCTGAGGCTCTTATTCAGAATACTAAGTGTAAAATGTGATGTACTCTCTTGTTTGGACCTCGCGCGAGGTCATGGTTGCTTGAGTATCTCGTTCGGGTCTGAAGAGTGATCAGCTTTGTGAGTAAGGAGTATGGTCCATAGCGCGACCTGATAAAGGTTTGCGCGGCTTTTTGGGACCATACCCCTTCAAGTCCCCCCAGTCCAGTGCTGCACCATGCGCGAAGCAAGTGGTTGGAGCTCTGGACTTAGAAAAAGGAAGTGCTAGATCTTAGTAAATCGCGCGCGTGTAATTGATTGTCAGTTACTATGGCGCGGCTTCTAGGATAGCTTGGTGGTTGTTGCTTTTTGATTCTGTTGCGCAGCATCATGGATGGGTATGCATGCGGCGTAACCTTGGTAGCATGATTCTGGTAGAGGCGCGCGTGTAAGTGTTTGTCAGTTACTACGGCGCGACTACCAGGTTTGTCTGTTGACAATTATCTGTTTTTTAGTATAAGCGCACAGGGTCATTGAATGAGTATGGATGTTGCGCGACCTGGGTAACGTCTGCATGAAGTTTGTAGTCACTTTGAGCAGGAAAAACCTCGAATTTTGAATTCTGACAGGTTGGTGCAAAATGTCGTTGATGGCGACGTTTGAGTTGACCGCTGACATGGCCGTCATCATGTTGTCACTGACGGTTCGCCTTTTGTCAGGCGATTGAAAACCACGCGCGCGTGATAACTGTCACCCAGAGAAACCCATCTTAAGTGCTGAACCAGTAAGAGGTCTGAACCATTAAGAACCTCGTTAAGAGATAAACAAACAACCCCTTAACGTACGATGCTATTTACGTTTATTTATGTATGCAAGTTTATGACACATGTAAATAATAAACCGCATAATACGTAATGTTTAAGTGTGTACCTTATTAAAGTGTAAACAACACTTATTTCAGACTAAGAGCACACATCCACATCATACAAACGATACACACGGGTGTTTTTTGTTAATCTTTTCTTTTTGAACGGTAAATTTGAATCACTAACAGACCACTGAAGTATTATCGTGTCCAGTGGCGGACCCAGGAATTTTTTCATGGGGGTGCGGAAATTTTTTTAAAATTTTAGCCGTCTAGATATATACATAAAAAAAACCGGTTCGGGTCGGGTCATGTAAAAAAAGAACATCAAACTTAAATTTATATAATCATCAAAAACGCGTCAAATATTGTTACAAGCATATTTAAAAAGTCGCCCTACGGGTTTTCATTTTTTGTAAGTACCTCATGTACTTTTTTCCAATTGTTATACCCGTTCAAAACGAATGTGTCTCTATGATCACCAAATTCGGACCTAAACAAGTAACAACATACGCAAAACACACGATCCGATTTTATACTATACTCTAACCATCCCTTGTATTCCTTTCGGTCATACCATTCTTGTTTGAATTTTCTAACTCTTTACCTTGAAACGTTGATGGTGGATATTTAATACCCGTTGGTTGACATGGTCCTCTTAGTAGGTATGCCCTTCTAACATCATCTCGTTGATTCACGTTGTATGATGCTATCGCCTTGCGATCATGAGGATCCGAGGGAAGATCATTCACATCAACAAAATCGGAAGATGATCCAATTTCATCCGCTTTCCTCTTGTTGAGAAATCGCGCCATAACATCTTTACTCATTGTGCCTATTAATCACATACAAAATAAACAATTTAATATTTAATCAACAATCGGAAGATGATCCAAATTCCAATATAAACATTTTATTATTAAATATTAAATTTAACATTTAATAATGAAATCAATTAATCAAGTTGAACCTATGGCTATAAATCAACAGCAAGTCAGCAACCTTTTTTTAATAAACCATTTGCCGACTTGCCGACTGCCGTAACTTTACAACAGCAACTTTATCAATTATCAACATTCAACAAGATAACAACCCTACCAAATTTCAAAAACCTTATCAAAACTCTTGAAGAATAAAATCAAGGAGTGGTACCTGGTCGATCAAAGTCTATCTGCAGGTAACAGGTTGATCCTTCTTCTTTCTTGGTCGCTGCAGCAGAGAGGGGAGGGCGGGAGAGATGAAAGGTCGATTGGCCGATTGGGTTTATTTGGGTAATTGGGTTATGTTTTGTTAATTGATTTTGTTATTTGGGTTGGGTTTTACCATAAACTTATTCAATTGGGCTTGATGTTGGGTTATAGGAATACAAATTTTATTTAAAGAGATTTGTTTACATAATTGGGTCGGGTTTAAATCTGTGTTCACAAATTTTTTTTATATAAATTTCTAACATTTTTTTTCTAAGGGGTGCGGTCAGAATTTTCCAAGGGGTGCGGTCGAAATTTTTCAAGGGGTGCGGTCGGGATTTTTCGCGAAAAATAACACTAAATTTTTTTTTTCAAGGGGTGCGGCCGCCCACCCACGGACATATGTAGGTCCGCCCCTGATCGTGTCACTAGTGAAACCACATGTTCATATCCATATCCACTAGGCAATAATGCATATACACCAATTCAGAAGGATATCCAATAAGGCAAAGTGCTTAAAAGCTTTTAACACACACGCTTAATCCGCACTAAGGTCATTACCCTTTTGACTCCTCCAGGGGCTAGCCTACGAACCCCACACCACGGGGCGCGATGCCCCATTAAAACCCCCATGATTTTAGAGAAACCCCTATGATTTTAGAGGCTTGGCCTCTTAAACCATTAGAGTTTCTTGAAACCAGAATAGTCTTGACCAGGATTTGTGCCCGACGATCAATCACCGCTCGGTGATTCCACATCCCCGAAGGGTTCCCCGATATCGTACCGACCAGCCTAATACTTTATTACAGTTTGGTAAATGGTACTCTAATTATTGATTCAATGATTTTCTTTTGTGGCCAACATGAAAAGATGGGAATACAGCGATGGATGTGAATTTGAATTAACTATAATTAATTATCACCGCTACAATAAACAAAGAAAAAAGTTGGAGTATATTCAAATTATAACAACCTTCCTAAAACCCCTTAACACACCCTATACGTCTTAAAATATACACCGTATACGAAAAATAACCCTAATATACCTTTATATTAATAAAAATCAAATAAAAACAAATATATAATGTTCTCGCGGGGCGCGACCCAGACAAGCCCAGTCTGTCGCGGGCCGCGACAAGGTGACACCATGCTAAACCCTGGTCCGCCACGTGTCCTAACGCGTGTGAAGGCTAGATCGTTGACTCGACCAAGCTAGGCCCTAGCCTAATGGTCTCGCGGGCCGCGAGAGAGGAACAAGGGGGCGTCGCGGGCCGCGAGCCGCCCTATGTCCAGCCTATAAAAGGGGAGCCTTAGGCTCAGTTTCAGTCGTTCAATTCTTTTTCTTTCTCTCTCACTTTAAAAGCAAAGTGTTGCTCGAATAATACCCCCCTAAATAGCGAAGCTCTGCCTCGTTGTAACTATTATAACCCCCGGTTACGTATTAGTTACCCTACACGATCGATCTAGGGCTCTATAACGCATGTCGAGACTCTGCCTGACTCAGTCGTTGGAGTTCTGTCTCGTGTTACACCCGATTGATCTAGGACTCCGTAATGCTTGTCAAGGCTCTGCCTGACTCAGTTCATTGGAGTTCTGTCTCGAGTTGTACGGTTAATGTAATTTGGGTTATCTTACTAACACCTGTGCATTGTTTAATTTTAATACATAATAACCAGGAGATACACCAAGAAGCCTTAGTTTTACCTAAGTGATCAATGTGAGTCATTCTCTTTTTCTACAAAACTGTTTTACCAAAACCTCAAATGTTTTAATCATACTTAATAGTGATTGAGTCTATGTGTTCTACAATTACTGCCGGTATACTGGGGTTTTGTACATTACTTAAAATCCGTTACTATTGGACAAAGAGTTAGCCAATGAGTAACATGACCACAAGTCAGGAATTGACCATACTGAACGAGTAACTGTGTAGATATAAACATTGTAATCGCTCTCAATACTGTGAAGTTATTTAAACTGTTTTGATTAAACTGGGATGCACTCGCCAATATTTCTTGCTGATAAAACCTTTTTAAAACGCGTTTCAGGTAACTTAATGTGAAAGCTATTAGAAGCCAGCTGGAGAGCACTGAAGGCTTAAAGAAGTGGCTATAAAAAGTTACCTAAATAAAAGGAGTTTATGTTTTCAATAAAATAGGGTTTTATCCCTATAAATATATTATTGGTAAAACTTGGGTTTTATCCCATTTGTTTATTATGAAAGTTTGGTGTTTTGAAACTCTGATAACATTTCCTAACTACGGTCCTGATGTCTCATTTCCGCTGCCAAATTAATAAACACCGATACCACCAAATCTGATCTCGCGGCACCCGCTCCCAGGCAGGGGTCGGGGGTTGCGACAGAAGGTGGTATCAGAGCCATAGCCACTGGTTCAATTCAATGAAGTATTCAGCTGACACCAAAATTTTAATCGATTGTGTTAGGAAATAATTTATGTGATTATGTGTATATTATTATTGTGTGTTATCTGACAATTTGTTAGTTTACAGTATGAGTGAGCAAGGTACATCTGACGTTTACCGTCAATTAGTTAGTTCCCCAAAGAATGAAGGAACCTCATCTCAGCCAACTCCCTCAGGTTACTCTGCTGATACTGAGGAAGGAATCTTTGTCTTTAAGACACAATCTGAGGAACCATTTCCTATTAAAAAGAGAGGTTGGTTTAGTAGAGGAGCGCATGAGAAGAGGAAAAGAATGAAGAAATTACAACAACAGAGAGCACTAGCAAAAGCCAATAGAGAAATGAATGCACAAACCCAGGAAGCAGTCAATAGGCCAGTAGGAGAAAAGGAAGTCGATAGGCAATTAGCTGATTTCCACATGTTAGCAACCACCGCAGCAGACCTTAATCTGAACCAAACAGCTGAACCTGAACTTTTACCCTTATTCCCCAGCCAACCAATGAAGCTAGAACCAAACCCAGAAAATCAATTTCCAATCCCAGCATTTGACCCCAATGAGATACCTAGAATCCCCGCACCAGTCCCTCCAGAGTATGATCCATGGTTAGATGATAACAGGTCATATCGGGAATTGTATCCTCAGGAAAAACCAGTGCTCGTAACAAATCCTATAGCTCAATATACTAACCTGAATCCTTTAGACTCACTCTGGAACAGTGATTGGTATATGCAGAATGTGATAAGCACCCCATACCCATACGGAGAACCCATACCACGATACCTTGATCCAGTGCCAGCACCACTACCACCCATGAGCGAATAAAATGTGCAGGAAATTTGATGCTATGGCGAAGAATTAGTCGAGGAAGGGAATAGAATCCGACAGATAGGAGAGAAACTCGTCTGGAAATATGACGAGCGTGAACAACAGTTTTAGACAAGCCAGCCACTAATATAATATAATATATGTGTGTAAGTTGATGAAAAAAACCCACAATCCACTAGAATAGATAACCTAATACATATCGATGCATAAGTCACTAGTGTATTTTATTTTGTAGTATGTAATCGATGCATATATATATATATATATATATATATATATATATATATATATATATAAAGAGTAAGTCACAATGCTCGACGTTTTTGATATACCTGCTTGTGTGATTGTTTGTATTAAATCTTATTCTGTGATATTAATACCTGATAAATGTTTACAATTCTGATGGATAACGAAGTAAATCAGGAAAATCAGAATAATGATAATAACCAAGTAGATAACAGTGCCATCCAACGTATAGTAGCACAAGGAATTATAGACGCTATGCCGTATATTATCAAGACCGTTAAAGAAACAGAAAATAATAAACCTGAAAATGTAAGTAAACGCCAACACACTGAGCCAAGTCATAGTGTAAACAATAACGGACCAATAATCCAAGCTCCAATTCCTAAAAGAAGAAGAACTGCTTCTTACGGTTGTTCTTATAAAGAATTCTGGTCTTGCAAACCAATAGAATTCTCAGGCAATAAAGGAGCCATTGCAGCCTTACGCTGGATAGAAAAGACAGAAGCAGTCTTAAAAATAAGTAAATGTGCAGAAGAAGATAAGATTATGTTTGCTTCTAATCTTTTTAAGAATGCAGCCTTAGAATGGTGGAATACTATTCTCCAGTCTATGGGAAGTGACAAAACTTATAATATGGAGTGGACCAACTTTAAGGAAATAGTTGAAAGGAAATTATGTCCTCCTCATAAAAAGAACAGATTGCCAATAAGTTTTTAAATCTTAAAATGACTGGAATAGACTGCAAGGGTTACACTACCATATTTTTCGAATATGCTAGGATAGTCTCAACCTTAGCCTCACCAGAACCAGTATTAATCTCTCGTTACATTTGGGAATTAATCAGTGAGATCAGACATGTAGTTAAGGTAGCTAGACCTCAAACCATAGAAGAAGCAGTAGAACTAGCCAACACCCTGACTGATGAATTGGTACGTACACAAGAGGAAACCCAGAGAAAGAACCTAGCCCAAAAGCTTACCCAAGAATTTCATTACGGAAATACCTACCGTGGAAAAGGTACAGGTTCTACCTCTGCACCTTACTACAAGTATTGCAAGAGGAAGCACTCCGGAAGATGCTCCATATACTGCAACTTTCTCCAAATATCGGGACACGAGGAAGAAGGCTGTAGGAAGAAAGCTAGCAATAAGCTATGCTTCAATTGTGGAGAAGCTGGTCATATCAAACCAAACTGCCCGAAACTAGCTCTAGCAATAACCAGCAAAGCTATAGCAACTGAAGGACCCAAGAAGAATGCCAGAGCATTCGTTCTGACAGCTGAGGAAAACAAGATGATCCCGGATGTGATCGTCGGTACGTTTTTAGTTAATGACATTTTTGCTAAGGTATTATTTGACTCTGGTGCAAACCAAAGTTTTATCAATACTTATTTCTACAAACTTCTCAATCAACTATTAGCTAAACTTCAACAAGACTGTCTGGTGGAGACGGCCAATGGAGAATCCATTAAGATAAGTGAAGTCTTGCAGGGAGCAAGAATAGAAATTCTAAACCATAATTTTATTGCTAATCTTTACCCAATGAATCTAGCAGGATTCGATGTTGTATTAGGAATGGATTGGTTGGTAGCCAATCATGCTAATATTTTATGTGATCAAAAGTCAGTACAAGTAAGTACACCAAAAGGTGAAACAATCATAATTACAGGAGATAAGCCAACCAGGTCAACAAAATTCATCTCTGTGATGAATGCTGCAAGTTATGCAAGGAAAGGAGGAATAGTTTATATAATTTCCATAATCATTAACACTAAAGGAAAAGAATTAAAAAATATTCCCGTAGTATCTAAATTCTCAGATGTTTTTCCAGAAGAGTTGCCTGGATTACCACCAGATCGAGAGGTTGAATTTAGAATTCACCTAATACCAGGAACGACACCAATTTCCAAAGTACCTTACCGGTTAGCACCAACGGAAATGTAGGAACCGAAGAAACAATTGGACGAATTGCTTGACAAAGGTTTTATATAGCCTAGTTCATCACCGTGGGGAGCACCGGTGTTATTTGTCAAAAAGAAGGACGGATCAATGCCTATGTGCATTGATTACAGAGAATTGAACAAGGTTACAATTAAAAATCAGTACCCACTACCAAGAATCGATGATTTATTCGATCAACTTCAAGGAGCTCGATTCTTTTCTAAGATCGACTTACACTCAGGATATCATCAATTGAAAGTACAAGAAGAGGACATTCCTAAAACTGCATTTAGAACAAGGTACGGTCATTATGAATTTACAGTCATGCCATTTGGTTTAACCAATGCCCCAGCTGCATTTATGGACATGATGAACAGGATATGTAAACCATACCTGGATAAATTCATAATTGTCTTTATAGATGATATTCTAATTTACTCTAAAAGTAAAGAGGAACATGCAGCGCATCTACATACACTGTTGACATTATTGAGAAAAGAAAAGCTTTATGCTAAATTCTCAAAATGCGAATTCTGGTTACAAGAAGTACAATTCCTTGGACATTTGGTTAATCAAGAAGGAATTCATGTGGATCCCACAAAGATCGAGGTGATTACCAAATGGAAAGTCCCTGAATCACCAACGGAAGTACGAAGTTTTCTTGGATTAGCATGATATTATAGACGATTTATTCAAGACTTCTCTAGAATAGCCATTCCATTAACCAAACTGACTTGCAAATCAGTTAAGTTTGAATGGGGACCAAGACAGGAAGAAGCCTTTAAGATTCTTAAGCAAAGGTTAACCAACGCACCTATACTCACTTTACCAGAAGGAACTGAAGACTTGATAGTATATTGTGACGCGTCTAAGTTAGGATACGGATGTATATTGATGCAACGTCAAAATGTTATAGCTTATGCCTCTAGACAGCTTAAGAAATATGAAGAGAATTATACAACCCATGATCTAGAGTTAGGAGCCATAATTTTTGCCCTTAAGATTTGGAGACACTATCTTTACGGTAGTAAGTTTGTTATTTTCACAGATCATAAGAGTTTAAGATATGTTTTTTGGCAAAAGGAATTAAATATGAGACAGAGATGCTGGATGGAGATTCTTAGTGATTATGATTGTGATATCCAGTATCTTGAAGGAAAGGCTAATGTAGTAGCTGATGCTTTAAGTCGAAAGTATCATGAAAAGCCAAAAAGGGTTAGCTCTCTCAGATTAAATCTGCAGATAGATTTAAATGAGCAAATTAGAAAGATACAAGAAACAATAATCAAGGAAGATACTGAAGGTTTAAAAGGAATGATTAAGGAATTAGAACAAGGAACAAATGGAATTTGGAGATTCCATAAAGAAAGAATGTGGATACCTAAACAAGGAAACCTACGCCACAGAATTCTAGAAGAAGCTCATAAGTCTAAATATACGATACATCCCGGTTGTGATAAGATGTATCAAGATTTAAGAAAGAATTTCTGGTGGATAGGAATGAAAAAGGATATAGCAAACTATGTTGCAAAATGTTTGACATGTTCTCAGGTTAAAGCTGAGCATCAGAAACCCTCAGGATTATTACAGCAACTAGAAATGCCAATATGGAAATGGGAATTAATAACAATGGACTTTGTTACCAAATTACCCAAGACAAGAAAAGGAAATGATACAATCTGGGTGATTGTAGACAGATTGACCAAATCTGCTCATTTCTTACCTATGAAGGAAACTTTCAATATGGAACAGTTAGCCAAGTTGTATTTAAATGAAATAGTTTCATTACATAGAATTCCTTTATCTATCGTATCTGATAGAGACAGCCGTTTTACATCTCATTTTTGGATAAGTTTCCAAAAAGCAATGGGAACCAGGATAAATCTAAACACCGCTTATCATTCTCAAACGGACGGACAAAGCGAAAGGACAATACATACAATGGAAGATATGCTTAGAGATTTCGGAGGAAATTGGGACGATCACTTACCATTGATTGAATTTTCCTACAATAACAACTATCATACCAGCATCAATGCTGCACCGTTTGAAGCACTTTATGGACGCAAGTCCCGAATTCCAGTCTGTTGGGCAGAAATTGGAGAAAAGCAATTATCCGGACCATAAATAGTGCAAGAAACAACGGATAAGATTATTCAAGTCAAGGAAAGACTAAAAGCAGCACGAGATCGTCAAAAGAGTTATGCAGATAACAGACGAAAACCATTGGAATTTCAAGTTGGAGATAAGGTATTATTAAAAGTTACTCCATGGAAAGGAGTGGTCGGATTCGTTAAAAGAGGAAAACTAAGCCCAAGGTATGTTGAACCTTTTGAAATTATCAAAAGAATAGGACCGGTAGCTTATCAGCTACAACTGCCAGAAGAAATGGCAGGAATACATGATGTGTTTCATGTATGCAATCTCAAGAGATGCTTAGAAGATGAATCATTAGTGGTACCTCTTCAGGACATAGGGGTAAATGAGAAACTTAAGTTTGTAGAGAAACCCCTACAGATTGAAGACAGAAAGATCAAGAATCTTAAACACAAGAGATTAGCTCTAGTGAAAGTAAAATGAGATTCCAAGAAAGGACCAGAATACACTTGGGAGCTAGAGTCAAAGATGCAAAGAAAATATCCACACCTATTCCAGTAGATCTCGAGGACAAGATTTAAATCAAGGTGGGGAGGACATAACAACCTTCCTAAAACCCCTTAACACACCCTATACGTCTTAAAATATACCCCGTATACGAAAAATAACCCTAATATACATTTATATTAATAAAAATCAAATAAAAACAAATATATAATGTTCTTGCGGGGCGTGACCTAGACAAGCCCAGTCTGTCGCGGGCCACGACAAGGTGACACCAGGCTAAACCCTGGTCCGCCACGTGTCCTAACGCGTGTGAAGGCTAGATCGTTGACTTGACCAAGCTAGCCCTAGCCTAGTGGTCTCGCGGGCCGCGAGAGAGGAACAAGGGGGCGTCGCGGGCCGCGAGCCGCCCTTTGTCCAGCCTATAAAAGGGGGGCCTCAGGCTCAGTCGTTCAATTCTTTTTCTTTCTCTGTCACTTTAAAAGCAAAGTGTTGCTCGAATAATACCCCCTAAATAGCGAAGCTCTGCCTCGTTGTAACTATTATAACCCCCGGTTACGTATTAGTTACCCTACACGATCGATCTAGGGCTCCGTAACGCATGTCGAGGCTCTGCCTGACTCAGTCGTTGGAGTTCTGTCTCGTGTTACACCCGATTGATCTAGGACTCCGTAATGCATGTCAAGGCTCTGCTTGACTCGGTTCATTGGAGTCCTGTCTCGAGTTGTACGATTAATGTAATTTGGGTTATCTTACTAACACATGTGCATTGTTTAATTTTAATAGATAATAACCAGGAGATACACCAGCAAGCCTTAGTTTTACCTAAGTGATCAATGTGAGTCATTCTCTTTTTCTACCAAACTGTTTTACCAAAAACTCAAATGTTTTAATCATACTTAACAATGATTGAGTCTATGTGTTCTACAATTACTGCCGGTATGCTGGGGTTTTGTACATTACTTAAAATCTGTTACTATTGGACAAAGAGTTAGCCAATGAGTAACATGACCACAAGTTAGGAATTGACCATACTGAACGAGTAACTGTGTAGATATAAACATTGTAATCGCTCTCAATACTGTGAAGTTATTTAAACTGTTTTGATTAAACTGGGATGCACTCGCCAATATTTCTTGCTGATAAAACCTTTTTAAAACGCGTTTCAGGTAACTTAATGTGAAAGCTATTAGAAGCCAGCTGGAGAGCACTGAAGGCTTAAAGAAGTGGCTTTAAAAAGTTACCTAAATAAAAGGAGTTTATGTTTTCAATAAAATAGGGTTTTAATAAACACCGATACCACCAAATCTGATCTCGCGGCACCCGCTCCCAGGCAGGGGCCGGGGGTTGCGACACAAATGCATCAACCTTGAAGATTATTTTGTTATTAAGGATAACATGTAAAGATGCATAGGCAGGCTTGTCATATCGCATAGAACAAAAAAAATGCATAGGGAGGCTTGTCATATCGAAAAAAAAGTTGCTCCCTGAAATCTTCATTGTTGAAATCGTTATCGATGACAAGGAGTTGAGAGGAGGTCACATCCAACTGCAAAATAGCATTGTGTGAGCGCAAACCGAAGGACTAATATGCCCATATTATTTTCTTTTGGTCATACCTGGTTAATAACCGGTAGAACATTAACCGGTTAGTGGTAAATTATAACCACTGGTTATAGGGATTTAGTATTGGAACTGGTTAGTAACTCTGGTAGACCAGTTAACCGGAAGAACCCCGAAAAATTCAAAACAAAAGGAATTACCGGCTTAATAATCGAGAATAACCAGTTATTAACCGAACCAGTTAAAGCAATAACCGGTTAAAGCAAAAAAAATTGAAATTAACCGGCTAAACCAGGTATGAAAATTAACCGGTTTATGCAACTCTAATGCATAATAAAAAAATTGCCAATGTTGACCAATTAGTCAACCCACCCTTTTTTCCACCACTAAACTTTAGTAATATGTTCTGATCAAAATTAGAAAACTATAACCATGATGGCCAATGCTCAAAATGGCAGCAAATAGGTCGAGTGGGTCAAAGGGGTCGAAACTTAAAAGTCATCCATAAAGTATTATAATGCATAAAACAATCTAAAGTCTAAACTACTTTATTATTCAACCCATCCTTCGCCAACACCAAATTTTAGTGGGATATTTTGATTAAAAAAATGTAGAACTATAGACAACGGATGAGTAAAAACCTTCCAGTCAATGCCTTCGATATTTTGGCCCATTTGTTTCCATGCACACGGTGTGCATTTTGCAGGGTCTAAGCATCCCTTTTTATATCTGGATTCGGGTTGTGGGAGTTTTACGAAACTTTCGCGTAAGTCAGCCTGGTTACCAAGTTGTTGATAGAGAGTCATGTATTCATCTCCTGTAATGGTTGTATTGAACTCAAGACATCCTGGTTTAGGCGGATAGGATTAATTGTTGAATTGGGATTAACGGAACCGTAAGGTTTTGTGTAAATTCATCTACCCATCACAAGGTTATGCGTAAATGTCCAGTTGTGGTTACATGTTACATCAACTTGTTTTTCTGGTGATACAAAGGTTTGTTATTTTTTTTAATAGAACAGTGTAGTTTGGATGTGGTGCTCAAAGACGTGATAATTTGAAATTGAAAAGACAGGTCTTAAAAAGATAAACATTATTGAGTTCTTCACTATTGAGTTAAAACACACGTCTTAAAACAATTAGGACGTATTCATATAGAGGTTGTTCATTTGGTGTTACGAGGGCTGCATGTGTCGATGATCTCGTGTATATTGGTTGACCACCATTCATCATCTTCCAAATCGTCGTTGTTTTTTTCCTGGTCAACGCGTTTGTTTTCCGGTTCAGAGTTTGTAGCAATAGCTCCCTGATTCTTGTTTGTTTGTTTTGTTGGGTTGTTTGTCGACATTGCTGAAATGAGATTTTGTTTGTTAATGAAAATGATGTTGACAATGTAAACGTAATTGATTTGTAAAAGTTGAATATGTTTTCGGGTACCTGATGTGGTTGTTTTAACGTGCTTTATTGGGGAATCCGCTTGCGGGTCATACTCACTGAGTGATGGTTTCGTTACAGCTGGTGTTTTCCTTTTCTTATTATGCTTGACTGGTGGGGCAGTTTCTGTTTCATGGGGATGTGCGTTTTATGAACGTTAAAATGTGGCATAGAAATAATTTGTGTGTAATTTGTTTTGAAGTGTGGTTGGTGGTGTTGACGTACCGGGATGTGTTGGTTCCTGAAAAAGAGAATAATCGTTATCACCAACTGAGGCCATGATTTTCATCGTAACTGGCCAGACGTAACAGTGAGCAGCCGTAACAATATGACCCATTTCAGTTTTCTTTTAGACGAAAATAATCCACTGGTTTCCTTACCATTGTTGCCCAGTGAGACAAGTCGAAAACAATAGTAAGCCCATTACAGTCCACCATATTTTGGTAAAGTCGAAACGAACCAATATACGTAAATGTGAGTTAGGATTGGCGTTACTCCATAACACATGGCGTATGCGCAATGTTAGATGATTTTTAAATGAAAATAGTAAAAGATTGTTGTTCAAATTTCAAAGCATAAAAATGTCTTGGGCTGTCTATTGGGTATTGTTGGATGTCCTGAAATTGGCCAGTTTGTTAATTTTGTATTGGATTTGAATAAAGTTTACCAGGTATTTTATCTGTATTCTCCTCTTAAGAAAGAAGATTCTGCACCACCGCAATCAGTCAATGGCATTTAATTTTTGTATTTTTTAAATCCATATTTTCAAAGACAAGTCACACGCCATTGTTGTTTAAGTATCCATACTTTAATAGTCAAAGACGTATACAGATAAGAGAGTTTGGAAAGTATATTAAATAGAATATTATTGAATCCATCACTCATCAATGTAATGGGAACATTATTTAACGAAACATAAGTAATAATTCAGAAAGTTTAATGCTACCAAGGTTGGATATTCATACATCTGAATAATCCGATGTATTAGCATGCGGGGAAAAGAAACACGGTTTTGATGATGTGCGGGCTGATTTAAATGAGTTGGCGACACAAGCGTCTGAGTGAAGATTGCCCCTATGTCTCCTTGAAACCAATTCCTTGCGTAGAAACGGTCCAACGGGTTGCCTTCTGTTGGGAATTCATAGAGCTTTGTTGGGCCACTCATAAGATACCACGTTCCGTTTGTCATGAAGTGTGTAAATGTCACCCATGTTGAGAATGGTATGCGAGTCACCGGTGGTGTTGAGAAGACGTTGTACCAGCGATCGTCGTTAAGTGTCCATAAGTCTTCTTTTTTTTAGTCCCGCCACTTGTAGTCATTAGAAGCATTTGTAGTGAGTGTTGTACATTTGCCAAAACCCCCTCATAAACGGATGTCGGTGGAACTGGGGGAATGGTATCTCGATAATCTTCTCGGTGATTGTATTGAATGCAATAACGACGTTTATAAACACATCCCAAGATTCTGAGATTGTGAAGTACAAAGTGTCTCCACATAAAGTCCCATGCGACCAAATGAACATACGTGTTGCATATTCGGGTTTTGTGTCGAAAGGTATTTGTCTCCAGGTTCCAAAACGCCTTGAGTAGATCTGTGCTGTAGTCACAGCTGTTGTTTTCTTTATATGAAATACGCTGTAGTCGTCCGCCGGCCCTTTGTATAGACCAATCGCATCCGTGGCGTTTTTATAGAGTCCTTGGCCGGTAGGGGTGGAAAGAAGCTTGTACTTGCCTGTGGTTGGGTTCCAGAGCACTAAGTCATTGGTCGGTTGCAAACTTATACAAAGCAAACCATCCAGGTGGGCTAATGTTGCGATGCCCTTAAGACTGGGTGGGAATGGGAATTGAATGTTAGTCGGGGTCCCATAATCAGCAGTTTTAAAGTCCATTGGGTAAACGGAGCAAATCAATAGACGGGTTAACAATGTTTTTTGATTACATGGAAGTAGCGAGCGGGAGCAAAGTGCTTTTTCGAATGCGCGCGTCGATAGTAATGCACACCAGTCCTTGCAGACACTCTTACACCTGGTGGCTTCCTTGGCTGGTAGACGTGTTAGTATTCCAAAAACAATGACTTCATCACCTAAAGACATGGGTGGGTAGCAAAGTAGGATAGTGTAACACCTCGAAAATTTCGGGTTCAATAATAAAAAGACACGTGTCATGTAAGACAAAACGAGTTGTAAACCCGGATTAAATAAAGATGTTTCGGCATGATTTGAAGTGGCGTCATGTTAAATTTTTACCTCTGAACGACCTCAATTATAAATCCCAAGACCCGATTAAAAGTTATACACATCTTTTATGCCCTCAATTCAGGGAATTATTGTCAATAAAGGAATTGCAAAAGCATGATATGATCCCACGAAGAAAAAGAATGGAAACCCTTTGTTTTCGGGTCTTGTTTTGGATTCAAAGCAAACAAACCCAAAGTGGTAGGGTTTAGAACTGTTCAAGGCACAATTGGAAGGCCCCTAACTGAGAAAATAATGTCCACAATTCGTTTATACCACTTGCCCTTTCAAAACACCAAAGATCAGCAGCTTTTTGGGCCTGATGATTTGTTACGCACCGTAACAAATAATTGTTACGGTGCGCAACAATTACCCAGCAACCAGAAAACCTTCAGCAGCCTGTTTTTCGCGATTTTAACCCATCTAGCCGGTTTTTCTCACATGTGGTCGACCCCTAAAATGTTCCTAGACCCTAGGGACATGTGTAAACGAATTGTGGTCATTGGTAGCCTTTGTTGTCAACAATTCATGGTGCTTAAAGACCTATATAAAGCCTCCTTGTGCAACCATTCTTCTCACTCACTTCTCCTGCATTTTTGGATCACTTCTGGAGCTCCAACCTTCTCTAAAGTGTTCTCTAATTAAACTTAGGACCTTTGTAAGTTGCCTAACCTTTTCTAGTTAATTTTAGCTTAGTTAATTAGCTAAAAGTCAAACCGACGTAATTACGGTTTGACTTCAAGATTAGTCAATAATGGCTCAGTCAATTCTCGAATCAAAGGTAGATTTAAGATGGTATTTATGTGGGTAATAAAACCTCAAAAGGGTTTCCCCTGATCATCACTCTAACCAGGTCAAAAGTCGGGTCAAACCTTTACTTAAAAAGTCAACAGGAAGTCTAAAATACCATTTATGCATAATTAACATTGTAGATCATATACAACCTGTTGGGTCATTGTTATAACTTAGTAATAAGTGTAAGAACATGTCTAAACATGTTCTACCCGACAATTTCCTGTTTAGACCCGGTTCGGAACCGAAAGTCACATAGTTTGACTTTCACTTTGACTTTCAGTTCTGACCCGTTTAGGCATGTTTTAGAAATGCCTCAGAGCTTTAATTGGATTAGGTTACATGTTAGAACAACCCTCTGTGATTATACACCTTGGTTCATTAGTTATCCAATTAATATGCATATTTCCGTTAATTGCTCATATGTTGACCGTTATGCCCTTATTGCCTTAAAACATGATTTATGAAAATGTAAAAGTGTAGAAACCTTAGTTACTAATATATAAAATTGTATGCAAAGTTTGACATCAGTTTGACTTATAGATTAAGAGTTATGCTCAATATCGCAAAATTTAAGCTTTATGTTAATAAAACGGCGTAATTAGCGTATAGCCTAGTTAAGCCTACTTTTTGGTATCAAACTTAATACCCACTGATATAATATATTATTTTGGGATTTTTAAAGATTTTTAATTAATTTTAGGCTGAGCATAACTAGTAGTCGTAGGCTTAATCCGGTAATTGTCTGTTTTGCCCTTACGGGCCATAAAATGAGTTTTACATATCTAAACGACTCCAAACCTTTTGCTACTGATCACATATGTTAAATAAATTATTTTAAGCCTTCTATAAATATAAAAATATCAGATTTAAGTATCGAACCCGGAAATGGCCTTTAATCGCCTTATTTAGCGTTTTTAACGCATAGTATGTTTTAAAATCATATTGAACATACCCGGGTTGATACCTACTGATATATAAGGCAAATTATGATATTTTAACAGTAAGAAAAGGTTGATTAACTCAGACTTCGTTTTTGAGCTTTTCGGCTTATGTGAAATTACCAAAATACCCCTACGGGGCATAGTTTGGTTAAAAATGATAAATTTCACATATATGCTTTAGCTTACTGTTATAACTCATCAAATTGAGTATGTTTATTGTTTACATCAGACCTGTAACTCAGTTAAACATCTAAACGCTTTTACAAACTTTAAAATGACCAAACTACCCCTACGAGGCATAGTTTGTGTTTAAATTAGTTCGGGGCATAATGAAAGACATCCTACTGATGTCCCAACATATTTGAAGCATATTAACTTAGGAAACCTGTATATGGCTCTTACGGATACCCGTTATGCTTATTACGCGTTCGGTTCGGTTTATGTAACAAGTTTACATAAATTAGCCGAAACGGGTCAAACCTTATCGGTTTTATCTCAAAATCCAGAATGTGTTTAGTTTACCCATATTATACAAGTCTCCATACTTGTCGGGTCTAAATCACATCCTATTATGGTTTTCGCTTAATCATGCGTTTTGAACCGTAAACCTTTCCTTAAAACTAACCGGTCTAAGTTACGACTTAAATAAGACCCGTTAGGAATTTAATAGGTTAATAAAACCTTCGTTCCAGATTAAGAGCCCCAGTAGAAGTACTTGTGCTTGCTGATTAAGATATACGGCTGAGTGTAAATTGCATTGCTAGCTCAGGTAAATACTTTTAACTTATTTTCCCTTATACGGGCTTGGGATACGGTATTATAAAAATACCGCTTGGTCGGGTGTAGAAACCTTTTAATCGGAGATGATTAAATTGCATAATCCCGTTTTAATCTGTATTGATTGATAACAAATAACATTGGGGGTTAATGACCGTGTCCTGGATATCCTTGGCTCATTTTAAAAAGTGAATGGCCACGACGTAAGCACAAGGTGTAGGCAAAACACCTCCTGTTGCATATGTATAACGTATACTCACTCGTAAGGGTATCTTCTTGTGAGATTATATTTGTGGTGTGTCGATTAATCTTGTCCGGCTTGTATTGTATAATCACCGGCCCTAAATGTTGGACAACCATGTAAATCGGATACAAGATTTTTATTAATAAAATTGTCCCAAGTATAAAAGATTAATTTTGCCTCTGTGCATTTTAATCAATGTGTCAAGATATTTTGTGCCGTTTGCACTCGAATCACTTTTCAAACTCTTTTTCCAAAATGAGTCAGTTAATTGTATTTACCAGTGTAAACTGACGTATTTTCCAAAAGGTTAAGTGACAGGTACTATGCGTAATTGGCTGGGAGCTCAGGGCGTCACTAGGGAATCTTGCAAGTTCTAGATGCCTAAAGTCTGTTGAACAGTTTTCTTTTATTGATCCGCCTGTGGATCCTTTACCTTCCGTTATAATACTTTGACATTACTTATATTCGGAATGTAATATATTTATCTTTTGCTTCCGCTGTGCATTATTATATTGTGTTGTTTGACTATTATGTTGCCAACCATGTCACGATACTCCCCCACCGGGCCCACCGGTGACAGGTGGAAAAATCGGGGTGTGACAGATAGCAAAGTAGTTATCAGTGGGAGGAGGTCGTAAGTACGATGCGCAAGCAAGTTGCGAATAAAACGTAATGTTTTTCAAGTTTAGGAATTCTTAAAAGCCAACAGAATAAAAGTGACAAAGAAACTTATGGTCTCCTAAGTTGTTATAAATAAGATTTTAAGCATCCATACAAAACCCTCCCACGGCAAAATTTAATTTTGTTATCAGCTATCATAATAATATATGCTTCAGTTGACATTCAAAGCATATATTTTGGATATCAAACACAAAACCACCAAATTTATACAACTGATGGATATTTTTTGTCTCTTAAATTGAGAATTAAGTAGGGTTTGAAGCATATGGTGGTCAACCATCAATCCATCATCATTTTTATCAAACTCACAAATCACTTATATTTTCTTTTTTATGCTGTTGTGACATGTGGTAAATAAATGTTAATGAAATATGAAAGAGACAGTAGTAACTTAACCGGGACTTCAGTATTTTTACAGGTAGTTGATTTTGTTGTGCTGAGGAAAATCGACCCGTCAAACATTTTAAGTCGTCACAGGGTCCGTTTGCATGTTGTATTGGTTACATACAACTATGCAAGTAGGTCCCACATATGCAAGAATCCTAAATAGCAACCGGTGGTTATGGTCCTAAAAATGCATAAAAACCGGGTGACCCAATTTAATTTAAAACTGTCATATGACCCAAACATTAGTACTTTCTTCCAATTGTTCGCCAAGATTGTTGTCTAAATTGTTAGTATGCAACATAAGTGAACAGTAATTATTGAAATATATATATTTTACATGTTGAGTCAACTGTATATACTGAAATTAGAGATATTTACGGTCCGGTTCAGTTGTGTTTTATGCGTTTTACGGTCTGGTTCAGCCTTTTTTATGCATTTTTTGGTGGAACCAGTAAGTACGGTTTTTGGTAAAAGTAAGGGAAAGCAGCCGGTAAATCAAGTCATGAATTTGCAGAGAACGAAAATAGGAGAGAATTGGCAACTGATAAACGGGGATTCCGGACGCCGCAGTGTGAAGTGAGAAGCCTGCGCGGACCTGTTCAAAATTGAGAAACTTAGAATGTGTTTCTTTGAATTACCGATGAAGTGGTTTAACAAAATTGGGTAATCAAACCTGAGAATATGGAAGTGAAATCGCAAATGAGCAGACAATTGATGTGAGGGCTCCATGTTAAATAATTGGGGGTTTCCAAACGATGGTGGGAATTAAATTAATGTCGTCAATTAGTTACTGGCCTTCAATATTTGATCCGAATCATCAGTAATGAATGAAGGAGGAAATACGAAACAATTGAATCTTGTGATTGGGATGATTTTCCCTGAGTAACGTACAAAACAATTGAATGGGGTGATTGGAATGGACGAAATATTGAATGGGGTTAAGGGTGGGCTTGAGTTCGTGAATTGAGGTGTGGATTATAAACATTAGGTTAGGTTGATAGAGAACCACGTTGTTTTTACAGGGGTTTTATTTTAGTGGGAGGATTTAGTTGTTTAGTATTTATTATAAAAGATAAATGATGTATTTAAGTATAAGTTTTATTTGAGTGCAAGTGAATTTCAATGTAGTAGCGAACGGTATGAATACCAATACCAATTAAGTTTTATTTGACCGCACTTGAAGGTGAATGTAGCATTGAACTTTTTCGGAACCGATTCAAACCGGGCGGTTATACCGGTTGACTATTTTTTGGACTTTTTTTAGGTGATGTTGGTTTTTTATGACATGATAGGGTTAATTAGTGATCTCGGTTGTTATTTGTTTGAATGTGCAAGGAGGGTGGTTTGGAAGTGGGCGGTTTTAGCGGTTGAATATTTTTTGGTGTTTTTTTTATTTGAAGTTCTATTTTTATGACGGTATAGTGTTAATTAGTGATGCCGGTGTGACCATGTAATAGAACACAGGTGAAGTGGTTAAACAGTTTCAAATCCTATCTGCGGCTGATTCAAAAACTGGTTATTAAAACGTTGGTAATATTAGAGTATGTATAGTAGTATGTGTTTATTTTTTTAAGATGTTCATTTTTTATTTTATTTTAATTTTTTGTGTTTGTGAACGGGTCTGGTTTTGGAAAATTTAAAATTCTTTTTTTTGTTATAGTGTGAATTAATGATCCGGGTGTGACCATTTAACAGAACGCGGCTGAACCGGTTAAACCGTTTGAAAGCCTTGCTGGGTAGAATTTAAAAACCGGTTATTAAAACGTTCATAATATTAGAGTATGTATAGTTCTGTGTGTTTTGTTTTTTAAGTTTAACCTTCTTCGAGCGAGACGCGTAGATGACGTAATGGAGTGATCAGTTTCGTGTCGTTTGTGGTCTACAAAAGTATTGGTATTTTGTGGCCAGTGTTTTCGGGTTCTCCTTTCAGGGTGATGTTATAGGCAGTTATTTGTTTCTTGTTTAGGGGAGTGTTTGAATGGGCAAGGAGGTGGTTGAATTAAGAGAGGAGGCACGATGATTCTCCTATAAGGATTTGATGTTGCTGGATGGATGCGGTAGTTATCTTGAAAGGGAATATGTTGGTTCATGTAACGTGCAAGATCCGTAAGATTAAAAGAATTTAAAAACCATATGTACATTAGATCTCCATATGTGAATCGACTGAATCATGAATTTCCACACCAAAATTCTGGTGATGGTGCATTTTGCAGCCAGGCATTTTGTGTTTCCATCGTTCATGTTTGTTTTCATCCCACGTATTTCGTGTAAAAATAAGTGTTTGGTTAGTCATTTTCCAAGCATCAACTGGAGCCATCTCACCACCTTCGAAGGGAAATTGTTCCCGGTTTCATGAACTGCGAGTCTAGCCATCACTGCACCGGCCGTTTGTTGGTCAAAACCGGCAGTGATTTCCGGTGCACCACCACTAAGCCACCGTCTAGCTGCCGACGTTACCCGCTTTTGAATTCCCATCTTTCCGTGTCGGTATTTTGTTATAAACTGTATAAAAAATGTGGTCCCGGCTGCGGTCTTTGTTTTTCAGTTACTTGAGAAAAGAACGCGATGCACGTTTGAAGAAACACTAACTAAATGGTCGGAACCGAGATAGCTAGGGGGTTTGAATCCGCATAAAAGGTTAGCTCTCTCTCGATTGATTCAGTTGCAAGGGAATTCCATCTCCGGTGATTCTGCAAAAAAGAACACCGTTAGCCTCGCCAAGGGGAGAAGAGGGTTCTCTCCTTGACCCGACTCCGGCGTGAGAATAAGTATTGGTATCGGAGAAGATAAGTATTTGAGGAGTGAGAGTAATCTGAGTTTATACCTGAACAGTTCTCTTATTTATAACCGGGAGTTTGGGAGGGAAAACCTGTTATTGAAAAGATAACGGAAAATGCTTAACGCCGTAGCGGTTATTTTTCTTCCGTTTGAGTTCTTTGATCTGACGTCAATTAGCTTCGATCCGATGTGAATGCACACGGATCGTGGTTTGATCTGTGGCTGGGGAATCGCCACGTGGAAAGTGATTAATTGGAGATTACTCTCCAATTGCATGCCTTTGTTATAATTCCAGGGTTGTCTGTGATGATGACACGTGTCCAGGCGGTTATAACCGTCTGGGTGGTGCATGATTGTATTCTTTCTAGAAGATTACTGCTGCAATCCAGTGTGATACCTTACTGTGTGGACACAGACAAATAAACCCCAAGCCTGGGTAAAATAATATCTAAGTCTGGTCGTTGTGGCGGAAGTATTGGACAAAGGCTTTTTAATCCTTTGTGGAATGGGAGAAGGCGCAAGGATTTATGTTATCCTTTGGGCGCGCGACTGTAAGTTACTGATTTCTTTGTTCCTTTAGTAGGACCAGTGCGCGGCCGCGCAAGGTCAAAAGGCTAGAAAGGTTAGTTTGTGGTATGGTCCAAATCCTTTTTTATGAGGTTTTTGGGACCTTACCCCTTCAAGTCCCCCTAGTCTAGTGTTGTACTTATGCAAATAAGTGGAGCACTGGACTTATGAGAGGGAAATGTTTTTTGGGCGCGTTAAAATAAGAAAGCTTCTATGAGAAGGTTTATCCTGTTGGAAAAAGGAAAAAATCTTTGTAATCATGCTCTGACACGTGATGACGTCAACTGGCAGTCAGAGTGGGTATTTTTCTCTTTGTCTTGAAACTCGTAGTGGCGCTTGTCAGACCTCATTAATGAGGATATGACCCTGGTTCCTGTAGCGCCGTATTGTGATATAATTCTGATAACTAATGATGAGCAGGGTTCCCGTTTTCCGAGGTTGAGTTTATATATATATATGTATTGGGATTCCTTTTATCATTAACTTGGGGAAGATGAAGGGAAAAAGTACCGTTCGTTCCCGGCGTCTTTCAGATATCTTAAGGGTTCGAGAAGCTGCTGAAGCTCTTTTGTTACTTGCCAATTCTCCGTCACCGCTGCTTACCGGAACTGGTAAGATGATGTCAGCTGTTAGGTCTATTGATGTTGATCTTCGTTTGCCGGAGGCTGATAATGAGACTGTTGTGTTGTCGGTTGAAGATTTAATGGCTCGTTTCCCAACTCTCCGTCCGAGTACGTGTCAGTTGAGGTACCAGCGTCGTCGGAAGAAACCTCCGGTGAACATGGATGTTGAAGACGAACCTACGGTTGGTTAGGTTTGGGAGTTGTTTGTCCTTGCTTTTGATTGTATATATAAGTCTGTTAGTATAAACTTATCTTTTGAAGATCACGGGTGTGATTGGTGTTAATGTCTGTTGTTTGATTATCTTGCTATCTTGCAGAAGCAAGGTTTTTTGTTTGAATATTTTAGTTTCTGGAACTAAAATTGTCATGATCTTGTTCCTGAAGTGTTTTGTTGCACTTTGGTGATATATCGATAATGTTTTTACTTCATACGTGTTTGAATTACAATATGTTGCATGTTTTTAATTGCTTTTGGATAGGTAAGGCGAATGAGAGATGGTATTGTGCTCATGTTTGAACGTTTGTCTAAAAGGCGTAGTAGCTTGCCTTGTTTTTAGACTGTTCATGAGGTATACAATGTTTGACCATATTGTTTTCGCGCGAACCCCAAAAAATTACATGCAATTTGTAATAAACAGTAATATAAGTAGGAATGATGTTTGTATTGATAAGAGCGCAAGGATTTGTAATACAAGACATAATAAAGAAAGACATTGCCTGTATATTCTTTCCGCTTTTGAAGACTTAGTTCATATGTAACACCTGCGCAACTGTTGTGCGTTCCAGGTGCGGGGGACAAGGGTCCCATCGATCCTTTTTAGGGTGTATGTCCCTTTGCCTAAGACCTCGTTAATGACGTACGGTCCTTCCCATCTTGGCGCTAATTTGCCTGGCTTTTCAGCGTTTGACGCCTCATTGTCGCGCAACACGAAATCGCCGGGGACAAATGTGCAAACGCGGACGCGCGCATTGTAATACTTCTCGAGCTTGGATTTGTACCTTGCTTCTGTTATTGCGGCGTTCTCGCGCCTTTCTTCCAAAAGATCCAAATCCATTCTTCGCTCTTGTTCGTTGTTCTGAGTTTCCATGGCTATCATGCGCGGTGATGGTAAACCTATCTCAGCTGGAATGACGGCCTCAGATCCACAGACTAAACTGAACGGAGTCTCGCCGGTGCTAGTTTTTGGCATTGTTCGATACGCCCAGAGGATGCTGGGGAGTTCGTCAACCCACCCTATGCGCGCTGTCCCGAGTCGTGCTTTTATGCCGTCAACGATCTGTTTGTTTACGCTTTCTACCTGTCCATTCGCTTGGGGATGCACAACGGAGGCGAAGTTATGCTCGATCTTCATTTCTTTGAACCATTTTTGAAGATCTTCTGCGGTGAAGTTTGAACCATTGTCGGAAATAATGCGCAATGGTAATCCGAATCTGCAAATGATATGTTCCCATATAAATTTGCGGATTACCATTGCTGTTGTTGAGGCCAAAGCTTTAGCCTCTACCCATTTTGTGAAGTAATCCACCGCGACGATGATGAACTTTACCGCACCTGGCGCGTCAGGAAATGGACCGGCAAGATCGATGCCCCACTGTTGGAATGGCCAGGCGGAAGTAACAGGAATTAGTGGATTTTTAGGTCGGAGTGTCTTTGGTGCGTGGCGTTGACATGCCTCGCATCTTCTTAATAGATCGACTGCGTCCATGTGCATTCCTGGCCAGTAGTATCCAGCGCTCATTATTTTTGCCACGACCATGCGTGGTCCCGCGTGTATCCCGCATAATCCTTCGTGGATTTCTCTGACAAAGTATTGGGCGTCTGTTTTATCGACACATCGTAGTAATGGGCCCATGAATGATTTCCGGTAGAGTACGCCATCCGCCATTTCGTAATTTACTGCCTTGTGTTGTATTTTCCGAGCTTCTGCCTTTCCTTCCGGTAGCTTTCCGTGTTGGAGGTACAAGATAATCGGAGACATCCAAGATGGATCTCCCATTTCTATAACGTTTACTTGCTTGAGATGAATGGAAGGGTTGGATAATACCTCTATGCGTACTTCCTTTGCTAAGTGGTGAAAGCTGGTAGCAGCTAGCTTGCTTAGCGCGTCAGCATGTTTGTTTTCGCTTCTGTTTATGTGATTAACTTTGAATGTTTGAAATTGGCTGATTAACATCCGCGCTTGTTCAAGGTACAATGCCATAGCTTCTTTTGCATCGTAATTGCCATTAACTTGCTCGGCTACCAGTTTTGAATCGACGTTAGCTTCAAGATTTCTTGCCCCCATTTTTAACGCTAAGCGAAGACCTGCCAAGAAGGCTTCATATTCGGCTTCGTTATTCGTACTTTTGAAATCTAATCGTATAGCATACGTGAGCTCGTGGTTGTCTGGGCTGATTAATCGGAGACCTGCTCCTGCTCCATCGTCATTGGAAGCACCATCTGTGTGTAAGGTCCAGACTCTGTCATCTACAGGTGTTGGGTTCTGGATTGCCTCACATTCTTGTATTTTATCGATAGGAACTTCAGTGGCGAAGTCTGCTAACACTTGCCCTTTGATTGCGGGTCTTGGTCTGTAAAAAATGTTGTAACCTCCCAGTTCAATTGCCCATTTGGCCAGTCGTCCCGCTATGTCGGGCTTGGATAAGATCTGGCCTAGGTGGTAATTGGTAAGAACTGTGATGACGTGACCCGAAAAATACCTGCGTAGACGTCGGGATGCGTGTACTAGTGCTAGGACTAGCTTTTCTATCATTGAGTACCGAGTTTCTGGGCCGGTAAGCATTTTGCTGATGTAATAGATTGGAGTCTGGATGTTCTCGCGTTCTACCATCAATACAGCACCGACCGCTACTTCCGCGGCAGATAGATATAAAATTAGTGGCTCTTTTTCTTTTGGTGCTGTCAATGTTGGCAGCTGAATTAAACATTCTTTCATTTGTTTGAATGCGGTTTCCGCTTCAGATGTCCACTGAAAGTCAGTTTTCTTTGCGCAGTTTCGTAGCGTACTGATGAATGGATAAGACTTTTCTGCGTGATTAGCCAAAAATCTGTTTAAAGCCGCTAAACGTCCAGCGAGCCTTTGCATTTCTTTAACTGTTGCGGGTGATGGCATTAGCTGAATAGCCTGTACCTTTTCTGGATTTACTTTAAAACCATCTTTTGTGACGATGAATCCCAAAAATTTCCCTTCTTCCATGCCGAAGGAGCATTTGGTTGGGTTGAGTTTTAGGCTCACGCTGCGCAAGGAGTCGAATGTGCGCTGGATATTATCGAGCATTGTGCCTTCCTCATGACTCATGATGACGAGGTCATCCATGTATACCTCGACAGTCTTGCCAATGTCATCTTTGAAAATTGTGTCCATTAGGCGTTGATAAGTTGCGCCTGCGTTGCGCAGGCCGAACGGCATTTTGGTATAACAGAAAATGCCTTTATCTGTGCGGAACGCCGTTTTGTCTTCGTCTTCTTCTTTCATCTGGACCTGATGATAACCCTTGTAACAGTCGAGAAAACATTTCCATCTGAATGACGCTAGAGAGTCGACTTTCTTGTCTATCTCTGGAAGCGCGTAACAATCTTTTGGGCATGCTTTATTCAGGTCTTTGAAGTCAACGCACATTCTCCACCCGCCGCTATGTTTTTGTACCATCACTGGGTTGGCTACCCATGTATGGTATTTTACTTCGCGCTAGATGCCCGCATTAAGTAACTCTGCTACTTGGTCGTCCATTGCTTTTGCTTTTTCTTCACTGAAACTGCGCCTCCCCTGAGCAACAGGTTCTACTGATGGCTTGATGTTTAGACAATGTTGCGCGATGTCGCGTGGGACTCCAGTCATGTCCGCTGGGCACCAAGCAAATATGTCTTTGTTGTTAGACAATAATTCTTTTAGTTATATGCGTGTTGCTGGTGAAATGGCTGGTCCTAGCAGAATGGTCTGCTCTGGGTACTCGTTGTTTAGAACCCATTTCTCTGGTTCATTTGGTGCCGAAGGTTTGACTACCTTTGTTGGTGGTTCGTCGTCTACGAATATGACTTCTTTGCTTGAATAGAGTATTGCAACTCCAGTTTCTGTCGGAAATCCGCAAGCAGCGTGTGGAATGGAAGTGATCATGCTAAATTCCCTTTGTGACCTTCTCCCGAGCAAGACATCATGACGTGATGTTGCCGGCATGACCATGAAATTGACTGTAACTGTTCGTGAGTGCTCGCCATCGGATAAGGTCACCGGGAAAACGATTTGCCCTAATGGGAATACAGCTTCATTACAGAATCCGGTGAGAGGAAAATCGACCGGCTCTAACCGTGCTTTATCTTCTGGATCGAGTTGTTTAAAGCACTGTTCATATATGATGTCCATCGAGCTTCCTGGATCGATGAACATATAGTCAGTTCGGTAATGACCGAAAATACCAGTGATAATCACTGGTCGTTCTTCCTGAGGGCCCCCAGGAACAACGGGGAATACCACTTGCAGTTCTCTCCAATGTTGATCATAGTTTCGTTTATTTGATCTTCGTGATGGACCTCCCTGAATCATGTGTATTTGTTTTTGATAACTGCTATATTGGCTGGATTGGATGTCCTCCCTACGTGGTGTTGGTGGATCCAATACTGAAGTATTAATTTCTTTTCCAGATCTGATGTTTGACAAATCAGATCTGGCGATTTGAATAACGATTGTGTTAATAGCAGTTTGGCATCTGCTAAACCAATGTTCTGGAGATTCTTCTAGCTGTAAATTGTTTCCGACGTTTGGTCGAGGACCAGGTTGCCGGTGAGATGACGAATCTTCTGCCATGTGCAAAAACAGAAAATGGAAAGAACTGAATCGAAACGAGGTAGAAACTAGAAAAACTGAGAAAACGGTGGGCGCCAATGAAGAAACACTAACTAAATGGTCGGAACCGAGATAGCTAGGGGGTTTGAATCCGCATAAAAGGTTAGCTCTCTCTCGATTGATTCAGTTGCAAGGGAATTCCTTCTCCGGTGATTCTGCAAAAAAGAACACCGTTAGCCTCGCCAAGGGGAGAAGAGGGTTCTCTCCTTGACCCGACTCCGGCGTGAGAATAAGTATTGGTATCGGAGAAGATAAGTATTTGAGGAGTGAGAGTAATCTGAGTTTATACCTGAACAGTTCTCTTATTTATAACCGGGAGTTTGGGAGGGAAAACATGTTATTGAAAAGATAACGGAAAATGCTTAACGCCGTAGCGGTTATTTTTCTTCCGTTTGAGTTCTTTGATCTGACGTCAATTAGCTTCGATCCGATGTGAATGCACACGGATCGTGGTTTGATCTGTGGCTGGGGAATCGCCACGTGGAAAGTGATTAATTGGAGATTACTCTCCAATTGCATGCCTTTGTTATGATTCCAGGGTTGTCTGTGATGATGACACGTGTCCAGGCGGTTATAACCGTCTGGGTGGTGCATGATTGTATTCTTTCTAGAAGATTACTGCTGCAATCCAGTGTGATACCTTACTGTGTGGACACAGACAAATAAACCCCAAGCCTGGGTAAAATAATATCTAAGTCTGGTCGTTGTGGCGGAAGTATTGGACAAAGGCTTTTTAATCCTTTGTGGAATGGGAGAAGGCGCAAGGATTTATGTTATCCTTTGGGCGCGCGACTGTAAGTTACTGATTTCTTTGTTCCTTTAGTAGGACCAGTGCGCGGCCGCGCAAGGTCAAAAGGCTAGAAAGGTTAGTTTGTGGTATGGTCCAAATCCTTTTTTATGAGGTTTTTGGGACCTTACCCCTTCAATGTTTTATCCGTTATTGTTCCAAGCGTCCATGTGTTGGTCCCGTGTTCACCGACCTCGGTATCGCTAACCGAAGCGTTGTTTTTACGAAGAGTTTTTAGCAAAAACATATTGATGGAGTACATTCATGAAGACTAATACACCAGTTACATTTAGTCACTAAAATCCCATGAAAACCGGTTAGGGAAGTACAAACCATTACAAGATACATTTATGTGTTTACGATGCCCTTGTTAGTTGTTTCATTTTGTCATGCAATGCCAGGCATCATCGCGTCATCTGCTATTTTTTTCTTGGTTGTCAAATTGTCACCTGTTTATATAATCACCACGATATTCATGTTTCAGACAACAATTTTTCAAACCAAAATAACCAAAACTGTTATGGTGAGATGGTCTTACATAATCGGCAAATGGGTGAAGTGGCAATCGTAAATACGCATGAGCATAATAGTATGAGTAAACCGTATGTAGTAATGTATAATAGTAGCAGCAGCAGAGTCCGTTTATTAATAGATGAGTAAAGCTAGTCATAGCTGGTAACCGGAACAGGTTCTGATTTTCTTGTTTGACGTCCAGATGCATGAACGTTGTTGGTCCCCATCGTCATCGCCTTTAAACTTCTGAAAATAAATTTTTTAAAAACCACCAAGTTATTAAATATATCAACAATTATGAGCGGTCAAGTTTTTTGGTTGGGTCAACTTTAGTGTTATAATAACGATAGACGATAGGTGACCCGTTTGCTCGTGATGCAAACTGGTATTGTGTTACAAATTGGTCAACTGTAACTGCTTTGTAGTTATTGTCTTTTCATGTAGTTTTTTTGAAACTTGTATGGGCATGTGGTGTTGCATAATCGTCAAACGGGTCAACTGGTAATCGTAAATACACATTAGCATAAGAGTATGAGTAAACCGTATGGAGTAATGTATAATCGTACCAGCAGCAGAGTCCCTTTATTAATAGATGAGTAAACGGAACAGCTCAGTTGAGATCACATGTTTTCGTAGGGGGTTGTGGTAAAATTAAAAACACCGGTCACTGTAATATTAAACATAGGAAAGATTTTATAAGAGACTGTGGGGGATCTGGGAAGTGATGTATGGTGGAGTAGACACCCAATATTTGTGTTTTGGTCAAAAATTACCGAAGTAATTAAGTGATCAAATTAGTTAAGTGAGGTAGTGTGCTAGAAAGTGTGTTGGAAATATACTTGTTAAGTTATTTGGAAAAACAGTACTCAGGATACGGCTCAGGATATTGAGCTGTATCTATGATCAAACAATGAGCAAAAATAAAGTAAACGACACGAGATGTACAAGGAAAGCCCTTGATCAATCTAGATCGCCGGCATAAAACCTCGGGAGCTGACAATCGCAGCTGCCTTGTTCTTCAATTGCTTCAAAAATCAGGATACAGTGCGGGATGTGGTACGGATCGACTAAGTGTTACAATGAATATGAAATACAAGTGTGGTGTTTGCAATTAGCTAGAGAGTGTAAGTGTTCGAGAGTGTAAGTGTGAATTGTTGTGTTCTAAGCTGATCCGACCTCATCTATTTATAGTAAAGATAAAATAACTAACTACCCTAAACTCGCGGGATCCACCGAATATTCCTTCTTGGAACGTTGTAGACCTGGTCTTTCGGGCTCAACGTCTCTTTCTCAACAAATTCGTCCGAGTCTTGTGGAGAAGAAGTCCTCTTGACCGTTAGCAAGTCTCAACCCTTAACCTGCACGTGGTTAATTCAATAAGCCTCAGGATATCGCCCAAGATGTTAGCAATATCCTCTTCCAGCATCCTGATCACAAATAAACAAACAAAGGCAGGATATTGGTCAGGATACATATGTTAAGAAAATGACCCCTAACAATTGTCCCCAAATATATCGGTTGGGATACCAATCCAACGGATATATTTCAAAAATCTTATCTCATGGCTTAAGGTAATTAATATGACTAGACTCTTGAAATGACAGCGGTGCAACTTCCAAGGCGTTATTTACTTTTTACCCCCCTATATTCATCCTATATTAACCGAGGGACTCCTTGTCTCGGTTATCCTTATCTGCGAGCAAGCATCAGGTATCTTCTTTTCTAATCTCTTTTCTTTGATTTTTCTTAATTTGCTCAATGGCACCACGAACGAAATCCCACTCAGACCGGTCAACCTCAACCCTCATAAGTCAAAACTTTATCACCGATCCAGCAAAGGAGATTTGCTGCTTCAATAATGCTGATATTGCTGCTCTCAAAGACTCCGGTGCCTTTCCCACCGGAACGGTCTTTCGCCCCTTTGACAAGGAAGCCCGATCGGATGTAGCATCCGACGAGTGGGTTTGTTTTTTCGCTTATCCTTTCTCTCTTGGACTCCGGTATCCATTTCCACCCTTTATCTCCAGCTTTTTCGACCTCACCGGCCTTAGTTATGCCCAAGTTATGCCAATGGTTTGGCGAATCTTGATAGTGTTGGATCAAATCAAATCTCGTCATTTTCCTAACCTACTTGTTGAGGACCTTCCCGTAGCATACCGGTTGAGATCTCATGGCAATCACCGTTATCTTCTGTTCTCCATCAAGAACCCTTTGGTCCTTAAAGCCACCAAGAATGAGGATCGATGGCGACGAAAATTCTTTTTCGTCAAAAGAGACTCCATTGATAAGGGTTTCGATCTACCGGTTAAATGGTTAACCAAGGGTAGGATTTAGGGTTTTAGGAATATCCCCAATCATATCTTCAAACTGTATCCCGGACTTATATTCTGATGTTTTTATGCAGCGAATTTCAGAGATTTAGTGCCTCCTAGCGCAGAATCCGAATCCAAGATCAAGGAAATCTACCGTCTTCCTGCCATTGAAAGAACTTTTTCCCTGTCTCTCACAGATCCTCATCAAAAATCAAGCTCAGAAATGTCAAGTAAGCACAATTTCATATGTTAATTATTTTTCAAAAATATGATCAGTTTTAAGAATATCTTCCCTTATGTAGTACCAGTCGTCAACCTTGAAGGTTTCGAACTTGATGAGTTAGATTGCTACTCCAGCCTTGAACCCATCAAACAAGAATCCAAGACAAAGCCAGCTGCTACACCAAAGCCTACCTCCTCAAAGACTGTTTCAGCCCCCAAAGGTCCTCCGGCATCCAGGACCAGGGCATCCAGCTCTCGGAAGAGAAAGGAGACTGACTCCCCAGCTGTTTCTGAAACATTCTCCCTTGAGAATCATGGGTTTAACGAAGCCACCTCATTCCTCAAGCAGGTAGAATTTTCTTTCCGATATCCTGTACAAGTATGTTAGTCTTTATCCTGCTTATTTTTCACATTAATACCTGTGTCTTTATCGACAGGGTCTGGATCGCCTCATGCATTTATACGAAGATGCTAGCGGTCTTAACAAGATGTTGCAGATTCAGCTGGAGAAAGCTCAAGCCACCATAGCTGATCAAGGAACCATTGCAGCTGCCAAATCCCAGCACCATGAAGACAAATATAAGGCAATGACTCAGGAACATCAAGCCGCCCTCCATAAAGCTAATGAGGATGTTCAAGCCAAGCTAGACGCCGCTCTTCTCCAATATCAGCAGAATATGAGCTCATACCGGGATAGCCTAAAAGCTTCGGTGGTCGTCTCTCTTCTCCAAGCCAGGATAAGGATGGCTTATGAGGCCATGGATCTGGGTTTTGAATGCCCTTCCTGGAATGTAAAGGCTTGGGAGGAGAAACTACAGGGCCTCGGAGGTCATCCCGTTGCTCATCCTGCAAAACATACTGGTGAAGAGCCTTCTAAGGTGGCAGAGGAGGTTGCCAATGCTGGTGATGGTGCTGAGAAGAATCCCGAGGGTGATGCTGGGGCGAATGCTGGCAAGGAGGTTGCTGATCAAGAAGGTGCCGCATCTTAGGCGGCGAAATGGGCGATGATGGATATATGTGCCAAGGCCGGAGCCCATTTTTTTTAATTTCATGGTTGTGGTTGCATAAACAATTTACTTTTCCTGTCCTTGAACAATTTACTTTTCCCGCACTAGAACAATGTGATGACCAAAGGTGGATGGGTCCTAGGTTTTAGGATGAAGCCCTTGGTCATCGATTAGTATAACTTGTTTTGAACATAGTAACGGTTGTAGGTGGACGGGTCCTGTTTTGAGACAGATCCTGCAGCCGTTACACAAATATGGTAAAAACTAATTGTGCTTTTGGCGGATGGACCTTAGTTTAAGGTGAAACCAAAAGCACAACTTTTGACTTGTTAATAATATAACTATCTTTTGACTTATTTTCTGTTACTTTGCATTGTTTAGTGTAAGTCTTGGCTTTGTAAAAATTTCATACTGTTATTTTACAAAATATCCTGACCAGTATGCTTAAAAAATACTGCAGAAGCCTTTTATAGATCTTCCAGACGTTCCTTTAACTTTATAAAAATTTCTTTAGAAAGTAAAAAATAGTTTATCTCTTCAAAACCAAGTTTTGATGATGATCAAAGTTCCAAGCCAATATTAGTTTCAAACATCCTAATCAAATATCCTTAAAAGGACTTTGAGGATATATGCCAGGATACTTAACATAATGTTACTAAAAACTTAAATGAGGCTTACAAAGGAAAGATCATACCAGACATAGGATATAAACCTATTACCGAACTTCAATCCCTTTGCAACTCTTCCAATGAAGATGTCCCCAGTGCAAGGTACTTAGTGCATTAGTCACAAACTTCATTCTTTTAGCTTTACACCACCATCTTGGCAGGGATGTCCCCTGTGTACAATGTCTTCAAGTATCTTAGAAATCTACTTAATGTCAGTTTTCATGGCGTAAGCAATTTTTCACGTCCCGAGGGTATAACCCAAGGATGTACTGGAGATAAATCCTTTGTATCCTGGGGAAAATCCCAATTTTTCATGCGCTACAGGCGGGAGTGTATAAACTCCAAGACTTAGAAAGGTGAAAACCTTTAAACCTTAGAGAGTATGAAAATACCCTTTCGTGAGAGAGGATGATCAATCCTCATATACCGTTAGGATTCAGGATATAGCCAATGGTAACGAAATTGTCAGCCACTTTTACATGGACTGGTCCCGCCACCTTGAACTATCCCTGAATAACTTGCGCTCCAGGCGGGGTGTTTAAACCCAATTCGGAAGAAAGGTGAATACCTTTAAACCTGTGAAGGGATCAGTATCCCTTAATCGTGAGAGAGGGGGCCAATCCTCTAATCTTCTGAGTTATCCTGAGTGCATATCCTGGAGCTATATCCTGAAACATATCTTGCAAAACAAATGTAAACTAAGGTGGGTGTTAGCTTGGCTAACACCCCTCCGATGCTTAAGTCAGTATCAGGTTACAAAGAACAAATTAAACCAAACATGTTTAAAAGAAGTAGAATTCATACCATCCTGAGTTAGAAATTAAATTCTAACTCACTTGAAATAGAGCTTAAGGTGTATAGCATTCCAAGATCTCGGTAGCATATCCCCCTCCATATTCTTGAGTCTATATGCTCCTTTCCCTGCTTCTGATTCAACTTCATATGGTCCTTCCCATTTTGGAGCTAACTTGCCATCGGCAGGATTAGTAGTATTTTGGAAAGCCTTTCTTAACACCCAATCTCCAACCTTAAATCTTCTGGTTCTAATATTCTTGTTATATGCCCTGGATATTCTCTGTTGATATGCTGCCATCCTTAGCCTCGCTGCATCTCTCTTAGTATCTAAATCCTGACTCAAGGCTTCGGGATTCTGCTCAGGATCACTTAAGATAGATCTTGCAGTAGGTATTGTCATCTCCGTTGGAATCACTGCTTCTGCTCCAAACACCAACGAAAATGGGGTTTGACCTGTTGCATTCTTTACCGTTGTCCTATCAGCCCATAAAACAAAGGGTAATTCTTCTGCCCATCTTCCTTTTTTGGCTCCAAGCCTTTTCTTTAAGTTATTGACAATTATTTTGTTTGAGGATTCTGCTTGTCCATTTGCTTGAGGATGTACCGGAGTAGATGTGATCATTTTGATTCCCCAACTCTTGCAAAAGTCTGTAGTCCTCTTACTTATGAACTGAGAACCATTGTCACAGATTATCTCAGCTGGTACTCCAAATCTGGTCAGGATATTCCTCTTTATGAAGGATACTACTTCTTGGTCTCTAACTTGAACAAATGCTTCAGCTTCAACCCACTTAGAGAAATAATCCGTCATTGCTAGCATAAAGACTTTTCCTCCCGGAGCTTTTGGTAGCTTTCCCACTATATCCATACCCCACTTCATAAATGGCCAAGGGGAAACAATAGGATATAATGGTTCAGCCGGTTGATGCAGTATGTTACTATGTCTTTGACATGCGTCACATCTTCGAGCATATTCTGCGGCATCTTTTCTCATTGTTGGCCAATAATATCATGTTCTTAATACTTTTGAGAATAACGACCTGCCCCCAGCATGGTTACCACAATCCCCTTCATGTATATCCTGAAGTACTTCTTTGGCTTCAAGATCCTCCAAGCATCTCAAATACGGTCCTGCAAGAGATTTCTTGTATAAAATATTATTTATAATAGTGAACCGTGATACCTTCATCCTAAATGCCTTAGGATTTTCATTTCCAGGGATGTGTCCTTCTTTGAGATATCTCATGATTGGAGCCGTCCAGGATTCAGGATCCTCCTCAGGATATTCTGCTCCAGGATTCTGTATACTAGTTACTTCTTTATCCTGAGGATTCGTTGCAGGATATAAGACATGTAATATTGGTATTTGCGTCCCTTCAGGTATCCTGATCGATGATCCCAAATTTGCTAGGGCATCCGCTTCAGCATTATCTTCCCTTGGTACCTGTTCAAGTATAAAAACATCGAAATATCCTGCTAATTTTTTGAGAATATCGAGATATTCGATTAATTTCTCACCCTTAACTGCATAGGATCCATTAAAATGGTTAGTAATTAACAAAGAGTCAACATACACTTGCAAATTTTTGATACTCATGCTCTTAGCCAACTCTAATCCTGCAATTAAAGCCTCATACTCTGCTTCATTATTAGTAGCAGGAAATTCACACCTAATAGCCTGGGGTAATATGTCCCCCTGTGGCGATTTTAGTAGTATTCCTAATCCTACTCCTCTTACATTAGATGCACCATCAGTATATAATATCCAGGATCCTGAGGATTCTCCTAGCTGTTGAACTTCTAGGTCTACCTCGTCCTGAATGTCACTACTAAAGTCAGCCACAAAGTCAGCTAAAGCCTGAGATTTTATGGCACTTCTAGGTTCATATACTAAATCATAAGCACTCAACTTTACTGACCACTTGGCCATCCTGCCTGACATCTCTGGTTTCCTAAGCACATTTTTGACAGGATAATTCGTTTTAACATGTATCCTATGTGTCTCGAAATAATGTCTAAGCTTTGTTGATGCCATGACTAGAGCTAATATCAATTTTTCTAAATGAGAATACCTAGTTTCAGCATCTAACAAACTTTTACTAACATAATAAACAGGATACTGCTGACCTTCATGGTCTTTTATAAGAACGGCACTTACAGCATTCCCTGACACAGCAAGGTACAGGGATAGTGGTTCACCATTTTCGGGCTTCATCAATAGAGGTGCGGTTGAAAGATACCGTTTCAAATCCTGCAGGGCTGCTTCATGCTTTTCCCCCCATTCGAATCTTTTGTTCTTCTTTAGGATATCATAGAAGTCTTTGCATTTTTCTGAGGATCTTGAGATAAATCTGTTTAGAGCTGCTACCCGGCCTGTTAATCTTTGTACGTCCTTCATATTTGAGGGTGATTTTATGTCTAGGATAGCTTTGATCTGCTCTGGGCTTGCTTCTATCCCCCTTTTTGTCACCATATATCCAAGAAACTCCCCTGCCCCCACTCCGAAATGGCATTTAGCAGGATTTAGCTTCATGTTGTAGTGATCCAGGATATCAAATGCTCCCTTGATATCCTGGAGGTGATCCTCATACTTTTTAGATTTCACCACCATATCATCGATATATACCTCCATGGTGTCCCCCAGTTTGTCTTTGAACATCATGTTCACCAATCTTTGGTATGTTGCACCTGCATTTTTTAAACCAAAAGGCATAGCTGTATAACAATAAATACCTGTTGGTGTCATGAAGGCGGTATCCTCCTGGTCAGAAGGCTCCATTTGGATCTGTTGAAATCCTGAGGATGCGTCCATGAAGGTCAGCATTTCATGCCCGGCAGTGGCATCTACCATTGCATCAATATGGGGAAGAGGAAATGGGTCTTTAGGACAAGCTTTGTTCAAGTCTGTGTAGTCTACACAAACTCTCCATTTCCCATTCTTCTTCTGTACTACAACCACGTTTGCTAACCACCTTGGGAACTTAACCTCTCTGATCATTCTGGACTTTAATAATCTTTCAACTTCCTCCTGGATAATCGCGTTCCGCTCAGGAGCAAACTTCCTTCTTTTTTGTTGCACAGGCTTGAATGATTTATCAATTCCAAGCTTGTGAGTGATAATATCTTTGGATATGCCTGTCATATCCTCATGCTTCCATGCAAACGTAGACATCCTGCATTTCAAAAAAGTTAATTAATTGTTCTTCAATATCCTGAGGGATATTGGTCCCTACGAGCACCGAAATATCGGGGTTATCCTGGTCCAGGATAACTTTCTTCACATCCTGCTCCGGATCCTCCACGATATCCTGGGCCCGCGTCTTTAATTGCTATGCTGCACTAGTTTTGGCTGAGGATTTCATCGAGGATGAGTAGCATTCTTTCGCCTCTTGCTGATCGCTATCAACTTTAACAACTCCCCAAGGGGTAGGTATCTTGATGCATTGGTGATATGTTGATGGCACGGCCTTCATATCGTGAATCCACGGTCTTCCCAGTATAATGTTATAGCAGGATAGAGAGTCCATCACACAGAAACGTTGTATCGAGTTGACTCCTTCAGCGTACACCGGCAACTTTATCTCTCCCACTGTGTTTCTGGCCTCTCCGCTGAACCCAACAAGCACGGTGGACTTCGAAGTGATATCCATTGGAGATACATTCATTCTTTTAAGTGTCTCTAGTTGGATTATGTTGACGGAGCTGCCATTATCAACCAATATCCTGCGTACAAAATGGTTAGCCACATATAACGTTATTACCAGAGCATCATGGTGAGGATCCTGGACAGTATCCCTGTCATCAGCATCAAATGTGATCACTTTGTCAGTTGTGAGTGTAGTCATCCTGACAGGTTTGTCTCCCCTTTCGGCTTTGGCTTCCTTTGCATGTCTCTTTGCTGCCGAATACGAAGTTCCACAAATGTCGGATCCCCCCAAAATGAAGTTGATTATCTTGGCATCCGCGGGAGGTGATGCTGCTCGTTCAGGATCCTTCTCAGTATCCTGACCCTTATTCTTCTTTTTTCCTAAGAGATCTTTCAGATATCCCTTGCTCAGAAGATAGCTTATTTCTTTCCTTAAAGCAATGCAATCCTCAGTCATATGTCCGAAATCTTCATGGAAAGCACACCATTTCGACTTATCTTTCCAGTCAGCCTTTTGTTGATTCTTTCGAGGCCATCTAGCCTTGTCTCCTAGACCCTGCATAGCATACATCAATTCAGGAATATTAACAGAAAAGCAATATTCAGACAATTCAGGATACTCTTCAGGATCCTCATCTTCGACAGCATTCACTCTCTTGTTTTCATTTCTACCATATGGCTTAGGCCGATATGACTTAAATGAGGATTCCGACTTCCTATTAGTCGATTCATAAGTGTTGGATGAGTTCATCCTTTCTTGCATCTTCTTGTCATCTTCCAGACGGATATATCTCAAGGCCCTGTTACGAGCTTCATCGAGATTCCTGCAGGGATTCATTACAAGATCCTGATAAAACTGAGAATCCTTTTGTAATCCCATCTTAAAAGCTTGCACAGCTGTTGCAACATCAAGATGTGGGATATCCAAGGATTCTCAACTAAATTTGTTCACATAATCCCTCAAGGATTCCTGAGGCCCTTGGGTTATCCTGTAAAGATCACTGGATAGTTTCTCAAAACTCCGACTACAAGAAAATTGACTGTTAAATAAATTAACCAAATGAGCAAATGAAGTAATTGAATGAGGAGGAACGTTTAACAGCCATTTTAAGGCTGATCCTGTTAGAGTAGAACCAAATCCCTTGCATAAGCACGCTTCCTTGAGCTCCGGAGGGATAGGGTTAATCTCCATTCTTTCCCTATACTGGGCAATATGCTCCTCAGGATCCGTAGTCCCATCATAAAGCTTCATGTTGGGGGTTTGGAATCTCTTCGGGATCTCAGCATCACAGATAGGATATGCAAAACGAGATATCTTGTGGCTATCTTGAGATACTTCGGGGATCGGCTGGACCACCCCAGGTACACTAGATATCATGTCTTTCAACTTTTGAAGTTCCCTGGTAAGTGCTGATGTTACACCTGCATCCTGCAAAGATCCACCACTGTTAGTAGCATGAGTATTGTTATTATTCGACACGTTACCCGTTGGAGGATTTTGCCCATATCCTGAAGCATATCCTGAGCTCCTCATGGTTGACATCCTAATCGAGGAGGGTATTTCAGGAGTATGATTCTGAGGAAGACTGGGCACGATATTCCCCCTATTATCCTCGGTATACACAGCTGAGCTAAAGTTCAACGCTCTGGGGTGTAACGGAGTGACATTGTCCTCCGCAGATCTGCTCGAGCCAGCCTTCAGGAGTTGTATCTCCCTCAAAAGCATTTGGTTTGTTTCCTGTTGCTGCCTCATTTGTTCCTACACACTTCCAAATAAGGTTAAAATTTCATCATTAGAAGCTAAAACGGGAGCAGATCCCTGGACACTCCGAGTTGGGATAACATCTTGAGATTGTGTAGAGGCTGGCATCCTTGGAGGAGGTGGTGGAAGCACCGAACCGGTAGTAGCAGAAGTCATAGCAGACACAGTAGAGGAACTCATGTTTGATCTTGAGGCCATTATGGACAATGTGGCAAAAAGTTTTGAAAATAGAAAACCGATTAGCGATTTGACAAAAATTTTTAGTAAAGAGAGAACCACTTGCCCCACGGTGGGCGCCAAATTGTTTTGGTCAAAAATTACCGAAGTAATTAAGTGATCAAATTAGTTAAGTGAGGTAGTGTGCTAGAAAGTGTGTTGGAAATATACTTGTTAAGTTATTTGGAAAAACAGTACTCAGGATACGGCTCAGGATATTGAGCTGTATCTATGATCAAACAATGAGCAAAAATAAAGTAAACGACACGAGATGTACGAGGAAAGCCCTTGATCAATCTAGATCGCCGGCATAAAACCTCGGGAGCTGACAATCGCAGCTGCCTTGTTCTTCAATTGCTTCAAAAATCAGGATACAGTGCGGGATGTGGTACGGATCGACTAAGTGTTACAATGAATATGAAATACAAGTGTGGTGTTTGCAATTAGCTAGAGAGTGTAAGTGTTCGAGAGTGTAAGTGTGAATTGTTGTGTTCTAAGCTGATCCGACCTCATCTATTTATAGTAAAGATAAAATAACTAACTACCCTAAACTCGCGGGATCCACCGAATATTCCTTCTTGGAACGTTGTAGACCTGGTCTTTCGGGCTCAACGTCTCTTTCTCAACAAATTCGTCCGAGTCTTGTGGAGAAGAAGTCCTCTTGACCGTTAGCAAGTCTCAACCCTTAACCTGCACATGGTTAATTCAATAAGCCTCAGGATATCGCCCAAGATGTTAGCAATATCCTCTTCCAGCATCCTGATCACAAATAAACAAACAAAGGCAGGATATTGGTCAGGATACATATGTTAAGAAAATGACCCCTAACAATTTGTTTCATGTTGATGACATTAAATATATAACCCAACGTACCTTTTGGTTTGTATAAGATTGGAGGGTCAGGGTTACAAAACTTCGCGATAGACAACATTAGAGGTGTAAACCCCACGCGGTGTAAATTTTTTATCCGGGTGGACAAGGACCTTTGTGTTTTCACGTGACTTGCCTCTTGACAATGCGACGTAAAGCTGCCCATGCGAGAACACAGATTCCGGAAGGTAGATACCAACGTATGGTATAGTTTGGCCCTGCGATTTGTTGATTGTCATTGAGAAGCTAAGCCGAATGGGGAATTGTTTTCTCTTTAGTTTGAAAGGGAACATGTCATCTTCCGATAAGGACATGGGTATTCTTGGTAAGAAAACTCTTTTCCCCTTATGGTCACCGATTGCTATTTCAGCGTCAATTACGTTGGGTGCGAATGCCTTACATATAAGTCGTGTGCCGTTGCATAGACCATTTGACGGGTCGATGCTTCGTAGCAATATTATGGGGCATCCAGTTTTCAGGCGAAGCTTGTGAGGTGGTAACCCGCTGATAGTCAGTGAGTTGAGGAACTCGGTTGGATAGAGGTTTTGTTGGTCGGCCTCCGCTGTGTCAAAACTGTAGTATACTTTTTCGTCCCCCTCGAAAAGGTCTATCATATGGTCATTGATCTCGTCGACGATCTCGTTTCTAGTTGTTAAGATTGCTCGTGACGTTATACATTCGGTGGGTTGGACATTTGTACGTAGCGATGGGAAGATTGCGTTAATGAGTTCTTTAATTGACTCCTCTTTGGTGGTAAAGGGGATTGTCATGTCTGCGGGGATGCAGATGTATGTTCCATCTGTTGACGGTTGTGTTCCATCTCCTACTCATAATAGGAACTCTGAGAACCATCGATCGTTGATTGCCCTCATATTTGTGGACAACCGCATTTTCCTAGTCAATACCAAAAGAGGTGACATACGCCGGTTAGCGTCTACGATCTGTGCTCGCGTGCCTCGCTTGACAACGGGTAGCACTTGCCTGAAGTCTCCTCCCATTACCATTATTTTTCCACCAAATGGGAGAGGTATGCCTGTGATGTCTTGCAAGGTGCGGTCGACTGCCTCTATCGATTGTCGTTTTGCCATGGAGGCTTCGTCCCAAATGATTAGTTTCGATGAGTTCATAAGGCGAGAGACACCACTTTGTTTTTTTAAGTTGCACATGGAGTTGTTACATAGGTTTATCGGGATTTTGAATCTTGAGTGGGCGGTTCTACCACCCGGCATGTTATTTGCCGCGACGCCTGATGAAGCTATTGCAAGTGCAATTAGGCCACGTGAACGGACCTCAGCGAGAAATGCCTTATACAAAAATGTTTTCCCAGTTCCACCTGGGCCGTCAATGAAGAACACCGCTGGTACGCCATGTGTAACGTAGTGCATCACTACATCAAACACATTCCGTTGGTCAGAGTTGAGGGAGTATTTCGCATGTAAGTGGGTCGGGTCAATAACTATGCTTAACTCCTCTTGTGTGTCACGTTCTGTTACGTCTAGTGGCGTGTGTTCATTTTCTATGGGTGGGAGGTCATAGTCGGCCAAATTTTTACCCATAGATTACAGGTGTGAACTAAGATCGTGTAAGACCAGATTTTGGATGTGATTGTTGTTACCGGAATGGTTTTGATGGTCTTCTGAAAGTGTGTCAAAATGGTCATCCCATAGCTTGCGAACATCGCCTGGTTCACAGAAAACCAATATGGTTGCAAATAACCGCCGAAGGGCATTTGGGAATTGAAATACGTCGGCTTCATCGAGACATAGTGATAAGCTGTTGTCGTTTTCAATTAACCCGTTTTCTAAAGTCGCTTTACGGAAAGTAGGGTGTTGCACACCTTGTACGGTGCGAAGGTGTTCAAACGAAGTAGGCCCCAGGATGTTTTTCAAAAGAAGCCGTAAGTAGTATCGTTCTCCTTCAGCTGGATTTGCGGAAACAATTCGACCTCTCTGTTGCCTTTTCATCAAACGGGAATTCCAACGGCAGCTAGCTTTATTCCACGTGTACTTTGCTGGGAAGTCTTTGTACAAATATTGTCGGGCTGCTGGTTCCTGTCTATTTTTCTCAAAAAAAGCAGTGAGCATTGTATGTTTATCCCTTTCCCGGTGTATTATTTCAGACATTATGGCGGTGTCTGTAAATGTAACTATGTGATTTTTAGGGAGGTGAAGTTGTAATGCTAAAACAGTCGGGTAGATCTGAGAAAGGTTGAAGGCAAAAATCCGCCACATTGCCTCGGGTGGCGATACATAGCGTGCATCCTCGAATCGTTTGATTTCGTTGATAACAACGTCCTCGCCATCCGGATCTATGTGGATGACTTGTTTGTCATGACCCTTGTTAATGTATTTGAAGAGATATTTGATGGATTTAACACTGGAGCATATCTCGAGATTAATATGGCAGTTGAACATCATAAGTAACTTTGGGTTGTACGGAACAACCCATCTGTTATCTAGAGTGTTGCCTCGTACGTCGACTTTTATCCCGTTGTTGCGTCTTCTGAAGAGGGGATATGTGACAACCCGAGTTTTCAAGGTCTTTCCTCGACACGTTACTTGTTTACAGTCATGTTTTCATAATTTGTTGTGTTGTAACTTGTTCATGTTTGGTATATGATTTATGTGTACATGATTGTTACTTAGTAATAAAACTTATGAGCTGTTTGATTTATAAACTTAACATGTGTATTCTCACCTTCATGACTACGACGAAACCTTAGGAGTTTCGCCATCTTCTCACTCGACGAAACATATAAGTTTCGCCATGACCCTACTCGACGAAACATGTAGTTTCGCCAACATCTTGCTCGACGAAACTTAGGGTTTCGTCGGAGGAGAGTTTCGCCGTATGGGCCTTCGGCCCAGATGAGGCCCAGTTGTCTGTTTCAAATATAAATACGTGCTCAAGGTTACGAAACACTCTTTAGCAAACCCTAACCTACTTTTGGTGGTGAGACGGCAGTTCCTTTCCTTGTAACCTCCTTCCTCTTGCGAAGTCCTTTTTCCTACAACAAACCGTTCGATCTTGTGGTTAGTGCACCATCTTTATTATTGGATTGTTTGCTATAGAATTGCTTGATGATTGTCGTGGTGTTTTTGTGAGAGAATCCTGATAGAAGTCGGATTGCCATATTGTGTTGATTAGGGTTTATTGGAATTTTATATATATTACTATGCGATCATCGATTACAATTATGTTATGGTTATATAGATTATATGAAAACTCGGCAAACTGATATACATAGTGTGCAAGTTAATGTGTGATGATTTACTGCACGATTCGATGATCCTGTTTATTGAAGTTATATTGTGTTGATATTGTATACGATTGATAACCGAATAATGAGTTAAGGCTTTTACACACTAGGGTTCTGATCATGATGGAATGATTGAGTAATGATTGCAAACTGATTGTTTTCTGATTGTTTTGACGATGGCAGTTAGGGTTTCTGTGTGTGATTAACTGTTGACATGACGTAACTTATGCATGATTGACGAAACACACATATTGACGAAACATGGGAGTTTCGTCAACAAGGATCACGACGAAACATGGGGGTTTCGTCAACAGGGAGTCACGACGAACCCTAAGGGTTTCGTCAAAGGGGATCACGACGAAACTAGGGAGTTTCGTCGAGAGGGTAAACAGCACAGTGAACTAAGTTGATTCTGTTGATGGGTGACTGTATTGATATGAATTATATATGTGAAGTATGATTTGCATGGGCTTGAATAACTGCTATGTGCTATTTGGTGGTCACTGATTTAATACCCACTGTGATTGTATTTATACGTGAACTTCATGAATGTAAACTGATTGTGTATACGTGCATACCATAGGCTTTGACTGATTAATTGGAAACAAGTAACTTAACAAACCGAGCAAACCGATGTGAGTTCACACTTTCTATAAGGCATGGGATTCCCGGTGGTTTGGGAATGGGTTAAGAAACGAAAACGGAACCTACATATTCTCCTTGGGTAGAATATGTACCTACATCCTCCATAGGAAGGATGACAACATTGAACCTGCGTATTCTCCTTGGGTAGAATACGTACCTACATCCTCCATAGGAAGGATGACAACATATAACATGCTAGACCAAAACTCTATCATGAAGTCCCTCATTTTTATATCGACTTAATCGTCGGGCCAATGGCGAGCGGGTCATTAGTTAGATAGCGCTATTTAGGTTTGACAAGCCTCACACCGTGCCGCAGAGGACGGGAGTGAACTAATGGATCTGGGCACTTAGTCAATGATGATAGACATTGACGTAGGGCACTTATACATTGATAGATTGTCGTCGGGTCTATGCAAAAACCTAAAATTACCTATAGACAGGGTAAGTCAGGTATCGAATCCAGAGGAGCATGTGGTCAGTGTAATACCGTTTAACTAATCTAAACTTACTTTATGAAATTTGCTAGTTTATCTATTTTTGTAATTTTTATGAATAAGTATTATGAAAATGAGAAAACAATGATAGGAACGTGACCACTCCGGGATTCAGATTCTGTAAACACATAATAATCTAATTATTGTTTATTTGGATGCCACTGATTAAATGGTAAATCTGTCACATAAACCAATTACTTATACAAGATCCTAGCATAATACCAATTGATCAGAGAGATATTAACCGCAAGCATAAATAATTATTCAATCAGCAAAGGCACAATTAGATTCAACATAAATACGTCTCTGGTTATCACCAGGATTTGTCTGTCACACAAATTGTATATATGTAAATGCAATTCGGTCAACACCTAATTACAATCTAATTCTCAAACAAACAAAACTAAATTAAAAGTGAAATACAAGAATCATCACCCGGAGTGTCACTGGAGGGTTAACCGATCATGATGAAAGAAGATGAGATTGAGACTCTAAAAATAATATCCTTCTTTTCTTCGTGCGTCCCAGGCAGCCTAGAGGCTGCTGCCTTCTTGCGTCCCTCTGATCGAACTCCCATTTAACGTGATATCTCTTTAATAATCATCCGTGCTTGTCTCGTATCATCAATAAACTCTTTAATTTCACCGTATTACGCGTTTAATCTGTAAAACCACAAACACACGTAGTGAACATATTCCAAGCACATAATCACTTAAACAACAACAATTCACACAAAATACACACGTTAACACTCGGGTTTCACACCCTCCATCACATCCCCACACTTGTCTTTTGCTTGTCCTCAAGCAAATCTGTTTTTCACTTTCACGTGGGTCGAACAACGAATACACTTCCCATTCCCGAGACAAAGGTTAAGGTCTATTGTCATACAAAAGTTCAAACCTTTTACAATTTACAACATATTTAACAATAACGTGAGCATTCACATATATAATGGTTATCCAAGATTAACCCGCCCTTGAAACCAACAAATCATGCACATCCCTCACAATGTTCTCTCCACTTGGTTTAAAATTGGCTAATAATTGATGCATTAGCGATTTTGAAATAATCACTCAAACCGATTAGAACACGTACCCGCATAGGCTTGCAACTCAATCATTCTCCACCACCGAACACGAATAAACAAGTCATAAGGTCTTTGGAGGGTTGTAACGGGGCTAGGTTAAGGGTATGGAATAGGGATTTTTTTTTTTAAGTGGCTAAGGTGATAAAAAAAATTCGATTTTTATTACAAACGACTACTCTAAACAAAGCTAAACTATAAACATCAACTACGAGGCAACGATTTTTTTTTCGCCCTTTTATTCAACAACTAATAACTCATATTTTTGTATTTTCTCAACGATTTTCTATTCACTTTTTTTTTTCGCAACATTTTCTGATTGATTTTTTTTTTTTTTTTTTACAAACACAACTATACAAACAAATAATCCTACAATCGAATTTTCATCACACGGGTTTAAAAGAAAAGGTTTAACGGTTGTGGGCTAAATGGGTTGGTCAAACGAAAGGATTAAGCTCAAAGTTGGCGACTAAGGGATAAATTTCGGGTAAGGATATAAAAATGGTGTAAAAGGAAAAGGGTTCACCTAATGCTTTAATCATTCTCGTGCTCGTATTCGGTCTATGGTCTTGAACGTATCAAAAGTTGCAAGTTCTACAATACGTGACTAATGGTCCACTCAAACAACGAATATGTAAATGTAAATCTATGATATATAAGTGGCTCAAAACCTCACGTATAAGGGTATGATATGTGATATGCATCAAATGCTAGTTCCTTAGGCGAATTATTCCCAAATAACCACCCGCTAAATACCCTTCATGCTATTAATTTGAACTTGACCATGACAAAAGACCAAATGGGTTGTGCCATCCCTCGTTGACTTAGTTACTTGTGCTTTTAAGATCGCTTTTGAGACAAGAAATTTTTGAAATTTTTTTTAAATTTTCCCCCATCCCCACACTTGAAGTAAACATTGTCCTCAATGTGTAGTATTTAAATGAACGAGTTAAAATCGAAAACTTTTACTACTCCCTCATCCCCACACTTGAGGTAAACATTGTCCTCAATGTGTAAGAACTAGAGTTTTAAAACGCACAAGGGATGTGACACGGCTATCCTTCCCAAAATTTCACCCAAAAAAAAAATACAAAATACAATCCACTTATTACTAAACTAATAATCAAGGTAAACTGGAAACGCATGCACCTGATTTTGTCGCTTAATGCCCATATCTTCTTCTCTTCATAAAAACGGTTGTCTCGCGAACATCATGTACCTACAAATTCTAACCCTTGTGTAGAAGCATGCTTCTCACAACCAGTGAAATTTGTTAGGTGATTAGTTCTACCATTTTTATGAAAGTGTTACTAAATCATGCGTTAAATTAACTTAATTTTTGTGGAAAAAAAATTACAACAATAACAAGCCTAACTCACTTTCGTAGGAATCACGGTTGCATTTAGCTTATGCAACAAGCCCTTTTAAACCCCCCAATAGCTTGGGAGGACGAGAGGTCTCGTGAGGGTTATATAGGGAACACACCCACAACGTTCATAAAATAACAATAATATACAAAGAAATAAAGAAAACATCACACACTAAGAAATTATTATTATTATTATTATTATTATTTGTTTTTTTTTTATTATTATATTATTTTTTTTTTCGTTTTTAATTTTTTACGTTTTTTTTAATAAATAAAAAAATAAAGAAAAAATATATATATTTTTGTGGTTTTGTAAATTTTTAATTTTCTCTTCTTTTTTTTCAACAAAAAAACAAAAAAAATAAAAAAAATAACATAAACGATATAACACTAAGCGCACCAGCTCCCCGGCAACGGCGCCATTTTGATAGACTGTCGTCGGGTCTATGCAAAAACCTAAAATTACCTATAGACAGGGTAAGTCAGGTATCGAATCCAGAGGAGCATGTGGTCAGTGTAATACCGTTTAACTAATCTAAACTTACTTTATGAAATTTGCTAGTTTATCTATTTTTGTAATTTTTATGAATAAGTATTATGAAAATGAGAAAACAATGATAGGAACGTGACCACTCCGGGATTTTGGGGGTGTGACAGGATATGCATCCCGTGAGACCAGTTGGTCAATTTTGTGATAAATTCCTTTGTGTGCACGGAATGTGTACACACCCCCTCTCATGTTGGCCATTGTTTCACCTAACGAGACACCCATTGATGTGAAAGAGAAGTTTGTATTGTAGGCGCGTATGTTTTCCCTGAAAACCCTTCCAATATCTTCTTGTGATGTGTATAGATGGTGTAATTCTTGTGGGATCCCAGTATATGCAAGAATGGTTTTCCCATCCATGCAGCAAAAGGTTGGGAATTCAAAAGTGAAGCGCTTTGCGGCACAATGAGGACACGGCGTATTCTCTTTTAGGACACGGTGTGCTGTGGGGACGCCCTCGTAGACAAAGTTATACGGATCATCTGCCGTAGTTGGTTCGACAACTGGTGTGCTATGAATGATGTGTTGAAAGTCATTAACCAGCGTATGTCGTGCTTGAGTACCTGTTGAATGACGTAATGTTAGTTAACTCGGGCAGGGAAATTTAATTTAGTAAATGAGTGGTGCGTATGGCAGTAGTAACCTAGAGAGACTTCAGGTATCGGCTCGGCCGTTACATTGGAGGCTACGTGTGTTTGAGCTTTTTTGTGCAGGTCTGTTGGCAGAACAGGAGAACTCTGAGAGTTTGATTTTTTCTGGCCGGTGCGTATAGTGCGTGGTTGATTGTTTGACTGATCCGGTGAAGAGCATTCTACTGGTGGAGTAGATGTCGAACATGTTTCGAGAACATGTTGGGTCTGATTGGGCATGGTGCAAGGTCCTAACTGTTTAGCGGCTTTTCTTGAAGCATAGTATCGCTTGTTACGTTCCTTCCGTAGCGCTACCGACGCTGCATCGGTACGTGGTTTTTTATGGCCGTCAGACATTATGGGTGGAAGCGTGACTTCAACCTAACCAATGGAGACAAAAAGCAGTGGCATTAATTAAGGTGTAAATAATCATTTTAGTAAATAATTTTAAGAATTACAGGTGTACCGACTCTGAACGAAATCTTGATTTAGAAGGGAAGATAATCACTGTTTCAATGATAATTCATGAAATCACAAATCGCGACGCTACTACAAAAACCACACAAGAAACAAACAGCTCATGTTAATAACATTAACACTAATATGACTGACAGATGGTGATATTCATGATCAAAAGTAAGAGGTTCCCTATAAATGATCTCGTTCATCTGTGCACCGACTTATTGACCTGATGCAGCAAACTGTACAGATCTAAGCTTGTAACTATTAAACAATCCCTAAACCTGTTATATCTCAAAACTAAATTAAATAAAACAGGCCCACACCATATTATACCAACTGGACCAGAGTTAACATACAGTGCCTAGAGGATCTGGTCTAGGATCTGGGTCTGGTTATAAGCCACTGCAACTGGCTCTAGCCACCATTCTAGTGGTTTGCGACCAGAGTAATAGTCTACGACGTGGACCCGAAAGTCCTAAAAGCATTCATGAACACTGGAGTCGAATTCACAGTTTGTCTCGGAAATGAATACCTTTCCAAAATGGCAGATCCAACCAACGCCTAACAATGGGTCAAAACAAAGGTATTTGTCATACCGCGATACCTGATTTGGATGAAGAAAGGGGAAAAGTTACGTATGAAGCTGAATCACCGGATGAGGTTGCTTTTGTTATAGCTGCAACAGAGCTCGGGTTTGCGTTCTACAAAAGGACACAAACAACGGTTTCGTTTTTGGAGTTAGATCCGGTTACCAAGAAACAAGTCGAAAGGCAACATGATTTTCGGTTTGTTTCTTGTTTCAGGCAACGTTTTGGTATTGTATCTCTAAAACGGTTTCTGCGAATAACGATCTGCGGATGACCAGTTTTTAGCGAACGAACCGACTTCAGCTAATAGACTCTAATTCTGCGGGTCTTAACAGTGAATGGATCTGTTATCAAATGATCATTTCAGCACCAGCAAATTTACGTTTCTATTTTTAGCGAAATCTGCAAATAACTCCTAATCGAGTTCAGTTAACGGACAAATTTTGATGCAAACTTTCAGCAAACAATTATGCAAACTTATGGACTAATCTAACGTCGGTAAGTTCTGCGGTGACAAATATACGAATCTGTGGCGAATGATAACAGCAATCTAACTGATTTTAATTTGCGCGGATTCTGCAAATTCATAACTCAGATTTAAGACATTCTGCAGATCTGAATTAATGTGTAACAAATTCAAATCCATGCACCGACTTATTGACCTTATTCAGTAACTGTACAGATCTAAGCTTGTAACTGTTAAACAATCCCTAAACCTGTTAAACCTCAAAAGTAAATTAAATAAAACAGGCCCACACCATAATATACCAACTGGACCAGAGTTAACATATAGATCCTAGAGGATCTGGTCTAGGATCTGGGTCTGGTTATAAGCCACTGCAATTGGCTCTAGCCACCATTCTAGTGGTTTGCGACCAGAGTAATAGTCTACGACGCGGACCCGAATGTCGTAAAAGCATTCGTGAACACTGGAGTGGAATTCACAGTTTGTCTCGGAAATGAATACCTTTCCAAAATGGCAAATCCAGCCAACGCCCAACAATGGGGCAGAACAAAGGTATTTGTCATACCGCGATACCTGATTTGGATGAAGAAAGGGGAAAAGTTATGTATGAAGATGAATGACCGGATGAGGCTGCTTTTGTTATAGCTGCAACAGAGCTCGGGTTTGCGTTATACAAAAGGACGCAAACAACGGTTTTGTTTTTGGAGTTAGATCCGGTTACCAAGAAACAAGTCGAAAGGCAACATGATTTTTGGTTTGTTTCTTGTTTCGGGCAACGTTTTGGTATTGTATCTCTAATAATTTTTTATCGTTTATTTGCAGGACGTACGAGGTTTTAAACGTTTTAGAGTTCAACTGTGCATGAAAGAGAATGTCCGTTATTGTTTCGGACAGCACTGTAAACTTACTTTTACTTTTAATATATAGCTCTAATAATAACAATTTATGTTTTCAACATATAAAAACTTACGGAAGCACGCAAGGGAAATTAGCAAAACAAGTTAAGTAAATCATGTTAAGATGTACCAGCAAAAGGAAAATAGTCTGCATACATATTCAGGTTTGCAAAGCAACAAAACAGTAAGAATATAGCAAAATATGGCTGAAAAATTCATATGGTAAACATGACGATTAAGCTAGGCCACTGCAAACGGCGAAACCAGCTGCATGCGTAATAAAAGTCTACGGCCTTGGTGTTCACTCGTAGCTCAAAAACCTTTCTTGAGTTACTCATCACTATAAAGCTTCCGTTTGTCATGTAATGTGTTATGGTCAGCCACAACGACAATGGAATGGGGGGGACTGCAGGAGTTGACAAAAGCCTAACCCAATGCTGTCCTTGTAAGGCCCAAAGTGACAGCGACATATCTTGGCGGCCAGTCCAAAGAACCATGTGAAGGTGCTAAATAGCGCAGTTTAGTGTGCTTTATGTTCCCTTTTATGACAGTTTTGATTCCCGACACTTAGGAAAGTATTCTGGACCAATAAACCACATTTCTGCATTATATTTAGTTGTTAAAATGTTGAAAATTGCTTAATTTGGTTATTTTCTGCAGAATTCTGCAGTTTTAGTGTGTTTCTGGCACTTTCCGGCACCTAAATCATCACTAGGTAAGCAGTTTTATGATCCCTACTTCCCTACACACTATTCTAGTGTAACTCTTGGTTTCGGGCTCATTCTGTGTATTAACATCACGTCTGTCTAAGTACTGAACTCCCGTCAGTACTTCTAGTTTGTCTGATAACTGTGCTAATTTTGTTTCGTGCATTAATTGGACCACATTGTGTTGCAGGTAATAATGATGAACAATCCCGTCAGTACTTCTAGTTTGTCTGATAACTGTGCTAATTTTGTTTCGTGCATTAATTGGACCACATTGTGTTGCAGGTAATAATGATGAACAATCTTGCAACATGAAATGCCATTGTATGTATTTGACAGTAATCGGAAAATCATTCGTCTTGTTAATTCAATCACACACAGTCATTAAAGCACAGATTACTGTTTATTATTGTACGGAATTCATGGAAAAGTGCCAGTTGTCACAAGCCGGGTTAAGGCTGGGCAAGGGAATGAAAGCAAAAAACATTGAGGCTTATTCGGATTCACAGTTGGTCGTGAAACAGTACAATGGAGAGTATGACGCCAAAGATGACACCATGGCCAAATATGTTGCCCAAGTAAAGGAACTTGCTAGAACCTTCACCTCTTTCAAGCTGGAATACGTGCCCCGGGGGAAGAATTGAGCAACTTAGCGTCTGTGGCCTTTTACCACCTAGCCAAAGAAGTAAAAGTGGAGGTCCTCACCTCACCTTCCGTCATGACCAAATAAGTGTCCTCAGTCAAAAGAATGAAGGAGTCCTGGATGACCGCGATCGTCAAGTTCCTGGAGGAGGGAATCCTTTCGGAAGACGAAACATTGGCGAGGAAGATAAGAGTAAAAGCACTCCAGTACGAAATCATAGATGGTCAACTCTTCAGGAGGTCATACCTGGGGCCTTCACTAAAATGCGTGGATGAGGAAGAAGCAAGATACGTGATCCAGGAAATACATGAAGGAATATGTGGAATGCACTCAGGACCGAAAACAGTTGTAGCCAAGGAAATGAACGTCGGATTCTATTGGAATCACATGTACAACAGCACCCTGGAAGAGATCAAGAAATGTGACAACTGTCAAGTGCGTGCCCCACATACCCACCGGCACAAGCACCTGATGGTCCCAGTCTCCACGTCCTGGCCATTCCAAAAATGGGTCATTGACATTATAGGGCCCTTCCTAGATGGTCTAGGAGGGGTCAAGTATGTAGTGATTACCATTAACTACTTCACAAAATGGGTAGAGGCCAAACCTTTAGCAAAAATCATGAGCGAGCAAATGAAGAGATTTGTATTGGACAATATCGCCTGTCGATTCGGGATCCCTCAGGAGCTAGTCAGTGATAACGGGGTGCAGTTTTCAGGGAAACCCTTCAGACCCTGGCGCCAGCAAATGCATATACAACAGATCTTCACGTCTGTCACCCACGCCCAAAGCAACAGGCTGGTGGAAAGAGCCAACCAAAGTTTAATCATAGGAATGAAAGAAAGGTTGGGCCGGAAGAAAAATGGCTGGTTGGAGGAGTTACCTTATGTCTTATGGGCATATAGAACAACTCCCAAAACATCTAATAGAAAGACACCTTTCAGCTTAACATATGGTACTGAGGCAGTCACTAGGGAATTGAAGCACCGTTTTCGTGGGTTGGGGCAATATTTCGAGGTAAGTTTTACATCAATCGACTCGTATTCTCGTTCTGATCAAAAGTCCTAAAACATTGGTTTGTAATTCGGAAAAAAACTTAACTCCGTTAAGCTATTTTAACGGCGGACTATTTTACAAAAACAATTGACCAGTTCGGATTATTATCGGCCAATAACTGACTTGAGATTATTATCAGACAAATTGATTTAGGTGAGATTATTTATTTCCAATTTGTCTTTTTTTAAATAAACAGAATGAGTAAATTAAATAATTATATATAGTCTGTGTCATAATTCACTGTATTTCTAAAATAATTATTTTATGTCTTATCTAATAACTAATAACTTTTATCATTTGTTTTAATAAATAAATTGATAATCAATTCCCATACAACATTCAACTAAATATTACAATTAAAAACCCTTGTTGTTTCAAATTAGTTTAGAGATCCCTAACTTCCTATAGTCCTAACATGCCCTAGACATTAACATTAAGTTCTTTACCAAGTAAACCTTATTACTTGCACATGATATGGTAACACTTTGGTATTCTCCCCACATCTTCAATACAACCAACTTATGTGATTATTTGCTTGAAAGTGAGTTTACATATCCCTTTTCTTTAAACTTTGGGGTGAAACATGTTACTTCAACTTTTCAAATTACTTATGTCATACTTTTATCTTTATGCTACTTGTCTTAAACGATACTTTAGGAGCTAACATCAGATACATCGTACAATCATTAACTCTGTACAAGCCAACTGTAGTAGATTATAGCGCTATAGGTCCGACAAACTCATCCCCGTATGGATCTAGGGATGATTGAAACAGCAACATACATAAATGTTAACTTTTCGCAGTTCCTTCTGTCACAAGGTTTGATTGTGCGCCCCATTTGTTCCTAAGTCTTGTTTTTCACAAGATAGTTCTAGATAAAACTTGACATGCTACTTAGGGACTGTTTGGTAGCCTCTTAATGACCATTCAGATGCTATCTCTTAAGGTTTAAAAACTCTGAATGAATAAGAGGTAACCTCAAGTCTGAATGGTTAAGAGGTCACATCTGAATGGTAAATCATCACATGCCACATTCTTCTCACTTCTCATTGGTAAAATTCTTAGTGGTTCCATTAAGAGGTAGCCTCTTAATGACCATTCAGAGGCTACCAAACAGCCCCTTACTTACTTATTTTAGCAAACCTATGTATGCTCACCGGCTTTTCAAAGTTGACCCTTTATTTTTCATATGTTTCAGGAAACAATGCATGTTGATTACCAGGATATCACATCTAGGATGCTTTGTGATTTAGAAAAATTTTAACTTGATCTAGTTATTTTGTTTGAACAATTTGTTTCTGTTGTATGGATAATCTTTAAATTGATTAATGAAATATTTAGATTTTTATTCGTTCATGAGCTATTGAGCAATCTATTTACGTGATGTCCTGACGTTTCCGCCGTCAACAGTTTGGGTGTTACACCATGGTAGGTTCAGCATAATCCACATTATCCCCTAGGCTCTGCATCCACAAAACATGATTAAACATACGTGAGGATTGTGTTAGGTGGTATACCCATTTATGATCTTACGTGGTAAAAGTTTAACTATTGGGATGCCCACTACCCATAACCCAATCTTTAACCCACCTCAAACGCGGACTTGAAATATCAAATATTCAACTACACTTCTAACGAACAACTGTATATTTTTTTACAATTTCAAGTTTCTAATAGCTTCAAGATACTATTTATTATATTTTTATAGCTATATAATATTTTAATATAATCTGGTAAACAGGTTTGGATAATTGGACGGGTGTGTCACCTAGTCCTTACCGTCCCAAACATGAGAATTTCTGAAACTCATTCCTACCACAATGAAAAAAAGGCAAACAAGAAAAGGATGGCAGCGAATGTGGAAACAAACCAGCCAGAAGAATGCTCGGCTTCAAAAAAGGTGACCATGGTACTAGGGATGAGCACGCTACCTGTTTGCTACCGAAAATGGGGAAAAATGGTACCGGTACCGAATATACCGGTTCGGTACCGGTATTTACTGGTGTTTTACATATAAATACCGTACCGGTACCGAAAAATGGGGAAAATGAGAACCGACACCGGTACCGAATATACTCGGTACGGTTCGAAGACCAACCTAGGGAAGACGTAAAATAAAAACACAAAATTGTAACATCAAGTGGCTCACGTTATATAAACCGTAGACGAAGTTATACTGATACGTATTAGAAAGTCGAGAGGGTAAAAAAAAGAAAAGGAAAAAAAGATGAGGGACCAAATGTGACCACAGAGCACCGTGCCAAGTAGCAACCGGGCAAAAAGAAAAAAATGAGGGACCAAATGTAACCACCAAAAAAACGTGCTAAGTAGCAACCGACGACCAAATCCGGGGAAAAGCGTAAAACAAAAAATAATAAAAAAAGTTAAAAAAAACTAAACTTATTTAACTATTATGACAGATTATGAAAACCAAACTTTTGTTACGAAGTGAAAAATCCTAAAGATTATTATGCGAAAAAAAAAAGAACCACAAAAGACAAAAAAGTTATTATTCATATATGTTATGAATTAATATATACTAGTGGGAAACCCGCGCGTTGCGGCGGAAACGACATGGGGCAGGAACACAATTCAAAACATAAAACGATAAAAAAAACATATATAAGTTGTGTGTGTATAAAAGCACCCACGCTTCACGGTGGGGTAAGTTTAAATGATATCATGCCATGTTCTATATACATTTTGGCACAACAAAATATTTAGAGAGGTCTCTAGTTTACACTTCACATTAACTTCACATAAACGTAAGAAGCGACAATTGTAATAAAAAAAACAAAAAGACGCATTCTCCCTTAATTTAGAAGGCTTCGTCAACAAACTTAACAGCAAAAGAGATTATATGAACCTTTTTAAATCATATACCTTTAGATTGATATGAGTTCAAACTTCAAAGTTCTTACTCATTTGCTGCATTTTCTTCATCCTTTGAAGCACCATCATTAGCATTTTCTTCACTTTTTTCCAATGAAACTGATGTTAATTCTTCAATATTCTTCTTAACCTGTTCTGCTACCCCATCATCATCTTCTTTCTTTAGTTCAGTTTCTTCAATTTTATCAACATTTTCTACCATTAAAACATCTGTGTTGATACCCTTTCAAGACACTGCAACAGTTTCTTTCAAGACACTGCAACCGCATTCGCAAATCATCAAACTCCCTTTCCATAAAAAAAACAATCTATCTTTCAATATCAAGTTATCTTCCTCAAGTTGCCCGATATGGGTATCTTGATCATCCACTCGGTTTTCCAACAAACAGCTGCTATGATCCGCACCGCTATAGTTCGGATAAATCATCTCAAATCATGATCCAACCTCCTCTCAACCTCAACATGTTCTTCCACATCACTCTTACTCGACCCACCTTCATCTTCTTCATCTTCAGCAGCATCCGCTTCATTTCCCGGAGACCAAAGCCTAATCAACCGTTTCATCGAACCATATCCGTCTGCCCCCATTCTTCTTTCGCCATATCCACTAACACCTCTCGAGAAGGCGAAAATATTGGTGTGGGTAAAACCGCAGGCGTCACAGGGCACAGTGACACTAACGAAGTAATCCCACCGGATTTCTTGGCTCGAATTAAAAAAGACAATATGCAATGTAGAATATCCCTAATCAGATAATCAGTTGTAACAAAACAGGCTGTAAACGATAGTGTATGAAGTTATAATTATATAGATAATACCTGCATAGGGGCCCCTGAGATGTCACTTAAAAAGGCTTTTAGCTCTTTAGTCACCCCACTAAATGGATAAAAAGTGATTTTGTTTCCTAAGAATAACCTGTGAGATACCATCAATGTCAAAAAGTGTAATCTTTAAATTCATAGGGTTTGTTTCAGTTATTTCAATTAAACTGGTAAAAGATTATTGTTTCTAAAACTGGCCCATTGCCAAAAAAATAAGATTATCAAAAGTGAATAAATTTGATATTTTACTGGGTTTTAAAAAGCGCGCCTGAGGCGCGCGGAGGCATCAACCCCGAGTGCCGCCAAAAGCAAACCACCAACCGATCCCTATATCTCTCACTCCTGTTTACTTCTCTTTAATGGGAAGGTCTTGGGAAGGGCAAACGGGAACGATTGTGATTCGATGGTTGGGGGTATTGGGAACGTCGACTGGAATTCTACATTCAAATGGCAAATTGATTTTGAATTGTCTCTCCAGCCAAGAAGCAATGTTTAATATGTATTTTCACATTACACCCTAAAGTGTTGGGTAATTTATCCTTGGAGCTTATTTGAATTTAATTAGTTTTTTAAAAGACAGTTTTGCCAATTTACTATGCTAATTAAGTATTGTACAATAAGCATTATAAGTTGTAATTACTTAAATTTTACAGGAATACTTGGGAAATGCTTTATAATATAGTATAGATAGATAGATACACCCTAAAGTGTTGGGTAATTTATCCTTGGAGCTTATTTGAATTTAATTAGTTTTTTAAAAGACAGTTTTGCCCATTTACTATGCTAATTAAGTATTGTACAATAAGCATTATAAGTTGTAATTACTTAAATTTTACAGAAATACTTGGGACATGCTTTATAATATAGTATAGATAGAGAATAGAGAATAATGTTTATAATTAATTTTACGGTTACTTTTTGTCACTATAATTATTATACAAGCAATGCTTATCAGGTTCTATCAGTTGGATTTGCAGGTTGCGTATCATGATAGCAAAATAGACCATTTATAATAATAGAGTAAGATGCTGGTACAAATAATTCTTAACATACAAATGAAGCTTAACATGAGAAGTGAAGAAGATTTTTTTTTTTCTTTTGGATTTTTTTTTCTCTCTTGCCAATATGTATTTTAATCTTAGAATTTAAAAAATAAGAAAAAAAATCGTGTATTTACACTAGCAGAGTAATTATGTAATCACTCATAACTCTATTAGAGTAAATACACGATATATATTTTTTTTAACATTTTGCAATTAAACATTGCTTAACTAGATGGAAAATAAAATTGGAAAAAAAAAACATATTCCTTCAACTTCTCTTCTCATGTTAAGACCGATTTTCCTTCACAACTAATGTTAAAACTTATTTGTATTTGATCTTTATACTATAATTATAAAAAAAGAATTCATTAATATTATGACATGTTTTAACTATATAAAACACAGGTGAAAAATTATGACATGTTTTAACTATATAAAACACAGGTGAAAAATAATTAAAATTAAAAAAGGGTTTGAAAATTGAATGGGACATGGGGTTATAACATGGGCCAATATATACACCAGAAGTCCAGAAGCATAAATTCGGGCCTAAGCTGAGCAGCCTGCACGAGGGAGGCTTATTCGCTGAAATTGATATATTATATACTACTACAAATACAAGTGTCGGTTGTGGGCTATCATTGGCCAACATGGGCGGCAGCTTTAAAAATTGGTTTTTTTTTTTTTTTTTTTTTTTTTTCCCGTTTTGCCTCTAGCTCAAACTAAAATTACGCTTTTGTCTCCATCTCAAAAATACGATTTTGCCCTCAAGCCAAAATTACGATTTCGTCTGCCACTCTCCCATTGGACCAACCAGTTTAGTGTTTTATATCCATTTTAAAATGACGGTTTTGGCCCCCAGCTCAAAATAATATTACGCTTTTGTCTCAAATAAAATTATGTTTTCATCCCCATCTAAAAATTACGATTTTGCCCTCTGTTAAAAAATGTTATTTTTCCCCGTTAAAAAAATTACGATTTCGCCTTCAGTTGAAAATTACGTTTTTCCCCCCTTCAATCAAAATTACGCTTTTGCCCTCGGCTCAAAATAAAATTGTGCTTTTGCCTGCAGCCTAAAATTACGATTGTGTCCGTAGTTCAAATTTATATTACGCTGTTATCCTAGGTGCAAAATTACGAATTTGTCCCTATTAAAATTTCAAATTTTCCCCCCCTTCAAATTTACAGTACTGCCATCACTTTAGCTTTTGGCAATTTACGATTTTACCCCAGTCAAAAAATACAACTTTCCCTCAGTTAAAAATTACAATGTTGCCATTGTTTTAGTTTTTTTTTATCAAAAATATCAAAGTGTTTTTTTTTTATTGGTTCAGTCGATTTAGTTGTTTTTCGTGTCAATGAGCTGCTGCCTAACACTCGCTCATTATTCGTCCACCGCCCCGCAACGCGGGCGGGGCATCTAACTAGTTAACAACACATTGAAGGGCAACATATTATATAAGAACGTGGGGTATGGTGGGGCGGGGGTTTGGGGCATGGGTTGACACGTGGATTATGGAGCACCCAATACACAAACCCAAGTTCATAGGGGTATGGTGGGCGGGGCTGGGCTGGCGTGGCCAAGCCATATCAAATTTTTTTTGGCCAATGACATCCCGGCTAGTTTTGTTGGCCAATGACATCCCGCCATGTCAGGCTCGTAGCCCTGCCCCACGCCCGGGCTGAATCCCACGCCAAAGGGGCCACGCCCAAACCCAAACCCACCCGGGGAGATGGCTTGAGCATTTTCAACCAACTCACGCCCAAACCCCCGCCCCATACCCCACAGTCTAAAAGGGTACAATATAAATATCAGATAAATGAAACTTTCTAAGAAATAACATAGAAGACGACTTTTGACGGGTGTATATAATATAAAAATAATATCTCCGATCATCTAATACCAACCAACCAACCATTTGCTTCATCACACCCCATTTTCATTGATTATTCACCATGGTTGTTCTTACTGAAATTTCAGAAGAGTCTTCTTCTTCTTCATCAAAGTTTGATGTATTTTTAAGCTTTAGAGGTGAGGATACTCGCAACAATTTCACCGATCATCTCCTCAAAGCACTGCGGGAAGCCACCGTTGACACGTTCTTCGATGATGCAGAGATTCAGATCGGAGACTTCTTAAAACCAGATTTGGAGAATGCAATTAAGGCATCTCGCTCTTCTATTATCGTGTTGTCCAAGAATTATGCTTCTTCAACATGGTGCCTTGATGAACTGGCACTCATCATGGAGCAGAAAAGAACCTCCAAACATATTGTTTTCCCCATCTTCTATCACGTCAATCCTTCCGATGTCCGGAAGCAAAGACACAGCTTTGGAGATGCAATGGCAGACCATAAACAGAGGATGGAGAGAGAGTCAGATGAAAAGAAACGAAGTCAATTGGGTAAGAAGATTGAGAAATGGAAGAAAGCATTAACACAAGTTGCTGATATGAAAGGGAAGGAAGCAAACGGCAGGTAATTAAAACACTTTCTTCTTCTTCATATTAATTAATTAAAACCTGTATATGTATGCTCCGTTTTCTCTAGTTGATAATAAATACATTATTTAGATCTGTTGAATATGATTTGGCCCAAGATAGGACTTCGTGGAGGCGTAGAATTAGGGTTAAAGACTTCTAGAAGATATTGCAGTAGGGTCTTAGGTATATTTAGGGACGTAGATTTTTCTTATCTTTTAAGTGACTTTACAGGTGATTGCCTTCTTGTGTTTATACCCATATGATGTTGTATGCTATCATACATGTTATACATTATATTGTGTCACTCTCTGATCACTTTCTTGGTATGTTGTGTGTTGGTATACTCTCTGACTTCTTATTTATATATTTATATATTTTTTGTGACTTGGTGCGTTGGTATGTTGATGGTTTTAGAGCCGATGGTTTTAGAGCCGGGGGTCTCTCTGGAAGCAGCCTCTCTATCCTTAGGGATGGAGGCAAGGTCTGTCTACATCCTACCCTCCCCAGACCCTATAAATAGCGTTGCTATTTGTGGGATATACTGGGTATGGTTGTTATTGTTGTTGAATATGATTTGGAATTGGTCATTAACAACATTTTGCATTGCACCTCCAATTTTTATATACTTCTGTCAATTGGATATGATACTGTTGAGATTCTTTTAAATTAAACTCATCTTTAATTAATCATGTCTCCAACGTATTTATCCTAAGTCATTATGTCGAATATAGCTCTAAGTCATATGTGGATCAGACGGTTTGGGTCGAAATGGGTTCGGGTCAGAACGGTTTCGGGTCAGAACGGGTTTCAGGTCGGGTTGGTTAAAAAATGTTTTTTTTTTAAAAGAGATTGTACATCAAGGGGCAATTTTTTCGGGTTGAAACGGGTCTGGGTTGAGTAAAGGTCAAAAGTGTACGAATATATTGAATGTTGTTGGTATTATCACTTATGAATTACGATTCATAAAACATTTTTTTGAAAAGTGTAGTTCGTAAAACATTATCAATCAGTTACTGTTCGTATGTTAATTGATAGAATCCTTCACAGATTCAAAATACATACACTTGTTCCTCTAGAACACAATATACACGCAAAGATAGCAGCGAATATTTCACACTAAATCACACATACGATTACAATAAAATGACAAGAGTTCACGGGTATTACTACGTATTTAAATAGATAAATACTTTTAGTTAATATTTTGATGCCAAGATTATATTCCAACATTAATTGATCTTATTGAATTCATATAGAATCATACTTTCTGTAAGTTCATCAGCATACAAATGTTTAGTGCTTCTTATTAACAAAAAGATTCTTGATAAGCTCATCATTTTTGTTTATCTAATTACTTGAGTGGTATCTTCTTGTTTTTAATGAAATCGCTCCTGCAGAGAGACGAAGCTTATTGAAGAAATTGTTAAAGATATAAGTAGCAGATTAAAGCTACACAAAAGGAGTGAGATTCCAAAAATAATTGGGATGGAGTCTTCAGTTAGGACCATCACTTCATTCTTGAACGATGCATCTTCTCATACCACTGACGTTCTCACAATATGGGGTATGGCTGGAATAGGAAAGACACATTTGGCAGACTATATCTTCAAGTCACACTATCTTGAGTTTGAAAGCAGCTGCTTTCTTGAAGATATCGAAAGGAAGTGCACATCCCAAAAGCGATTGCTTAAATTGCAGAAACAGCTCCTTAAAGATATTCAAGCGACAAGTTGGATGGAGATAGACAATGTTAAGGCAGCAACCTCAAAGATTGAGAATTCACTTTTTAGGAAAAGATCTTTTCTTGTTCTTGATGGTATAAATGACTCTGAGCAGTTGAATGCGTTAATTGGGACAAAAGGCCTTCATCCTGGAAGCAAAATCATAATAACTTCTAAACATGGATCGCTAACAGAAAAATGTAAGCTGTTTGAAACACAAGTTCCACCAAAGCATACTAAGCACTTGCTTCATGGCTTAAATGATAAGGATTCTCTTCAGCTTTTAACTTGGCATGCCTTTGGATGCCATGAACCCAACGATGGTGATAAAAAGGAAATGAAGAAGGTCGTACAATACTGCAAAGGACATCCATTGGCTCTTAAAGTTTTGGGCAGGTCTTACTGTACTGAGGACACTACGTGGGAGGAAATTATAGAATCACTAGGGAAAAAAATTAATTCAAATATTACAGATGTCCTAAAAATAAGTTACGACTCTTTGCCATCTGAAAAAGACAAGGAACTGTTTAAATACATTGCCTGTTTATTCGTTGGCGAAGATAGAAAGTTCACTGAAGACTTATTGAAAGCATGTGGCATATGCAAACTATCTGGGATCAAGGTTCTCGTCAATAGATGCCTTCTCACTGTAGGATCATCTGGCGAATTGATGATGCATCAACTTCTTCAAGACATGGGGAGAGATGTAGTCCGTCAAGAATCACCAAACAAGCCATGGGAGCGAAGTATATTATGGAATCATGAGGAGTGTTTGGATGTGTTGCAAAATAAACAGGTAATCAAGCATACCTATTATGTGTACATTGATTAATTTATATTATGTGTATTACTTCTTTAATTATTTGTTTATTTATTAGGGAACAACAATAATTCAAGGACTTGTCCTTGTCATGAGAACATTTGAGAATGACACATGGAAAGAACCAAGTAGTGTCAATATTAAAAGGTTTGGATTCATTTGGGTTCACATACTGCTGCTCTCTGTTCTTTGGTGGTTATTTGGTTTGTTTTCGGGAATGCGTTCCTCATCCCGTAAAACAAAAGGTGACTTTGAGACACTTTCTTTAAGTGAAATGCGTAACTTAAGACTACTCCAACTGAACTATGTACAACTCAGTGGATCCTACAAGAATTTTCCTCAAGGTTTAAGATGGTTATGCATGCATGGATTCCCTTTGAGTTATATACCTTCAGACTTACAAATGGACAATATCACAATATGATAGCTCTTGACTTGTCTAATAGCAAACTGCAACAGCTTTGGAAGAAGCCCAAGGTACAAAAATCTCCAGCTTCTACTTATTTTGTTTGATAACTCATGGACAAGTATCTTTGCAACACTGACATGCATCTTAATTTTGTTTATTTGTTAATTTAACAGCTGCTGAGGTCACTGAAGTTTCTTAATCTCAGTGGTTGTCATGAGCTTGTTAGAGTGGGTCACTTCTCTGGGCTCCCTCTACTTGAAAGGTTGACACTCGCAAAATGTACAAGTCTAGTTGAGGTCTGTGAGTCTATTGGGAATTATAGTAAAAAACTTGAAGTCCTTGATTTGAGTGAATGCAGTAAGTTGAAGGAACTTCCAAGTAGCATAGGAAAGTTAAAGAACCTTACTGATCTTCTAATAGATGGTTGTTCAAATCTTGAAATTATGAAGGCTGACAATATTAATATGAAGTCTAATGGGTCTTCTTCCTCTACCATGGTACCAAGAAGTCCCAAGTCCTTTGTGAGTTCTTTACCAAGATCACTAGTAACATTGTCTCTTACATATTGTAAGTTGTATAATGAACTATTTCCTACGGATTTTAGTAACCTTCCAATGTTGAAGAAGTTGTTTTTGGATGGAAATCCAATTGATTCCATGCCCCATTGTGTGAGAGGCCTTAGTAGGCTGGAGACACTCAGTTTTTCTGATTGTAGTAACCTAAAAACAGTCGTGTGTGCTCCAATCCAATTAAAGCGGTTGAATATATTCGTTTGCAACTCATTGGAAAAAATAACATTTCATCCAGAACAGTTAGTTCTACCCGCAATCGAATATTTAAATAAATTTACCATGACTGAGATTCAGCACATATTCAAAATCCAAGCTTTGTCAGAAATTGATGAAGAGGTACTACACAGTTTGGGTTGGATCAATATACCATATTTGAACCAATGCCGGTTTTGGAAGGCCGGTTGGAGAGGAGCGTACGTTTTGTCAGAAGAAATACTTCCAGCACAGGTGGATGTCTCTTTATATATCTTTAATTTTCACCTTTTAATATGCGTTTATAAGATAATAAAACTTTGATGTGACACTCAGATCCTTTATGAACATGGAATATTCAGCACATATCTTCAAGGGCAAGAGGTTCCAGAGTGGTTCACTCAAAGAAGCGACGGGTCATTATTTACCTTGCAATCATCTCCTGAAAATGGTAAGATTAAAGGGCTAAATGTATGCATTGCGCATACCATTTCAAGCATGGAGGAAATTGGTCCTTCAAGAATTGAAATTAGGAATCTGACAAAGAACTCCTCCTGGACATACCAGCCTATGATGTATCTTGTCCCAGAAGACGATGCGTTTGAACATGTGCGTTTGAAGATGCGTTTGACGATGGTGCGTTTGAAGATGCGTTTGGAGATGATGCATTTGAAGATGATGCTTTTGAAGAAGATGCGTTTGAAGATGATGCGTTTGGAGAAGATGCGTTTGAAGATGATGTGTTCGAAGAAGATGCGTTTGAAGACGATGCGTTTGAAGATGATGCGTTCAAAAAAGCTGCGTTCGAAGAAGATGCGTTCGAAGATGATGTGTTCGAAGAAGATGCGTTCGAAGAAGATCCGTTCGGAGAAGATCCGTTTGCAGATGATGAGTTCGGAGATGACGCGTTTGCAGATGATGCGTTCAGAGATGATGTGTTTGCAGAAGATGAGTTCGGAGACGATGCGTCGGGAGACGATGCGTCGGGAGACGATGCGTCGGGAGACGATGCGTCGGGAGACGATGCGTCGGGAGACGATGCGTCGGGAGACGATGCGTCGGGAGACGATGCGTCGGGAGACGATGCGTCGGGAGACGATGCGTCGGGAGACGATGCGTCGGGAGACGATGCGTCGGGAGACGATGCGTCGGGAGACGATGCGTCGGGAGACGATGCGTCGGGAGAAGATGCGTCGGGGGACGATGGGTTCGGAGACGATGGGTTGGGAGATGAGGCGTTGGGAGATGAGGCGTTGGGAGATGGGGGAGATGATGCGTTCGGAGATGATGCGTTCGGAGATGATGCGTTCGGAGATGAGGCGTTGGGAGATGATGTGTTTGGAGATGATGGATTGGGAGATGGGGCGTTTGGAGATGATGTTTGATCATGTGTATGATAATCGTTATACAGGTTATCGTAGGTTTGAAGAGGTTGATGAAGTGGTAGTATGGTTAAGCCATTGGATGTTCGGGGAAAATGAGTTTGAAGATGGTGATGAAGTTAGCATTGACTTTACTGTAAAATATCATCACTCTAAAGAACAACATGTTACCAGCTATGATAGTGAAGGAAAAGATTATGCAAATGTAATGGAGTATGGTATCAGCCCTGTGTATGATGATAATGATGATCGTGGAAAGCAGAAAGAAGATCCATTGGGTTATTACAAGTCATGGAAGCACATCATCGGTGGGGATCTCTCTGCCTTTGAAGTCTCATCAAGTCATTATCTTCTACACCCTGGGTTAAATATAGGTCATGGTCTGTAATTGCAACCCCTTCCGGCTGTTTGCTTTTGTAGTTTGGCTTGATTAGGTTCTTTACTTGTAAAGTATAACTAGGTTTTATTTTGGGTTTTTTAGCGACTTTTCAAGTATCTGATCAAATACGATGGAGAATATATTATGGCATTATAAATATAACAATTCCTAAGGAATTTTACTGTAGCAATAGTCATGTTTTTTTTTTTCATTTTTTCTTTTTGGTTTTTGTCTTTTACTTTTATTTTTACTAGTGGGAATGCCCGCGCGTTGCGGCGGGTGCGTCTATTTTATCGTCTCGTATATGTTCTTGGGGTTTGTGGTGTTGTAAAGTCACCAACCTCATACATCACCACCTCAACTTGTTAAAGTGTTTACTTTTGTTTTTTTGGCGCATGTTGTGTGACGGGTTTCACGTAATTTATATCCATCCACCACCACAAAAGATCATCACCTGGCATTTCTAGCAACATCATCGAACACCAAGCGAGCAAAGCTCTTTTGTACAAGCTGCGTAAATACAAATAAAAGTAAGCAACGCTCAGTGCTTAGAACTGCAAGTGGCTATTTAACCCTTACTCATAAACAAGTCGAATCGAGTAATGCATTAGATCTAACGGGTCAAATGTTACCCATAGTGTATTTTTAATTCATATAACCTCAAAAGATCAAATTATTCAAATATTCCATTATTATTGAAAATAATATAATGCTTGTAATCACACTTGACATGCTAAGTAGGGGAGGAAATTAAGTTCTTTGGACAAAAAGTGATCTGGGTCAACACAACCTGATTAATTTTCCTGTTTTCAACCTGATTAATTGTTACCTCAGCCACCCTCCTTCTCCACTGCAGCTGCCTCCCCTCTCATCTTTTTAGCTTCAACCTCCATAGCCTTGGTAAAGTGTCCACTTTTTTTGGCTAAAATCTGAAATCAATATGACAATTTAAATAAAAAGTTTTGATGAAAACCCAACATAACAAATATAAAACAAAATGAAAAAAAAAGATAATAATTAACCTCGATAGCGTCATATTTGTCTTTAATGCTTTGATCTGTTTCATTACCACTATCACCTCTTTTTGAAGCAAATCGTACAACAGGCATGCCACGGTATCTTCAGTTTCCGTTTCAGTTCTTGAGGAAACACTCGACTTTTCATCAAGGTTTACTATTTCAATATCCTTGGTTCACGATTGGGCAAGGTTGAAAGTAGGACCGACGCTTCCATCGTCTACCTTCTGTTTTGATGTAACTTGGCAAGATTTAAACAGAAACATAACACACAGATTTCATCAATACCATATACAAAAAAAAACCAATTAAAAAAACACATGTCCTTTTATCAAACACCTTGCCTACACGCCCATCCCAATTTTAACAACCATTATTTACCATAAAATCAGGTGGGTTGCTTGTAACTGAGAAAGCAACTAACAAATGGGTACTCTTAGATTCAATCAAAAAGCAACAAATGTAATTTAGATTATTGCACATAAGATATTGATATGCAATAAATGGAATCTAAATAACACAAAGGATAAATTTACATTTGCCTGTACTTCCGTGAAATCAATTGAATTCACAATTAGGTCTAAAAACCGATAGATGATTTGATCCAATAATTCACAATCCGAACACAACTTAATCGACTATATTATCAAAAACTTTATATGAGACTATTTATTCATTGGGGACTTTCATCAAACAGGTGGCATGCATATTAGATTAAGGGGATTTCACACCAAAAAAAAAAACATCTAAAAACTGGAATTTATCACAAGACAACAAGTCACATCTAATGAATATACACAAATCTAGAATTTAAATTATTATTAGCCAAATGTGGAAGGAAGGAATCTTGAAAAAGCAAGACAACAGAACAGAACAGATGATAATCACAAGTTAAAGTTCCAAGGGAATCAAGCTCTAGTGAGTGATTATAATAAGAATAAGTAAGTTACTACAGTAGAAGCAAAAGGAACATTATATACCCTAAATAATTAAACTCAAAATTGAGATACATCGATATCATTCTCTGCAGCTACCATACAACTGATTTTGCCAAAATTAAAAGCGTCTTTTTAGTGACAGTTTTTGTACGTGATCATTACGAACTGCAACTATTTGGTCGTTACCTTGAACCCAATGATTTTCCAGCCAAAATCAAAGGATGTCCGGGGTACTTAGCAGCAGCGTTTCTTACGATATCCGAGTGAAACCCGACAAGTTTTTCGGGCTTTGGAGCGGCCTTTCTTCTACCATTAATGTCTGCCAGACACAGATAGTTACACTTGCACTGAGTGAGAGTTTTAGATAAAACATATGTATGAAAACTCACATGGGTAGTCAAAAGTTACGACTTCGACAGCGTTTAAAGCGTTCGCCAGCAAGTTCTTCCATCTGCATAAAAGTATAAAACTCAAGCCGGGTGTTCAATAGAAATCTTGCTGTAAGCAAAAATAAAGATATGTGCATACGTATTGTTGCCCATTCAGTTTGCGGGTCATACTGGGGGAAACAAAAAAGAGAAACGGGTCATTCCTAGGTTTTTCTGTGCGGAAAAAAGAGCATCGCTTCCCGTCGACTTCCTCCGATCACATCATTTTCTACACATTAACTGATATTCGCTAAACAGCAGACAATCTCGAACCACAACCACCATTGGAACCATCACAGTCTCTGATCCATCAAAAGACTTAGCACCAATCACTTACTGGCTATAGCATTCAGAACAAGGTAACATCCCGTCGACTTACTGGCTATAGCATCAAAATCCATCAAAAGACTTAGCACCAATCACTTATTGGTGTATGTGAGGGGGAAAAACCAATTCTGATCCATCCCGTCGACTTACTGGCTATAGCATCAAAATCACCTAGGGCATGTTTGGCTAAGCTTTTTGAAACAACTTATTGACTTATTGGCTTTTTTGATTTTGATCTTAAAGTTGTAATAATTTCTTTTGGCGTATGAGTTTATAAGAGTTGTAATAATTTCTTTGGTGTATGAGTTTATAAGAGTTAATTGACTAACAATAAATTATCTTTAGGTTCCTGATTTAGTGATTTTATGTGGAAGGTCAAGGTAAAAACTTGGAATTTTAGGGGATAACTCTACCATGGTGTTTTTTTATAGAAACTAGAATTGATTCTCCGCGATGCAAGGTTGTTTTTCTATCGTAATTTGAGCATAATGATTTTTTTTTTTTTGTAATTGCTTAACAATTAAAAGATAAACCAGCTAAAATATCCATAAAAATAAGTACGAAAACATAATTATAGTTGACACGACTCATGAAATGTAAAGTAACACAAATTTGTACCGTCAAAAGAAAATGTATTAAATTGTCCCGGTTCGTTTCCGAACAGAATTGACGTCAAAATGTAGATCAACTGAAAACGTCCATAAATATAAGCACTAAAATTTATTATATTTGAAATGACTCATTTTCGAAAAAAAATACGTCGAAACGTAAACGAACTTGAATTTACACCAACATGCACATAAAAATAAGCACGTAAAACTCGGTGGGGTCAAAATGATATTTAAAAAGGTTTTAAAAAATTTAAAAGGATTAAGTGCCAATAATACAATTATACAAATTGAAGGGATGAGATTCATAACAAGACAAAAAAAAGGTCTCATGATAGGTAATAACTTCATCTATTATATATATAGGGATATAGTGAGATAATCAAATAAGAAGTATAGTTTGAGTAGGAAGAACAGGAAGCAATAGGGTTATGACACATAGCAAAATTGAAAAATAAAGGGAAAGAGTATTTTAGTTAATCATATCCTAGGGGTGAGCAAATTAACCACCATAACCGATAACCGAACCATAACCAAACCACTAATAACCGATAACCAATATAACCAATGGTTATGGTTATGAAACTTTGTATAACCGCTCAATCGGTTATGGTTATGGTTATGAAGCTTTGGTTAACCGATATAACCGAAACCGAACCGAACTTGTGATGTTAACTTTATATAATGGATTTGTGTTTTATAAAACCATATAGAGGGTTTTTACTAAGATAAAAGTATGTTAGTAACAAAATGATCTTGATGTAGATGCCATTTATTTTGATAAAGAACTAAGGTGTTATGGCCATAATTGTTTTTGTTTGAGAATTACTTTGTTAAAAAGAACCCTAAATCGGTAGTTTAACTAAAAATTTTAGTCTCCATTATCTTATAAAATAGGCTCAAGCTAAGTTCAAATTGTGCACAACCCTATTTATTTCAAACCTTGCTTGGTTACTTAACCGAAATTAACCATAACCGACTTCATAACCGATTAACCGTAACCGAAGTTTGGTTATGGTTATGGTTACCAAAACTCCATAACCGAACTAGAGGTTATGGTTATGGTTAATAGTAAAAACCGAACCAAACTGACCCATGCACACCCCTATCATATCCCATCTTCTCTCTTCCTCTTTCTCTGCAACTTCAAAACCCGTCATTTTCAATAACTCATCATCTTCACTTTATGTTCAATAATCACTACATTATAGTGCGATTTTCATCATCAATCAGTGATTCAAACACTCAATCAACGTGTTCTTCAGTTTTTTTTTTTTTTTTTTTTGAAAAAAATCAGTTTAATTTCATATAATTTCTCATTTTTCCCGTGATTTTGAAGTGAATCACTTGATTCGTTCGATTCGATCGTTGATAAGTGTACCTAACATTCAAATTTCGCCAATCGTTGAAGAAATTCGAATAAATCGTCTTATATTTGTGTAAGTAATTTTTTAATTGCGTTTTACGATCTGGGTTTTTGAATTAAGTCATTGTGTTTTACAAAAGAATGAAAAACACATTTTTTGTGTTTTTAGTCCATTGCATTTAAGAAACAACACATATTTTTGTTTTTAGTCCATTGCGTTTTAGAAAAAAAAAAAAAGACATTTCTTTATGTTTTTAGCTTATTGCGTCTTAGAAAAAGGACATTTCTTTGTGTTTGTAGTCTATTGCGTTTTAGAAACAAAACATTTCTTTGTGTTTTTAGTCCATTGCGTTTTATAACATAATAAAAAGAATTTGTTTTATGCTTTTAATCCATTGCGTTTTATAACACAATGAAACAACACATTTTTTTGTGTTTTTATCCCATTGCGTTTTAGACCTGGAGTGTACTGGAGTGGTGTTGGAACAAAAACATGACCATTTTAAAATAGAAACATGACCATGTGAAACATAGGGCTGGCAATTCTGACTCGAACACGATAACACGACACTAACCTACACGAAGTTAACAGGTTTCGTGTTTGACCTTAACAAGTTTCGTGTCTAAATAGGTCGACACGATAAGAACTGTTTAAATTTCGTGTCTAAACAGGTTAAAACCCGTTAACCTGTTAAGACCCGTTAATGACATGCTAAGAATTTTAATTATATTATACTATATAACATTTAGGGTAGGATGTTAGCTATAGTTCCCGTCTTCAGGTTTTGCCAACCTACATCCGCCGGTCATTCCCACCTCTACACAGAGCAGTGCACAGACATGTCACCCACCCAACTTATACCACCAGCCAGCACCACCCAGCTCACCACTGGTTACCACCGCTTTCTTCCGGCTTCGTCCCCCACATCCGCCAACCTCTGTCGTCACCACAGGCACCATCACTCGCGACCTACAAAATACCCTAATCGAACATTAGGGCATCAGAATGACCTTCAATTGCAGACCCAATCGAACACCCGTCGACAATTTCGCGTGTGGATCGTTTTTCAACAGGACGACATGGTCTCTTTCTTTTAATTCCTTTCTTTCAATTTATCTATCTATATGCTTTGCTTATTGTTTTAAATTAGGTTTAGCGATATTTTCTCTTGAGTAACTATGTGCGGAATCTGAAAGTGCTCGATAAGAAAAACAATTTGTCGAATTGAATTTGATGTTTGGAGTAATAATCGTTGTTTGCTTTGCATTTTATTTTTAAAAGGGCTCAAATTTGTACCAAATTTCCTTCTATTTTAATCCCTAAACTGAATCATTATCATAAACAGAATGCTAATGAATATGAAATTATCCACTTTCTCAAATGAGATGCTTGCAGCTGGATTTTTTATGTTCATTATAAATAGCTCTGCTGTAACTATCATGTATATTATTGAAGTAATAGGGAATATATGTGGTGTATTGAAATTCAACATTTCTTGTAAGACATTGCCATGAATTTTACGTCTCTGGGTGGAATCTATCTTGGGTGTTTGCAGTACGCTCAGCCGCTTTTGACAAAAGTTCTGGGCCGAAATGCCACTGGTTTGAGAAACGACAAACTAACTGGCTGATTTTTGCAACTTGATGGTGCAGGCCGATTTTTTCTTTTCAAAATAATTAGTTTGTATTCGAATTTTTAAAATGATAAATATGGTTTATGAATATAACACGAAATTTGTAGTTCGTCAAATTCGTTTGTAGTCCGTCACATGAAATTTGTAACCTTACGGATTCTTAACGACCTGTATTAAACGATTCCATGCTCTTTTTCTTTAGGATGTGATCATTTATGTCTAATCATTGATCATTCTAATTGCTTTGGGTTGTTTTTTCACAGATTAAACAATTTATACATGATGGCTATATTATAATCGGGTGACATATGTCCAAAAAATGAACACATGTATTACGTACTAAAAAAATGCTTTAGCTTCATCACTGCTTCATCTCCAAAGTGCCTTTACTCGGCACCCACAATGACATTAATAAGTTGATTCTGGAGGTGGCAGTTTGGACTTAAGAATATATGTTTAGTCCATGCAGTCTCTTAAATAGTCAAATGGGTTAAAATAAAATTGTAGGTTATTTAATTTCGTATTATTTTGCAAATCATATTTAACACATTATATGTTCATAAAACACACGGGAAAAGTCTCTACTTAATGTGTAGAGTGAGTGCTCGATATGTAGCGCGGCCTTTTATGTTTTAGTATTTCTACTTTTGATCAAATTGCTTGTATATACTATGGAAGGAATCAAGCAAAGCTTCAGAGGAACCCTATGTATCTTGCTGCCATTGCTAATTCTCAAACACACGCTGCTACCGTTCATTCCCAGGTATATACTTAGTAGTAAATAGGTTGATTCATGTTATGTTTTGTCTCTAAAACACGCAACGCTATCAATCTAAGATATCTTGACAAAGATATTAACCTTATATATAATATTAAAGGAAAGCAACATGAACACTACTTGATTTTTATTGGTCCACGTTGGTGGGTCATACCAAAAATGGGCTGCCACGTGACACCTACTAACTTGGTTTCTTTTCTTCCACATAATAAACACATTTTCGTTGGCTAAGTGCTAGCATACGTTGCTTATGACCACAAGCTTACGGGTTCGATTCTCATTCCACCCGCTTCCTTTTGTTTTTAATTGCTTCTTAAGTATTCATGTTCATTTATATTTGTAAATATTGGTTCTCGAAGCTGACCAAAAGTTCTCGAGTCATAAAACAGCCTATTAAATTGCTACAAATTTAGAGACCCAACAACATAAAGTTCAACATGAACAATGCAACAGATTTAAACATCATCCAACTAAGCACTACACCAGGGGTATAACACATAAAAACAACATATTACTACATTACAAACAAGTACTAACAACTTTCCTAAAACAGGTGAGGCAGATAAGAGCCAACTGATAAAGTGCACTTGCTACAAGGCCTAAACATCGCGCACAAGACGCATCTATTGTATATAGTGTTACATACACCCACACCTTCAAAGTTAATGGAAACTGTAACACCCCGTGTCTTCGTAAGTGAAAGTCAAAGTCAAGGTCAAAGTCAACGACCGATTTCGCGCAACTTGACTGGTAGAAATGCTTTTATTTTATTTATATTATGTGGAGTAAGTGTCGTTCATTGCAATAATCGATGAGTATTAATCATATTTCAATCGACCTACGACTGTGAGCTATAGGAAGTAACAATGCGATAAAGCTAATCAACTAACAATCAAGCTATGCTAATCGACATCGACATCGAATCGTAACTCGAACTACGTGGTTTTTTACTTATTGTTACTACGTGTGTGTGTGCCTTACGTGTTACCTATGCATGTTTATTTATGTTATGTTGTGGTAATCAAGCGAACTCAATCAAACTCGAAATCTAACTCGAATGCTATCGAACTCGAACTCAAATCACAATCGAACTTTGATAGATGGTGGAGAATAGATTACGCGAGATACGAAGTAGTTGGGACTGAAAGTAATTCGACTAGGAAACCCTATCATATCGAACCGCTCGCAATCGAAATCGAAATATCTGAAATCATCGCGCGAAACACTCGAAAGGTGCAACCGATCGATCTGGCTTCCTAGCCGATCGAACAGCCAGCCGAACGGACTGCTGTCCGATCGGACAGGACAGCCTGTCCGATCGAGCTGCCAGCCGATCGGCTAGCCCTTTCCTCTTTTGTCATCCTATAAATACCCCTGTCATTGTCATCCCTTACCACTTTTGGAAACCCTTGTTCGACCAGCACGCTCAACCCGCCTTTTCTCAGATTACTCTCGATTCCGGTAAGTTTTCGTCCTAAATCTTGTACTTTCTTGAACTATACACACTCCTACACCTTTCTATCTTTCAAATCGAAACTTTTAACCGTGAAATCATCAAGAATCAAGTGTTCTAGGATGATGTCATCATGAGTTCTTGAAGAACTTCATGTTTTGGCCTCAACCCACCAAGAATGACTTGGATCTAGCCGATTTCCACATAAACAAACAAGGATCTTTTATAGATCTGAACATATACTTGGTGAAAAGGATTGAAGGATGGATATTCCCAACTTTCTTCAACTCTTTTCACTCGAACCAGTGGAAACGGAACCTGAGCCGGTTTACAAAGCACTTCAGTGGTTATACGGCTCAAGATCTGGATTCTATCCACGAGGTTAACCGACTTCGGGTTAAATGTTAAACTTCGTTCCGAACAGACCACCGACCGGATTTGGGTGATTCCTGTCCGACCTGGGAGACCAAGTGAGAACGAGGCATCTATGGTTTTACTCGCTGTCAAAGTACCTCGATAAAACGACAAACAAACAGAACAACCAAGGTGTTAGACGCAAGGCTGATCAGGTCAGGATGCTGACTGATCGGACTGCTGTCCGAACGGACAGCCAGCCGATCGGATAAACCAGCCGATCGACTGGCCAGCCGATCGGCTAGCACATGGTCCCGCACAAACAACTTGTTTTGAAGAATGGTATTGAACGAACTGTTGTTCGATCGAACTACTGTCCGATCGGATTACTCTTCGGATCATGAGATACTATGCTTCAACACTTAATCAATTTTCAACATGTTTAATGCACTAGAAGTGCCACCCGATCGAACAGCCGTCCGATCAGGTGACACCCTGCTGTCCGATCGAACAGCAGTTGTGCTATTCGATCGACCAACCATCCGATCCATTGCATCACACTTTACATTCATTAAAGTCTTTGACTTGTTGACCTGTCCGATTCAAAGAACTAAACTTTGTACTTCTGTTGAATGCCTAACCGATCGGCTTGCCGTCCGATCGAACAGCCGTCCGATCGACCGACCTGAAAGGCAAAGGTACTTTAATGTTTTCAAAATGCTACAACGAAAACTTCAAAGGACAAGCCATCATACACAAACACATCCTTCTCAAAGGAAGGAACAATCCACTCGTACGGCCATCCGATCGGCCTACCGACCGACCGAACAGCAGACCGTACCGACTGTCAGCCGAACGGTCAGCCATCCGATCGAACTGCTGTCCGATCGACCAGCTGTCCGACTCCCCTGGACTTGTTTCCTGTTTTACGTTTCACTTATCGTTATGCTACCGAATCTATCCAGGCTAACCGTATTCGCTAAGCGCTCCCTTCAATCCATAAATCACTGTGAGTATACTCGATCCCTTTTTGCTTAAGCACTTTTGGGTGTTACATACGTTACGAATATTCAAACTACAACTATCACACTACTCAAACTATTTGAACGCTAACCGTTAATGCATGTTATACGTGGCTTATGAATGCTTGTTGTTATGTTTACACATGGAATGTTGTCTACCTGCCTTAGCAACGATAGTACTATAGTTTGGACTCAGCACCCGTTCACACGGGGGTTGTTAAGGATCTTTTACTTGCATGGATTACGGTGGTAATCATGTATTGCGAACTGCCTCAGGCAGTCAACCCGCAGTCATTGGTATCGATGGATCTATGTCGATAACTAACGTGCTTCATTTCACTATGTGTACGTGCTGGTTATGCGTAAACGAATTCGAGCTCTATATGCTATTATCAAACTTGTATGCTCACCTTTACATTATATGTATTGACTTTTATTTTAACGTATGTGACAGGTGCTTAGGATGCATGTGTGGTAGGAAATTGAAGCTAGAATAAAGCTTTAGAGCCCAACAAATAGTTGTCTGTGGATAAGGAACTAGGGGTCTCTAGATGCAGATAAACAATTGCTACTTATTTGAATCTGAGTTGTCGGAACAGAATATTTGTCTTGATGCTTGTCTGTAATAATTATTTGACTGTTTGAGATACGGTATGGGACGTATTATTTAAATTGAATAGTTTTGATAATTGTTGTGGAAACTTCTGGACAATCTGTTTCGCTCAGTGCCACGCCCCGATGATTCCGCCATCGGTTGGGGTGTGACAGATTGGTATCAGAGCCATAACTATAGGGAATTAGGCAAGACTCGACCTAGTCCGGGTCGAAGTCTTAGATACCTAGACTATAGTTAAGAACCAGCAGACTGACTTGTGCTTAACCGGTATGGATTAAGTACGAGCTTACTTCTCGTTATTCTCGCTTATTCTACACTCTCACTACACTCGAAATTTCTAATTATGAGTGGGCAATAAAGTCAAGAATAGGTGTGAAAACTACGAACTCTCGACTAAAGTTGCTTAATCAACTCGCATTTTAAACTACAAACGAGGAGAATTATGCCAAATCAGGAGTGAAATCCATATTTTGATGAATAATCTCCTCAATTATATCCAAACAGGAACGAAGTTGTTAAGCCAGGGGTGAAACCCTAACCTTGACGACTTGTTCCGCTTCTATACAAAACTCTCACCAAAGTCTCGACGGACTCCAACGACCTGAAGTCACGATATGACCAACGGGATGCGTGCCAAGTGCCCAAGAATCGAGGCGAAGGCGCAGTCCTGAAGGTTAAATGTGCACAACGGATCCTTTTGAATAGTCGAACCGCTTTGGCTAGTCGAAGTCTACTAGCCGCAGACAATCTATTCCTCAAATTTCCTATGTTTCAACTTTGAGTCCGCAACTGCTGACTCTGAGGTTTCGCCGATTTTATGTGCTTATTTACGTGTTTTCCTGTTTATGTGTTTAAACTTTGGAATTTACTCGATTTTTGTTTCACACTTCGATCTGCATCTTGTGAATTTGTGCTTATTTTGACTCCAAACGATTGCGTGACGACACGTTCAACGTGCGAAATCCGTGAACGTGCGTGACCAAACACACTAGATGTACAAGTTTTCTGGGTTTGGCTCGGTATTATCGAAGGTTTATACAGGATTTTTCCAGAATGGCATTACCTTTGACCAAACTGACAAAGAAGAATGAGAAATTTGTATGGGGGGTTGAGCAAGAGGAAGCATTCCAAATGTTAAAGAGTAGACTGTCTAACGCATCAGTTGTAACCTTACCCTAGGGATCCGAAGACTTGGTAGTATACACCGATGCTTCACATCAGGGGTTGGGAGCTGTTTTAATGCAACAGGGTAAGGTGATAGCCTATGCTCAAGGCAACTTAAGCCTCATGAAAGCAACTACCCAACTCACGATCTAGAATTGGCCGCGGTGGTATTCGCGCTGAAACTGTGGCGACATTATCTGTACGAAACGAAATGCACGATATATTCAGACCACAAAAGTCTCAAGTACTTCTTCGAACATAAAGACTTGAATATGAGACAGCGAAGGTGGTTGGAACTGATTAAGGATTATGATTGCGAAATCCTTTATCACCCCGGGAAGGCCAATATTGTAGCTGATGCATTAAGCCGGAAGGAATACCCGCCACCCATACAAGTTAAATCGATGAGAATGACAGTTACTCCTAAACTTAAAGAATTGATCAAAGAGGCCCAAACAAAGTCCCTAAATGCAAATGATCCGATGAAAGAAAGAATGAAAGGCCTAATTGATGAATTAAAAATGAATGCTGATGGCATCATGACCAGGTATGGCCGAATCTGGATACCTTGGTTATGTGAAGTGACGTCTTTATTACTCGAGGAGGCCCATAGATCTCATTACTCGGTGCACCCTGGAGCAACAAAAATGTATCAAGATCTAAAAAGGGGATATTGGTAGCCCGGAATGAAACGCGACATAGTTAAATACGTCGGCAAGTGTTTGACGTGTTCTCAAGTAAAAGCAGAACACCAGAAACCGTATGGCAAATTGCAACCCTTAGAAGTACCGGTTTGGAAGTGGGAAGACATAACCATGGATCTCGTTACAAAACTTCCCAAAACGAAGCGAGGCCACGATGCTATATGGGTCATTGTTGACTGACTCACGAAAAGTGCTCACTTTTTGCCTATACGGGAAACTATTTCTTCCGAAAAGTTGGCAGAGATTTATACGAATGAAATAATAGCTCGACACGGAGTGCCCGTGTCCATTGTGTCAGATCGTGACACACGATTCACGTTGCGGTTTTGGCATAGATTACACGAAGATGTGGGTACAAAATTGCGATTGAGTACCGCGTACCACCCATAAACGGATGGGCAGTCAGAAAGAACTATACAAACATTAGTAGATATGTTGAGGGCTTGAGTTATAGATTTTGGGGGAAACTGGGACGACCATTTACCGTTGGTAGAGTTCGCGTATAATAACAGCTACCAAAGCAGTATTCAAATGACGCCGTATGAAATGTTGTACGGAAGAAAGTGTAGAACCCCCGTGTGTTGGGGAGAAATAGGACAGCGAGAACTCGCTCCTAAAGATGTTGTGGAAATAACGAATGAAAAGATTGATCTAGTACGGGCTCGTTTGAAGGCAGCGCAAGACCGACAAAAGTCTTACGCAGACAAGAGAAGGCACCCTATTGAATTTGAAGAAGGAGATCGAGTGTTTCTAAAGGTCACGCCGTGGAAGGGTATAATACGGTTTCATAAATGGGGGAAGTTGGGCCCTCGGTACATAGGGCCGTTTAAAATTTTAGCTCGCATTGGAAAAGTGGCATACCGGTTGGAGTTGCCTCCGGCTTTAGATGGAATTCACAATACTTTTCACATGTCACAACTAAGGAAATGTCTCACGGATGAAACGGCGTATGTGCCGCTTGATGATATCGAACTGGATGAGAAAATGAATTATGTCGAAAGGCCGGTGGCTATTAAAGATTCCAAAATAACGCATCTACGAAACAAAGCCATTCAACAAGTTCTAGTTCAATGGCAACACCGGAAAGGATCGGATCTAACATGGGAATCGGAAGATGAAATGCGAAAGCACTACCCGTCTTTATTTGGTACGTATTAAGGTTTCGGGGACGAAACCTCTTTTAAGGGGGGGGGGGTAGATTTGTAACACCCCAAAATCTAATAATAAACTATTTGAATGTTTAAAAGTTTTAAATAAAATTTATTAAGTTATAATAAACAAGGAAGTTTATAAAGTTAGGAAAATGTACTAGATTTATAACATGAATAATCCTAAGGGGTTGAAGGTGTAAATTGGCAAAATAAATAAGAAATTAAAGATTGAATGTGGGTAAAGTGTGGGTGTGCGACACAGGGAACGAACAGGAAAGGAACAACCCCTTCTTGCCCTAGCTTCTCAAATCACAAACAATTGAATGAGTTTCTGGCCCTAATTCGAATGCATGTGATCAAATTCCCAACCATCTAAGAGTCTCCTACATAGAGTAAGTCAGATTTTATGATTTGATCCTAGTTAGTAAATGTGGATTTTGATCAATCTGTGAATAAGTATGAAATTAAGCTTATGTATGCATTAGAATTATCATTTAGAAGATGTACTATGTCTGAATTCATTTGTAATGAAGGTTTGAAGTAAAACCCATTTAACCTAGTAGTATGGTAATCTTGTAATTCAATAAATTGAGTTGTTGTGATAGATGAATGTATGAATGCTAAGATAATTGATGAATTACCATGTTGTAGAATGATTTGTTATGTGATTTAGATTGATAAAAAGAGTTGTGAAGCCTACAAGAGAAATTATGCATAAACACTTGTACTTAGTGCTAAAATTTATGTACGCACGCCAAGTGTTCGATTAAATGCTTGAATAACTGATTCGTGTAAATTGAGTGAATTAGGATGTTTTGCCTTGTGTATAAAATATGGAAATGATAATTGTGAAAGGGTGTGTGTATGGAATGCGAATTTGATATGAACGTGAAAACTATGTGAACCAATGACATGATCTAATTAGAATGGAAATACGTGTAGGAATCAAGGAAGAAGGAGGAAGCTCCGGTTCGCAACAAAAATCTCAAGATCGAGGTAAGTTCAATTACTTACAAGTTTATGTAATGTTAATAGTTGTATAGTTATCATTACAAAGCCATGTTTATTGTTAGTCTTATAATCCGTTAGATTCTAGTTAAAATTTATAGAAGGTATGTTCTTAATTGAAATTGTAGTCAAGAATAAGATTTCATATTGATTCGTATTGAACGGGTCAATTGGAATAGAATGGGAATGTTCACGATTTGGTTTATGAGAATGATCCGTTATGAACGGGTTGATTAGTATGGAATAAGTATGAAACAGGATGATAGCATGTCGAACCGTATCTAAATGGGTCAACCGAATAAAAGAATGAATGTTAGAAGAATTGAATGATAATGTTGGTAAAATTTTAAGTTGTATTATGTAAAGTTATTGACAAGTTTTCTTGTTGTAATAATAGGTAAATCTCAAGCTTAAATGCTTTGGCCTCTTTCTCGGATCGAACACGCACCACGTCAACCACATATGCGCTTCCGGTTTAAGTCGCTCACTTGAAAAGGGTCAAAATGGTTTTGTAATGTAATGTTAAACTAAGTTAGGATGTTTGTAGTAACTTGGGTATTTTCCTTAAAACTTATTTTGGGGCGGTATCGCCAAAATACTTGTAATGAAATTTTGTTAAAACAGGGAATCGTTTATGTTACGAACGGGTCATGCCCAAATTTTCTTTATTTTGTGAAAAAGATATGTGTCATGTTGTAGTCTTTCGAATGTATGAAATAGTGGGCGTTTCAGCTCGGCTTCAAAAAAGGTGACCATGGTACTAGGGATGAGCACGCTACCTGTTTGCTACCGAAAATGGGGTAAAATGGTACCGGTACCGAATATACCGGTTCGGTACCGGTATTTACTGGTGTTTTACATATAAATACCGTACCGGTACCGAAAAACGGGGAAAATGAGAACCGACACCGGTACCGAATATACCCGGTACGGTTCGAAGACCAACCTAGGGAAGACGTAAAATAAAAACACAAAATTGTAACATCAAGTGGCTCACGTTATAAAAACCGTAGACGAAGTCGAATTTATACTGATACGTATTAGAAAGTCGAGAGGGTAAAAAAAAGAAAAGGAAAAAAGGATGAGGGACCAAATGTGACCACAGAGCACCGTGCCAAGTAGCAACCGGACAAAAAGAAAAAAAATGAGGGACCAAATGTAACCACCAAAAAAACGTGCTAAGTAGCAACTAACGACCAAATCCGGGGAAAAGCGTAAAACAAAAGATAATAAAAAAAGTTAAAAAAACTAAACTTATTTAACTATTATGACAGATTATGAAAACCAAACTTTTGTTACGAAGTGAAAAATCCTAAAGATTATTATGCAAAAAAAGTACCACAAAAGACAAAAAAGTTATTATTCGTATATGTTATGAATTAATATATATAGAGAATAGAGAATAATGTTTATAATTAATTTTACGGTTACGTTTGTCACTATACTTATTATACAAGCAATGCTTATCAGGTTCTATCAGTTGGATTTGCAGGTTGCGTATCATGATAGCAAAATAGACCATTTATAATTATAGAGTAAGATGCTGGTACAAATAATTCTTAACATACAAATGAAGCTTAACATGAGAAGTGAAGAAGATTTTTTTTTCTTTTGGAATTTATTTTCTCTCTTGCGAAATACGTATTTTAATCTTAGAATTTAAAAAATAAGAAAAAAAATCGTGTATTTACACTAGCAGAGTAATTATGTAATCACTCATAACTCTATTAGAGTAAAGACACGATATATATTTTTTTAACATTTTGTAATTAAACATTGCTTAACTAGATGGAAAATAAAATTGGAAAAAAAAACATATTCCTTCAACTTCTCTTCTCATGTTAAAGACCGATTTTCCTTCACAACTAACGTTAAAACTTATTTGTATTTGATCTTTATACTATAATTATAAAAAAAGAATTCATTAATATTATGACATGTTTTAACTATATAAAACACAGGTGAAAAATTATGACATGTTTTAACTATATAAAACACAGGTGAAAAATAATTAAAAATTTAAAATTAAAAAATTAAAATTAAAAAAGGGTTTGAAAATTGAATGGGACATAGGGTTATAACATGGGCCAAAATATACACCAGAAGTCCAGAAGCATAAATTCGGGCCTAAGCTGAGCAACCTGCACGAGGGAGGCTTATTCGCTGAAATTGATATATTAACAACACATTGAAGGGCAACATATTATATAAGATAGTGGGTATGGTGGGGCGAGGGTTTGGGGCATGAGTTGACACGTGGATTATGGGGCACCCAATACACAAACCCAAGTTCATAGGGGTATGGTGGGCGTGGCTGGGCTGGCGTGGCCAAGCCATATCAAATTTTTTTTGGCCAATGACATCCCGGCTAGTTTTGTTGGCCAATGACATCCCGCCATGTCAGGCTCGTAGCCCTGCCCCACGCCCGGGCTGAATCCCACGCCAAAGGGCCACGCCCAAACCCAAACCCACCCGGGGTGATGACTTGGGCATTTTCAACCAACTCACGCCCAAACCCGCGCCCCATACCCCACAGTCTAAAAGGGTACAATATAAATATCAGATAAATGAAACTTTCTAAGAAATAACATAGAAGACGACTTTTGACGGGTGTATATAATATAAAAATAATATCTCCGATCATCTAATACCAACCAACCATTTGCTTCATCACACCCCATTTTCATTATTCACCATGGTTGTTCTTACTGAAATTTCAGAAGAGTCTTCTTCTTCTTCATCAAAGTTTGATGTATTTTTAAGCTTTAGAGGTGAGGATACTCTGAATCCCACGTCAAAGGGCCACGCGCAAACCCAAACCCACCTGGGGTGATGGCATGGGCATTTTCAGCCAACTCATGCCCAAACCCCCGCACCATACCCCACAGTCTAAAAGGGTACAATATAAATATCAGATAAATGAAACTTTCTAAGAAATAACATAGAAGACGACTTTTGACGGGTGTATATAATATAAAAATAATATCTCCGATCATCTAATACCAACCAACCATTTGCTTCATTACACCCCATTTTCATTATTCACCATGGTTGTTCTTACTGAAATTTCAGAAGAGTCGTCTTCTTCTTCTTCTTCTTCATCAAAGTTTGATGTATTTTTAAGCTTTAGAGGTGAGGATACTCTGAATCCCACGCCAAAGGGCCACGCCCAAACCCAAACCCACCCGGGGTGATGGCTTGGGCATTTTCAGCCAACTCACGCCCAAACCCCCGCCCCATACCCCACAGTCTAAAAGGGTACAATATAAATATCAGATAAATGAAACTTTCTAAGAAATAACATAGAAGACAACTTTTGACGGGTGTATATAATATAAAAATAATATCTCCGATCATCTAATACCAACCAACCATTTGCTTCATCATACCCCATTTTCATTATTCACCATGCTTGTTCTTACTGAAATTTCAGAAGAGTCTTCTTCTTCTTCATCAAAGTTTGATGTATTTTTAAGCTTTAGAGGTGAGGATACTCGCAACAATTTCACCGATCATCTCCTCAAAGCACTGCGGGAAGCCACCGTTGACACGTTCTTCGATGATGCAGATATTCAGATCGGAGAGTTCTTAAAACCAGAATTGGAGAATGCAATTAAGGCATCTCGCTCTTCTATTATCGTGTTGTCCAAGAATTATGCTTCTTCAACATGGTGCCTTGATGAACTGGCACTCATCATGGAGCAGAAAAGAACCTCCAAACATATTGTTTTCCCCATCTTCTATCACGTCAATCCTTCCGATGTCCGGAAGCAAAGACACAGCTTTGGAGATGCAATGGCAGACCATAAACAGAGGATGGAGAGAGAATCAGATGAAAAGAAACGAAGTCAATTGGTTAAGAAGATTGAGAAATGGAAGAAAGCATTAACACAAGTTGCTGATATGAAAGGGAAGGAAGCAAACGTCCTGGCCATTCCAAAAATGGGTCATTGACATTATAGGGCCCTTCCTAGATGGTCTAGGAGGGGTCAAGTATGTAGTGATTACCATTGACTACTTCACAAAATGGGTAGAGGCCAAACCTTTAGCAAAAATCATGAGCGAGCAAATGAAGAGATTTGTATTGGACAATATCGCCTGCCGATTCGGGATCCCTCAGGAGCTAGTCAGTGATAACGGGGTGCAGTTTTCAGGGAAACCCTTCAGACCCTGGCGCCAGCAAATGCATATACAACAGATCTTCACGTCTGTCACCCACGCCCAAAGCAACAGGTTGGTGGAAAGAGCCAACCAAAGTTTAATCATAGGAATGAAAGAAAGGTTGGGCCGGAAGAAAAATGGCTGGTTGGAGGAGTTCCCTTATGTCTTATGGGCATATAGAACAACTCCCAAAACATCTAATGGAAAGACACCTTTCAGCTTAACATATGGTACTGAGGCAGTCACTAGGGAATTGAAGCACCGTTTTCGTGGGTTGGGGCAATATTTCGAGGTAAGTTTTACATCAATCGACTCGTATTCTCGTTCTGATCAAAAGTCCTAAAACATTGGTTTGTAATTCGGAAAAAAACTTAACTCCGTTAAGCTATTTTAACGGCGGACTATTTTACAAAAACAATTGACCAGTTCGGATTATTATCGGCCAATAACTGACTTGAGATTATTATCAGACAAATTGATTTAGGTGAGATTATTTATTTCCAATTTGTCTTTTTTTAAATAAATATAATGAGTACTAAATTAAATAATTATATATAGTCTGTGTCATAATTCACTGTATTTCTAAAATAATTATTTTATGTCTTATCTAATAACTAATAACTTTTATCATTTGTTTTAATAAATAAATTGATAATCAATTCCCATACAACATTCAACTAAATATTACAATTAAAAACCCTTGTTGTTTCAAATTAGTTTAGAGATCCCTAACTTCCTATAGTCCTAACATGCCCTAGACATTAACATTAAGTTCTTTACCAAGTAAACCTTATTACTTGCACATGATATGGTAACACTTTGGTATTCTCCCCACATCTTCAATACAACCAACTTATGTGATTATTTGCTTGAAAGTGAGTTTACATATCCCTTTTCTTTAAACTTTGGGGTGAAACATGTTACTTCAACTTTTCAAATTACTTATGTCATACTTTTATCTTTATGCTACTTGTCTTAAACAATACTTTAGGAGCTAACATCAGATACATCGTACAATCATTAACTCTGTACAAGCCAACTGTAGTAGATTATAGCGCTATAGGTCTGACAAACTCATCCCCGTATGGATCTAGGGATGATTGAAACAGCAACATACATAAATGTTAACTTTTCGCAGTTCCTTCTGTCACAAGGTTTGATTGTGCGCCCCATTTGTTCCTAAGTCTTGTTTTCACAAGATAGTTCTAGATAAAACTTGACATGCTACTTACTTACTTATTTTAGCAAACCTATGTATGCTCACCGGCTTTTCAAAGTTGACCCTTTATTTTTCATATGTTTCAGGAAACAATGCATGCTGATTACCAGGATATCACATCTAGGATGCTTTGTGATTTAGAAAAATTTTAACTTGATCTAGTTATTTTGTTTGAACAATTTGTTTCTGTTGTATGGATAATCTTTAAATTGATTAATGAAATATTTAGATTTTTAGTCGTTCATGAGCTATTGAGCAATCTATTTACGTGATGTCCTGACGTTTCCGCCGTCAACAGTTTGGGTGTTACACCATGGTAGGTTCAGCATAATCCACATTATCCCCTAGGCTCTGCATCCACAAAACATGATTAAACATACATGAGGATTGTGTTAGGTGGTATACCCATTTATGATCTTACGTGGTAAAAGTTTAACTATTGGGATGCCCACTACCCATAACCCAATCTTTAACCCACCTCAAACGCGGACTTGAAATATCAAATATTCAACTACACTTCTAACGAACAACTGTATATTTTTTTACAATTTCAAGTTTCTAATAGCTTCAAGATACTATTTATTATATTTTTATAGCTATATAATATTTTAATATAATCTGGTAAACAGGTTTGGATAATTGGACGGGTGTGTCACCTAGTCCTTACCGTCCCAAACATGAGAATTTCTGAAACTCATTCCTACCACAATGAAAAAAAGGCAAACAAGAAAAGGATGGCAGCGAATGTGGAAACAAACCAGCCAGAAGAATGCTCGGCTTCAAAAAAGGTGACCATGGTACTAGGGATGAGCACGCTACCTGTTTGCTACCGAAAATGGGGAAAAATGGTACCGGTACCGAATATACCGGTTCGGTACCGGTATTTACTGGTGTTTTACATATAAATACCGTACCGGTACCGAAAAATGGGGAAAATGAGAACCGACACCGGTACCGAATATACCCGGTACGGTTCGAAGACCAACCTAGGGAAGACGTAAAATAAAAACACAAAATTGTAACATCAAGTGGCTCACGTTATATAAACCGTAGACGAAGTCGAATTTATACTGATACGTATTAGAAAGTCGAGAGGGTAAAAAAAAGAAAAGGAAAAAAAGATGAGGGACCAAATGTGACCACAGAGCACCGTGCCAAGTAGCAACCGGGCAAAAAGAAAAAAATGAGGGACCAAATGTAACCACCAAAAAAACGTGCTAAGTAGCAACCGACGACCAAATCCGGGGAAAAGCGTAAAACAAAAAATAATAAAAAAGGTTAAAAAAAACTAAACTTATTTAACTATTATGACAGATTATGAAAACCAAACTTTTGTTACAAAGTGAAAAATCCTAAAGATTATTATGCGAAAAAAAAAGAACCACAAAAGACAAAAAAGTTATTATTCGTATATGTTATGAATTAATATATACTAGTGGGAAACCCGCGCGTTGCGGCGGAAACGACATGGGGCAGGAACACAATTCAAAACATAAAACGATAAAAAAACATATATAAGTTGTGTGTGTATAAAAGCACCCACGCTTCACGGTGGGGTAAGTTTAAATGATATCATGCCATGTTCTATATACATTTTGGCACAACAAAATATTTAGAGAGGTCTCTAGTTTACACTTCACATAAACGTAAGAAGTGACAATTGTAATAAAAAAACAAAAAGACGCATTCTCCCTTAATTTAGAAGGCTTCGTCAACAAACTTAACAGCAAAAGAGATTATATGAACCTTTTTAAATCATATACCTTTAGATTGATATGAGTTCAAAGTTCTTACTCATTTGCTGCATTTTCTTCATCCTTTGAAGCACCATCATTAGCATTTTCTTCACTTTTTTCCAATGAAACTGATGTTAATTCTTCAATATTCTTCTTAACCTGTTCTGCTACCCCATCATCATCTTCTTTCTTTAGTTCAGTTTCTTCAATTTTATCAACATTTTCTACCATTAAAACATCTGTGTTGATACCCTTTCAAGACACTGCAACAGTTTCTTTCAAGACACTGCAACCGCATTCGCAAATCATCAAACTCCCTTTCCATAAAAAAAACAATCTATCTTTCAATATCAAGTTATCTTCCTCAAGTTGCCCGATATGGGTATCTTGATCATCCACTCGGTTTTCCAACAAACAGCTGCTATGATCCGCACCGCTATAGTTCGGATAAATCATCTCAAATCATGATCCAACCTCCTCTCAACCTCAACATGTTCTTCCACATCACTCTTACTCGACCCACCTTCATCTTCTTCATCTTCAGCAGCATCCGCTTCATTTCCCGGAGACCAAAGCCTAATCAACCGTTTCATCGAACCATATCCGTCTGCCCCCATTCTTCTTTCGCCATATCCACTAACACCTCTCGAGAAGGAGAAAATATTGGTGTGGGTAAAACCGCAGGCGTCACAGGGCACAGTGACACTAACGAAGTAATCCCACCGGATTTCTTGGCTCGAATTAAAAAAGACAATATGCAATGTAGAATATCCCTAATCAGATAATCAGTTGTAACAAAACAGGCTGTAAACGATAGTGTATGAAGTTATAATTATATAGATAATACCTGCATAGGGGCCCCTGAGATGTCACTTAAAAAGGCTTTTAGCTCTTTAGTCACCCCACTAAATGGATAAAAAGTGATTTTGTTTCCTAAGAATAACCTGTGAGATACCATCAATGTCAAAAAGTGTAATCTTTAAATTCATAGGGTTTGTTTCAGTTATTTCAATTAAACTGGTAAAAGATTATTGTTTCTAAAACTGGCCCATTGCCAAAAAAATAAGATTATCAAAAGTGAATAAATTTGATATTTTACTGGGTTTTAAAAAGCGCGCCTGAGGCGCGCGGAGGCATCAACCCCGGGTGCCGCCAAAAGCAAACCACCAACCGATCCCTATATCTCTCACTCCTGTTTACTTCTCTTTAATGGGAAGGTCTTGGGAAGGGCAAACGGGAACGATTGTGATTCGATGGTTGGGGGGATTGGGAACGTCGACTGGAATTCTACATTCAAATGGCAAATTGATTTTGAATTGTCTCTCCAGCCAAGAAGCAATGTTTAATATGTATTTTCACATTACACCCTAAAGTGTTGGGTAATTTATCCTTGGAGCTTATTTGAATTTAATTAGTTTTTTAAAAGACAGTTTTGCCAATTTACTATGCTAATTAAGTATTGTACAATAAGCATTATAAGTTGTAATTACTTAAATTTTACAGGAATACTTGGGAAATGCTTTATAATATAGTATAGATAGATAGATACACCCTAAAGTGTTGGGTAATTTATCCTTGGAGCTTATTTGAATTTAATTAGTTTTTTAAAAGACAGTTTTGCCCATTTACTATGCTAATTAAGTATTGTACAATAAGCATTATAAGTTGTAATTACTTAAATTTTACAGGAATACTTGGGACATGCTTTATAATATAGTATAGATAGAGAATAGAGAATAATGTTTATAATTAATTTTACGGTTACTTTTTGTCACTATAATTATTATACAAGCAATGCTTATCAGGTTCTATCAGTTGGATTTGCATGTTGCGTATCATGATAGCAAAATAGACCATTTATAATTATAGAGTAAGATGCTGGTACAAATAATTCTTAACATACAAATGAAGCTTAACATGAGAAGTGAAGAAGATTTTTTTTTTTCTTTTGGATTTTTTTTTCTCTCTTGCCAATATGTATTTTAATCTTAGAATTTAAAAAATAAGAAAAAAAATCGTGTATTTACACTAGCAGAGTAATTATGTAATCACTCATAACTCTATTAGAGTAAATACATGATATATATTTTTTTTAACATTTTGTAATTAAACATTGCTTAACTAGATGGAAAATAAAATTGGAAAAAAAATATTTTCCTTCAACTTCTCTTCTCATGTTAAGACCGATTTTCCTTCACAACTAATGTTAAAACTTATTTGTATTTGATCTTTATACTATAATTATAAAAAAAGAATTCATTAATATTATGACATGTTTTAACTATATAAAACACAGGTGAAAAATAATTAAAAAATAAAATTAAAAAAGGGTTTGAAAATTGAATGGGACATGGGTTTATAAGTTATAACATGGGCCAAAATATACACCAGAAGTCCAGAAGCATAAATTCGGGCCTAAGCTGAGCAACCTGCACAAGGGAGGCTTATTCGCTGAAATTGATATATTAACAACAGATTGAAGGGCAACATATTAGACCGTGGGGTATGGTGGGGCGGGGGTTTGGGGCATGAGGTGACACGTGGATATGGGGCATTCAATACACAAACCCAAGTTTCATAGGGGTATGGTGGGCGTGGCTGGGCTGGCGTGGCCAAGCCACATCATTTTTTTTAAATTTAAAATGGCCCGCTATGCCCTAGCCAACAAGCCAATAAGAGCCGGCCACTTAGGATCGCTAGCATGCTCCACGCCCGACCTTAAACTGCCGCCCAAGGGGCCATACCCAAACCCAAGCCCACCCGGGGTGGTGACTTGGCGTTTCTCTCCAACCCAAATATCAGATAAATGAAACTTTCTAAGAAATAACATAGAAGACGACTTTTGACGGTCCAATCCAAATATCAGATAAATGAAACTTTCTAAGAAATAACATAGAAGATGACTTTTGACGGATAAATGAAACTTTCTAAGAAATAACATAGAAGACGACTTTTGACGGGTGTATATAATATAAAAATAATACCAACCAACCATTTGCTTCATCACACCCCATTTTCATTCATTATTCACCATGGTTGTTCTTACTGAAATTTCAGAAGAGTCTTCTTCTTCTTCATCAAAGTTTGATGTATTTTTAAGCTTTAGAGGTGAGGATACTCGCAACAATTTCACCGATCATCTCCTCAAAGCACTGCGGGAAGCCACCGTTGACACGTTCTTCGATGATGCAGAGATTCAGATCGGAGACTTCTTAAAACCAGAATTGGAGAATGCAATTAAGGCATCTCGCTCTTCTATTATCGTGTTGTCCAAGAATTATGCTTCTTCAACATGGTGCCTTGATGAACTGGCACTCATCATGGAGCAGAAAAGAACCTCCAAACATATTGTTTTCCCCATCTTCTATCACGTCAATCCTTCCGATGTCCGGAAGCAAAGACACAGCTTTGGAGATGCAATGGCAGACCATAAACAGAGGATGGAGAGAGAGTCAGATGAAAAGAAACGAAGTCAATTGGTTAAGAAGATTGAGAAATGGAAGAAAGCGTTAACACAAGTTGCTGATATGAAAGGGAAGGAAGCAAACGGCAGGTAATTAAAACACTTTCTTCTTCACAGTTTTTTGCACAAATAGGGGATCTCAGCCTCAAAAGAGTGTAACTAGGTGACCTGCAAAATTATGAGTAATTGTAGGTAACTCGCTGCGATCTTCTTCCTCATTTCTTCAAAAGCCTGCAAAATCTGCAGGTTTCCTGCAAATGACCTGAACATCGCTGTTTGAAAGCTATAACTAATGAAGTCCGCTGTTTGATACAAATACCTTACCCAAGTCCGCTTATTTGAACCAATATCTTCTTTAACAAACACATGTCAGTGGACTTTCATACAAATAATATAATATAGTTTATCTATATTCTTAGAATAAAGGTTATTATATTTGCAACCTGTCAGTGGACTTTAATACAAATAATATTATCAATATTCTTAGTAATTCTATTTAACAATTGGCATACTTTTAAGTTCACTTAACAATTCAAAGTTGTAAGAATCGCTAGCCGCTGGTCGGCTGGTGAGATACCGACTAGCGATTAATTAAACTGAGATTTTATATGTGATTTTTAGTTTTATATGCATATACACACATTTTTCTATGTATATTTTAAAGTAGACGTGTTTTAATATCTTATTCAACCCATATTTTCAAGTAGATAGGATTATTTACCAGAATACACCAGGTTTCCTTTTCTTTCTATGGTGTCCACCTAATTATATTTATAGGGTTCTTATACAATTTAATATACCGAATCTACTAATTTTTTTAAAAACATTGAGGTCTGGGGACCCCGACCCACTCTATGTAAGTCCGCGAGGCATGTACATAGTATATAGTTTTAAGTTTTATATTATTATCCGGCTCTTAAATCCACTCATACCAGTGAACCACTGTCGGTTCGTTGTCCGGTCCGGTTCTAAAAACATTAGTTATAACCATTACACTAAAACTTAAATTAACTTTAACATAAACCACATATTGTCAAGTTGCAAATATAATAACCTTTATTCTAAGAATATAGATAAACTATATTATATTATTTGTATGAAAGTCCACTGACATATAAAAAAGTCTCCTCAATCATATTTGAAATAATCCACTGACATGTGTTTGTATCAAACAGCGGACTTCATTAGTTATAGCTTTCAAACAGCGATGTTTAGGTCATTTGCAGGAAACCTGCAGGCTTTGCAGGCTTTTGAAGAAATGAGGAAGAAGATCGCTGTTTAAAACAGCGAGTTACCTACAATTACTCATAATTTTGCAGGTCACCTAGTTGCACTCTTTGGAGGCTGAGATCCCCTATTTGTGCAAAAAACTCTTCTTCGTATTAATTAAAACCTGTATATGTATGCTCTGTTTTGTCTAGTTGATAATACATTATTTAGATCTGTTGAATATGATTTGGAATTGGTCATTAACAACATTTTGAATTGCACCTCCAATTTTTATATACTTCTGTCAATTGGATATGATACTGTTGAGATTGTTTTAAATTAAACTCATCTTTAATTAATCATGTCTCCAACGTATTTATCCTAAGTCATTATGTCGAATATAGCTCTAAGTCATATGTGGATCAGACGGTTTGGGTCGAAATGGGTTCGGGTCGGAACGGTTTCGGGTCAGAATGGGTTTCAGGTCGGGTTGGTTAAAAAAATGTTTTTTTAAAAGAGATTGTACATCAAGGGGCAATTTTTTCGGGTTGAAACGGGTCTGGTTTGAGTAAAGGTCAAAAGTGTACGAATATATTGAATGTTGTTGGTATTATCACTTATGAACTGTTATTCCAACACATCATCTCAAGGTGGTTGTCGTAATTCATAAAACATTTTCTTGAAAAGTGTAGTTCGTAAAACATTATCAATCAGTTACTGTTCGTATGTTAATTGATAGAATCCTTCACAGATTCAAAATACATACACTTGTTCCTCTAGAACACAATATACACGCAAAGATAGCAGCGAATATTTCACACTAAATCACACATACGATTACAATAAAATGACAAGAGTTCACGGGTATTACTACGTATTTAAATAGATAAATACTTTTAGTTAATATTTTGATGCCAAGATTATATTCCAACATTAATTGATCTTATTGAATTCATATAGAATCATACTTTCTGTAAGTTCATCAGCATACAAATGTTTAGTGCTTCTTATTAACAAAAAGATTCTTGATGAGCTCATCATTTTTGTTTATCTAATTACTTGAGTGGTATCTTCTTGTTTTTAATGAAATCGCTCCTGCAGAGAGACGAAGCTTATTGAAGAAATTGTTAAAGATATAAGTAGCAGATTAGAGCTACACAAAAGGAGTGAGATTCCAAAAATAATTGGGATGGAGTCTTCAGTTAGGACCATCACTTCATTCTTGAACGATGCATCTTCTCATACCATTGACGTTCTCACAATATGGGGTATGGCTGGAATAGGAAAGACACATTTGGCAGACTATATCTTCAAGTCACACTATCTTGAGTTTGAAAGCAGCTGCTTTCTTGAAGATATCGAAAGGAGGTGCACATCCCAAAAGCGATTGCTTAAATTGCAGAAACAGCTCCTTAAAGATATTCAAGCGACAAGTTGGATGGAGATAGACAGTGTTAAGGCAGCCACCTCAAAGATTGAGAATTCACTTTTTTGGAAAAGATCTTTTCTTGTTCTTGATGGTATAAATGACTCTGAGCAGTTGAATGCGTTAATTGGGACAAAAGGCCTTCATCCTGGAAGCAAAATCATAATAACTTCTAAACATGGATCGCTAACAGAAAAATGTAAGCTGTTTGAAACACAAGTTCCACCAAAGCATACTAAGCACTTGCTTCATGGCTTAAATGATAAGGATTCTCTTCAGCTTTTAACTTGGCATGCCTTTGGATGCCATGAACCCAACAAAGGTGATAAAAAGGAAATGAAGAAGGTCGTACAATACTGCAAAGGACATCCATTGGCTCTTAAAGTTTTGGGCAGTTCTTACTGTACTGAGGACACTATGTGGGAGGAAATTATAGAATCACTAGGGAAAGAAATTAATTCAAATATTACAGATGTCCTAAAAATAAGTTACGACTCTTTGCCATCTGAAAAAGACAAGGAACTGTTTAAATACATTGCTTGTTTATTCGTTGGCGAAGATAGAAAGTTCACTGAAGACGTATTGAAAGCATGTGGCATATGCAAACTATCTGGGATCAAGGTTCTCGTCAATAGATGCCTTCTCACTGTAGGATCATCTGGCGAATTGATGATGCATCAACTTCTTCAAGACATGGGGAGAGATGTAGTCCGTCAAGAATCACCAAACAAGCCATGGGAGCGAAGTATATTATGGAATCATGAGGAATGTTTGGATGTGTTGCAAAATAAACAGGTAATCAAGCATACCTATTATGTGTACATTGATTAATTTATATTATGTGTATTACTTCTTTAATTATTTGTTTATTTATTAGGGAACAACAATAATTCAAGGACTTGTCCTTGTCATGAGAACATTTGAGAATGACACATGGAAAGAACCAAGTAGTGTCAATATTAAAAGGTTTGGATTCATTTGGGTTCACATACTGCTGCTCTCTGTTCTTTGGTGGTTATTTGGTTTGTTTTCGGGAATGCGTTCCTCATCCCGTAAAACAAAAGGTGACTTTGAGACACCTTCTTTAAGTGAAATGCGTAACTTAAGACTACTCCAACTGAACTATGTACAACTCAGTGGATCCTACAAGAATTTTCCTCAAGGTTTAAGATGGTTATGCATGCATGGATTCCCTTTGAGTTATATACCTTCAGACTTACAAATGGACAATATGATAGCTCTTGACTTGTCTAATAGCAAACTGCAACAGCTTTGGAAGAAGCCCAAGGTACAAAAATCTCCAGCTTCTACTTATTTTGTTTGATAACTTATGGACAAGTATCTTTGCAACACTGACATGCATCTTAATTTTGTTTATTTGTTAATTTAACAGCTGCTGAGGTCACTGAAGTTTCTTAATCTCAGTGGTTGTCATGAGCTTGTTAGAGTGGGTCACTTCTCTGGGCTCCCTCTACTTGAAAGGTTGACACTCGCAAAATGTACAAGTCTAGTTGAGGTCTGTGAGTCTATTGGAAATTATAGTAAAAAACTTGAAGTCCTTGATTTGAGTGAATGCAGTAAGTTGAAGGAACTTCCAAGTAGCATAGGAAAGTTAAAGAACCTTACTGATCTTCTAATAGATGGTTGTTCAAATCTTGAAATTATGAAGGCTGACAATATTAATATGAAGTCTAATGGGTCTTCTTCCTCGACCATGGTACCAAGAAGTCCCAAGTCCTTTGTGAGTTCTTTACCAAGATCACTAGTAACATTGTCTCTTACATATTGTAATTTGTATAATGAACAATTTCCTATGGATTTTAGTAACCTTCCAATGTTGAAGAAGTTGTTTTTGGATGGAAATCCAATTGATTCCATGCCCCATTGTGTGAGAGGCCTTAGTAGGCTGGACACACTCAGTTTTTCTTATTGTAGTAACCTAAAAACAGTCGTATGTGCTCCAATCCAATTAAAGCGGCTGGATGTATTCGTTTGCAACTCATTGGAAAAAATAACATTTCATCCAGAACAGTTAGTTCTACCCGCAATCGAATATGTAAATAAATTTACCATGACGGAGATTCAGCACATAGGGTCAAGTTATTCTACAAAGACTTCTAATTGTAAGAAGTGTAAGAAGGATTTATAGAGTGACAAGTGTCCAATAACTTAAAACTAAACCCACTACATCACCACCAAAAACCTAAACACCCACCCCCACCCCACCCCACCACCACCCAAAAACCTAAACCCCCCCCCCACCCAAAAACCTAAACCCCCCCACCCCCACCCCCACCCCCCCCCCCCCCCACAAAAAAAAAAAAAAAAACTATACCTCACCAAAAAAAACCCCAAAAAACCTAACCCCCCCCCCCCCCACCTCCACCCCCCAAAAACCTAAAAAAACCTAACCCCCCCCCCCCCCCCCCCAAAAAAACCTAAAAAAACCTAACCCCCCCCCCCCCCCCACCCCCGAAAAACCTAAAAAAAAAATATAAAAAAAACTAAACACCCACCCCCACCACCACCCAAAAACCTAAACCCCCACCCCCTCGGCAAAAAAAAAAAAAAAAAAAAAAAAATTTTTTTTTTTTTTTTTTTTTTTGTGGGCGGGGTGGGCGGGGTGGGTGGGGGGGGGGGGGTTGGTGGTGGTGGTGGATGTTTAAGGTTTTTTTTTTTTTTTTTAGTGGGTTTTTTTGTGTAGTGGGTTTTTTTGTGTAGTGGGTTTTTTAGGTTATTGGACACTTGTCACTCTATAAATCCTTCTTACACTTCTTACAATTAGGATCCTTTGTATTTGATCCTAATCCTCAGCACATATTCAAAATCCAAGCTTTGTCAGAAATTGATGAAGAGGTACTACACAGTTTGGGTTGGATCAATATACCATATTTGAACCAATGCCTGTTTTGGAAGGCCGGTTGGACCGGTTGGAGAGGAGCGTACATTTTGTCAGAAGAAATACTTCCAGCACAGGTGGATGTCTCTTTATATATCTTTAATTTTCACCTTTTAATATGCGTTTATAAGATAATAAAACTTTGATGTGACACTCAGATCCTTTATGAACATGGAATATTCAGCACATATCTTCAAGGGCAAGAGGTTCCAGAGTGGTTCACTCAAAGAAGCGTCGGGTCATTATTTACCTTGCAATCATCTCCTGAAAATGGTAAGATTAAAGGGCTAAATGTATGCATTGTGCATACCGTTTCAAGCATGGAGGAAGTTGGTCCTTCAAGAATTGAAATTAGGAATCTGACAAAGAACTCCTCCTGGACATACCAGCCTATGATGTATCTTGTCCCAGAAGACATTGCTTTTGAACATGTGCGTTTGGGGATGCGTTTGATGATGGTGCGTTTGAAGATGCGTTTGGAGATGATGTATTTGAAGATGATGTTTTTGAAGAAGATGCGTTTGAAGATGATGCGTTTGGAGAAGATGCATTGGAAGATGATGTGTTCGAAGAAGATGCGTTTGAAGACGATGCGTTTGAAGATGATGCGTTCGAAAAAGCTGCGTTCGAAGAAGATGCGTTCGAAGATGATGCGTTTGAAGAAGATGCGTTCGAAGAAGATCCGTTCGGAGATGATGTGTTTGCAGATGATGAGTTTGCAGAAGATGAGTTCGGAGATGACGCGTTTGCAGATGATGCGTTCAGAGATGATGTGTTTGCAGAAGATGAGTTGGCAGAAGATGCGTTGGGAGACGATGCGTTGGGAGACGATGCGTTGGGAGACGATGCGTTCGGAGACGAAGGGTTCGGAGATGAGGCGTTGGGAGATGAGGCGTTGGGAGATGAGGCGTTCGGAGATGACGCCTTCGGAGATGACGCCTTCGGAGATGATGGATTGGGAGATGATGTGTTTGGAGATGATGGATTGGGAGATGAGGCGTTTGGGGAGGATGTTTGATCATGTGTATGAATATCGTTATACAGATTATGATGGGTTTGAAGAAGAGGTTGATGAAGTGGTAGTATGGTTAAGCCATTGGATGTTCGGGGAAAATGAGTTTGAAGATGGTGATGAAGTTAGCATTGACTTTACTGTAAAATATCATCACTCTAAAGAACATGTTACCAGCTATGATAGTGAAGGACTAGATTATGCAAATGTAATGGAGTATGGTATCAGCCCTGTGTATGATGATCGTGGAAAGCAGAAAGAAGATCCATTGGGTTATTACAAGTCATGGAAGCACATCATCGGTGGGGATCTCTCTGCCTTTGAAGTCTCATCAAGTCATTATCTTCTACACCCTGGGTTAAATATAGGTCAGGATGGTCTGTAATTGCAACCCCTTCCGGCTGTTTGCTTTTGTAGTTTGGCTTGATTAGGTTCTTTACTTGTAAAGTGTAACTAGGTTTTATTTTGGGTTTTTTAGCGACTTTTCAAGTATCTGATCAAATACGATCAATCCACCAGGAGCATTTCCAAATTGCCAAGTATTGTAAACATAACCTGACTTGTTTGATTACATGTTTAGTTAATTTCTAGATGTAATTAATGCATGGGTTAATTAATTTAGTGAATAGAGAAAATTCTATATACCAAACCAACCCTTCGCCGGAGGCTCGACGGAAAAGTGACTGTCGGGATAGTGTGCGAGGTTATTCCGAGTCACGCTCATTTCGTGTCTTGGATCCTACCTCTCATCCTATTTTGATCTTCATTATCTCCCATTCGCCGTCCGGGTTGCGGGTTAGTGTTAGGATCAGTTAAATCGGATACAATACGCCGGAGGCTCGACGAAGAGGAGATTATCGGAATAGAGTGTGTGGCTGGTCATTGATCCGAACCATTGTTCTGGAACTGACCATTACTACCATCCCTTCCATTCGCTCTCTGGGTATTGGTTTTCCTTGGAGGTCCTTACCATTCTAAGTGGTCTGTCTCTGGGCTGTAGAATGGCTGGAAGGCGGTGGGGAAATGACTCGTCTAGGAAGTATTACGGGAATGGTAATGGAAGGCCGGTAACGACTTTCTTTGTTACTAATCTCCCGTCTCTGTTATGGACGGCATTCATGCCCCATGGTGTTGTTAAGGATGCTTATGTTGCAAAGAAACGAGATGCTCGGGGTAACTACTTTGGCTTTATTAGGATAGAAGGTGTTAATGATGTGGAAAGAGTGTTGAAAGGGATGAATAATGTTAAGATTTATGACGCGAAGTTGAGTGTGTCGGTCGCCCGGTTCGGTAAACATCAAAAGCAGAATGTCCAGAATAACAACTACCGTCCAACTGAGTATTGGCATAAGGTGAAGAATGTGCAGCCGGCAAACGTGGTGAACGAGATCAAGGTTTTGAGTTTTCAATAATAAAAGGGTGGCGGTGGCAAACGTGGTGAACGAGATCAAGGTTTTGAGTTTTCTTTGGCTAAAATATCGGGCTAGGGCTGCATCACTTACTTCAGAGAACTGGTGTATGTTTGATTTAGCTTGTATGAATGTGTAATCTTTTTGGCGGATGTACTTGTTTGGGTTAACTGATGTTAACCGATGTTTTTTTAGCATAATATATATCTTTTGTTGGCCGTTAAAAAAAAAGTTAATTTCTAGATATTAATTGGCTACGGGTGGAAAGGGGGGAAAGTAAAGCCTACATATCATTCAACTACAATTGAAACACTCCACAATTTGTTCAGGCTATCATCACAAAACCCTAGAACCGAAATTCTTCTCTTGATATTTTAAACAAAAAAATTTAAATTCATGATTTAGAAAAAGTCATACACCATTATAAAACATAAAATCTGTAAATTCTTGATAAGATGGAGAGAGAGGGATAGAGAGAGCGCATCATAAGTAGAGAGGGAGAGAGAGCGCAGGTAAAATCTATGATAGACAAAGAGGCAACAACAAATAATTTGTCGTAGAATATATTATGGCATTATAAATATTACAATTCCTAAGGAATTTTACTGTAGCAATAGTCATGTTTTTTTTTTCATTTTTTCTTTTTGGTTTTTGTCTTTTACTTTTATTTTTATTTTTACTAGTGGGAATGCCCGCACGTTGCGGCGGGTGCGTCTATTTTATCGTCTCGTATATGTTCTTGGGGTTTGTGGTGTTGTAAAGTCACCAACCTCATACATCACCACCTTAACTCAGGGGCGGATTTAGAGGGGTTTACCGGGTTCCCAGGAACCCAGTCGATTTGGAAAAAAACGTTTTTTTGTAGTGTAAACCTTGTATGATTTGGAAAAGAACGTTTTTTTGTAGTGTAAACCTTGTATGATTTGGAAAAAGGAACCCAGTGAAAAAACTGTCTGGATCCGCCACTGCCTCAACTTGTTAAAGTATTTACTTTTGTTTTTTTGGCGCATGTTGTGTGACGGGTTTCACGTAATTTATATCCATCCACCACCACAAAAGATCATCACCTGGCATTTCTAGCAACATCATCGAACACCAAGCGAGCAAAGCTCTTTTGTACAAGCTGCGTAAATACAAATAAAAGTAAGCAATGCTCAGTGCTTAGAACTGCAAGTGGCTATTTAACCCTTACTCATAAACAAGTCGAATCGAGTAATGCATTAGATCTAACGGGTCAAATGTTACCCATAGTGTATTTTTAATTCATATAACCTCAAAAGATCAAATTATTCAAATATTCCATTATATTGAAAATAATACAATGCTTGTAATCACACTTGACATGCTAAGTAGGGGAGGAAATTAAGTTCTTTGGACAAAAAGTGATCTGGGTCAACACAACCTGATTAATTTTCCTGTTTTCAACCTGATTAATTGTTACCTCAGCCACCCTCCTTCTCCACTGCAGCTGCCTCCCCTCTCATCTTTTTAGCTTCAACCTCCATAGCCTTGGTAAAGTGTCCACTTTTTTGGCTAAAATCTGAAATCAATATGACAATTTAAATAAAAAGTTTTGATGAAAACCCAACATAACAAATATAAAACAAAATGAAAAAAAAAGATAATAATTAACCTCGATAGCGTCATATTTGTCTTTAATGCTTTGATCTGTTTCATTACCAGCCTTCCTTAAAGCTATCACCTCTTTTTGAAGCAAATCGTACAACAGGCATGCCACGGTATCTTCAGTTTCCGTTTCAGTTCTTGAGGAAACACTCGACTTTTCATCAAGGTTTACTATGTCAATATCCTTGGTTCACGATTGGGCAAGGTTGAAAGTAGGACCGACGCTTCCATCGTCTACCTTCTGTTTTGATGTAACTTGGCAAGTTTTAAATTCCCTAGTTTATATTTTTATTAGATTAAAAAAACAAAGAAAATGATTTAGGTGGTGTTTGTTTTTTGGCCAGAAGCACTTCTGGCCACTTATGTCTGCGTCGCGCAGACGCGCGCAGACGCGCGCAGACGTTTGAGTGCTGCAGCTTGTTTGTTTTCTCACAGACCTTTCATTAAAAAAGGTCTCTTCTGTCGCTGTGGGTGTGGTTTGTCGACGGAGCGTTGTGTGTCGGAGATGAAAAATCGGGGGCCGACTCCCTTTCTTGGTCGTTGGAACAGATGATCGAGAGGGAGAGTGCTGGAGAGATCGAGGGTGGTGGTAGATGAGGGCAGATGAGATGAGGGCAGAGAGAGATCGAGGGAGGAGAGATCAGTGTGTGTTGTGTGTGTGAGAAGGGGTTTTGTAGAAGTAAAACAACAAACCCTCTTCTCCTTGCAGACTGCAAACATTTGGTCCATCTCTTCTTCTGCAGATGCCTGCAGATGTGGTCCGCAGACTGCAGACCTTTTCCCGCAGAAAAAACAAACAGCACCTTAGCATATCAAACAAAACTAAACAGAAACATAACACACAGATTTATTTCATCAATACCATATAAAAAAAAACAATTAAAAAAACACATGTCCTTTTATCAAACACCTTGCCTACACGCCCATCCCAATTTTAACAACCATTATTTACCATAAAATCAGGTGGGTTGCTTGTAACTGAGAAAGCAACTAACAGATTTTCCAATGATCATTACGAACTGCAACTATTTAGTCGTTACCTTGAACCCAATGATTTTCCAGCCAAAATCAAAGGATGTCCGGGGTACTTAGCAGCAGCGTTTCTTACGATATCCGAGTGAAACCCGACAAGTTTTTCGGGCTTTGGAGCGGCCTTTCTTCTACCATTAATGTCTGCCAGACACAGATAGTGACACTTGCACTGAGTGGGAGTTTTAGATAAAACATATGTATGAAAACTCACATGGGTAGTCAAAAGTTACGACTTCGACAGCGTTTAAAGCGTTCGCCAGCAAGTTCTTCCATCTGCGTAAAACTCAAGCCGGGTGTTCAATAGAAATCTTGCTGTAAGCAAAAATAAAGATATGTGCATACGTATTGTTGCCCATTCAGTTTGTGCTACTCTAATTTTTATTTCAAATTGCAAAGTTAAAACAATAAGTTTTTGTATTCATATATACGATTTTAAAAATAAGAGTAAACTGCCATTTTGGTCTCTGTGGTTTGGGCATTTTTGTCATTTTAGTCCAAATCTCAAACTTTTTACATCGGGGTCCCTGTGGTTTGCATTTTGTTGTCATTTTAGTCCAAAATCCAAAAACCCCCATTTTTTACTGTTGAAAGCTGTCTATTTTGTCCTTTAGTGCAGGGGCATTTTGGTCATTTTTTAAATTGAAAACTGATTATTTTTTTTAGCTCTCTCTCTCTCTCTCTCTTATTAAAACCCAGATTATCAGCTCTCTCTCTCTCTCTCTCTCTTATTAAAACCCAGATCAAATAATCATCTCTCTCTTCTCTCTCTCTCTATAGCACCACCACCACCGCCACGGCGCCACCTCCTCCCTCTCTCTCTCTAGAAAGAAACTCAGCAGCACACTGATTTGGGGAAGGAACTCCGATGACGGATCTGAGATTTGGGGAAGAAAGACGGTGGTGGCGTACGGTCGACGGATCTAGGTAGTGACGGCCGACGGATCTTGGTAGGGAGAGAGGGAGTTAGTGAGAAAGACGGATCTGAGGGTTAGAGAGAGAGAGGGAGTTAGTGAGAGAGAGATGAGGAATTCCGGCGACTGGATCTTGGTAGTGACGGCCGACGGCGGCGGATGGTGGAGACGATGGCGGTGGTGGATCTTAATGGTGGAGATGGTGGCGGATTTGACTCAGTTGCAGTAACTTGGTGAGGGTATTAAGAATATCAGGGGTTTCAAGTTTTGTTGCTAATTGATTTGATTTCTTTGATTGTGTAATCGATGTGTTGATTTACGTAATCGATATGTTGATTTGCGTGTTCAGTTTTACAATTTGACTGTGAATTTATGAGTGTTTTGTTGCTAATTGATTATGATTTGTTTGATTATTCGTCAAATTTTGAAGTTTTTCTTATTGATTGTTGATTCCATATGTTGATAAATCAGAGTGATGAACAGAGAGGAGTGGTCAATGATGCATGTGATCAACAGGAATTGACGGTGGTAAATTAGACTAACAGTAATGCAAACAATGAGATGATGAAATATCCAACATTGGAGCGTTAACAGTTGGGGAAGATGCTATGGATAATGACCAGAGAGGGGTAGTCAGCGGTGAACATGATCAACCGGAATCAACAGTGGTAAATCAGGGGCTAGGGTGCGTAGAGAGAGAGAGAAGAGAGAGAGAGGGAGGAGGGGGCGGTGGTGGTGGTGCTATAGAGAGAGGGAAGAGATAGAGAGCTGATTATTTTAATCTGGGTTTTATTGCTAAAAAAAATGAAATTTAAAAAATGACCAAAATGCCCCTGCACTAAAGGACAAAATAGGCAGCTTTCAACAGTAAAAAAGGGGGGTTTTGGATTTTGGACTAAAATGGCAATAAAATGCAAACCACAAGGACCCAGATGTAAAAAGTTTGAGATTTGGACTAAAATGGCAAAAGTGCCCAAACCACAGGGACCAAAATGGCAGTTTACTCTAAAAATAATAAACATATTCTGCATTGCAATAGATAAAGGGTTTAGCTTGAGCTATTAATATAATAGCTTGGATTATTTTGGGTTTAAGTGCTATTTTCAACGGGTCAGAATGGCCCCTTCTGAAAATCAGAAAAACACTTTGCAGGTCATACTGGGGGAAACAAAAAAGAGAAACGGGTCATTCCTAGGTTTTTCTGTGCGGAAAAAAGAGCATCGCTTCCCGTCGACATCCTCCGATCACATCATTTTCTACACATTATGAAACACCCGCTTTCCACATTCGATAATAAAAATAATTAAAATACAAATTTTAATGAAATTTGGGCATGACCCGTTCGTAAAATAGGCGATTCCCTGCTTTTGGCAATTAAAAACATTTGCAAAACTCTAACTTTCTAACACAATATAAGTCATATAAAACAACATTTAGGTACAAGGTCTACTAATCGTAACTAAGTTAAAGTACATACGAACCCCAAAAGCCTACACGTATTTGGTTTGATAAACAAAATCATAATTTTAGACCCATATTCGTAGATACTCCGGAAGCGCAAGGTGGGTGTATCATGTGTGTTCGTCCCAAGTTCGCCATAACGTCTAAACTACGGATTTACCTACATCAAATACCAAAATTAAATTCGTCAGTTATGTTACTTCTAATCTAGTAAATCAAAATTAATACATTTTATACATTCATCTCATACACGCATTTTCTTACCCGATAGAACGGGTCAAAACATACTATCTCATAATTGAGATATAACATACCATTATTATCCCGTTGAAACGGGCATTCACATTCGTACATAAACATTCATTCGGTTCGTTTATAACAAACGAATACATTCCTTTCATTCATACGCATACACATCAACCCGTGAGTGATGGAAATAAAGTAAATTTCATTCATTCATCACTTATCCGTTAATAATGGATAATAACATTCGTAACGTAACTTTCATTTGGTTCGTTTATGACGAACGAATTCATTCCTTTCATACTTAACTATCACAAACTATCATAATTATGGTTTTAGCACAAACGACAATTTGCAATAAAATTTTGTAAGCATAGAACAACATACCTTCTATTAGTGCGATCCGTTCATACGGTTCGACTACATAGCATTCCAACGTACATTCTATTAGTACGACCCGTTCATACGGTTCGACTACATAACATTCTAACATACATTCTATTAGTGTGACCCGTCCATACGGTTCAACTACATAACATTCCTTTACTTTCTCATTTTTCTAACCATTCCTTAAATGTTCAACATATCAAATTACCATGTTTACACTAGGGATGAGCAAGTGGTGTCAAATACCGATCCCATCCCGATCCCGATAATACCATACCGAAGCGGTTTCGGTACCGGTTTCGGTATCCGCTTTTAGATTTTTTCGGTATCGGTACGGTATGGTATCGGTATAATACCGAATTTTACCCTCAAAATACCGACACCGTACTGATACCGTACCGAACCGATGTATTTCGGTATCGGTACCTAGTTTTCACAAAATTCGGGATCGGGATTTGCCCATCCCTAGTTTACACTACCACTTTCGAACTAGAATTTATATAACGAGACTAACATTCATAATCTACATTAAGGATAGACAAAGTTCATAAGAACTTACCGTGGTCTTGCGCTACTTGTGTTTTGGAATGGCTCGTGCCTTCTTCCTTCTTCGCTCCTACATGTTACAATTTCATACTTTTAGCTTTCATACGAATTAATTACATACGCATTTCCTATATTCATCATGGTGTTAAACAACTATGCACACTTCCATTTCTATTCTACCACATCAATTTAACAAGGATTCATATCAAATCATAAGTAAATAAACCTAGGCATTTCATCGAACACCTTATGTGCGTACCATCAATAAGGCATAGTGTACAAGTAATTAAAGCACATTTTTCCTTGTTCATTTATGGATCATCATAATCATTTAATCTTCATATATTATCATCATAATCATATGTATTCTGTTTCTTATCAATTTATTCATCAAAATATCTTCTACAATTCTACTTGAACATCAACATTACTCTAATTAACATATAAAATTCACCAATCCTTCACTTTCTTACAAATACCAAGTGGGTTTTAATCAAAACCTTCAATATGGTCACAATCAAACATATTACTACTTCTACATGTTAATATTATCTAACATTCATGTCAATTTCATACTACATTCATAGATTATACATAACCCACTTTATCATACATCACCAAAATATGAAATTTGACTTACTTGGTGTTAAAAGAACACTAGATGATCATGAATCTTGATACATGCATCAATTTACACTTCAATTTCCCTTCCAATTTGATGAATTTAGGATGTTAGGGTTTTGAGGGGAAAGCTCCTCCTGGCCCCCTTCTCACAATCGCACACACACCCACATGAAGCACTGGACATTTTTTTGTTAAGGGTTTTAATTACATACTTTTTCATTTTGACCCCCTCATCATTTAGAACATGTCACTTTTCTCATATTTACATACTAACTTAGTAAACCTTCATGCATATATATAAAATTTTAGATTTGCTAAAATCTATAATTCTTAATAATGGTAAAAAATTATGTTTACCATTTCTTTTCGTCTAAGTATTGCGATTAAACAATATAATATGGCATACGAAATTTTGGGGTGTTACAAGTCTACCCCCCCTTAAAGAAGGTTTCGTCCCCGAAACCTGAATATATACATTCTGACGAGTTTATTTGTATCCCTTCGCGATTACATACCTCGAACTTCGTTAACATGCTTTCATTCGATCATCCCTCGTGATGAATCGGTCGTTACTACTCTAAACTTGTCTAATACATTTGGTAATTCAATCTTGTATGAATCAAAGCGATCTTATTACATTATTTCATGATTATTATTCAATTGTTCAAGCTAATTTATTAAAACTTATCTGTCAGATTATTCATTCCCGCATACCTCTATCATCTACTTAGGGGAAATAATTATCATAATATTCATACTTGTTCATTCCTATTCATTCATATTAATTTACAATCAAACATCATTCAATAGTTTCTGACTATTTAGTTTCTACATACTCCCTATCCTTCCAAGGCCAATATCAAGAAAAATTTCTTTCATGTCATTTGCTTGATAGTTCTTTTCATATTTTTCTTGTAATACCTACATGTGATCTCTACCCGAGACCAATATTTATTTCATCGATAATCTATCATATCTGCATGATTAATCGCAATTCAATGCATACATTTATACAACTCGCGTATATACTATCTTGTTCCAACCCCTCTTACCGTCTACCCTTTGGTCATAAGGGCCTACATAAGGCTTTAATCACACAACCAATATAATCGTGTGTCAATACTTACATTCATGTAACTCATATTACACCAAAGGTGTTATACGCAACTATTCACGCTATCACATTCCATAGCTGTCATACATACATCAGTTCTTCTAACATTGCAGTACAAGGCAAAAACCTAACATCGTACCATGATGGATAACTCTACCTATATACCTACTAAAGTTCCGTTACATACGAGATTATAAGCTTATTACACATGCCATTCTATTCCACGTGTGAGTTACATAAAACTAGGTATAACCATTCATTCAATAATTTGTTTATACTTTACCTCGTAGGGTTGTCCTAAAAAAACGAACCAAGAATCCTTACGCATACAAACTCTAACTCGTGATATTTTCTCGAGAGGTTTACCTTCTAATAAGTCCTCACATGTGTTAGGAAACCCAACTAGGGTAGGATTCATTCAAAAATTTATTTATTTACTCACTTAGTCCAAAATTTCTTGCCATAGCGTAATTCCGCCTTACATTCTTTGTAAGGCTCACTTGTGGCAACTATATTTTTTGCCCATTCCACCTAATTATTCTTAAGGTAACATTTCACCATTTCTAATAGTTATGCATCCTAATGTTTTCATTCTAACTTCCTTCAACATTAATCTTTCAAATCCTCCATACAATTCTTTCTAATTTTTTTTAAAATTTTGGCATTCTAAGCATTTACCCTGCTTTGTCACCAGCTCGTTACTTTCCTTTCTACTACCTATTTTTCTCGATATGCGGTTCGACTCTTACAATCTTTAGTAACGATAACGCTCATCATGAGCCTACTACTCAACCCCTCCATTATTATTATCATCATTCTTTCTAATTGCCTCCTTTGTGATGTAAAGTTCTGAATTAAAATGTGTGTATATATACACGCCACAGGCATTTAGTAACTCAATTCCTATTAATTACTTGTGTTTTAAAACATTCACAATTTCTTTCGTATGCGATATCTAGTTATCTACCTTACTGTGACAAGTTTAATGTTTTACTTCCCAACCATATTACATGTTGAACTTCGTTAATTAAAACTCCTGACCTTTGATCGTTGCCCTTTACATCCCCACAATATGGACTAATTCGCACATTTGTACTTCCTTGTTAATTTTAGACATACTTATGTAAATGTTATTCTTGCCATGCCTTGCAAGGATTATCTTTCCCTTGTTAAAATTAAGTCACTCATTAGGGTATCAACCTGTTAGCCATCCTGTTTCTTTTAAATCGTTTACTAGTAAGCCCAACAGGTAATTATGCTTACATTTTGGGCCAACATCCTTCATTCTTGTAATTCGTGCATATCTTTCAAACATTCAAATCCTATCTCTTTCTTTCTTGCAATTCATGCATATATTTCGAACATTCAAATTCTATGTCTCTTTCTTAATATTTTTACACAATTGTATTCTACATTTCTTTCTAGTTATTCATTCATATCCCATTTTTTTTGGATTGTTCTCGATTACCCGAGTGTCTTACATCCTCTTTTTCCTTCTTACACATGCTCACTAGGCATATCTGTGATGAGTTTCTACTCGTGTGCATCCTTTCGCTAAGTTTATTAGTTTTCTTCACGTCGAGATCTTTACCTCCTCATCTCATTTCAATTCGGACATACTTACTATTATTTTACCATCTCTTTCAGAAATCTCTACCATTGTTGGTACTTAAATCACCCATCAAGATCTTAGCCCATTATCCATTCTGATCCTCACGAGTCGATCACTACATGTCTAATTCGTAACATATTCAGTGCATCATCTTTCATTAGAATCTTTTATTACCACAACATCTTTCTATAGATATACTTACTTACACCATTACATGCTACCACATTTGTCAAATGTTTTACGCGTACTCGTATATCCAGTTTTTGGGTCTACCACGGTTAACTATCAACATACCCTTACTATATTCAACTTCAAATGTTGTATTTCAACACTACATTTTACATTTGCGTCTCAACGCAATATTCTACATTATGTTTCAATCATTGCGTTCCATATAAATATCTTCCTTTCAAATTTTTGTTCTACTAACATTTACTTTTTATTTGACCAGTTTTTCATCCTTAGAACCATACTACATTCGCAACTATATCTTACTTTCACGTTCAATACCTTTTAGATTTGATCATACTTATCTTTCTATCATTTCAACCTTACACGATTTGGTTTGATGGGTTAGACAGCTTTACTTCATCGCATGTTATTCAATGCCATCACAATTACTTTTTAAAAACTTTCGTTTCTTATCCATTATCATCATCATTTATCACTAAGAATCATACAAGGCATGACTTCAAATCACGGGGATTTAAAATCCCTAACCTTCCTTATTTACATTTCCACATCACTTATTTCTTGTGATGTAAACACGTGACATGCTTAAGCTCATACATTCTCATTAAATAATATGTTACTTTTGGGGGTTTATTGGGGACCATCAAGGTTCGTGGCTCAATTACTTGTTAATTCAAAATTTTCATTTGTTGCTTGAACTCCACCGTAAGCTACGGTAACTCTACCGTAGCTTACAATATCTCTTTTTGTATCTGGGCCTCCACCGTAAGCTACGGTAGACACCATAGCTTACGGTGGCAATAAAAGGGCTACGGTGACTTCCTACTGCCTTACGGTGGACACAAAATTTCAATGCCTACCGTAGCTTACGGTAGCTACCGTAAGCTACGGTAGAGCCCTGTACACGTTGGCTGAATTTCTTAATTGCAGCCACTTTGATCCGTTTTCGAAAATGATTTCAATCAAGCCAGCCCCCGAGGTTTCTAAATGCACTTAATGCCAACATTCCTATGTTTTCATTTCTTTCTAGTCTTTCCATAACGTCATCAATTCATATTATAATTTACTAAAATAATCTTACAAGTTTACCTCGTCTTGCGTCTTGGAGCGAACACACACCTTCTGCGTGCTTTCGATTTGAGTCCGAGCACTCTAACGTGCTCGAATCTCTCAAACCTAGGCTCTGATACCAACTTGAAGCACCCGCTTTCCACATTCGATAATAAAAATAATTAAAATACAAATTTTAATGAAATTTGGGCATGACCCGTTCGTAAAATAGGCGATTCCCTGCTTTTGGCAATTAAAAACATTTGCAAAACTCTAACTTTCTAACACAATATAAGTCATATAAAACAACATTTAGGTACAAGGTCTACTAATCGTAACTAAGTTAAAGTACATACGAACCCCAAAAGACTACACGTATTTGGTTTGATAAACAAAATCATAATTTTAGACCCATATTCGTAGATACTCCGGAAGCGCGAGGTGGGTGTATCATGTGTGTTCGTCCCAAGTTCGCCATAACGTCTAAACTGCGGATTTACCTACATCTAATACCGAAATTAAATTCGTCAGTTATGTTACTTCTAATCTAGTAAATCAAAATTAATACATTTTATACATTCATCTCATACACGCATTTTCTTACCCGATAGAACGGGTCAAAACATACTATCTCATAATTGAGATATAACATACCATTATTATCCCGTTGAAACGGGCATTCACACTCGTACATAAACATTCATTCGGTTCGTTTATAACAAACGAATACATTCCTTTCATTCATACGCATACACTTCAACCCGTGAGTGACGGATAAAGTAAATTTCATTCATTCATCACTTATCCGTTAATAACGGATAATAACATTCGTAACATAACTTTCATTCGGTTCGTTTATGACGAACGAATTCATTCCTTTCATACTTAACTATCACAAACTATCATAATTATGGTTTTAGCACAAACAACAATTTACAATAAAATTTTGTAAGCATAGAACAACATACCTTCTATTAGTGCGACCCGTTCATACGGTTCGACTACATATCATTCCAACGTACATTCTATTAGTACGACCCGTTCATACGGTTCGACTACATAACATTCTAACATACATTCTATTAGTGTGACCCGTCCATACGGTTCAACTACATAACATTCCTTTACTTTCTCATTTTTCTAACCATTCCTTAAATGTTCAACATAACAAATTACCATGTTTACACTACCACTTTCGAACTAGAATTTATATAACGAGACTAACATTCATAATCTACATTAAGGATAGACAAAGTTCATAAGAACTTACCGTGGTCTTGCGCTACTTGTGTTTTGGAATGGCTAGTGCCTTCTTCCTTCTTCGCTCCTACATGTTACAATTTCATACTTTTAGCTTTCATACGAATTAATTACATACGCATTTCCTTTATTCATCATGGTGTTAAACAACTATGCACACTTCCATTTCTATTCTACCACATCAATTTAACAAGGATTCATATCAAATCATAAGTAAATAAACCTAGGCATTTCATCGAACACCTTATGTGCGTACCATCAATAAGGCATAGTGTACAAGTAATTAAAGCACATTTTTCCTTGTTCATTTATGGATCATCATAATCATTTAATCTTCATATATTATCATCATAATCATATGTATTCTGTTTCTTATCAATTTATTCATCAAAATATCTTCTACAATTCTACTTGAACATCAACATTACTCTAATTAACATATAAAATTCACCAATCCTTCACTTTCTTACAAATACCAAGTGGGTTTTAATCAAAACCTTCAATATGGTCACAATCAAACATATTACTACTTCTACATGTTAATATTATCTAACATTCATGTCAATTTCATACTACATTCATAGATTATACATAACCCACTTTATCATACATCACCAAAATATGAAATTTGACTTACTTGGTGTTAAAAGAACACTAGATGATCATGAATCTTGATACATGCATCAATTTACACTTCAATTTCCCTTCCAATTTGATGAATTTAGGATGTTAGGGTTTTGAGGGGAAAGCTCCTCCTGGCCCCCTTCTCACAATCGCACACACACCCACATGAAGCACTGGACATTTTTTTGTTAAGGGTTTTAATTACATACTTTTTCATTTTGACCCCCTCATCATTTAGAACATGTCACTTTTCTCATATTTACATACTAACTAAGTTAGTAAACCTTCATGCATATATATAAAATTTTAGATTTGCTAAAAGCTATAATTCTTAATAATGGTAAAAATTTATGTTTACCATTTCTTTTCGTCTAAGTATTGCGCGATTAAAGAATATAATATGTCATACGAAATTTTGGGGTGTTACACATTAACTGATATTCGCTAAACAGCAGACAATCTCGAACCACAACCACCATTGGAACCATCACAGTCTCTGATCCATCAAAAGACTTAGCACCAATCACCTACTGGCTATAGCATTCAGAACAAGGTAACATTTCAAATTGCATTAGCGAACCTGAAATTCAGTTTCCGACTTTCCGTTACTTTATCTAATTCATAAATCATGATTAAACCTTATAGCCTTTTAGAGTTCATGTGCAGAACAATGTCAGTAGATTTTTCCCTAACAACTCATATTACTGATCTAAAGATCTATGTAATCTAACTCGGATACTGCTTCACCTTCCTTTCTTACATCGTTGTCAACTTTGGGATTTTTGTTTAATACTACAGTTCTTGTTATTTGTTGTTAGAACTTAGAAACAGGTGCTGCAAGTATGCAGGAAAACTTTGAGAGTTTTTTTTAAGTCGACCCGTATCCGTTCTGACCCAAACCCATTCTAACCGAACCAATATAACCCTGTTTAATCAGCCCGTTCTGACCCGACATCCGACCCGCCCCGCCCGCCCCGACCATTTTTCCAGGTCTAATGAAAATAGAACATTTTTAGGAAATTTAATCAATAAGCCCTAATACCAAAAACAAAAAAAATTCTAACTTTATTATCAAACCACCCAGCAATCTTACTATTTGAGGCACATTATACAGAAAAAGCACACTTTACGCCTCTAAAAGTAAACAAGATATCTAATTTCAGTAACTTCAAGAGTTTAAGAGTCCTATGTGAATAAATTTAGGCATTTTAGGGTAAAAACTGGGGAAAGTGAAGGGTAAAAAAAGGAAACCTAATCATCCACTCGGAAGTAGAAGGAGCACCGGCTCCATGAGCAAAAACAACGACCAGAGAATTATGATTAATACCCCTCACCGCCGACAAATTAAAAGATAAACCAACTAAAAATATCCATAAAAATAAGTACGAAAACATAATTATATTTGACACGACTCATGAAATGTAAAGTAACTCAAATTTTGTAACACCCCGAAAACGGGTTTGGTAATCAAACTCCGTTAATACTAAAAGACGGGTAAAGTACCGTTAGCAGTAAAAATAACCCGGTAAATAATTGGATTTAAATAAGAAATCCTAATAATTAAATACAAGCGAATCAAAGAATTAAGGAATTGAGTTTATAAGAGCCCGAGTCAACGGGACTTAAAATAAAACAGGTTTTAACTCCCGGAAACCCACTAAGTTAACTAGGTAAAATTAACCTAGTTAGTAATGGGTAATTAAATAATAAACTATGAGTTATAGTTTCATTTATGAATCTCTAAACTTGAGGGACTAAACATGGGCAACTAGAAAAGTGTTTTATTAAAACATTTATATAAAAAAAAAATACAACACACAAAAAGTGTGTGTGCGTGCGTGAGGATGACCAGGAGAAAGCTCATGGAGCTCTAGCCCTAAATCCAACAAATCTCTCAAATTGAAGCTCAAATCAAACCCAAAATGTCTGCATGATTACAAATTCGTGATCACCAAGTCGTGGGGATTACAAGGTATGTTGAATTTAATGTTTTGGTGATACCTTGAGATTATGATGAACAACCATAATCAAAAATTCTGGAATGAATGTGGAATCTTTGAGTGTTATTGTGATTATATCTTGGTTTAGATACAAACCCTAGCTGAAAATTTGATGAATTGTTGTCAAACTAGGGATTTGGTAATTACCCTATTATGTGCTAAGTGGGTTTTATGTTAATATGATGAACACTCAGATTTGAATGTAAGATTTATGAATATTGAGGTTATGATATAAGTTCTTGATGTTGTTCATAAACACTAGACCTAGAGGCTTGAACTTGATGTTAAAACTTGGTTAAAACAATAACCATGAACTTGATAAATGAAGTATACAAATTCTGCCCAATAGGTGTTTGATAAAATGCCTCAATGAAAGCTAAGATGTTGAAATTTCGAGTGAAAAGCACATGTGAATATTAAGGCAAATTAGACGAAATATGAAACAAGAAGAGTTCTAATCATAATGTTGATTTAGACTTAATGTTGTAAATCATGTGATTGAAAGTAGTTAACTTTAATAAGCTAAGTTAACTAATCTTGAAGTCGAATAGTAGATTCGACATAAGAAGCGTAGGATGGAATAGTTGTAAATGATTATGACTAACATAACCATCTTACAATTACAATGATAGTTGGCGCTTAACAAGCTAGGTGAAGCTTGGGGAGAAAGCGGGTCAAAAGGATCAAGAAAGAAAATAAAAGCGTAATTTGGATGTGAGGTAAGTTAAAACTTACACCTTTTATTTGATATCTATGGGTTTTATAAATTTTGAATAATCAAAAGTCACATTTGACTTATGATGTTTCGACCCGACATGCGAGGTTCGGAACAAAAGACAATAATGATAAACCATGTTGAATGGTTAAAAAGAGCTAATAAGGTCATTTAGTCATGTGATGACTAATAAATAACGAGTTTTGAATGATTTACCTTATAAGGTAAATCAATACAATTAATAAGGGTAAAACGGCAATGTAGTCGCTCGTTGACGATAACCGTTAGTTTTGTAGGACACTTTACGGCATAACATATAAAGGGGTCAAAATAATCAAGAAATAGATTTATAAGTAAATTGACCGTACGGTGTAAACCGGTACAAGTCATGTAGACGAGATGATAATAAATCCATCTCGTAAAAGTAAACGGTCATATAAGACCAAACGGGTTAAAAGGTGAAAATATCACCCTTTGACAATATCGGCTAATGTATTGTCGAGTTGCTTGATTACAGGAATATATATCGATTGAATGGTGACATCGCTATTACTTAGCTCCACTAAGGCAAGGTATCGTAACGGGTCAATACATTGATCCGAGCCAGGTTTGTGTAATGATTCAACTCATCATGTAGAATTTGAGGTTTTCTAAGAGTTAAACAAGGTCAAATTAGATATTTGGTTATCTTAAAGATAAACCGAATAATTCAAGTCATAAATGTAGTGTTTTAGAAACATAATGGTTTCTAAACAAGGTCATAGTTAAAAGACCGGAAATTTTGGGTCAAACAAGTATCTGAAAGTCCTTTGTCGTAAAAGAAGGATCAAAATTGACCAAAACGCCCTTGTAGGCTAAATTGAACAAACAACCCTTAAAGGTTGTTTGGAAACGAGTTTCATGATTAGATAAATACTTAGAATAAGTGTAGAAGTTGAAAGATGTAATACGTTAGTCAAATGGCTCTATTTGAGTCTTGCCGTAAAATAATAATCCGAGGGGTAAAACTCGGAACATATAGATATCCACACTAGATCCAACACACTTATAGTTGTAGTGGAAGATTACTTGATAAGAAATGTAGAAATAAGATGCTAGAAATAAATGAAAGCGATTTCAAGCTTTAAGGTGCTTAAATACCCTTAACGGGTCAAAATAAGCATACGAGCGAGAATGGGTTTAAATTGTGTAATAATCCTATGATTAAAACCTAATATGGTAGGTAACATTAATTTGAAGAAGTGTATGTGATATAGGAATCAAACAAATACGTTTGTTTAATAAAATGCATAAACGGGTTAAAATTCCGTAAAAAGGTAACGAGTCGAAGGCTTAGAAGTCTCAAAATTTCTTATGTTGGATGTAGGATTTTAACTCCATAAGATGGAGGATTAAATTACGGACGCGTAGGAAAAAGAATCGGGTAAAACGGATCAATAACGAAGAAGTTATGGTCGTTTCCGTAAAAACTGGCATAGCTGAACTGAGCTGCAGACCTGCTGGAAAACGGTATCCCTCGCGTGGCGCGAGGGAGCAACTGGGTTCCTTCGCGTGGCGCGAAAAACCATGTTTTGGCAAAAAAAATTTATTTTAATCAGTTTCGCTTCCCGGACTCATTTAAATACGTTTTAAGTTACGTATGACTAATCCAACTCATGTTTTATGAGTTTCAGGTATAATTTTAGCACCGGAGGACGATCAAGCACAACGAAGAACCGAACACGATCAAGAAATAAGCTTCCGCACTTTGTATCGTTGTTATGTAAATTGACGAACTCACCCATAATATGTTGTATAGTTTTTAATTCTGTAAATAAAGTTTAATGAACCCGTATTTTCAATGTATTTGAAATCATAATTACTCGTTTGTTTTCGTAAATTATACGAAAACCTTTAAATAATTAGACGGGTGTTACAAATTTGTACCGTCAAAAGAAAATGTATTAAATTGTCCCGGTTCGTTTCCGAACAGAATTGACGTCAAAATGTAGATCAACTGAAAACGTCCATAAATATAAGCACTAAAATTTATTATATTTGAAATGACTCATTTTCGAAAAAAAAATACGTCGAAACGTAAACGAACTTGAAGATGGTGTCCTTTATAACCCCCAACCCACACCCTCCAGCCTAAGAGAGGAGTGCCCCTCTCACCCTTATATAAATATCAGATAAATGAAACTTTCTAAGAAATTACATAGAAGACGACTTTTGACGGGTGTATATAATATAAAAATAATATAGAAGACGACTTTAAAGTCTTCAATCATCTAATACCAACCAACCAACCTTTCTAAGAAATAACATAGAAGACGACTTTTGACGGGTGTATATAATATAAAAATAATACCAACCAACCATTTGCTTCATCACACCCCATTTTCATTATTCACCATGGTTGTTCTTACTGAAATTTCAGAAGAGTCTTCTTCTTCTTCTTCATCAAAGTTTGATGTATTTTTAAGCTTTAGAGGTGAGGATACTCGCAACAATTTCACCGATCATCTCCTCAAAGCACTGCGGGAAGCCACCGTTGACACGTTCTTCGATGATGCAGATATTCAGATCGGAGAGTTCTTAAAACCAGAATTGGAGAATGCAATTAAGGCATCTCGCTCTTCTATTATCGTGTTGTCCAAGAATTATGCTTCTTCAACATGGTGCCTTGATGAACTGGCACTCATCATGGAGCAGAAAAGAACCTCCAAACATATTGTTTTCCCCATCTTCTATCACGTCAATCCTTCCGATGTCCGGAAGCAAAGAAACAGCTTTGGAGATGCAATGGCAGACCATAAACAGAGGATGGAGAGAGAGTCAGATGAAAAGAAACGAAGTCAATTGGTTAACAAGATTGAGAAATGGAAGAAAGCATTAATACAAGTTGCTGATATGAAAGGGAAGGAAGCAAACGGCAGGTAATTAAAACACTTTCTTCTTCAGAGTTTTTTGCACAAATAGGGGATCTCAGCCTCAAAAGAGTGTAACTAGGTGACCTGCAAAATTATGAGTAATTGTAGGTAACTCGCTGTTTTAAACAGCGATCTTCTTCCTCATTTCTTCAAAAGCCTGCAAAATCTGCAGGTTTCCTGCAAATGACCTGAACATCGCTGTTTGAAAGCTATAACTAATGAAGTCCCTGTTTGATACAAATACCTTACCCAAGTCCGCTTATTTGAACCAATATCTTCTTTAACAAACACATGTCAGTGGACTTTCATACAAATAATATAATATAGTTTATCTATATTCTTAGAATAAAGGTATTATATTTGCAACCTGTCAGTGGACTTTAATACAAATAATATTATCAATATTCTTAGTAATTCTATTTAACAATTGGCATACTTTTAAGTTCACTTAACAATTCAAAGTTGTAAGAATCGCTAGGCGCTGGTCGGCTGGTGAGATACCGACTAGCGATTAATTAAACTGAGATTTTATATGTGATTTTTAGTTTTATATGCATATACACACATTTTTCTATGTATATTTTAAAGTAGACGTGTTTTAATATCTTATTCAACCCATATTTTCAAGTAGATATGATTAATTACCAGAATACACCAGGTTTCCTTTTCTTTCTATGGTGTCCACCTAATTATATTTATGGGGTTCTTATACAATTTAATATACCGAATCTACTAATTTTTTTAAAAACATTGAGGTCTGGGGACCCCGACCCACTCTATGTAAGTCCGCGAGGCATGTACATAGTATATAGTTTTAAGTTTTATATTATTATCCGGCTCTTAAATCCACTCATACCAGTGAACCACTGTCGGTTCGTTGTCCGGTCCGGTTCTAAAAACATTAGTTATAACCATTACACTAAAACTTAAATTAACTTTAACATAAACCACATACTGTCAAGTTGCAAATATAATAACCTTTATTCTAAGAAATGTTTAGTGCTTCTTATTAACAAAAAGATTCTTGATGAGCTCATCATTTTTGTTTATCTAATTACTTGAGTGGTATCTTCTTGTTTTTAATGAAATCGCTCCTGCAGAGAGACGAAGCTTATTGAAGAAATTGTTAAAGATATAAGTAGCAGATTAAAGCTACACAAAAGGAGTGAGATTCCAAAAATAATTGGGATGGAGTCTTCAGTTAGGACCATCACTTCATTCTTGAACGATGCATCTTCTCATACCACTGACGTTCTCACAATATGGGGTATGGCTGGAATAGGAAAGACACATTTGGCAGACTATATCTTCAAGTCACACTATCTTGAGTTTGAAAGCAGCTGCTTTCTTGAAGATATCGAAAGGAGGTGCACATCCCAAAAGCGATTGCTTAAATTGCAGAAACAGCTCCTTAAAGATATTCAAGCGACAAGTTGGATGGAGATAGACAATGTTAAGGCAGCCACCTCAAAGATTGAGAATTCACTTTTTTGGAAAAGATCTTTTCTTGTTCTTGATGGTATAAATGACTCTGGGCAGTTGAATGCGTTAATTGGGACAAAAGGCCTTCATCCTGGAAGCAAAATCATAATAACTTCTAAACATGGATCGCTAACAGAAAAATGTAAGCTGTTTGAAACACAAGTTCCACCAAAGCATACTAAGCACTTGCTTCATGGCTTAAATGATAAGGATTCTCTTCAGCTTTTAACTTGGCATGCCTTTGGATGCCATGAACCCAACGATGGTGATAAAAAGGAAATGAAGAAGGTCGTACAATACTGCAAAGGACATCCATTGGCTCTTAAAGTTTTGGGCAGTTCTTACTGTACTGAGGACACTACGTGGGAGGAAATTATAGAATCACTAGGGAAAGAAATTAATTCAAATATTACAGATGTCCTAAAAATAAGTTACGACTCTTTGCCATCTGAAAAAGACAAGGAACTGTTTAAATACATTGCTTGTTTATTCGTTGGCGAAGATAGAAAGTTCACTGAAGACATATTGAAAGCATGTGGCATATGCAAACTATCTGGGATCAAGGTTCTCGTCAATAGATGCCTTCTCACTGTAGGATCATCTGGCGAATTGATGATGCATCAACTTCTTCAAGACATGGGGAGAGATGTAGTCCGTCAAGAATCGCCAAACAAGCCATGGGAGCGAAGTATATTATGGAATCATGAGGAATGTTTGGATGTGTTGCAAAATAAACAGGTAATCAAGCATACCTATTATGTGTACATTGATTAATTTATATTATGTGTATTACTTCTTTAATTATTTGTTTATTTATTAGGGAACAACAATAATTCAAGGACTTGTCCTTGTCATGAGAACATTTGAGAATGACACATGGAAAGAACCAAGTAGTGTCAATATTAAAAGGTTTGGATTCATTTGGGTTCACATACTGCTGCTCTCTGTTCTTTGGTGGTTATTTGGTTTGTTTTCGGGAATGCGTTCCTCATCCCGTAAAACAAAAGGTGACTTTGAGACACCTTCTTTAAGTGAAATGCGTAACTTAAGACTACTCCAACTGAACTATGTACAACTCAGTGGATCCTACAAGAATTTTCCTCAAGGTTTAAGATGGTTATGCATGCATGGATTCCCTTTGAGTTATATACCTTCAGACTTACAAATGGACAATATGATAGCTCTTGACTTGTCTAATAGCAAACTGCAACAGCTTTGGAAGAAGCCCAAGGTACAAAAATCTCCAGCTTCTACTTATTTTGTTTGATAACTTATGGACAAGTATCTTTGCAACACTGACATGCATCTTAATTTTGTTTATTTGTTAATTTAACAGCTGCTGAGGTCACTGAAGTTTCTTAATCTCAGTGGTTGTCATGAGCTTGTTAGAGTGGGTCACTTCTCTGGGCTCCCTCTACTTGAAAGGTTGACACTCGCAAAATGTACAAGTCTAGTTGAGGTCTGTGAGTCTATTGGGAATTATAGTCAAAAACTTGAAGTCCTTGATTTGAGTGAATGCAGTAAGTTGAAGGAACTTCCAAGTAGCATAGGAAAGTTAAAGAACCTTACTGATCTTCTAATAGATGGTTGTTCAAATCTTGAAATTATGAAGGCTGACAATATTAATATGAAGTCTAATGGGTCTTCTTCCTCTACCATGGTACCAAGAAGTCCCAAGTCCTTTGTGAGTTCTTTACCAAGATCACTAGTAACATTGTCTCTTACATATTGTAATTTGTATAATGAACTATTTCCTACGGATTTTAGTAACCTTCCAATGTTGAAGAAGTTGTTTTTGGATGGAAATCCAATTGATTCCATGCCCCATTGTGTGAGAGGCCTTAGTAGGCTGGACACACTCAGTTTTTCTGATTGTAGTAACCTAAAAACAGTCGTGTGTACTCCAATCCAATTAAAGCGGTTGGATATATTCGTTTGCAACTCATTGGAAAAAATAACATTTCATCCAGAACAGTTAGTTCTACCCGCAATCGAATATTTAAAATTTACCATGACTGAGATTCAGCACATATTCAAAATCCAAGCTTTGTCAGAAATTGATGAAGAGGTACTACACAGTTTGGGTTGGATCAATATACCATATTTGAACCAATGCCGGTTTTGGAAGGCCGGTTGGAGAGGAGCGTACGTTTTGTCAGAAGAAATACTTCCAGCACAGGTGGATGTCTCTTTATATATCTTTAATTTTCACCTTTTAATATGCGTTTATAAGATAATAAAACTTTGATGTGACACTCAGATCCTTTATGAACATGGAATATTCAGCACATATCTTCAAGGGCAAGAGGTTCCAGAGTGGTTCACTCAAAGAAGCGACGGGTCATTATTTACCTTGCAATCATCTCCTGAAAATGGTAAGATTAAAGGGCTAAATGTATGCATTGCGCATACCGTTTCAAGCATGGAGGAAGTTGGTCCTTCAAGAATTGAAATTAGGAATCTGACAAAGAACTCCTCCTGGACATACCAGCCTATGATGTATCTTGTCCCAGAAGACGATGCGTTTGAAGATGCGCGTTTGAAGATGCGTTTGAAGATGGTGCGTTTGAAGATGCGTTTAGAGATGATGCATTTGAAGATGATGTTTTTGAAGAAGATGCGTTTGAAGATGATGCGTTTGGAGAAGATGCGTTTGGAGATGATGTGTTCGAAGAAGATGCATTTGAAGACGATGCGTTTGAAGATGATGCGTTCGAAAAAGCTGCGTTCGAAGAAGATGCGTTCGAAGATGATGCGTTTGAAGAAGATGCGTTCGAAGAAGATCCGTTCGGAGATGATGTGTTTGCAGATGATGAGTTTGCAGAAGATGAGTTCGGAGATGACGCGTTTGCAGATGATGCGTTCCGAGATGATGTGTTTGCAGAAGATGAGTTTGCAGAAGATGAGTTGGGAGACGATGCTTTGGGAGACGATGCGTTGGGAGACGATGCGTTGGGAGACGATGCGTTGGGAGAAGATGCGTTCAGAGATGGAGTGGGAGAAGACGCGTTGGGAGATGACGTATTCGGAGATGACGTGTTCGGAGATGAGGCGTTGGGAGATGAGGCGTTGGGAGATGAGGTGTTGGGAGATGAGGCGTTCGGAGATGACGCGTTCAGCGATGGAGTGGGAGATGACGTGTTTGGAGATGATGGATTGGGAGATGAGGCGTTTGGAGATGATGTTTGATCATGTGTATGAATATCGTTATACAGATTATGATGGGTTTGAAGAGGATGATGAAGTGGTAGTATGGTTAAGCCATTGGATGTTCGGGGAAAATGAGTTTGAAGATGGTGATGAAGTTAGCATTGACTTTACTGTAAAATATCATCACTCTAAAGAACAACATGTTACCAGCTATGATAGTGAAGGACCAGATTATGCAAATGTAATGGAGTATGGTATCAGCCCTGTGTATGATGATCGTGGAAAGCAGAAAGAAGATCCATTGGGTTATTACAAGTCATGGAAGCACATCATCGGTGGGGATCTCTCTGCCTTTGAAGTCTCATCATCAAGTCATTATCTTCTACACCCTGGGTTAAATATAGGTCAGGATGGTCTGTAATTGCAACCCCTTCCGGCTGTTTGCTTTTGTAGTTTGGCTTGATTAGGTTCTTCACTTGTAAAGTATAACTAGGTTTTATTTTGGGTTTTTAGCGACTTTTGAAGTATCTGATCAAATACGATCAATCCACCTGGAGCATTTCCAAATTGCCAAGTATTGTAAACATAACCTGACTTGTTTGATTACATGTTTAGTTAATTTCTAGATATTAATTGGCTACAGGTGGAAAGGGGGGAAAGTAAAGCCTACATATCATTCAACTACAGTTGAAACACTCCACAATTTGTTCAGGCTATCATCACAAAACCCTAGAACCGAAATTCTTCCCTTGATATTTTAAACAAAATTTTAAAGGCACAAACTATCTACACACTTGGTGTGTAGATAGTCACCCCAAAAATGTGGTTTTTGTCCTTATATGCACACCCTGCAGTGTCGAACTGTGGCCAAAACGTGGCGTTTTGGTCCGGTTAACCAGATAAAGACTGACAGGTGTCTGACGGGTCTGTTGACCGGACCAAAACGCCGAGCTTTGGCCGCGTTTTGGTCCTGCAACCAGACCGGGTGTCAGTCTTTTGTCTGGTTGACAGGACCAAAAAGCGGTCATAGCTCAACGTTTTGGTCCGGTCAACAGACCCGTCAGTCTTTTTCTAGTTAACCGGACCAAAACGCCGCGTTTTGGCCACAGTTCGACACTACAGTGTGTGCATATAAGGACAAAAAACACCTTTTAAGGTGTGTAGATAGGCAAATAGGTGTGCCAATAGGTACACCCAATTTAAATTCATGATTTAGAAAAAGTCATACACCATTATAAAACATAAAATCTGTAAATTCTTGATAAGATGGAGAGAGAGGGATAGAGAGAGCGCACGTAAAATCTATGACAGACAAAGAGGCAACAACAAATAATTTGTTTTTTTATTTTACTGAAGCAATAGTCATGTTTTAGAAAAAGTCATACACCATTATAAATATTACAATTCCAAAGGAATTTTACTGTAGCAATAGTCATGTTTTTTTTTCATTTTTTCTTTTTGGTTTTTGTCTTTTACTTTTATTTTTACTAGTGGGAATGGCCGTGCGTTGCAGCGGGTGCGTCTATTTTATCGTCTCGTATATGTTCTTGGGGTTTGTGGTGTTGTAAAGTCACCAACCTCATACATCACCACCTCAACTTGTTAAAGTGTAGGATCGGATTCTGACCTAAACGAGTCGTTTGGAAGAGTTCTAGTCCGTTTCAGAGGCGGAAACTAAGAAACGGATCAGTAAACAGCTTGTTTCACACTTAATTCCTCTTATATATTGATATAACAACGATTACAGTCAAGAGGTATACCGGCAGCACTTCGGTAGACAAATGTTGGAACTGTTACAAATGAAAGTCAAGATCCCTATTTATAGAAGACATGGTTTCGCTTGAAACTCTTCAAGCGACACTCTTGAAGCGAAATTGACAAATACAATTTTGTCTTGAAGCGAAATTCCATGCAAATGATAATCTGATTCCATGCATAATTTGAATCTTCACGTGTACTTGTGATATGATGTCATTGATGATGTCATCTAGATGATGTCATCATGACATCATGTCTTGATTAGCTCCGCACCGAACCGAGACTCGATACAAGACGAAGACGACAGATGTGTGCACCAACAGACTCCCCCTCAGATGTTGACGAGTCTTAAGTGTCGAGTCTTCTCAATCTTCAGTCTCTATCAGTCTTTAAGCTTTCTTCAGGATCTCTATCTGGCTCTATCCTATCTCCAATTCTCTCTCCCTCTAACAGACTCCCCCTCAAAACATGCTGGGATCGTAGTCTGGCTTTTACAGAATTTCAAAATCCTCAGGTATCGGAACCTGGCACTCTATCTGCTATCCTGCACATCCTCTACCCAAAAATAAGATTCAAAAGAATAAAATATTTAACAATTTATCAAATTTCATGCACCAACACTGAGCCTTCTCCAATCAATATACAATCAAACATTAACAATGATCATTTTCATTTCAAACCTCTTAAAACAAACTTTCCCAAACCTGTTCGTCATGTTCAGCACTTGAAATTTTGAAAATCAGCTCTTCAACATCAGTTGTCTAAAATCTTTTTGAATTTTTCAAAATTTATGCTAAAACACACCGAAAATCTTTTTGGATTTTGAAATAACAGAAATAAAATGCAGTAAAGAAATATTTACAAACAATATTTTTGTGAGTTTGTGTAAGAGGATCATATCAGTTTTTGAGACAAATCACCAACACCGTTAAGCTTCATTTCATTTTAAGTTCTAAACAATTCACCTAGATTGTCAGTATACTTGTCCACTTAAATTTTCACACAAAGTTCAACTGCTTCGAGATACGAGATTAATGTCTTAAGAGACTTAAACTTATCCGTGTGTCCCACTACTTGAATATACTCCCGTATCCAGATCCCAATATTCAGTCTTACAGGTGAGTATACCACAGATGATATCTGTCAGGGGAATAAATTATAGTACGAGGGCCGTGAGAGCTCAGGTCGATCTTTCGATACGCAGAGAGATGACGGCTTCGACTTTTGGTGTGTCCCCTTTAGAGGATCTTTTGTTTCAACAGCCATGATTAGCATTTTTCAATGTTTCATCATTTTTTAGCTGAGGGTGAGCTATATTTCAAGCAAGCGTAAAGTATTATACGGGGACTAGGTCAGAAATTTCTTTCAGCAGAAGTCCCGGGATAATACCCCAGATATCACTGAGCATAAAGACCTAGTATCTCAGAATAAGGGACCTTTCAAACAAGATTTCAGGGGTTACCTATATATCCAAGTTTGTGTTAACCCACAGAACAAGCAAGTAAATTTTATGTTTATATCTCGTCACAATTTACTAAATGTGCAAAAACCTACTGACATATCCACAGTGAGATTGTTTATCACATTTATACCTTCCATTTCTTTAGCATGTTGTGACAGTCCACTGATGTACTATCATTTCCTCTTTTATACAACAAAACTCATTTTTTATTTTATCATGTTTTTGGCTTTTTCAAATTTTCAAATGTTTTTGGATTTTCTGAAAATTTTTACTCCCCCTAAAATGCAAACACATTTTAGGAAATTTGAAATCAAACTGTACAATAAAATGACAACTGATATCAAATCACTTCAGATCGCCATCCACTTGGCATAAACAATCAGAACTCCCCCTCACAACAAACTATTTTCCCATTGTGATTTCAAAACACTTAAGTTTGTTTTAATCAAATGGTTTTTCCGGAAAATAAGTTTAGTTGATTTTACCACTTGTAGGTTAGGGGTTTCATCACATTGTTTCTCAATCATTTGTAGAAAATCAGATACAATTTAATGTCCCTGATTTACCACTTGTAAGTCGAAATCACTTTCGTGAAATTCTCAAGAAATGTGCCGATTCCTGCTCCACTTAAACCAACCTGGGAGCTCCGGCAATTCACAATCTGTAAAATTTAACAAACTTTAAGATTCAATCACACAATCAATCACTAAGAAAGATGCCGATTCCTGATCCGCAATTACAAACTTGGGATCTCCGGCAAGTCCGGTTTTTACTCAAACATAACGTCCACCCAAGCCTCACCAGCCTTGGGTGACTTTGGTGGCAAACATCTGTCCCACCAACATTTTGATTTATAAAATTCTTGAGCACCTTTTACCTTCCTATCAACCATCTTACCGAAAATATGTTTGACTTTCCCGTTGAAAGCCTTCTCAACATCAAATTCTCCCTTATCAGCGAAGAATTGATTTGAGATCTCTACCTTCCCAACTTTCGACTTCCAATTTTCCTTTGACAATGAAGGAAAATTTTCATCGTTCACCTCAGGAACGGAATTCACAATCTTTTTCTCAACAATTGACTCCTCTGATTTTATGGAATCAGATTCATTGTCAGAACTTCTTTCAGATTTTACAATCCATTTTTGTTTGGTTAAATCAACACTTCTTTTGTAAAACCGTTTTGAAGTTTCACCAACTTCCAAAGTCGATTTATTAACATTTTTCTTTTTCATTTCAGAGTTAGAAGAAACTCCCTGTTCTTTGTAGTTGGTCTTGGGGCAATTCCAAGCTATGTGTCCAACTTCCTGGCATTTAAAACAAGTTCTTCGATCAACTCTTTGAGCAAACTTTCTCACATTCTTCTTCACTTCAGCAAGAAACTCTTGATTGGATTGTTTCCAGAATGGTTTCTTCTGCTCATCTTCACAACTTCCACCCGCAACAAATTTTGTATTTGGTTTATAAGTTTTCTGATTTTGATAATTTTCAGGAGGAATAAATCCTAAACCTTTCTTTTTGAGATTACCGTTGTAGTTTGGTTTCTTTCGATAACCATAACCAGAACTATAACCCTTTTTCTTGTTCAATCTTTGTTGAACTCTTAAAGTGTACTTTTTAGGTTTTTCATCAAAATTTAAATCTTTTATATCAGAAATATTAATTTCTGTTAATTTGAAAACCTGTTTGATCATCTCAGTTTTTACACTTCTGATTGGAAATTCCTCATCAGAATATAATTTGTCTGAATCATTCAAAGTATAAGCCACTTTGATTGATCCGTCATTCAAATTAGATTTTGATAACAGGAATTCTCTATTGTAAACCCTATTAACCGGTGAACTCGGACTCTTTTCTGACGAACTCGGACTTTCAGACTTAGACTCCGGTTTTAACTCCTCATCCGTATCCAACACCTGATCAACAACTTTCTTTAATAACTCAGACTCATGATCAGTGTCAGACGCTGTGAATGTAACATCAATATTGTCTGGTAATTCATCAATGATTTCAGACTTTAACTTGATGTTGACTGCCTTTTTTAGACGCTCTTCATTTGGATTCCTGGGAGAATAAGTTTCATGGATAGGGGGCGGACATCTGTTATACTTGACACTTGGTTTCTTACCAGTATCAGTATCTTCAGTCTTTTTGTCCATGAACGCTTCTAGACCTGCAACAGTAGGATAAACACGATCAATCAAATAATCACATGTAGTGTAACTCAATAGTAATCGTTTAATCCTTTCACTCTCAATCTTCTCAAGTTCCACTTCTTTCTTTAACTGTGCACAATCTTCAATATACTCATTAATGACTTTCTGCTTTGTCATTAATGTTGCACTCATTTTATCCATTGCTTTTTCAATTTCTGTATTCGTCTTTTTCAGACGATCAACTGTGTTATTGAGCACATCGTACGACTCCTTTACATACTTCACATCGGACAATAAATCTTCTTTAATCTTTTCCAACTCAGCAATCTTCTTATCTTTCTCTTCACAAGCTTTGCAAGATTCTGAACACTTCAAACATGGTTTTTCAACTTCAACCACTTTTTCAACTATCTTTTCAATCTCAACAATCTTCTCTACTTCGACCAATTTTTCAACTTCGACTATTTTCTCTATCACTTTCTCCACTTCAACGATTTTTTCTATTGCATTTTCAGTCACTGCTTCAACTTTTGTTTCTCCAACTTCTGTCTTTGCCTTTTCATTAGCAAGTAACTTTGCTGCTTCCAGTTCTCTTTTTAAGCGGGCAATCTTCTTCTGATTCAGCATATCAACTTTATCTGCATAGAAAAAATAAAAACTATCAGGCTCAATGCTTTTTCTACATTTGTTAAGATATTCTTCCTCATCATCGGTATCTACATCGCTTCCAAGATCTGGAAAAATCGGTATTCTTTTTGGTTTAGATTTTAATTCTTCTTCCATGTTTTGGTAATCAGGAGATACTTCGGGAAATTTGATATCCTTTGGCAAACACCTTGGACTGATAATTTTTTGTACGGACTGAAATTTGACCTTTTCAATATAATAGACTGACAAAAACAATTATCAACTAACAATGATTGGACCGAAATATACACACTTATCAACTAAGCACATGAAGTCTGAATTACTATTTAAAAGTAGCCGACAACTATAATGCCTAAAAAAACGATTGGACCAAACACTTAATCATATCACATTCAGTCAACAACATCGATATTTTCAATTCAACATATAATCAATTAGTGGACGACAACTATCAATGCATTTCCGACAACCCTTGTTTTACGTTGCACACTACTCAATGAAATTCACATGTATTCACAATCTCGACTGACACAATACATATGATTTCTATTCCCAACAAACTGATAACTTTGTTTATTGTCTATCACATGCAAATCAACAAGTTTTATCAAATCAAACACCTGTAATACACTTTAATATGCAATTGTGAATATCAATTCAGACGACACATACCACATGATGACAACCTCGATTAACATATCACACATTACGATGGACTTTACATGTGAATAACATCTTTAACACTTCAATATCATATGCAATAATGAATGACCGATCAAACTTTAATATCAAACTAAACTTCACGTGACCTGAATTACAATTTTCAAGACCTCGAAATGATTATATCACATGCCGAACAAAACCCATTTATCTTTTCATATGCAAACTTCGTAGATAAAGCAATCACATGACCAATCTGACACACTTAAATGTCTAACACATGCATACCGACAATTTTATATTTCACACATATCGATGATATTTCTTTTAAACAATTCAAGCAGGATATATTGAAGCGGAATCTTCACGTTTTTCAAATCATACTTTCAAGCGATATCATCAATTTCGCTTCAGCTTTTCAATTTTAATCAGAACCTTTCAAGCGAAAACTTCAATTTCGCTTCAGACACTAACTTGTTCAAGCGAAATCAATGATAAATGTGAACTCTTCAAGCGAAATTTATCCAGAATGTTGCTGATGTCATCATTTTGTTCGAGCAATTGAAGCGAAATCACACAAAATTACAAGTTTTAGGCTGATTTTAATGCTGAAACTTTTAAGGATTGATTAAAACATGTTTGCGCACAACATATGTGATATTTGTCCGATTTTATCCGTAAAATGTTTGAAATTTCGAAAAAGAATGATGTAGAAACAGAAATCGTGGTGAAAACCGGCTGTTTTTGGCAAGAACTCCTCGTCCTGAGCTCTGATACCAATTGTAGGATCGGATTCTGACCTAAACGAGTCGTTTGGAAGAGTTCTAGTCCGTTTCAGAGGCGGAAACTAAGAAACGGATCAGTAAACAGCTTGTTTCACACTTAATTCCTCTTATATATTGATATAACAACGATTACAGTCAAGAGGTATACCGGCAGCACTTCGGTAGACAAATGTTGGAACTGTTACAAATGAAAGTCAAGATCCCTATTTATAGAAGACATGGTTTCGCTTGAAACTCTTCAAGCGACACTCTTGAAGCGAAATTGACAAATACAATTTTGTCTTGAAGCGAAATTCCATGCAAATGATAATCTGATTCCATGCATAATTTGAATCTTCACGTGTACTTGTGATATGATGTCATTGATGATGTCATCTAGATGATGTCATCATGACATCATGTCTTGATTAGCTCCGCACCGAACCGAGACTCGATACAAGACGAAGACGACAGATGTGTGCACCAACATAAAGTATTTACTTTTGTTTTTTTGGCGCATATTGTGTGACGGGTTTCACGTAATTTATATCCATCCACCACCACAAAAGATCATCACCTGGCATTTCTAGCAACATCATCGAACACCAAGCGAGCAAAGCTCTTTTGTACAAGTTGCGTAAATACAAATAAAAGTAAGCAATGCTCAGTGCTTAGAACTGCAAGTGGCTATTTAACCCTTACTCATAAACAAGTCGAATCGAGTAATGCATTAGATCTAACGGGTCAAATGTTACCCATAGTGTATTTTTAATTCATATAACCTCAAAAGATCAAATTATTCAAATATTCCATTATTATTGAAAATAATATAATGCTTGTAATCACACTTGACATGCTAAGTAGGGGAGGAAATTAAGTTCTTTGGACAAAAAGTGATCTGGGTCAACACAACCTGATTAATTTTCCTGTTTTCAACCTGATTAATTGTTACCTCAGCCACCCTCCTTCTCCACTGCAGCTGCCTCCCCTCTCATCTTTTTAGCTTCAACCTCCATAGCCTTGGTAAAGTGTCCACTTTTTTGGCTAAAATCTGAAATCAATATGACAATTTAAATAAAAAGTTTTGATGAAAACCCAACATAACAAATATAAAACAAAATGAAAAAAAAAAAAGATAATAATTAACCTCGATAGCGTCATATTTGTCTTTAATGCTTTGATCTGTTTCATTACCAGCCTTCCTTAAAGCTATCACCTCTTTTTGAAGCAAATCGTACAACAGGCATGCCACAGTATCTTCAGTTTCCATTTCAGTTCTTGAGGAAACACTCGACTTTTCATCAAGGTTTACTATGTCAATATCCTTGGTTCACGATTGGGCAAGGTTGAAAGTAGGACCGACGCTGGACGCTTCCATCGTCTACAATCTGTTTTGATGTAACTTGGCAAGGTTTAAATTCCCTAGTTTATATTTTTATTAGATTAAAAAAAACAAAGAAAATGATTTAGCATATCAAACAAAACTAAACAGAAACATAACACACAGATTTCATCAATACCATATACAAAAAAAAAAAAACAATTAAAAAAACACATGTCCTTTTATCAAACACCTTGCCTACACGCCCGTCCCAATTTTAACAACCATTATTTACCATAAAATCAGGTGGGTTGCTTGTAACTGAGAAAGCAACTAACAAATGGGTACTCTTAGATTCAATCAAAAAGCATCAAATGTAATTGAGATTATTGCACATAAGATATTGATATGCAATAAATGGAATCTAAATACCACAAAGGATAAATTTACATTTGCATGTACTTCCGTGAAATCAATTGAATTCACAATTAGGTCTAAAACCGATAGATGATTTGATCCAATAATTCACAATCAGAACACAACTTAATCGACTATATTATCAAAAACTTTATATGAGACTATTTATTCATTGGGGACTTTCGTCAAACAGGTGGCATGCATATTAGATTAAACTCAAAATTGAGATACATCGATATCATTCTCTGCAGCTACCATACAACTGATTTTGCCAAAATTAAAAGCGTCTTTTTAGTGACAGTTTTTGTACGTGATCATTACGAACTGCAACTATTTAGTCGTTACCTTGAACCCAATGATTTTCCAGCCAAAATCAAAGGATGTCCGGGGTACTTAGCAGCAGCGTTTCTTACGATATCCGAGTGAAACCCGACAAGTTTTTCGGGCTTTGGAGCGGCCTTTCTTCTACCATTAATGTCTGCCAGACACAGATAGTTTTAGATAAAACATATGTATGAAAACTCACATGGGTAGTCAAAAGTTACGACTTCTACAGCGTTTAAAGCGTTCGCCAGCAAGTTCTTCCATCCGCATAAAACTCAAGCCGGGTGTTCAATAGAAATCTTGCTGTAAGCAAAAATAAAGATATGTGCATACGTATTGTTGCCCATTCAGTTTGTGCTACTCTAATTTTTATTTCAAATTGCAAAGTTAAAACAATAAGTTTTTGTATTCATATATACGATTTTAAAAATAATAAACATATTCTGCATTGCAATAGATAAAGGGTTTAGCTTGGGCTATTAATATAATAGCTTGGATTATTTTGGGTTTAAGTGCTATTTTCAACGGGTCAGAATGGCCCCTTCTGAAAATCAGAAAAACACTTTGCGGGTCATACTGGGGGAAACAAAAAAGAGAAACGGGTCATTCCTAGGTTTTTCTGTGCGGAAAAAAGAGCATCGCTTCCCGTCGACTTCCTCCGATCACATCATTCTCTACACATTAACTGATATTCGCTAAACAGCAGACAATCTCGAACCACAACCACCATTGGAACCATCACAGTCTCTGATCCATCGAAAGACTTAGCACCAATCACTTACTGGCTATAGCATTCAGAACAAGGTAACATTTCAAATTGCATTAGGGAACCTGAAATTCAGTTTCCGACTTTCCGTTACTTTATCTAATTCATAAATCATGATTAAACCTTATAGCCTTTTAGAGTTCATGTGCAGAACAATGTCAGTTGATTTTTCCCTAACAGCTCATATTACTGATCTAAAGATCTATGTAATCTAACTCGGATACTGCTTCACCTTCCTTTCTTACATCGTTGTCAACTTTGGGATTTTTGTTTAATACTACAGTTCTTGTTATTTGTTGTTAGAACTTAGAAACAGGTGCTGCAAGTATGCAGGAAAACTTTGAGAGTTTTTTTAAGTCGACCCGTATCCGTTCTGACCCAAACCCATTCTAACCGAACCAATATAACCCTGTTTAATCAGCCCGTTCTGACCCGACATCCGACCCGCCCCGACCATTTTTCCAGGTCTAATGAAAATAGAACATTTTTAGGAAATTTAATCAATAAGCCCTAATACCAAAAACAAAAAAATTCTAACTTTATTATCAAACCACCCAGCAATCTTACTATTTGAGGCACATTATACAGAAAAGCACACTTTACGCCTCTAAAAGTAAACAAGATATCTAATTTCAATAACTTCAAGAGTTTAAGAGTCCTATGTGAATAAATTTAGGCATTTTAGGGTAAAAACTGGGGAAAGTGAAGGGTAAAAAAAAGAAACCTAATCATCCACTCGGAAGCATGGTTGTAAAACAAGGTTTCCAAGGCCAAGAACTCCCCGAGTAGTCGCTACAAGGTAGGCTGCCGAGACGACTTTCTTTGACTCCGCCTAATTACTCGAAATCGGTCAAACGCGGTCAACCTCGGCCAAAATCGTATCTAGTAGGTCAACTCCGGCCGAGTTTTACTTAAAAAATTATAAAACATAATTTCTATGCCTATCATATTAAAGAATTAATATCATTTTCACGTATTTTGTTCTAGATATTAGTAAATTTATGTTATTTGACATATATATCATTTCCAAAAAATAATTTCTTTATAATTTAACATGTGGGGAGTACTCTCCGCCTAGGCCGAGTACTCTCAACTCCCCGGTCCACCGACTAGGGAGCGTCTAGCGACTTTTGCAACCATGCTCGGAAGTAGAAGGAGCACCGGCTCCATGAGCAAAAACAACGACCAGAGAATTATGATTAATACCCCTCACCGCCGACAAAGGTTCAGGTCTTTTGATCAACGGAGCATATAGTTGTATAGCTCGTTCGTATTCACTTTCCGGCGTTCGTGACCGCTTCGAACTCATTTTCGTGATCGGAATCAGAGATTGAGTTCGATAACTTGTTCAGGATTCGGTTTTTTTAGGTAGATTTATGAAACCCCCTAAATAATTAAACTCAAAATTGAGATGGATGGAGAATATTAAAGTTAGGTTTCCACTAACCGTCAAGTAACCAGCCAGCGGAGTCTGGCGGTGGATGAGAGCTCTCAATGTTGGGCCGATGGCACCTTCGATTAGAGGTGCACAAATCTGGAGCTCTCTTCTATCTTTCTGGTGGATGAAGATATGCTAGCAAACGTGTGTGCCTGATCTTCCATTGCCCACTTCTTAACAGCGGAATTGAGAGGATGAATTGAAGGTGAGACCCTTCCTTGGCCGCCTTCAATTGATGAAGATTAATTTAGGGTTTTTTACGCTGTGTTCCCGAGTTAAGTTAAGGGGAGAAAAGAAATGATTCTCTCATTTTCTTTTCTCTTCTCTTCTCTCCGTTTCTTTCCAAATTGGAAAGATTTAAGGGGAGAAAAGAAATGATTCTCTCATTTTCTTTTCTCTTCTCTTCTCTCCGTTTCTTTCCAAATTGGAAAGATTAAATTTAGGCAAAAAACCTCTTATTTTCTCTTCTCTTCTCTCATTTAATGAAACTCTGGAACACAACTAAAAACTATTTCCTTCCAAATCTTTTCTTTTCTCTCATTTAATGAAACTCAGGAACACAGTGTTAGAATGGGTCACGATTGTCCCTCTGCCATAAGATGGAAAGGATTCAACTGGTAGGGAAGATGAAGTGGCGTGTCTTTAGTTTACATTTATACCTTTCTAGTTTCCAATTTACCCTCAAAAATCAAGCATTCATTAGTTGTATATATTGCTTTAAGAGTTGGACGCGATGTAAATTTACATTTATGTACATCACTTTTCTAACATACTCTTTTATCATTTTTCTTAATATAACAGGTAAGTAATGTATTAAACATGGTTTTTTGATTTTGATCTTAAAGTTGTAATAATTTCTTTGGCGTATGAGTTTATAAGAGTTGTTGTAATAATTTCTGTCACACCCCCAAAATACCACATGCGGTAACCCCCGCTAGGCGTGTGACGTACCAGAATCTAGCCACCAATCACATTGAACCAACCATAATATGTTTAACAAAATTCCATTCATTAAATAAAAGCGTTCATAGAATATAATCCAAGTTAAATAGTGACAGTGGAAGCAAATAATAATTCATTGTTTAAGTGTTTCAAAACCCAAAGTATATGAATTCAGTAAACAAGACACGTATAGCCCAACGTTGCGACCTATGACCACTCCAGCCATCCAGATAGCAAGTTCCCATCCAAAGTACCTAACGACCTCCGAGCTTGCAACAAGTGTATCAAACAACGCTGGTGAGTTCATAGTTTTACAAAAAAAAACGTTGGTTACCAAGTGTTTAGTTTAGTTTAATCCATTGAATATAATGTTGATAATACCCCGAATACAAGACGGCTCCAGATTATTTTGCCCTTTCTCCAATGCTCATATCAAAGCATTGGTCATGACTAGGTCATTAGTTCACACCCGTCCTCTCAGGTACGGGGTGAGGGTGCCAAACCTAAGTAGCGCTACCAACTAATACCTTGTTACCTCTCAGGTAACCAAACAACACGGAGAGACTTTAATGGTGATAGGATGAGTATATTATCCAACATTCCAGATTTACCCAAAAGACATATTCATCTCAGGAATATCCACGATTTACCCAAAACCAATCCCTCTCAGGGATACCCAAAGACTGTCCCCAACCACCGGGACGCATGCTCAAGAGGAATGAACTCACCTTTGGTTTGCTCGGTATGTTTTAATTACCCGTCCAGTTGGCCAACCCAAACCCTACCGTGGTTACCAAACAGTATCAGTTTCGTAGTCATTCAATTCATATGTTTGCACACAGTAAATCACGTATGGTTACACAGTTGTATCTAACATTACGATCTCTGTTATCATGGAGCACATACCAAAATGTCATAACAGCCCACATTCCATGCACATAACACTTAATGTTGAACAGTAAGGTTATCATGTAACTACTCCATTTCATGAACAGGAGGCTAATCATTACATACTATCAATCTGTCAACTGTTTCACCTGTCAATCCCTTCGGCGAAACTCCCTAGCGGCGAAAGACTACCTTTCGTCGGACTAGCATGTGACGAAACATACATATGTTTCGTTGTGATGAGATTTGGCGAAACTCCCATGTTTCGCCGGTGCAGGAGTTGACGAAACATACCCATGTTGGTCAAACATCAATTAACACATTTACAATTCTAAACGATGGATCTACGGCGATTACTGTGCTCAATTTAATCCACCCTAATATGATCAACCATTGACTATATAATCATAACAGTTTTCAATTCACATCCATGAGGCTATAATCACACAATGACCATTAACACACACACGACCCTAGTTCTAATTGCATATGATCTCTGTAGTTCATAACCTGTTCGCAACCCTCAACACAATCCATCCATTAAACCTTACTTCCTGTGAATTCCTAGCATCAAGTCAATCCAACCACACATAAACATAGAACTTCATATTATTATTTCTATCATCATGCAACCCTAGCATAGCTATATCAATAACAGACCATAATCACATAATCTCCTAGCAGAAAACAACTTCAGAATAATAACACACCATTAATGAGAGAACAATAACCGTGATTCTAAAGTGTTTAGATGAATCAGAATGACAATGCTTTGGAATTCTCTAACTGCCGTCGCACAGAAAGTGGGGAGAGGACTTTAGGGTTTTCCTCTAATCGTTCTGACGGTTATAAAGGGTTAAACAAATGTTGGGACGCGAATCAGATTGGGCCGAAGCCAGTTCCCGACGAAACACCCCACTGGACGAAACTCCAGTGTTTCGTCGACTGGAGGGAGTGACGAAAGTCACTTGTTTCGTCGAAGAGAGGCTGATGGCGAAAGTCTAATGTTCACAAGCTTTTATTAATTATCTAATTATCCAAACAATCATACAATACACCAAACATATATCAAACATGAACAAGTTACAATGCAAACGAATTATGAAAACACTTGCGAAACGAGTAACGTGTCTAGTAAGGACCTTGAAAACTCGGGTTGTCACATCATCCCCAACTTGAAAGAAATTTCGTCTCGAAATTTGACAAGTAATCCAAAACAGCAAGACGGTAACTCAGGATGACTGTGGATTTTCCGCGGGTACCACATCATCCCCAACTTGAATGGGAATTTCGTCCCGAAATTCACTAGTTGTGCCAGACTTAGATTTACCTGACTTGGACTTGTCATCTGGGAATAAGTGTGGATACTTAAGCTTCATCTGATCCTCGCGCTCCCACGTGAACTCCGGTCCACGTCTTGAGTTCCAACGAACTCTCACAATAGGAATCTGACTATGTTTACGGACCTTGACTTCCTGGTCCATAATCTCGATGGGTTCTTCGACAAATTGCAACTTGTCATCAATCTTTAATTCTTGAAACGGTACAACAAGTGTTTCATCGGATAAACACTTCTTTAGCTGTGACACGTGGAAAACACCATGAACGTTACCCAACTCAACAGGTAACTCCAACTTGTAGGCCACCTTACCAATTCGCTCCAGAATTTTGAATGGCCCAACATAACGAGGGTTAAGCTTGCTGCGTTTCCCAAAACGCACCACACCCTTCCAAGGTGAGACCTTCAACATAACACGATCATTAACTGCAAATTCCAAGGGTTTCCTACTGTCACACCCCCAAAATACCACATGCGGAGACACCGCGGGACGTGTGACGTACCAGGATCCAAGCCACCAATCACATTGAACCAATATGAAAACATTGCCAAGTTCATGTTTATTAAATCAAGTGATCATAATTGTCAATAAAAGTATCAGATTCAGCGGAAGCAAATGACGTAACAATGTTTAATGTATTCTCAAAACCAAATGTAATAGTGTTTAAATAACATGCAAGTAATTCTCAGCGACATGACCATGACCACTCCAGCCATCCAGTTGCAAGTCCCCATCCAAAGTACCTAACGGCCTGCGAGCATGTAACAAGTGTATCAGACAACGCTGGTGAGTTCACAGTTTTAAGAAAACGTTAGTTACCAAGTGTTTAATCCAGTTTGTTTACAAATCCGAAAGTAATGTTGATAATATCTCGATACTGAACAAGACGGCTCCTGATGTATGTTTTGTCCGTTCCCCAGTGCTCCTATCAAAGCACTGGGCATGACTGGGTCATTAGTTCACACCCGTCCTCTCCGGTACGGGGTGAGGGTGCCAAACCTAAGTAGCGCTACTAACTAATACCCCGTTACCTCCCCGGTAACAAAAGATGGGACTTAAGAATGATAGAGTGAGAATATTATCCAACATCCCAGTTTTACCCAAACGACTTGTCCCTCCCCGGGATACCCACTGACTGTCCCAAACCACCGGGACGCATGCTCAAGAGTAGTGAACTCACCTTAGTTTGCTCGGTTAGATAATGTGCCTCTACGCATTAAATACTACTGAGGTCTGTTACACGTGACTTAATATATAATCAGTTCAGGTAAGTATATGAGTAGAGTTTCGTAATACCCTAGTGTCCAAACAAGTGTTCAGCGTGATCAGTCTTAACGTACATCACGTATAATTCAGTCATCATGTTTCGCATAATTAAAGCGTTGAGCCTTCCAAAAACTACACATATTTTAGAATTCAATTCTCATGCAGTTTCTGACTCGTATTACTTTTAATAAAAACCAACCCCCCCCCCCCCCCAAAATAACAAACTCAGGCACTTAGTGACGCATTTGGGCCTAATTCATAAACATTCAGAACATAGATATATATGTGAATAAAGTCAATCCACTACAACAATATTAAAGGAGTTTGGACGGTTAGGCCATGTGTAGTCATAAAGCCCCTACCCGTTGTTAAATTCATTCATGTGAATCCCTTGTCATAGTAGATGTTTAAATAACTAATGTTGTAAGTCAATGTAATTGGTTTGACCTCAACTCAAAAGAAAAGAAAAACATGTTTTCATGCACAACTAAATCAAAGTGGCGATTGTCCCTTCTAATTGGAACCATCATGAATAAATACAAAATCATTAACACTTAGAAAAAGCTACACGACAACAACCATAATTTATATTCACATTTGTAAGTCCTACTCTAATTCCCAAACCCCATGTGCGGCCAGCATATAACATAAATTTTAATTCCAAAAGAAACAATATGAATCAAGCCATGATGTCATCGGCCCACTAATCAACCTATGCGCACAATATGATAGCCAATCCCTTCAATGTAATGTGTGACCATTCTTGTATTTTGTCATATGAAGATCATGAAATATTATCACCATGTGCGGCCCATTATTCCAACCCATATTCTGACCATATGCATTCCCCTATTCGAATCATTTAATCTAACATATGTTCGGTCAGTTAGACATGTGCGGACATATTGGATGTGATCAACTCCAAACCTTATTTGTTATACAAGACCGGACCCCTTTAAAATTACAAACAGTTCCTACCGAAATACAATCATCTACCAATCATTGCCCAATCATCTATTTATCAATCATCATCATAATCATGGTCAAATCACACTTTGTTTGGATATCTAGGGTTTGTAGAATTCAAGAACAACTAGCATTTCAACACAAATACATACCTTTAATGGATGAGAAGATGATTCAAAGATAAATGGAAGAATCAAAGATCAATCGACACACTTGTGAGCCAAGGATTGGAGATGAGTTTTTGAAACATTGAGAGGATGGGAGTTGGCCGCGTACGGCGTTTTTGAGATGGGTTAGGGTTTTCCGACGTAGCTTTTCTGACGATCGCGCGCTGCCGCCATACGATTCCTAATCTGAAAAATTTTCTCGGAGGTTTCAAGTACAAGTTCCGGGCCGGTAACCTGGTATGGTAACTGTTGTTGTAAGAAAACTCTATCAAAGGCAAGTATTTCTCCCAACTCTTGCCAAAACCAATTACGCATGCTCGTAACATGTCCTCAAGGGTCTGGATGGTTCGTTCACTTTGACCATCCGTCTGTGGGTGATAAGCAGTGCTCATGTCGAGACGTGAGCCAAACGATTTGTGCATCGACTGCCACAAATCCGAAATGAAACGCGGGTCACGGTCAGAGATAATAGAAGTCGGCACCCCATGCCTAGAAACCACTTCTTTTAGGTAGACAGCAGCTAGTTGCGAGAACTTATCTGTTTCCTTGATTGCTAGAAAGTGCGCTGACTTCGTGAGACGATCAACGATTACCCAAATGGTGTCGTTCCCGTTTTGAGTTCTAGGTAGCCCAGTGACAAAATCCATTGCGATTTGTTCCCATTTCCACATGGGTATTTATGGTTTTTGCAGCAATCCAGACGGCTTCTGATATTCCACTTTAACCTTCGAGAAGGTTAAACACTTACTCACATAAGTCGCGATGTGAGCTTTCATCTTCGGCCACCAATACAAAACCTTGAGATCCTGATACATCTTATCCGAACCTGGATGAACAGAGTATCGAGACTTGTGCGCTTCGTCCATCACAAGCTCTCTAAGATTTCCAAATAAAGGAATCCATATTCGCTCAATGCAATAGAGAATACCATCCGATCTCTTCATAAGTCGTTTTTCCATGCCCCGTAAATACTCAGCTTCATAGTTTTCTTCTTTCAACGCTTCAGTTTGAGCAGCGCGGATCTGATCGGGTAGATTAGAAGGAATGGTGAGTTATAAAGCGCGAACATGTTTGAGTTTCGATTCCTTTCGACTGAGGGCATCAGCTACCACGTTAGCCTTGCCCGGGTGATACTTGATGGCGCAATCGTAGTCGTTTAGTAGCTCTACCCAGCGACGTTGTCGCATATTCAATTCCTTCTAGTCGAAAATATGCTGAAGGCTCCTGTGATCGGTGTAGATAGTGTATTTAGTACCGTACAGGTAATGCCTCCAGATTTTCAACGCGAACACCACGGCCCCCAACTCCAAGTCGTGAGTCGTGTAATTCCTCTCATGAAACTTCAACTGGCGAGACGCATAAGCTATCACATTGTTGCGTTGCATCAGTACGCAACCAAGACCCTGAATGGAAGCATCACAATAAACCACAAAATCCTCGGTGCCTTCAGGTAAAGACAAGATCGGTGCGCTGCAGAGTTTCTGTTTTAATAACTGGAAAGCCTCCTCTTGTTTCGTTCCCCATGAGTATACTACGCCCTTCTATGTTAACCAGGTAAGAGGTTGAGCAATCTTCGAAAAGTCTTTAATAAATCTTTGATAATACCCAGCGAGACCAAGAAATTGTCGCGCCTCCGAAGGATTCTTTGGTGCCGCCCAATTTATAACAGCATCAACCTTTGCAGGATCCACGTGTATCCCCAATTCATTAACAATGTGTCCAAGAAAGTGTACTTCCCGAATCTAGAAGTCACACTTAGAGAATTTCGCATAGAGTTGCTCCTTCCTCATGAGTTCCAAGATAAGTCGTAAGTGCCGCTCGTTACCTTCCTTGCTGTTCGAGTAGATCATAATGTCGTCAATAAACACGATAACGAAGTCGTCGAGATACAGTTTGCAAACACAGTTCATGAGATCCATGAAAACCGCTGGTGCGTTCGTCAACCCAAACGACATAACTAGAAACTCATAATGCCCATACCGCGTTCGAAAAGCCGTTTTAGGAACATCATCCTCTCGGACTCTCATCTGATGATAGCTCGATCTTAAGTCGATCTTTGAATAAAAACTGGACCCTTGCAGCTGGTCAAATAAGTCGTCGATGCGTGGCAAAGGGTATCGGTTCTTAACAGTCACTTTGTTAAGTTCCCGATAATCTATGCACATACGAAAGGACCCGTCTTTCTTCTTCACAAACAAAACCAGGGCTCCCCAAGGTGAAGAACTAGGTCGGATAAAACCTCTATCCAACAGTTCTTGGAGTTGATTCGACAGCTCTTGCAACTCTCCTGATGCAAGACGATAAGGAGCACGAGCAATCGGAGCCGCTCCTGGCATCAGGTCAATCTGAAATTCCACCTGACGATGTGGAGGTAAACCAGGCAACTCTTCAGGAAATACATCAGAAAACTCACGAACAACTGGAAGGCCCTCGATCTTCCTTTCTCCCGGTTGTGAATCGGTAACAAGAGCTAGAATAGCAGGGTAGCCCTTCCGTAGACACCTCTGGGCTTTCATAGCTGAGATGATGCCGACCATGGCACCACTACGATGACCCTGAACCGACAAAGATTCCCCACTGGGGAGAGGGATACGCACGATTTTCTCTTTACAGAGAATTTCCGCCTGATGCTTGGACAACCAGTCCATGCCAATGACCACATCAAAACTTCCAAGAGTAACGGGAAGTAGGTCAATGTCGAACACTTAACCCATGAGATCGAGTTTACAACCAAAAAGGACATGAGAGGCTTCGATCGATTTACCATCAGCTAATTCTACTACATGCTTATTCACAAGAGGTGTGGGAGTCAACCCTAACTGACGACTGAACCCCAAAGACACATAACTCCAATCGGCACCAGAGTCGAATAAAACAGAAGCAAAAAGATCGTTCACAGAAGACGTACCAGTCACAACATTGCCATCATTGTGAGCTTCCCCAGCGCCAATAGTAAATACTCTTCCACGTGCCCCGTTCCTACCATTGTTCCCATTGTTGTTATTCCCAGCGTTGTTGTTGTTGCCAGCATTCTGGTTAAGCTGAGGGCAATCCCGCTTAAAATGACCCTCTTCACCACACTGAAAGCACCCCTTTCGATTCCCCTGATTCTGTTGAGGCTGCTGCCTCTCCTGTTGCTGTGGCTGCTGCTGCTGTGGCTGCTACGGCTGCTTTGGGAGCCAGACCCTATAATCTTTGGCCATATGACCCACCTTGTTGCACCTATGACATACACGGGTGCATGGCCCGCGATGGTGGAACATACACTTATTACACTTTGGTAGCTTTCCCGCGTAAGAACCCTGATTTGAATCGTTGCTCTGATTCTGGTTCACAGAAGACGACTGGCTAAAACTGCGGTTGATACTGTTGTCTGCCCTTTTCTGAGATTAACTGGCACTGGTTGCTTTGTCAGCGTCGTTCCATTTCCGCTTGTTATCACTAGCAGGTGTGGTAGTGGTAGCAGCAAGGGTAGTAGCAGAAACACGAGGCGGTAGTGATCCACGCTCGACCTCTTGGTCGGTAATCTTGTGGGCTAAACGGATGATCTGAGCCAGATTGTTATGGTTTGCAGCAGTGACATACCCCTTTACAGCTGGGGCTAGGCCCTTGAGATACAACTCAATTCTTCGAGGTGGAGGTCGAGACAAGTTAGGGCACATGTTTTCCAGCTCATGTGACCTCTTTGTATAAGCTTCAATTTCAGACCCCTCCATTTTCAGATTGTAATACTCCTTCTCAAGTTTCTGGATCTCATCATGAGTACAGTACTCCTCTCGCATTAACTCCTTGAAGTCATCCCACGTAGTGGCGTTAGTAATCTCGATGCCCAACATCTGAACCTGGGCATTCCACCAAGTCAGTGCACCATCTTCCAAGGTGCCAGAAGCAAACTTTACCCTATCTCCAGCTGGACAGTTACACATGGCAAAAACGGATTCGGCTTTTTCGAACCAACAGAGCAGCCCCACAGCCCCTTCAGTCCCACTGAAGGTCTGTGGCTTACAATCCATAAACGTCTTAAACGTGCAAGCGGGCGGATTGTTCTGATTCTGATTCGCTGGCTGACCTAATGGACGAAAGGAAATACAACGCAAGGGTAAGAGTTGTGTACATGACACAAGAATAAAGAAGATTTGGCACATATCGTACCAGCTTGATAGGCTACTAATGCCTCAGCCACACGGGTGTTAATCAGATTTGTCAGCTCAGCTTGGGTCATCGCAATGTGACCACGTCCATGACCTCGTCCGCTCATGATTCTATATAAGGAGAGGGAACAAGTTTAAGAATCGAGATAAGGTAGGAGTCAAATCTCACATTGACATCCACATACTACAAAGTTTACACCAAACAATAGGGCAGAACCCTTCTCACACTCGTTAAGCCTCACTGGGACTCATATGCACCTCACGTTATTATTATGTGTGCACCCATAATAATAAGGCAATTTGCATGCTTATCTCAGTGCCTCTTAACTTGCGCTAAAAGTTTCCCCCCACATTCAAATAGCAACATGATAGGCATTACAAGATCAATAGTCTCAAGAGTCGAAGGGTAGTGCTACACTATCTAGCCCCACTAAGACATGCAGCACAGGTAATCACATCAAGGTGTCAAATATGTTGTATCATGCAAGTCGTGTATGTGTAACCACTAAGTGAGTAATGCATAAAGTAAACAGAAGACGAACCTTGCAATCTGGAGCTGAGTGTCATGGTCGATTTTCGAAGTCGTTCGGTTTTAGTCTGGTTTTATAAAAACATTTTAAAACCTAGTTCACTATAACCAGTGGCTCTGATACCAAACTGTCACACCCCCAAAATACCACATGCGGTAACCCCCTCTAGGCGTGTGACTTACAAGGATCTAGCCACCAATCACATTGAACCAACCATAATATGTTTAACAAAATTCCATTCATTAAATAAAAACGTTCATAGAATATAATCCAATTTAAATAGTGACAGCGGAAGCAAATAATAATTCATTGTTTAAGTGTTTCAAAACCCAAAGTATATGAATTCAGTAAACAAGACACGCATAGCCCAACGCTGCAACCTATGACCACTCCAGCCATCCAGATAACAAGTTCCCATCCAAAGTACCTAACGACCTACGAGCATGCAACAAGTGTATCAGACAACGCTGGTGAGTTCATAGTTTTACAAAAACGTTGGTTACCAAGTGTTTAGTTTAATCCATTGAATATAATGTTGATAATACTCCGAATACAAGACGGCTCCAGATTATTTTGCCCTTTCTCCAATGCTCCTATCAAAGCATTGGTCATGACTAGGTCATTAGTTCACACCCGTCCTCTCAGGTACGGGGTGAGGGTGCCAAACCTAAGTAGCGCTACCAACTAATACCTTGTTACCTCTCAGGTAACCAAACAACACGGTGGGACTTTAATGGTGATAGGATGAGTATATTATCCAACATTCCAGATTTACCCAAAAGACATATTCCTCTCAGGAATATCCATGATTTACCCAAAACCAATCCCTCTCAGGGATACCCAAAGACTGTCCCCAACCACTGGGACGCATGCTCATTAGTTCACACCCGTCCTCTCAGGTACGGGGTGAGGGTGCCAAACCTAAGTAGCGCTACCAACTAATACCTTGTTACCTCTCAGGTAACCAAACAACACGGTGGGACTTTAATGGTGATAGGATGAGTATATTATCCAACATTCCAGATTTACCCAAAAGACATATTCCTCTCAGGAATATCCATGATTTACCCAAAACCAATCCCTCTCAGGGATACCCAAAGACTGTCCCCAACCACTGGGACGCATGCTCAAGAGGAATGAACTCACCTTTCGTTTGCTTGGTATGTTTTAATTACTCGTCCAGTTGGTCAACCCAAACCCTACCGTGGTTACCAAACAGTATCAGTTTCGTAGTCATTCAATTCATATGTTTGCAGACAGTAAATCACGTATGGTTACACAGTTGTATCTAACATTACGATCTCTGTTATCATGTAGCACATACCAAAATGTCATAACAGCCCACATTCCATGCACATAACACTTAATGTTGAACAGTAAGGTTATCATGTAACTACTGCATTTCATGAACATGAGGCTAATCATTACTTACTATCAATCTGTCAACTGTTTCACCTGTCAATCCCTTTGGTGAAACTCCCTAGCGGCGAAAGACTACCTTTCGTCGGACTAGCATGTGACGAAACATACATATGTTTCGTCGTGATGAGATTTGGCGAAACTCGCATGTTTCGCCGGTGCAGGAGTTGACGAAACATCCCCATGTTGGTCAAACATCAGTTAACACATTTACAATTCTAAACGATGGATCTACGGCGATTACTGTGCTTAATTTAATCCACCCTAATATGATCAACCATTGACTATACAATCATAACAGTTTTCAATTCACATCCATGAGGCTATAATCACATAATGACCATTAACACACATACGACCCTAGTTCTAATTCCATAGGATCTCTGTAGTTCATAACCTGTTCACAACCCTCAACACAATCCATCCATTAAACCTTACTTCCTGTGAATTCCTAGCATCAAGTCAATCCAACCACACATAAACATAGAACATCATATTATTATTTCTATCATCATGCAACCCTAGCATAGCAATATCAATAACAGACCATAATCACATAATCTCCTAGCAAAAAACAACTTCAGAATAATAACACACCATTAATGAGAGAACACTAACCGTGATTCTAAAGTGTTTAGATGAATCGGAATGACAATGCTTTGGAATTCTCTAACTGCCGTTGCACAGAAAGTGGGGAGAGGACTTTAGGGTTTTCCTCTAATCGTTCTGATGGTTATAAAGGGTTAAACAAATGTTGGGCCGCGAATCAGATTGGGCCGAAGCCCGTTCCCGACGAAACACCCCACTGGACGAAACTCCAGTGTTTCGTCGACTGGAGGGAGTGACGAAAGTCACTTGTTTCGTCGAAGAGAGGCTGATGGCGAAAGTCTAATGTTCACAAGCTTTTATTAATTATCTAATTATCCAAACAATCATACAATACACCAAACATATATCAAACATGAACAAGTTACAATGCAAACGAATTATGAAAACACTTTCGAAACGAGTAACGTGTCTAGTAAGGACCTTGAAAACTCGGGTTGTCACAATTTCTTTGGTGTCTGAGTTTATAAGAGTTAATTGACTAACAATAAATTATCTTTAGGTTCCTGATTTAGTGATTTTATGTGGAAGGTCAAGGTAAAAACTTGGAATTTTAGGGGATAACTCTAACATGGTGTTTTTTATAGAAACTAGAATTGATTCCCCGTGATGTGAGGTTGTTTTTCTATCGTAATTTGAGCATAATGATTTTTTTTTTTTTTTGCAATTGCTTAACAATTAAAAGATAAACCAACTAAAAATATCCATAAAAATAAGTACGAAAACATTATTATATTTGACACGACTCATGAAATGTAAAGTAACTCAAATTTGTACCGTCAAAAGAAAATGTATTAAATTGTCCCGGTTCATTTCCGAACAGAATTGACGTCAAAATGTAGATCAACTGAAAACGTCCATAAATATAAGCACTAAAATTTATTATATTTGAAATGACTCATTTTTGAAAAAAATACGTCGAAACGTAAACGAACTTGAATTTACACCAACATGCACATAAAAATAAGCACGTAAAACTCGGTGGTGTCAAAATGATATTTAAAAAGGTTTTAAAAATTTTAAAAGGATTAAGTGCCAATAATACAATTATACAAATTGAAGGGATGAGATTCATAACAAGACAAAAAAAAGGTCTCACTATAGGTAATAACTTCATCTATTATATATATATAGGGATATAGGGTGGGAGTTGGCCAAAAAGTCCATTTTTCCTACAAAGTGTACAAAGTCATAAAACACCACAATTTCAACCATTGAACACACTCAAAACCCACAAATAACAACATGAAGAATACTAAAACGTAATACTTGTGGGTTTTGTGTTGTGTTTTGAATGATAAGGCTTTGATTATCGAATGACTAACATTAGTGTGTTTTATGTAGATTATCGTGTTGTGTTTTATATTTATTGTTCTATGATGGTGTGTTTGGAGTTTTTATGGACTGCCAGAGTTTGAATATTGTGTTTTAGTGTTCTTCACTCTGTTATTTGTTGGTTTTGAATGTGTTTTATGGCTGAAATTGTGGTGTTTTATGACTTTGTACACTTTGTAGGAAAAATGGACTTTGTAGCCGAACCCTACCCTATATAGGGAGATGATCAAATAAGAAGTATAGTTTGGGTAGGAAGAACAGGAAGCAATAGGGTTGTGACACATGGCAAAATTGAAAAATAAAGGGGAAGAGTATTTTAGTTAATCATATCCCATCTTCTCTCTTCCTCTTTCTCTGCAACTTCAAAACCCGTCATTTTCAAAAACCCATCATCTTCACTTTCTGTTCAATAATCACTACATTATAGTCCGATTTTCATCATCAATCAGTGATTCAAACACTCAATCAACGTGTTCTTCAGCTTTTTTTTTTGAAGAAACTCAGTTTAATTTCATATAATTTCTCATTTTCCCGTGATTTTGAAGTGAATCACTTGATTCGTTCGATTCGATCGTTGATAAGTGTACCTAACATTCAAATTTCGTCAATCGTTGAAGAAATTCGAAGAAATAGTCTTCGATCTGTGTAAGTAATTTTTTAATTGTGTTTTACGATCTGGGTTTTTAAATTAAGTCATTGTGTTTTACAAAAGAATGAAAAACACATTTTTTTGTGTTTTTAGTCCATTGCGTTTAAGAAACAACACATTTCTTTGTTTTTAGTCCATTGCGTTTTAGGAAAAAAAAAAAGACATTTCTTTATGTTTTTAGCTTATTGCGTCTTAGAAAAAGGACATTTCTTTGTGTTTTTAGTCTATTGCGTTTTAGAAACAAACCATTTCTTTGTGTTTTTAGTCCATTGAGTTTTATAACATAATAAAAAAAATGTTTTATGCTTTTAATCCATTGCGTTTTATAACACAATGAAACAACACATCTTTTTGTGTTTTTATCCCATTGCGTTTTAGACCTGGAGTGTACTGGAGTGGTGTTGGAACAAAAACATGACCGTTTTAAAATAGAAACATGACCATGTGAAACCTAGGGCTGGCAATTCTGACACGAACACGATAACACGACACGAACCTACACGAAGTTAACAGGTTTCGTGTTTGACCTTAACAGGTTTCGTGGCTAAACAGGTCGACACGATAAGAACTGTTTAAATTTCGTGTCTAAACAGGTTAAAACCCGTTAAGCTGTTAAGACCCGTTAATGACATGCTAAGAATTTTAATTAAAAAAATATATCATGTATGTCGTATGTGAGACGCGGGGTGGGTATACCCTAGAATCCTAATTTTGAAATTCATTCTTCACGTTCACGCTCCAAAGTGCAAAGTCCAAACCCTAAAAAAAATCTCTCCAGCAGCCGTCAATCAATCGACGAACACGACAACCATCCACGACCATTATACGTTCAGCAACATCATTCAACTACTCATCATTCACCTGGTCGACAAGATTCTGTTCTGTTCATCATTCAGCATCGACAACAACCATCGCCGTTCCATTCATCGTTCTGTTCATCATTCAGCATCGACGACAAGATTCAGGTGAATCAAGTCAGTTGTCCGTCGTTCGATATTCAGGTAAGTTAAAGATGTTCAATTTATCATTACATGTTATAAGTTATACTCTGTATTTCATTAAAATTTGTAACACCCCTGTGTTCTCAGAAGTCAGAGTCAAAGTCAAGGTCAAAGTCAACGACCGATCGCGCGACTTGACTTGTAATGAACTTCTTTTATGTGACTTATTTAGTTGTATGATGTGGAGTAATTAATAACAATCGCACTCAATCGCAGTATTCGACGTATGTTTATCGCTATTAATCGACTTACGAATGTGAACAATAGGAAGTAACAATGGGATAAAGTTAACTAAACGATAATCAAACTAATTGAATCGAATCGACATCGAATCGCGGTACGAATCGCAACTCGAATTATGCGTTCTGGATATTGTTTTACGTGTGTGTGCTAATTGTGTATTACTTGTGCATGTTTATTTATGTCTTGTGGTGATTAATCGAAACGCAATCGCAACTCTATCGATATCGCAACTCAATCGAATCGCAATCTACTCGAACCCGCTAAACGCAAGTTATTTATAGTGATTGTATGTTAGATATAGTGGTTAGGATTAATGGGTAATACTATCGCATCGCTCACTCGAATCGAATCGCTCAACGCACGAAACAAAACACGAAATCCAACATAACAAACCCACTCGATCGAGCGACAACTCGATCGGATGGTCAGTCGACCGGGTCGCCACCCGATCGGACTGCCATCCGATCGGTGGCCCACTCGACCCACTTGCTTTTTGCCATTTTGGGAAACCCTATAAATACCTCACCTGTCAACATCATTTGTTATCACTACTCTCATCCGAACCAGACACACAAGCTCTCTCTTCTCTCGATTTCTCTCAATTCTTGTAAGTTTCTTCCTAGATCTTTGTACTTCTATGATCTACACTTGATTCTACATCTTTTTCACCGAACAATCTTCACTTTTAACCGTGAAATCACTATATTTGAGGTGTTTTAGGGTGATGCCAGCATGAAGTTCATATGAACTTCAATGTTTAGCTTTATTCCATCAAGAACAACTTGAATCCGAACGATTTCCATATAATTTATTAATATTTTCACATAAATCTAAGTGTTTTGAGATAAAAAGGATTGAAAGATGATTTATTCTATTTTCTTTCAACTCTTTTACACTTAATGCACTCAACCCGATAGAACCGGACCTTGTTCCGACCTTCTACTCATTCTTAGTGTTGTGTCGACTCGAGATCTGAGTTCTATCAATGAGACAACTGATCCGGGTTGAACATGAGCAAATCGTCAAGAAACAGTTGGCTGATCGGGTTGGGGTGATTCCCGTCCGATTGGACTGCTGAGACGTGATGAGGTTCTAGTTGCTTAAACTGATGACGTATCGTCTCGATCAAAACCACAAACTTTCAAACTTAACAAGTTCCAAAACAAACCAGTCACCCGAATGGATTGCTGTCCGATCGGATTACTATCCGATCGAACGACAATCTAGTAGGATGACTTGTGGTTTCCACAACTTAAACAATTTTCAACATGTTCAATGTACAGGATTGCCACCCGATCGGGTTGCCATCCGGTCGAGTGACTGTCCTGCTGTGAACTTGTTCTCACACTGAGAAGCCTCGCCAATCGGATAGCCGTCCGATCGAACGACCGTTCGATCGACCAACTTCAAGGGTAGAGATACTTCTCTATTTTCAAAATACTACAATGAAAACTTCAAAAGTCAAACCATCATACACAAACACATCTATGCCAACAAATGTCAGTCCGACCGAGTGGCCATCCGAACGGATGACCACCCGAACGGATTGATATCCGACCGAGTGGATATCTGAACGGATTGCCATCCGTCCGGATCACCATTCTTCACTTGGCACTCTTCTTGTTTTACGCAACGCTTTTCGCTCATACTATCGTTAACTGTTCAGGCTAATCTCGCTCTTTAAGCGCTCCCTTCAATCCATCATCGCTGTGAGTATACTCGATCCATTTTTGCTTTATGCACTTTTGGGTGTTACATACGTTACGAATATTCAAATCACATCGAAACACAACGCAAACACTATTTAAACGCTAACCGTTACTGCATGTTATACGTGACTCGATGAATGCTTAATTGTTATGTTTACACATAGATTGTTGTCTACCTGCCTTAGCAATGATAGTACTATAGTTTGGACTCAGCACCTGTTCGCAGGGGTTGTTAAGGACCATTACTCGCATGTTCGCAGTGGTGAACATGTGTTGCGAACTGCCTTGGGCAGTCAACCCGCAGTCATTGGTATTGATAGGATCTTTGTCGATAACTTATGGCTTCACATCACACGTTGTACGTGCTGGTTATGCGTAAACGAATTCAAACTCTATTATACTATATCAAACTTGTATGCTCACCTTTACACTATGTGTATTGACTTTTACTTTAACGTATGTGACAGGTGCTTAGGATGCTTGCCTGCCTTGTTTGTTGTGTGATGAAATCGAGGCTAGGAAAGAGTCCTAGAAACAAACAAATAAATTGTATATTTTAAATCTGAGTTGTCGGAACAAGTATTTGTTTTTGAGATATTTGGTCTGTAATAACTTGTTTGCTTAATATGTTACGGTATGGGACGTAATGCTAAATATTCGGTAATTATAGTTGTTGTGGATTTCTCATGAACAATCTGTTTCGCTCAGTGTCGCGCTCCGATGATTCCGCCATCGGTTGGGGTGTGACAATCTTAGAATTTACACTTATAAGTTATCATCCATGAAGTTATTTGAATTCTACTGTTTTCGTTGTTAAAGAAAACTAAGTGTTAAATGATTGATTCAACAAGTCAAGTTTGTGTGTATGTACATTCACCTTGAAACAGTTACTGATTAAACATCATTTATTTAGATTTGTTTCTTAAATTGTTTTTTTTTTTTTGATATAGTTACTGATTGAACATTATTTTTCTATTTATATATTGAAGTCATGAGCGATTCACAAAATAAAGTGGGGGAAAAGAAGGGCAAAACACCGGTATGTTGTTGGTTCAACTTTTATAGTTTTTGGTTAAATTTCCTTATAAACTTTTTGTGTAACTTATTTATTTTTTTCTCAATTGTAGGTGGATATGGATTCCGATTCTATCAAATTCGGCCTAGAAAATGATAGCTCTATGAATTTGGAAGATGATGAAGTTGGCTCTATGGAGGTAGAGGATAAAAATGATAGTGGTGTTAGAAAACCCAAGGCAAAGAGATCGCGAAAGGAAAGATCAGTTGTTTGACATTACTTTACCAAACAACAAAACAAAGCTTTAGGTGGAAAGGTTCCATCAAAGTGCAACAAATGTGGTCATGTTCTCATGTTTGATAGTAAGCAATGTACGGGAAATTTTACTCGACATATATCAAGCTGCATTTTATCGACTGGAGTTATTCACAAATATACGGAGAGGCGATCCCCGAATATTCAAATGTTGATCAGTTTTTGAATTCTATATTTAATGAATATGTCAACATGTTAAATGTGGCCGGTGATGATAGAAGAGATGATCCAACACGTGCTTCAAATGCAAGTAAAAAGGTTGAGGACACAATGGATGATTCTACACATGCCTATGGAATGAGCGCAAGGCTTAAGGTAATTTATTTATATATTTATTATACATTGTGTTTAATTATTGACTAACTAATTTCCTAATATTTTTTTAGGATTTTGATCAATTTCAAAGTAAAGATTTTACAATTAACAAAAAAAAACAGAATTGCAAATGTATTTGGAGGAGTCAAGGGTTGACAGAAGCTGTGAACTTGATGTGTTAGCTTTTTGGAAAGCCAATGAGTTTAGATATCCCGCACTTGCGAGAATGGCAAGAGACTTTTTGACCATTCCGGTATCTACTGTCGCATCGGAGTCTACATTCAGTGCAAGTGGAAGAGTCCTTAATGAACATCGAAGTTCACTTAGCAAAGATACCGTTGAAGCTCTCATATGCACAAAAGATTGGTTATTTGGAGATTATTGTAATGTCTTTTCTCTTGATTTTTTTAGAGTTATTTGCTCGGATGGTCCCCGTGGTTTCAAGTTTTTTCACGTTTAGTCCCCACCTTTTGAAAATAGCAGGTATGCTCCCTATGGTTTGTCATTTTGTTACTCGTATAGTCCCTGAGTAAATGTCAGTTAGTTTGGAAATAACATGTATGCTCCCTATGGTTTGTCATTTTGTTACTCGGATAGTCCCCAGAGTAAATGTTGGGGGACTGTCCGAGTAACAAAATGACAAACCATAGGGAGCATACATGCTATTTTCAAAAGGTGGGGACTAAACGTGAAAAAACGTGAAACCACAGGGACCATCCGAGCAATTAACTCATTTTTTATGTTTTTTTTGCATGGTATTCTATTAATGTTATTATGTATATTTTTTTGTACTTTGTAAGTTCGAACCAATTTAGTGTAGATGAGCTCACAGAAGATATAATGTCGCTTGACATTAGCCGTGAATCAGATGCTTCAAATTCCGTTAACAATCCTAAGGTATCCACTCCAAATGCTTCAAGTAGTGTTGCTTGTTAAAAATCAGAGAGCATCTCAAGGTACCTACTTCAAAATTTTCTAGAAATGTTGCTTGATAAAACTATATGAATGAGTTTATGTCAAATTGTCCATGCCTAATACGACTGTAATTATTTATGTGTAGGTTTGAACGTTTGGAATTGAAGATCTTGAGAAAGAAAGGCATATGGGAACTTGAATGTTGAAACTATTTGGATGTTATGATTAGACTTTTATGGATTTCGTTTTAAGTTTGTTAAGACATTATGTGTTTATGCGTTTTTATGACTTTTGTGAACCTTTGGCGACTAAATTTTCATTAAACAGGTTCCTCAATTGCTAATTTCAAATATGGAATAATAGGTCATGTTCGTGTCTTAACAGGTCGTGTTTGTGTCTTAAACAGGTCATATGATATGTTGGCAACATTTTCGTGTCTTAACAGATCATTTCGTGTAACCTGTTTATTAACATGTTCGTGTTCGTGTTTGGAAAATCTGACACGATAAGAGTTAGTGTCGTGTTCGTGTTTATAGGTTTCGTGTTCGTGTCTTATCGTGTTCGTGTTTTAACAGATCGGGTTGACCCGATATGCCAGCCCTAATCATGTTGCTGTGAAAGCCAACCCAACCCATTGTGTTTTAAATCTGGAAGTGAACTAAACTGACATGATCATGTTAAAATAGAAACATGATCATGTTGTGAAACCAACATTGCGTTTTAGACCTCAGAATGAAAGAACATGATCATGTTTGACAAAAGCATAAATTGGGTGTATACTAAAGTGACATGATCATGTTAAAACAAAACATGATCATGTTGTTGTGAAAGCCAAGCGTTTTATACCTATTGCGTTGTTTTAGACCTGGAATGGGTGAGGTAACTGACATGATCATGTTAAAACAGAAACATGATCATGTTGTGAAACCAACAGGTTAGGTAGGTAACTGACATGATCATGTTTAAACAGAATCATGATCATGTTGTGAAACCAACATTGCGTTTTAGACCAGACCTGCAGTAACATGATCATGTTAAAATAGAAACATGGCCATGTGAAACCCAATTACGTTTTAGACCTCGAAGAGGTGAGGTAAGTTCTATTAAAAACATGATTAGGATCATGCTAAAATAGAAACATAACCTTGTTAAAATTCTGACTGTGTTAAATAGAAGTCAAACTCTATTACGTTTTAGACCTGGAGTATACGTTTTAAAGACCTGGAGTGCAAAATGCTGGAACAAAAACATAACCATGTTAAAACCCATTGCGTTTTATTTTAGGTTTCATCGTGTTTTATGTATCTGGGGTTTCAATTTTTTTTTTCAAAAGTATAACAATAGTATACTCGTTTTAAAGATAAAAAACGCTCGTTTTTATAGTGCAATTTTTATAAAAAAAATAATGTCGTATGAAATAGTTATTAACGTTTAAAAAGCGAGGGGGGGATTGGAGGAGAAAGAAACTATTGCTTTGGATTGACTAGATTACCCTTACAGAAACTCACGTGCCTTCTTTTTTTTGTTCAGTTTCACTCATTTAATCTTAACCCTTAATTACTAAATGAGTAAACTGCCATTTTGGTCTCTGTGGTTTGAGCAATTTTGCCATTTTAGTCCAAATCTCAAACTTTTTAAATCTGAGTCCCTGTGGTTTGTATTTTATTGCTATTTTAGTCCAAATCTCAAAAAGTCTAATTTTTTACTGTTCCAACATGCCATTTTAGTCTAATTTTTGAGCAGTTTTGCCTTTTTAATTAAGAAAATGTTTTAATGAAAAATAATTGGACAAAACTACCCCTGCGCAAAAAGATAAAAAAAGACATGTTGGAACAGTAAAAAATGAGACTTTTTGAGATTTGGACTAAAATGGCAACAAAATGCAAACCACAGGGACCCAGATTTAAAAAGTTTGAGATATGGACTAAAATGGCAAAACTGCCCAAACCACAGGGACCAAAATGGCAGTTTACTCTTACTAAATAGATAGACAAGATTACTTCCTATCATTCCTATCAAAATAAACTTCATATTATATTCTAACAGATAACTAAATCTCATATGTTTGTAGTAGTAAGTGTATATTATTTTCTTACTTGTCTTTGATGACTTATTTTATATTATCTTTCTATCTTTACATTCATCTAACAAGGATTATTTTATATGTTACGGTTGCATTTTATGATGGGTATCCTATTTTTTCCTTTTTGAGTTTTGCTTTCACTCTTATTAGGTTCCTCCCTCTCTCACACAATCACACAAAAATTATGGAATATGCTTAGACTGTGGGGTATGGGGCGTGGGTTGGCTGAAAACGCCCAAGCCACCACCCCGGGTGGGCTTGGGTTTGGGCGTGGCCCAAGGGGCGAGAGTTTAAGGCCGGGCGTGGGGCGGGTCTATCAATATGACATGGCGGGCTCTCAATGGCCAAACCAAACTAGTCGTTGGGCTAGCCGTTGGCCAACGGCTATGTGTAAAAAAAATTCACTATAAAACTCACACTTCTATTATTTTTTTACCACATCCAACTACAATACACTCCACCTCTTCTATAATCATCTCTATTCTCATTCTACAATACGAAAAATGAATCCTCATAATCGTGGTTTTTACCCGAACAACCCGTTTTCATTCCAAGAAAATCCTAGCCCACCACCCAATCATCCAATGCCTCGTCCATTTTTAATACACTCCAATGTGCCCGATATGGCGGGTTACACATCGTATCTGTAGGACCCTAACACGTATTTGACAAAAAGGTCGCAACGGAAATTTGAGTCATAAAATTTCTTTCATTATAACTGTCTTAACTTACTTGAATTTCATTTTTAAAACAACTCTTGTTTATTGAATACATCAATTTAACTCATTTACATAAATAAAACATAACTTGTGTGTATCGAATTACTCTCTCATACAATCCCGTACAATCCTTCACGTGACTCAGTCCTCGATCTCTATTCCTTGATGATTCTCATGTTTCGTAACATTAGTACGCATTATAAACATACAACATTTATTCACGTTTACTTTTCATTCCGTAAACTCTTTACATCACGGCTTTCCATCTGATCATACAATTCACGGTGAGACTTCTTTGTTATTCCTGCGTTACACTTCATTAACCAGGCACGCTATTAATATAGTTAGTACTCAATTTCATTGGATACTTGCGTGCCTATTATCATACATACTTATACATATTCATGAGTTCACACATAACCAATTACATACATACGTACATACCCACATATAAACACATCTACGTTATTACATGCATATCTACATACACCCATTCCTACATCATTATGTACACTCATGACGTTATACATATATACATACATACGTCCCTATTTGCAACATACCTAACTCATACATGCCTACTCATATACCTTCATATATCCGCGTGTACTTGCTCACCCACTTATAATCTTACATACGTACGTGCATACATGCTTACATACACTTCTACATACCTGTATAGATACATACAAACACACATACATACCTATCTACATGTGTGCATACACGTATGCTCATAAAAACGTAAGTTAAATTAGTCATACGCAACTTAAAACGCGTTTAAACGAGTTCCCAAGACAAAACAGAGCAAACAAACAATTTTCGCAAAACAGACCTCCCGTCGCGTCGTGCGACGGCTTCAGGGCCATCCCGTCGCGCGGCGCGACACCCTGAAATGGACAGAATGTTGCTTTTGCTGAGCTGCAGATTTCCAGCTCCATTTCGCTAACTTATTAGGTACTAAAATGAACATAACTTTCATTATACAATTCCGATTTTCACGATTCTTTTTCCTACGCGATCGTAATTTAATTCTCCATCACATGGAGTGGAAATCCAATATTCGGACTATCGAAATTCAGGACCTTCAAGCCTACGGCTTATTACCCCTTTACAATTTTTTTACCCGTTCATGCATTTATCAACATAACTCGTTCGTTTGACCATAACTTCTTATGAACCTAATAATATCAATGACATCTATCATAAAAACTAAATTCTAGGATGTCTTGCATCCTCTTAATCCATTTTCGCTCGAAATCTTATTTTGACCCGTTAAAGGTATTTGCGCATTTTAAGGTCCTTAGCTTACGAAAATCATACTTCTCGCTTTCTTACTTTTTCAAAACATTCATTTAAATCAAAATGCTTGTTTGAAATCAACTTTTAAGACCATTTGCCCGTTTTGCCCATCAAGGGCGTTTTTGTCAACTTCGACCCATCCTTTACTACAAAGGACTTCCTTAAACATTTGACCAATCCCACGACTTAACTATAACTCAATTCGCACATACCTGGCTCGGATCAAAGTTATGACCCGTTTTAATATTTTGTGCACTAAATGGCTAGTTAATAGCAACATAACTCCTTTCGCCATTCAACCTGTGAATGCATAATACTTGACAACACAATTCATTAGTCGACTTCGTTAAATGGTGATAGCTTCACCATTTGACCCGTTAAGTCTAAATGTCTGTTTTCGTCCTTGTGTGATTGTAATTATTTCCTTATCCCTTCTATGTATCTTATTCTTTCATTGACTTGTAATCAAAGTGTCACACCCCGGATTTCCACGTATTTCCGGTGGGCCCGGTAGGGGAGTATCGTGACGTGGTTGGTAACATAATAGTCAAACAACACAATATTTAAATGCACAGCGGAAGCAAAGTATAGATTCATTTCAACCAAACAATATTGTAATATTAAGTATCACAAGTAGTCGAATGTAAATCCACAGGTAGATCAAAATAAAAGGAAACAATGTTCAACAGTCTATGACATCCAAGCTTGCGAGACTTATTGTGGATGCTAGGAGAAAAGCCAGCCTATTACGTGTAGTACCTGCACTTAACCTTTTTAAGAAAAATACGTCAGTTTACACTGGTAAATACAATCAACCGACTGATTTTGAAAAGAGTTTTAGGAAAAATGAATTTAAGGCACAAGGCATAAATAATATTTTATAACTTGGGATAATTATTAGAATATAATACTTGTAAAGGATTTACATGTTTCTTATGCGTTCAGTAGCCCGGGTCGAGCCGGGTTAAAGATCAATAGACACACCACATTATGTATATGAGACACCGACGGGCGTACGCCTACGCCCCGTGCTTAGGTCGTGGCCATTTCGTAAAATGATGCCAGGGATATCCGGGACATGGTCATTAACCCCCCAAAGGCTTTAAGCAAACAAAACAATTTAAGCGAGACATATCAATACTTTAACCATCATACAATTAAAGATTCAATGCCCGACCAAGCGGTATTTTATATACCGTACCCCAAGCCCGTATAGGGAAAATAAGTTAAGAGTATTTACCTAAGCAAGTATAAATCAAAATCAGCGAGTGCAAGTATCTTTTACTAGTTCTCCTAATCTGGAACAAAGGTTTATAATAACCTATTAGAATCCTAACGGGTCTTTAGTTAAGCTTAAGCTTAGACCGGTTAGTTTTAAAGATACGGTTCGTACGCACGATTAAGCGAAGACCGGATAGAATGTGATTTAGACCCGACAAGTTTGAAGACTTGGTTAATATGTGTATATTATACACATTCTGGATTTTGAGATAAAACTGATAAGGTTTGACCCGTTTCGGCTAATTTATGTAAAATAGTTACATAAACCGAACCGAACGCGTATGAAGCGTAAGGGGTAACCATAAGAGTCCTAAACAGGTTTCCTAAGTTAACATGCCTTAAATATGTTGTGATATCAGTAGGATACCTTCCATTATGCCCAAAACGAGTTTAATCACACATTAAGCCCCGTAGGGGTATTTTGGTCATTTTAAAGATTATAAAAGGGATTAATTTATCTTCTGTGATCCGGGTCTGAATAAATCAGTAAAATAACTTATTTTAACAGGTTATAATATTTGGTTATAAGTTTTATATGCCAAAACAGTTTTAAACCCTAACTATGCGTTTAACACGCGTATAATGTCGTTTTAAGCGATTTACAGGTTAATATAGGATTCTGAGTTTTCTGATCACTTCAATAGGTTCAAAATACTCCATTTATTATTTGAAATCAGTAGCAATTGGATTGGTGTCAAAAGGATTTGTAAAGCTCATTTTATGGCCGAAAAGGGCATATTCGGTATTTTCCGAATCAAGGCACTAATCCTAGCTTATGATCAGTTTAAAAATAATTAAAAATCTTCAAAAATCCCAAAATATTACATTACATCAGTGGGTAAAAATTTTGGTGTCAAAAATGGGGTTTAGATAGGCTTTACGCTAATGACGCCGTTTAATTACTAAGAAGCGTTCTAATTACGTCATTAAGCATAACTCCTAATCTAGACCTCCGATTGATGTGAAAATTTAGGGACATGTTTTATAATCAGTAACAAAGATTATTGTACTTTCACATTTCCAAAATTCTCGTTGTATGATCATAAGGGCATTATGGTCCATATTTAAGCATTTAACGGAAACGTCGGACACTTAAGGATTTAAGTGGTATAAACGCAGAGGGTTATACAAACATGTAACTAGGTCCTAATGGAACTTTAAGGCATGTCTAAACCTATCAAAACCGGGTCAGAACTGAAGTCAAAGCAAAAGTCAAACTTTTACGTCTTTCGGTTCCGAATCGGTTCAAAACAGAAAGTTGTCGAATCAAACAAGCGTAGACAAGTTATTATACTTATTAACAGGTTATATGAATGATAAAATAGGTTACACACCTTCTACAATGCTAATCGCGTGTTAATTCCAAAATAACAATTCTGTTGACTTTTTCGGACAACGTTTGACTCGTCATTTGACCTGGTTAGATCAGGAATCAGTGAGTACCCTTTTAAGGGTTTATTACCCACTTAATTACCTACTTCTAACAACTTTCATTACGGCAAAACACTGGACCGTTTGTGTTTTATCGCTAAGTTAAACCGTAATTACGACGGTTTGACTTTTAAGCTAAATACTAAGCATAACTTAATTAGAGAAGGTTAAACATACTTACACGTGTCTAATGGATGCTTAGGAAGGTCTTGGTTCTGCTCTTGTGCTCCTCAAATGCTCAGAAGTGGATGCAAGAATGTTTGCAAACTTATGAACCTTATATATAAACTTTGATTGCCCAAGATCATGCCATCTATGCCTATAATTGATCCAAGATATGAACATGTGCCATCTATAGCCTAAATACCAGTATAGGAAAGCCTATGGTATGCCAAAATGGCATTTAAGTCGGTTAAAACATCAACAGACAGCTGTCTGTTAGTTTCTATCGCTGGTACCTGTCACGCGGCCCGCGTAAGATATTGTCAAGTCTTACGCGGCCCGCATGGGCCTCCGGTTCAGGTTACAAACTTGTTATAAATTGCACTTTTAGCCCTCGGTCCTCCTAAACATCGCTTTCACTTCATTTCTTGCATTTTGAGGCTTTAAAAATGACATAAAGGGGCCTTAAGGCTTATACCATCTTTGTCAAGTCCTCGGGTAACTTTGTGATCACCCGAAAAACCCTAATTTTCAATGTTGACGATTCTAACCCTCACACACAAATTTTATCATAACTTTCTCATACGTTAACGAAACTTTGTGAAATTTTTATGGTGCATTCTAGTGAGCATAATTAATCGTTACAAGGCTTCGGGTTTGCTAAAAGGTCACTCAGAGGTATATCTTAACATGTTGACACATTTAACCCCTGTAGTTTGAAATCTCTCACTTTCTTTCACAATTCGCTTCGTATGATCCATGATCCATTCGTTTAAGGTTATAAACCTCATGTAGGGTTATTGTAAAGTATATTTATTCATTGTTGACACTTTGAACCCTTATATTTACATAGTTTCATTGTTTGTCAACTTTAGTCCCTCGAAAGTATTCTTTCACATGTTTAAAGGTTATGACACGTGTCAAGACATTATAGGACGTAAATTTTTCGAGGTGTTACACAAAGTTACCATATTATCCCTTTACCCCATTTTCTCCTTCAACCATCGTTCTTATCATGGACACATGTTCCGACCCGTATCAATACTTATCGGAACATCGTACTTCATTTACAAACTTACCCTATTCATAATCTATACAATGAATGAGTATTCTACAAGGAGGGTGAAAGCTTAACTTACTTAGCATCCGAATATGCTTCCCGTGCGCATTAGTCTCGTTCGACCCGCTTCTTTCCCAAGCTTCCATGTCGCTTATCAAGCATCAACTATCATATATCATTCTCAAGATGGTTAGCTTATTTATTATTCATCACAACCTTTTCATCACACGGATCTTATATTAAGTTTATCATTTAACCTTATAACATGCTAATCCATCATTTCTTATCCAATTTCTTTAAACATACATACACATATATGATTTTCAACATTATTAACATAAGCATATCATTACTTCCATCATATAATCAAAAAGCCACTTCATAACTACTTTGTTAATCACTTACAAGTGATCTAATCTTAAGTTCTTCATAATTTCATCATACTTTTGATGTGTGTACTACCTCCTAAGCATAGTGTACAACTAGTTCATGCATATCCTTCTAATCTTATTCATAATTCATCAAATTCCTCCTTCTAATCAATATGAATCATTCATGCATAAATATCAAACACACTATCATCATATTTCTTTCAATTCCTCTAACAAGAATCCATATTACGCACATAATACATTAACATTCAACAAGAATTGGACATGGATGATGACTCAAGTCATCATTTTCACCATAACTAATGGGTTTCACCTCTAAGCATCAAATTAACCTAAATCATGCATAACCCATGTTCTATATGATGATTCTAACATATCCTCATACTCAATTTCATACCAATTTACGATTTACAACATAACCCACTTCGTTCATAATCACCAATCTAACTTTTAAGACATACCTTATGATCATATTGAGAAGGTGATCGTTAATCCGTACTCGGTTATGGATTTAGACTTCATTTACCCTTCCAATTGATGATCTTCATGCCTAGGGTTTTAGAGTTCTCATGAAGCTCCTGGCTCTTTCTCGAACACACATGCGTGTGTGTGTTTATGTGTGTATTTCATAAATAAAAATTCATCTTTCATTTTACCCCATTTTAGCCCCTAAAGTTTGCCACTAATTATAAATGGCACAACTCTCATCCTTTAATTGTTTCTACCATACTCTTAAGTAGGTTAAATAACCTAGTCATTTATTTCTTGATGTACCATATCATCTATATAACTATATAATACATTTCCTAGGATTAAAATGTAATTTTGCCCCTTAATTTTAAGATGGCAGATCAACAGTCTTGCTTGTTCCCTGATCTTTCGTCCCTTTCTCCCAATTTTACCCTCAATTCAATGTCAGTCGCCCACAAATAAGTCTTGAGCCGATCAAGAATGGTTAGATGATTCAAACCGTCAGCGCAATTACTAATTCAATCAATTAGGTTTCATGTGGTCATCACCCTATTCAATGGTATTGAAGGTGATTGAATGTTGCAATTGAGGCGTTCGTGCGTTTCTATCCTACCCAACCAAGCGTCCTGCGAATTTTAGGTTATAATAGGTATTCAAGATGATTGAATGTTGTAATTGAGGTGTTCATGCGTCAAGCGCTGATTACGCTCTTCTTCTGCCAACGGTAATTGTGTATTTAGGTTCCCTAATTTTCTGTTTTTTTATGAATCTTTGATTCAAAATTATATTTTTACTCTCTTGGATTCTTGATTTTAAGTTTATTGTTATGGGTTCTGTTTATTTATTGGAGTTGGGGTTCGAGATCAAGATTAGGGTTCTTGCTGTTCTACTTTTTCAGGTTTGATTTTCGATTAGCTTTTTTACATTGGTTTATGATGTTTGCCTGATTTGTTGACTCGGGTTGTTGACTAAATTGTTGTTTGTGAAATCTTGCTGCAAAAGGTTTGTTACTTGACTCCAAATTCTGTTGTTTCTTGATCATTCAAAAGTTTTTAACTTTTCATAATTGGTTATAATTTAATGTTTAGGGTTATGAATTTGATTAATATTTGTTCAGAAACCCAATATGATATAAACTTCTTGCTTTTAATTGTGTGAAAGTTAACTATCAGTTGAGTAAAATTTCTGTAAAATTTGCAGGTTTTCATGGAATATCCACAATCTATTGTGTCACCATTCAAGGCCTCATCTCTCTATCCTGAACCCGAAAACCGGAAACTCAATCTTTTCACGAAAAACCCGAACCCCACAACGAAAAAACCCGAGCCCGAATTAGTTCTTGGTGTTCTTCAGGTTCATATTCACCAAGCTAGAGACATTCAAAACATATGCGCATTACGCTTGTGTTATTGACATTCTTTGTTGGTCTGGGAAGATTGAAGAAGTGTATGGTTTGGTTCAAGAGTTGCGTACGGAAGTGACTGATTCGAGACTAGGTTGGAAAACTGTTTCTAATTATTTGATCCCTATTCTTTAGTTAATGGAATCAGCCCCTACTCTTCCAGTCCCCACCCCTACATACTCGGGAATTCTCTCTTTCAGTAGGAGACATTTGCAAGGGTTCGAGTTTTATCTGTAAATTATTGGTTAGGGTTTTATTTGTATTAATTGTTTCCTCAAAGCACGTTTGGTTTCTTAAATTTTATATTGGGAGTTGGAGCATGAGTTGTGAATCAATGGTTTGTGGTAGGAATGTTTTTTTTTAAAGAATAAGCACGCTCTGGGATGTGATTCAATGCCGCCGATTATTGAAGTTTATGTGGCGGAATCATTTTCAAGAACGCCAATTATTTTGACAAAAAAATTTTGCTGGGTGATTTCAGGAAGAAACAAAATAAAAAATGGGATGTTAGATTCAATCCCAGAGTATGGGACCAAGGGATGTAAAAAAGATCCTGATCTTTAGCTACCTTTATCATATTTTGATCAAAATGTTGTTTTTGAATATTGAAATTCTATTTATTCATTTGTTGTTGTGCAGATGGTAAGATATATAGAGATTACAAGTATGGAAATGATGATAATTATTATAACAGCTTGGGCTGGAGCCAGATAGAGTTTTTGGACTATAGTATATGATAGCTCTTCAATTTTGTATGCCACTGTAAGTCCACTTAAGTTATTTTAATCATCAAGAATATATTAGATATGGCTTATTGTATATGAAAAGAAACTGGCTTTTGTCTAATTTCATGTTTGGCCCTTAAACAAAACACATCGTTTCAAAAGCTTTGATTTTAGTAATCCAATTCCCAAAAAAAAAAATTATGTTCCTGCACCTCTGATATCCATCCTTTTTTGTGTTTTATTTTAAACTTTAGGGGATGGCACTATTAACATTATCAGCATCTGCACACGGATTGTTGTCAAGTTTCTTCTCAACAGATGGTTTTGATGCATCAGAGGCTCAGACCGTAATGTGCTTCACATCAACATACTTAGTGGCACTAGCAAGTGGAGGAATCAAGGCATGCATCTTAGCCTACGGAGCAGACCAATTTGACGACAATGATAAAACCGAGAAAAAGGTCAAAAGTTCATTTTTTAACTGGTATTACCAGATGATGAATATTGGCACTCTCATTGCTCATTCTTTGATTGTTTGGGTACAAGATTACGTGGGTTGGATTTGGGGCTTTGGTATACCTACTTTAGCCATGGTAGTGGGTGTAGTTTCGTTCTTCTCCGGTACCTGGTTTTATAGGAACCATAAGCCTGCGGGCAGCCCGTTGACCCGTTTGTTTCAAGTGGTGGTTGCTTCAGTAAGAAAGAGAAAAGTCAATGTGCCAATAGATGCATTACTTTTGTATGAGATTGCTGATGCTCATTCAACTACCATAAGAAGCCGCAAACTTAACCATACCGGTAATTTCAGGTCAGTGTCAGCTTCTAATAAAGGTGGGAAAATGGCTGGGCTGGACGGGTGGGTAACGGGTCAAAACAGTATGTTAGCGTTTTGGGTCATTAATTGTTGAGTTTCGGGCTGGCCGAAAACACTTTTGGGTAGGGCTGTAAATGAACTGACCGAACACGAACAAGGTAGAAAGAAAACATAATAAATAGTCTTTCATGTGAACTAAGCGTCTATAAACGATGCAGATTTGTGGGCGCTACATGCATAACACTTCAACGACTTGCGTTCTTTAACGATATCGATTGTCGGTACTGTATACGTAACGAAACGAACCAGACCGATACCAAGTGAACGTCTTCCGGTTCAGTATTCTTTTTTTTACTTTCGATTTATATGTGTTTTTATTGTTATCGATCAATTGTTATTTTTTTGTTTCCTTTTCAATTGTTATAGCAAGTGCCATCATCATATATTTGTGATATACCTTCTAATTTTTAATATAACGATAATCGCAACCTTATACTTTAAATAACTTGTGTTTGTTGCCTATATTGATGTGACTACCGTACTGGTAACGAAATGAACCGGACCGATACCGACCAAACAACATCGGTACCGGTTCGGTATACTTTGTTATTGTTTTCTCTTTCGGTTGTTACAGTGAGTCCCAATACCGAAACAGACTGAATCGATAGCAATATAAATGGTTAAAAAGTGGAGCCCAGCCTTAGGTTTTAAGTTTCTATATACCTGCTAGGCTGCTATGCATACTTCATTTTTTTATTATTGCAGTTTTAGTGTGTTGGACGTTTGCTTTTTTTTTTTTTTTTGCGTAGGGTGAAAACTGAAAACTAATGCTCTCTCACTTTCTCTTTTTATCCGGTTCTCACAGCTGTCAACATTGGTTTTGAAACGAACCCTCTTGTATGTATATTTAGTTTAACAATTTACTGATGCTTTTTTATGGTAATTATATGATTTTTCTCCAACGTATAGATTCTGAGGTGACGCAAGAAATGAACAACCAGCAGCAGCTCCTGCAATGGCAAAGGACGACAGGCCAGCAAAATCTACTTTCAAGTCTACCGCAGACATCACAGAAGTTAATTGGTCAATCCACCATGACATATGTTTTTGGTCAAAATTCGAACATGAAGAACCTTCAAAATATGTCTGGTGCTGTTAGTGACCTCACAAAGGAATCTGATAATAGGAGGGCTCAACTGCAAGCAGATGCACATGAAAGGAGCGTGAAAAACATGTGTACACTTGTATTATCATTTATATTTTCTTATTTTATGTGCTCTAAATGAATTGGTTATGTTGACCTTGTTGGGTGCCTATTGTTTGGTGTGACTGGTTCACTCCACTTTTATTTTGTAAAATGATGTTTTCTTTTTTGCTAAATATTTGCATCGTTTTGGTTGACATGTGTAGAGTGGATAACTTGAAGATGCATCTTCCATTATCTGAAGACGAGGAACTACAGGAGCTTAAGAAAATAGCTGTGAGGATTGAAGATAAGATTTATACTGCTGCCACAAGCCAGGTTTGAAGAGAAAATAATTGTGTTTCTTTTGTGGAATGAACATATGATCCAACGATTTCAAATAAGGTAAACCTATGTTTTGTTACGCAAATTCTACGGTTCCGGTTGCAAATATGGATTGAAGACGTCAGTTTAAGTTCAAAGTATGAAGACAATACAACGATAATCGCAACCTTATGCTTTAAATAACGTGTGTTTGTTGTCTATATTGATGTGACTACCGTACTGGTAACAAAATGATCCGGACCGATAGCAACCAAACATCGGTACCAGTTCGGTATACTTTTTTATTGTTTTCTCTTTTGGTTGTTATAGCGAGTACCAATACCGAAACAGACTGAATCGATAGCAATAAAAATGGTTAAAAAGTGGAGCCCAGCCTACTATACTATATAATGTTTATCATAAAGGTCTCCCTGTTTATCATAAAGGTTTTCTATGCGTTGCAGCTGGGAAACGTGAGTGCTTTTATATATATACACACACAACGTATGTACGATTTTTTAATGTCTTTCGGTCTGAATTATATTCTCGGCCCATATTATCGACTCCGCTGCAACGCGCGGGTTCCCCACTAGTAACATTTAACGAATATAAACATTCGGGTTTTGGGGTGTTACAGTATCTCCCTAATCGTGTGTATACTAACTTCCCCCACACCGACGATTCTATACCTAGCCCGTTTCAACAATCGCCCATCAACCTTTCACAAACGCCCATCAACCTTTCCCAAACCAAAACCGTCCCCGAAACTCAACCCCCCAACGATGGGTCTTCCGCATCCAAACCCATCAAGAAGAGAAGTCACAAGAAAAAAACCGAGGCCGAGAAAGCACTTGAAAGCGCCAAACGAAAACAACAAAGATGGGTCGTTAATGAAGAACTTGCATTGGCGAGGGCTTGGCTTCAACAATCTCAACATCCAACTTTAGGTATTTTAAATATTTTGTAGCCCTTATTTTAATATTTATGGTTTTTTTTATATAACTTTGTAGGGTGGAGATATAATAGGAAGTTTATTTGGCTAGGAAGGCTAGGAAGTGATCTTGACCATCCATTTACTTAATCAAGGGCTAAGATTAAATCAGGGAAATTGAAAGTAAAAAAAGAGGCGCGTGACTTTTTTCAGGGGCAATCTAGTCAATCCAAGCCAATAGTTTCTCTCTCCTCCAATTCCCCCCATTTTTTAAACGTTAATAACTCTTTCATACGACATTATTTTTTTATAAAAATTGCACCAAAAAAACGAGCGTTTTTTTATCTTTAAAACGAGTATACTATTGCTATATTTTGAAAAAAAAAAATTTTAACCCAGTTGCGTAAAACGCAATAGAAAAAACCCCAGTATCGTAAAACGCAATGAAAAAAAACCCTAAAAATGACATTTTTTCTAAAACGCAATGCACAAAAAACACAAAGAAATGACTTATTTGTAAAACGCAATGGCCAGAAAACACATAAAAATGTGTTTTACCTAAAACGCAATGCATCAAAAACACAAAAAAATGACTTATTTGTAAAACGCAATGGCCAGAATACACTTAAAATGTCTGTTTTCTAAAACGCAATGGACTGAAAACACATAAAAAAGTGTTTTACCTAAAACGCAATGCACCAAAAACACAAAGAAATGTCTTATATGTAAAACGCAATGGCCAGAAAACACTTAAAAATGACTCATTCTAAAACGCAATGGACTGAAAACACCTAAAAAATGTGTTTTACCTAAAACACAATGACTAAAAACACTTAAAAATGTGTTTTTTTCTAAAACGCAATAGCTGTCTGTCACTGTGAACTGTCTGTCACTGTGAACTGTCTTATTTCTAAAACGCAATGGACACATAAAACTGTCTGTCACTGTGAACTGTCTGAATTGTCTACGAATTATTGTCTTCGAAATGAGCCAATTTCTGGAAAATTAATTTTTCTGATGCGTTTTTATTACAGCAATTTAATCAGAAAAAAAATTTTCCACCCCAGCCAGGGGCTCTGCCCCTTGGACCCCGCCAGGGGCTGCCGCCCCTGGGACCCCGCTACCGGGGGCTGCCGCCCCCGGACCCCCGCAAAGATCGTAAAACGCAATGACTAAATCAAAAACCCAGATCATGAAAATGAAATTAAAGAATTTCTTACATGGATCGAAGCCGATTTCTTCATCAATTGACGGAATTTGAATGATAGAAACACTTATCAACGCTCGAATCGAACGAATCGAGTGATTATCTCCAAAATCACCGGAAAAAACGAGATTTTTTTATGAAATTAAACTGGGTTTTCTTCAAAAAAAGCTGAAGAACACGTTGATCGGGTTCTGAATCATTGATTTGTGATGAAAATCGCACTATAATGTAGTGATTATTGAGATAGAAAGTGAAGAAATAGTTGAAGATGGTGGATTTTGAAAATGATGGGTTTTTGAATTTACTGGGTTTTGAAAAAGGAAGAAGAAGGAGTTGGATTGACTAAAATACCCTTTCTCTTTATTTTAAAATTTGCCACATGTCATAATCCTATGGCTTCCTATCCTTCCTAGAGAAAATTAACTTCCTATTTGATCTTTACCCTAACTTTGTAATATATTAAATTTTGTTTTGATTAAAATAGGAAATTCTCAACATAGAAGCCATTTGTGGGAAGCGATTAGTAAAGCATTCCATGAAGAAATGGAAGGGGAGGTTTATCGTGAAAACGATAGCTTATCCTCGAAGTGGAGCGAGATAAGCGGGCAACTCACCAAATTTAGTGGTTTTTTACATAAAGCAAAACAAAACCCAAAAAGTGGTGAAACCGAAGCCGACTTTGTGACAAATGCATTGGTTACATACAAAACGAATGTGGGGAGCGACTTTCGTTTCATGCATTGTTGGAACATTTGTAAGTTCCATCCCAAGTGGGCGAATATCCCCAGTGGTAGCGAAACTAACACGTCATCCAAAAGGTCAAGGACACCCTCGTCCCAAGCCCAATCGGATGCACGAGATCAAGAGTTGGAGGACTTTCTGGATGATTCGCCAAACCGGTCTGAATACGGAAGAGATGCCGCAAAAAGGCGCGCTCAAAAATCAAGATCGGGTACGGCATCGCCTTCAGTTGGGAGTTCGGGCTCGGGTAGGGGAGTTTACAGCGATCAGTTGGATGACATTACATGCAAGTTAGATACATTCAACGTTTTCCAACAACAAAGGGCCAAAATTCGAAAGAACAAAGAAGCTCGGGATGCCCGGAAACAAAGACGAGACGATATGAAATTTCTAGCCCAGCCCATCGATCACCTATCAGGTGAAGAGTTGGAACTAATGTTGGAGACGAGAGAAGAGATAAAGAAAAAATATTACAAGCGTTAGGAATTTTTTTATGTATTTTTGTTTGTTTAAAAAAATTATTAAAAATTTTAATTTTTTTGTTTTAAAAAATAGCAGTTGGGCTGGCCACGCCCCAAACCCCCGCCCCACCATACCTTCTTCAATGTGGGTCACCCCAGCGAAGCCCACCCAAGCCACGTGTCAACCCATACCCCAAACCCCCGCCCCACGGTCTTACAACACTATGTTATATGTATACATATTTCATGCAAGGCCATTTCAACTGCTGTTTGAAACTGGTCATAAAACATGATCAAATTATTTGTATTAGATTTTATATAATAGATAGCTTGTTACACAATTCTCAGTATGGTAATTACACCACAATAAATTTAACAAAAAATGATAAACTTCTAAGCTAACATCTAGAGTCAGTTTTAGTATATTATTGTTGGTTTCAAAATCGGATAAAGGACGAGGGTTGATAACAAGATAAGATTCTTGCACATACTTTTTTTAGCCATTTGTCGACGATAAAAGTTTTTAGAGGGATTGACCCTTGGTAAAGGGGGTACATTTTTTTAGCTAAAAGCAATAATATATGAAAATGCCCATGACTCCGTGGGTATGTTACTGGTTTAACTTTTTTAGTAAATTTTATTTCAGCACAAATTCATCTTTTGAAATATATGAAAATGAGCCTATATCAAACGTTTTGAACCCTCATTATTCTTCGTATTTCTTCCTGATTGATGGATGACTAAGGAAAGACAAATGTTTATTCTAGACTATCACTATTGTGGCTAACTAAACATCATCATCATCATACTTACTAAATCACACCAATAGCAAAACAAAGATAGAGTTTGAGAAGGGTAAGATGTAGACATCGTTTACCTTTACCTCGTAGGAATAGAAAGGCTGCTTCCAGTGAGACTCCCGGCTCGATAGTAGTTTTGCATCAAGCCTTGGACATAAGGCACATAACACTCAGCAATCGGGACAAAGACCGATTAGTGCATGTACCCTTTTGTCTTTCAGCTATCAACGCCACCACATCATGCATGATTAACCGTCCTCAACTTTTAACGTTATTTTCACGAAATTAGTAAAATAACATTAAAATTACTGCAATTTACACCATCATCTCATGAAAAGTAGACATAAGTTACTACTTTACTTGTAGGCAAGTCAAAAAGTTATAGTCGAGGCACTCCAAATAAAATAACATGTTAAACCATAAACGACAAAACATTCAAACCAATAAACCAAGCATTTAGATTAATCTAATATTTGATAAACTTTGATTTTTAAATATAGTGGTGAGTGGTGGTGTGACATCTTTATCTTTATTCACGTGTTGATGAAAATTTTTTTTTAGGTAAAGGGTTGCCCCGGTGAATTTTATATAATCAAAAACCAATACGAAACAAGTGAGGAATAGAGCATTCCCCAGTTCTCTAGCGTGACATGCCATACTAGAGTTACCAAACTATATAAAAAAACCAAGCTAAACAATAGCAAACAAGCTAGACAAAAAAATGTCAGCCGTTACAAATAAAAAACAAGTCTTAGCCACAATCGTCCTCTTCAATGACGAGCCCTCAAGGCAGACTCCACTCTTGTAATATTCTCTCCACTTGGCTTGTTCTTCTAAACCTCTTGTAATATTCACGTGTTGATGAAATTTAAACAAAACTAAATTATGCGTGATAATGTATAAGTCATCAAATTGTAAACATATAAGTCATCAAAATTGTTTTAATGTTTCATTTTTTTTTCTCTACACTTTTTCCTTTTACAACTTTAAAATACGATGTTAAATAAGGTTCCAGATTTGTGATTGCAACATGCTTATTTTATCAATATTTAAGACATGAAATTTTTTCACAGGGTTACTACAAATGTTTAAATCATCAAAATCGAGTCTTACAAATTTTAACACCCTCCCTACAAGAATTTCATTCACTTGTTTGCTTTATTAGTTATTTATAAATATAAATTATACTATATTAACAATTTGCGTCGGACCTTGGCTACAGTTCCCGTTCCTAGGTTTTGCCAACCTGTAAGTGTCAGTCATTACCACTGCTACACACTTGGTTACCACCCCCACGCACATGTTACCCAGCCGTTTATACCACGATTGCCAATACCCTGCCCCGGCGACAAACGGAATCGAAAGCGGCAACAGAGCTATTCCCTTCCTTCCCTGAAAAAGTGTTTCTGGGATCCAGATGTAATGAGAATGTGTAAAAGGTGGGATGATGCAGTTAAAAATACCGTGACGACTAATCAAGTAAGCTCTGGTGGTGATGATGCGTTTCAAAACAAAGTTGTAAAGGATGGCGAAACAATTCAAGAGTTAGGAGGGGATGGAGATGCAACCGTGGAAGATGAAAACACAGGAAAAACAAAAGGTAGATAAGAATTTGTGTTATTTCTTAAGAGTAACAGTAATTTAAGTTCAATAATGTCAAAACGTTTGTAATTTTATAGGATGTCATGATGTTGATAATATGACGTATGACGATGGAGGTATTTCAGACTCATGCTTGGCTGCATTACAAACCATCGAACCAGGTGTATACAAGTAGACGATAGAAGGTAACAAAATCAATCATTGCTAAATTATTAACCGTATTCTAACTTGTGTTTACATAAAATTAACCTACTCGAACTTACAAACAGTGACACAAGCAGATGTGGTACACTAAATGGACCAAACTGTAAATTTAGCAGAGTGCAGTCAACAAAAAACACAAAGTCAGAATACAAAAACCAAGTCAATGTTGAATGAGCTTGAAAAGATAAACCCTGACGTTTATGGTAAAGAAATGTGTCCCACAACATCGGCTAAAGTGTCACACCCCCAAAATCCACCTGCGGAATACCACCGCTTGGAGGCGTGACTGACCAGGATCCAGCCACCAATCATATTGAACAAGCATGTAAGTGATTATAAGATCCAACCAATACGATTGGTGTCCAAACAAATACATAGTCTAAGTTGCAAGCGGAAGCATAACGTTTAAAACCAAAACATAAGTTTAATTGTTTCAAAGTTTAACATGGCACACAACTGTCCATGTCCCACAACGAATCTCTTCCATGCAAGCTCCAGCTAAGTACCTATTGACCTGCAAAGCATGTAGTAACGAGTCAACAATAATGTTGAGCGAGTTCACAGTTGGGTGTTTGTTTTAAGTTGTTCTGAAAACAGTTTCCTTTATCTGGCATCCTGCCGTGGGGGTTACCCCATAGTTGAAAACGTGATTTGTTTAACCCAATTACTCTGGCTATCCAGCCGTGGGGGCTACCCCATGTTTAATTATCTGGCTCTACGGCCGTGGGGGCTACCCCGTGTATGTTACTAGACTCGTTACCATATCGACTGCTGACTGTAGTCATGTTTATGTGCCCTGAACTGTCAATGTCTATCATCATTGACGTGCCCAGATCCATTAGTTCACGCCCGTCCTCTGCGGCACGGTGTGAGGTTTGTCAAACCTAAATAGCGCTATCTAACTAATGACCCGCTCGCCATTGGCCCGGCGATTAAGTCGATATAAAAAGGAGGGACTTCGTGATAGAGTTTTGGTCTAGTGGAAGTTATCTGTCCAAGAGGACGAGGAATTATATTCCTGAACCAGCACTGTCCTACCCAATAAAGGACGAGGAATCCATGTTCCTTAACCCCATTCCCAACCCCTGGGAATCCCATGCTTTGTAGAGAGTGTGAACTCACATTGGTTTGCTCGGCAGATACACAGAAAGTTGGTCAAGCTATAAGTGGTCAACCACGTCCTAACATAGATACCATTCAAGTCAGGTTCATATTCAAGTAGTGCACGTATGTTCTACACGTATTGTACACAAGTAACGATCATGGCATACACGCCTAGCATGGCAGTTCAACAACAGTGCTAGTTCAACAGTAGGAATCATGTAGCAAACAAAGCCCAACAGTACAGCCCAATCACCTAAGCCCGTAACAGTGTGCAAGTCCAAATCAGTGAGTATGTGCACGTGGTCTCGAGTCGAGACTGGAGATCTCGAGTCGAGACTGTGCGGTCTCGAGTTATAGCCTACGAGTTCTCGAGTCGCAACTGTGGAGGTCTCAAGTCATGCATAGTCGAGACTAGACGGTCTCGTGTCGCAACCGGACCCGCAACCGTGGTCTCGAGTTATGCTGCTTGTGTGAGGGAGCTGTGGTCTCGAGTCGAGACTAAGGGTCTCGACTTGCATTCCTGCTGATCGAAACCTTCTAGAACCTGTCCGAATTGTACTATCCAATAGAATTTCATGTTCTTAATCCTTAGTACTAACCAATGAAATGCACCAACATGTTTTGTTGTCTAATTCTATTTCAAACAGATCAAAGCATGGCATATTCAAATATTCATAACACATTCATATCAGATTCATGTTGTTCATCTTTTAGGGTTTTTATCATAACACTTGATTATTCAAATAAACATACATCATCCACTCCATATTTATCCATATTTCGGTTTATCTCATCATTCGAACACATGTAACTATTTTATCACCTTCATTTAATCCTTCTATTATCAAACAAGTGTTTAACCCTAATCATGTGAGATCCATAAGACATCTTATTACATATATGAAAGCGGCTCATACTATTATTCAAATATTGTGCATTATTCTTGTCCAAATCATGTTTATCATCATCAAGTAAATATCTTTGCCACTCAACAATATCCATTAAATCAAACAAGCACTTTCATCATACTTAAATAATAGCTACAATGCATATTATCACAAAATCAACTAATCATGCATATACATGTGTTTGTAAAGAAACACTAACCGGTTCGAAAAGTAGTAGTGAAGAATGAAGCTTCACTTGGTGTGCACAAGCTAATCCGAGAACCCTTGTGGTTGCCGGTTTGAGGTTTAGGGTTTTAGTGAGAGAAAGGTGGGAGGAAAGGGAGAAGGAGAGTGTGAGGGAGTGTTTGCAAAATGGTGAAAAGTGGCAAGGTTGGTCACCCTTGTGGGTTTTATACCCGTTCCGAGTTGGTGCACCCTAATGGGTTTTCGAGTGGGTCTCTCGGGTGTATGGCCCAACCGGCCCAACCGTTCTCTGTTTACTCGAGACTGAGTGGTCTCGAGTCGGGTTCTTGTGTCTCGGGTCACATGAATACACGCATACATACTAGTATAAACTATACTTTATACGTACACATTAATAGCACATAGCACACCAAGATAGTCACGAACTTTCGTTTGCTAATATATAAACACATAACGTTCAAGCATGTTACATCGAGATACAATGAAGGGTTCTAAATTACGAGTTGTCATATAAAGAAACAGAAGTAGTGACGGATGCAGCTAAAGAAATAGAAGAAGTGACGGATGCAGAAATGCAGTCGGTGGAGACACTTTTAAAATTGGCTCCCATCCTACAAACATCAAATGAAAGTAAGGAAAAAACTCCCATGTCTGCTAACAAAAAGAAAATGGACGAAGAGAGACAGACAGAAGTAGTGAGAACACATCTCAAAATGATGAGGGAAAAGAACGAAAAACGAATGGCAGAATTAGGTGACGCATACAGATGACCTTATTGCAACAGGATTACCAACTTATATGAGCCACTTCTGGAACGTGACCAAACGATCATCTGTTACCTCTTAGCTCCGGTCGGAGATATTGGGTAAGATATTTTGTCTCTATTAAACCGCTTAAAATCTTGATCTCTTTTTAAACTATCCTTTTTTTGTTTTAAACAACAGCTCATTGATATACAAGTCTGAAAGTGGAGTCGAAACACTAAAAATCATTTTTGAAAGCTTTCACCCATCGCAATACATAGCTTCAAATGGAGTGGACGCGTTTGTAGATGTGTTAAACTTTGAAGAGAAAAAAAGGGACAAAAAATCATCACCCTACAGGTTGTTCTTGCCAAGTACAATGATTGTAAGTTTTTCCATAATAATCACGCATGCATGTATTTTTCTTAGTTAATCACGCATGTATGTATTTTACTATGTTAAATCACGCATATTGAATTGTAATCACGCAAGTTTTATGATAATCACGCATGTTGAAAGTTAACGCACACATGTTTAAGGTTAACCAAGCATGTTATGTGATAATCATGCATGCTGAAAGTTAATGCACACATGTTTAATATTAACCAAGCATGCTATATGATAATCACGCCTGTTTAAGCTTAATGGACAGATGGAGTTTAATGGAAAAAATCACCATAATTTTTGCAGCCTGACGAAATGTTTGGGCCAAAATACACAGACAATGATCGATTGAAAGTATTTGCACCAAGCCTAGACGATATACTGTGTAAGTATCAGGTCAAGAAAGTTGACACATTGGATCTTATCTTCATTCCAGTGCTACTATCTGATCATTTCTGGTGCATATGCTTTAACTTGAAAAATGGCGAAATTGAGTTAATTGATAACTCTAGGTTTGACGAATCGTTTAGCACATGCTACCGTGAGCGGCCCGAAAAGCTGGTAAATCTTGAATACTTAGCTTTATATACAAAAAGGACTATATATTATAACGACTAGGTACTAATATGATTTTTTATCATGATTATAGCAAAGAGTTCTAGTTCTATACCTAAAAGGCAAGATACGACGAAAAGAGTGGATAAAAAACTTGGAAACAGCAAGCATAATTCGAAAGAAGATGGATTGGAGAACTCTTCAAAACGGATTTGACTGTGGTGTCTTCACTATGAGACATATGGAGACGTACAAAGGCAAATCACCATGGAATCCGGGGTTTGTAAACGAAGATAAAAAGAAGATTCAAGATTCACAACTTCGATTCTTGCGGTACCGGTATCTTAGTAAGATTGTATTGTCCGACTACAATCTTATAAGGAAAGAAGTGTACGACAAAGCTAAGGAATTTACGAAGAACGCGAGCACCGTAGATATTTTGCGCGATCTAGATAACAAAATTAAGGACCGATTGGATCAGTTCTTCAACCTTAAAAAGGTGAAACAAAATGCTAAGTCGTAGAACTACTTTGTTGCAAACATATTTGACTTGTTCATTTTTTAATTTTATTTTTAATTTTTAAATTTGCTGATTACTCATAAACTATAATATTAGATAACATGAAAAATGTAAAAACAAATGGGATAATTTCCTTATTCAAACACAATTTCCATACAAATAAAACACTTAGATAAACATAAAAAAACACATGATTTCACTAGCCAGATGAAAAATGATACATAATAACCATCAGAAAAAGGACTCCAAAAACTTGATCTTCGTGTCCATAGAGCATCCTAAGACGGCTATTGCATCCGCAACCTTCTTTAACTATTTGTCATCCCGCTTTCCAAGATCAACCATAAACATCATAGCCACCTCTTTGACACTTGACTCTGTCATACCAGACAACAAATTGAAAATCTCTTCTCGCCTCTTCATGTTCTCTCTGACCCTAGAAAAGTTAGTTTCCAACAAGTCTTTACAAGACTTGTCTGCAGCAATTTGATCCTCGATCCTCTTTTTGAGATAAACACGCATACCGGATGATGAAGAAGAACCACACAATGAATTACCAGAATCTGCCGTCTTTAAGATAATATTTGAATGCTCTTTCAATGATATATAAAAGGAAATAGCAAACAAGATGACATCTAAAATTATTAAGCATGACAGCTGTATGGTTCACAAATCACGCATAAAATTTTTGATGTTAGTAAATGTCTGAATTACCTAGCTGTTTTTTTTTTGGAGTTTTCTTGGTCCAGTACAGATATTATGTAAGATAATCACGCATCTATAAAAAATCACGCATGTATAAAAAATCACGCATGTATAAGAATCACGCATGTATCAATAATCACGCACGACCAGTTTGTGAATTATGTTAGCTACTGAAATTTGTTAAAAATATTAAACAATATTCAAGATGCAAGTTGATATAAAAATATAATTAATCCTAATAATAATGAAACCTACAAATAGACTTCCCAATCGACAAGACTAGTAATTATGTGAGATATTTAATTTTACTTACCAAATCTCCCATAACTACCATATTAATTCACAATCTTTATACATATATAATTCCCTCTATTAGATTCTTGCAAAAAAAAAAATAACAACTCTCTTCAAGAAACAAAATGTCTACTAATCCGGCAAGCGAAGCAATCAAGGAGCTCCTGTCCACCCGCAGGTTGAAGGAGCTTACTTCTGATGTTAACTCTTCTAACAGTATTCTGGATGTGCAGGGGAAGCTCTTAGAAGTTAGAACAGCAAAAGATGAACCAGGAAGTCTGGGGGAAACTACTCGAAGAACCAAAATCTTCCTTGAGGGACAACGGCATAAAGCTGATAAAAGATCAGTCAACTGCTGATAACTTGGTTTACTCATATCTCAAGGATGCAGTGTAGACAGTTAAAGAGAAGATGGAGACGACTAGCAAGGAGCTTGGGAAGATATTCCCTCCGAACTAGGTGGTATGTCTGATTAATCATCTTTTTTGTTGATTTTTGGGGATGTTCTAATGTTGGTATTTTGAAAACTTACAACTATGGTGGTTTTTGGTGTATAAAACTGATATGTAGATATATTTAGGAAAATCATGTAGGGCTTACTTTTAACATGCTTTCACACCTTTTTCAGGCATCTATATATGGTGTTTAAGCGTTATTTATATGAAAAATGGATGTTAAACATTATCACGTATGTTACTTTTTTTATGACGCTAGTTATGATGAAGAAAATCTGTGTTTGGGTATGTTTTGGGTTGAAATAGCTGTGAACAGGGGTTAAGACAGGTTATACAAAATGTTTAGAGAGGGGTTTAATGGTCATTTGAGATAGTCGTATATAGTTATGATTAATCACGCATCTGCATATCGAAAAAGGGGTAAAAAAGAATCAGTTGAGTTGGTATATTTAATCACGCATATCATGGTAAAATCACGCATGTTATCATGTGAAGATCACAGATTACATAAAGTTGTTTCTTAAAAAAGGTATGAAATATGAAATGTTTAAATGTATGCAATTGGGGTTTCAAAATTGCTCGTCGTCGTCGTTTAGCTCTTCCCATTCAGAATCACTATCATCTGCTTCGTCAACCTCCTCATACTCCTCCTCTCCCTCACCAGTTTCTACCTCCTCATTTTCTTCGTCTACTAAACCAGGATCATTCTCTAACTGAATTACTCTTCTTTTCTTCCCCTTCTTATCGGCAGCACTAGCTTGACCCTTTAAAACCTCGCAAGTTCGGATATCATGACCTTTGGTATTACAAACACTGCATGTCCGACTTCTCTTGCCTTTTAGACTAATAATCTTCTCTTTTTTTATTTAATCCGCTTATGTTAACCGCGTCCTTTGTTTATAATACCGGTTGGCACACGGACTGTAGGTGGAACATCAGTGTTCGGTTTCTCGTAACCGATTAACCTTGAATATCTATCAAACTTAGGGTCAATGGGCTTAGTTATGCGAAGTTCATCAACCATTTCTTTCATCTCCCTCATCCGATCCCTGACTATAACTAGATGATCGAAATCTTTCATCAGGTTACCAATAAGATACTCTCCAGTCTGCATTATCTCATACGCAACCTCTTTGGCCTTTTTATGCCCATCATTATCATCAACAATTAAATCAAATGTGTTATTTAGATCATTCGGTACCACGTCTTTGGTCCATCTTGTCATAACGTACTTGTTGGGAATTTCTTTCACTTTAAACATCTTGAACACAAAATATATATGTTTGCACAACAATCCATATTGTTCAAACCTGCGACAACTGCATGATGCAATTACATCGTCCCCTTTCTTGAAACAAACCTAAACAAAAAAAATTGAAAATTAAAAATAAAAAACGAACGTTGTTAGGTAATAACGCATGTTAGTTGGTCAGAGATAGTGTTACCTCTAATAAACCATCACCGTGGGCTTTCCAATCCTTCATACTTATCCTCAAAAACGGTTGCTCGATTTTAGTCTCCATAGGAAGGCACTCGGACAGTGTTCCATGTAACTCTGCCTGTTGATCAGCAAAAATTGACCTGGTGTAAATTTTCATAGAATCAGCCTCTAAGGTAGATTCAGAGCAGTTATATGGGGTTATATTTCTTGAAATATGGTTATTCTTCCGATGGTTGAATCTTTGCACGTCCATTGCACCATCAAAATGGTTAAAGAACTCAACAAGGGTAAGTTGAGAATTCGCCACCTGACAGAAAAAATGGTTTTCGCACTCTGATCTGGAGGTGGTCCGCATGAGCCCAGACATAGGCTCATGACGATAGAAAGCTGGAATCCACGAAGATCTCATGCCAAACATGTCGTCAATCCATTTGTTCTCGGTTAGACCGAATTCAATCATTATCAGTTTCCATTCTCTCTCAAATGTTTCTGGCGCAATCGAATCAGTCCATACAATGTCACACATACGTCTCTTGAAGTCTTCATTGTTACACAACTCATGTCCCACCTATTAAAACAAAGCATTGGAACTTTTTGAACAAGGGCAAATAAAAAAAATGAGTGTAGGAAATAATAACGCATGATGAACTTTTTGTACACGGGCAAAAAAAATCAGAAATCTTTATAGTTATTACGCCTGTTGTAATAGTAATAACGCATGTTGTAGTTGAGCCTAACCTTATCGGCAACTTTCTTCATTATGTGCCACATACATAATTTGTGCCTATTCTTATCGAACACTGCTTCGATAGCTTGTTTCATCGCGGGATCCTGATCAGTGACGACCACCTTCGGCTGCTTACCAAATGAGTCCAAAAATGATTGTAACAGCCATTTGTATGATTCAATGCTTTCGGATGCTAGCAACTCGGCTCCAAGCGTCACATTCCAACAGTGATTATCAATACCAGTAAAAGGTACAAAAACCATTTTATACCTTCAAAATGTTGAAATAAAAATGAATAAAAAAACAAGAAAATTATACAAAAAATAAAATAACAGGTATAACATTAAAGTGAGGACTAACTTGTTGGTTTTAAATGTAGCATCAAACGATATGACATCTCCAAACTCAGCATAGTTACGTTTGCACAAACCATCGGCCCAAAACAGGCCAGTTAATCATTTGTTATCATCAACTGAATGAACAAATGAATAATCAACCATAAACTGCTTTTTATCAGTCAACCTATTGATAACCATATCTGCATCATACTGATGTGTGCTAAACAGACTATAAAAATTAACTAAATTAGACTCTCTAAGCTAGACACTAAAAAGCTTTAATTCTAGACTCGACCTAAAACCACACAATCGGCAAGTGTACCGATCAATGTAGTATAACCCTAGGAAGTCCGGATATCGAACCACAGGACTCTATTTATCACGTAGACTAGACTCTGACTAGACACTGACAGACACGACTTAACTTGTTTAATTGTTTGGGGGGGGGGGGGGGTTACGGAAAACTAAGGAAATCTATATTAAAATACTAAATTAAACTAGAACTAGACTAAATACGAATAAAGACCGAGGACTTTCCTTATATGAGAACAAGACCACCTAGACAAGAATCCTGGATTGTTTTTAAGAGATTACCGATTAAGTTAAATGCATTATGGAACCGGGATCTTAAAGTACTAAACCTATTAAGAACCATCGAGGCCCCTCGACCCTTCTCAAGGAGAAACCTGTGGAGCTACCTAGGCTGTTAATCCTACCGGTTATTAGACGCCTTTCCAGTTGTCTAATTATTGTGTAAGTACCCTAATATTGACATATTCTTTTCCAATCCTAGATCTAGGGTAGGTTGAAGTAATTAATTTGACTTGATAGACTAATAAAACCGACTGGTAAACCAAGACATGACCTTTTCCAAGGACTATCTAAAGCAATTCGCCGGGTAAGACCTACCAATAGCCCCTCACTTTCCAGGTATTAGGACTAGTAGAACACTAAGACTTAGCAAATTATTACTAATTACTTCTAGGGGTTATTGCGCAATTCTCCCTAAAGAGTGAAGGTTTTCTAACGTGATATAGACACTCACCGAAACCCTAAACCCTAATATGACTCTATGTTATGATATAGACCGTCACTAAGAATCATACGAAGCAAATAATAACAATAAACCAACTCAAAGCATGCATACACATCAAATCATTAAATCAAACCGCTTACTAAACACAATCAACCCATAACAATCATGCAAATAACGAAAACGGTAAAAACTTTATATTAATCCATTCATCAAGTCTAGGTGGTTTATAAATTTAGCCAAGCATCTCAGTAAATGAAAACAAAACAAAGATGTCTAAACATGAATTCATTGTAACAAAGTTCCAAGAAAAGTAATCGACAAAACAAGGGATTAGAAAACCCGATAGATTCTTCGATTCTTCGCCCTTGACTCGTACCAATGATTCCAACGCCTTGAGATCTCCGATTATGCTCCAAGAATGCTCCAAGATTGCCCAAAGATGTCTCAATTTCGTAATTAGGGTTTCTATCAAGTTTCTTGGGAATTAATTTATCAAAACCCTAGCTGCCAACATGTTTCTCGAATTTGGACCCTTGGCGCGACGCGAGGGGGGGGGCTGGCGTCACGCGGCGCCCCCTTTCCTGATTTTTTTGATTTTTTTATTTTATTTGATTTCCAGCTTCTTCGGCTCGCGTACGAATCCCGTTTTTCTTCCAAACTGCTCGTTTTGACTCGATTTTCATCACTTTAAGCTACGGGACCTGAAGTAAAAGCTTAACGTCAGCAGTATCACAATTCCGACCTAAACTAGACTCAAAACAACCGAAAACTGACTAAAAATATACACTAAAAACATATGTACTTTGCAGTACATCACATACTCTCCTATATAGCTATGTATCCTAGCTCTAAAATTCTTGCAGTCGTCTTTAGTTGCGCCAACATTTTCAAAACCTCCGTATCTTTGTCTCATTATATTGAAGGCTTTCAATGGCCCAAGATTCAATGTACCAAGCTCCCATATCATCTCTTCTTGTGTTTCGGAAAGATGTCTATAAGCCGGTAATAAATGCATATCTTTGGGGCACACGAATGAATGATTATGTGATTGAACAAACTTATCAACCTTATACAACACCCCATCCGTCGAACAAAGCTTAATTTGTGCTTTACACCCGGTTAGAATAGTCGGTCTGTTCCTACGTTTATATGGCTTAGACAACTTCGAATAAGGATCATCAAATTCCTGTGGTTTATGCCCCTCCTTTGAACACACAAAGTATTTAGTCTTGATAATACCACCACTATGATGTTCACCTCCTTTTCGAGCATAGAACCCTGCCTTCTTGGCATATGTCTGGTAAAAAACATATGCTTGCTCTATGAAAGTGAATTCCATTCCTATAACATGAAGCTACCTCAGGAATATACAATCTTTCATCTACACATTTTGAAAATGATAAAAAAAAACATGACCTCTAAACCAAGACACATAGGGAAATAAAAAATGAATTCACGTAACGAAAAAATCACGCAAGTTGCATTAAATAATAACGTAAGTTGCATCAATAATACCGCAGGTAGGAAAAAACCAGCCAGTAATGTATACTTCATAATAATGACGCATGTTTGGTGGAATTACACAGGTCTCCTTTGAATTAATAGCTTATAAACATGCGTGATTTATGACACTTTCATTTAAAAAAAACTAATTATCAAATAATGATGCACGATCAAATACAAAACATCAGACAACAATATTTTGGTTGAATTCTGTAAAATTAAAACGACTAATTGACAACTTACTGGTCTGATCGTCTAATAGAACGTGGTTGTCTGATGTGGGATTCCTAAATTGCTCAGCAGCATCATGAACGGCATTGACCTCAGCATCTTCAAATTCAATATCATCTATGTTTCGAGCGTTACTGCTCTGTGGATCCATTTCAAACAATAAGTGATGGTAACCCTAATCGCACACCTTTAACCGCTAATTTGATACTTTGAAAAATGGAAATTATTTGAAACTGATTAGAATCATAATTACCGGGGTGCAGGAGATAACGAACTCGCATAATTCTCTTGATGTTAGTAAATGTCTGAATTACCCCTGTCTCAAGAATGAAAATGTCTAATTTGCCCTTAATGGGAAATCTTAATCGGTGCCACGCGTTCAGATCTCCTTGTCGCGTACATGAAGTATGATTAGGGCTTTTGTACATTATACTTTCTATATAGAGTTAATTACTGTTTTCGTCCATGTGGCTTGTCAAAAATCACTATTTCAGTCCATTAGTTTAAAAATTATGATTTCAGTCCATGTGGTTTCACTTTCGTCACCATTTTAGTCCACCTCGTAACCATTTCAGTCCCTGTATTTACAGAATAAATGGATTGAAATGGTTATGAAAGTGAAACCACATGGACTGAAATGGTTACGAAAGTGAAACCACAGGGACTGAAATCGCAATTTTTAAACTAATAGACTGAAATAGTGATTTTTGACAAACCACAGGGACGAAAACAGTAATTAATTCTTCTATATATATATATATATATATATATATATAAAATGTATATCGTACATTACGGCTTAACGTACTTCACGTACAACAACGTGCGTGATTTGTTCTATAACATGCGTGATTAATGTTTTCAATATGCGTGATTATTATGTTTCAATATGCGTGATTTTGGATTTTTGAGTTATAACGTGCGTGATTTTAAAATGAACATGCGTAATTACCTGTCGTACGTGATGTACGTTAAGCCGTAATGTACGTTAACCTTCCTCTCTCTCTCTCGCTATATATATATATATATATATAGGGAGAAGATCATGCGAGAACCACCTCTTATTGTGAGAACCGCGAGAACCAATGTGAACACACCAAAAATGCCTAAAAATAGCTAAAAATCACACAAAATTTTTTTTTTTGATTTTTTTAATATTTTTTAGGTTAAAATCGCTACTTTTCGAACAAAAAAAAAAAAATTTTTAATTTTTTTTTTTAATTTTTTTTTTTTTGCTTCGAAAAGTAGCGATTTTAACCTAAAAAATATTAAAAAAATCAAAAAAAAATTTTGGATTTTTTTTTGATTTTTTTAGATTTTTTTAGGTTTTTTGGGGGTTTAGTTTTTAGCATTTTAGCTTGGAGGGGGGTTAGGTTTTTGGGGGGTGGGGGAGGGGGGTTTAGGTTTTTTTTTTTGGGGGGGGGGGGGGGGGGGTTAGGTTTTTGGGGGGTGGGGGGTTAGGTTTTTTTAGGTTTTTTTAGCTATTTTAGGTTGTGTTCACATTGGTTCTCAAGGTTCTCACAATAAGGGTGGTTCTCGCATGAGCCCCTCCCTATATATATATATAGGGCCAGGATCATTTCAGAACCATAAATATTTACAGAACTCGCAGAACTCCTAATAAACAATCTTTTTATTTATATATTTTTATGTTTAGGATAATTTTATCATTTATTATGTGTATTTTTACGATTACATACATGTTAAGAGTAATTTTATCATTTTTTATATGTAATTTTATAATTACACATATGTAAACTAGTTTTTTTTACATATATGTAATTAGTTATGACACATATATATAATTTTGGCAATTAAACATATGTAAACTACTTTTAACGTGTATGTAATCAAAGAAATACGTATAATAGATGATAAGAAGATCCTAAATACAAAAACTTATATATAAAATGATTGTTTATTAGGAGTTCTGAAAGTTCTTTAGTTTTTTAGAGTTCTGAAATGAACTCAACCCTATATATATATATATATATATATATATATATATTCTCAATGTAAAGTTTTTAATAAATATCATCATAGATAGTATTTGATATCATAAAAAAACTCGCCTAAGTTATTTGATGGTACTCCATAACTAAAATTTGGGAGTTTAAACTATTTATGGGTGTGGTGTATTTATTCTAGAAAAGTTTAAGAATTGTTGTTAAAAAAATAAACTTTATTGTTAAAAAATAAACATTGCTTTTAGTATTCGTATCAAATTATTATATGTGAAAATAATTCCTCTAAGACCTATTTAATATATTGTTATTATTAGCGATTCTTTCATACTATTATCAAAAACAATAAAAATTAGGTGAATAGTATCAGGTAGCTCTCTCGCATCCTCTAATTGGTCGTTTCTTTTTATATTTAATTTTTAAACCTTTATCTTCGTTAATATACGTGTTTAGTCCTTCTGTTTTTGAAAATATTATCTTTTTTTTTTACTTTGTTTATATGTGTGTTTAGTCCCTATGCTTTAACTTTGGTTGTGTACATGTTTATTCCCTTTACTTTTATCATCATCATTTTTCATAAAATGCAAAACCGTAACCGAACTGTAATATTCGGTTCGGTTTTTTGTGTGGTTCGGTTTTTTCGGTTTTCTGCTCACCCCTACCTTCAGATCTAAAGCGAAATCTACATAGCAATTATATATCAACCTGTACTTGTTGTCTGAAAGCTTGTTCCCATGGGAGATAAATGTCTCTGATTAGATTGAAGACTATTTCTTACATTGAACTCCACCCCCAACCTTTTCGGAAACGGTTCATCGATGTCAGCTGGGCCACTCTCTCCCCACGATGCTTGAGCGCCAGCTGTCCTCTGAGAAAACATATTACTTCCAACTCCAACAACTTGACTAGGTGTCGCATTCTGTGAAATAACTTGTCCTGCAAGAAACAAATATAAAGAAAATTTATCGCTTCAATAAGGATTTAGTTCAACTGTACTTAAGACTATGCAGTTAACGCGGTAAAAAATCGGATATTGGTCAAGGACCAATATTTGAGATATAGGTTATCGCGGTGAGATATCGGTGGGATATCAGTAATTTTAATTTCATGTAGAATTTATATATATAGCAAATCTAACACTAACAATTCGGTATACTCTCCTACCATTAACAATTTAACCTTTTGCAACTTGCAAAACACTAACAATTGTAGCAAGTAGGAACTTATTAAGACTTGAAACACTAACAATTAACAATTAAGACTTAAAACACTAATAGCAACAATAAGAAGAAAGACTAACGACAGAACAAAGAAGAAAGGTACTGATATCGGGAAAATTGGTGACATATTTGGTCAATATAGCCGATAATATCGGTACCGATATTTGACATGGGGACCGATAACCAATATATCGGTGATATGTCACCGATTTTAACTGCATAGACTTAAGATGAACTACAACAATTGATATCATGCTATCATTCAAAAGAAAACAACTGTCTTACTTACCAATATATCGGTGATATGTCATAACTTGGGTTGTTTGCGATTATAGAATGCGCATAAGAGATCGACCGTGAAGGTTTTTCAAATTCCGATGGTTTATTCAAGTTATGTTGTTGTGAATTAATAATCTGAGCAGAATGTCCACCGATAGTTCCTGAATGCACAGGTTGGTTACCTATAAACGCTCTATATTGATTTAAATCACCAGATCTTATATTCCTACTATCATTTTGTTGTATTTGTATAATATTGTTGGTTAAGTTCATTCCATCCATGTTACTAAATCGATCAGATGAACCAGTACTGTTACTATGAAACCCCATAAAACCAGCATTTGAAGATTGACCCGAAGATTGACCCGTAGCTTGCCGACCATGAACCATCTTTAACTCAGTTGAAACTGCTTCTTTTAGACTACCAAAAAATCCAACCTCATTGTTGGTTGAGTTCATTCGGTTCTCACGACAAAAATGATTAGAGAGCCTGTTATTGTTACTCTGAAAACCCATAAAGCCAGCATCTAAAGTTTGACCCCAAGCCCAAGCCATATTTAAGTCATTCGAAGCTGTTTCTTTTAGCTTGTTGGAACTATCTCTGCTGCCTGCTTGAGATCTAGATACAGATTCTTCAGTACCTCCAAGTCGAAGACTCAAAAACCCATTATCCCCAAAATTTCCTTGAATCCCACTTTGACTTTGACTGAAACCGGCATCGTTTTGAGTGTGAACAGGTTGATTCACAGATTGTTGACCCCAACTCATGTTCCAGTCAGATAATGATGAAACTCGTTGAACATTTGTGTTTACAGTATTGGAACTCATGTTTATTTGAGGATTCTGAAAGCTGTTTGAATTTGTCGAATAACCACTAGGGTTTGCAACAGTTTCAGGTAACTCTTGTGAAAGAGATCGATGAAAATCCTCCAAATCGGTGTATGTGAGGGACAGCAGGGAATCGAAAGCATCTTCATCAATGTTTCCGTCAAGAATAGTAAGGCTGCTGGGTGGTGAGATTCCTCTCGAAGATGCGCTATCGGCGGAGACTGGCGCCTTGCCCTTTTCGTTTGTTTTGTTATTACCCATCATCAGATTACTCTGTCAAAGATTTTTCTATAAGTTACCACAGCATAACTACTACACGTTAACAAAAGTATTCACAACGAATATGTATGTGTGTGTGTGAATGCTATTCATCTCCAAAACCAATCAAACGCCCAATTAAGTCAAATTAACCCCAAAAAGTCAACAAACATGTATGTATGACTAACAGAAATCAATCACCAAACAATCAATATGCACACAATCCGCCATTTTAACATAACACCGTGTTATGATGACAAACCAAAGAGCAGAAACCGTGTGATTTTAGGGGAAAATCCCAAACACTTACCGACACACATGATACTGATGAATGTGATCAAGTCACTGCGATAGTTAGCTTAACAGCTACGAAACCTAACAATTGACTATAGATCATGATCATCGGATGACTCTGTCAAGTGTCAAAGATTCTCTAAAAGTTAACACGGCATAATCACTACACGTTAACAAAAGTACTCACAACAAAGATGTATGTGTAAATTCTATTCATCTGCAAAACTAATCAAACGCCCAATTGGGTCAAAACTAACCCCAAAAACTCAACGAACATGTATCACTAACAGAAATTAAACACCAAACAATCAGTATACACACAATCCACCATTCTAACACAAACAAAAAAACAGAAACCCTATGATTTTTAGGGAGAAATCCCAAACACTAACAGACTCACATGATAGTGATGAATGTGAACAAATTACTGCAATAGTTAGCTTAAGAACTACAAAACCTAACAATCAACTAATTATTATAATCATCGCACAACAAAATCAATTACAATTAACGATATACAAATAACGCTCAGCAACCAACAAAACAAACAATCACAAAACAAAATAGGAAACGATCCGAACATATACGAAGACAAATTTGATCAAATAATCACAAAATTACAGTCAAATAAACAAAAACCCTATCATTTTAGGGGAAAATCCCAAATACTAACCGACTCACAATAATACCGATAAATGTGATCAAATTACTGTAATAGTTAGCTTAAGAACTACGAAACCTAACAATCAACAGTTAATCATAATCATCACACAGCAAAATCAATCGCATTCAAAGATCCTACAATAACGCTCAGCAACAAACAATCGCAAATAAAAAAAATCAACGATCGGAACCAAAATAAAGATAAATGTAATCAGATAATCATAAAATTACAGTGAAATGAACAAAAGCCCTACGATTTTAAGGGAAAAAACCCTCAAACACTAACCGACTCGCAATAATACCGATAAATGTGATCAAATTACTGCGATAGTTAATCATAACAATCGACAGTTAATCATAATCATCACACAACAAAATCAATCGCAATCAAAGATCCTACAAACAACGCTCAGCAACAAACAAAACAAACAATCGCAAATCAAAATACTCAACGATCAGAACCGAAATAAGATAAATATAATCAGATAATCATAAAATTACTGTCAAATGAACAAAAACCCTAAGATTTTAGGGGGGAAACCCTCAAACACTAACCGACTCACAATAATACCGATAAATGTGGTACAATTACTGCAATAGTTAACTTAACAACTAAGAAACCTAACAATCTACTGTAAATAATAATCATTGCACGACAAAATCAACCGCAACAATCAAAGATCCTACAAATAACGATCAGCAACAATCGTAACGCGAAATAGTCAACGATCAGAACAGAAACGAAGACAAATTTGATCAAATAATCATAAAATTACAGTCAAAATGAACAAAAACCCTAAGATTTTAGGGAAAAACCCCCAAACACTAACGGAGTCACATGATAGTGATGAATGTGATCAAATAACTTCCATAATTAGCTTAAAAACTACGAAACCTAACAACCGACTGTAAACAACAATCATCGCACAACAAAATCAACCGCAACAATCAAAGATCCTACAAATAACGATCAGTAACAATCGTAACGCGAAGCAGTCAACGATCGGAACAGAAACGAAGTCAAATTTGATCAAAGAATCATAAAATTACAGTCAAAATGAACAAAACCCTAAGATTTTAGGGGAAAACCCCCAAACACCAACGGAGTCACATGATAGTAATGAATGTGATCAAATAACTTCCATAATTAGCTTAAAAACTACGAAACCTAACAACCGGCTGTAAATAACAATCATCGCACAACAAAATCAACTGCAACAATCAAAGATCCTACAAATAACGATCAGTAACAATCGTAACGCAAAATAGTCAACGATTGGAACAGAAACGAAGACAAATTTGATCAAACAATCATAAAATTACAGTCAAAATGAACAAAAACCCTACGATTTTAGGGTAAAAACCCCCAAACACTAACCGACTCATAATAATACCGATAAATGTAAATAATAATACCTAACAGTCTACTGTAAATAATAATCGTCGCACAACAAAATCAACGGCAACAATCAAAGATCCTACAAATAACGATCAGTAACATTCGTAACGGAAAATAGTCAACGATCGGAACAGAAACTAAGACAAATTTGGTCAAAGAATCATAAAATTACAGTCAAAATGAACAAAAACCCTAAGATTTTAGGGAAAAACCCCCAAACACTAACGGAGTCACATGATAGTGATGAATGTGATCAAATAACTTCCATAAATAGCTTAAAAACTACGAAACCTAACAACCGACTGTAAACAACAATCATCGCACAACAAAATCAACCGAAACAATCAAAGATCCCACAAATAACGATCAGTAACAATCGTAACGCGAACCGATCAACGATCGGAACAGAAACGAAGACAAATTTGATCAAAGAATCATAAAATTACAGTCAAAATGAACAAAACCCCTAAGATTTTAGGGAAAAACCCCCAAACACTAACGGAGTCACATGATAGTGATGAATGTGATCAAATAACTTCCATAATTAGCTTAAAAACTACGAAACCTAAGAACCGACTGTAAACAACAATCATCGCACAACAAAATCAACCGAAACAATCAAAGATCCTACAAATAACGATCAGTAACAATCGTAACGCGAAACAGTCAACGATCGGAACAGAAACGAAGACAAATTTGATCAAAGAATCATAAAATTGCAGTCAAAATGAACAAAAACCCTACGATTTTAGGGTAAAAACCCCCAAACACTAACCGACTCACAATAATACCGATAAATGTAAATAATAATACCTAACAGTCTACTGTAAATAATAATCTTCGCACAACAAAATCAACGGCAACAATCAAAGATCCTACAAATAACGATCAGTAACATTCGTAACGGAAACTAGTCGACGATCGGAACAGAAACTAAGACAAATTCGATCAAATAATCATAAAATTACAGTCAAAATGAACAAAAACCCTAAGATTTTAGGGGAAAACCCCCCAAACACCAACGGAGTCACATGAAAGTGATGAATGTGATCAAATAACTTCCATAGTCAGCTTAAAAACTACGAAACCTAACAACCGACTGTAAACAACAATCATCGCACAACAAAATCAACCGCAACAATCAAAGATCCTACAAATAACGATCAGTAACAATCGTAACGCGAACCGGTCAACGATCGGAACAGAAACTAAGACAAATTTGGTCAAAGAATCATAAAATTACAGTCAAAATGAACAAAAACCCTAAGATTTTAGGGAAAAACCCCCAAACACTAACGGAGTCACATGATAGTGATGAATGTGATCAAATAACTTCAATAATTAGCTTAAAAACTACGAAACCTAACAACCGACTGTAAACAACAATCATCGCACAACAAAATCAACCGCAACAATCAAAGATCCTACAAATAACGATCAGTAACAATCGTAACGCGAACCAGTCAACGATCGGAACAGAAACGAAGAAAAAATTGATCAAATAATCATAAAATTACAGTTAAATTTGCAGAAATTAACAGATAAATAAGCGATTATTATGAGTGAAACTGTTCATACTTGTTCTGAGTGATGGTGTGAGTTGTTGATCGAGAGAGAAATGGTGTGCTTTTTGGCGCTTTTAGGGCTGGATGAGAGTTTTAAAGGGTTCGGTGTGGGGACCACGGGTAGCTGACGTCACCGGACACGTGGATCTATCAGGGGGGTGTGTTTGACGTGGCACAGTTCACTGTTGATGATAGGTGGCAGGGTTTTGAGAAATGAGAGCACAAGTGTTGAGTGTGTAGGTGGATGGCAGAATGGTAATTTGTAGGATGAGGAAGGGTATTTTTGAGCTTTGACCCAATTTTGTTGTATGGTGTTACATGTAAAGCTCGAGCTCAATCCATAACTAACGTGACAAACTCGTTCTCGACTCTTTATTTATACATGTTATCTACCATACATATTTATTTTATATATAAATAAATTATACGTAGTTATATATTACTAAAAGGTTCATTTGAAAATAAAATTTAATTAAGAAGAAAAAGAAAAAATTGTACAATTGTAAAATATTAAATTAGTTTTTCTTTCATCTCATTTATTACTATACTAGGTTAGAATCCCGTTTATACACAGGTTGCATAAATTTAATTTTGTATGATAAATAATAAAAAATATATCTTTAAAAAAAACTCATATATTGCACGTGTTGAATAAAATATAATGTCATATATTAACACAAATAGTCATCAAGATTTATCTTTAAAAAATAAACATTAATGTACTATTTAATCATTATAACATTTTATATTGTTTTTTTATTTTGCATAAATCTAATTTTATATAATAAATAATAAAAAATATATATCTTTAAAAAGCTCGTATATTACACGTGTTAAATAAAATGTAACTTCATATGTTAACATATACAGTCGTCAAGATTTATTTTTTAAAAATGAACTTTGATATACTATTAATTATTATAACATTTTACTTTTTTTATTTATTATTAGGTTAAAAACACATGTATTACATGTGGTTGAATCCCGTTTTTATTATACATTCAAATTATGAGATACAATTATTTTAATTAGTTTTATGCACCTATATTCTTATTTGTTTATTTCATTTATAATGCACTCGCCTTAAATTTGTATTCAAAAGAGTTTACGGTACAAAAAGGTGGAGATCAATCCTCACGTTTTTATATGTTTCGTCATTTTTTTTTTTTTGAATTATATCGCAAAATCAAGAATTTAATTCTCTTTGAATGAAGTATAATTTTTTTGTTTCATATTATTATTATTATTATTATTATTTACTTGATTATAATAAAAATAAACGTTTATATTCTTACCTTTTTTTAATTATTATTATTATTATTTAATATGATTATAATAAAAACAAACGTTTATCCTTATCTAAATATTTATTCTTATCTAATATTTTGTTTAAATTATTATTATTGTTTAATATAAGAGATAAATGTGAAAATAAGATGAGAAAGCACCAGAAAGTGACACGTGTCCAAAAATTATTTTCGTTTATTAGTATAGGAAGAGGAAGATTTAAGTAATTAATTACTCAGAAAGACTATTATTCTCTACACTATTTTTTTTTTTTTGCTTACACACATAAAAAGTTATTCTACACAACATAAAAAGTTATACTACACATATCGAAATTTATCCTACACATATTTAAATTTGTCCTACACAACTCGTAATTTATCCTAAACACTTAGTAATTTGTCCTACACTCTAAATTAATTTTTTTTTTATTTTTTGAAAAAAAATATATATTTTGAAAATAAATTACAAATTTAATTTAGTTTGCTATTAAAGAAAATACTAGAAATTAATGATCTATATAAGTTTACAAATATACTCTTACATTAAAATTAAATACAAATATTAAATGAAGTAAAATGAATCATTCTTATTGGTTGAAACCTTTTTTTTAACGGTTAATTTCTTTAATCCCCTGTCGTCTGTAGGACTTTAATCCAAGACCTTTCCCTTCCCAACCTAGGTGTTTTTAAATGTTTTTTCTTCTTACAAAACATTTCTTCTCATTTGAACCCTCCACTTATATATTATATCTTAGAGATATTATACATTTAAGGATTTATATAACTAAAAGGTAAGCTCATCGTGTGAATTTGATGTTAAGTTTGGCTCAAACTCATTTAACTCCATGCTTGATTTAAGTCTGTTTAAGCTTAAATTAGTTTTTGATTTTGACAAGCCAAGCTCCTTAACTCAGGAAGGACTCAACTTGTTTACACCTATGTTGAAACAAAAATCTAGATAAACAATAGAAATTAAATTAGGAAAAATTACAAGTTTTGTCATTTATGTTAATACAATTTATCAGGCGGTGTCTTTTTTAACGAATTTTGACAAGTTTTGCCATTTACAAGGAATTTTGTTGCACGTTTTGTCCTTTAGGCTTAACCCAATTAGATTTTCTTGTTAAATCTTGTCATCCAATGGTATTTTAGTCTTTTTATCCATTTATTTCAAGAGTCAACCCTAAAATATTTTGTTTTATTCTTTTAAATAATATTAAATAAATGGGTAAAAAGACTGAAATACCCTTGGGTGACAAGATTTAACAAGAAAATCTAACTAGGTTAAGTCTAAATGACAAAACGTGCAACAAAATTTCTTGTAAAGGACAAAACTTGTCAAAATTCGTTAAAAAGGACATCGCCTGATAAGTGGTATTAAGATAAATGACAAAACTTACAACTTTTCCCATTAAATTATAATTTTATTTCTATGTTCGTTTATGTTTTAAATCATATGGAACTAGTAATATTCCCCCGCGCTTTGCGGCGGGAATTTGGTTGGTATCAGTTTGGCTCATTACGATACCGATACTCGTTATTGTAATTGAAAGAGAAAACTTTACATCGATCAGAAACAATTAAAAACGAATATCGATACAGATACTGATATTCAGTTGCATCATTTCGATTCGGTTCGATTCGATTCGTTTGTGTTCTATAAATTGACACCTAACGCTTTCGATACCCATATTTCTTTTATTGTGTTCTCTTTCAATAAACTGACACTGTATCACTATATCACGGTATCTGTATTTATTTTTATGTTTTCTAGTTTCATTTTTTTCATTTTATCCACTCTGTCTACAATGGTACAACTATCGTGACTCTCAACCGATTGATAGCGTTTGAACAACATCGGTGTTGGTACCACTGTTTATTTTTATCATATTTGATCGATGTAAAACATATGTTAATTTCTATACCGAGTGCGTATATCGTACTGGTACCGTAATAAACCGAATCTATATCCGTTCAATAAAAATCAATTAACTAATAAAACAATCAAATTTATAAACAATATTTGTAACACCCGTCTATTTAATTAAAGATTTTCGTTTAAAATACGAAAATCAACATGGAATTTTTATGTAAATACTGTTGAACAATACGGGTGAATTAAAACTTTTACAATTTGAAAATAATACAAATTGATAATTACGGAATTGCCGTTTTAGATGACGACGAAAACAACGTGCGGAAGCTTTTATCTTTTGTGTTCGGTTCTTGTACGCTGCTTGATCTTCATCCGGGAACTCTTGATATTAACCTGTGATCAAAACCAACTTAAAAGTTAGTCTTGATACCTTAAACACTGGCTTAAACAAGTTTCTTGCTTCATACAACAAAATAAAACAAAATTTCCGGAATTGATAGTTCTCGCGGGCCGCGTGAACTTAATCGATATATGACGCGGGCCGCGTCAACCTGTCGCGTGTCGCGACGACAACGGAGTGATTCCTTCGCGTGTCGCGAGAGTACGTGTTTTCCAGCAGGTCTGGATCTGTGACCTGCATTTTCCCAGCAACGCTATACTTTACGGAAACGGCCATAACTTCTTCGTTATTGGTCCGTTTCACCCGATTCTTTTTCCTACGCGTCCGTAATTTAATTCTCCATCTAATGGAGTTAAAATCCAATGTTCGACATAATAAAATTTTAGACTTTTAACTCTTCGGCTTATTACCCTTTTTACCAACTTTTGACCCGTTCGTGATTTCACCTAACAAACTTGTTTGTGACCCTTATTTATTTTTGTAAACCTATAATTATGATTATTTCCTATCGTACAAGGTTCAAATAACGGGTTATTACACATTCTTAACCTGTTTCGCTAATACTTCTATTTTGACCCGTTAAGGGTAGTTATGCACTAAGGTTCCATAACATCCCTTTTATACTTATCTTAAGGATTTAATCTATCAAAACACTTATTTCCAACAACCTTTAAAGGTCGTTTGCCCGGTTTACCCAACAAGGGCATTTTAGTCAACTTTAGCCCCTCATTTACGACGAAGGGCATTTGCTACTTATTTGACCAAAAAATGTATGTTTAACCACAATTGTATTTATACGTACCTGGCTCGAGTCAACCTAGTGACCCGTTTCAACACCTTGCTTTTATTACCGTTATTCTATGGCGATGCAATTATCCAAATTACTATTCGCTCCTGTAACACATGACTTGACCACCACATTAGTTGATTTCGTCAAATGGTGTTATCCCCACCATTTGACCCGTTCGGCCTATATAACCCAACATTTTTTTATATGTAACGAAACATGGTTTTTAATTACCAATCACACATCCGACCCATTTCGGATTTTCTCACTAGATCTCTAAAGTCACTTCTTATATTTTTAACCCATTCGACTTACGCTATGGGTGTCCTTTGAACTTTAATTTACTTTAGTCGATACTTGACTAAATTTCCATTTTTACCCAATTTCCCATTACTAGTTACGCTATAAGGTAACCTTAAGAAAAACACTTTAACTCTTAACCAATTCATGACTAGTTTATCATTTTGCCTTTTTCTCAATAAACCATGGTTTAAAACATTTTTATCGGTTCCAACTCATTTCGTTTCGTGTCGGAACCCATGATTCGAACATAATCCTTTATTGTATTCATCGCTTATAAGAATAAATACAAATACTACAAGTGGGTGTAAGTTTTACTTACCTCGCATCCGAAGTACGCTTTTCACTCTTATTTGCTTTGTTTGACCCGCTTCCTTTCCAAGCCTCCACCTAGCTTGTCAAGCGTCAAACTATCATCATAATTCATAAGACGGTTAGATTAGTCATCCTTAATTATGACTATTCCATCTTACGGGTTTTAAATCAAAATTTACCATTTGATTTCATTTTGGTCGGTTTGACTTCTTAAAAGTCAATTTGTCTATAACATATTCAAACACACATTTGGCACATTGAACCCACCTAGGCACTTTCATCCAAACTCTTTAACCATTCTAGTTTTTTTACGCACCAATTTAACTTAGCTCTCGACTATTGAAGCTAATCATTCGTTTGTTAAGCAATTAACTAAAGTTTTCCATCTACATGTAAAACCCGTTTCATTATAGCATTAGACATTCATCCAATCGTCAATTATAATCAAGTTCTACATATTAATTAGTAGACATCATGATTCCTAACACCCATTCATATGAACCAAAATCACTAGTTTCATCATATTTAATTAAAACCCCTTTCATGAAAGTATGATCATGTACCCAATTTCATGGTTTAATCAAACACCTTTCATTCATTATCATACATGATGATTCTAAACATAGTCTTATCATCAATTTCATCATAACACTAAAACCCACTTAGCTAGGTGTGGTGAGTTAACCAAACACCTAAATCATAGCAATTTATTCTAAATCTTCACTTAGGGTTTGTTCCTAAGCAATCCTACATCCCAAATTCAGCCATAACTTCTATGATTCATACATAGATCGTATCATGCAAGATGAATTGATTTTCACAACTTCAAGAATGTTAGAAATTCGACATACCTTACGATCCCCTTGACTTGGTGATCGTTTATTCATGTTTGGTTGTGAATTTGAGCTTCATTTTGACCTTCAATTTGATGATTATGTTAGATGTTAGGGTTTGGCTCCTTGGGAGCTCTCCTGAGATCGATCCAGAACACACATTTGTGTGTGTGTTTGTGTTTTGTTTAATTAAATAACTTTTCTAGTTATCCCGCTTTAACCCCTCGTGTTTGGTTCGTTATTAAGTAGGCCACAACCTACTTATTTTTAACAATATTCCCACTTATTAACTAGGTTTAATATTCCTAGTTAACTTAGCGGGTTCGGGAATATTTATGACTAAGTTTATTTTAGGTCCCGTTAACCCGGGCCTTTTATCCTTTTTATTTCTCTTGAAAGCTCTTATTCACTTTAAATAAATATTAGGATTATTTAATTTATTCCTAATATTTGCCGGGTTATTTTTACTAATAACGGTACGTTACCCGTCTTTTAGTATTAACAGAGTTTAATTACCAAGCCCATTTTCGGGGTGTTACAAGTCTACCCCCCTTAAAGAGGTTTCGTCCTCGAAACCTTTTATGATATAATTCATTAAGTTTAAACTCAATGTATTTGAGCCGAGAAATCCCTTAAACATTACTTATACTTTTAACCAATTGTTAGTATTACCATAAAAGTATGGTAACATCTTTTTGGCTATTAATTGTCTACGTATCTCATACGACATAGTGCAACTCGAAGACGTGCATAAAACTGCATTTAGGACTCGTTATGGTCATTACGAGTTCCTAGTGATGCCTTTTGGGCTCACTAATGCACCGGCTGCATTCATGGATCTCATGAATCGCGTTTGCAAGCCGTACTTAGATAAATTCGTCATCGTTTTCATCGACGACATTCTTATCTATTCGAAGAACCAAGCTGACCATGAGAAACACCTTCGCTGTATTCTCAAACTTCTACATCAGGAGAAGCTCTATGCCAAATTCTCCAAGTGTGAATTTTGGCTACGAGAAGTCTAATTCCTTGGACACGTGGTTAGTGAGCGTGGTATCCAAGTGGATCCCGCTAAGGTTGAAGCAGTTATGAACTGGCAAGAGCCAAAGACGCCTACAGAGATTCGTAGCTTCCTGGGATTGGCAGGATATTACAGGCGTTTCATTGAAAATTTTTCAAGGATTGCTGCACCCCTAATTTCTTTGACCAAGAAGAAAGTAAAATTCATTTGGGGTCCTAAGCAGCAAGAATCCTTTGATATTCTGAAGCAAAAGTTGAGCAACGCCCCAGTTCTGACATTGCCAGATGGAATAGAAGAGTTCGTGGTTTACTGCGATGCATCGCACACTGGCATGGGGTGTGTGCTTATGCAGAAAGGCAAGGTTATTGCCTATGCTTCAAGACAGTTAAAGGTGCACGAAAAGAATTACACCACCCACGACTTGGAGTTGGGTGCCGTTGTATTCGCGCTAAAATTGTGGAGGCATTATCTTTTATGGAATCAAGTGTGTGATCTATTCTGATCACAAGAGCCTCCAGCATCTGTTTAATCAGAAGGAATTAAACATGAGGCAACGCCGTTGGATGGAAACTTTAAATGATTATGATTGTGAAATAAGATACCATCCCGGCAAGGCGAATGTAGTCGCCGATGCCTTGAGTCGAAAGGAGAGGGTGAAACCCATCCGAATCAATGCCAAGCGCATGGAGATAAAGAATAATTTGATTGAAAGGTTGTTAGCTGCACAGAAGGAAGCTGTGTTGGAAGCTAACTATCCTAACGAAAAGCTAGGGGTAACTGAAGAGCAGTTAACTCTTAGCAAGGACGGAATTCTAAGATTAAATGGACGAATATGGGTTCCAATTTTTGGAGGACTTCGTGATGTCATCCTCCAGGAAGCCCATAATTCCAAATACTCCGTTCATCCTGGAGCTGATAAGATGTACCAGGATCTAAAGGCAAATTATTGGTGGATAGGCTTGAAAAAGTCTGTGGCCACCTATGACATGTGCGCAAGTCAAAGCCGAGCATCAAAAGCCGTCAGGCTTGCTACAACAGCCTGAACTTCCTACGTGGAAGTGGGAAATGGTAACTATGGATTTTATCACCAAGTTACCCAAAACAAGGAAAGGAAATGATACAATATGGGTTATAGTTGATAGACTGACTAAGTCAGTACATTTCTTACCCATCAAGGAGACTTATAGCTCCGACATGTTAGCCCAGTTATACGTGGATAAGATTGTAGCCTTACATGGCATACCTGTGTCTATTATCTCTGATAGGGATACTAGATACACGTCGCATTTTTGGAAGAGTTTCCAACAATCTTTGGGCACACGTTTGAATTTTAGTACGGCTTATCATCCTCAGACTGACGGTCAGAGTGAGCGTACTATTCAAACGTTAGAAGACATGCTACGTGCATGTGCGATCGATTTAGGTGGTAGTTGGGATAAGAACTTACCGCTAATCGAATTCTCATACAACAATAGCTACCATACCAGCATTAAGGCTGCGCCCTTCGAGGCATTATACGGTAGAAAGTGTAGATCGCCCGTTTGTTGGGCAGAAGTTGGAGATGTCCAATTATCAGGACCGGAGATAGTGTTCGAGACAACGGACAAGATTGTCCAGATTCGTGACCGTCTCAAAGCTGCCCGAGATAGGCAGAAGAGCTACGCAGATCCGAAGCGTAAAGCTTTTCACTTCGAAGTAGGTGACAAAGTATTGCTAAAAGTATCACCCTGGAAGGGGGTGATGCGATTTGGTAAGAAAGGCAAGCTAAGCCCGAGATACATAGGACCTTTCGAGGTTATCGAACGTGTCGGGTCAGTTGCCTATAAGTTAAACTTACCGGAAGAGCTCAGTGGAATTCACAATGTGTTCCACATCTGCAATCTGAAAAAGTGCTTCGCTGATGAATCACTGGTCATACCGCATACAGATGTGCATATAGATGAGAGCTTAAAATTTGTGGAAAAACCTTTGTCGATTGAAGATCGACAGGTAAAGAAGCTTCGAAGGAAGCATGTACCTATTGTAAAGGTCAAATGGGATGCCCGTAGAGGTCCCGAATACACGTGGGAAGTTGAATCCACCATGAAAGAAAAGTACCCTCATTTGTTTCAGTAAATCTCGGGTCGAGATTTATTTTAAGGGGGTGAGGATGTAACACCTCGAAAAATTCGTGTTCAATGAAATAACGACACGTGTCATGAAAGACAAAACGCGTTGTAAACTCGGATGTAATAAAGATGTTTTGGCAGGATTTAAAAGTGGCGTCATGTTAATTTTTATCTCTGAACGACCTCAATTATAAATCCCAAGACCCAAGTATATAATATTAAACATCTAAATCCAGAAATTCTTGACAATAATTGAAATGGTGGACTCCTACGAAGAAAATGCACGGTAAACCTTCTTGTTCGGCACTTTCAAAGTGAATCCAAGCAAACAATTCAAAATGGTAGGGTATGTAACTGTTCAAGGCCATTTTGGGAGGTCCCTAAATGATAATTGAGGCCCCAAAGTCGGATAATGAGGTTGCCCTTTCGAATGCATGAAAGAACAAAGATTTTGGCTGCTGATGAACGCTTGCGCACCGCAACAAGAGGAGCCTTACGGTGCGCAAGCAACTGCCCAGCGACAGAAAAGTTGCTGTTTTACTGTTACGCGCATGAAACTGATTTTTAACGGTTTTCCTCATCCCTCTTGACCTCTAAACAACCCCTAAACACTAGGAACACATGTGGGAATGTTGTGGGCAGTAGTAGACTAAGATGTCAACACATTGTGGTGTCTTGGTTTACTATATAAAGCCTCTTTGTGCAAACACATTGATCATTCATTCCTCAAGCATCTCTGATCAATTGTGGAGCACAAGAGCACTCTCCAGGCCTTCCTAATCAACCATTAAACACTTGTAAGTCTGCTTGACCTTTCTAAATTAAGTTTAGCTTAGTTATTTAGCTAAAAGTCAAACCATCGTAATTACGGTTTGACTTCGAGATTAATTAATAATGGCTCAGTAAAATATCGAATTAAAAGTACCTTTAAGTAGGTAATTATGTGGGAAATAAAACCTCAAAAGGGTTCCCCCTGATTCCCACTCTAACTAGGTCTAATGTCGGGTCAAACGTGTAATTAAAAAGTCAACAGAAAGTTTAAATTGCAATTTATGCATGATTAGCAATGTAGAACACATACAACCTGTTTGATCATTAATATAACTTGGTAATTAGTGTAAGAACATGTCTAAACATGTTCAACCCGACAATTTCCTGTTTAGACCCGGTTCGGAACCGAAAGTCGCATAGTTTGACTTATACTTTGACTTTCAGTTCTGACCCGTTATGGTATGTTTTAGAAATGCATAGGAGCTTAATTTAGACCAGGTAACATGCCAGTATAACCCTCTGTGATTATACACCATGGTTCATTAGTTAACCAATTAATTCGCATGATTCCGTTAATTGCTCATATGTTGACCATTATGCCCTTATTACCTTAAAACGTGATTTTTGGAAATGTAAAAGAGTAGAAACTTTAATTACTGATATATAAACTTGTATGCAAAGTTTGACATCAGTTTGAGGTGTAGATTGAGAGTTATGCTCATTAGCGCAAAATTAAAGCTTTATGTTAATAAAACGGCGTAATTAGCATATAGCCTAGTTAAGCCTACTTTTTGATACCAAACTTAGTACCCACTGATGTAATATATTATTTTGGGATTTTTAAATATTTTTAATTAATTTTAGGCTGAGCATAACTCATAGTCGTAGGCTTAATCCGATAATTGTCGGTTTTGCCCTTACGGGCTATAAAATGAGTTTTACATATCTAAACGACCCCAAACCTTTTGCTACTGATCACATATGATAAATAAATTATTTTAAGCCTTCTGGAAATATAAAAATATCAGATTTATGTATCGAACCCGGAAACGGCTTCTAATCGCCTTTTTAAGCGTTTTTAACGCATAGTATGTACTAGAATTATTTTAAACATACCAAGGGTGATACCTACTGATATTTGAGGCAAATTATAATATTTTAACAGTAAGCAAAAGTTGATAAACTCAGACTTCAGTTTTGAGCTTTTCGGCTTATGTGAAATTACCAAAATACCCCTACGGGGCATAGTTTGGTTATAATTGGTAAATTTCACATATATACTTTAACCACTGATATAACTTAGAAAATTGAGTATATTTTCTGATTACATCAGGCCTGTAACTCAGGTTGACACTTAAACTCTTTTACAACCTTTAAAATGACCAAACTACCCCTACGGGGCATAGTTTGCGATTAAATTCATTTCGGGCATAATAAAAGACATCTTACTGATGTCACAACATATATGAAGCATATTAACTTAGGGAACCTGTAAATAGCTCTCATTACTACCCGTTACGCTTATTACGCGTTCGGTTCGGTTTATGTAACTAGTTTACATAAACTAGCCTAAACGGGTCAAACCTTATCGGTTTTATCTCAAAATCCAGAATGTGTATGAAATACCCATATTAAACAAGTCTCTGAACTTGTCGGGTCTAAATCACATTCTATCCGGTCTTCGCTTAATCGTGCGTACGAACCGTGTCTCTGAAACTAGCCGGTCTAAGCTTAAGATTAATTAAAGACCCGTTAAAATTCTAATAGGTTAATATAAACCTTCGTTCCAGATTAGGAGTACCAGTAAAAGCTACATGCATTTTGCTTATTGTGATTTATACATTGCTCAGGTAAATACTTTTAACTTATTTTCCCTATACGGGCTTGGGTTACGGTATATAGCATACCGCTTGATCGGGCATCAAATCTTCCATCTTCAGGTGGTTAATTGAATAATTTGATCGGCTCGTTTAAACAGTCTTGTTACTTAAAGCCTTTGGGGGGTTAATGACCATGTCCCGGATATCCTTGGCATCATTTTACGAAATGGCCACGACTTAAGCGCGGGGTGTAGGCGTACACCCGTCAGTGCACAAAAGTATATTGTGGTGTGTCTATTGATCTTTAACCCGGACTTGATCCGGGCTACTGAACGCACAAGGAACATGTAATTCGTTCACAAGATTATATATTTAAATAATTCTCCCAAGTTAAAAAGATTAATCTTGCCTCTGTGCATTTTAATCAAATTATAAAACATTTATGCCATGTGCATCCAAACCAATTTTTAATGATTTTCCAAAATGAGTCAGTTGATTGTATTTACCAGTGTAAACTGACGTATTTTCCCAAAAAGATTAAATGCAGGTACTAAGCATAATTGGCTGGGATTTCTCCTTAGCATCATTAGAAGTCTCGTAAGCTTAAGATGCCTGAAGTCTGTTGAACTATTGTTTCATTTTGTTTTCGATCCATCTGTGGATAAACTTCCGAATATTGTGACATGTGATATTACAATATTAAATTCGGTTGTATTATATCTTTTAAATTGCTTCCGCTGTGCATATTAAATATTGTGTTGTTTGACTATTATGTTGCCAACCACGTCACGATAATCCCCCACCGGGCCCACCGGTGACACGTGGAAATCGGGGTGTGACACTTGGTAATCAATATTAAAACATGTTTTATCAGTCCTAACCCGACAATTAATAGTCTAAGGTCAGTTTATAACCGAAAGTCGCAAAAGCTTGACTTTTGCTTTGACTTTCAGTTCTAACCCGTTTAAGCTTAATTCTCCCATGTTTTAAGCTTCCATTAGGACCACATTACTTAGTAGTATAACCCCCTGGAGTTATATTGCATGGTGACTAGTGGTTTGAATTATATGCACTTAAACGTAATTATGCTTAATAATGCCATAAACGCCCTTTTGACATACAACTGAGATTTTTTGCAATGTGAATGAATTAACACCTTTGCTATTGATATTTAGACATGTCCTAAAAATTTAACATCAATTTGAGGTCTAGAATTGAAGTTATGCTCAATAGCGTAATTAAGGAACTTTATGTTATTTAAATGGCGTAATTAGTATGAAGCCTATCTAAACCCGATTTTTGACACCAAGCTTCATACCTACTGATGTAAAATAATATTTTGGGATTTTTAAAGATTTTTAATTATTTTTAGGCTGAGCATAACATAGGATTATAGCTTGATTTCGGTAATTGTCGGTTTTACCCTTTTCATGCATAAAATGAGTTTTACATAACTTTTTAGTGTCAAACCTTTTGCTACTGATTCCTTATGATAAATAAAGTATTTTGAACTTTATAAACTGATCAAAAACTCAGATTTCCTATTTTAACCCAAAAACCCCTTTAAACCGACTTTTAAGCGTTTTTAGCACCTAGTATGGGTCAAAACTATTTTTAACATATAAAACTTATTACTCACTGATGTTTTAAGATAAATTATATAATTAAACAGTAAACCAAAGTTTTTAAACTCAGAAGTCTATTTTGACCTTTAAAGCCTATGTAAAATTACCAAAATGCCCCTACGGGACATAATTTGGCTATATAAGATAATTTTCACATATATAAAGTATCCTACTGTTATAACTTATAAAAAATTCATATCTTTACTAATTTAATCAGACCTGAAACTCAGATGTACAATTAAACTCTTTTATGGACATTAAAATTACCAAAATGCCCTTATGGGACTTATTTTGGTTTAAATTACTTTTTGGGCATATATGTTAACATCTTACTGATGTATTAACATATTTTGAGTATAATAATGATTAAGACCTGTATATATAATTTAATTGGTTACCCGTTACGCATTTACGCGTTCGGATCGGCTTATGTGACTAGTTTACATAATATAGTCGAAACGGGTCAAACCTTATCATTAAATCCTCAAGTTCCAGAATGTGTTTAGTTTACCCATATTATACAAGTATCCAAGCTTGTCGGGTCTAAACCACATTCTATTCCGGTCTCCGCTTAATCGAGCGTTTAGAACCGTAAGGTTTCTTCCTAGCTAGCCGGTCTAAGTCCTTGACTTAATTAAAGACCCGTTAGCATCCTAATAGGTTAATAAACCTTTTATACAGATTAAGTAGCTTCCGGTAGAAGGTGTCTTCAAAAAGCCTTAAGATTTTTACTGCTAGCATCAGGTAAATACTTTTAACTTATTTTCCCTATACGGGCTTGGGATATGGTATTATAATAATACCACTTGGTCGGGTATGAAATCATTTAATCGGATTGTGAATAATAAATTGCATAACCCGTTTTAATCTGTCTTGTTTGATAACATAAGCATTGGGGGTTAACGACCGTGTCCTGGATATCCTCGGCTCATTTTATTTGAAAATGGCCACGACCTATGCACGGGGTGTAGGCATACACCTGACAGATGCAAATGCTAAATATAAACCCACATGTTGGGGATAACTCCTTTGTGGGTTCTATAAGTGGTGAGTCGGTTAATCACGACCGGCTTCCAACCGGCCCCAATTGTAAGACAAACATATAAAGCTGTATACAAGATTATATTTAAATAATTGTCCCAAGTTATAAAAGATTTACGCCATGTGCACCTAAATCAATTTTCTTAAATATTTTCAAAAGAGTCAGTTAATTGTATTTACCAGTGTAAACTGGCGTATTTTCTTAAAGACTGATTTGACAGGTACCTCTCGAAATAGGCTGGAGCTATAGGGTGTCTATAGAGGATCTTGCAAATCCATAAGATGCCTGCAGTCTGTCATTTTGTTTCTTTGTATTTATTTATGATCCGCCTGTGGATCTTATTACATTCCAGTCTGTACATTCATAAACTCGAACACTCAGACAATATGGTTTGTAATAGTTTATTCACCAAGCCTTCCGCTGTGCTATTATATTGTGTGTATTGACTATGATGATATCAACTATGTCACGATACTCCCCGCCGGGCCCACCGGTAATATGTGGAAATATCGGGGTGTGACACAATGGTAAGCAGATTCATAGCTACATTAAAGGGGTTGTGGGAAACGGAACGAGTATTCGGTTTTGGATCGAATGGTGGTGTGGAGACACGCTTTGATGGTAAAATGGCCTCTTTTGTTCGCTTTAGAAAAAACAAAAACTGTTGGGTTTCAGAGCGGATACCTGCCGGCAGGGAGGATAGCTCGGTGTCGTGGGATTGGCTCAAACCTCCTGAGTCTGCGGCTGAGTTGGACGGGCTGGAAGGTTGTTCTTCAGATGTGTCGACGACCTTGTGTACAGCGGTTAAGGATAAGTGGCGATGGAGTCCAGATGCTTCAGGTATTTTTTTCTACGGGATCTTTTAAAGAGCTGGGCTCGGTGGTTCATAACTCGGACTCGGGTTGGTCGGTGGTGGGCTGCAAATGGATACCGGCTAAGGTTAATATTTTTATTTGGAGGGCGGCGACTGATCGTATTCCGACTAAACAGGCTCTGGAAAGGAGAAACATTTTGGTGGGCTCGACAAATTGTTCTTTTTGCGGGGAGATGATTGAGTCCGTCGACCATTTATTCACAGGTTGTTCTACAACGATGCGGGTGTGGAATGGCATAAGCGTGTGGGTCAAAATTCCCACGATATATGCGTTTTCGTTCTCGGACCTGCTGGAGTATCACAATGGAGTTGGCGGTAATCTGAAGTCCAAGGATTTGGTTCGAGGAATAGTTGAGGTAACCTGTTGGTGTCTTTGGAAAGCAAGGCAACTGAAAATATTTTCTAACGGGAGAGGGGATTATAGTGAGATAGTGGGAGAAGTAAAGTCTATTAGCTTCTTTTGGTTTAAAAATAGGTCCAAATTTTGTAATCTGGTTTGGAGAGAATGGTGTAAGTACCCGTTGTATATGTTGTAATCGGTTTTTTGGTGCGGTCCTGCGCTTTTTTTTTTTTGTCAGGCCGGCCGGTTTTAATGAAGTTTACCTTTAAAAAAAATTTACAACATAATAAAGTATTGTTTAAATAAATGGAATAACAAACCAAAAGTTGCATGATCTCTTTGGTGCCCTTTTGAGACATTTTGGAAACATCGATGGTCTAGTCTGTATTATCTTTATGTGATAACAAGTTTTATTGGTTATATTCTATTTTATAACGCACTACCAAAAGTTAATTATTTTTATGTCGCTTTTTCACATATCAATCAAGATATTTATTTAACAAGTTTCTTTTAAAAAAAATTGAGTGCTTTTAAAGCTTAAACTTATAGTTAAAAGGAGTGTGCTTATAATGTATGTAATTTTTTTTAAAGTAGATCAACCATACCCTAATGTTTCTTTTTTATTATTATAACTAGGGTTGTAGTAAGCTCATTCTTCACAGCTGGCAAAGTTTATTTGTTGTGTTAAAATGTGCGAAAGTAAGCATACTTAGTGTTACGATAGGTTGCGTGTTACGACGGAGACGCGATGATTCGATCGATATTAGTTCGTTATGGTGTTGGCACATGCATTTATCGTTTATAAAACTCCATTAAATTTAGTTATTCGGGTTTAATATATCTGTGTATAAATCTTAACTAATACAGTCTCTCAAATTATATAATATAATCTATATAAATGAGTAAACTGTAGTTTTACACCCTGTGGTTTGGGGACGCTGACACCTTTACCCTCTATTTTCAATTTTTTCTTGTATTGCACTGCGCGTATGTCAAATTGGTTCAATGTTGGACCCTGGCCCTTACACCGTTTAAATCTACCGTTATTGATTAACGATCAAGGGTATAATGGTACTTTCACATGACTTTACTTCGTGAGCTCAATAACCAACCCCCCTATCTACCCCGATTCCTTATTACACCCTAGACTTCACACACACACACTTCCTCTTTCTCTGCAGTTGGCATGGAGGATAATAATGTGATGTTGTTGTTATCAGGGTTGGGGATATACAAGGTTTGTCTGTTTTAATAGGAACATGTCAGTTTTAAACAATAGATCAATGTGTTAATCAAGATCAATGTTGTTATGCAAGTGATTGTAAACCTTGTTTTGTAGTTTTATTTAGGGTTACTTTGACCTTCCCAATCCTGGACATGTCACTGCTAGACCTGCAACTTGGAGCAGGATGACATTTGCATCAAGACTAGCACGATATCCCTATATGTTTAGTAACTTATTAATTAACTTTGATGATCTTGATATTAAGTAACTTATTTTTACCAAGGTCATATAATTAATGTCTAATTCAAACACTTAAATTGTGTTGAATGTTTCATTGGCCAATGTATGTGCATTTGTACCGGTAATTAGGCATGAATTACACGTTTGACTTTATCTGGTCAATGTTAAAGGTTTATTCGACTTTTCAGGGTCAAACATTTAAGGCTAGAATGTTTAATAGGTTCGCAGGGATTAAAACGTATGTGCGTTATAAAGTATATGGTGTAACATTGAACTAAAAGATATGTGATGTCATTTAACAATAGGGTCCAACATTGAACCAATTTGACATGCGCGGGGTGTAATACAACAAAAATTTGAAAATAGAGGGTAAAGGTGTCAGCGCCCCCAAACCCCAAGGTGTAAAACTACAATTTACAAATATTTTATTAATATTGAACTTTTACTCTTTTTATGCATGGTGTGTACAAACATATAAGCATGCTTTAACTTTTGTACGTTTTTTTTACAAATTTTAAATATATGTTACTAACTATTTAATTAATATGTCACTTGTTCAGCACGTGTAATACACGGTTTTCTAACATAGTTATCTTATATAAACATATACAAGATTAAATTGGAAGAATCTTAGAGCAAACAAGACGGAAAAAGAAGTACATCCAAACCCTTGGTTAACCGTTATGTGAAAATCTACACACACTTTGAGTTCATCATACTTCATAAAAAAATGAAATAGTTGAACTACATAGGTCCACTTAACAAACTTTGAAATCACTACAAAAAGATGAGGAGATCGAACTAAGAATTGTTTTCTCCATACGAAGAATAAATAACGATTTTGAAGTCGTGTCCTTCGTTTGAATACGATGAAGACGATGATAGTGATTTAAACTGAAAATTCGTTAGAAGCCGATTGCTTTGGTGTAAATCTGTTCAAATGATGTTATCTAACATGATTTAAGAGAAAATAAGAAAGAATCAAGAGATTCAATTGAAAAGATATAACTACCTAAATTATATGGTGGAATTTTACTCAAATAACATGTATACAATAAATATCAAGAAAATGTATGGAACTAATATCACATGTAAAACTTCATAGACGAGTAAATATAGATACGTATTGTCATGTCACATGTGAATTTATTGTCAAAAAGACATAGAGTTATAATACATTAGGAAAACACATGTGAATTTATTGTCATAGAGACATAGAGTTATTATACATTTGGAAAACTAAATATATTCATTATTTTATTTTTAAACATCTTGATACCACTAGGCTGACTTTAAACAGATATTTTAGTCCTACCAAATTGTAGGTGACACTTTACTTGATAGTTCTTTTAAGACTTGGTTACTTGTTTCACCATGTCTTGTGACCTTGAGACGGTGCATCTTCCGGTGACGGTGGTGATTTTGGGTTATCACGACCGTAGGTCGTATGGCCTTGAGGTGGAGCATCTTTGGGTGATGGTGGTGAATTTGGGTTATCCCGACCGTAAGTCGTATGGCCTTGAGGTGGAGCATCTTTGGGTGATGGTGGTGAATTTGGGTTATCCCGACCGTAAGTCGTCTGGCCTTGAGGTGGAGCACTTTTGGGTGATGGTGGTGAATTTGGGTCCTCACGACCATAAGTCGTCTGGCCATCAGACGACGACTTACGGTCAGGTGACCGAAGTTCTTTGGTCACCATCTGAATCACCTCCACCGTTTGAAACGGTGGTGGTGGTGGTCTTCCATACATAGATGCATCTGCAAAGTGCAAACAAAGCAATTATTGTAATGTAAAATAATATTTATTGTAGAAAAGTAGGTTAATTATTATTATTATTTATTACCAAGTAAATGACGAGCATGATAAGGTTGAAGAAGAGTAGAGAGAGTTAAGAGGAAGAAAGCAAACTTGATGGTGGCCATTGTAAGCTCATGCAAAGAAGAAGTGGATCCATAACTATATATAAACAAGGATCATCCACTACGTATAGTTCGAGTCAAATTGTTGACTATTGCAATAGTGCTACTTTCTAAGTGTCACGTGTTTGACTATTGCAACAAATTTTCACTATGGAATGTACCTTGTTCGATTTTTATATTAGTAACTAATAGTGTTGATAACATGGGTTGCTATATTACAATAATATATGTGTGTGTTTACTTTAAGCACATAGCCGACAATATTGAACGTGTATATATGTGGGTTTAGGGGCTGTTTGACAACTTCTAAATAGTTAAGTTAGGGTTGGTACTTCTGACATGGACACGATAACACGACACGAACCTACACGAAGTTAACAGGTTTCGTGTTTAACCTTAACAGGTTTCGTGTTTAACCTTAACAGGTTTCGTGTCTATAACTGGTCGACATGATAAGACCTGTTTAATTTCGTGTCGTGTTCGTGTTTACGTATTTCATGTTCGTGTCTTATCGTGTTCGTGTTTTAACAGGTCGTGTCTGTGTCTTAACATGTCATGTCAGACACGATATGACATGTTAAAACATGTGAAGACTTAAGACCATTATACAATACCTGTTAAGACCTGTTAATGGCTAAATACCAAACATATAGTAACAGATCGTGTTCATGTCTTAACATGTCTTGTTCTTGTCTTAACAAGTTATATGATACGTTGGTAAATTTTTCGTGTCTTAACAGGTCGTTTCGTGTAACTTGTTTATTATCAGGTTTGTGTTCGTGTTTGGATAAGCTGACATGATAAGATTTCGTGTCATGTTCGTGTTTACCTTTTCCGGGTTCGTGTCTTATCGTGTTCGGATCTTAACAGGTCTGGTTGACACGATATGTCAGCCCTAAGTTAAGTGCTGAACTAGTAAGAGGTCTGAACTATTAAGAGTTGGTATAATGTTTAACAATTCCGAGACAAATGTCTGACCAATTCAAATTAGAGGTCTTAACAATTCAGAGGCAAATGTCTGAATCATTCAGACATCTGCTCGCGAAACAAACAGTCTGAACCATTAAGTGTTGAACCAATAAGAGGTCTGAACCATTAAGAGCCTTATCAAGAGGTAAACAAACAGTCCCTTAATGTACGATGTTATTTACGTTTATTTATGTATGCAAGTTTATGACACATGTAAACAATAAACCGCATAATACGTAATGTTTAACTATGTACCTTATTAAAGCATAAACAACACTTATTTCACACTAAGAACACACATCCACAACATACAAACGATACACACGGGTGTTTTTTGTTAATCTTTTATTTTTGAACGGTAAATTTGGATCACTGACAGACCATGAAGTATTATTGTGTCACTAGGCAATAATGCATATACACCAATTCAGAAGGAAACCCAATAAATCTGGAGAAAACCCCATGAAAGAAACCCAATAAATCTCAGACCTAATCTATGGCAAGTTCCGAACAGGTCGTCAAATGTCCTAGCTGCCTAAATTGCCATCAATTTGCCTTCGGAGGTCTCTCCATCTCTTCCCCACAAACATCTCTCCTTCACACTAGCGGCTGCTTTATTTTCTCTTCACATTAACAGTATCTCCTCCCTATATTCTTCAAATACGTAGCTAAAGACACCCAAAAAATAACGGAGTTAGCAAATAATGTTAGAGTATTGAAAAACGTTTTTCATGATCTTTCAATCCTCATTTAAACAATCATATCATATCACAATGATGGAGCATCATTCATAAAAGTGGGCACACCTTACTAAGAGAAATAGTCATCAAAGCACTACAGATTATTAAATAACATAAATTATCATTCTTTATCCAAATTTATATACTATTGATTTGCATTAGCTTTTAGCATTAACTAGGTTTATCACCCTAGCCGCGTTGCGGCGAACTTTTTTTGTTATTTAGTCTGTGTTTACATGTGTTTTAAAATCAATACGAGCGTGTTGCACATGGAACCATTAACAAGAATAAAAAGAAAATGTAAAAAACTGTAAAAAATAATAGAAAGAAAATCAACCAAAAAAAAGTTGTATGTTAATGATGTTCGTATGAAACCCGTGGTCAGAGATGAGCAAATAATATTGGGTACCGTTACCGAATTTCCCGAACAGAAGGATCCTAAGTACCAACTCGGTACCGACTTTTGGCGTTTCTAGTCCGGTTTGCTACCGATTTTTACCTTCATAAATCAACCCAAAAAAAGTTGTATGTTAATGATGTTCGTATGAAACCCGTGGTCAGAGATGAACAAATAATATTGGGTACCGTTACCGAATTTCCCGAACAGAAGGATCCTAAGTACCAACTCGGTACCGACTTTTGGCGTTTCTAGTCCGGTTTGCTACCGATTTTTACCTTCATATACCGGTACCGTAACCGGTATTTTCGGTATCAATTGCCACGGAGCTCTGATCAGGGATGAGCAAATGGTACCGTGTAGCAGTACCGAATTTCCCGAACTAAAAGATTTTCAAACTCAATCCGGTACCGCCTTTTGGCGTTTTTTGTATCAGGCAGGTACCGATTTTTACCTTTATGTACCGATAATGAACCGGACCGTATCGGTATTTTCGATACCAGTATTGATTGACACCAAGCTTATCCATCTTAAAAATTATAGAAAATAATAGGAATTATTAATATGTTAATATATGATTATAATATATTATAATTACTCTTCATTTCATTTCATTTGTTTTTTTAATTAAAACTCAAAATCCCTAATATACCTATCACTACTGTTCATTCAGATTGTTTTTTATCATATATAAATGTAAACACAATTGCATATTTCCCTTTAAAAAACTGCTTAATTGTGTATTTACCCAATTTAAAATTAAAATCGCATATATCTTATTCCTTAACTAATATAATTGCAAATTTACCCATTTTGATTTATTTTATTAAAAACAAGTTATATAATGACTATTTTACCCTTATTTTTACTAAAATTTAAAAAAATACAAAATTTATTCATTTTTACTAGTCTTTGTGGATTTTTCACAATGCTTTAAAAAATACATATTTATTCATTTTTACTAAAACTTAAACCAATGTTTTAAAATCCGGATTTTATACCGTACAGGATCTGGCTTAGAAATGGTTTAACCGGGTGTATCGGACGGTTCAACCAGGTGTATCTGGCGATTTAACCGGTTCTACTGGACGGTTCAACCGGTACAACTAGCCAGTTTGAACCAGTTTTAAAACATTGACTTAAAAATTGAAATAAACCGCTAAACTAGTAAAAATCTACAAAAACTAGTAAAAATTAATAAATATGTAATTTTTTTTAGTTTTAGTAAAAATAAGGGTAAAAACTCATTATATAACTTTTTTTAATGAAATAAATCAAAATGGGTAAATTTGCAATTTTATTAGTTAAGAAAGAAGATATATGCAATTTTAATAGTTAAGAAATGGGATATATGCAATTTTAATTTTAAGTTGGCTAAATACGCAATTAATCAGCTTTTTTATGGGGAAATATGCAAGTGTTCCATTAATGTATTAGTATGTGTTAATATGGTGTTTCATGTATTGTTTTGTTGCAAGTTGTATTGTTTTATTTATAAATTATTATTATTTATAATAATCTAATTAATTTAGCCAAAACCTTGTTAATAATATATTATAATAATATATATAGTTATTTTAATACCTTTATTATTTTAATATTATGATAATAATTCTTTTTTTCTTACTTTTTAACTTTAATTTAATGATTTTTTAGTATTACGGGTTGGGATAAGCTTAGTGTCAAACGGTACTGGTATCAAAAATACTAGTACGTTTCTGTTTGTTATCGGTACAATAGTAATTTTAATATTATAATAATATATATTTTTATAATTTTAATATTATAATAATAATTCTTTTCTTTACTTTTTAACTTTAATTTAATGATTTTTTAGTATCACAGGTTGGGATAAGCTTGATGTTAACCGGTATCGAACCGGTACTGGCGTCGAAAATACCGGTACAATCCTGTTCGGTATCGGTACATGAAGGTAAAAACCGGCACCAGCCTGTACAGAAAACGTCAAAAGTCGGTACCGGGTTGATATTGAAAATCATTTAGTTTGGGAAATTTGGTGCTGCTACCCGGTACCATTTGCTCATCCCTGATCACAAGTACTGTATGGACAATGGTATTGTACAACGTTTTTTTTGTTGAATTTCTTCAGCTTTTAATGATTTCTTTTTTTTTTAGTTTTAGGGGTAGGGATGGGCTCGGTGCCAACCGATACTGAATCAGTACTGGTACCGAAAATACCGGTTATAGTACTGGTATAAGAAGGTAAAAACCGGTAGCAAACCGGTACCAAGAACGTCAAAAGTCGGTACCGAATTGGTACTTATTGTCACACCCCGACCTACAGCGGAATGGTACGGGGCATGATGATTGCCCATAGCTTATGACACTATTATAAGTTTAGTATTTAAAGTCACGAAATTCAATTTTTGTCACACATAACATAGAGTTCAAATATTAATATCAAGTTACAAAATCAAATAAATAAAAGCAACATATCATAGCCGGTTTATTACTAAGGCAATCCTACATGTCTTCAACTCAAAATCTGCCCACCCTTGTGTACCTATATCACGCGTAAAAGAGTTTTGGGTCAACAAACATGTTGGTGAATAGATTCGGTTTTTAATTAAAAACGTTTTTGTTTTATTAATTTTAGAAAACTTTACTTTTTAACATGCATTATCAAATGTGAAATTAGGTTCCCCAATATAACATGAATTCAACAAATATCTCATAAGCAATACAAACATAACAACATTAGTAACCATAGACACTTAGAGATCCAAGCCCCGAAAGGCGAATTTGCGAAACAATGATGGCGATACCGAGTTCAACCCATGGCCGTAGGGAAACGGTCAGCCAGGTGGATCCACGCGAAACCTGTGACACAAAGCGAGTAACAAATAGATGCACGTGTAGAGAAACAATAGAATTTAGCAATAAGTGACACATAGAAACACATCGAATAGCATGTTAACAATTTAAATAACAAATTTGAAATCAAGCACGGGATACACCCCAAAAAGAGTAAATTGCAAAAAAGGGGGAAAAGAGTCGAATCTACTCACTGGTTGCGAAGAAACAATCCACGAGAATGCACCACACGAAAAGGAACGGTTTATATCTTAATAATAACCGCAAGTTAACAATATGAAAATCCCAAAACACCTACGGTTTTATTATAAAACAACTGTATCATAGTCTAGTTTTTGCGAGATTATTTGAGTATTTGACATGCTTGTTGTTAAGATACCGGGGACAAGAACTTCTAACATATATATTTTACCCATGATCAGTATGTACAAGAATTCTGTTTAATTTATTAAACTATATGAGTATTTGACATGCTTGTTGTTAAGATACCGGGGACAAGAACTTCTAACATATATATTTTCCCATAATCAGTATGTACAAGAATTCTGTTTAATTTATTAAACTATATAGTTATTTGTAGTCATAATTAATAGTATTATTAAAAAAAATCTTGTATTTGTTTAATGGTGAAATAAGTTATAACAAAAATCTCAGTTGTAACCAAATACAAAGTCGAACCCATGTTCCATGTTTCAACAACACTAATATACGTTGCGGATTAGGTTCAAGAGTGAACACTAGTGTAGCTTGCGAACTGAGTGAACTAATCCTGACCATACATGTGTGTAGATCAATGGCCAGGATTTGATGTTGAAATACGCCAGTGTATTTTACGATTTGATGATGAGATCCTGGCCATACACGTGTGTAGATCAATGGCCAGAATTTGTTCACTCAGTTCGCAAATACACTAGAGTTCACTCTAGCACCCCACCCTATACGTTGCTCATTATATAAAATAGAAATAGAATTATTTCCATCAAAATGCTAGTCAATTTAGTGGAAGCAGCTTAAATATTGGTTGTTTAAAATTTTGCTCAACATATGTATGTGAGTTAATAATATCTTTATAACTAAACAAGTAAATTTACCGCGCGTTGCAGCAGCACAAAAAATTAAAGTAACTCGAATTTATACGTCTAATGAAAACGTATTATGTTTAAGAGTTAATTACATAGTTAGTCCATGTGGTTTGCACAAAGTAACATACTTAGGTACTAATAGTTTAAAATCACATTATAGGGTATTAACTTTTCATTTTGTAACGTTTGAAGGTATTAACGTTATTTGTAGGTTTAAAATCACATTCTATTAGTACCTAAGTATGTTATTTTGTGCAAACCACAGGGACAAACTATGTTAATACCCTAGAAGTTAATATCTCCAAACGTTACAAAATGAAAAGTTAATACCCTAGAAGGTGATTTTAAACTATTAGTACCTAAGTATGTTATTTTGTGCAAACCATAGGGACTAACTATGTAATTAACTCTATGTTTAATCTGACTTGTTTTCGAACAAAATTTACGCCAAAACGTAAACCAACTAAAAACGTACAAAAAATTAAGCACGGAATGTATTATATTTGGCCTGACTTGTTTGCGAAAGAAACTTACGTTGAAACATGAATCAACTTAAATTTATACCGACACGTACATAAAAATAAACACGTAAGAAAATAATGTTATTTATAATAAAGAATGGTGCGGCGCCCTACGGTGGAGTTGAAGCGTAGAGTAACTCGAATTTATACTGTATAATGAAAACGTATTATAACTGAACTGGCTCGTTTTCGAAAATAATTTATTTCGAAATAATGTAGACCAACTGAAAATAAACACGAAAATGGATTATATTTGACCCGACTTATTTCTTGAAAAAAAGTTATAGCAAAACGTAAATCAACTTAAGTTTATATCGATAAGTATGCATGTAAACCTCTATTACAAAATTTTTAAAAAGTTGAAGGGTTACAAGTGCTCATACTGAAATTTGAGTAATAACGATAAAAAAAAGTTAAGTAATAATGATAACAATAATAAAAAAAATAATAATAAAGAAAAGACAAAAAAGAAAAAAAAAAGACACCAAAATCAAAAAATTAAAATAAAATAAAACTACTTTACATCTCACTTGAATTTGTAAGTATATAGAATTTTCAAGTCATGGACTTGTTTTTAGATTCATGAAACGTATGAACATCACTTTTTAAAGTACCAAGTTTGACCATTAAATTCATGAAAGCGATATTATAATATTCTAAATTCAATACCACCATACTTAAAACCAAAAATATACTGTACACAAAATTGGTTGACATATTAGAATCGACTGAGCATCACAACATTTAAAATACTGAACATGGTTGACCTTTAGATGTTTTGATCCCCTGAACAATCGATACGAAACAAGCATTCGTGTGTCTATATCTGAAACAAAGAAAAGTTCGATCTAGGTACCTTAGGCCACACGGGGTGGTCCGTTATGGAGTCACCATAATGAGTGAATAGCACTTGGAACACCGCCGCCTCCACTTCCATAACGAGTGATAGGGTATAACTTGTTTATTTATACAACGCGTTGAAGATATTGGGTGATGAATGTGTATCTTGTACATTGTGCATTAATACTTGTACAATGGAATTCCATCACTAGTGATACCACCCCCCACTACATTTCTATCACTAGTGATAGAATATTGGGTGATGACATGGCATGATTTGATTGGATAGTGGGAGTGATAGAATCCTATCACTAGTAACCACCCCCCTCCCCTTAGTAGCTAACTAAAACAAATATAAAAGAAACCGACGTAAAATCCCGTTTAGCTGCACATGGAGGCGAATAGAAGCAAACGAAACACACCAATTCTATCATTCGATGGCATATAACAGAGCCGGCCCAATAGGCTTATGACCCTAGGCCCAAGCGTAGGGCCACCAGTTTTTCAATAGATTTTTTTTATATTAGACCCAATCCAGGCTCATTTTAGCAGATCAGGCCCAAATCTCTCATTGTGAACATAAACCTAATAACCAAGTGAACATTGAAAGCACGTGCAGGCGTGCATCGGTGAAGAAGCCAAAGCGTCTCTGAGAGACGTTTGAGTTTACGATATGGAACTGGGCAATGAGCAATCAAAGTAGCAGCAATAATCATGGCATAAAAACTCTGCAATCTGCATCGCAAGGTAACATGGCATCAAGACTTCATCAGGTATCTCTCTCTCTCTCTCTCTCTTTGTCTTTGTGCATCTGATTTTTCGAATTTCTCTACTTTGTTGTGAGTTTATTTGCTAGATCTGAATATATGAAGCAATTTAATTTGGTAGTTTTAGTTCGCTGAGTGCGGATCTGGATCTGTTAAGGTCACAATCGGTACTTTTACTTCACAATCAGGATATTCTTTGAGTTTTTGTTGATTAAATTTATTCGTTGTGTGTTGATTGTTGTAAAGGATTGTTTTTAAACGGTATGCTGTTTGTAATTTGAAATTAATATGTACGGTTTGTTGGTGGTTTTAAGTTGTTGAACTAGGGCTAATTTGCTGATTTCAGTTTGTTATTTAGGCCTTTAGGGATAATTTCATCAAACAATTTGCCTCGGCTAAAGCTAGTAAAATGGATTTTATTTAAACATATACTATAATTATAGAAACCATATGACTTTCAAAAAAAAATTAACTATGTCAATTATAAACTTTTTTAGTTTATAATTGCCGGACCCAAGCTCGGATAAAGGAGGATGGTTTTGTTATTAAATATGCTGAAAATGATAATTTTGCAAAAGGCCACCACTTTTTAGTTCGATTAGGGCCTCCGAAAACGTAGGAACAAAACTGGCATATACTCCGTAATACTTAGCATATAACAATTTGATGTGCTCACATGCATATGTGTGTGACATTAGAAAATTTAAATCATGGGCACTTAAAATTTTTTTTAGCTAAGACAATCAAACAATTAAGCATATAAGGTCCCTAATCGACTATAGACTAAGTCTAAGGGTCTAATAACCTATCTTAATTCCCTATAGTCATTGCCTCTGATACCAATCTGTCATTCGATGGCGGCCGCCACAAAGTAGTTACGGTGGTGTACGACGGTATAGTACAACGAGCGATAGTGATTCATTGTTGCGGCGAGTGGTGGCGGGAACCCGGACAACAACGGATGTAGGGTGGCTTCAGAAAATCCGATCGGCGCGGCAACGGTTCAAAAGATTTGCGAGAGAGTTTGTGTCAAGCTTGCGAGATTAATATCGAAACATTCGATTCTTTAAGGATACAATGATGTTCATCAGTTACCAAACTGATTAACACACGTCTTATTTACTTAAAATCCATACTTTCAAAGCAACCCAAGGTTAATAGGCAACTTACTAAAAGGCCCTTTTAGTTTAGTTTTTTTTAACTACCCTAAAGCATATAAAATGAAATAAGGTTATCGTTAATCATTAGTGTTAATTATTTATCTTATAAAAATGATATACACTCTCTACTAAAAAAATCTATATGATTTGAAATGTCAATCGTTTGGTCCAAATTTAAAATGTATTAAATTTGTATTTTTATTTAATTGAAAAGGGTCCAGTTTTTTTTTTTTTTAAATTCAGGTCGGATTTCGGAGATCCGATTTTGTCAGATGTTACACTTATGATCTTTCATTCTTTCGGTTCGGGAAATTTGGTACCGACACCCAGCACAATTTCTTCATCTCTGACCACGGGTTTCATACGAACAATATCATTACCATAAAAAAATTTTGGTTGATTTTCTTTCGGTTATCTTTTAGTGTTTTTTTCTACATTTTTTTTTGTTCTTCTCTGCGGTCCCGTGCGCAATGCGCACAAAAGTATAGAACTAGTTTTACTTAATTTACTTAGTGTTAAATTAATAAAGTTGTCATTTTATCATTTTTATGCACTTATATTTTTTAAATTTTATTTGTACACATGTTTTATATTTATTTAGATAAGCTTTATGTACAACTAGTAATTAGACGCACGCGCGTTGCGGTACGGGTACATTGCAAACATCGAATGAATTAGTCCAAACGCTTTATGATGCATTAACCTTATGAAATTTTCAAAGCTGAGGAGGTGTAAAAATATAGTAACACAGTGCAAGGAGTAAAAAGCGCAAAGTTTGAAACTTAAGTGGGGGGGGGGGGGGGTTGCAGTAAAAATGGAGTAATAATGCAAGGAGTAAAAACTCAACGTTTAAAACTTGAGAGGGTGATAGTGGATGAGGTAAAGACACAAAGTTTAAAACTTGAGGGCATGGTGGCGTAAAAAAATGAAGTAATAGTGCAAGGGGTAAAATATAGAGCTTAAAACTTGAAGGGGTGGTGGCGAAATTCAAACTTGAGGGTTAGAATGTGGCGCGCGGCGGATAGAAACGTGTAGTAAGATAATACACGATTCGTAAAAGCGCAACGTGTAAAAGACAATTTTAAAAAAGTGCAAAACACAATGTGTAAAAGACAATTACAAAAAAAAATGTAAAACACAAAGGTAGACACAAAGTGTAAAACACAGCTTAAGACATTTCGTAAAACACAATGCAATGACATTTTCAAAAGTATGAGTAGTAGTCTAGGGGTTACAATTGGAATTTTTTAACGTTGGGCGGATGTAAAAATGGAGTAATAATGCAAGGGGTAAAAACACAAAGTCTAAAAGCTGAGGGGGTAATGGTGGAAATGTGTAAAAGATGAAAGAGTGGTTGTGAAAATGTAAAAGTAGAGGAGTGGTTGCGTAAATGTATAAAAGCTGAGGGGGTAATGGTGGAAAAGCAAAGTAGAGGGGTTGTGCTGAAGAAGTTCGAAATATGACGACATGGTTACGGAAATTCAAAGTAAAGGAGGTTGGGATGTCAAAGTTTGAAAGTTAAGGTGTGCGGTGGCGTAAAAGCCACCGCTTTCTTCTTTAAGATAGATGATATTACGAGTAAGCGTAATTTTTTTTCCCATATGTTAGTTATTTGCGTACGTGCAATTTGAACTTATTTGACTCATCTATTAGTTCTTTTAAAAAAGTTTATTTTTGGTATTGTATTTTTTTTTTTTTTTTTTTTTTTGAACGCGGCAGCGGGATAGGGCTCAGTGGCATGCCTCTTCATAGCCCTTTTGGTATTGTATTTACCTTTGTTGTTTATTTAGTACTAGGTTATAATCCCTATGTATCACAAGAGATGAATAAAAAAAATCAAATAGTTAGTAGTAATGAAGATTTTAGAATTATAAAACCTTACTTCTAATACTTTTCAAGTATCTGAATAAATTTTTTGTATCGTGTGTGCTGTATGATCAAAACATGAGATGTTTACCAAGTTTATAAATATAAAAACATTTTATCCATCTATAAAAATACTGTTTTAAAACAAAAATGATTACAATAATAATAATCCACATATTAAGAGTAAAATCCAAATCACCATACAAGAAAACTGATTAGAACTAAATTTCATGTCTAAATGGAAATACACATTAGTTTTTTTTATATTTGTTAGTGAATTTCATTTGTAACAATGTGGAAAAAAATATGACACTCGCACACACATGTATTTGTATATACTATTTTTTCGATGTTTTAAATTATATTAATTTATATTATAGTTATAATATGAACAGTTATAATTTAATGAGCATTTGAGTAAAGAAAATTATTATATATTCTTATAATTTTATCATTATAAATATATATTGTTATTGGATATTAACATTACATGTTTTATACTACATAATTTAAAAACTTAGATAACAATACAATTAAATAATTAACTAACTGATACTATATAAAAGATCTTCTAAATCTATTTCAATATATGGAAAATATGGTTTACCAGTTGTTTTATTTTTATTTTTAGGAAAGCTTATAAATGCGTTCCTTTAATTGAATAATGATAAGGGTTTGGACGAGAAAAATATACGAAGTAAAATATGGTATCTCACGTCTTAAAGTCTCAAAGTTTTTGTAATAATTTATTAGACAGTACATTTAAATTTTGATTTGTAGACAAGACAAGAAAAATTGTTATCTATAAGTTAACTAAATTTGTTTATTTTAAAAAGGGATTAGAATTACAATAAAAAGCTAGAAGTTATAAAAGTTATTGTTATAATTAGGGTTATTAGACTTTAATAATTTTAAGTTTCACCTGTTGGTCGATAATAATCACAACTTTAAAAATTCCCTACATCAATCCCAACTTGTAAGAATTTGGTCTCGGTTGATTTTTTTCCAACATACGTGCACTTAAATCATTTAAGGAGTCTATAGGTTTACTTAAATGTATTGAGGAGGCCAAATTCTTATATGTTAAAAAAAGATTAATGAGGGCCAAATTCTTATAAGTTTGGATCGTTGAGGGAATTTTTAAAATTGATATTATTATCGACCAACAGGTGAAATTTAGGAATATTAAAATCCAATAACCCTTATTATTGTTGTTGTTGTTAGAAACATATCATTTAAATACTATAAAATAATATATTAATATATTAACGACAACAAAATAATAGTATTAGCTCAAATATTAGAAATTAGATTAGAAAACAATAATATAATATCAACAACGTAACTTTTTTACCGGCATCTTTGTAAATATGAAATTTGAGTAAACTGCCATTTTGGTCCCTGAGGTTTGGTCACTTTTGCCACTTTAGTCCAAATTTGAAACATTTTGCATCTGGGTCCATGTGGTTTCACTTTTATTGCCATTTTGGTCCAAAAATGAAATAAGGTCATATTTCTCAAATTAAATCATGGTATTCTGTCCTTTCCCTAAGGGGCAAAATGATCATTTTTTATTTTATTTAAAGCTTTTATTAAAAGAGTAAACTGTCATTTTGGTCTCTGAGGTTTGCTCACTTTTGCCACTTTAGTCCAAATTTGAAACCTTTTGCATCTGGTCCCCTTTGATTTTACTTTTATTTCCATTTTGGTCAAAAAATGAAATCAAGTCATATTTCTCAAATTAAATCATGGTATTTTGTCCTTTTCCTCAGGGGCAAAATGGTCATTTTCTTTTTATTTTATTTAAAGAAAATAAATAATCTTCACTTCTTCTACCTCTTTCTCTCTGGATCTCTTCTGCATAACAAAACAACCACCATCCACACACACATCAGCCATCATTCCCCACCACAACCACCACCGTGCACCACCACTGCCATCACTGTTATGTTTTATAATAACGATTCTGTTTTAAAGATTTTCCGGCGAATAACGGCGATCGGAATCTTTGATCAGTATTCTTCACGCCAAAACGATTTTGATACGAATCAAAATTAAACGAAATTCTAATGTTAAAAGGGTTTTAGATAACCGATTTTTGTGAAGATTCTATCAAGAGTGTTGATTATAATCGTCGATTGATTATTTGATTCTGAACGGAAAAATCTTCGGTGTCAAAACGTTAAACGAGGGTTTGATTTATGCGTTTGATTTTGAAAACGGAATGATTCTCGATTGTATTAACGATCTGGGTGTGTATATGATAATTTTGAATAGGATTGATCACAGGTTTGATCGAATCTTTGAAACAGACTGGTTTTGATTATTGATCGAAAAATAGGGATGGAGTTTTCTGGTTTTGGTTCGATGATACTTCACTGGATTCAAGATTGATTAAAGAGGGGATCAGATTGTTAGTTGTGTGTTTGTGATTACAGGGATCGTTGTTTCAGTGATGAGGATTTCTGAATTTCTTTCACAGGGATGATCGTAACAGGGCTCTGATGCCAATTGTGGGGTTATGGTGTTATAAATATTTCAGGGATTTAGAGATAATTCATACAAACTTCAAACTTTTATTTAGTTTAATTATTTTAATTAATAATGAGTTATAATAAAATCATAATGACCAATTTACCCCTAAGGAAAATGACAAAACATCATGATTAAATTTGAGGAATATGAGCTGATTTCATTTTTGGACCAAAATGGCAACAAAACTGAAACCACATGGACCTAGATGCAAAAGGTTTGAGATTTGGACTAAAGTGACAAAATTGCCCAAACCTCAGGTACCAAAATGGCAGTTTACTCTTATTAAAACAATAATCTTTTGTTGGCCAATGTATGTACATTTGTACTGGTAACTAGGCATGAATTACACGTTTGACTTTACCTGATCAATGTTAAAGGTTTATTTGACTTTCCAGGGCCAAACATTTAAAGCTAGAATGTCTAAGACTAAGCGGTATGGGGGCCAGCTTAGGCCCGGCGCCGGTCCCCCACACCGCCCCCCTCATCCTGTCCCGGCTAAACCAGCTCCCCACAGACGAAGTCGACGGGCCATTTCAAACATATATAGCCGTTACAAACGGCTAGAATTATTAAAAAAAAAAACCTTTTTCACTTTAAATATATACCCATTCTTCTTCCATTTTTATACCATTTCCTTTATATTTCATCTATTCTTCTCCCATTCTCACCCGTTTAAAAAAAAAAACACTCCCATTTTATACCAATCTTTTATAAAAAAAAATATCTTTTCATCCACAATGGCATCTAATTCTTGGTGGTCTTCGTCTTATTCGGACAAAGAGGAGATGTTTTTCGCAAACGCTGTGGTAAAGGCGGCGCAGATTCTTTTGGAGGAGGAAGAGGAAGACGAAGAGGAAAATGGCTCGTCTGAAAACGTTATTACCAGACGAATACGGATTAACAGAGACCGCGAAGGTTTGTCATTAATAAATTTTATATATTTATATATTTCCTCGTATTTATATATTTTTTACGACAGGAGCGCACGAGAAATTGGTGAACGATTATTTTTCGGATGCACCCCTTTACAATGCCGACATTTTCAAACGAAGGTTCCAAATGAGTCGCCGGTTATTCACACGGATTGCTGATGATTTGGCGGGGCTAGACCCGTTTTTCACGCAACGACCCGATGCTCGGAATTATGAAGGGTTCACCACGTTACAAAAGTGTAATGCGGCCATTCGCCAACTGGCGTACGGGACAGCGGCCGACGCTTTGGACGAGTACCTACAGATGCCGGCAAGAACTTCGCGGGAATGTTTGTATCGGTTTTTCCATAATGTGGTGAAACTGTATAGCAAACAATATTTGCGGAAACCAAACGCGTATGATGTACAACAGTTGTACCAAGCTCATGAAGCAAGGCACGGGTTTCCGGGAATGCTTGATAGCATTGATTGTATGCATTGGGCGTGGCATAACTGCCCGACTGCGTGGCGAGACCAATACACGCGAGGTGATCACGGCCATCCAACCTTAATACTTGAGGCCGTGGCATCACAAGATTTGTGGATCTGGCATTCTTTCTTTGGGCTCCCTGGTTCACTCAACGACCTTAACGTGCTATACCAATCGACGATCTTTAGCGATGTCGTTAATGGAACCGGTCCGGACACCCGTTTTACAGTTTCAGGGGTTGAGTATAGACGCGGGTATTATCTTGCTGACGGAATATATCCGTCTTGGTCTACAATTGTCAAGACTATTTTATTTCCCGAGGATGAAAAAAGGAAAAAATTCGCCAAGCGTCAAGAAGCTGCAAGAAAAGACATCGAACGTGCTTTTGGTGTTTTACAAAAAAATGGGCCATCCTTGAACAACCGGCACGTGCGTTCACACCGAAGAGGTTGCGCCTTTGTAAGTACGCTTGCATTTTGCTCCATAACATGATTATTGAAGACGAAGGTCGAGCGATTTGTGAGTATGATGAGAATGCATCTTACGGGAATACTGTCCCGGTAGATCCGACACAACATGATTTAAACTCGTTCGCGCTAACCAACGACTACACGCATGCAAACCTTCAACAGGATTTGGTAGAACATATATGGAACAACGTAAACGTCGGGGACGGTGACGGAGACGAAGACGAGTAGTGTAATTTTTTATTTTTAGGAAATGTAATTTTTTTTTTCGGAAATGTTTTTTTTTATTTGTGGAAATGTAATTTTTTTATGTTATGAAATAAATTTATTTATGTTGTTTTATGTTGTATTTTTTAATTTTTATAAAGTTTTTATTAAGTTAATAAAAAAAACTTAGAAAATTATAAAATATTAAGGTGGGGTAGCCCCATCCTCCACCCTCTCAAATTGGGAGGAGGCCCATCCTCCATGAGCCGATGATGTGGCGCCTACGTGACGGCCCTTCCTCATGGGGATGGGCCTCCCCAGTCCCCATACCCTCTAGTCTAATAGGTTTGCAGGGATTAAAATGTATGTGCGTTATAAAGTACATGGTGTAACAATGAACCAATAGATATGTGATGTCATTTAACAATAGGGCCCAACATTGAACCAATTTGACATACGCGGGGTGTAATATAACAAAAATTTGAAAATAGAGGGTAAATGTGTTAGTGCCTCCAAACCCCAAGGTGTAAAACTACAGTCTACTCTTTATAAATATTTTATTAATATTGAACTTTTACTTTTACTTTTTTTACGCATGGTGTGTACAAACATATAAGCATGCTTCAACTTTTGTACTTTTTTTTACAAGTTTTAAATATCTATTACTAACTATTTAATTAATTTGTCATTTGTTGAACACGTGTAATACACGGTTTTCTAACATAGTTATCTTATATAAACATATACAAGATTAAATTGGAAGAATCTTAGAGCAAACAAGACGGAAGAAGAAGTACATCCAACCCTTTTGTTAACCGTTATGTGAAAATCTACACACACTTTCAGTTAATCATACTTCATAAAAAAATGAAATAGTTGAACTAGACAGATCCACTTAACAAACTTTGAAATCACTACAAAAAGATGAGGAGATCAAACTAAGAATTGTTTTCACCATACGAAGAATAAATAACGATTTTGAAGTCGTGTCCTTCATTTGAATACGATGAAGACGATGGTAGTGATTTAACCTGAAAATTCGTTAGAAGCCGATTGCTTTTGTGTAATTCTGTTCAAATGATGTTATCTAACATGATTTAAGAGAAAATAAGAGAGAATCAAGAGATTCAATTGAAAAGATATAACTACCTAAACTATATGGTGGGATTTTACTCAAATTTCATGTATACAATAATTATCAAGAAAATGTATGAAACTAATATTCGTGCATATATGATATATAGACATAAAAGAGACATCATTTCTTTACTATTATCACATGTAAAACTTCATAGACGAGTAAATATAGATACGTATTGTCATGTCACATGTGAATTTATTGCCATAAAGACATACAATTATACAGAAATACATTAGGAAAACACATGTGAATTTATTGTCATAGAGACATAGAGTTATAATACATTTGGAAAACTAAATATATTCATAATTTTATTTTTAAAGAATCTTGATACCACTAGACTAACTTTAAACAGTTATTTTAGCCCTACCAAATTGTAGGTGACATTGATAGTTCTTTTAAGACTTGGTTACTTGTTTCACCATGTCTTGTGACCTTGAGACGGTGCATCTTCCGGTGACGGTGGTGATTTTGGGTTATCACGACCGTAAGTCGTATGGCCTTGAGGCGGAGCATCTTTGGGTGATGGTGGTGAATTTGGGTTATCCCGACCGTAAGTCGTCTGGCCTTGAGGTGGAGCACTTTTGGGTGATGGTGGTGAATTTGGGTCCTCACGACCATAAGTCGTCTGGCCATCAGACGGCGACTTACGGTCAAGTGACCGAAGTTCTTCGGTCACCGTCTGAATCACCTCCACCGCTTGAAACGGTGGTGGTGGTGGTCTTCCATACATAGATGCATCTGCAAAGTGCAAACAAAGCAATTATTGTAATGTAAAATAATATTTATTGTAGAAAAGTAGGTTAATTATTATTATTTATTACCAAGTAAATGACGAGCATGATAAGGTTGAAGAAGAGTAGAGAGAGTTAAGAGGAAGAAAGCAAACTTGATGGTGGCCATTGTAAGCTCTCATGCAAAGAAGTGGATCTTTAACTATATATAAACAAGGATCATCCACTATGTATAGTCCGAGTCAAATTGTTGACTATTGCAATAGTGCTACTTTCTAAGTGTCACGTGTTTGACTATTGCAACAAATTTTCACTATGGAATGTACCTTGTTCGATTTTTATATTAGTAACTAATAACAATAGTGTTGATAACGTGGGTTGCTATATTACAATAATATATGTGTGTGTTTACTTTAAACACATAGCCGACAATATTGTAGAGAACGCGTATATATGTGGGCTTAGGGGCTGTTTGACAACTTCTAAATGGTTAAGCGTTGAATTTGTATGAGGTCTGAACTCTGAACCATTAAGAGTCGGTATAGTGTTTAACCATTCTGAGACAAATGTCTGACCAATTTAGATTAGAGATCTTAACCATTCAAAGGCAAATGTCTGAATCATTCAGACATCTACTCGCGAAACAAACAGTCTGAACATTAAGTGTTGAACCTGTAAGAGGTCTGAACCATACGAACCTCGTTAAGAGGTAAACAAACAGCCCCTTAATGTACGATGTTATTTACGTTTATTTATATATGCAAGTTTATGACACATGTAAATAATAAACCGCATAATACGTAATGATTAACCTTGTACCTTATTAAAGCATAAACGGTTGTAAACGAGCCGAGTTGAGTCGAGCTCGACCCGGCTCGAGCTCGGCTTGAACTCAATTCAAGCTGGCTCGGCTCGAGCTCGAATTTCAAATCGAGTGAGATTTGAGGCTCGAGCTCGACTCGATTAAAATTTGAGCTAGCTCGGCTCGGCTCGATCTAGCTTATTAAAGCATAAACAACACATATCTCAGATAGGGCTGTAAACGAGCCGAGTCGAGCTGACTCGGCTCGAGCTCGAATTTCAAATAGAGCTGAGTTTTGAGGCTCGAGCTCGACTCGATTAAAATTCGAGCTCGCTCGACTCGTCTCGAACTAACAAAAAACCGCAAAATTTACTACTCAAAAAGCCCTAAAAATGAATCTTTTCATAGACAAGGGCCATAATTGCAATTATATTTAACCAAATGACTAAATATACAAATATAAATAGTTAAATCACTTTGTACATTTTCCTTACCTTCTTTTATAAGGGAGATACTCCCTTAGTTTTTGTCTTTTGAGCGATGTGGGACAAAAAAAACGAAAGATGTAAACCTTATCGAGCTGGATCACGAGCTAGCGAGCCGAGCCAGGCCAAGCTCGAGCTCGACTCATTTACAAACCGAGCCGAGCTGGCTCGTTTACAACCGAGCCAATTTCGAGCCAATCTCTTTTCGAACTTTTTTCGAGCGAGTTGCGAGCCACGAGTTTTTAGAACACCTCTAATCTCAGACTAAGAGCACACATCCACATCATACAAACGATACACACGGGTGTTTTTTGTTAATCTTTTCTTTCTGAACGGTAAATTTGGATCACTGACAGACCATAAAGTATTATCGTGTTACTAGCGAAAGCACTTGTTCATATCCATCTCCACTAGGCAATAATGCATATACACCAATTCAGGAGGAAACCCAAAAAATCTGGGAAAAACCCAATGAAGAAAACCCAATAAATCTCGGACCTAATCTATGGCAAGTTCGAACAGGTCGTCACATGTCCTAGCTGCCTAAATTGCCATCAATTTGCCTTTGGAGGTCTCTCCATCTCTTCCCAACAAACATCTCTCATTAACATTAGCGGCTGCTTTATTTTCTCTTCTCCACATTAACAACGGAGTTAGCAAATGATGTTAGAGTATTGAAAAACGTTTTTCATGATCTTTCAATCCTCATTTAAAATATCATATCACAATGATGGAGCATCATTCATAAAAAGTGAGCACACTTCACTAAGAGTAGTAGTCATCAAAGCACTACAAATTATTAAATAACATCAATTATCATTCTTTATCCAAATTTATATTCTATTAATTTTCATTAGCTTTTAGCATTAATGTATTGTACTATGTGTTAATATAGCATTTCATGCATTATTTTGTTGCAAGTTGTGTTATTTTATTTATAAATTATTATTATGATTTATAATAATCTAATTAATTTAGCCAAAACCTTGTTAATAATATATTATAATAATATATATAGCTATTTGAATACTTTTATTATTTTAATATTATAATAATAATTCTATTTTTTTTACCTTTTAACTTTAATTTAATGATTTTTTGTCGCAACCCCCATCCCCTAACTACCCGGGAACGGGCGACCGCGACCAGTTTCAGTGGTATCGGTTTTTATCATTTTGGCAGCGGAAATTACATCAGGACCGTAGTTAGAAAATATATTATCAGAGTAAAATACCCAGGGGCGGACATAAGGGTGGCCCAAGGTGGGCGGGCGCACCCCCGGGAAAAAAAAATTTTAGTGCTAAGTTCCGTTGAAAATCTCGTCCGCACCCCTTGAAATTTTTCGTTCGCACCCCTTGGAATTTTCCATCCGCACCCCTTATGTAAAAAGTGTTATCAATTTATATTTTAAATTTTTTTAGTAAACTCTTATTTTTTTTTAAAATACTACCTAAATTATATAACTTTTAATACCTAAATAACTAAACCCAAATACCCAATACCTTTAACTAGCCCACTACTAAGTCTTAGCCCAATAAACAAATCCAACAAATCAACAATATTTCAAACTTGTTGTGAAACAACAGTCTATTAGCAACATGAGAACAAGACTATAGAGATCAAGTAGAAAAAGAGAATATGGAGAATGTGAATTCTTAATCATTGAGTTGTCAACATACAATACACAGAACCTCTATATATATTGTTCTTACATTAATACAAAGGTAATAAATATATGGAGGTTACATATGTGGAGAGTCACCACATTATGATGCATTCATAACACTCCCCCTTGACTATCCACATGTTGAGATATAATAGTCTACTGTTCTTTTAATACGCTAGGTAATGCTGCCTCGTTAGAAACCTTGCTAGGAAAACCCAGTGGGATAAAACCATAGCTAAGGAAAAAAGAGTGCAGCACGTATTCCCCCCTGATATTTTTGGATCAGGTGTGTTGCCTCATTAAAAACCTTACTAAGAAAACCCATTGGGATAAAACTTAGTTAAGGGAAAAAGAGTGCAACTTGAGTAAATCTCCCCCTCATTATAATATGTATCCTTTAAGTAAAATGTCCATCATCCTCGAAAGTTGCTCAAAACTTTTGTAGAATGATTTGTCGTTTGATGCCTTGAAGTGCAATCATTTATATTGAGTAATGTTGTAAAATCTTCTTGTGACACTTCTAGTGCTTCCTCTTGCGAACAAATACCATAAGATCCAAGACTATTTGTGTTACATTCTTTATATCTACAAGACTAACGGAACTAGCTTTCATGGGTTAGTAAAATATAGACACATATCATTCTTACCTTTAGGGTATCGACATATCTGCTTTACCATTCAAATGTCTCCTCATTGGACATGTGCTATATCATGTTGATCAATTCAAATAAAAAATATATATATATATTATCATGCATAGCTAGAAAGTTAAGTTAATGCACAATTGCACTTTAGCCATAGTACTTTTGAAATGAGATTCTCTACTTTGGTAGGAGATGATAATAATCATTTCTTATAAAACGTGTCTGAACAACCTTTAACATACTATAAGGTTGAGCTCTCTACATACTAAAATATCCCCACCAACATCTACTAGATGTAGTTTGATAGATGAATAAAAGTATGATTACAAATATATTCAAACTTCAAGTCGAGTAATAATTAGACTGTGCTAGGGTCATAAAAAATCCCCTTCTAAAAGCTCGCCAGTTTCTCTTGATGATGCTTAGACATCATCACTGTAAATTGTGATTATAGTGAATTTTTAAGAAAGAACATTTGATACAGATGGATAATATTATCAAACTTATATTGCTCTTTATCATAATATATTATGAGTTGTACAACACTCAACTTGACTATTTTAGTTCATATTATCTTTAACTTTATAAAGATACATTCTTGAGAACTTCAAATCAATGCTTCAGGCATTTGCAATCATACACATACTTCTTTCAACTTTGAAAAACAATGTATGTGCATTCACTCTTTAGGAGTTCTATTACATATACCTCCTCATTGATTTCTATATCATATGCAAGGATGTCTTTGAATATTTAATCCATATTGTACCATGCTTATACATTGTACATTAAGATGCCATAATAACCAGACACAAGTTTTCTATGTATAGTTATTGGTGCACAAGAATTGCATCCTTAAGATGTTTCAACTAACCTTCTAAGCACTTAAATGCTTTACGATACTCATCAGGAGTTCCAATTATATTCAACGTATATAAATATGAATTTGTATACAACGATTATATCGTTCTCGAGAACTCATTTTACATGATTTTTGATAATTCAAATCCTTGAGGGACTTTCATGTAAACTTTTAGTATCAAGTGATACATAACATTCATAAGACGCATATCAATTATCTCTTTATATTACCAGACTAATAAAATATTGGAAAGTCATTACATCCACCACTAGAGAATGTGTCTCATTATAATCAATCATGGGTTTTTTTGTGAAAATCCTTGTGCACCATATTTGCCTTATCTCATTTAATTTGATTTTCACATGATTCGCATAAAAGCCCCATTAATATCCAACATACTTTACAAATTCAGTTGTATGGACTGTTGGTCCGAAAACTTTCCATTTCATTAGAGAATTTGAATCTGCCATACTTTACGTCTTTCCATTTTGGCCAATCATTTATGTATTTTCATTCATAGGCAGATCTTAAATCTTGATCCTCGTCATTTCATCATTTCAAGCGCTATATTATATACAAAAGTATAACGACGTCGATTTTGTTTCAATTCCATACATATCTTAGACATGATACAGCTTATCAAGATCTATTTATTTTCAGGTACATGAGGTTCTTCTTGAACCATTATGTCTACTGTCTCTTCAGGAGATCTTATTACTATAACCTCGACTTGACCATCTTAATTACTTGCTCCAATTTTCGAGGAATTTTATTATTGGAATCAACTAGTCTACCATGCTTTAGGCATGCAATAGACTCATTACAAAATATGTGGTTGTTCTTCTGGAACACTCATCTTAATTGGAGCATTAACAGTTGGTATATGTGACATAGTCACCTTCTTAAGGTCAGTGAATGCGCCTGGTAATGGATTCGCTAATCTTTGTAATTGAGTTTTCCTTTGAACTTCTGGTTCATACTTTTAGTTTTGAGGATCAATGATAATTCATACTAACTCATTTATTTTCCAACTGCTTTTTATCTCCCCCTGATGTTGGGAATGTTAATCCATTGAGATGGATATCAATTAATTCGTTATCATGTATTCCCAACCACCTTTTAAGGTCCTTTTTTTTTTGCGTAGTGGTGGATCAATTTCAATATATACCGCATAATAAAAATCTTAGAAAGGACATCTTTGGTTCCTGACCAAAAACTAACTATAATTGGGGAGAAACTATTACAACATATTGGCTTGATGTGAATTAATTTTATTTCATGTAAAATTACATGTACTCATATATAAACGTGAACTTGCTCTCATGATTATTGGCTTTGCTATCAATCGTAGATGTTCAGTGATCGTCTTAACAAAAGCAATTCGTGTATGAACATAATCTACAGGAAGTTCAACACTTATTCCGTCGATCATTAATAGCTAGGGAAATAAATTTATCGTCAATACTAATAAATACATGCAATCTGGAATATCGTGCTTGCTATCTTATTAGCTAAGCCATAAATTCCACAAACATCATGTTGTGAATTTGATAACCATTTAGACGATGCATCGATTTAAATACTAAATGGTATCAATGTTGAGATATGCATATCTCTTAATCATTTCCAGAATATATTTAGGGATACACACCCTTAATTTGCAAATAAACAATTTCCCTTAAGAGCAAACATAATGTGCTATCTGCTAGAAGAATCTTTAAGTTCTTCATTATTTTTTCACATCATCATTAACTCGGTGTGGTCTAACCGGTCATGCCAATAAAGTAAATAATCATGGTCCATAAACTTCTGGTTTATGATTGTATATATATATTACTTGCACATATGCTAGTACAAGACATAAGACACGAGATAATGTATAAACTATCATGTTATATCACCATCATTATTTCCACATATCATTAGCATATTATCGCTCCCTTTTTTTTTACCACTTGTGATGGTCAATCTCGTTATTAACTTGGCTATCGTTTAATTTCTAATGGTTGATCTCATTATTACAATGACTATCATTGCAATTTTCTTAACTATGTCCATGATCACGACATTTTCAATGTCTTTATATAATCACATTCACTTTGGGAAAACGAAATAAGCAAAATAAGTTTCATAACTTTTCATTATTTACTCAGTCACACGAATATAAAATTATTTCAATATTTTCATACTCTCATAATGATAATGATACTGCTACTTCAGGAGCGTACCTCACGTGTGATAATGGGAATTTATATTTCCAGTTTTTGCACTTAATAATTCTCTTCACATCATAATATACATCATAATATGAATTTGAAAGTAATCAAATGACCGAGTCATGTATTATCGGTTTAAAACTTTATGATAATTAGATTTAGGGAGTAGGACACTTCGAGTATCATACTAAGTATATATACAATCTTTTGTGAGATTGACAATTAACCACAACATTATGATCAGAACTTAACTCACTCAAAGCAAAAGTTCTTATTCAAATATAGTGTTAACAAAGTTGTGGTATCAGAAACTCATGATCTAAAAACTTCTTGTGCATTGATATTTTCCTAATTCATTTGGGAATATATCATACTCACATAAAACTATGATAATTTGATAACACGGTTTGACCATCTGCAAAACCTTTGTTTATTTGGCATAGAACAACAATTACTCCTAAAAGCAAAACCTTTGTTTATTTGACATACGGTTACTCCTAAAAGAATGGAATTTAATAATTTGTTGTATAGTCTAGGGTTAAAAAAAACACATCAAAAGATAATAAATAATTTGTAAAGCTTTAAAAAAACCTCGGATAAAATCATATATATGTAATCCAAGATATATAGAACCTTTCAAATTAAAAGCTTTCACGCATAAGTGGTACCCAAGATATATAGAACCTTTCAAATTTCTTAATATATATTACTCAATTTATAAAAATCAATATAAATTAATAACATTAAAAATGAGACTAAAATATCACACTTTAAATTTACTAATGATGTAACTTATGGGTGTTTGAAAAACCTTTAAAGCCTTAAAAGGAATCATTAAATATCACACTTTAAATTACTAATGATGTAACTGATGGGTGTTTGAAAAACCTTTAAAGCCTTAAAAGGAATCATTAAATATCACACTTTAAATTACTAATGATGTAACTGATGGGTGTTTGAAAAACCTTTAAAGCCTTAAAAGAAATCATTAATTTATACAATTAACCCCATTCTTATTTATCCCCATATTATTCAAACAAAATTAATAGACATGCTTAAATATAACATTATGGATAAAACATAGGATCAATACCTTAAAATGTAAAATAGCATATAGAATTCATGAATAGTCATGAATGTTTACAAAAGTACTTATTATTTCCTTTTTGTTCAATAACTTAAAATGTAAAATTGCTTATTCTATCAACAAACTAAAAAAAACTTTTTCATTATCCATAACATCTCATCAATATTAAATATGAATGGGTAATCTCACAAAAAGATATTACCTTGGATTATAGATAGACTTCTAAAATAATCAAACTGCATCCATTTATCGATTATATATAAACTTTTAAAATAATCAAATTGTATTCATTTAGCATCGCCAGTTCTATAACCAGTTTACGATTTAATATTGGGTATTAATGAAAATATAATAATAGAGATTTATTTGAGTCGGTTTACCATTTAATTCAAATAAATTAAGGGACTTTGATCAAACACAAAAAACGGTGTCCCTTCCCTTCTTTTTCAGTGATACTAAACGAAACCCCTAACGTCATCTTATTTGTTAGATTTTCTGATTAAGAAACCCGATCAGGTTATAACAATCATTCACCAAAGTATTATTTTCATAAAGATTTGAGCAACTATAGATAATAGCTAGCTATAACAAAACAAAATTTTCATCCAAATCCCACCAGCAATGAGAATATAATCCTTCAAAAACTAATAATGGAAGCCAATTTTGCAGATGAACAAAGGTGGGTTACAATAAAAAAATAACCTAAAATTGAAGAAAAAGATTTACCGAAATCATGTAAACATACCTGATTTATTAGCGGAGTATCTCCGAAATCCATTGTAAATTCCTTCCTATTTATTCCACCATTATCAAGAAAGTCACTTCTAATTCAAGTGGCTATAACAGCAACGAACTTGTGATAGTTATTTTTTTCCCGTTATTCTATAAACGTAGCGGCGTCAAGTGACGTTAGACGATGGGTTCAAAATGAAACGGTATACAAAGAACAATGAGCAAACTCGTGCTGATAACGTGTTGTGAAACAACAGTCTATTAGCAACATGAGAACAAGACTATAGAGATCAAGTAGAAAAAGAGAATATGGAGAATGTGAATTCTTATTCATTGAGTTGTCAACATACAATACACAGAACCTCTATATATATTGTTCTTACATTAATACAAAGGTAATAAATATATGGAGGTTACATATGTGGAGAGTCACCTCATTATGATGCATTCATAACAAAACTAAAATAAAATAAACAAGCCCAAAACCTTTACATATTCTCTCCTCTCTCTGTATCGTCCTTGCACGCACGCCAGCGATCAGAACATCAGTGACAACAGTGAACAGTCAGCAGCCGCATACCACCGTAATCAGCCAGCCACCAAACCACCGCCGATCGAACACGGGGAAGTTTCTTTGTTATTTTTGATGATTTTTGGTTGATTTTTTTGATGATTTTTGGTTTATTTTTTGATGATTTTTTGGTTGATTTTTGGTGGGACGGAACCGGTAACCCACCGGAAGTGATTTTTTGATGACAGGAGACATGTGCTTCGTTTTGATGATTTTGTTAGTGATGATATTTTTTTTGTGGTGGGTTATATACTTATATTTTGTTAGTGATGATATTTTTCCTTTTTTTTATAGCCGCATACACCACAACGATCAGACCTGGTAATGTAAAAATACCCCTTAACTCCGTTTCCGTAGTGTAAAAATACCTCGTAACTTCGTCTCCGTTATACAAAGGATACCCCTGGTCTAAAAAATAAAAAATTGGAATACCCCTAAATTTTTGGGCTAGTTCCGTCGCTGTGTTATATAGAGAAATAGTTGCTTAAGAAAGTGGGTTTAGATGATGTTTTGGATAGATTTCAGGAAATGAAAACCCGTAATGTGACGTTTTAATTATGTTTGTAACAAGGTTTGACATGTTTTGATGATTATATAAATTTAGTTTGATGTTCTTTTGTTTTACATGACCTTACCCGACTCGAACCGACCCAATACGAACCGATGTTTTTACTTATAGACCTTGGGGCCTAAAATTTTTAAAAATGTTCCGCACCCCCTTGAAAAAATTTCTAGGTCCGCCACTGAAAATACCACACTTTTATAATATTAAACACGTGGGAGAATCCCAAGTTTTAAGTATACACATTTTCATAGGGATAAACCCTATTTTATTTAATAAAAACATCTCTTTATTTTAGGTAACTTTATAGCCACTTTTCCAAGCCTTCAGTGCTGTCCAGCTGGCTTCTATTTGGCTTTCACATTTTGTTACCTGAAACGCGTTTAAAAACATTTTGTCAGTGGGAAATAATGGTGAGTGAATCTCAGTTTAATCAAGTTAAGTAAAACCATTGTACAGTATTGAGGGCGGTCGCGCAATTACATGTGTTTCCATCTACTTTAATTACCACCCACGGTACTGTCAACCCGACTTGTGGTCATGTTACTACTCACAATGTAGTAACAAATTTTGTATACAAAACCCCAACATACCGACGATAATTTTAGAATACAAATACTCAATCACTGTTTAATATAATATTAATTATGTGAGGTTTTGTAAAAACAGTTTGCAAAAAAGAGATTACTCACATTGCTGTCTTACGGTTTTCCTTAAGGATTTCCTGGTGATTATCTATAATTTACACAAGTGCACACGCGTTAGTATAATAACCCAATATTTACATTAGTAATACCCTCCCCGAGACGGCATTCCAACGACTACGTCGAGCAGAACCACGACAGCCGTTACGGAACCCTGGATCAATCGGCCAGCGTATCAAATACGTAACCGGGGTTATGATACTTACAACGGGGAAGGGATTCGCTATTTAGGGGGTATTATACCCGAAAATTATAATTGCGTTGTAGAATTTCGAGAGAGAAAGAAACTGTGAGCGAATTCGAATGATCGGCCGAAGGCCTCTATTTATAGGGCCTGATTTGGACTTTGTCGCTCCCCGCGTAAACTTCGGCCAAGGGCTACGCGGCCCGCGACATAGGTTGGGTAGGCCCTAGCCTGGCCCAGTCAGTGATCTAGCTTAGACACACGTCTGACACGTGGCTGCACCGGGTCTCTCCTGGTGGCCTATCTGTCGCGGCCCACGTAAGACCAAGGGGTGGTCTTCGCGGCCCGCCAAAGACTAATAAAAATTGTTTTTATTTTATTTTTAAATTATATAACGGTATTTAGGGCTAAATTTCGTATACGGAGTGTAGTTTAGGACATATAGGGACACTTTAATTATATTAGGGTGTCGGAATTAATTTGGAGGGTTGTTATATCCTCTCCACCTTGTTTTAGAGCTCATCCTCGAGATCTACTGGAATAAGTGTGGATATTTCCTTTGCATTTCTGATTCAAGCTCCTAAGTGTACTATGGTCCTCTTTTGGAGTCCCATTTCACTTTGACCAGAACTAATCTCTTGTGTTTGAGATTCTTAACCTTTCTGTCTTCAATTTGTAGAGGCCTTTGTACAATTTTTAACTGTTCATTTACCTCTATGTCCTTAAGAGGCACTACCAGTGATTAATCAGCTAAACATTTCTTGAGATTAGATACATGAAACACATCATGTATTCCTGCCATTTCCTCTGGCAGTTGTAGCTGATACGCTACAGGTCCTATTGTTCTAATAATCTCAAAAGGTCCAACATACCTGGGGTTGGGACTTAGCTTTCCCATCTTGATGAATCTTACCACTCCTTTCCAAGGAGAGACTTTCAATAACACTTTATCTACTACCTGAAATTCTAATGGCTTTCGTCTGTTATCGGCATAACTCTTTTGTCGGTCACGTGCTGCTTTCAGTCGTTCCTTGACATGGATAATCTTGTCGGTTGTTTCTTGTACTATCTCTGGTCCAGATAGTTGTTTCTCTTCAATTTCTGCCCAACAGACTGGCGTTCGGCACTTTCGTCCATAAAGTGCTTCGAATGGTGCAACATTGATACTTGTGTGATAACTGTTATTATAAGAAAATTCTATTAATGGCAGATGATCGTCCTAATTACCTCCAAAATCAATTACACAAGCTCTAAGCATATCCTCCATTGTCTAAATTGTCCTTTCGCTTTGTCCGTCCATTTGAGGATGATAGGCTATGCTTAGATTCAACTTGGTTCCCATTGCTTTTTGGAAACTTGTCTAAAAATGAGAGGTAAAACGACTATCTCTATCAGAAACAATTGCTAAAGGAATTCCATGTAGTGAAACTATTTCATTTATATACAGCTTAGCTAATTATTCCATACTGAAAGTTTCCTTCATTGGTAAGAAATGAGCTGACTTAGTTAGCCTATCTACAATCACCCAGATTTTATCATTACCTTTCCTTGTTTTGGGTAATTTGGTAACAAAATCCATTGTTATCAATTCCCATTCCATACCGGCATCTCTAACTGTTGTAACAATCCTGAGGGTTTCTGATGTTCAGCTTTAACTTGTGAGCAAGTTAAACACTTAGAAACATAAGCTGCTATATCCTTTTTCATTCCTATCCACCAAAAATTCTTTCTTAAGTCTTGATACATCTTATCACTTCCAGGATGCATCGTATACTTAGATTTATGGGCTTATTCTAATATACGGTGGCGTAGGTTTCCTAATTTAGGTATCCACATTCTTTTCTTATGGAATTTCCAAATTCCATATGTTCCTCGTTCTAATTCCTTAAACATTCCTTTCAACTTTTCAGTATCATCCCTGATTACTGATTCTTGTGCTTTTCTAATCTGTTCATTTAAATCTACTTGTAGGTTTAATTTAAGAGAACGTACTCTTTTTGGCTTTTCATGATACTTCCGACTTAAAGCATCGGCTACCACATTTGCCTTTCCTGCATGATACTGGATATTACAATCATAATCGCTAAGAATTTTCATCCAGTGTATTTGTCTCGTATTCAACTCCTTTTGCCCGAAGACATATCTTAAACTCTTATGATCGGTGAAAATGTTAAACTTACTACTGTCACACCCCCAAGTACCACCTACAGAAACCCCGCTAGGAATGTGAGGTACCAATAACGAGCCACTAATCATGTTGAACTCATAACAAGTTTTCAAATGAAATGGCCAATTATTAATGAAATGTACCAACAATAAGTTTAATTAAAATCCAACAAGTTTAGAGGAAGCGATAAATAAATCATAGTTTAAATGTTTCAAAGCAAATGTGTAATATCAATAATTCCATCACATGTATCTAATCAGTACAACCCACGACCACCCCAGCCACTCCAGACAGCAAGTTCCGAATCCAAGAAATCTAACGACCTGCGAGCATGCAACAAGTGTATCAGACAAAGCTGGCGAGTTCATAGTTTTGTGAAAACGTTAGTTACCAAGTATTTAGTTCAGTTCATAGATAATAATGTTGATAATAACTCAAGTACTGTACAAGATGGCTACCAGATTGTTTTGCCCGTCCCCACTGCCCCCTATCTAAGCAATGGTCATGATTTAAGGTCATTAGTTCACGCCCGTCCTCTCAGGTATGGTGTGAGGTTGCCAAGCCTAATAGCGCTATCAACTAACAACCCGTTACCTCTCAGGTAACTATTCGGTATAAGATGGTGTAACAACCCTCATTAAATCTGACACCCTTATAATATTTCCGACACCTTAGTGTATTTTAAAATGTCCCAATATGTCTTTAAATACACCCCGTATGTGAAAATCGAGCCCGAAATACAATATAGTATTTAAATAAAATACAAAAGTTTAAAACTAGGGCTAAGGCGGGCCGCGTAGACCCACCTGAAACTCTTACGCGGGCGGTATCAGGGTTAAATCCTGATTTCGTTGGTTTTCTTTAGTTTAGGCGGGCCGCGTAAGCCTTAGCTTACACTTACGCGGGCCGCGTGAGATCAAAATAGTGGCAACACCCCAGGCCGACACGTGTCATCATCGTGTCGAGCCTAGTAGATGACCCGGATAAGCTACGCGTTGACCGGGTGTTGACGCGGGCCGCGTAAGGCTTTGCCTTACCTTACACGGGCCGCCTGATAGTCGAATTCAGCACCTATAAATAGATGGCATCGGATCTCAGTCGAACTCGCTCACAATTTCATTCTCCATCTCAGAATTCTGTAGTAGTGTTATTATACTCGGGTATTATACCCCTAATTAGCGAGGTTCTGCTCCGTTGTAAGTATTATAACCCCAATTTCATAACAGTTACGCTGCCCGATTGATTTAGGGTTCCGTAACAACTGTCGTGGTTCTGCCCGACGTAGTTGTTGGAATGCCGTCTCGGGGAGGGTATCATTAATATTTTCAAATGGGTTATGATACTAACCAATGTACATTTGTATAAATTATAGATTATTCCCAAGAAACCCTTACGCGAAGTCTAAGATAGCAATGTGAGTTTATCATATTTTTGTTAACCTTTTTGGAATATTTTACAAAACCTTAACTATTTTACAATGTGATTAAGCGGTGATTGAGTATTTGTAGTTCTTCAATTACTGCCGGTATGTTGGGGTTTTGTATACAAAATTTACTACACTGTGAGTAGTAAGTCGGGGATGACAGTACGTTACCATTGGACAATGAGTTAGCCAATGTGTAATATGACCCACAAGTCAGTGGATTGACAGTACTAAATGGAGTAATTGTGTAGAAATAAACAATGTGATCGCTCTCAATACTGTTTTAATTGATAAAATGTTTCTTGATTAAACTGGGATTCACTCACCAGTATTTTCGACTGATAAATGTTTTTAAAACGCGTTTCAGGTAACCCAATGTGACAGCCAATTAGTAAAAAGCCAGCTGGAGAGCACTGAAGGCTTGGGAAAATGTGGCTATAAAAGTTACCTAATAAACGATGTTTTAAATTCAATAAAATAGGGTTTATCCCTATAATTGTATTGTAATAAGAAACTTGGGTTTTGCCCATGTTATTATTAATATCAAATATGGTGGTTTTACTCTGATAAACATTTCCTAACTACGGTCCTGATGTAATTTCCGCTGCAAGATTAATCAGCTGATACCACCAAAACTCTGAGATCGCGTCCGCCCGTTCCCGGGACAGATAAGGGATCGGGGGTTGCGACAGAAGGTGGTATCAGAGCCTAGCCACCGGTCTGAGCCAAAGAAGTGTTCTGCTGACACTTAAATTCTAAATTTTGTGTTAGGAAATAAATTACGGAAATACGTGCTTAACTGTATTTATTTGTTATGTGTTATTTGACTATTTGTTAGTTTACAGTATGAGTGATCAAGGACCCTCAGACATGAGTCGTCAATTGTCTGATTCACCTAAGAGTGAAGGTACTTCTTCACAGCCTGCCTCTTTCTGGGTATTCTGCTGATCAGGAAGAAGGAGTGTTTGCTTTTAAAGCTCAGTCAGAAGAGCCATTCCCTCATAAGAAACGAGGATGGTTCAGTAAGGAAGCATTTGCTCGTAGGAAAAGAATGCGAAAGTTGCAACAGCAAAGAGTTCTAGCAGCTGCTAAGCGAAAAACAGATGCCCATACACAGGATATGCTTAATAGAAGCCTAGCCAATTTTCATATCCTAGCTACAACTGCTGCTGACCCAAGTCTGGAACAACTAGTAGCCCCACAACCCCAAATCCCAGACCAACCCATGGAGATAGAATATCCTGAAAACCAAGTGGAGATGCATGACTTTAACCCAGAAGAAATCCCTAGGATACCTGCACCAAACCCCCTAGACCCAAATTACGACCCCTGGTGGGACGATAATAGGGACTTTGTGCAACGTTACCCTATTCATGAAGACACACCCATACAGAACATAGGAGCCTATCCAGGTATGGACCCTTTAGATCCCTATTATCACGATGATTATATTAGGGAGATCTTAGAAGATCCTTACCGATTTCAGGCACTTTCACCCCCATATCAGGAACCCGCACCCCAGATTCCAAACCCAGTCCGAGAACCTGCACCCCTAATGAGTGCAGAAGACGTACAAGAACTTAGGACTTTCGGGGAGGAAATTTTAGAGAGCAGTGAGAGAATGCGTCAGGTAGGAGAGCGTCTCGTATGGAAATACGATGAGCGCAATATGGATTTTTTGGATAAATCCATATCCGTGATGTGATGGCAGGAGACGGTAGTAGTAATAATAAAATATAATAAAATAAAATAAAAATAAAATATGTGTGTACGGATGCATATTACTATTAGTGTGATTCTATTTCTGTTGGTATTGTAATTTTCATTTTCATTTCAGTACTAGTATGTAATAGATGCATAATAGTATATGAATAAAGTAAAAGTAGCAATGATCTACGTTTTTGGCTAGATTGAGTGTCATGTGATTAACTATATTAAGATATTATTTGTGATATTAATATGGGGTAAATGTTTAAAATTCAGATGGCCGACGAAGGAAATCAAGGAAATCTGAATAACGATAACCAGAGTAACATTAACGTAGTTAATGAGAATCCAAGCGTCAATAACAATGGAAACCAAGTGGATAATAGTGCTATCCAACACATAGTGGCACAGGGAATTATAGATGCAATGCCATTTATTCTTCAAACGGTTCAAGAAGCAAATAATAAAAGTAAACATAGCAGTAAGCGACCAATTGAACCGGAACACAGCGTAAACAATGGACCTTTACTTCAAATGCCTATTCCCAAAAGGAGAAGAACCGTGCCTTACGGTTGTTCTTGTCACACCCCTTTCTATGGCGGAAGCACGAGGTGTGATCATGAAAGGTTCTCATTGCATACGAAAGGTAAACATACTACATGCTCATAAAATAACTTCAAAATGCCAACATTGCATAACCGAAAACATGGTTTGAGTGTTTACATCACAAGACAGCATATTGTCTGATAAGTTTACAACTTTATTCAAAGATAAACAAAAGCGACATCCAAGAGCATGAGTAAAACCGCGCGCACATCCACTAGTTACCTGAAATACACGTGAGTTTTTGGAAAAACGTCAACATAATGTTGGTGTGAATTCATGCAGTGATTGTTTTGAATGTTTAAATACTTGAATGAAAACATAGTATGTAACTTGTAGAATGTATGAATGTTTGAATGTAACTCGTAAAACGTATCTGTAACTGAGTACTATGACTGTTTGAATGTATTTATATCATGTATCTGTAACTGAGTACTATGACTGTTTGAATGTATTTATAACATGTATCTGTAACCGAGTACTATGACTATTTGAATGTATTTATAACATGTATCTGTAACTGAGTACTATGACTGTTTGACTGTGTGAGATCGCTAGTGGTTTGCAAGGCCACTAACATGTGTCACGACATAGGAAGCCACCAAACCTAGGCATTTTTGTCGACTTTGACTGAGACACAGAAGCACTCATTGGTAGAAGTAGGCCAAGAGTGGGGTTGCCTGAAACCCATTAGATCTAACCTTTTGTTCCGCGGTCTGAATGTATACGTTGATTAATGGTGCTTATGATACCCTATTCGAGACATGATCTAGAATGTTTCACTTGAATGTTTTTGTGTACTCCATCATACCATTTATAAACATCGTAATATTATAACATGTATTTCACCCCCGAAGTTATAAAACTGAAAATAGTTAAAAGAAAAGGGGGAGCATGAACTCACAACTTTGCGTTCCTTGCGTCGTAAACTTCACCGGATTTGCTTAATTAACGTCGTGACCTATACGTGTTTTCTTAACGTTAGTCACTAGACTTGTATCGCACAAGTACAAGTCACTATCTTTTGTATACGAATTCTTGTGTTAAAAAATAACTTATATTTTTAACTATGTGTCTTACTTATATTATTTTCTCAAAAATAAATATAAGTTTCTTGTATTTTGCACTTTGCACCCGAGTTATGTATCTTGTATTTTGTTACAAAAATTATGGCGAGGTTAATATTTGAAAGGCATAGTTTAGAACATACTAGCAAACATTTGTCTGGAGAATATTTACTAAGTGTTAGGATTTTCAGAAAATTTCGCCATAGTCTCCTTTGTAAATGGAGGTGTCCATGCTAAGTAGCATATCATTTTCTTTACATATAACACGTAAGATCGTTTTCAAATAATCAACCCGACATTCTGACATGCAAGATACTACTTTTGTCGTTTTAGTTTTAATATATAAAACTGGACTGTTTTCGGACATTTTAATAAAATAGTTATCTTATTCCAAAAATTCCTAAATTTTTACAGAATGTCTTATACGGTCCAAATATTATTGTGTAAAAATTTCGGGGTCCAGTTCATTACCAATATTTTATAAGAATTTATTTCCCGGACTGCAATCAGACTTGTCGCTTTCTGATTGCAGTTTACGAATTAATTCACCCAAAATTTATCGTGAGTCCGATTGACGAAATTCCAGTGGGAGAATTACTTCGACAATAGTGGTCATCTACGGTATAAATTTCAGGGGCTGGTTCTACTCAGGTTTCAAGTTATGATGAAAAATATAACACATATTTTCAGCAGAAAAATGCAGCTTGAGCTGCTGTTACGAAACGACCCTTTAAAAATAGTAAACGACTTTGAAAAATTACGATTCCAGTGCCATTTGATCTGTTTTTCGAAAATACATAATTTAGACTCCAGAAAATCAGTTTTTCGAGTTATAATGATCAGTTTACAGCCGTTTGAAGTTGGCTGAAAATGTAATTCAGCATGCTTATTTATAGTTTAGATGTTACTAAATCGCATTAACTAATGTCCGAACGACGGGTTTATCAAGAAACCAACGATCGAATATCAAGTATGATTTAACCCAACCCTCATCCAACAAGGTTTCATCTTCAAATAATCTTTTGTGTTCAAGTTTCAAGTAAAGTTCCATATTCATCATCTTAGTGTTCTTGTTACTTTAGTGTTTAACACAAGCATCATACTACAAATTTTAGCCATAAAAATGAGATGATCAAAGGTTAAACAAGAGCTTACTACTAGCTTATAGCTAGGGATGATTCTCTAGTGCAAAGATGAAGAAAAGATGATGAAGAAGGCAAGAACAAAGCTCCTTAACTTGCAAACCTTCTTGTATCAACTTTGTAGCTTGAATGGACTTGAATCTTGGATGAAGATGGTGGTTATGTGGTGGTGAGGGTGGTGGTTTGGGGTGGTCCGAAAGTGAGAGAGAGAGAGTGGAGAGAGAGGGTGAATCTTGTGAATGATGGTTTGTGATCTAGGCCATGATTTATAAGATTTATTCACATATTTTAGTAACTCCCTCAAGCAAGATCTATAGCATAATCTAACCAAGATATATGAAGTGTGGTGTGGGTGATTTGGTGGGACCACCATAACCATCCAACATGTTAAGGGGGGGGGGGGGGGGGTAATGTGAAATTTTCAATGGTAGATAGATAATATAGTTAGAAACCAAGTATATAACTAGTTAGGCTAGTTACTAGCCATTTTAGTGGGTGTTATGACAAACGGGGGTCATGACTAGTCAAAAATAATAAAACAATGTATGTGACAAAAATTTAGTGTCCAGGGTAAAGTCCGGTTGTTTGGTTGGATACCGTTCCGTTAAAGTGCTTAATTGTTCCGTAAGGTGTCCTTTTGTACCCCTTTTAATTCCCAACACTTAGGGAAATATTCTGGACAATAAAATGTAAATTTTGTATGACATTTACATGTTTAAAAGCTACTTATAGCTGAATTTAATAAATTTCTGCACTTACAGTGCGTTTGGGGTGCTTTCTAGTGCGTATTTTAGCTTTCGAAGCGTCTATATGTTAACCCTTGTATGTACTCTTGGGTTTTAATGCATTTTTGATGTTGGACCTACACCTAGGTCTCAGTTCTAATGTCTGACTGCTTTCTGCAGAGTTGTTGACATATTGTGTTTTACCGGTGAGTTTACTAGTATTTTTGACGCAGCGCTCTCGTTAATGCACAAAGCATTATTTTGTAGTATAAAACGTGCATGAATTCACTTGTATAGTATGTAATCAGACAATGTTGACGTTTAAGCACATAATTATAGTCATTAAATAATAATTAAAGTGTACGGAAATTACCGGTTTGTGCCAGTTGTCACAGTCTCCCCCCGTTAAAAGAATTTCGTCCCGAAATTCAGGCTGAACTAACTCTCGCAGGAGTCTTCTTGAATAGGTGGGGATACTTTTCTTTGAACTGGTCTTCACGTTCCCATGTGTACTCGGGTCCGTGCTTAGAGTTCCAACGTACTTTGACAGGTTTAGCAGTGCTCCTCCTGGTCTTGTTGACTTTCCAGTCGGTAACCTCAACGGGTTGTTCTGTAAATAGGAGGGCGTCATCAATATGTACTTCATCCGCAGGGATGATCACGTCTTCTTGTGTTGGACTCTTCTTTAGGTTGGATACATGAAACGTATCATGTACTCCGTTAAGTTCTTCCGGTAATTCCAATTTGTATGCCACGGTACCAATTCTTTCCAAAATATTGAATGGTCCGATGTATCATGGATTCAACTTTCCACGCTTGCCAAATCTGACTACACCCTTCCAAGGTGAGACCTTTAGCAACACTTTGTCTCCCACCTCGAAATCTAATGGCTTTCGTTTTAGATCAGCGTAGCTCTTTTGTCGATCCCGAGTCGCCTTAATGCGCTCTCGGATTTGCGTAATCTTGTCGGTTGTCTCTTGTACAAGTTCAGGACCAACCATACGTTTATCTCCTGCGTCTGCCCAACATAAGGGCGATCGGCACTTGCGGCCATACAGAGCTTCGAACGGTGCGGCTTTTATACTTGTATGGTAACTGTTATTGTAGGAAAACTCAACTAAAGGTAGATGAGTATCCCAGCTGCCGCCCAGGTCCATGACATATGCGCGAAGCATATCTTCTAACGTTTGTATGGTTCGTTCGCTCTGGCCGTCTGTTTGAGGATGGAATGCCGTGCTTAGATCTAACTGCGATCCAAAGGCTTCCAGAAAGGATTGCCAGATTCTTGAGACAAAGCGTCCATCTCTGTCTGAAATAATTGAGATAGGCACTCCTTGACGTGCCACAATTTCTTTTAAGTATATCTCGGCAAGCTTTCCAGTGCTGTCTTTTTCTCGGATCGGTAGGAAGTGCGCATATTTCGTTAACCGATCTACTATTGCCCATATCATATCGTGCCCTCTCGGGGTCCTGGGTAATTTTGTTATGAAGTCCATCGAGATTTGCTCCCATTTCCACATGGGTATCTCTGGTTGTTGTAGTAGGCCGGACGGTTTCTAAGGCATTTTCCAACATAAACAGCAACGTCGCTCTTGAGTCTCGACCACCAATAGTATTCTTTCAAGTCTTGGTACATTTTGTCCGATCCTGGATGGATCGAGTATCTCGATTTGTGGGCTTCATTAAGGATGACTTCTCGCAAGCCACCATAGAGCGGAACCCAAATACGCTTCTTAAAGTATAAGGCTCCCTCTTCATTTGGCACCATGTATTTCAACATACCCCGGAGGTATTCAGCCTTACGGTTTTCTCCCTTGAGAGCTTCTTGTTGTGCATCACGAATGCGTGTAGTGAGGTTCGTTCGAATAGTCATTTCCAAAGCTCGAACCCGTAGGGTCTTAACCTTTTCTTTTCGACTTAGTGCGTCTGCTACAACGTTTGCCTTTCCAGGATGGTACTTAATCTCACAGTCATAATCGTTCAGCAGCTCGACCCAACGCCGCTGGCGCATATTTAATTCCTTCTGATCAAATATGTGTTGTAGGCTTTTGTGATCTGTGAAGATTGTACACCGAGTACCATATAAATAGTGTCGCCAAATCTTCAAGGCCAATACCACTGCGCCCAGTTCCAGGTCGTGAGTGGTATAGTTTCTTTCATGCACCTTCAATTGTCTTGAAGCGTAAGCAATGACTTTTTGGCGTTGCATGAGCACGCAACCCAACCCTTGTCGTGAAGCGTCGCAGTACACCACAAAGTCCTCTGTGCCTTCGGGTAATGATAGTATTGGTGCATCGCATAGCTTATTTTTAAGTAGCTGGAAGGCTTCTTCCTGCTTGTCACCCCAGTCGTACTTCTTGTCTTTCTGTGTAAGGGTAGTTAGCGGTTGAGCTATCTTTGAGAAATTCTCGATGAAACGTCGGTAATAGCCCGCTAAGCCCAAAAATTGTCGAACTTCAGTTGGGGTTTTGGGGGCTTCCCAATTCTTTATTGCTTCAATCTTGGATGGGTCTACATGAATGCCCTTCTCGTTCACAACATGACCCAAAAATTGTACTTCGCGAATCCAATATTCGCATTTTGAGAACTTTGCATAAAGTTTCTCCTTCTTCAGTAGTTCCAAGATGGTTCTGAGGTGTTGCTCATGTTCTTCTTTCGTTTGCGAGTAAATCAAGATATCATCGATAAATACAATCACGAATTTATCGAGATATGGTTTGCAAACGCGGTTCATCAGATCCATGAAGACCGCTGGCGCGTTCGTCAATCCAAATGGCATCACAAGAAACTCGTAATGCCCATAGCGTGTTCTGAATGCAGTCTCGGGTACGCTCTCCTCTTGTATCCTTAACTGATGGTATCCAGATCGAAGGTTGATCTTGGAATAGTAGCTTGACCCTTGCAACTGATCAAATAAGTCATCAATCCTCGGTAGCGGGTACCGATTCTTGATTGTGAGTTTGTTCAGTTCTCTGTAATCGATACACATCCGCATAGTTCCATCCTTTTTCTTTACGAACAATACTGGAGCTCCCCAGGGTGCGAAGCTTGGCCTTATGAATCCTTTATCCAACAACTCCTGGAGTTGTGTAGACAACTCTTGCATTTCGGATGGTGCAAGCCGATAGGGTGCCTTGGCTACAGGAGCGGCTCCTGGAACCAAGTCTATACGGAATTCGACTTATCGTTGCGGAGGTAGTCCTGGCAAATCTTCGGGAAAAACATCAGAGAATTCCTTCACCACAGGGATGTCTTCGAGTTTCGGCTCCTCAGCCTTTTTGTCTACAACATGTGCCAGGAAAGTGACACATCCTTTCCTTAAGCACTTCTGTGCCTTCATGCAACTGATGATTCGCAGAGGCGCGTCTCGCTTTTCCCCATGTATGATGAGAGTTTCATCATTCGCTAAAGGGATGCGAATGATTTTCTCATGACAAATAACCTCAGCTTTGTTCTTGGACAACCAGTCCATTCCGACCACTACATCGAAACTACCCAATTGAATAGGCAAGAGATCGATGTTAAATCTTCGTTCACCAAGTTCTAATGTGCAACCTCTAACCACTTCGCCCGACTCAACAAGTTTACCATTGGCTAGTTCTATGGAATAAGGAATATCCAACCTACTAGACTCTATCCCAAGCATACGTTTAAATTCCATAGACATGAAACTATAATCGGCGCCAGTGTCAAATAGTATGGATGCAAAGTGATTGTTAATGAGGAACGTACCGTTAGCCACATTAGGGTCCTCGCATGCGTCCCTTGCTCCAATTTCAAATGCTCGAGCCTGAGCATTGTTTCCTTTTGGGCAGTCCTTCATGAAATGATCATTGCTTCCACAACTGAAGCATCCTTAGTTCCGCCCAGCTCTATTACCATTCCGGTTACCATTGCCATTTCCACCATTGTTTCCATTACCATTACCACCATTGTTTCCTTTACCATTACTACCATTGTTCCCATCACCATTACCATTGCGGCCTCCAATACCTTTACCCCAACAATCCTCGGTACGGTGGCCTGGCTTTCCGCAGTTCTCGCATTTCTCAACACGACAATTTCCCACGTGGTGAAAGTCATAACGGTTGCATTTGGGCAGAGTGCCCTGATACTTCATAGTTCCAGACTCATTTGCAGCTGCGAAGGTTTTTGCCTCCCTAGGTGGGTTAGTGTCACGCTTCTTGTTGTTCGAACCCTTGTGGTTGTTGCGGGTTGCTTGGTTCAGATTTGAATGCTTCCTCTTCTTGTCACCAGACGACTCAGCATGCGTCTCGGTCTTTTTAGTTGGGTTTAACGATAACTTCTTCATACGGACACAATCTTCAGTAAGGCTGACAGCCAGAGTTACAACCTCGGTGATTGTTTGAGGTTTGGCCGAAGTTACCATGTCGTGAAACTCTGGGGCCAGTCCCCAAATGTAGCGTTCAACGCGCTTAAATTCGGGAGTCACCATGTAGGGAAGCACCCTGGACAGATCGTGGAACCTTCGAGTATAACCATTTATGTCAGCACCTTCCATGGTCAAGTGCCAGAACTCCGTTTCCAGTCTTTGGAGTTCAGCACGAGAGCAATACTTCTCTCTCATTCTTTCCTTTAGTTCATCCCAAGTTAGGCCATAAGCGGCATCATCGCCCAAGGTTTGGACCTGCAAGTTCCACCAGGTCAAAGCTTCATCGACAAACAATCCAGTAGCAAAAGTGACTTGCTGATCCGCGGTACACTTGCTCATGCGGATAGTGGCTTCAGTTTTCTCCGTCCAGCGTACAAACGCTACTGCACCTCCTGTGCCGTCATAGTTCATTGGTTTGCAGTCGAGAAGCTGCTTGAAAGTACAGTCCGGAGCTGCGTTTCCTCCAGATGAATCTCCATTACCATTACGTCTGGCATTGCTTGGTCCACCACTGTCTGTAGTACGGGTTGCCTCGTAGTGGGCGATAGCTGCGGAGATTCTTTCCTCCAGTAAAGCGTTCAGCTCTTCAGTAGTTTTTGGCAGTGGGGGAGGAGAAGGTTGATCACGAGAGTTCACAGCTTTCCTGGGTGCCATGTTATGACAGAACATAACACAACAGGGTTAGATATTTGTTTGATATCGTCATACTAGACAGTAGTAGTATATATATACACAGGCATATACCACATAAGTGACATCAAACAATTATTACTCTAGCATAGTATTTAATAGGCTGGTGTTCATGTTTGACCTTTTCTTGCACTGAGGGAATCTATACGTGACAAGACTTGCTGTGATTTCTGTGCACTGAATTCCATAATTATGTATGCATCCATAATTACGTAACTCCTTGCACAGTCCGCACAGTTCGTTTCATCCTCGTATCTCTTCCTTCAGATAGGCCATTGTTTTCAGGTAAAGTCACGCATACTAGTGACATTCTACTTCTAGCATATGTATTTAGCAATTATCACACGTAATCGCAAGTAATTCTTTATCACAGACAAGTGCTACCCCAGTGCACCCTAAGTCTCGTAGTGTCTTTTCTAGACTCATGTAAACAGTTGCAGGTAGTGGATGTCGCGGGAAGTTTTATGCAATGAAAACTCTTTGAAAAATTGTTTTCGTGAAAGGATCCTAGAGATTGTAGACTAGACTCGAGAAGGAATCCTGGTTCACTACAATCGCAGCTCTGATACCAATCTGTCACACCCCTTTCTGCGGTGGAAGCACGAGGTGTGATCATGAAAGGTTCTCATTGCATACGAAAGGTAAACATACTACATGCTCATAAAATAACTTCAAAATGCCAACATTACATAACCGAAAACATGGTTTGAGTGTTTACATCACAAGACAGCATATTGTCTGATAAGTTTACAACTTTATTCAAAGATAAACAAAAGCGACATCCAAGAGCATGAGTAAAACCGCGCGCACATCCACTAGTTACCTGAAATACACGTGAGTTTTTGGAAAAACGTCAACATAATGTTGGTGTGAATTCATGCAGTGATTGTTTTGAATGTTTAAATACTTGAATGAAAACATAGTATGTAACTTGTAGAATGTATGAATGTTTGAATGTAACTCGTAAAACGTATCTGTAACTGAGTACTATGACTGTTTGAATATATTTATAACATGTATCTGTAACTGAGTACTATGACTGTTTGAATGTATTTATAACATGTATCTGTAACTGAGTACTATGACTGTTTGAATGTATTTATAACATGTATCTGTAATTGAGTACTATGACTGTTTGACTGTGTGAGATCGCTAGTGGTTTGCAAGGCCACTAACATGTGTCACGACATAGGAAGCCACCAAACCTAGGCATTTTTGTCGACTTTGACTGAGACACAGAAGCACTCATTGGTAGAAGTAGGCCAAGAGTGGGGTTGCCTGAAACCCATTAGATCTAACCTTTTGTTCCGCGGTCTGAATGTATACGTTGATTAATGGTGCTTATGATACCCTATTCGAGACATGATCTAGAATGTTTCACTTGAATGTTTTTGTGTACTCCATCATACCATTTATAAACATCGTAATATTATAACACGTATTTCACCCCCGAAGTTATAAAACTGAAAATAGTTAAAAGAAAAGGGGGAGCATGAACTCACAACTTTGCGTTCCTTGCGTCGTAAACTTCACCAGATTTGCTTAATTAACGTCGTGACCTATACGTGTTTTCTTAACGTTAGTCACTAGACTTGTATCGCACAAGTACAAGTCACTATCTTTTGTATACGAATTCTTGTGTTAAAAAATAACTTATATTTTTAACTATGTGTCTTACTTATATTATTTTCTCAAAAATAAATATAAGTTTCTTGTATTTTTCACTTTGCACCCGAGTTATGTATCTTGTATTTTGTTACAAAAATTATGGCGAGGTTAATATTTGAAAGGCATAGTTTAGAACATACTAGCAAACATTTGTCTAGAGAATATTTACTAAGTGTTAGGATTTTCAGAAAATTTCGCCATAGTCTCCTTTGTAAATGGAAGTGTCCATGCTAAGTAGCATATCATTTTCTTTACATATAACACGTAAGATCGTTTTCAAATAATCAACCCGACATTCTGACATGCAAGATACTACTTTTGTCGTTTCAGTTTTAATATATAAAACTGGACTGTTTTCGGACATTTTAATAAAATAGTTATCTTATTCCAAAAATTCCCAAATTTTTACAGAATTTCTTATACGGTCCAACTATTATTGTGTAAAAATTTCGGGGTCCAGTTCATTACCAATATTTTATAAGAATTTATTTCCCGGACTGCAATCAGACTTGTCGCTTTCTGATTGCAGTTTACGAATTAATTCACCTAAAATTTATCGTGAGTCCGATTGACGAAATTCCAGTGGGAGAATTACTACGACAACAGTGGTCATCTACGGTATAAATTTCAGGGGCTGGTTCTACTCAGGTTTCAAGTTATGATGAAAAATATAACACATATTTTCAGCAGAAAAATGCAGCTTGAGCTGCTGTTACGAAACGACCCTTTAAAAATAGTAAACGACTTTGAAAAATTACGATTCCAGTGCCATTTGATCTGTTTTTCGAAAATACATAATTTAGACTCCAGAAAATCAGTTTTTCGAGTTATAATGATCAGTTTACAGCCGTTTGAAGTTGGCTGAAAATGTAATTCAGCATGCTTATTTATAGTTTAGATGTTACTAAATCGCATCAACTAATGTCCGAACGACGGGTTTATCAAGAAACCAACGATCGAATATCAAGTATGATTTAACCCAACCCTCATCCAACAAGGTTTCATCTTCAAATAATCTTTTGTGTTCAAGTTTCAAGTAAAGTTCCATATTCATCATCTTAGTGTTCTTGTTACTTTAGTGTTTAACACAAGCATCATACTACAAATTTTAGCCATAAAAATGAGATGATCAAAGGTTAAACAAGAGCTTACTACTAGCTTATAGCTAGGGATGATTCTCTAGTGCAAAGATGAAGAAAAGATGATGAAGAAGGCAAGAACAAAGCTCCTTAACTTGCAAACCTTCTTGTATCAACTTTGTAGCTTGAATGGACTTGAATCTTGGATGAAGATGGTGGTTATGTGGTGGTGAGGGTGGCAGTTTGGGGTGGTCCGAAAGTGAGAGAGAGAGAGTGGAGAGAGAGGGTGAATCTTGTGAATGATGGTTTGTGATCTAGGCCATGATTTATAAGATTTATTCACATATTTTAGTAACTCCCTCAAGCAAGATCTATAACATAATCTAACCAAGATATATGAAGTGTGGTGTGGGTGATTTGGTGGGACCACCATAACCGTCCAACATGTTAAGGGGGGGGGGGGGTAATGTGAAATTTTCAATGGTAGATAGATAATATAGTTAGAAACCAAGTATATAACTAGTTAGGCTAGTTACTAGCCATTTTAGTGGGTGTTATGACAAACGGGGGTCATGACTAGTCAAAAATAATAAAACAATGTATGTGACAAAAATTTAGTATCCCGGGTAAAGTCCGGTTGTTTGGTTGGATACCGTTCCGTTAAAGTGCTTAATTGTTCCGTAAGGTGTCCTTTTGTACCCCTTTTAATTCCCAACACTTAGGGATATATTCTGGACAATAAAATGTAAATTGTGTATGGCATTTACATGTTTAAAAGCTACTTATAGCTGAATTTAATAAATTTCTGCACTTACAGTGCGTTTGGGGTGCTTTCTAGTGCGTATTTTAGCTTTCGGAGCGTCTATATGTTAACCCTTGTATGTACTCTTGGGTTTTAATGCATTTTTGATGTTGGACCTACACCTAGGTCTCAGTTCTAATGTCTGACTGCTTTCTGCAGAGTTGTTGACATATTGTGTTTTACCGGTGAGTTTACTAGTATTTTTGACGCAGCGCTCTCGTTAATGCACAAAGCATTATTTTGTAGTATAAAACGTGCATGAATTCACTTGTATAGTATGTAATCAGACAACGTTGACGTTTAAGCACATAATTATAGTCATTAAATAATAATTAAAGTGTACGGAAATTACCGGTTTGTGCCAGTTGTCACAGTTCTTATAAAGAATTCTGGTCTTGTAAACCAATGGAATTCTCGGGCAACGAAGGGGCCATTTCAACTCTACGCTGGATAGAGAAGACTAAGGCAGTCTTAAGAATAAGCAAGTGTGCTGAAGAAGATAAGATATTGTTTGCTTCCCATTTGTTTAAAAATTCAGCACTAGAATGGTGGAACACTATCCTCCAATCAAGGGGAAGTGATAGAACCTACAATATGGAATGGGAAGAATTTAAGAACAAGGTAGAAAGGAATTTCTGCCCACCCAATGAAAAGGAACATATAGCAAACAAATTCCTAAACCTTAGGATGACTGGTGTGGATTGTAAGGGATATACTAAAATATTCTTTGAATATGCTAGAATCGTGCCAACTCTTGCTTCACCAGAACCAGTGTTAATCTCCCGTTATATTTGGGGATTAATTGGAGAAATAAGACATGTAGTCAAGACAGCTAGATCTCAAACCATATAAGAAGCTGTAGAACTAGCAAATACCTTGACAGATGTATTAATCCGTACCCGAGAAGAGGATCAAAGGAGGAACCTAACCCAGAAACTCACACAAGAATTTCGTTCTGGAAATTTTAATCGTGGGAAAAATATAGGTTCTACCTCTACACCCTACTGTAGGTATTGCAAAAGAAAGCATTCAGGAAGATACTCCATATGCTGTAACTTTTGCAAAATATCGGGACACAAGGAAGAAAATTGCAGGAAGAAGGCTAACATCCGGATATGTTACAACTGCGGAGAACAAGGCCATATCAAGCTTAATTGTCCAAAATTAGCTCCAGCCACAGACAACAAGAATACTAAAAATGCTAGAGCATTTGTTCTGACTGCAGATGAAGCCAAGATGATTCCAGATGTCATAGCTGGTACGTTTTTAGTTAATGATGTCTTTGCTAAAGTATTATTTGACTCTGGTGCAAACCAAAGTTTTATTAATACATCATTTTGCAAAATTCTAAATCAGTCATTAACTAAACTACCACAAGAATGCTTAGTAGAGACAGCCAATGGAGAAACCGTTAGAATTTCTGAAATCTTGCAGGGAGCAAGCATAGAAATTTTAAATCAGAAATTTATTGCAAATCTTTATCCTATGAATCTGGCAGGATTCGATGTTGTGTTAGGAATGGATTGGTTAATAGCTAATAAAGCCAGTATTTTATGTGATCAAAAGTCAATACAAGTAAATTCACCAAAAGGTAAAACGATCACAATTAAAGGAGATAAACCATCTAGATCCACAAAATTTATCTCTGTGATGAAAACTGCAAGTTATATAAGAAAAGGATCATTAGTGTATTTGATTTCTATAATCACAAACACTAAAGGAAAGGATTTAAAAGATATTCCAGTAGTATCTCAGTTTTCAGATGTCTTTCCAGAAGAATTGCCAGGGCAACCTCCAGATAGAGAAGTTGAATTCAGGATTCATCTACTACCAGGAACGACACCAATTGCCAAAGCACCATACCGTTTGGCACCCGCCGAAATGCAGGAACTAAAGAAACAATTGGACAAATTGTTAGAGAAAGGATTTATACAACCAAGTTCGTCGCCATGGGGAGCGCCGATACTGTTTGTTAAAAAGAAGGACGGATCAATGCGTATATGTGTTGATTACCGTGAATTAAACAAGGTCACGATTAAGAATCGGTACCCATTACCGAGAATCGATGATCTGTTTGATCAGCTACAAGGAGTTCGATTTTTCTCTAAAATCGATTTAAGGTCAGGGTATCATCAATTAAAGGTACCAGAAGAGGACATTCCTAAGACCGCATTTAGAACAAGGTATGGTCATTATGAATTTACTGTCATGTCATTTGGTTTAACCAATGCCCCAGCTGCATTTATGGACATGATGAACCGAATATGTAAGCCATATTTGGATAAATTCATAATTGTCTTTATAGATGATATTCTAATTTACTCTAAGAGTAAAGAGGATTATGCAAAGCATTTACACGCACTTTTAAGTCTATTAAGAAAGGAAAAGCTTTATGCTAAATTCTCTAAGTGCGAGTTTTGGTTAGAACAGGTACAATTTCTTGGACACCTAGTCAATCATGAAGGAATTCATGTGGATCCAACAAAGATTGAGGCAATTACTAAATGGAAAACCCCTGAATCACCAACCGAGGTTAGAAGTTTCTTAGGATTGGCCGGTTATTATAGAAGGTTTATTCAAGATTTTTCTAGAATAGCCATTCCCTTAACTAAGCTAACCTGTAAATCTGTTAAGTTTGAATGGGGAGTAAAACAAGAAGAAGCTTTTAGAATCCTTAAGCAAAGATTAACCCATACACCCATGCTAGCATTACCAGAAGGAGCTGAAGACTTTGTAGTCTATTGTGATGCTTCTAAATTAGGTTATGAATGTGTGTTGATGCAACGACAAAAGGTTATAGCCTATGCATCTAGACAACTTAAGAATCATGAAGAAAATTATTCTACCCATGATTTAGAGTTAGGAGCTATAATTTTTGCTCTTAAGATTTGGAGAGATTATCTTTATGGTAGTAAGTTTACCATATTCACTGATCATAAGAGTTTAAGGTATATTTTCAAACAAAAGGAATTGAATATGAGAAAAAGACGCTGGATGGAGATGCTTAGTGATTATGATTGTAATATCCAGTATCATGAAGGAAAAGCAAATGTAGTGGCAGATGCTTTAAGCCGAAAGTATCATGAAAAGCCAAAAAGGGTACGTTCTCTTAAATTAAATCTGCAAGTAGATTTAAATGATCAAATAAGAGAGGCACGAGAATCAGTAATCAAGGATGATTCTGAAAAGTTAAAAGGTATGCTAAAAGAATTGGAACAAGGAATAGATGGAATTTGGAGATTCCATAACAAGAGAATGTGGATACCTAAATTAGGAAATCTACGTCATCGTATACTAGAAGAGGCCCATAAGTCTAAATATACGATGCATCCAGGGAGTGATAAAATGTACCAGGATTTAAGGAAAAATTTCTGGTGGATAGGAATGAAAAAGGACATAGCAGCCTATGTTTCTAAATGTTTAACTTGTTCACAAGTTAAAGCAGAACACCAGAAACCCTCAGGTTTGTTACAGCAGTTAGAAATGCCGGTGTGAAAATGGGAATTGATAACAATGGATATTGTTACTAAATTACCCAAAACAAAGAAAGGAAATGATATAATCTGGGTGATTGTAGATAGACTAACCAAGTCAGCTCATTTCCTACCATTGAAATAAACTTTCAGTATGGAACAATTATCTAAATTATATGTAAATGAAATTGTTTCTTTACATGGAATTCCTTTATCAATTGTTTCTGATAGAGATAGCCGCTTTACCTCTCATTTTTGGTTAAGTTTCCAAAAGGCAATGGGAACCAAGTTAAAATTAAGCACAACTTATCACCCTTAAACGGATGAACAAAGTGAAAGGACAATTCAGACAATGGAGGATATGCTTAGAGCTTGTGTAATTGATTTTGGAGGTAATTGGGATGATCACTTACCTTTAATAGAATTTTCTTATAATAATAGTTATCACACAAGTATCAATGCTGCACCACTCGAAGCACTTTATGGACGAAAGTGTCGAACCCCAGTCTGTTGGGCAGAAATTGGAGAAAAGCAACTATCTGGACCTGAGATAGTACAAGAAACAACTGACAAGATTATTCAAGTCAAGGAACGACTGAAAGCAGCACGTGATCGACAGAAGAGCTATGCTGATAACCGACGCAAGCCATTAGAATTTCAAGTAGGAGATAAAGTATTGTTAAAAGTCTCTCCTTGGAAAGGAATAGTAAGATTCATCAAACGAGGAAAGCTAAGTCCCAGGTATGTTGGACCTTTTAAGATTATTAGAAGAATAGGACCTGTAGCCTATCAGGTACGACTGCCAGAGGAAATGGCAGGAATACATGATGTGTTTCATGTATCTAATCTTAAAAAAGTGTTTAACTGACGAATCACTGATAGTACCTCTTAAGGATATAGAGGTAAATGAACAACTCAAGTTTGTAGAAAGGCCTCTACAAATTGAAGACAAGAAAGTCAAGAATCTCAAGCATAAGAGATTAGTTTTGGTCAAAGTGAAGTGGGACTCCAAAAGAGGACCTGAGTACACATGGGAGCTTGAATCTGAAATGCAAAGGAAATATCCACACTTGTTCCAGTAGATCTCGATGACGAGCTCTAAAATAAGGTGGGGAGGATGTAACAACCCTCATTAAATCCGACACCCTTATAATATTTCCGACACCTTAGTGTATTTTAAAATGTCCCAATATGTCTTTAAATACACCCCGTATGTGAAAATCGAGCCCGAAATACAATATAGTATTTAAATAAAATATAAAAGTTTAAAACTAGGGCTAAGGCGGGCAGCGTAGACCCACCTGAAACTCTTACACAGGCAGTATCAGGGTTAAATCCTTATTTCATTGGTTTTCTTTAGTTTAGGCGGGCCGCGTAAGCCTTAGCTTACACTTACGCGGGCCGCGTGAGATCAAAATAGTGGCAACACCCCAGGCCGACACTTGTCATCATCGTGTCGAGCCTAGTAGATGACCCAGATAAGCTACGCGTTAACCGGGTGTTGACGCAGGTCGCGTAAGGCTTTGCCTTACCTTACGCGGGCCGCCTGATAGTCGAATTCAGCACCTATAAATAGATGGCATCGGATCTCAGTCGAACTCGCTCACAATTTCATTCTCAATCTCAGAATTCTGTAGTAGTGTTATTATACTCGGGTATTATACCCCTAATTAGTGAGGTTCTGCTCCGTTGTAAGTATTATAACCCCAATTTCGTAACAGTTACGCTGCCCGATTGATTTAGGGTTCCGTAACAACTGTCGTGGTTCTGCCCGACGTAGTTGTTGGAATGCCGTCTCGGGGAGGGTATCATTAATATTTTCAAATGGGTTATGATACTAACCAATGTACATTTGTATAAATTATAGATTATTCCCAGGAAACCCTTACGCGAAGTTTTAGATAGCAATGTGAGTTTATCCTATTTTTGTTAACCTTTTTGGAATATTTTACAAAACCTTAACTATTTTACAATGTGATTAAGCGGTGATTGAGTCTTTGTAGTTCTTCAATTACTGCCGGTATGTTGGGGGTTTTGTATACAAAATTTACTACACTGTGAGTAGTAAGTCGGGGATGACAGTACGTTACCATTGGACAATGAGTTAGCCAATGTGTAATATGACCCACAAGTCAGTGGATTGACAGTACTAAATGGAGTAATTGTGTAGAAATAAACAATGTGATCGCTCTCAATACTGTTTTAATTGATAAAATGTTTCTTGATTAAACTGGGATTCACTCACCAGTATTTCCGACTGACAAATGTTTTTAAAACGCGTTTCAGGTAACCCAATGTGACAGCCAATTAGTAAAAAGCCAGCTGGAGAGCACTGAAGGCTTGGGAAAATGTGGCTATAAAAGTTACCTAATAAACGATGTTTTAAATTCAATAAAATAGGGTTTATCCCTATAATTGTATTGTAATAAGAAACTTGGGTTTTGCCCATGTTATTATTAATATCAAATATGGTGGTTTTACTCTGATAAACATTTCCTAACTACGGTCCTGATGTAATTTCCGCTGCAAGATTAATCAGCTGATACCACCAAAACTCTGAGATCGCGTCCGCCCGTTCCCGGGACAGATAAGGGATCGGGGGTTGCGACAGATGGGACTTAAAATGATAGGAAGAGTGTATTATCTAACATTCCCATTTTACCCAAAAGATTTATCCCTCTCAGGGAAACCCATTTGACTGTCCCACCCACCGGGACGCATGCTCAAGAGAAATGAACTCACCATAGCTTGCTCGGTATGTTACTTACTCTGCCCGTTCCAAATTGATCAAACAAATCCTAGTGTGGTTACCAATAACAGTCAGTTTCATATGCACAAAGAACACGTATTCTCAACACATACTACACTTATAGTGAACACAGATTGCACATATCGTTATACAAGTCACTATAGTAATTCATGCAACATACCAGTTCATCATCATCATATATTCACATAGTGAGTAGTTGGTTCATTTACACGTTCACCTTACAAGTTCATATTTCACAAAACACGTAGCGGTTAACATTTTATTTCGTTATTCACAAAGTGTACAATTTAATAAGTTAATGACCCAACCCAAAGTTGTATGACTTAAGCTTCTAGCTTACTAATTAAAATCAGCTCGTGGCCCAGTTGAGTCCAGGCCCAAACATGAAACACACCCAGCTGCGTGGCCCCACACCTTTAGGGGTGTGCGGCCCCAAACCAGTCGGCCACTTTTTGTGCTGTTCTGTTTCATCTAATGGCTCAGCATGTCCGGCCCAGTTGTGATGCTGTACACTTAGGTTGGCTGTGCGAGCCGTGTGAGGCCCAAACCAAATGCATGTTGTAAGCTCACAAAACATCAAGTGGGTGTGTGCGGTTGGCTGATGGATGTGGCCCATCACTGCAAAACAACCCAGATGATGATGTTAGCCAAGGTTGTTGTCCGACCCAATATCTTATGTCTGGCCCAAGCAAAACGGTGCAATCCAACTCGGTTTAGAGACCCACTACCCAATTCCAAACACACAATTCTTTTCAATACTCATTTAACTAGATCAATCATTATCGTTAACGACACCCTATCATCTGAATATTAATCGTCAAGATTACCAATTCGTAACCAATTCTATAAATAATAAATCATAAAAATCCTAGCATGCATGCTTTACGAAAAGATCAATCAATTGTTAACTAATATTTAACATAAGATCACTTGAATCGGATCAATCGTATTATATCACATAATCAAACTGTTTCATCAATCATTCATCATCAACATTAAAATCGAACGTTCAACTCATGAGCATTAATATCCTTATTAACCATTTAGATCAAGTTTATGAACATTCACCCCACCTCAACCATCTTAACATGCAACCCTAAGCACTACTTATCATGCAAGAATACGATTAATACGACATCAAGTTTTTCGTGTATTATAGAATATACACACACAATTTTGTTAACCAAGTTCACACATAACAAGACCAACCAATTAAGAATTAACACAAATATGAATCCACTAACCAAGGGGCTCGATTGAATGAGATGATGCCTCGATGGGAGGGGGGGTTACTGCCGTCACTTGTTTAGGGGGTATAGGGTTTGCAACAAATGGTATATTAAAACACTTAAATTTACGTATACATGAAGAAAAGGAGGAGATTGGGCCGAGTTTGCTTAATAATGGTGGATTGGGCCGAGTTTGTTTAAGAATGGTGGCGGCCCAATAACATTTGTGACTGGGTCAAGGTAGTTTAAGGATAAATGCGGCCCAATAACTACTAGACACAATACTAACCCAAATACACACTCAATCGCACCCAATAACATTTACGTTTAACAAATTTAACATAGCAAGGAACGTTGAAGAGAAATAATGAAGAGTTAGAAGCACGAGACAAGACGACACTAACCTTGAAAGTTTGGGTTGTCACAACTACCGTAAAGGTAATGTCTCCAAATCTTAAGGGCGAATATTATGGCTCCTAATTCCAAATCATGGGTTGAATAATTCTCTTCATGATTCTTAAGTTGTCTAGACGCATAGGCTATAACCTTTTGACGTTGCATCAACACTGTAATAACTCTCATCAAAAGTCCTATTTATTTTATTATTTTATCCAATAGGAAACCCTAATTGAGACACCCAAGTGATTCTGCCCAAACCCTAAAATTTTCAGAACAATCAGAATCAGGATCAAGGCCCCTAAAACTCAGGGGGGTAAAACCCTAGTTATGATTATCTTAAAATCTCGTTGTCAAAAAAGAATTTGGAGAAATTGTCAACTCAGCAAGCCTACACACACACACGAGGCTACTCTATAAAGATTCTGTGTCCCTTACGGACCGTAAGGGTTGAGTCTTACGGTCCGTAAGCCTGGCAAAATTCGTGTATAAATAGTAGAGATTGGGACTGGAATTTGGGCACTGAAACGACGAACAAATTCGAAATACACACTGAGTTACGTTCTGTTTACTATCAAAACACACACGAATCACTAATCGCTGCATCAAAACAGGGTAATAACTCGATCGCTGCTACGATTCAATGTCCGATCGATTAAACTATCCAATGGATGTTTAAGTGTTGTCCACATTAGGGTTATGCTTTGTCATTCGTCGTTAATTCGATGGATGATTAAGTATCGCACTTTGTCATTCGTTGTGAGGGTTTGATCTCGTGAGTTATCGTAAATGCTGTATTGATTACTAACCCAGTTTTGTGTGCATTGTTATTTAAATTAGGTTAACAAGGCTAATCCATAGACTAGACTCTGTCCGTGTTAAATCTGCAATGTGAGTCATTCTCTTTTTATCAAATTACTTTCAAAATCATGTTTATTGTCAAAGTTATAATTACGGGGATTAAGTCTTTGTAATCACCAAGTTACAGCCGGTATGTGGGGTTTTGTATACATTACTTGATAATCTTCACCATTGGGGCAGCCAAGGGGTGATATGACCATAGTCACAGACACCATTGGACAAATGGGCCAATGGGTCGAGTGACAAATACTGTGGGTAGTTGGTTTGATCTCAGAAACATTGTAATGGCTCTTAATACTGTAAATTATAACAAACAAGTCATTTTAGTAAAAAGAATGATTCACTCAGTATTTCCCGCTGACAAAACCTTTTTCAAACATGTTTCAGGTGATCTGTTGTAATCCAGGAAAAGTGTCGGGAAGCACTGCAAGCTTAAGAAAGTGGCTCATTATAAAATAAAGAAATATGTTTTGTAACATAAAGATTTCTCCGTGAAATCATAGTATTGTAAATTACCGGGGTTTTATCCCGAATTGTGAAATAAAATAATCGGGAAAATTTTAGCTTTAAAAAGATCCTGATGATAAACTTCCGCTGTTAAACTCAATTAAATAAATACCACGGGATTTCTGTCCCGCGGCTCCTGAAACGGGTCAAACCAGGTCGGGGGCCGTGACAGAAAAAGGTGGTATCAGAGCCACTGAGTTAAGCTAATTAAGTATTTATAAATACTTAATTTTTCCTGATTACTATTATGTGATTATGTGTTTTATTAACTGACTATTTGTTAGTTACAGTATGGGTAAGCAAAAGCTTTCAAACATCTATCTTAAATTAGATAGGTCATCAAATGAGAAGGGAAATTCATCCCAAACTCCTGAAGAAGGAATATTTGTTCGAAAAGCCCAATAAGAGGAACCACTTTCTCCTGATAAAAGAAGTTTGATTATTAGAAAAAGTCAGGAGAAATTAAAGAAATCCCGAGAAAAGAAAGTTAAAAAGGAAACCCAGGAATTAATCAGTAAATCACCATGGGAAGACAATTTAGATGAAAAATGGGCGGATCTTTATATGTTAGCCACTGTAGCAGTAAATGCTAATCTTTAGAATACCATGACTCCGTATTAGCAACTTACAAGCTAGAAATATCATCTAGTAAATAAATAAAATTACAATAAAACTTAGTATGTTTAAATTGTCAAATTTTTCTTTGTATTAAAGTAGTCACAGAATATGCAATAATATTGAGGTTTATTTGTAAAATTTGTTATAAAATTTTAATTTATTATTTTTACATATATGTTAAACAGCATGAATGAGTTATCTGGAGCCCTAGAGAATCTCAACCTTTACCCTGTAAACATAGAAGTTTCTAAAGAATTTACTGGGTACTTTCCTGATGTGGAACAACCTATAGAATTCAACGCTCCACCTCTGGAAAAGCCAAAGCCTAAAAAGAGAAGAAGATTGGTAGGATGGAGGCGTGTGCGTAGAAAGAAACCCGCCACTAGAAAGAATTCTAAAATAAACAATCCATTAGAAAAAGGAAAAGAAATTGAAATGGGGGAAAGTTCTAGACAGCAAGAATTAGAGATGGAAGCCGGGGAAGATTCTAGGAAAATGGGAATACAGTTTGAGGAATATTCTAATCAAATAGAAATAGAGGTTGGAAAAGGTGCTATACAAACCTAGATGGAATTTGGAGAAAGTTCTAAGCAAACCCAGGAAATGACATTACAGGAGGAGCTAGATTTTATATTAGCAAGATGTGATAATATTAACCCAGTCAATGAAAATGTTGTTACTCATCCTATTGAAACCCAAATTCCAATGAACTTAGAACCTACAATCCCAGAACCTATCATTCACACCCAACCTTTAGGAATGGACGAGTGGTGGACCAATGATTGGCAATTCCAAAACATTATCAACAGTCCTTATTCCTTTCTTCCCCAGTTTGATCCAGAACCTCTACCAAATCCACCGATGAGTAATGAGAATATGGCTGAACTTCGCCATTTTGGTGAAGAGCTGATGGATGCTGGGAATAGGATCCGAGAGATAGGAGGACAAACTTCATGGAAATATGATGAGAGGGAACATCGTTATTAAAGATGCAAGTTGACGAGGGAGAAATGGGTTATGAGTCTGTATTTGTATAATAACCGTAATATTAATGAAAATCAGTATGTGTGAAATAAACAATAAAACGGTTGTATATAGAAGCATAATATATAAATTTAGAAAATTTACAATTTTGTTTGTATATTTGTTTACGTGATTATGTGCAATTAATTGTGACATTGGATTGTTTCTTATTTTATACTAATTATTTATCTATAAATTAATTATCAGATGGCAAATATTGGTAATGAACCAGTAAATGAAGTAAATCAATCCGAGCAAATTCAGGAAGAGCAATTGTTAAATAGGCAAGATATCGAGGATATCGTTGCACAAGGAATAGCTAATGCTATTCCAGCAATCGTTGCTGCTGTTCAAAAACCTATTAAACCTCAATCAATCATTCCTAGTAAACGTACACAAGGCGATAACTTTAGTAATAGTATAAACGGAGGTGGTAATCATGTTAATAACAATAATGATCTGCAAGCCCCAATTTTCAAGAAAATGAAAGCTGCAACACCTGGTTGCACTTACAAAGAATTCCTTGCCTGTAAACCAACTGAGTTTGCAGGTAATGAAGGGGCTATTGCAGCACTGCGTTGGTTAGAGAAAACTGAGGCAGTGATCACCATAAGTAAATGTGCTGAGGAAGATCAAGTTATGTATGCGTCAAATCTTTTTAAAGAAGGGGCGCTAGAATGGTGGAATACAGTGTTACAAGCTAAAAGAAGGATTGAGGCATATGCCATGAAATGGGAAGAATTTAAGAATCTTGTAGAAAGAAAATTCTGTCCCGAGTATGAAAAAGATCAAATGGCAAATAAATTCCTAAATCATCGAATGCTAGGTGTAGATTGTCGCGGTTATACTTCGACATTCTTCGAATATGCTAGAGTGGTACCAACACTAGCTTCGCCATAACCGGTACTCATTTCTCTCTATATTTGGGGACTAATTAGCGAAATCCGTAACATCGTTAAAGCTACGAGACCTCGTACTATTGACGATGCTGTGGAATTAGCTAACACCCTAACGGATGAACTGGTACGCACAAGAGATGAAAACAGGAAAAAGGAACTGGCTCAGAAAATTACCCAAGGATTTCGTACGGGTAATAATAGCAACTTCAAGAGAAGAGGAACAGGGCAATCTTCAAATCCTCCTTTCTGCAGGAATTGCAAAAGGAAACATTATGGAAGATGTAATGTAATCTGCAACCTTTGCAAAGCTATAGGAGATCGTGAAGAAAGCTGCAGGAAGAAAACCATAATCTGCTTTAATTGTGGAGAAGCGGGGCATTTTAAAACAGAATGTCCTAAATTGGCCAAACCAGCAGACAACAAAACCAAGGCGACCGATGGAGCTACTAAGAAGAATGTCAGAGCATTCCAGCTGACCACTCAAGAAGCAGAACTCATTCCAGATGTGATAGCTGGTACGTTCCTAGTTCACAACGTATACGCAAAAGTATTATTTGACTCTGGTGCAAACCAAAGTTTTATAAATACTTTATTCTGTCAAGCTCTTAAGTTACCTTTAACCAACATTAGGCAGATTTTTACAGTCGAAACCGCAGATGGGAATTCAGTTAAAATTGATCAGGTTTTGCAAAAAGTAGAAATAGAACTTTCAGGTCATAAATTTTCTGCAAACCTATTACCTATGAAATTAGCTGAATTCGATGTTGTGTTAGGAATGGATTGGTTAATAGCCAACCATGCTCGAATTCTTTGTGATAAGAATTCTATAGAAATTCAGGCACCTACTAGAGAAGTAATCATGATTACAGGAGATAAACCGCGTAAACCCATGAAGTTTATATCAGTAATGAAAGTTGCTAGTTATGAACGAAAGCAAAGAATAGTATATATGATTTCAGTAATCATTAATACTAAGAACAAAGAACTTAAGGAAATTCCTGTAGTCTCAGAATACCCAGATGTATTCCCAGAAGAGTTACCAGGGTTACCACCAGATAGGGAGGTAGAATTTAGGATTCATCTAATTCCTGGAACTACACCGATAGCTAAGGCACCTTATCGGTTAGCTCCTACCGAAATGTTAGAACTGAAAACACAATTAGATGAATTACTAAGTAAAGGATTCATACAACCTAGCTCATTTCCTTGGGGAGCGCCAGTGTTGTTCGTAAAGAAGAAGGATGGTTTGATGAGAATGTGTATTGATTATAGAGAATTGAATAAGGTTACAATTAAGAATCGATACCCATTACCTAGGATTGATGATCTTTTTGATCAACTCCAGGGAGCTAGATATTTCTCTAAGATTGACTTACACTCCGGATATCATCAATTAAAGGTACAAGAGGAAGACATACCTAAAACTGCTTTTAGGACCAGGTATGGTCATTACGAGTTTACAGTCAAGCCCTTTGGGTTAACGAATGCTCCTGCCGCATTCTTGGACATGATGAATAGAATCTGTAAACCGTATTTGGATAAATTTGTGATTGTTTTTATTGACGATATACTTATTTATTCAAAAAGTCAGGACGAATATTGTGAGCACTTGCATGCACTCTTAACTTTGTTAAGAAAAGAAAAGCTTTATGCCAAATTCTCGAAGTGTGAATTTTGGCTAAAGGAAGTGCAATTTTTAGGACACATGGTGAATCATGAAGGTATTCATGTAGATCCTGCTAAGATAGAGGCAATTACCAATTGGAAGGTTCCGCAAACCGCAATGGAAATTAGAAGTTTATAGGTTTAGCTGGGTATTATAGACGATTTATTAAGGATTTTTCCAAAATAGTTGTACCATTAACTAAGCTAACCTGTAAAGCCATTAAGTTTGAATGGGGACCTAAACAAGAAGAAGCCTTTAGAATATTAAAGCAGAAACTAACAAATGCTCCAATCTTAGCTTTGCCAGAAGGGACTGAAGATTTTGAAGTATACTGTGATGCTTCAAAACTAGGATTAGGATGTGTGCTAATGCAACGCAAGAAGGTAATTGCGTATGCTTCAAGGCAATTGAAAAAGCACGAAGAAAATTATACAACTCATGATTTAGAATTAGGAGCTGTAATTTTTGCCCTTAAGATTTGGAGACATTATCTGTACGGAAGTAAATTTACTGTCTATACAGACCACAAAAGTTTAAGATATATTTTTGGGCAAAAAGAGTTAAACATAAGGCAAAGGAGATGGATGGAAATCCTAAGTGATTACGACTGTGATATTCAATATCACGAAGGAAAGGCAAATGTAGTTGCAGATGCCTTAAGTCGTAAGTACCATGAGAGACAACGACGGGTTCGTGCTCTCAGATTAAATCTACAATTAGATTTAATGGAACAACTGAAGCATTTTCAAGAAATAGCAATAGAGGATGTTGCTGAAGGAATGAAGGGACGAATAAAAGATTTAGAACAGGGAGATGATGGAATTTGGAGATTCCATAAGAAAAGGATTTGGGTACCAAAGCAGGGAGAATTAAGAAATAAGATCCTAGAGGAAGCTCATAAATCTAGGTATACCATACACCCTGGAAATAATAAGATGTACCAAGATTTAAGAAATAATTTCTGGTGGATAGGCATGAAGAAGGATATAGCTAGATATGTTTCTAAGTGTCTTACTTGTTCACAAGTTAAGGCAGAACATCAGAAACCTTCAGGTCTATTACAACAATTAGAAATGCCAGTATGGAAATGGGAACTTATAACAATGGATTTTGTTACTAAGTTACCCAAAACCAGAAAAGGTAATGATGCGATTTGGGTAATTATGGATCGATTAACCAAATCAGCTCACTTTCTACCTATGAAAGAAACCTTTAGCATGGAAAGATTGGCAAAGTTGTATGTAGATGAAGTTGTATCCTTACATGGAGTTCCACTCTCCATTGTATCAGATAGAGATAGAGATAGTCGGTCCACTTCTCATTTTTGGACAAGTTTCCAGAAAGCAATGGGAACTCGACTAAACTTAAGCACTGCATATCATCCCCAAACAGACGGGAAAAGTGAAAGGACGATCCAAACTCTGGAAGACATGCTTAGAGCATGTGTGATAGATTTTTGGTGGAAATTGGGATGACCATTTACCATTAATTGAATTCTCCTATAACAATAGTTATCATTCAAGCATTGTAACTGCCCCATTTGAAGCCCTATATGGAAGAAAGTGCAGAACTCCAGTTTGTTGGGCAGAAATAGGAGAAAGTCAATTATCAGGTCCAGAGATTGTGCAAGAGACTACTGATAAGATCACACAAATCAAGGAAAGACTGAAGACTGCTCGAGATCGTCAAAAGAGTTATGCAGACGATAGAAGGAAGCCATTGGAGTTCCAAGTTGGAGATAAGGTACTATTGAAAGTTTCTCCTTGGAAAGGAGTAGTTCGATTCGGTAAGAAAGGAAAACTAAGTCCAAGATACGTAGGACCATTTCCAGTAATCCAACATATAGGACCAGTTGCTTATCGTTTACAATTACCAGAAGAGTTATCTGGAGTACATGATGTATTTCATGTATCCAATCTCAAGAAATGTCTATCAGACGAGTCTCTGGTAGTACCTCTCCAAGATATACAGGTAAACGAAAAATTAAAATTTGTAGAGAAACCTCTTCAGATAGAAGACAGAAAAGTGAAGTTTCTCAAGCACAAACGACTAGTGCTAGTTAAAGTAAAGTGGGATTCAAATAGAGGACCCGAATACACTTGGGAGCTGGAATCAAAAATAAAGCGAAAGTATCCTCAATTATTCCAGTAAATCTCAAGGACGAGATTTTTATTAAGGTGGGGAGGATGTAATAACTCTCATCAAAAGTCCTATTTATTTTATTATTTTATCCAATAGGAAACCCTAATTGAGACACCCAAGTGATTCTGCACAAACCCTAAAATTTTCAGAACAATTAGAATCAGGATCAGGGCCCCTAAAACTCAGGGGGGGGGGTAAAACCCTAGTTACGATTATCTTAAAATCTCGTTGTCAAAAACGAATTTCGAGAAATTGTCAACTCAGCAAGCCTACACGCACACAAGGCTACTCTATAAAGATTCTGTGTCCCTTACGGACCGTAAGGGTTGAGTCTTACGGTCCGTAAGCCTGGCAAAACTCGTGTATAAATAGTAGAGATTGGGACTGGAATTTGGGTACTGAAACGACGAACAAAGTCGAAATACACACTGAGTTACGTTCTGTTTACTATCAAAACACACACGAACCACAAATCGCTGCCGCAAAACAGGGTAATAACTTGATCGCTGCTACGATTCAATGTCCGATCGATTAAACTATCCAATGGATGTTTAAGTGCTGCCCACATTAGGGTTATGCTTTGTCATTCGTCATTAATTCGATGGATGATTAAGTATCGCACTTTGTCATTCATTGTGAGGGTTTGATCTCGTGAGTTATCGTAAATGCTGTATTGATTACTAACCCAGTTTTGTGTGCATTGTTATTTAAATTAGGTTAACAAGGCTAATCCATAGACTAGACTCTGTCCATGTTAAATCTGCAATGTGAGTCATTCTCTTTTTATCAAATTACTTTCAAAATCATGTTTATTGTCAAAGTTATAATTACGGGGATTAAGTCTTTGTAATCACCAAGTTACAGCCGGTATGTGGGGTTTTGTATACATTACTTGATAATCTTCACCATTGGGGCAGCCAAGGGGTGATATGACCATAGTCACAGACACCATTGGACGAATGGGCCAATGGGTCGAGTGACAAATACTGTGGGTGGTTGATTTGATCTCAGAAACATTGTAATCGCTCTTAATACTGTAAATTATAACAAACAAGTCGTTTTAGTAAAAAGAATGATTCACTCAGTATTTCCCGCTGACAAAACCTTTTTCAAACATGTTTCAGGTGATCTGTTGTAATCCAGGAAAAGTGCCGGGAAGCACTGCAAGCTTAAGAAAGTGGCTCATTATAAAATAAAGAAATACGTATTGTAAATTACCGGGGTTTTATCCCGAATTGTGAAATAAAATAATCAGGAAAATTTTAGCTTTAAAAAGATCCTGATGATAAACTTCCGCTGTTAAACTCAATTAAATAAATACCACGGGATTTCTGTCCCGCGGCTCCTGAAACGGGTCAAACCAGGTCGGGGGCCGTGACAAACACACATCCATAACCTAACTTAGAAGCGTCACAATAGACTACAAAGTCTTCAGTTCCTTCTGGTAACGCTAGTATGGGTGCATGGGTTAGTCTTTGCTTAAGAATTCTAAAGGCTTCTTTTTGTTTTGGTCCCCATTCAAACTTAACAGATTTACAGGTTAGCTTAGTTAAAGGAATGGCTATTCTAGAAAATTGTCGAATAAATCTTCTATAATAACCGGCAAATCCTAAGAAACTTCTAACCTCAGTTGGTGACTAAGGGGTTTTCCATTTGGTAATTGCTTCGATCTTGGTGGGATCCACATGAATTCCTTCATGATTAACTAAATGTCCAAGAAACTGTATTTGTTCTAACCAAAACTCGCACTTTGAAAACTTTGCATAAAGCTTTTCTTTTCTCAATAAACTTAGAAGTGCGTGCAAATGCTTTGCATGCTCCTCTTAACTCTTAGATTAAATGAGAATATCATCTATAAAGACAATTATGAATTTATCCAAATATGGCTTACATATTCGGTTCATCATGTCCATAAATGCAGCTGGGGCATTGGTTAAACCAAATGGCATGATAGTAAATTCATAATGGCCATACCTTGTTCTGAAAGCAGTCTTAGGAATGTCCTCTTCTGGTACCTTTAATTGATGATATCCTGACCGTAAATCGATTTTAGAGAAAAACCGAGCTCCTTGTAGTTGGTCAAACAGATCATCGATTCTTGGTAATGGATACCGATTTTTAATCGTGACTTTGTTTAATTCACGGTAATCAATGCACATTCGCATTGACCCGTCTTTCTTTTTAACGAATAAAATAGATGCTCCCCATGGCGATGAACTTGGTTGTATGAATCATTTTTCCAACAATTCGTCTAATTATTTCTTCAGTTCTTACATTTCTGCAGGTGCTAAGCAGTAAGGTGCTTTGGCAATTGGTGTTGTTCCTGGCAGCAGGTGGATTCTGAATTCAACTTCTCTGTCTGGCGGTAGTCCTGGTAATTCTTCTGGAAACACATCTGGAAACTGAGATACTACTAGAATATCTTTCAGTTCTTTTCCTTTAGTGTTAGTGATTATAGAAATCAAATACACTAATGACCCTTTTCTTATATAACTTGTTGTTTTCATCACAGAGATGAATTTTGTGGATCTAGAAGGCTTATCTCCTTTAATTGTGATCTTTTCACTCTTTGGTGAATTTACTTGAATTGACTTTTGATCACATAAAATACTGGCTTTATTGGCTATTAACCAATCCATACCAAATACAACATCAAATCCTGCGAGATTCATTGGATAAAGGTTTGCAATAAACTTTTGATTTAAAAATTATATTCTTGCTCCCTGCAAGATTTTAGAAATCTTAATGGTTTCTCCATTTGCTGTTTCTACTAAACATTCTTGTGAGAGTTTAGTTAATGGTCAATTGAGAAGTTTGCAAAATGAAGTATTAATAAAACTTTGGTTCGCACCAGAGTCAAATAATACTTTAGCAAAAACATCATTAACTAAAAGCGTACCGGCAATCACGTCCGGAATCATCTTGGCTTCTTCTGCAGTTAGAACAAATGGTCTAGCATTTTTAGTAGTCTTATTGTTCATGGCTGGAACTAGTTTCGGACATTTCGGTTTGATATGGCCCTTTTCTCCATAGTTGAAGCACATTCCATTATTAGGTTTCTTCCTACAGTCTTCTTCCTTGTGTCCTGGTATCTTGCAGAAATTTCAGTAGGTGGAGCATTTTCCTGAATGCTTCTTCTTGCAGGCGTTACAGTAAGGTGCAGAGGTAGAAACTACATTTTTCCCGCGTTTGGAATTTCCATAACGAAATTCTTGGGTAAGCCTTTGAGCTAGGTTCCTTCTCTGGTCCTCTTCTCGTGTACGCACTAACTCATCTGTCAAGGTGTTTGCTAATTCTATGGCTTCTTCTATAGTTTGAGTTCTAGCTGCCTTGACTACATGCCTAATCTCACTGATTAATCCCCAAATGTAACGGGGGATCAATACTGGTTCTGGTGATGCAAGGGTTGGCACTATTCTAGCATATTCAAAGAATAACGTAGTATAACCCTTACTATCCACTCCAGTCATTCTAAGGTTTAGGAACTTATTTGCTATCTGTTCCTTTTCATTGGGAGGGAAGAATTTCCTTTCCACCATGTTCTTAAACTCCTCCTATTCCATATTGTAAACCCTGTCACTTCCCCTAGACTGGAGAATAGTGTTCCACCATTCTAAGGCTGAATTCTTAAACAGATTGGAAGCAAACATTATCTTATCCTCTTCCACATATTTGTTTATTTTTAAGACTGCCTCAGTCTTTTCTATCCAGCGTAGAGCTGCAACGGCCCCTTCATTGCTCGAGAATTCCATTGGTTTACAAGACCAGAACTCTTTATAAGAACAACCATAAGACATGGTTCTTCTTCTTTTGGGAATGGGCACTTGAAGTATGGGTCCATTGTTTACGCTGTGTTCAGGTTCAGTTGGTCGCTTACTGCCATTGTTACTTTTATTATCCGCTTCCCTAACTGTTTTGATAATATATGACATTGCATCTATTATCCCTTGTGCCACTATGTGTTGGATAACGCTGTTATCCACTGGGTTTCCATTATTATCATTGTTCGGGTTATTGTTATTCTGGTTTTCATTGTTCTGGTTTTTTTGGTTCACTTCGTTGTCCATCTGAATTTTAAACATTTGCCACATATTAATATCACAAGATAACATTTAATACAAACAATTACACAACACACATATTGATCAAAATCGTCGAACATTGCGACTTACTCTTTCTTATATATTATGCATCTAATACAAACTGAAACTGGAATTTAAAATTACAATACTATTATGCATCCATAACTATTATCTAGATTTTTTTATCAAACATACACACATATTATATATTATTATTATTCTATTATTATTATTATTATTATTATTATTATTATTATTACTATTATCACCATCACTGATATGGGTTCATCCAGAACTCCATATTAGGCTCGTCGTACTTCCAGACGAGTCGCTCTCCGATCTGCCTCATCCTGTTACTACCTTCTAAAATCTCCTCACCAAAGGTTCAGAGTTCTTGCACATTCTCTGCACTCATTGGGGGTGCAGGGGCTGGTGCTGGGTTTGGGAACTGTGGCATGGGTTCTTGTTAAGGATAAGGATTCTCTAGAATTTCCCTAATGTATTGGTCATTATCATTGTAGGGATCTAGAGGGTCCGAATCTGGGTAGGCTGCTAGGTTTGGCATAGGTTCGTCTTCTGGTATTGGGTAGCGTTGCTGGTAATCCCTAAGGTCGTCAAACCACGGGTCATAGTTTGGGTCTAAGGGATTGGGTGTTGGTACTCTAGGTATCTCATCTGGGTTGAAATCAGGCATTGGGATTTGATTTTCTGGGTTAGCTTCAATCTCCATTGGTTGTGTGGGAAACAGTGGTAAGGGCTGGGGTGCTATGAGTTGCTCCAGGTTAGGGTCTGCAGCTGTGGTTGTTAGGATATGGAAATTTGCTAGACTCCTATTGAGCATATCCTGGGTGTGAGCATCTGTTTCTCTCTTGGCGGCTGCTACAGCACGTTGTTGTTGTAACTTTTTCATTCTCTTCCTACGTTCATGCGCTCCCCTACTGAACCATCCTCTCTTTTTAGGAGGGAATGGCTCTTCAGGCTGAGCCTTAAACACGAATATCCCATCTTCATTGTCAGCTGAATACCCTGAGAGGGCAGGCTGTGAAGAGGTGCCTTCGCTCCTAGGTGAGCCGGACAACTGACGGCAAGCGTCTGAAGGTCCTTGGTCGCTCATACTGTAAACTAACAAATAGTGAAATAACACACAACAATAAAGTACAATTATGCACGTAGTTCCGTAAGTTATTTCCTAACATTTTGAATAATATCTTGATGTCAGCAGAACACTTCTGTGGCTGAATCAGTGGCTTGGCTCTGATACTGTCACGGTGTAACGCCCCAAAAATCTGAATGTTAATATTTGTCGTATGTTCTTATGTGACACGTCATGAAATAAATAACTAGGCTATTTAACCTAGTTAAGGGCATGGTCAAAAGTATTAAATGATAAAGGTAGTGTCAGTTATGTTTTAAAAGGCAAACCCGAGGGGCTAGAGTGGAACAGATGAAAGTTGACTACTAATTAAAAGGTCTATACACACACAAACACCACATACGTGCGTGTTCTTGAAGCTTCAGGAGCTCTCAAGAGCTCCAAACCCTAGTTCCACTAAATCACCAAATTAAAGGGTGAATCGAAGCTCAAATTCAAGAAGGAACAGGGATTAATGATCACCTTCACGAGAGGATCATAAGGTATGTCTTAAATATAAGATTTGTGATCATGTGTGAAGTGGGTTATGTTCAAAATCGTGAGTTAATATGAAATTAATCATGTACAAGGGTTAGAATCCTCGTATAGAACATGGGTTATGTATGGTTTGCATCAATTTGATGATTAGAGGTGAAACCCATTAGTTATGGTGAAGATGATTACTAGAAGCACCACCTATGTTCAAGTCTTGTAGAAAGATTGATGTATTATGTGTCTATGATGAATTCTTGTTAGGTGAATTAGGAGGAATATGATGATGTTATGTTTGATGTTTGTTTGAGAATGATACATGATGATTAGTAGTGGGTTTTGATGGGTTATGTATGAGTTTAGAAGATTTGAGCATGAAGTAGTTGTACGTTATGCTTAAAAGGTAGTACTCGCATCAAGTGTATGATGAAATGTATATAGTGTCGTCCGTATAGTCGATTATGATGTTACGAGTATATGATGATAAGTCGATGGTTAAATATGGTTAATAGTTGACTTTCAAAAGTCAACTAAGTATAAGAAACATGATTTGACTCATTCTTGTAAAAGCAGGATTATAGGAAGTCGTTTGATACATGTTATGTTAATATGTGTTAATTTTGATTACCCGATGAATTACGTGTGTTGGAAAGGTTATGAAGTTGATTATATGTTCTAATGCTTGTTAGAAATGACTAAGGAAAGTTAAGTGTGAATTACGCGAGTGATATGATTGTTACATGTACAAATGAGTATGTTAATAAGAGCGTGATTTCGATGAAATGAAAGTATAGGAAATCACGTCGAGACGGGCTCAAGCATGAGGTGTTAACGGGTCAAGAAGAGGCAAGGAATCGGATGCGAGCACGGACGCATAAGGTAAGTGATTTCCGTAATCACTTCTTAGTTCAAGTAAGTAATAAAGTGTTGTAATTAATTAAACATGATGTTTGAGGTTAAATATGTGTTAAAGTCTTTCGTCGTAAATGGTGGGATTAAAGTTGACCAAAATGCCCTTGATGGGTATTTTGGGGTAAACGATCTTAAAAGTCGTTTAGAAACAAGTTATTCGATTAGTGTAATGTTTTGGACAAGTATGGAAGTGGGGATGATGGTTTGGTTAGTCATAGACCAATTAATGCGCAAATACCCTTAACGGGTCAAAATAAGCTTTTGAGCGAAAATGGGTTAAGAGGATGCAAAGCATCCGAGAATTTAATCTTTTATGATAGTCGTCATTGAGATTATTAGGTTCATAAGAAGTTATGGTCAATCGAACGAGTTATGTAAATGAATGCATGAACGGGTCGGATAAATCGTAAATGAATAATAAGACGATAGCGTGTAAGTTAAGAATTTCCTTAATCCGGATGTGGGATTTTAAGTTCATATGTTAGAAGGTGAATTTACATGCATGTAGGAAGAAACGGGAGGTTAAACGGGTAAACGGTTCGAAAGTTATGCGCGTTTTAGTGCGTTCGGACGTTGAAACGGATCTGCAGAAAAATGCACTTTAGAGAGGCCGTCGCCGACGGGCAAGGGAAAATCAGTTTTTCTCCGACGGGTTATCTTCCTGTCTACGGGGTTTTGGCTACGGGAAAAACTACGGGCCGTCGCCGACGGGCCCTAGGGCCGTCGCCGACGACCTCCCCAAGTCCAAAAGTCTGAAATTTTGTTATATAAGTTGATTTATGTATCGTAGGCTTCGGTTTGTTATCCGTGGGCTACGGCGGACTTTCTAAACATGATTTTGATCGATCCTTAGATGTTTATGGGTTATGAATCAAAGTTTAAGTCTCATGTAAATAACGTATAAGTATGTAAGAGGTGTGCAAGATGTTGTACGTGTATGTAGATGCGTATTTATGTATATATGTAATGCTGTAAGAAAGGTATGTACGTATGCAAATGAGTATATATGTAAGTATAAAGATATGTACGAGTGTATGCATGTATGTAATGCTATAGAAAGGGTATGTACGTATGCAGATGTGTATGTAGGTATGTATGAAGATATGTACGAGTGTATGCATGTATGTAAAGATGTAGTAAAGGTATGTACGTATGTAGTTGTGTAAGTGTGTATGTATAAAGACATGCATGAGTGTATGCACGTATGTAAAGCTGTAGGAAGGGTATGTACGTATGTAGATGTGTATGTAGGAATGTATGCAAGTACGTATGTATGTATGACTTAGATATGTTGAGTGTTAACGTTATTGATGGTGTACCTTGAGAATGAAAAGTAATGCAGGTACATTATTGAAGCCTCACCAGGAAATGGATACGCAGATGAAATGCTTAAAGTTTGAAAGATGACGAAATGTGAAGTGTACGTGAATGTATCTTGTTTATAAAATGTGTGCTAATGTTATGAATATATGTGGTGAGCGCAGGTAGTACAAGCCATGAGGATTACTAAGGAAGGGAGATCGAAGATCGAGTCACTAGAGAGATTGTACGGGAACGATGATGTATATATTGTAGTAAACAAAAACTATGTTTTTAAGTTATTAAATAAGTCGAATAATGGATTTATGACAAAGACTTATGTTAAAGTTAAAGATTAAATAAGTTAAGGTATTTTTAATGAAAGAAATTTTATGGTTCGTGTTTCCGCTGCGACTTTTGTCATGTTACAATTTAGGGTCTTACACACGGCCCCCGTCCCGGTGTGACCCGGTCCAGGAGCCGCGTGACAGAAAACCCGTGGTATTTATTATTTGAGTTGACAGTGGAAGTTTAACAGGATCTTTTAAAACGTGAAAATGCCCAATTATTTTTATTTCGTAATTTAGGATAAACCCCGTAATTTACAATAGAGGAATTTCACGAGGAAATTCCCTGTCTGACAAAACATGTTTATTTATTTAACTGAGCCACCACTTCAAGCTTTATTAGTGCTCCGTAGCACTTTTCCTTGATTCACAGTAGGTCACCAGAAACATGTTTAAAAATATTTTATCAGCGGGGAAATACTGGCGAGTCACTCAATTTTGATAAACCGACTCTTAGTTATAAATTACAGCATAAGAGCGATTACAATGGCTACTATCTTATTTTTATCTGGCTCCGTGTCACACCCTGGTGACGATGGTCATACCATTATTGGGTCCTTTCACCCAAGTAGTGATGATTATCACTGTTAGGTTGGTGAACCTACCCGTGAGAAATTAGTAATGTGCACAATACCCCACTTGCCAGTGATTCAAGATAACCAAGACTTAATCCCTGTAATTATAACTTTTGAAAATAATTTGAGTATTGTAAAACATTGTTGATAAAAAGAGAATGACTCACATTGTAAGTTTAGTTGGGCAGAGTTTAGCCTACTGATAAGCCTGATAACCTAATTTAAACAACAATGCATATGAAACTAGGTCAGTAACTTAATACAACATTTACGATAAGCTCACGAAATCAAAACCCTCACGACGAATGACAAAGTATAGCCCGAATCCGGGCAGCACTTAAACTCTAACACCCCGTGTTTTCACAAGTCAAAGTCAAAGTCAAGGTCAAAGTCAACGACCGGTTATACGGATTTGACTTGTAGAAATTTCTTTATTTTATTTGTATTATGTGGAGTAAGTGTTGTTAATTACAAGCCATCGACATATTATTCAATCGACTAATCGACTGTGAATTATAGGAAGTAACAATGCGATAAAGTTAATCAACTAATAATCAAACTATGCTAATCAAATCAACACCGAATCGCAACTCGATCTATACTTGTTGGTTATGGTTATACGTGTGTGTGCTTTATGTGTTACTTGTGCATGTTTATTTATGTTGTGATGTGGTAATCAATCGAAACGCAATCTAACTCGAAATGCAATCGAACTCAATCGAAACTCGAAATCGAACTCGAACACGAATCACAATCGAACTATGATATTTTGTAGTTGGGACTAAAAGTAATTTGACTAGGAAACCCTATCGTGTCGAACCGCTCGCAATCGAAATTGAAACGCCAAAAATCGTCGCGTCGAACATTCAACCCAGTGCCATCCGGCCGGATAGCCATCCCACCGGATAGCCCCTTGTCCGCAGATCAGACGCCATCCGACCAGGATGTCATCCTACCGGATAAGCCATCCGAGCGGTGTGTCATCCGATCGGATAGCCCTTTCCTTTTTTGGAATCCTATAAATACCCCTGTCATTGTCATTCTTTCTACTTTTGGAAACCCTCTGTCCGAACAGCTCGTGCTCCCCACCTTTTCTTTGATTTCTCTCGATCAAGGTAAGATCTCGTCCTAAATCTTGTACTTTCTTGATCTACACGCACTCCTACACCTTTCTATCTTTTAAATCTTAACTTTTAACCGTGAAATCACTAGATTTCGGGTGTTCTAGGATGATGTCATCATGTGTTCTTCAAGAACTTCAAGTTTGACCTCCTTCCACCAAGGATAACTCAGATCTGAACGATTTCCACATGATTTCACAATGATTTCGCATAGATCTGAACATTTTCAAAAGGATAAAAGAGTTGAAAAAAATAAACACAAGTTTTCTCATTCTTTTGCACTCAATGTACTCAAAGCCGATAGGATCCGACCCTGATCTAGTCTTCTACTCTGTCGTAGTGTTGTACTAGCTCGAGATCCAGATCCTACCCACGAGACTACCGATTTCGGGTTAATCAAGAACAACCGTCTCGAGCCGGTAACCGGCCGGACTAGGGTGATTCCTGGTCGGGTTGGTCATCTGGGTCGAACTAGGGGTTCTGTTGGCTAACACGATGTCAAAGTGTCTCGACATAATGACAACCATCAAAACGACCAAGTGTAGGACGAACGGAACAACCGTAACGGATTGCTATCCGACCGGATTGCTGTCCAATCGGATAGGTCATCCGAACGGATCACACTTGGGTCATACCTTTAAGCAACCTTATCCGAAGTTTGAGTATTGAACGAATTGCAATCCGATCGGACAACCATCTGACTGGATTACTCTTCGGATCATGAGATACAAAGACTCTAAAAACTTAAACAATTTTCAACATGTTCATTACCAGAATTGCCACCCGATCGGATGGGCATCCGATCGAGTGACACTTCTGTTGTGAACTTGTCTTCACTAAGTAATCTCACCACTAAGTTGCCGTCCGACCGGACCACCGTCCGACCGGATGACCATCCGAACGGATTGTCATCCGCACGACCCACCATCCGATCGAACGCCTTGATGGATAGAGATACTTCAATGCTTTCAAAATACTACAACGAAAACTTCAAAAGTCAAACCATCATACACAAACACATTCTTCTTATAGGAAGAAACAATCCACTCGAATCATCATCCGACCGGACAAGCTATCCGACCGGATGACCATCCGAACGGATTGTCATCCACACGGATTGCTGTCCGCTCGGATTACCATCCGAACGAACTACCATCCGATCCATCCGCACTTTGTATCGTTTTACGTGCCACTTATCGTTATGCTATCAAATCTATTCAGGCTAACCTTACTCGCTAAGCGCTCCCTTCAATCCATTCACCGCTGTGAGTATACTCGATCCCTTTTTGCTTTACGCACTTTTGGGCGTTATATACGTTACGAATATTCAAACTACAACAATCACACTACTCAATACTATTTGAACGCTAACCGTTAATGCATGTTATACGTGGCTTATGAATGCTTGTTTGTTATGTTTACACATGGAATGTTGTCTACCTGCCTTAGCAACGATAGTACTATAGTTTGGACTCAGCACCGTTCCCACGGGGGTTGTTAAGGACCATTACTTGCATGGATTACGGTGGTAATCATGTATTGCGAACTGCATCGGGCAGTCAACCCGCAGTCATTGGTATCGATGGATCTATGTCGATAACTAACGTGCTTCATTTCACTATGTGTACGTGCTGGTTATGCGTAAACGAATTCGAACTCTATATATACTATTATCAAACTTGTATGCTCACCTTTACATTTTATGTATTGACTTTATTTTAACGTATGTGACAGGTGCTTAGGACGCACACTTGGTAGGAAATTAAAGCTAGAATAAAGCTTTAGAGCCCAACAAATAGTTGTATGTAGTGGTGTAACACCCCGAAAAATGTAAAACCTTAAACTGGAATTAGTAAGGTTTAAATAAACGAGAAATTTCTAACTAGGAATTCTAACCTAATTAGTCAAAAGTCTAGAAATAACCTAAAGTAGGGTTAAAAGTAATTAAAATCCATGTTTGTCAAAGTTGAGGGGTGTAGGTTGTTAAACTTGAAATTCTGATTTTCATTAAACAAATAAAACACAACCAAACACCCCACTTGGGGATTTGGTCGATCACAGGAAGCAAGGGGATGACCCCCACTTCTCCAAAACCTAAAAATCTGAGTTATCTTGCAAAATTGAAGGTTAATCCAAGTAGAAATCGAGAATTGAGCCTAGAATCGTAATCCTCATTGCAAGAGGATTCTAAGGTATGTGAAATTTGATGAAATCTATCAACTTGAAATTCTCATGATTTTGAAAATCTGAAATTAGATGCTTGCATGTGTGTTATTTGGTTAGATTAAAGTTGATTAGGTGTTTAGAAGTAAAACCTAGCTAACTATTTGAGAAATCATGACCAAATTCAGAAAGTTCCATGAACACCTTGAAGGTGGGTTGTGGGTTTTACATGATGATGATGAACACTAGGGTTAAGAAGAGTTATTCTAGTGTAATTTGATCTTAGAGAAAGTAATTTCAGAAAAATATGATGTTAAATACTATATGAGGGCCTAATTGATGATTAAGTTAGCTAATTAGCAAGTTATAAACTTGAATACGAAAGATATAAAATTCTGCCCATAAAGTGTTTGTTGAAATGCCTTTATGAAGGCTTAAAACTGAAATTCTGAGCTTAAACGCATAATCATGATGTATTGATGTATTATGCGAATTATGGTATAAAGGGAGTTCTAAAACGTGTCATAAATGGACTCTATAGGAACGGACGCAGGAGCGTCAAGCGGACAAGCGGGTGGCGAACCACGTTTAAAGGGCAAACTTTGAAGGTATGTAACTAGTTCCGTTACAATATATTATTTTGGATGATTCAAATATGAAATTGAATTTTTAATAAGAGTCGTTTTGAATTAAGCATTGAAGCCGTTATAGTGATTGATTTAATAAATTCGCTTGGTACCCGTTGGTAGTCGTCAAATAGAAGGATTCTTTAGACGAGCCAAACGGGTCAAATAAACAAGTAAAACATGATTTAAATTCCGAGAATATGATAGATTTGTTCTACGCTATTGGTTAATAATTATCACATGTTAGAAATACTAAATTTGAATGTATTGGGTTGTTAGAAAGGTAAATTACGAGATTTGTTTGAACGAAACGAGCTAACAAAACAAGACATGGATTTCCAGGTCTTACCGTAAATTACGGTAATACCGTAATTTACGGTAAGGATCAAACATGTTACGGTGAATGTCTACTGAATTACGGTGGCCAGAAACTTTCAGGTTTCACCGTAAATTACGGTGATACCGTAATTTACGGTGAAGTCAGAATAGTTATTTTGTTTTTATTATTCCAAATGAGATGTTTAACCTCGGAATTATATTATTCAATATCATTAAAACTAATGTTTTTAATGGTCTAAAATTTTAGGTACCCAAAGTTTATGGATGACGATCAAGCAACTTACGAAGAACCGAACACTCCACTTTTGAAGCTTCCGCTATGATTTAGATCTTTTGTAGTCATGATGTATGGGTTGTAAACACCTGTTAAACAGTTTTTGAAATGATGTAACTTAGTCATAGTTGACTAAGGTATTAGTATTTTAGTAATTTTGTTAATGAAAGTCACGAACTTAAACTATATTTTGTATAAATTTAAGGGTAAAAATTTAGGGTGTTACAAGTGGTCAAACTAAGGGTCTCTAGAAGCAGATAAACAATTGCTGACTATTTTAAATCAGAGTTGTCGGAACAGAATATTTACCTGGTTTTTGTCTGTAATAATTATGTTACTGTTTGAGATACGGTATGGGACGTATTATTTAAATTGAATAGTATTGATAATTGTTATGGAAACTTCTGGACAATCTGTTTCGCTCAGTGCCATGCCCCGATGTTTCCGCCATCGGTTGGGGTGTGACATAAACATCCATCGGATCGGTTTCAATCAATCGGACATTGTATCGTAGCAGTGATCGAGTTATTACCCTGTTGTCGCAGCATAGATTCGTGTTTGTGTGTGTTTTTAAACGAAATAGAGTATAACTCAGTGTATAAAACGAGTTTGAACGTCGAACCAACGCAGCCATGCAAGTGCCAACCCCTGCTACTTATACTGAAAAGTTGTCCCTGTCGCGTGGCGCGACGGGGGCACTTTTAGAGTAGGGTAGCTTCGTGGATTTATAGCATGGGTGAGTCAGCGGTTCGATAAAATTCAAATTCTACAACAAACTGTGTGGATAATACTAATTAGGGAATACCCCCTCGCCCCCTGAGTTTTAGGGGCCCTGCTCCTAGTTCCAATTGTTCTGAAAATTTCAGGGGTCATGCAGTATTACTTGGGGGTTTCAATTAGGGTTTCATATTGGATAAATTAAAATACGAAATAATAATTTTGGACGAGAGTTGTTACATCCTCCCCACCTTATTAAAATCCCGTCCTTAAGATTTACTGGAACAAGTAGGGATATTTTCGTTTCATTTCTGATTCCAGCTCCCAAGTGTACTCTGGTCCTCTCTTTGAATACCACTTGACTTTGACAAGTACTAGTCTTTTGTGCTTGAGAAACTTGATCTTTCTGTCTTCTATCAGCAATGGTTTCTCCACAAATTTTAACTTTTCATTTACCTCTATATCTTGAAGAGGTACTACCAGGGATTCGTCAGATAGACATTTCTTGAGGTTGGATACATGGAATACGTCATGTACTCCAGCTAGCTCTTCTGGTAGTTGTAGGCGGTAGGTGACTGGTCCTATTCGCTGGATTACTGGAAATGTTCCTACGTACCTTGGACTTAGCTTTCCATTTTTACCGAATCGAACTACTCCCTTCCAAGGAGAAACTTTCAAGAGTACCTTGTTTCCAACTTGGAATTCTAGCGGCTTGCGTCGATTGTCTGCATAACTCTTCTGGCGATCTCGAGCCATTTTCAGTCTTTCCTTGATTTGAGTTATCTTGTCGTTGGTTTCTTGTACGATTTCAGGACCTGATAATTGGCTTTCTCCTATTTCTGCCCAGCAAATTGGAGTTCTACATTTTTCGTCCATACAGTGCTTCGAACGGGGCAGCTTCGATACTTGAATGGTAACTATTGTTATAGGAGAATTAAATTAAGGGTAGGTGGTCATCCCAGTTTCCACCAAAATCTATTACACATGCCCTGAGCATGTCTTCCAAAGTTTAGATCGTTCTTTCACTTTGTCCATCTGTTTGGGGATGGTAAGCTGTACTTAAATTTAACCGCGTCCCCATGGCTTCTTGGAAACTTGCCCAGAAATGTGAAGTGAAGCGACTATCCCTATCTGGTACAATGGAGAGTGGAACTCCATGTAAGGATACTACCTCGTCTACGTATAACTTTGCCAACCTTTCCATGCTAAAGGTTTCTTTCATGGGTAGAAAATGAGCTGATTTGGTTAATCGATCCACAATTACCCAAATCGCGTCATTACCTTTTCTGGTTTTGGGTAATTTAGTAACAAAGTCCATGGTTATGAGTTCCCACTTCCAAACAGGCATTTCTAATTGTTGGAGTAATCCTGAAGGTTTCTGGTGTTCTGCTTTAACTTGCGAACAAGTTAGACACTTAGATACATATCTGGCTATGTCCTTTTTCATTCCCATCCACCAGAAGTTATTCCTTAAATCTTGGTACATCTTATTATTACCAGGATGCATGGTATATCTAGATTTATGGGCTTATTCTAAAATCTTATCTCTTAAATTTCCTTGCTTAGGTACCCAAATTCTTTTCTTATGGAATCTCCAAATTCCATCACTTCCTTGCTCTAATTCTTTTATTCATCCTTTCATTCCTTCAGCATCATCCTTGATCGCTGTTTCCTGAATATTCTTCAGTTGTTCCATTAAATCTAATTGTAGATTTAATCTAAGAGCACGAACTCGCTTTTGTTTTTCATGATACTTACGACTTAGGGCATCTGCTACTACATTTACCTTTCCTTCGTGATATTGAATATCACAGTCGTAGTCACTTAGAATTTCCATCCATCTTCTTTGCCTCATGTTTAATTCCTTTTGTCCGAATATGTATCTTAAACTCTTATGATCTGTATAGACTGTAAACTTACTGCCATACAGATAGTGTCTCCAAATCTTAAGGGCAAAAATTGTCGATCCTAATTCTAAGTCATGAGTCGTATAATTTTCTTCGTGCTTTTTCAATTGTCTAGAGGCATACACAATTACCTTTTTGCGTTGCATTAGCACACATCCTAATCCTAGCTTAGATGCATCACAGTAGACTTCAAAATCTTCTGTTCCTTCTGGTAAGGCAAGAATTGGGGCGTTTGTTAATCTTTGTTTTAAAATCTTAAAAGCCTCTTCTTGCCTAGGTCCCCATTCAAACTTTACTGCTTTGCAGGTTAGCTTAGTTAATGGCACAACTATTTTGGAAAAATCCTTAATAAGTCGTCTATAGTACCCGGCTAACCCTAGAAAACTTCTAACTTCCATAGCTGATTGCGGGACCTTCCATTTGGTGCTCGCTTCTCTTTTGGAGGGATCTACGTGAATGCATTCGTGATTCACCATCTGTCCTAAGAATTGCACTTCTTGTAGCCAAAATTCACACTTTGAGAATTTCGCATAAAGCTTTTCTTTTCTTAACAAAGTCAAGAGTATATGCAGGTGTTCACAATGCTCCTCTTGACTTTTGGAATAAATAAGTATATCGTCGATGAAGACAATTATGAATTTATCCAAATACGGTTTACAGATTCTATTCATTATGTCCATGAATGCTGCAGGAGCATTTGTTAATCCAAAGGGCATGACTGTAAACTCGTAATGACCATACCTAGTTCTGAAAGGAGTTTTAGGTATGTCTTCTTCTGGTACTTTCAATTGATGGTATCCGGAGCGTAAATCTATCTTAGAAAAATATCTAGCCCCCTGAAGTTGATCGAAAAGATCATCAATCCTAGGCAATGGGTATCGATTCTTAATTGTAACCTTATTTAATTCTCTATAATCGATACACATTCGCATCGAACCATCTTTCTTCTTTACGAACAACACTGGTACTCCCCAAGGGGATGAACTAGGTTGTATGAATCCTTTACTGAGCAATTCATCTAATTGCTTTTTTAGTTCTAACATTTCAGTGGGCGCTAATCGGTATGGTGCTTTAGCTATGGGTGTAGTTCCAGGAATCAGATGAATTCTAAATTCTACCTCCCTATTTGGTGGTAATCCTAATAGTTCTTCTGGAAATACATCTGAGTATTCAGATACTACAGGAATTTCCTTAAGTTCCTTACCCTTAGTGTTAATGATTACCGAAATCATATACACTATTCCTTGCTTTCGTTCATAACTAGCAACTTTCATTACTGAAATGAACTTCATTGGTTTACGCGGCTTATCTCCTATAATAATAATTACTTCTCCTGTAGGTGTACGAATTTCTATTGAATTCTTATCACAGAGGATTCGAGCATGGTTGGCTACTAACCAATCCATTCCTAACACCACATCGAATCCCGCTAAATTCATAGGTAACATGTTTGCAGAAAATTGATGGCCTAAGAGTTCGATCTTTCCTTTTTGCAAAACCTTATCTATGTTAACAGAATTCCCATCTGCCGTTTCGACAGTAAAAATTTGTCTAAGGTTGGTTAAGGGTAATTTAAGAGTTTGGCAGAATGAAGTATTTATAAAACTTTGGTTTGCACCAGAGTCAAATAATACTTTTGCATAAACGTCATGAACTAGGAACGTACCAGCTATTACATCAGGGATTAGTTCTGCTTCCTGAGTAGTCAACTGGAAGGCTCTTGCGTTTTTCTTGGTAGTTCCTTCTGCAGGTTTGGCTTTGTTATCAGCTGGTTTGATCAGTTTAGGGCAGTCTGGCCTAAAATGTCCAGCTTCTCCACAGTTGAAGCAAATTGAGGATTTCTTTCTTCTGCAGTCTTCTTCTTGATGCCCTGGAATCTTGCAGAAGTTCCAATACCCTTTGCATCTTCCAAAATGCTTTCTTTTACAAGTACTGCAAAATGGAGCAGTGGAAGATTGGCCGGTTTCCTTTTTCTTGAAATTACTACTAATACCCACACGGAATCCTTGGGTAATCTTTTGACCTCCTTCTTCCGATTTTCTTCTCTCGTGCGTACCAGTCCGTCGGTCAAGGTGTTGGCTAATTCAACTGCATCGTCAATTGTGCGAGGTCTTGCAGCTTTAACGATATCACGGATTTCGCCAATCAAACCGCAAATATAGCGAGAGATAAGTACCGGTTCTGGTGAGGCCAGAGTTGGTACAATTCTGGCATATTCGAAGAACTTCGAAGTATACCCTCGACAGTCAACATCCACCATTCGGTGGCTCAGGAATTTATTCGCCATTTGTTCCTTTTCATATTCGGGGCAGAATTTCCTTTCTACCAGATGCTTGAACTCTTCCCAACTCATGGCATAGGCCATGTCACTTCCTTTGGCTTGTAATACCGTATTCCACCATTCTAATGCTTCTTCCTTAAAAAGGTGAGAAGCATACATAACCTTATCCTCCTCGGCACATTTACTTATTTTAATTACTACCTCGGTTTTCTCCAACCAATGCAGTGCAGCAGTTGCCCCTTCATTGCCTGCAAATTCGATTGGTTTACAGGCTAGAAATTCCTTGTAAGTGCAACCAGGCGTTGCAGCTTTCATTTTCTTAAGGAATGGGGCTTGTATCCCATCATTATCGTTATTATTATTGTTGCCGCCTCCATTTACACTATTACTGAAATTGTCGCCATGAGTACGTTTGCTGGGAATAATTGGTTGAGGTTCAACTGGAATTCGGGCAGCAGCAAGGATTGCTGGAATAGCATTTGCTATTCCTTGAGCAACGATGTTTTCTATATCTTGCCTATTCAGATATTGATCTTCATGGTTTTGCTCAGATTGGTTAACTGGTTCATTACCAGCGCGTTCCATTTGGTAATTAATATATATAAGTAATTAGCATAAAATAAATAACAACCAAACATAATAAAACAATCGCACATAATCATCTTAACACGTATAGCCAAATTTGTCGACTTTGCGACTTTTATATTTTATACATTTTAATATGCATCCGTACATTACCAGATATGTTACAAAAGTTTTATTTTTAGTTATTTTACATGATTATATTTTTATTATTATATTATTATTAAACACACATTCCCACAACCACATACGACCCTCATCAGCTGGCACTTCAGAAACGACGTTCCCTCTCATCGTATTTCCATGATATTCTCTCCCCCACCTCCCGGATTCTATTTCCTGCGTCCACCAACTCCTCGCCATAGTGGCGGAGTTCAGCCAAGTTTTCTGTGCTCATAGGTGGGTTTAGTGGAGGCTCAGGGTCAAATTGGGGGAAAAAGGTGTTAGGGTTATTTAAAAGATTCTGAAATTACCAGTCAGTTGTCCACCATTCTTCTAGCTCTCCTGGTAGAGGTCGGGGGTGGATAATCGGATCTGGGATAGCAGGTTCCAGAATAACTGGAAGTTGTGCTTCCGCTGGGTAATTGAATAGGTTTTCATCGGCAGGTCTGATGAGGTCACTAAGTGCCAGTTTAAGATCCAGCTCCTCCCATGATGGCATTTCCTGGGCTTGCCCTGAACTTTCCCCGATCTCCTTTCCTTTGCCTTTATCCTTCGGATCCTCAGCCTTTATAACTTTCTGTGTTGCTGGTTTCTTCCTACGCATATGCCTCCAGCCTACGAGTCTTCTTCTCTTTTTCGGCTTCGGTTTCTCCTGAGGTTGGGCTTGAAATACCATTGGCTCTTCAGTATCAGCCTGGTAGCCAGTGAAGATACTGGTGGTATCCATATCTGTGGTATGGATAGTAAAGTTTTGAAGTGCTTCTGATAGTTCATTCATGATGTTAGCACACATGAAGAAACACACAAAATTCTAAGTTAAAATTTTGTAAATTAAATTTTCACAGAATCACAAAATGGCAATCAAAAAAATTAAGTATTTCTAAATACTTAATTGGCTTAAATCAGTGGCTCTGATACCACATTTTTCTGTCACGGCCCCCGTCCCAGTGTGACCTGGTCCAGGAGCCGCGTGACAGAAAACCCGTGGTATTTAGTATTTGAGTTGACAGCGGAAGTTTAACAGGATCTTTTAAAACGTGAAAATGCCCAATTATTTTTATTTCGTAATTTAGGATAAACCCCGTAATTTACAATAGAGGAATTTCACGAGGAAATTCCCTGTCTGACAAAACATGTTTATTTATTTAACTGAGCCACCACTTCAAGCTTTATTAGTGCTCCGTAGCACTTTTCCTTGATTCACAGTAGGTCACCTGAAACATGTTTAAAAATATTTTATCAGCGGGGAAATATTGGCGAGTCACTCAATTTTGATAAACCGACTCTCAGTTATAAATTAGAGCATAAGAGCGATTACAATGGCTACTATCTTATTTTTATCTAGCTCCGTGTCACACCCTAGTGACGATGGTCATACCACTATTGGGTCCTTTCACCCAAGTAGTGATGATTATCACTGTTAGGTTGGTGAACCTAACCGTGAGAAATTAGTAATGTGCACAATACCCCACTTGCCAGTGATTCAAGATAACCAAGACTTAATCCCTGTAATTATAACTTTTGAAAATAATTTGAGTATTGTAAAACATTGTTGATAAAAAGAGAATGACTCACATTGTAAGTTTAGTTGGGCAGAGTTTAGCCTACTGATAAGCCTGATAACCTAATTTAAACAACAATGCATACGAAACTATGTCAGTAACTTAATACAACATTTACGATAAGCTCACGAAATCAAAACCCTCACGACGAATGACAAAGTATTGCCCGAATTCGGGCAGCACTTAAACATCCATCGGATCGGTTTCAATCAATCGGACATTGTATCGTAGTAGTGATCGAGTTATTACCCTGTTTTCGCAGTAGAGATTCGTGTTTGTGTGTGTTTTTGAACGAAATAGAGTATAACTCGGTGTATAAAACGAGTTTGAACGTCGAACAAACGCAGCCATGCAAGTGCCAACCCCTGCTACTTATACTGAAAAGTTGTCCCTGTCGCGTGGCGCGACGGGGGCACTTTTAGAGTAGGGTAGCTTCGTGGATTTATAGCATGGGTGAGTCAGCGGTTCGATAAAATTCAAATTCTACAGCAAACTGTGTGGATAATACTAATTAGGGAATACCCCCCCCCCCCTGAGTTTTAGGGGCCCTGATCCTAGTTCCAATTGTTCTGAAAAATTCAGGGGTCATGCAGTATTACTTGGGGGTCTCAATTAGGGTTTCCTATTGGATAAATTAAAATAAGAAATAATAATTTTGGACGAGAGTTGTTACAGATACAACATTCTGTCGCAACCTCCGTCCCCTAACTACCCGGGAAAGGGCGGTCGCGGCCAGTTTCAGTGGTATCGGTGTTTATCATTTTGGCAGGGGAAATTACATCAGGATCGTAGTTAGGAAATATTTTATCAAAGTAAAGTACCACACTTTTATAATATTAAACACGTTGGTGAATCCCAAGTTTTAAGTATACACATTTTCATAGGGGTAAACCCTATTTTATTTAATAAAAATATCTCTTTATTTTAGGTAACTTTATAGCCACTTTTCCAAGCCTTCAGTGCTGTCCAGCTGGCTTCTATTTGGTTTTCACATTTTGTTACCTGAAACGCGTTTAAATACATTTTGTCAGTGGGAAATACTGGTGAGTGAATCTCAGTTTAATCAAGTTAAGTAAAACCATTGTACAGTATTGAGGGCGGTCGCGCAATTACATTTGTTTCCATCTATTTTAATTACCTCCCACGGTACTATCAACCCGACTTGTGGTCATGTTACTACTCACAATGTAGTAACAAAATTTGTATATAAAACCCCAACATACCGACGATAATTGTAGAATACAAATACTCAATCTCTGTTTAATATAATATTAATTATGTGAGGTTTTGTAAAAACAGTTTGCAAAAAGGAGATTACTCACATTGCTGTCTTAGGGTTTTCCTTAAGGATTTCCTGGTGATTATCTATAATTTACACAAATGCACACGCGTTAGTATAATAACCCAATATTTACATTAGTAATACCCTCCCCGAGACGGCATTCCAACGACTACGTCGGGCAGAATCACGACAGCCGTTACGGAACCCTGGATCAATCAGGCAGCGTATCTAATAGGTAACCGGGGTTATGATACTTACAACGGGGCAGGGCTTCGCTAATTAGGGGGGTATTATACCCAAAAATTATAATTGCTATGTAGAATTTTGAGAGAGAAAGAAACTGTGAGTGAATTCGAATGATCGGCCGAAGGCCTCTATTTATAGGGCCTGATTTGGACTTTGTCGCGCCTCGCGTAAACTTCGTCCAAGGGCTACGCGGCCCGCGACGTAGGCTGGGTAGGCCCTAGCCTGGCTCAGTCACTGATCTAGCTTAGACACACGTCCGACACGTGGCTGCACCGGGTCTCTCTTGGTGGCCTATCTGTCGCGGCCCGCGTAAGACCAAGGGGTGGTCTTCGCGGCCCGCCAAAGACTAATAAAAATTGTTTTTATTTTATTTTTAAATTATATAAAGGTATTTAGGGCCAAATTTCGTATATGGGGTGTAGTTTAGGACATATAGGGACACTTTAATTATATTAGGGGTGTCGGAATTAATTTGGAGGGTTGTTATATTTTTTTATCACGTGTTGGGATAAGCTTGGTGTCAACCGGTACTAGTATCCAAAATACCGGTACGGTCCTGCTTAGTACCGGTACAAGTAGTAATTTTAAAATTATAATAATATATATATTTTTTAAGGGTGGAGTTATTGTAAAAAAGACCAAAAGTGTGAAAAAGGTAAGAAAGAATCTCAACCATTAGATCTAAATTAATTGAAAAGGGTAAGATTGTAAATTAATTAACAAATTCAAATATGGTAATCCTTGATTTAAGGATTTGGAGAGAGAAAAATCCTTGATTTAAGGAAAATAACCGTCCATAAATATAACACCATTCAGAACATGTTCATACATGGTGTTTTAATTATAACACAATTCAGAAAAATATAACACCATTCAGCACAAAAATATAACACCATTCAGCACAAAAAAAACACCATTCACACAAAAATAACATCATTCAACACAAAACATAACACCATTCAGCACAAAAAAAACACCATTCACACAAAAATAACATCATTCAGCACAAAAATTTAACACCATTCAGCACAAAAATAACACCATTCAGCACAAAAAAAACACCATTCAGCAGTAAATAAAATAAACACCATTCAGTACAAGAATATAACACCATTCAGTAAAAAAACACCATTAAGAAAAGGAAAAAACACCATTCAGAAAATAAAAAAAAATCATTCAGTACAAGATATAACACCATTCAGTAAATAAAAAAATAACACCTCTGTATCATCTTCTCCACTTCCGGCACCACCATCTCACCATCTCACCTTGCGTTTGACTGCACGAAGCACACCGGTGATCCGCCGTAGCGCCGTCGTCATTACCGGCTGCGGGTGGTGGTGATGGTCTGCGATGGTCTCCTCTGCTTCCGACGGCATGCAAGCTTCGACGAAGATAAGCAGCGGAGAAAGTGGTTCAGGGCGGTGGTTGTGAGTGAACCGGCGTCGGATGGAGGGGTGTGGTTGACCGGCGACGATGATGATGGCTGAGGGTGGTGGCGATGTTAGGGTTGTGGTGTCGATTGGAGAGAGAGAGAGATTATAGGGATTTTGATTACAGTTACCTATTTTGAATGGATCTAAAAGACTTTATTACCCCTATAATTTTCAATTCAGTCCAAAAAATAAAACAAATTTTACGATTTGGTCCCTATTAATCTAAACCATTAGATCAAAAATCTAATGGTGTAGATTCTTTCTTATCCTTCTCACACTTTTAGTCTTTTTTACAGGATCCTCTACCTATTTTTTAATATTTTTATTATTTTAATATTATTATAATAATTCTTTTCTTTACTTTTAACTTTAATTTAATGATTTTTTTAGTATCACATGTAAGGATAAGCTTGGTGTTAACCGTTATGGAACCGGTACTGGTATCGAAAATACCGGTATGATCCTTGATGTATTGCAAAATACATCCTTTATTCTTGTATAGTTTGTATAGATTTCTGTTATTTCTAGTTTAGTTTTAGTTAGAATATGCATACTTTTGATTGGTTTGTGTTTTCCAGGTCTTGGTACTTAATATTGCTGGAAATTGAGAGAAAACGAGCCTTAATGCTGAAACACCAAGTCTTGGAACAAGTTTAAAAGAGTTAGAAAATATTTTGAAGTTTTTGAGAAGTTCAAGCTGGAAAATTCACGCAACATTCTGCTCATTTTGTGCACTCGCGTCATGCCACGAAGGAATAACATCATGGTGGCGCTACGCCACCATTAAAATAAGAATATCTGGTTTGTTGGTCCGTCGCGCTGTGCCACGACAGAAGCATACACCCGTCGCGCGACGCGACGGGGTTGAATGACGGTCAAAATTCGTTACTTTTTAGGTTTGACTATATAAACTCAAGAAAATCAACACTTAACCCTAATTACGAATTGGAGAGGAACTTGGGCGATCTTAGAGCGTTCTTGGAGCCGATTTGAAGATTTCGAAGCACACGAATCAGTGGTACGAGTCCAAGACGAAGAATCGAAGACTTTCTCGGGTTTTCCATTCCCTTGTTTTGTCGAATTCTTTCTTGAAACTTGTTATCATGAATTCTAGTTTGAATATCTTTGATTTGTTTTTGTTTATGAACATGCTTGGCTAAACTTTTAAGCCACCTAGAATTAGTTGAATTGATTGAATAAAGTTTTTACCTTTTTTGTTATTTGCATGAATATTATGGATTGATTGTGTTTAGTAAAGAGTTTGTTTTATTGATTTGATGCACATGCGTACTTTGACTTGGTTTATTATTGTCATTTGCTTCGTATGATTCTTAGTGACGGTCTTTATCACAACATAGGGTCATACTAGGGTTTTAGATTTTGGTGAGTGTCTATATCACGTAAGAAATCTTAACTCTTTAGGGAGAATCGGCCGATAACCTCTAGAAGTAATTGTTAGTAATTTGCTAGGTTTTAGTGTTCTGCTAGTCCTAATACCTAGAAAGTGAGGGGCTATTGATAGGTCTTACCCGACGAATTGCTTTAGACAGTCCTTGGAAAAGGTCATGAATTAGTTTCCCCGTCGGTTTATTAGTCTATCAATTCAAGTCTAATAACTCAAACTACCCTAGATCTATGATTGGAAAAGAGTATGTCAATATTAGGGTACTTACACAATAATTAGACAACTGGAAAGACGTCTAATAACCGGTAGGATTAACGACCTAGGAACGCCATAAGTTTCACCTCGAGAAGGGTTGAGGGGCTTAGTTGGTGTTTAATAGATTTAGTACTTTAAGATCCCGGTTCCATAAATCATGCATTTAACTTAATCGGTAATTCTTAAAATCAATCCAGGATTCTAGTCTAGGTGGTCTCGTCTCTCATATAAGAATCGTCTTTGTTTTCTTTCGTATTTAGTCTGGTTTTTAGTTAATTAATGAGTTTAAATAGATTTCCTAGATTTTCCGTACCCCCCCCCCCCCCCCCCAAAAAAAAAACAATTAAACAAGTTTGTGTCGTGTCTGTCAGTGTCTATTAGAGTCTAGTTTACGTGATAAATAGAGTCTCGTGGTTCGATATCCGGACTTCCTAGGGTTATACTACAGTGATCAGTACACTTGCCGATTGTGTGGTTTGAGTCTAGAATTAAAACTTTTTAGTGTCTAGCTTAGAGAGTCTAATTTAGTTAATTTTTATAGTATGTTTAGCACACATCAATCCTGTTCGGTATCGGTACATGAAAGTAAAAACCGACACCAGCCTGTACAGAAAACGCTAAAAATCGGTACCGAGGTTGATATTGAAAATCTTTTAGTTCGGGAAATTTGATGCTGCTACCCGATACCATTTGCTCATCCCTGATCACGGGTACTGTACGGACAATAGTATCGTACAACGTTTTTTTGGTGATTTTCTTCAACTTTTAATGATTTCTTGTTTTTTTTAGTTTCAGGGGTAGTGATGAGCCCGGTGCCAACCGATACCGAATCGGTACTGGTACCGAAAATACCGGTTACAGTACTGGTATACAAAGGTAAAAATCGGTACCAAGAACGCCAAAAGTCAGTACCGAATTGGTACTTATGATCTTCGGTTCGGGAAATTTGGTACCGGCACCCAGTACCATTTGCTCATCTCTGACCATGGATTTCATACGAACAATATCATTACCATAAAATGTTTTGGTTGATTTTCTTTTGGTTATCTTTTAGTGTTTTTTTCTACATTTTCTTTTTTGTTCTTCACAGCGGCCCCGTGCGCAACGCGCACAGAAGTATAGACCCAGTTTTGCTTAAGAGTAAACTACCAAAATGGTCTATGAGTTTTGGTCACTTTTGTCACTTTAGTCCAAAACTCAAACCTTTTTAATCTGGATCTCTGTGGTTTCAATTTTGTTGCTATTTTCATCCAAAATCAAAATTTGGTCAAAATTTTATGTTAACATCCAGTTTTTTTTGTCTTTTTCCTCCATTTGAATGAAGGGCAAAATGGTCTTTTAACGTTTTATTATAATAAATTAAAAAATCTGACAATTTTGCCCTTCATTAAAAGGGAAGAAAAGAAAAAAATTGTATATTAACTGAAAAATCTGATCAAATTTGCTTTTGGATGAAAATGACAACAATGTATATTAACTGAAAAATCTGATCAAATTTGCTTTTGGATGAAAATGACAACAAAATTGAAACCTATAGTGACCTAGATTCAAAAGATTTAAGTTTTGTACAAAAGTGACAAAATATAAAATACTATTTTGGCACTTTACTCTTTACTTAATTTACTTAGTGTTAAATTAACAAAGTTGTCATTTTATCATTTTTATTCATTTATATGTGTACATGTTTTATATTTATTTGGATAAGCTTTATGTACGAATATTGCGAGTAAGCGTAATTTTTTTCCCGTATGTTAGTTATTTGCGTACGTGCAATTTGAACTTATTTGACTCATCTATTAGTTCTTTAAAAAAGGTTTATTTTTGGTATTGTATTTACCTTTTGTTGTTTATATTAGTACTAGCTTATAACCCCTATGTATCACAAGGGATGAATAAATAAATAAAAAAAATAGTTAGTAATAATGAAGATTTTAGAATTATAAAACCTTATTTCTGAGGCACTTTTCAAACATCTGAATAAATTTTTTGTATCGTGTGTGGTGTATGATCAAAACATATGATTTTTACCAAGTTTTATAAATGGGCAGTTGTCTCAATTGCTGAATGTTATATCCCTTATGTCCAAAGCGTGATGCAAAACTACTATCGAGTCGGGGGTCTCACTGGAAGCAGTCTCTCTATTCCTACGGGGTAGATGTAAGATTGTCTACATTTTACACTTCTCAGACCCTACCTTATTTTTGCTATTGGTGGGATTTAGTGAATATGGTGATGATAATATAATGACATATATATAGATAACTGAAAAAAGTTGTTGATGATATCCAATATATATTTTTTGTTTTTTGTTTTCTTATTTCATGGATTTTGATGTTTTTGAAGAATTATCATTTTTTGCGATTTTTTAGTTGACTAGACAAAGTGTTTTAGAGTTTCTCATCATGAACGGTGTGAATTATTTGATATGTCATTTTTAAGTGTTTTTAGAGTTTCTCATCATGAATTGTGTAATTTTTTTTATGTCTAAAGTAATATATATATATATTACTAGGTTATAACCCCGTGTATTACACGGGTTAAGTAAATAAAAAATCAAATAGTTAATAACGAAAATTTAACAGTTATAAAACGATATTCTTAAGACGCTTTTCTGATATCCAAACAAAATTTTGTGTCATGTATGATCAAATCTTGTGATGTTTGTCAAGTTTATAAATATGTAAGCATTTGAACCATCGATTAGAAGACAGACTGTATCATCGACTTTCTCACAAGTTTTAACAGTCATGTGAACATACATTTAATAACCCAAATTTTATTTAAATAATAGTGATCTTAAATTATTAGTTCTAAAAAAATGTACCCACTTAACTGAGAAAACTAACCCTCATCCACTCCAGGAACTATCCGAGTAACAAACTGTCAAACCACATTAAATTTAAGAGTAAAATGCACGGATAGTCCCTGTGATTTTGTAAAATAACACCTATAGTCCCCAACTTTTGTAAAATGCACGAAGAAGGCGTGTATCGATGAGGGAGTTGCAGGTGGTGAGGGTGAGGGTGGGGATGATGGAGGGGTGGGGCCACTTGAGTTAACTTTATCTTTTAATATTTTAATATTTTTAATACAGTAAGGGCATTAAGGTCATTTCACACCCATTTAACTGAGAAAACTAACCCTCATCCACTCGAGGGACTATCCGAGTAATAAACTGTCAAACCATAGGGAGCTCCGGTGTAGTTTCCAAAAGTTTGGAACTATAGATGTTATTTTACAAAATCACAGGGACTATCTGTGCATTTTACTCTAAACTTAATAATTTAAATTAAATAATAATTATCTACAATTAAGGAATTGAGATATAATTTCTAACCTAGTAATTAATATAAATAAATAATAATATATTTTATGGAACTTTATCCGTAATTTCTTAAATGTTTTAAACATATTAAATTTAATAATTTAAATTAAATAATAATTATATACAATTAATGATGGTCTAGAATCATGACAAGTGTCACTTTATTGGTTTCTTTTATTATATAGTATAGATTTAAAAATATACGACCACTTTTTTCCCAATCAAGCATCCATATCAACTCTCTCTTCTTATACAAAAGGATGTCGAGTTTTGATGAAAATAAGTGATCAATGTTACACCAAAGACATCAATAGTGTCCACCAATAACATATAATGTTTACCACGTATTTAAAAAAATGTTATAACTGTTAAATAATTTAATTTTAGTTCAGGATCAATTTGTTTCATTCGAGAAACAAGCAATGGGGTTTAGCCTTTAGGACCCGTCTTTTTGTAAGGATGCATGTTTGAGTGTAGTCGTTCAGTTTAGACTGCGAGGAGTGGGGGCGTTGGTTGGCGGGGAAAGCCTTTTAACGCCAGCTGTTCCACTATGGGTTGGGTTTGAGTATGGCGTTGTCCCTTTGGCGTGGGTGTTCAGTCTGGCATGGAGCCGGGGGGCAGGGTGACTTGGCTGGCTTTGGTTGGTTGGTTGGCTACTTTAATTAAAAAAAAATTCACATGGTTGGCCACGCCACACCACACCCCTCATTTTTCATCATAAGCTTGTGGATCTCATTCTCGTCACGTGTCGACCAATGCCCACAACCCAAACTCCTCGACTCCCTGCAGTCTTCGAATTTTAATCGTTGATAAACACATTCATCCGGACGTGACAATTGGAACGCCCATCACATTTTCAAAATATTTGTGTTTCTCATTTTATTTTACAAAGATATTTTGATTTACTAATTTTATATTTATATGATGGGTTATCGTCAAATATTGAGGAACTTTAAGTAAATCCACATATGTTATTATTTATTCATATTGATTACTAATTTTATGATTTAATATCAGCTAATATTTTATTATAGTTTGGTAAATGGTAAATTATTTATTCAATGATTTTCTTTTGTGGCCAACATGAAAAGATGGGAATATAGCGATGGATGTGAATTTGAATTAACTTTAATTAATTATCACGGCCACAATAAACAAAGAAACAAGCTGGAGTGGATTCAAATGCATCAATCTTGAAGATTATTTTGTTTTGCAAATTATGAAGATAACATACTCTTTTATCATTTTCTTAATATAACAGGTAAGCAATGTATTAGTCATGGTTATTTGATTTTGATCTTAAAATTGTAATAATTTCTTTGGTGTATGAGTTTATAAGAGTTAATTGACTCACAATAAATTATCTTTAGGTTTCCTGATTTAGTGATTTTATGTGGAAGTTCAAGGTAAAAACTTGGAATTTTAGGGGATAACTCTAACATGGTGTTTTTTATAAAAACTAGAATTGATTCCTCATGATGCGGGGTTGTTTTTCTAACGTGATTTGAGTATACTGATTTTTTTTTTTTTTACAATTGCTTAACAATTAAAAGATAAACCAACTAAAAATATCCATAAAAATAAGCACCAAAATATAATTATATTTGACACCATTCATGAAATGTAAAGTGACTCAAATTTGTACCGTCAAAATAAAATGTATTAAATTGTCCCGGTTCGTTTCCGAACAAAATTGACGTCAAAATGTAGAAGAACAGAAAACATCCATAAATATAAGTATTAAAATTTATTATATTTGAAATGACTCATTTTCGGAAAAAAAAATAACGTCGAAACATAAACGAACTTGAATTTACACCAACATGCACATAAAAATAAGCACGTAAAACTCAGTGGGTGTCAAAATGATATTTAAAAAGGTTTAAAATTAAAAAGGAGGAGGGAGGCGGTGGCGACATATAGGGTGGAGGAGAAGGAGAAGGAGCTTTGCTAGGGTTTTTGTTATATCTGGCAAAAAAGAAAGACAAGAAGAGGTAAGAAGAGCTTGACCCACATTTGCACCAAAAAGAGGACGCGCTGAGGTTTTTTAGTGAAAAGTCTTCAAGAAAACAAACAGTCTTCAGACCCAAACGTCTGCGCGTGGTATGCGTGACGCATACATAAGAGACCAGGAAGCTCTTCTCTGTAAAAACAAACAGTACCAGATCTCTTATGCTTGTACTAGTAAGTGTATACTATTTTCTTACTTGTCTTTAATGACTTATTTTATATTATCTTTCTATCTTCACATTGATCTAACAAGGATTATTTTACATGTTACGGTTGCATTTTATGATAGTTATCCTATTTTTCCTTTTTGAGTTTTGCTTTCACTCTTATTAGGTTCCTCCCTCTCTCACACAATCACACAAAAATTATGGAATATGCTTACAACACCATGTTATATGTATACATCTTTCATGCAAGGCCCTTTCAACTGCTGGTTGAAATTGGTTATAAAACACGATCAAATTATTTGTGTTAGATTTTATATGATAGATAGCTTGTTACACAATTCTCAGTATGGTAATTACACCACAATAAATTGAACAAAAAATATAAACTTCTAAGCTAACATCTTGTCTCGGTTTTAGTATATTATAGTTGGTTTCAAAGCCGGATAAAGGACGAGGGTTGATAACTTCTAAGCTAACATCTAGACTCAGTTTTAGTATATTATTGTTGGTTTCAAAGCCGGATAAAGGACGAGGGTTGATAACAAAATAAGATTCTTGCCTATGTTTTTTATCCGTTTGTCAACGATAAAAGTTTTCAGAGGGATTGACCGTTGGTAAAGGGGGTACGTTTTTTTTAGCTAAAAGCAATAATATGTGATTACTCATGGTTTGTGTTAGTGTGCTTATATATGTTACACTGAGTTAAATCGGATACGTTGTAACATAGTATGAAGCCAATAAAAACCAGCTTGAGAGCACTGAAGGCTTAGAAAAGTGGCTATAAAAGTTACCTAATTAAAATGGAGAATTGTTTTCAATAATTAGGGTTATTCCCTATAAATGTACAAAATGAAAATTCGGGTTTTGTCCCACTTGTTTATTATAAAGATATTAATAGCAAAAACTTGGGTTTTATCCCAGTACTCTATTTTAAAGATTTTGGTGTTTAACTCTGATAAAAATATTCCTAACTACGGTTCTGATAAAAATTCCCGCTGCCAAATTAATAAACACCGATACCATCACTGGCTCACGGCTAAAATAGAAACATGATCATGCTAAAATAGAAACATGCTAAAATATAAACATGATCATGTTGGAACAGAAACATGACAATGTTAAAACTCTGACTGTGTTAAATAGAAGTCAAACTCTATTACGTTTTAGACCTGGAGTGTACGTTTTAGAGACCTGGAGTGCAAAATGTTGGAACAAAAATATGACCATGTTAAAACATAGACATGACCGTGTTAAAACCCATTGCGTTTTATAACCTGCAACTGCAAAATCTTTATTTTATGTTTCATTGCGTTTTACGTATCCGAGTTTTTGATTTTTTTTCAAAAGTACAACAATAGTATACTCATTTTAAAGATAAAAAACGCTTGTTTTTATGGTGCAATTTTTATAAAAAAAAATAATGGCGTATGAAAGAGTTATCAACGTTTAAAAAACCGGGGGGGGGGGGGATTGGAGGAAAGAGAAACTATTGCTTTGGATTGACTAAAATACCCTTACAGAAACTCATGTATCTCCTTTTTTGGTTCAATTTCACTCATTTAATCGTAACCCTTAATTACTAAATAGATGAAAGAAATTACTTTATATCTTTCCTACCCAAATAAACTTCCTATTATATTCTAAATTATAACTAAATCTCTTATGTTTGTACCAATAAGTGTATACTATTATCTTACTTGTCTTTAATGACTTATTTTATATTATCTATCTTCACATTGATCTAACAAGGATTATTTTACATGTTACGGTTGCATTTTATGATAGTTATCCTATTTTTTTCTTTTTGAGTTTTGCTTTCACTCTTATTAGGGGAGGCGGGGCGGTCCATGATGGATCCCCCGTCACGCGTTAATCCACCACGAACACCGCCGCCACTATATATATCACGCGTTAAGTTTGAAACGCGTTGAAATGTTCACGCGTTGAAAAGTTGAAAAAATTCGAACGTTTGGCGACGAACCTTCATTCTGTTTGACGAACCCTTTCACATTGTTTGACGAACCCTTTCACTTGTTTTTTTTTTTTGAAAAGAACCCTTTCACTTGTTTGAGGAACCTTTAAATTGGTTTTAATTTAATTGAAATTTATAATTTTAGTGTTTTATTGTTAATTTCTAATTTTAAAATGAAAATTAAAAAAATTTGGGAGTGATAGAATTCCATCACTAGTGATACCACCCCCACTACATTTCTATCACTAGTGATAGAATATTGGGTGATGACATGGCATGAGTTGATTGGTGCTTGGTAGTGATAGAATTGTATCACTAGTGACCACCCCTCCTCCCCTTAGTTCCTCCCTCTCTCACACAATCACACAAAAATTATGGAATATGCTTACAACACTATGTTATATGTATACATCTTTCATGCAAGGCCCTTTCAACTGCTGTTTGAAATTGGTCATAAAACATGATCAAATTATTTGTGTTAGATTTTATATAATAGATAGCTTGTTACACAATTCTCAGTATGGTAATTACACCACAATAAATTGAACAAAAAATGATAAACTTCTAAGCTAACATCTAGACTCAGTTTTAGTATATTATTGTTGGTTTCAAAGCCGGATAAAGGACGAGGGTTGATAACAAGATAAGATTCTTACACATGCTTTTTTAGCCGTTTGTCAACGATAAAAGTTTTTAGAGGGATTGACCCTTGGTAAAGGGGGTACGTTTTTTTTAGCTAAAAGCAATAATATGTGATTACTCATGGTTTGTGTCAGTGTGCTTATATATGTTACATTGAGTTAAATCGGATACGTCGAAACGTACGTTTTCATACAGCTAACACATCACATAACGTCTGGACTAATCCATTTGATGTTATATTACTAGTTAAACTTATTCAAGTAAATTTTTTTCCAGCACAAATTCATCAAACGTTTTGAACCCTTAATCATTATTCTTCATATTTCTTCTTGATTGATGGATGACTAAGGAAAGACAAATGTTTATTCTACACTATCACTATTGTGGCTAACTAAACAAACAATGATATAGCATCATCTCATGAAAAATAGACATAAGTTACTACTTTACTTGTAGACAAGTCAAAAAGTTATAGTCAATGCATTCCAAATAAAATAATATGATCTTAAACCATAAACAACAAAACATTCAAACCAATCAACCAAGCATTTAGATTAATCAAATACTTGATAACCTTTGATTTTTAAATATAGTGGTGGAGTGGTGGTGTGACATTCTTATCTTTATTCACGTGTTAGTGAAATTTAAACAAAATCAAGTTATGCGTGTTAATATATAAGTCATCAAATTGTAAACATATAAGTCATCAAAATTGTTTTAATGTTTCAATTTTTTCTCTACACGTTTTCCTCTTACAAATTTAAAATACGATGTTAAATAGGGTTTCAGATTTGTGATTGCAACATGCTTATTTAGTTATTTTATCAATATTTCAAACATGAATTTTTTTCACAGGGTTACTACAAAAAGTTTAAATCATCAAACTCGAGTCTTACAAATTTTAACACCTTCATTCACGAATTTGGTTTATTAGTTAGTATTTATAAGATTTATAAATATAAATTTTATAGTAGATTCTTAGGCTAGAGGGTATGGTGACATTCCATCCTTGGAGGATCATCCGCCACGTAGGCGCCACGTCAAAGTCCTCAAAAGGATGGTGACTAGAGGGTATGGGAGGATGATCCTACCCACCACTTTTTTTATTTTATTTTTAATTTCTATGCCCTATGTACAAGTATTGAAGCATAATGTACAAGTCACTTACACAAACAAACAAAAAAAACAAATGGGGACCACCATCTTGGATCGTCCTCGCCGTCCATATATTGACGTTGAAGACGGGGAGGGAGCGTCGCCGGGATGAAGACGGTGCGGTCGGTATGGGGGGCGGGCGTCGCCGGGTGAAGACGGGGACCATACCGTGTAGCCTTATCTACACTACTAAAAAGCCTTTGCTTTAAACATATTTACAATAGGACCATTACTCCAGTTTCCATCTTTTCCGTTGCCGCAGGTACAGAGGGACGATCGGATTATTTTATTTTTGTCCTTTTCTGGTTTTTGTTTTATAGTATAGTTTACATTTTCAGTCCCTCAGTTTATATACTTCATTTTTGGACCTGAAAGTTTTGTCTTTTTTTCTTTTGAGCCTTTTGATTAAAAGTTTTCTCTATAAATTTAAGTTTGGCTACACAAACCGGTTCACGGTATAAGTTTGTGTTTATCTTTACCTACGTTTTACGTCACGACTCACGTGGTGGTATAAATTCCCGTTTTTTTTGTCTTGCAATTTTGTCGATTATAATTGTCACTTAGCATGGTTTTACAACCACGCACCCGTAAAGCAGGGGTTAAACACTATTTATAAACATAAATTTGATTAAAAAAGATAAGAAATGTGTATGTATACTGTATAGACAAAAGATCAAACACAAAGTATCTTATCGTACAAAACGTACGAATGGAGTGGAAAATAAATAAAAAAAACACGGTGACATTTTCGTAATTATTTTACTCGTAGGATAATTATCAAAATTACTCTACAAATGATCTTGTGTGGTAATTTTGTAAAATGAACTTGCAGGGTAATTTTGATCTTATAATCTTGTAGGGTAATTTTGTAAAATGATCTAGGTAATTTTGATCTCGTATGGTAATTTTGTAGAGTATCATAATTACTCTACAAATGATCTTTTATGACAATTTTGATATTGTAGGGTAATTTTGATCTTATAGAGGTTATTTTATAGAGTATCATAATTACTTAAAAATGATTTTCTAAGGTAATTATGAGTAAACTAATTACAAAAATGCCACTGTTTTTTTTTTTACTTTTCCATGTCACTTTTACGTTTTATACAAACGAGATATTTCCTCATTGTTTTTTTTTAACGACCAACAGAATCAACCCCGAGCACTCTCGGGGCACCCACTGGACAAATAGAGTACTCCGAGAGTAACCTGAATCCACCACCAATTCCAGGAAAAACCCGGTAACCCACCAGCCCATAGACACGACAGTAAAATTACCGATAAAACATGCTTGGCTTAATCATCCAACCAGTGGCGGATCTTGCCCGTTGAACGTGCCAGGGCCGAAAGACACGGGCACTAAAAAAAGCCCGGGCCAAACATAGTATATATAAAAAATTTCGATCGAAATGCGAAAAATTAGCACTACGGCCAAAAAACTTGCCCGGGCCGTGGCCTTGCCAGTTGCCACAGCCCTATTAAGAACCGCCCCTGCATCCAACCCAAATTTCCACTTCCACATATCTCCTATCATTACCCACCTTTTATCTTTTTAACTTAACCCAATAAAAGAAGCCTCTAGTACCACCATCACATATTTAATCAAAGTGAGGCCCAATCCACCTCTTCCACCCGCCAAAACATATTCCATATATCCATGCTTCGTCAACGATTCATCCAAATATATATTTATTATTATTCATCAATCAACTACAAAAATAACAAAAAATACCTTTCGTCGCTATCTATGCTCCCCCAAACCACCACCCTCGCCCATCGGAAACACTCGTCACGGATGATCCAAATCTCCACAAACCGTAAGCAATTCACACATCAATCTCTCATTATCTCATCATTAATCCGTTAATGATACAGTTACGAATCTTATTTCGCGATTTCATTCTTCGTTTATATGATATAATTGTTTCAATCGTTGATTTAACGGTTATGTTAGGGTTTTTACGCCACGATTTTCGATTTGTGATTTGTGATTCGAAGCGTGTGTAGTTTCGTTGTTGTTTTAATCGTTGATTGAATGTTTAGATTTATTTACATGCAATGTATGTGATGATTTTTTGAATTATCGGTGGATGATTGATGTATTTTGTTGTTAATTGTTCAATGATACAGTTACGGATCTTATTTCGCGATTTGATATTCGTTTATATGATTTTATTATGCTCGTTATCTGTTGCGATGTTTAAATCGTTGATTTACCGGTTATGTTAGGGTTTTCACTTGAGGATTTTCGATTTGTGATTTGTGATTTGAAGTGTGTGTTGTTTCAATGGCGGATTAAATGTTTAAATTAACATGCAACGTATGTAATGATTTATATTAATTTCTCAATATTTTGTTGTTAATTGTTCAATGATACAGTTACGAATCAATATTTTGATGTTTTAATCGGTGATTAATCGGTTATCCTTTGACGCGAGGATTTTCGATTTGTGATTTGTAATTTGAAGCGTGTGTTGTTTCAATTGTTGTTTCAATCGTTGATTAAATGGTTAAATTAACATGCAACGTATGTAATGATTTTGTGAATTATCGTTGAATTGTTGATGTATTGAGTTTGTTAATCCGTTTTCGGTTTTTCGAATGGAATCTGGATGATACGGTTTAGAATTGTGAGTGATATTTTACGAATTGTGTTTTTGTGTTTTATTCTGGATTGTTGTTAATATACATGTTATTGTCTTTGTATGGTTGAAACTAGGCTTGTTTAGCTTATATGTTTTCTAGGTTAGTGGATTTAGTGGTTGATTATCGTTGATTAATCGGTTATCGTAGGGTGTCTCCACGAGAATTTTCTGTTTGTGATTCGAAGCATGTGTAGTTCCGTTGTTGTTTCATTAACATGCGGCATATTGTAGTGAGTTTTAAATTATTGTTGAATGGTTGATGCATTGTGTTTCTCGATTCATTTTCAGTTTTTTGAACGGAATCTGGATGATGCGATTTAGAATATTGAGTGAAATATATATGAATTATGTTTATGTGTTTTCTTCTGGATTGTTCTTTAATCCGTGTTGTTTAATTAGTAATTTTGGATGCTTGTGGGCCTGAAACTAGGCTTGTTTACCTTTTATTTTTTCTAGGTTACTGGATATAGTGGTTGATTATTGTATGTGATGTGAATATTGTGACTGTTAATTTCACAGGCGGATAAGTGATAACTCGAAATGGGAATATACCTAAGCACGCCTAAAACTGACAAACTTTCTGAGGATGGTGAGAATGAGAAACTAAGATATGGGCTGTCATCCATGCAAGGGTGGCGTACGTCAATGGAAGATGCTGTAAGTAGCTAAACCGGACTATGTTCTAGCTGTTTGTATGGTTGCTTTTGTAAAATTATGGAAGATGTGGAATTACGAACTGTGTATCTGACTCATATTTTGGATAGTCAAATCTTACTTTTTAAATCTTGGGCCAATTAGTTCATTCAAAGTGTTGTAATTCATTTATGGATGCTCAAATGATCACAACCTTACCTTTAGATGGTTCAGAATACGGAACTTCGTTAACTTTGGAAAAGAGAATTATAATGATGGTGTTTTTGATTTCTACCAATAGGGTGTATAATTAATGCATTTGATTTGATGTTTGGAGTTTATTGTTTATGTGGATGACTCAGCATTTTGTCTGCCTTATTGGTTTGAGGTGTTTGGTAGCATGCTGCTTATCCTGATCTGGACTGTTCGACATCGTTTTTTGGCGTTTATGATGGCCATGGAGGTAAGCATACGAAGATACTTACACATGTATATCTACTTTAGTGTTTCTTTATTTGATCATCATTTACTTCTCAAACAAGGCTACAGTATTTTAATGTATATAATCAACTTTTGGTTCTATGAGAACCTTTTTTATGCATGTTATTTTCAGTGTTAGTTGAGTCATCACTCAGTTTCACCTTTTGACATTGAATTATTTCAGTCTTTCTTTCTCGTTTACTCTTTTTTTTTTTTTTTTTTTTTGAGAAAAAGACATGTAGAATCATTAAAGGTATTTTGTAGTGTTTAATTCACAACTCTTAGAACACGGTTCCCACGTTTTACTTTCTTCTTGCTTTATACTTGTTTGGGGCTACACTCCAGTCTTTAGACTGTAAGTGCTATTGCACTTTATCCGAAACTGTTCGTGAACATTAATCCATCAACACGTCTTTTTCAAACAAGAGTGTACACCTAATCCAATATTTGTGATACTTTAAATTGGAAGCCATGAAAGTAACTTGCACCAATTTTATCGGTAATGGTCCAGTACCCAATTTAGAGTAATAGGTATCAGATACCTCCAGTCATTTTTATTACAATTCATTATTTAAAAATATTTATTTTTTATCGTAGACTATTGCGAGTGCAGTAACGTACCGGTGTCGTGACAAACCAAACCACTTCCGATCGAACAACATCTGGTATCGGTGTTTATCGAAACCATTATCTATATTCGTTTTTATGGTTTTCGATCCATGTAAAAAACATGTCGATATCCTTTTGGGCATATCACGACTTTATTTTTTGGTTTTCTTCCGGTTTTTATACCCAGTATTGGTACCGTAATGAACCGAACTGCGTCGCAACGCAAGGGGTGGAAACCACTAGTTTCTTACGAACTCCAACTAGCAACCCCCCACCCCTCTCTCCCCCTCTTTTATATTTTTAGTCATTCAAATTTCAAACAACAAGGGACAGATCTATCAAACAAAATAAGTATTTTTCTGTTAGTTATAATCAAGAGAAAGAGGATACATATAATATTCAGTTTTAGTTGCCGTAGCCACTACGTATGGTGTTAGTCATGATATTGTCAAAAAAAAACACACTTAAACATAGTCAAAAAATGATATTTGTGTCGGCCTAGCTTAACAGTTCTCTTTCTGTAACAGAACCGGTTGCTCAGAATTTATTAAAGTCGCTAAACCTGAATCGGTACAACTAATATGTTCACAAAAACACTGATGTAATAATATTCATATGATCTAAACACAACTTAGATTAAGATCTTATGGTTCTTTTGCGCCATTATCCACATTTCATGATCTATTGTGTTACGAATAAGCATGGTTGAATATGAATGAAGTTCTATATATCTAAGCAGTGTGTTATTTATTTAAAAATTTTAAAATACCATGCCTTTACGTTTTCAGGTCAGGCAGTCTCCAAGTTCTGTGCTAAGTATCTTCATCAACAAGTGATCAAACATGAAGCTTATTCTAGTGGTGATATTGGCACTGCTATCCAGAAATCTTTCCTCAGGTTACATATTTCTTATTTTTCTTTGCTCTCATTTAAGCATAGAAGGAATGTGAGGACCAGGGGCGTACCCACCCTAAGCGAAGGGTGGGCGGGCGCACCCCATGAAAAAATATTTTTTAGTGCTATTTTTCGCCGGAAATTCCGACCGCACCCCTTGGAATTTTTCACCCGCACCCCTTGAAAATTTTCAACCGCCCCACTTAGAAAAAAAATAATTATTAACCACTTGTTCACTTGATTATTTAATCCAATCAAAGCCCAATCTGCAACCAATTTTTATTAACACAAGCCCAAACCCAACCTAAAGAAATTTGAATTAAATAAGATAACCCAAACCCATCCACCTATTCCATTTCCAAATCCCGCCCCAAAAAAAACTCCCAGCAACTTGACGCCACTGCTCACGACCTGGTGGCTTTTTTTACCGGAAAAACCAAAATTACGGTTGGACCGACCCATATTACGTCAGAATTCCAATATAGAACTAGCGTGGTTTATTTATTTATTTTGTTTTATGTTATAATTAGGAAAAAAATATAGATGTATAAGGGTTTAATCTTTTTATATTTTTTTGTTGTTCTAGACTTGTAGTTAAATGATTTTGTTGTTTAATTTATAGCTTTGTTTGTTTAATTGATTACTTACACATTTAATATTAGGGCTTGAATGTTTAAAAATATAATTGAAAGTTATAGGCTATGGTTGAACATGATTGCTTATTTTGTTTAAATGTTTAGTGTTGTTTTATAAACTTATGGAGCAAATTATATGTGTTAGGAACAATGAGTAAGAATGTAATGAACTTATGGTGTGCTTACTATCTTTATATGATATTTTGGATATATTTCAAAAAAAAACCTGTAGGACATAATTTTAAATACGTTTGTAATTTGTAATGACGTTTGACGTGTTTTTGATGATTTATAAATTTTAGTTTGATGTTCTTTTGTCTTACATGATCCGACCTGACATGCTATGAACCGATATTTTTATACAGCTAGGGGCCTAAAATTTTTGAAAATATTCCGCACCCCCAGGAAAAAATTCCTGGGTCCGCCACTGGTGAGGACTAGGGGTGTGCATGGGTGGATTTGGGTCGGTTTAGGCCCAAAACCATGACCACGATGTCGATATATGGATAACCATAACCGATCGGTTATGACGGTTTCAGTTAATTGGTTTTGAAGGTTATAGTGGGTCGGTTATGGGCGGTTAACCGCAAATTTAGGCCTAGCTAAAAATAGCTCCACTTTTTTTTGACCATGGAATAAAACTGTTATTACACATTTATATATATTAGTATATTGCATAGTACTAAAAAATACATATATTCTTAATATTAATACCAACTATTATCAAATATTCAAACAAAATGATATGATATCAACCATAAATTCAAACGAACATTCAATCAAAATGATATGATATAACCTATACAAATTTTAACAAACGTTCAACCAAAAGCATCGAATATTAAAAAATGGTGGAGAGTCCAAAATCCAACAAAGATTTTACTACATGTTGGGTTGGTTCGGTTATGTCGGGTATGGAAACATCGGTAACCATAATCGACCTGTTACTTTCGACTTTCATAAAAACAATTAACCGGTCCACCGTTTTGTGATGGTTCGGTTTTTTTGGTTCAATTTTGTTGGTTAATACTGTTATGGGTCGGTTTTTCGGTTTTTTTCACACCCCTAAGATCACATCATCACCTTTATAATTTGGGGATTTCATCTGCTTGGCTCACCAATCAGTTAGTTTCTAACAGTAGGAAGGCATTAATACAATAACAACAGTTTCTATTTGATTAATTACTTTGTGAATGTATATTAAGCAACTATATGATGTTATTAGAGGTAGTAGTTTGGACCCGGTATATTGCCCATTCAACCCGTTACCCAACCCACCCGACCCGTCCGTTTCACCATCTTTAGTTGTTTCTGAAGTATTACGCTATTTTTTGAGTAAATTGTCATCTTCGTCCCTGAGGTTTGACCACTTTTGCGACTTTTATCCAAAGGTTTGTTTTTCCATATCTGGGTCCTCGTGCTTACAAAATCTTGCCATTTTCGTCCCCGAGGTTTGGCAGTTTGTTGCGACTTTTGGCCGTCAGGGACGAAAATGACAAGATTGTGAAACCACCAGGACTCAGATGCGGAAAAACAAACCTTTGGATGAAAGCTGCAAAAGTGGCTAAACCTCAGGGACAAAAATGACAAATTATTTTTATTTGTTTGTTGCCAGTCGTTATCACACATCGGTATTATTGTTATTATTATAATAAGTTTGGATGCCTATGTAGATTGGATGAAATGATGTGTGGACAACGTGGTTGGAGAGAGTTGGCAATATTGGGAGATAAAAGAGATCAGTTTAGTGGTATGATGGAAGGATTAATTTGGTCTCCTAGGAGTAGTGAAACCAAAGGTCAAACTGATGACTGGCCTGTTGAGGAGGTACTTTCTTTGCTACCAGCAAATAACTGTAATGTGGATGTGTTGCTTTGGGTTTTGTTTCTTATCTAATGGGTAAATTAATAAATATATAAAAAGGAAACGTGTCACATGGATTAAACAAGTCTAAAGGCGCCCCAAGTGTATTTTGAATACAGAGATCTGAATTTTTTAATTCAAAGTATTTACTATTCAGAAAATGATATAAATGCTGTAATCTTAATTGACACACTGCCAACACGGGATATTTATACAAAAAATCGAGTAAAGTACACGTATGTTCCCTGTGGTTTACCAAAATTTTGGATTTGGTCCCTAGCTTTCCAAAAGTATACAAATGGTCCTTGTGGTTTGCACTTTGTAACGCATTTAGTCCCTATCTTAGACATGCTAAAACCTTTAGATTTGTTGGCTGAGGACGAAATGTGTTACAAGTGCAAACCACAGGGACCATCTGTGTACTTTTGGAAAGCTAGGGACCAAATCCAATAGTTTGGTAAACCACAGGGACCATCCGTGTACTTTACTCTTAAAATTCACAAAGAGTGTTTCTTGTCAGCTTGGCCGACTTGTTATGAGTTATGACTTGCAAAAAGAAATTATCTATTTCGACCCGTTACGTAACCTACCCATCGCGCCCATTTTTCTAACGTTAACTGATGTACTGATATGTGTTTATATTCGAGATATGTTTATCTTTAACATGTCAAACTGTTAAAAATGTAAAATAAAAGAATAGCTAAAAGGAAACAAGTCAGATTGATGGAATGGGTCAAAGGTCACCCATAGTGTATTTTGAACAAAAAAATATTTCAAGTTATTTTATCATAAAACTTCAGATTATAATTGAAATACTGTAACTTTTGCAATCAAATTTCACACACTAAAATCATATGTATGGTGAAAGGTACTTATTTGTGTGCATGTGAAGCAGTAAGAAATTATTTAATTCATAAAACCACTGGCTATATTCTCAAACAATGTTATAATGGGACTAAATGCATTCATTTCACTGGTTCAGGGACCACATTCTAACTATGAAGGGCCCACATGTGGCAGCACCGCTTGTGTGGCAGTCATTCGTAATAACCAACTTGTTGTGGCTAATTCTGGTGATTCTCGTTGTGTGATATCTCGAAAGGGTCAGGTGATATATCTCGAATTCTAGATAATCATTAGTCATGTGTTTAATTATTAAATAAGTATTGATATTGATATTATTAATAATTTATTAGTTTGAGATGAACTTAAATTAGGATTGAATAGGAATTAGATAATAATAATTGGGATTGCTTTCCTATGTCTATATATTTACATAATTACATGTTGCTTCTTAATAAAAACACAACATAATAATTTTAGTTTTCACAATATCTGAACTTTGACCCATCATGATGTGTATATTGTCAACTTTTAATTATACACATGTGTATATTGTCAAATTTTTAATTATATATGTGTGTACATTATCAAACATATATTTACAATACTTGTTTTTCATTTTTAAACATGTATTTACACATGTACATTAGAAACAACATATTCAGAACCTTAATCTTCCTTTATACACATTTGTACATATATGTACAATACTTTTTCTTCAATTTTAAACACCTATATACACATGTATAATTCAAAAAAACAAAGGAAAAAAATGAATTTTTTTTTTTTGCTTAGGAAAAATGTGTGGTCCAGAATGGTTCTTACTACTTCTTAAGGTTCTCAATTACTCTAGTGATTTTTCACGACCCTAACCCTATGTGTGTGTATATATAGAGAGAGAGATTTGTATGATATGTATGTGTGTGTATAGAGAGAAAGGATAAATTGTTTAGTTCAAATGGGTCAAAAGTCGCTAGAAGTATGTTTTTGATGTATAAATCTACCAAGTCATTTTAGTCATATACATTAAACTATTATTGATATAATTTAGCTTTGGCAATCTTATTTGATACACTGATCATCCATTAAAGTAGTTGCACGAGTGTTCCAGTTCTTGCGCAGATATGCATCTAATATTTTATGCAGGCATATAATCTGTCAAAAGACCATAAGCCTGATCTCGAAACTGAGAAAGAAAGGATATCAAAAGCTGGTGGTTTTATTCACTGTGGTCGAGTTAACGGGACTTTAAACTTGACAAGGGCTATTGGTACTTCACATATGTTAAATATTTTCACAATAATTTATTAAAACAATATCCCTATTGCTCTATATGGTATTTCTCTACTTCATCATATGTTCAGGGGACATGGAACTGAAGAAGGATAAATCATTGCCTGCTGAAAAGCAAATTTTGACCGCTAATCCCGATATAAACTTGGTGCGTAAAAGCATTTTGGTTTTAACTTATTTAAAGTTATTATATGTCTTTTCTGCATCTTCTTAATCTAAGCAGCTAATGCGGTAAAAAAATCTGATATCGATCAAGGACCGATATTTGAGATATAGGTTATCGCGGTGGGGTATCGGTAATTTTAATATCATGTAGCATTTATATATGTAGCAATTCAACACTATACTCTCCTACCATTAACAAATTAACCTTTTGCAACTTGCAAAACACCAACAATTGTAACAACTAGGAACTGATTTAAGACTTAAAACACCAACTTTTAACACTAACAATTAACAATTAAGACTTAAAACACTAATAGCAGCAATAAGACGAATGGTAGAACTAAGAAGAAAGGTACTGCTATCAAGAAAATCAGTGATATATCGGTCAATATCGCTGATAATATCGGTACCGGTTACAGATATATCCGTGATATATCACCGATATTAACTGCATGGCCGATAACCCATAACTCAACATTCATATTGCCACCACTAATTACATATGACACTTGTTATTATTCCCATTCTCTGTGTTCCTCCTATCAGGTTGAGCTTTGTGAGGACGATGATTTTATTGTTCTTGCTTGTGATGGAATATGGTAAGTTCTTTACATTCATATGATTTAATCTAATATGTGTTTGGTCACCTAAATTTAAAATGAATAGAACCTCCTAAATCTTTTTATCTCAAAAAAATAGATTATCCTTGCGTTATTATATTGTTTTAAATGTGTTCCAAATATTTATTGTTTGAAAGCTAAGAACTGAAGGCACTCTTTTGCGGGCCAGCCCAACCTGACCCACCATTTCTAAAAGGTGCCCGCCTCCCAACCCACGTGCCCGCCCCCCAACCCACGTGCCCGCCCATTTGCCATCTCATTTATGTATGAATTTACCTTATATATATATATAGTAAAAATTGAAAATACAAAAGGCTCTTAACGTGCGTAATTATGCAAATAACGTGCGTAATTATGTATTATGACGTGCGAATTCTAAAAATGAACATGCGAAATTCACTTCGCACAGTCGTGTACCGTCGCACGTTAAGGACTATTGTACGTCAACCTTCCCCTATATATATGATATATGTGTGTGTGTGCTTGCTAAAAACGCTTCAAGTCCTGAAAAGTGTGAGAAGTCCTCGGGAGTTGCCACGTGTCTAGGTGGTTGAGGGTAAATGTGTACAAATTTTTTTTATTATTTTTTTCTCCGAAAAAAGGATCCGGTCAGAGAATTCACAAAACATAACACACCGATATATTGGATATACACATTGTGTTCTAGGTGGTCACAAAGTGCTGACGTGCTGCTGTAGTATGCACCCAGTTCAACACGTTTTAAATGCATTCAAATTTTTATTACTATTTTCTTAAAAAAAGGTCCGGTCAGAGAAATCATTAAAACATAACGCACTGTTATATTGGATAAATGCATTGTGTTCTAGGTGGTCACAAATATTAGACTATGAGCCCACGGGCCCTCAGTTACAATATATATGGATTACCAGAGCCCGTGGGCTCGTAATCTAATAACAAAGTCCTGACGCGCTGCTGTATGCGCCCAATTCAACATGTTTTATAAAAAGTTTTTGCTTCTGTTTTTTCAAATATAAGTATACTATTGGTATAAGTTTTTTTTTTTTATAAAATAGTGATGTTTAAAAAGTTATTTACATTTAAAAAAATTGGTGGAGCTAGATAAAAGTAAAAAATGGTGGGTTTTTCTTAATTTGCCCCTCCCAGCCTCATATCATGTTCAAATTGAGTTCACGTGTCAGTCCGTTCATCCTAGCCGCTAGAGGGTGTGGTTTAAAGCCCTAGGGGCTTTATTACGCCATGTAGGCGACACATAAGCAGGGGGCTTTATCGCTAACGTACACGGTGTGGAATAACGCCCCTTATAAAGCCCCTTTTAACTATATTTAAAAAAAAGATAAATAGAAAAATCTGATTGGTTGATGAAGGTGGGGCCACTTGATTTCTTCCTCTCGCGCTCGCTATTCCTTTGGTGGAAGCCAAGGATAGCGCCCCCTTTTAACGGAGGCGGGGTGGTGTAGGGCGCCAAAGGGCGCTAAACTTGATGAGGTGGCGGGGGGCGCGAAGCCACACCCCCTACCCTTGATCAATGGTGGACAATCCTTCTGACATAGTCACATTTTTTTCGGACTTGTAGCCTTTTTGGTAAAACCTCATACACACACACATACATACATATATATTATTCCATTATTGCATCCAGTTTTAACCAACTATGAAGTCAATGTGTTTGGCATGAACATAAATTATTATATTTTTCTTTTCTTTTACAGGGATTGCATGTCAAGCCAACAGCTGGTGGACTTTGTACTGGAGCAACTAAAAACTGTAAGTAATCATTCATTAGTTTATAGTATTATACTTTCAGTTTCTAGAGGCCACAATTTCAACGTGTTTACATTGAAACGGGTCATTCAAGGTGTATTGTATTGGTAACGGATCAAACGAATAGAACAGAATAAGTAGCCAAAAATGAAACAGGGCGAAGGGGTTTTATGGTTCAAAACTCAAAAGTCCCCTAACGTGTAACCAAACGCTTACAATATCCTATATTGTTTTATTTAAAAGATTTTTTTTTTTTTTTGTAATATAGTTTTTGTTATCATATTTTAGCTGCTTACAACTATTAAAAGTCTAACTGATGCTTACAAATGCTTTTTTTTTTACAAATGCTTTTTTGTAATCATATTTTTTCAAAGTCCCCTAACGTGTAACCAAATGCTTACAAAACTCAAAAGTCCCCTAACGTGTAACCAACTGACCCAACCCGTTTGTCACAAAAGTCCCCTAAAATAAAAAGAAAACGATTCAACCAAAGATTGTAATATTTTTCATACTAGTAGACGTAGTCCTTAAATACGATTACAACTGTTGTATGTCATTAACAAGGCACTTTGGGCAAATTCGACTGTTCCCTTTTAGCTATCTTTTATTATAAAAACAAATAACTAAATAAAACGCAACCTAATCAAACGTAAATAATGCAGGAAAGTAAGCTTTCAACGATCTGTGAGAAGGTATTTGAGAGGTGTTTGGCACCCACTTCGGGTGGTGAAGGTTGTGACAACATGACTATGATTCTGGTTCAGTTCAAGAAGAACCCAAATTCTGGTCCTTCAACTTCAGATCAACAGCCTTCATCTGATCAACCATCTGAATCATCAGACAGCAAAGATAAATCCGGGGCGAATTAGTGGTAATACCATATTCTTCAACCAAACATAAACTTTTTTATACTTTTATTTTGGTGTCATATTGTCGAGAGTCCGTGATGATATTCTTATACTTTGATAGGGAAAATTGCTTTATTTGTACACATCTTTTCTTCACTTTTGATTACTTTTGCGTTATGTTGCTCTAAACATGATTTATATTGTTCTGAAATTCAAATCCTACACTTGTATATTGTTTTGTTAATTTCTAGTGGATGCATAAATGTATGATTGCCGCACTAGGGGCGTGAACATTTGATACGACACAAAAAATGACATGAGCCTGACATGAAAGATAAAACAAGGGTTATTTAACTTATTTTATATACATTTGAGTATATGGTTGTAAATTTTGTTATTTAGAGTCTATTAAAAAAAAAAAAACTATACAGAATACTTTTTTGACGTTAAACGCATGAAACTAGTGTCGTGTTGATGTTTATCTATTTGACAAGATTTTCAGGTACATGCTAGTTCTAACATGTCAACCTGTAAACGCAACCCATTTATTATTGCTCTGGCATAACCAAACCAAACCACTTTCTTTTATTGTTGTTATTGGCTTGAAAGAAGAAACTCGTTTTCATTCTCCATCATTCGGTCCCTTTCTAAGGCTGGACGGTATGGGGACCGTCTAGCTCCGTCCTCATCTCGTCGCCGTCCCCCTCTCCATGCCCCCCCCCCCCCCGGTCTTGATCCAGTCATCGTCCTCTCCGTCGGAATTTCGACGTCCAGGACGGAGCAAAACATGTGGGCCCCCCTCTTTCTTCTCGGCGCCGCTCCGTCACCCCATCCCGCCACCCCCGTCTTCTTTCTTCCCTCCGTCACCATACCGTTCAGCCTAACCCATTGTTTTCATTCTCGTGGGGTCCATTAGTAATTGATTGTTTTCATTCTCGTGTGAATGATTGATCCGACTGCGGATTGTTATCGTTTTGAGTTAAAGACTTAAGATATTGAGTAGGTTTACATGTTTATTGAAATATTGTTGTAAAAAATGAGTAATGTTCTCACATCTCACATAGCACCTAAAACTATAGATAGGGTCATGAAAAATGAAAATAAAAGTGTAAGATCCTCTTAAAATATTTAGACTCGTCAATCCGACACGATCAACACCTAGCTAAAATAATTTGAAATTTGTAAAACAAGAAAAAATTATGTACATAAACAAAATAAAAAGATTGGAACATCGGCCTTGTCTATAGCATGATCAAAGAAACCAGTGACTTAATTTCTTAATTTTTTCAATTATTAATAAAAAAAGTTGGTAAAAAATAGATTAAAAGGTTCACATAATTGAGTCGAAATAAAAAAATAAATTACAATATTTTAATATTTTTTAACGTACCAAATCAGAAAGCTACTACTCAAACAACCAATCACAAATCCACACGTCATCATTTTTTAACTTCTCTGATCTGACCTCCATGCCTCTATAGACATTGAAAGGATGGTTTGTCTTCTCCAAAATGCTGACCATTTCTTCACTCAACATTCAACAATATGAACAATCAACTTCTTTCACACACCATTATTTCAAACTCTATTCGCTTTCATACTTTCTCACACGCTATCATCATATATTCATATCCCATAACTAACTAGAATTATTATTAGTTTCATCATCATTTGAAGGTCTGTTAGGAAGATATTTTGTAAGTAAATATAATGGCAACGGCTGGTGGAGTAATCAACGGTTGCGTTTCATCGTCTTCGTCGTCGTCGTCGTTTGGAAAACTGAAAAGTTGTCGGGAGAAGATGATGGCGAATGGTGGTTCGGGTAAAAGGTTTCGAGTATGTTGTGGTTCTACTAATAATGATCTTGCTTCGGATCCGTATAAAGTGTTGAGAGTTCAACATGGTGCTTCTGAATCTGAGGTTAAAACTGCTTTTAGACAGCTTGCTTTGAAGGTAGTTTTCTTAGCTAATGAATTAGATTCTTTATACTATTAATTCTTTATCCATAATTTTCTAACAATAATTTTATATACACACATGTGTGTGTGCAATATAACTATCGGGGTGCGGACTAACCCGAATCACTGACTATGGTTTCAGAAGACGACAAATCAAACCGACTGGTTGGGTTAGTATTTAGTAGGGCAGGGCCGGCCAACTCGTTGCTGGAGGCCCAAATTTTCAAGGGGCCCGAAAAGTTTTTATGAGATTTTATATATATGTTAAGTTATATATTTAGTATATCCATTCATTAGTTATGTAAAAAGTTGTTAGTAGTTGAGTGGAAAAAACAATCTTAAAATATTGTAGAGGTGTAAAGTCCTAAGTCTTGGCTCCATCACTAAGGTTTAATTTTTTTAATTTATTTCCCTTTAACCATTACTTTGGGTCCAATTCTTTTTGTTGCCCAAGGCCTTAAATTTTTTGAGAGTTCTCAGAGACAGCTCTGTAGTAGGGCATGCCAAAATGGTCCGATTTTAACGTATTAAGTTGATTTCTTAGATCATTAGGGTTAGACTGTAAGAGGTGCTCCACTCGAGAGTAGTCACCTCTCCACCCCAGCTAATCATACTCTGTCACGTGAACTCTCCTCTCCGCTCTCCATTTTGCAATCAAATATAAGGGAGTGCTCCACCCAAACATTTTTTTCTCAAAAAAAGGTAAAATAAAAAGTGTGATTGGTTGGAAAAGAGTAGGACCCACCATTAACATCCTCTCTCACCCTCTTCCCGTGCACGGTGACTCCTCCCTGATTGAATGGGTTTACTGCGTGGTGAAAGGTGTAAGGGGCGGTGTTCCCGCTAGGTGAATACTCACCTATACCCCTTTACCGATTTCACCCTGTATACCCTTAGATAAGTTTTAAATTGATAGAAGATCATATTTTAAAAATAATAGTAAAGATTAATTGACGGGTCCTAAAGTTGTTAACGGGCTGACGCAACCTTCAACGGTTTATGAACACCCAAAATGTTCTAAAAAGATACGTGTACTTGAAAGAAAATATTTAGAATGTTGAAATAAAGTTGCGTATGCATACACCACAAAATTGTGTAATGAATAAAGAGGTAACACTCGGGTATTGTAGATTCGTTTTAAATATATTATAAAGTTTAGAAATATGATATGAACAAGAACATAGACTTATTAAAAAATAGACATGTTTGTAATATTTTAAGACTAACAAGTAATAACCTAAAAAAGTATACCTCTAACGACTACCATATTTTTTTTTTTTATTTTATATATAGTTATTATGGTCATTGATTGATAAAATTATTTGTTATTTCAGTATCATCCGGACGTATGCAAAGAAAGCGATGGTGGAATTCGGTTTCAAGAAATAAACGAAGCTTATGATGTAAGGTCCCTTTTGCTTTCACATTTCCTTTTATACCAAAGGAAAATAAAAACTCTAATATTTTTATTAAATAGAAAATAATCAGAAACTAAAAGAAACTCTAATATTTTTATTAAATAGAAAATAATCGGTAACTAAAAATAAATCAACTAAAAAGTTTTTTTTATATACATAAAATAGCGAAAATTGGTAAAAAAAAAATTTGATATGTTTTTTTAGGTTTTTTAGTTAGTTTTCGAGTTTTCGCGTTAACTATTGGTTTTCATTTGAACCTTCCCCTAGTTATTATATATAGCAACGAACATTTTATTCTTTTTTATTTAAGTATTATACTGATATAGTTTTTTTATTCAAACAAAACTAACGTATTACATGATTACTGGTATTTATGTTCTACGTGGTATCACGCAGACATCCCTCTGGTATCCATATATTCATGAAAATCATTCAAATAAATATTTTAACAACTTTTTTCACGATTAATTAGTATTTTGTTTTTGTAATTTTCATATTTCTTTTTATAATTTTCGTAGCTATAAATATGTATTTTTTTTGTCGTTGATTATTGTGGTAGATTAATTCTCCAAAAAAAAAAAAGTTGATGTAACAAAGATAATTTTTGTTGATATGAACAGACGGTAATGAGTAATTTGCGAGGTGAAACGAGTGTCGGTGAAATGGATGATGGACCGTTGGATGAGACAATGAGAGGAATGAACGATCCAGATTGGGAGTTGTGGGAAGAATGGATGGGTTGGGAAGGAGGAGGTATTCGTGATTATTCTTCACACATTAATCCTTACATCTAATTTATATGTCTAAGCAAAGTAAAAATATGTGATTCTTATCTTGTAAATTAAGAAGATTCAATAAATGTCAATAACATGATTTCTAATTTGTATCTTGTAAATTAAGAACATTCAACAAGTACATGTAACATCTGGTTCTTTATCACCAGTCGGTAATATATGTTTTATCAACTAAAAACTTACAGATTTGTTTTTAGCTAAATTGTTCTCTAGTAAACACGTTTAACTCCGATTATCTATCTCATTTGTTATTGTTAACAGAAAAAATTGATAAAGTTAACCTAGTGGACTAAAATGGCAACACTGAAACCTTTTTGACCCACAGAAGAAAAATGAAACTTTTATACTAAACTGGCAAAATGGATCAAACCACAGGGACTAAAATGACATTTAACTCTTATAATTATAATTTATGTTTTGTAAATCGTAAATTTTAACTTATGTATTTAATTAAAAAAAACAATAATTATCATACATTGGCCTCTTATATTGTGTAAATTATTTTCAGAATTATTTTGTTTTTCTTTAAATTTCAAAAAAAGAAATTAACATTTTACTTATATGGGTGGCTTTAGAAAATTTTATATGGTGTTCATCATTTTTTATTTACGTGGTATATTTTTTTTTATTTGAGCCGTGTAATATACGAGTCTATAACTTATCAGCCTAATATACACAAACGCATTGGTGATATTTTGGTCACGAATTTTTCATAAGATCATAGCCTAGCATCACTCTATAGACATACGACATATTATTTGCCTAAGGTGTTACAACATATATTTCTTTTTCGGATCTAGAAATCAATCTCCAGATACTTTATTCACCATGTCTCTTACACATAAATTTGATTCATAACAAAAAATGTGAATGCCATGAATCAATCTCCGGTTAGAAATAACAAATATTTAAAATGTTATTTTGTAGTTATTCCGATTTTACTAACTCATTTCATTTCCATACGTCATTGTAATTGATCAAGATAAGGGATGTGGGGCTAATGTAGAGAAATAATTGAACAAAATATTATATGTTATTATCTTATAAAGAAACATCTATCTATACTATATAATAAAAGAAACCATTGAAGGGACACTTGTCATTATTCTAGGCCATCTTTAATTATAAATAATAATTATTTAATTTAAATTATTAAATATTAATTAAATTAATATAAATCTTATCTAACTCTAAATTATTAGCATAAAGTCTTTATTATTATCAAACCGTAAAGTCTTTTAGGCCCATTTGAATAAGCCCAACATAAATCTATTTTATTATTTTAAAAATTACTACTGTTTATTTATTTTAGCATTATTTTTTTAGGTTTTTCTGTACTCTTTGTAATTTTATATATTAAATAATAAAAAGTTATATATATAAAAACCATATTGTACAGATTGAATAAATGTAATTTTATATACCGACTAATAAAAAAGTTATATCTTTATTGTTAACTATGAGAAATTATATTAAACAACTTATTAATCAAACCAAAAATTTAAAATAGTATTAACCTAATCTAAAAATACACAGGGTTTTTAAAAATATAACTTTTTTAAGATATAACTTTTTTTATTATTTGCTATATAAAAGTAGATTTATTCAACCCGTACAATACACGGAGTTTTTTTTTTAAATATAACTTTTTCATTATTTACTATATAAAATTACATTTCTTCCACCCGTGAAGACACATGGCTTTTTAAAAATATAACTTTTTATTATTTGATATATAAAATTACATTTATTCAAACCTCACAATACACGAGGTTTTTAAAGATATAAGTTTTTGTATCATTTAATATATAAAATTATATTACTCAACACGTGTAATAAAATAGGTTTTCATAAATATATTGTTTTTTATTTAGTATATAAAATTACATTTATTTAACCCGTGTAATACACGGGGTACCTAGTATTATATATTCTTTAAGAAGCGAATTACTTTCACCAAGATAATGTTATTATGGAGGCTTCAAAGGAGTTTTATCCACTATTAAGGTTTGTTATGAAAGGTTTTTTTGAGTTAAATGTCATTTTGTGGTTTGAGTTATTTTGTCAGTTTAGTCCAAAGATTTTATTTTTCGCATGTGGGTCCACTTTTTTTTATATATAATTCTTTTAACTAGAAGGGCAATTCGGTCATATAAAATGACCGGATTGCCCATCTCGTTAACAGAAAAATGGATAAAGTTTACCCAGTGGACTAAAATGACAACGGTGAAATCTTTTTGGACCCATAGACGAAAAATGAAACATTTAGACTAAACTGACAAAATGACCCAAACCACAGAGACTAAAATGACATTTAACTCGGTTTTATTAGAGATATATTTGAAATTTGGTATGAGAGGTTTAGTAGAGATATATGTGAAATTTGGTATTGAATTAAAATAGCTAGACGTGATTAGTTATTAATAACATTTAATATTATTATAAAACCAATAAAGAATGCATTTGATAAAAAAAACATTGATGCTAGTATCAAAGTTGTTAGGACATAAAAAAACCAATAAAGAATGCATTTGATAAAAAAAAACAAACATTGATACTAGTATCAAAGTTGTTAGGACGATTTCGATTCGTTTCGTCATGGTAAAGAACAAAAAATTTTGAACCGTCAAATTTTAAACGTAGATAAAAATAAAGAAGTCGCAACGGTATACTAGGGAATTTATAAAGCATTGTTACGAAAAAGGTAAACGGCATTATTTTGTATAAAAAAATACGAGATAGTTTTGATGACATGTACGTGTGTGTGTCTTGATTACTTGTACATTACTACTTAGTGGCAGATACACATGTTGGCTAGGGTGGGCATGTTTTTTACTACTCAGTAGCGAATTACTTGTATAATACTACTCGCGGATGGATGCATATGAGTTCGGGCCACTCTATAGTAGCCTGAACTGATATTGTTTTTTAGCTTTAGTCATTTGATCCTCTTAGAAAATATAAACATATTAAAACGGACCAAACCTACTGTTCTACTCATTTAATATGGGCCCATATGTATCACGTTGCTCTTTTTTTTTGGGAGTTTGGTAACTCTTTTTTAGACTTTGGGCTTGTACCCAAATTTTTTAAAAGGCCCAAAGCATTTAGCAATTTTTTATGGGTATTTGGGAAAACAGTATTTAAAAAAAAATAAAATAAATAAACTTCACTAAAACACACATCCGACTCAATCGGGTAAAAGGCCAAACAGTTTATTTTTTTATAACGTGAAAATCACTCCTTTCCTGTTTTATCTCATCTCATCTTATCACATGTCGATCATTGAATTTTAGGGTTTTATATTATATTTAAATTTAAATATTTAATAAAGTTAGTTAATTTCCAATTATTGTTTTGTCTGACTCGTCTTTAGTTGACCCATAGTCCGGTATTGTGCCCCCAAGTCTGTATTCGTCACTGTTATCACTCACAATAATAACTCGATTTAAAAAGAAAATTATATGAAATTTCAGAACTGTCTAAAATATCGTATATAAAATATGTATAAAAGAATAACAGTAACCACGCAAATCGCAAACACTGCTCACCTCTCACGCATGACCCAACCGACCTAGACTTTTTACTAGTAGATATAACATAATTTATCCACTTGAATTGCTTTGTTCAATATCGTATGTTAATTGAAATTTCTAACTTTCCTTCTCATTCTTGTACTTGGATAAAATCAAGTACCATTAGGGTGTAAACGAGTTGGGCCGAGCTCGAGCTCGGCTAGTCATGTTTTTATGAAGCTCGAGCTCAGTTCGGGCCTACTTATTTGAGCTCGAGCTCGGTTCGACTTGGATCGAGCTATTTTGAAAACAACCTCAAACGAGCTAAAAGCTCGGCTCGAGCTCGCTTCAATATCGCTTAAACGAGCTTACGAGCCAAAGCCCGGCTCAAGTTCGACTCGCCAATGTTATCATCATTATTACTCCATCCGTCCCATTAAAAATGTCATATTTTGAATTTTCAAAGTCTTTATTTATAAACTTTGACCTTAAACAATTTTGTTTGTTTTAGATAATACTTGATGAAACTTATATTATTTGAGTGTGTTTTACAAGTGTTTTTATCGGGTTAATTTTCATCAAGTTTTATATAGCACAAAAAATATATAATTAAAGTCAAAGTCTATAAATAAAGACTTTGAAAATTCAAAATAAGACACATTTAATGGGACGGATGGAGTATTATATTTAGATAACAAATAAATAAATTTTTGTTTGGGCTCGATTAGGCTCACGATCCTAAACCAGCTTTGTATTTCTGGCTCTTTCTAATATCAGTTTCCAATTTCCAATCAACAACGGGTAGATCTATAGGACATAACGTCCAATTGAATGAGTATGAATAAAGAATCCATGGATGAAGATATACAAGTAGATTTTTCATCGTAACTAAATCTTCAATTTTTGTTTTGATTTGTAGCGAATTCGTCCCTGCTCGACGGGTGGGTCTTGCAGTCAAGCTCCCTTCTGCCTTTGCACTCGAGGGCCAATCTATATAAAACTTGATGAAAATTAACCCGATAAAAACATTTGTAAAACACACTCAAATAATATAAGTTTCATCAAGTATTATCTAAAACAAACAAAATTGTTTAAGGTCAAAGTCTATAAATAAAGACTTTGAAAATTCAAAATAAGACACATTTAATGGGACGGATGGAGTATTATATTTAGATAACAAATAAATAAATTTTTGTTTGGGCTCGATTAGGCTCACGATCCTAAACCAGCTTTGTATTTCTGGCTCGAGCTCGGGCTCGTTAAAGCTCGGCTCGTTTGAGCTTTTAACCGGACCGATAATGAGTAGTTCTCGAGGTTCTGGGCTTGTTTACACCCTTAACTGCCATCAATGCTCTTTGTCTCCATATATGATATTCAAGGTTTACACTAAAAATTATTTTTGTCTCTAATTTATTTTCATTGTTTTAGCTTACGCCCACAAATAAAAAAATAAAAATTATCTAAAGTAGAGTATGTTACTTTTACCAATTCAAGTGTTTCACGAAATAATTGAATTTACATATGGTAAATGCATGATATGTAGTAAAAATTGGGTGATGAAGTAATATAAAACATATCTAGAAATGTAATTAAGAGTGACTATCTGTTACAACCTTTGATCTTACCCTGGGCGGGAGAAGTGAGCAGATACAAGTGATACCAGTGTTTATTAAAATTATCGCAGCGGAATTTTCTTCAGGACCGAGTGTCAGGAAAAATATCAGAGTTACACCGTAGTTTTCATTTCATAAAATGTGGGATGAAAGCCATATTTAAATAAAGGATTTTCATAGGGATGAACCCTTAATTACAAAACACGTTTTATTCAGGTTTACATAGCCACTTATTTAAGTTTTAAGTGCCTCATAGCACTTTTCCTTCTCTTCACAGTAAATTTCCTGAAACGCGTTTTAAAAACATTTTTTCAGCGAAAAATACATGTGAGTTCATTCAAATTTATAAAAACATATTCTTATACTTACAACATTAAGAGTTTTTACATTTGTTTATATACTATTGGCTAACTCGTTGTCCAATAGTAAAGAAATTACTTTTTAGTAGCATTTGTCACTCGCCCATTTCAGTGACTAGTGGTCATATCACTATTTGGCTAACTCGTTGTCCAATAGTGACGCATAACAAGTAATGTATATAAAACCCCACATACTGGAAGTAATTCCAGAATACAAAGACTTAATCACAATAAGTACAACTAGAAAACATTTAGGGTTTTGCAAATCTTTTGAGAAAAAGAGAATGACTAACACTGCAGATTTAAGGTTTTCAGTATTAGCCGTATGGTCTAAGTCTTGTGTTCCAAATTAAACACACAATGCAACACGTATTAGTGTATTAACCCAATTCAACTTTAACGATAATCACGAGATCAAAACCACAACGAAGATGACAAAGTATAGCCTTATTCAGACAACACTTAAACATCCGTTGCTTTGGTTTCAGATCAATCAGACAGGGTATCGTACCAGTGATTCGGGCTAGCACGCTGATAACGGAGCAGAGTTTTAGGGCTTAGGGGCTTCAGGTATTATAGCAGTATATTGAGAGAGAAAGAAAAGAAAATGAACGAGTTTGAATGTCCAGTTCTCGCCCCTTTTATAGCTGTAATTCAACCTTGTCGTGTAGCGCGAAGGTGTTAGCTTGGCTAGCACCCCTCCGATGCTTAAGTCAGTATTGGGTTTCAAAGAATAATAAATAATAAATAATAAATTAAATAAACATATTAAGAAGAAATAGAATCAATACCATCCTGAGTTAGAAATTAAATTCTAAACTCACTTGAAATAGGCTTTAAGGTGTATAGCATTCCAGGATCTTGGCAACATATCCCCTTCCATATTCTTGAGTCGGTATGCTCCTTTCCCAGATTCTGATTCAATTTTATAGGGTCCTTCCCATTTTGGGGCTAACTTCCCATCGGCAGGGTTGGTTGTATTCTGAAAAGCTTTCGTTAACACCCAATCTCCAACTTGAAATCTCCTAGTCCATAAATTCTTGTTATATGATTTGGATATCCTCTGCTAATATGCTAGTTTTGCTGCATCTCTTATTTCATCAACAATATCCAGCTCCTGACATAAGACTTCAGGATTTGAATTAGGATCTTGGAGGCTTGATCTGGCTATAGATATCACCATCTCCATCGGGATCACTGCTTCTGCCCCAAACACCAAAGAAAATGGGGTTTGCCCAGTTGCATTCTTCACAGTTGTCCTATCAGCCTATAGGACAAATGGTAACTCTTCTGCCCATCTTCCTTTTTTAGCGCATAACCTCTTCTTTAAGTTGTTGAAAATTATCTTGTTCGAGGATTCTGCCTGCCCATTTTCTTGAGGATGTACTGGAGTTGATGTGATCATCTTGATTCCCTAACTTTTGCAAAAATCAGTAGTTCTTTTGCTGATGAATTGAGAGCCATTATCACAAATTATCTCAGCCGGTACCCCAAATCTTGTCAGGATATTCCTCTTTATGAAAGATACCACTTCTTGATCCCTGACCTGGACAAAGGCTTCGGCTTTGACCCACTTGGAGAAATAATCTGTCATTGGCAGCATAAAAACTTTTCCTCCTGGAGCTTTTGGGAGTTTCCCCACTATATCCATACCTCATTTCATAAATGGCCAAGGGGATACGATAGGATATAATGGCTCAGAAGGCTGATGTAATATATTGCTGTGCCTTTGACATGCATCACATTTTCGAGCATATTCTGCAGCATCCTTTCTCATAGTTGGCCAGTAGTATCCTGTTCTTAATACCTTCGAGAACAAAGATCTACCCCCAGTATGGTTGCCACAGTCTCCTTCGTGTATATCCTGAAGCACCTCCTTGGTTTCGGGATCTTCCAAGCACCTTAGGTATGGACCTGCAAGGGATTTCGTATACAAAATATTATTTATAATAGTAAAACGGGATACCTTCATTCTGAAAGCCTTAGGATTTTCATCCTTTGGGATATCTCCTTTTTCAAGATATCTCACAATTGGAGCCATCCAGGATTCAGGATTCTTCTCAGGATATTCATCACCAGGGTCCTAGATACTTGCTACCTCCTTATCATGAGATTTGGAGTGTTCCACCGCAGGATACAGGATATGTAGTATTGGTATCTGAGTTCCTTCTGGTATCTTGATTGTAGATCCTAAATTCGCTAGAGCATTTGCCTCAGCATTATCCTCTCTTGGTACCTGCTCAAGTGTAAAAACTTCGAATTATCACGCTAATTTTTTAACAATTTCAAGATATTCGATTAACCTTTCACCTTTGACTGCATAAGATCCATTGAAATGGTTAGTGATTGATGTACACAAAATGCAACATATAAATTACATCAATTGTGGCATAAAACTAACCCTTTTTAGTACTAATGTTGGAAAAAAAATGTGTTTTTGTCTTCCTTTTGTATTTTTAGGATTAAATGAGCTCAAATAAACAAAAGAAGCAAAAAGGCAGCTAAATCTAAAATAAATACAAGAAAAGGAACAAACGTGGCATGCCCGACCTCCTCGACAGCATCTTCCTAAGCAAAATAAGAGAACAGAAGGCTGAACACGCCCCGTGCTCAGTGAACACGGGGGCATGCCCAAGTGCCAGCATAAAAGACAAAGCTATAGAAGCTTCTATCGCCCACCACGGGGCCGTGCTCAGCGGACACGGGGCCGTGGCTAACTATAAGATTCGCAGAATCCAGGCAAATCTTGATAGTACAGATATGCTTCTGCACACGGGGGCGTGCCCAGCGGACACGGGGGCGTGGTCAACTAATGCAGACAAACTGCAATTAATGAAGGAAGAGAAGAGGATGGACACGGGGCCGTGCCCGAGCTACTGTTCAGCCTATAAATAGGGGTGCTTGGCTCATTTGCAAACCATCCCTTGGCACACCACCTCTCTTGTCACACCCTGGCTTTGCGGAAGCGTGGGTTTATTTGGTGTGACTTCTTAATACCATAGCTTAATCACAACAAAGCTATATGAAAATAAAACCATGCAGATCATCCATTTATTTAAGTTTGAAAAGTAAACTACCACAACATTGTCTTAAGGCGTTGACGCATGCAACGGAAATTACAACCTGATAATATAAAAACTTTGTTCTTAAAACGTAACCACAAACATAACATAAACACTATTTAAGACTTGCGACTCGTCCAGGTAAAAGTCGCAATCCCTAAACGTGGATGATCCCGTAACTCTAGCACAGCGGGAAAACGTAGCATACCGTGCCAGATCCTTAGTTCCCTGTAATACATGTAAGTTGGAAAAATCAACATAATGTTGAGCGAGTTCATGTGTAAGTGAGTATGTAAAACACTTGTAAGTATAAAAAACCCTGGTATGTAGCAAATAAGGAAATAGAGATCACCAATGGTTTGCAAGGCCATTGATATGTGTGAAGTGCAAGTAGGAAGACTCAAACCTAGCGGATTTGTGTGTCGGGTACATAGTCACCCCGAGGTCCGTTCTGCTGGGCCTGTGGTTGGGCTCGCTACACCCAGATAGATCTACCGCATTGTGCCCCTCGGTCCTACAATGAGGATTAATGGCCTCAAGTACCACCTACCCACTCACATGATCTGTATGCAGTAACCCTCCTTACGCTAACCATACCATGTAAAAGTACTCGTAATCATAGTGACATGTATTTCACCCCCGCAGTTTAGAAAACTGGAAACAGTTAAGAGAAAAGGGGGACATGAACTCATAGTAATGCGTCCTCGATAACAACAACTCAAACTCGATCTGTAGCACGACAACCTACAACGTGCTAATATCTATTAGACGAACGGCCGTGCCTTAGCTTAGAGTTTTAACGTTCTTGGGGAAATAGTTAGACAACTATTTCGTGTTTATTTTTCTTGGTAATCGTATAAATAGATTCCTTCCCAAGGATGGGGTATTCGTACATGTATTATGTATTTGGTGACTAAACGTATTGTCAAAATATATTTACAAGTCTCATATCCAACACTTTAAAGATTTATGTCAAAACTCATGGCGAGGTTTAATTCCAAGAAATAAAGTTAAACATATTTGTTAGAAAAAAAATAATTTTTCTAAGTCTTGGTATTTTTAGAAAAATTCGCCAGAACTTCCCCTAAAAACGGGAGTGTCCGTGCTAATACGCACATCATTTTCTTTTTGAAATCAACCCATGATCATCAACAATCAACCCTTACGTTTTAACACGCAAAATACTACCCTTGTCGTTTCAGTTTCAATATGTGAAAAACTGGACTGTTTTCGGACGAGTAAATAAATTACTTAACTTATTCCAAAAATTCCCAAATTTTTGTGGAACGTCATAAACGACCCACAAATTATTGTGTAAAAATTTCGGGGTCTAGTTCATTACCAAAAATTTATAGAAAATCGTTTACCGAACTGTGATCAGATTTGTTACATTCTGATCACAGTTTACGGAATAATTCGTCAAAAATTCCTCGTAAGTCCGTTTATCGAAAATCCAGTTCGAGGGTCACAAATACATCCGTGACCATCTTTGATAAAAGTTTCAGGGGCTGGTTTGGTTCAGGTTTTAAGTTGTGATAAAAAACGCACAGCCCAATTTACTGCAGTAAAAATCAGCCTTAGCTGCTGTCACGAAAACAGATTTTTAAAATAGTAACCGACCTCAGAAAAATACGATTCCAGCGCCATTTTCTTCGTTTTTCGAAATGACACGATTTAGGCTTTTGAAATTCCGTTTTTCGAGTTTTTAAAGTCCGTTTACAGCCTGTTGAAGGCGGCTGGAAAAGTACATCAGCATGTTATTTCATGGTTTAAACATTACTAAATCGCATCAACGAGTGTCCGAACAATGGATTTAGCAAGAAAACAACTTTTAAACATCAAGTATGATTTAACCAACCCTCAAACCAACAAGATTCCGCTTTATAAATCAGACATAAGTAAACTTTTATGTAGCTTATATGTTCATAACACATGTTTCATATTTTTCTAGTGTTCTTGTAAATTAGGAATTTAAACAGCAATACATCATACTATAAGTCATAATTTCGAACAAGATGAGATCAAGTATAAGGAAACTTACTACTAGCCTCTAGCTAGGGATGATTCTTGTGTAAAAATGATGAGAAAATGATGATGAAAATACTAGAACAATGCTCCTTTGAAGTCCCTTCAAGTTGTAACCTCCATTGATCCTTCTAAACTTGAATGGAATGTATAAGATGAAGAAGATGATGAGGTTTAGAGATGGTGATGGTGTGTTCGGTTTTGGGCAGCCGAGACAAGAGGGAGAGAGAGTGAAAAGGAGTGTGATATCTAGTGAAATGATAAGTGTAAGACATGGCCATACTTATACATGATCTCCTCATATTTATGCAACTTCAACAAGCAATATCTATTAAAATAATAGGATTAAATCAAGTAGGGGATTTGGAGTATGGGGGTGGGTCCCCTTGAGGGCTGAATTCGGTTTGGGGGGGGGGGGGTATAATTGCAAAATTTCAACTAGAGTCTAACTACAAGTTAGAAACCAAGTGTTGGATGGTATATGTTAGATTGTTTATTTTTAGCGGGTGTTCTGGCATACGGGGATCATGACTAGCCAAAAATAATAAAACAAAGTGTCTGCCAAAAATTTAGTGTCCCGGGTAGTGTCCGGTTATATGATTAAATACCGTTCCGTTAAAATGTTTAATTAGTCTGAAAAGTCCTTTATGTATATATTTTTGTAACATAAATTATTCCCGGTACTTAGGAAAATATACGGGACCGTTCTGAAATGTTTTTGCACTTTATTAGTAATTTAAAATGCTGAGTTTTGTATTAAAGCGCAGAATTTTGTACATAAAGTACGTTTTAGGCACATCCGGTCACTATAAACTTCACCTAGTGACGCAATTCTACAATCCTCACCTCCCTACACTCACTACTAGTGTAGTAATCTATTCCCGGCTCATACTGGCCTTAGAGGCAGTGATCTGTTTGATGCTGGCTATGTCAGCATGTTTACTGGGTATCCCGTATAGTGTGCTCACTGTGCTTTTGTGCATCAAGGTTGTCACTAAGGTTTTTGTGTAAATAATAGAGTGACAGTAATAAAGTATGATGCATGAACATGTATGTATCAGAAATCAGTAAGCAGTTTAATCACAGTTGTAAGCAAGCACAGTAATTAAGCAGTAATTAAATATTAATTAGTTCGTACGGATACCTGGTTTGGTGAGGGTTGTCACATTCTCCCCCCGTTAAAGAAATTTCGTCCCGAAATTTAAGTTCTGCTACTAGATGTAGGGTTCTTAGGAAATAAATGGGTGTACTTCTCTTTCATTCGATCCTCACGTTCCCACGTGAATTCAGGTCCATGCCTAGCATTCCAACGAACTTTGACGAGTTTGACACTGCTCCTACGAGTTTTATTAACTTTCCAATCCGTGACCTCAACAGGTTCTTCAGTAAAGTGGAGCGTGTCGTCGATATGAACTTCGTCAGCAGGAATGATCACTGTATCTTGTGTTGGACTTTTTCTCAAATTTGATACATGGAATATATCGTGAACACCATGCAGTTCAGCAGGTAGGTCCAACTTGTAGGCTACAAGCCCAATCCTTTGCAGAATTCTGAAAGGGCCAATGTAACGTGGATTCAACTTCCCACGCTTTCCGAAGCGTGCCACACCCTTCCAGGGTGAAACTTTCAATAAAACCATATCTCCAACTTGGAATTCCAAGTGTTTCCGGTTTGGATCTGCATAGGCTTTTTGTCGTTCGCGAGCCGCTTCGATACGTTTTCGAATCTGCGCAATCTTGTCTGCCGTCTCTTGGATGATTTCGGGACCAACAAGCTGTCTATCACCTGCGTCAGCCCAGCATAGTGGTGATCGACACTTGCGTCCGTAAAGAGCTTCAAATGGCGCGGCTCCAATACTGGTGTGGTAGCTGTTGTTGTATGAGAATTCGGCCAGTGGTAAATGCTTATCCCAGCTACCACCAAGATCCATTACACATGCTCTCAGCATATCCTCCAATGTCTGGATAGTTCTTTCACTTCGGCCATCAGTTTGCGGATGGAATGCAGTGCTCAAATTCAATCGTGAGCCAAGAGCTTCTTGGAAGGATTGCCAAATCCTTGATACAAATCTCCCATCTCTATCAGAGATGATTGAGAGTGGCACTCCATGACGCGCAACGATTTCTCTCATGTAAATTTCTGCAAGTTTACTCGTATTGTCTTTCTCTTTGATTGGCAAGAAATATGCGGACTTTGTTAGGCGGTCAACTATCACCCAAATAGTATCATGGCCCCTGGGTGTCTTGGGCAGTTTCGTTATAAAATCCATTGAAATCTGTTCCCATTTCCACTTGGGAATTTCAGGTTGTTGCAGAAGTCCCGAAGGCTTCTGGTATTCAGCTTTCACCTTGGCACACGTCAAACATTTGCTAACATAAACAGCAACGTCGCCCTTCATCCTAGGCCACCAATAATAATCCTTAAGATCTTGGTACATTTTATCCACCCCGGGATGAATAGAGTACCGTGATTTGTGTGCCTCATCAAAAATAACTTTCCTCAAACCACCAAACAGAGGAACCCAAATCCTTTTCATAAAACATATTGTTCCTTCCTCGTTTGGCGCTAATTGCTTCTCCATCCCATGGAGATACTCATCTTCAATATTTCTTTCCTTAAGAGCTTCTTTCTGCGCGGTCCGAATGCGCAGGGAAAGATCTGTCTGAATAATCATCTCCAAAGCCCTAACCCTTATGGGCTTGATCCGTTCTTTACGACTTAGGGCATCGGCGACCACATTCGCCTTCCCGGGATAATACTTGATCTCGCAGTCGTGGTCGTTCAACAATTCGACCCAACGTCTTTGTCTCATATTCAGCTCTTTCTGGTTGAATATGTGTTGTAAACTCTTGTGGTCTGTGAAGATTGTACACTTCGTACCATATAGGTAGTGTCTCCAGATCTTTAATGCAAATATCACTGCGCCTAGTTCCAAATCATGCGTGGTATAGTTCCTTTCATGTACTTTCAACTGGCGTGACGCGTAAGCTATAACTTTCTGGCGTTACATCAACACGCAACCCAATCCTTGACGTGAGGCGTCACAGTATACCACGAAATCATCTGCACCTTCCAGTAGTGCTAAGATCGGCGCATTGCAGAGCTTATCCTTCAACAACTGAAAGGCTTCCTCCTGTTTGATTCCCCAGTCAAACTTCTTATCCTTTTGCGTGAGGAGCGTCATTGATTGAGCGATTTTTGAAAAATCCTCAATGAACCTTCGATAGTAACCAGCCAAGCCTAAGAATTGTCGAATCTTGGTTGGCGTCTTTGGAGTCTCCCAGTTCTTTATCGCCTCGATCTTTGTGGGATCGACATGGATTCCATTTCCATTAACTACGTGTCCAAGGAATTGGACTTCACGTAGCCAAAACTTGCACTTAGAGAATTTGGCATACAACTGTTCCTTTTTCAACAACTCCAGAATAGCTCTTAAGTGCTGTTCGTGCTCAGCCTTTGTCTTTGAATAAATCAAAATATCGTCGATGAATACAATCACGAACTTATCGAGATACGGCTTGCAGACTCGGTTCATTAGGTCCATAAAAACAGCAGGCGCGTTGGTCAATCCAAACGGCATAACTAGGAACTCGTAGTGTCCATAACGAGTTCTGAAGGCTGTCTTCGGAATGCTTTCTTCTTGTATTCTTAGCTGATGGTACCCAGATCGAAGATCGATCTTAGAGTAAAAACTTGAACCCTGGAGTTGATCGAATAGATCATCGATTCTTGGCAGAGGGTATCTATTCTTGATCGTCAGCTTATTCAACTCCCGGTAGTCAATACACATACGAAAACTACCGTCTTTCTTTTTGACAAATAAAACTGGAGCTCCCCAAGGTGAGAAGCTTGGTCGGATGAATCCTTTGTCAAGTAACTCCTGGAGTTGTGTCGACAACTCCTGCATCTCTGATGGTGCAAGTCTATAAGGTGCCCTAGCTACAGGCGCGGCGCCTGGAACTAAGTCAATGTGAAATTCCACTTGCCTTTGGGGTGGCAATCCTGGCAAGTCTTCTGGAAAGACTTCAGGATATTCCCTCACGATAGGGATGTCCTCAATCTTCGGCTCAGCAGCTTTCTTATCCACGATGTGTGCCAGGAAGGCAGCACATCCCTTTTGTAAACACTTACGAGCTTTCAGGCAACTGATAATTCTTAAAGGCGTATCCCGCTTCTCCCCATGAACCACAATTGTTTCTCCATCTTCGGTTGGGATACGAACTACCTTTTCGTGACAAACAATCTCAGCCTTGTTGCTTGATAACCAATCCATTCCTACTACCACATCAAAGCTTCCCAACTCGACAGGTAGTAAGTCTAGCGTAAACTCGTGCCCTCCTAGTTCAATCACACATCCTTGGACCACTTCACTGGTCTCAACTAGTTTCCCATTTGCTAATTCAATGGAGTACGGCACGTCTAAGTTACTAGGTGTCAATCCAAGTATATTCTTAAATTCTAACGATACAAAGCTATAATCGGCACTAGTATCAAACAGAACAGATGCAAAGCGTTGGTTTATCGGGAACGTACCAGTAACAACATTGGGATCCTGGCGCGCTTCCCTAGCTTCGATATTGAAAACCCTTCCACGTGCTTGGTTCAATTCTGGGCAGTTCCTCTTAAAATGCCCAATGTCACCACAGTTAAAACAACCCATTCTTTGACCATTTCCTGCTCCATTCCCAGCTTGATTGTTGTTTTGGTTCGCATTACCAGCTTGATTCACATTGTTGCCTCGATTCCCGTTTCCTCCATTGTTCCCCTGTGGGCGATTCCCAATACCACCACGATTATTATTTCTATTCCCAAATCCTCCTTGGCCTCCCCGGCCAGCACTAGCCCAGCAAGAATCCTTCGAGTGACCAGTCTTTCCACAAGCTTCACATACTTTTGGCCCGCATCGGCCAGGATGGTGAGGTTGGCAGGAGTTACACTTGGGATGTGCACCCATATATCCCTTTCCTTTCCTTCTAGTACCAGTCGTAGCTTGGACTGGCGCGCTTGGCTCTCCTTTCCTGCCATCACTGCTTGTGCCTTGTTTGAAGTTCGAAAATTTTATTTTGTTATCCCCGGACGACTCTACATGAGTCTCCTTCTTCTTTTGCTCAACATCACAAAACTTGTTTAGGCGGATCGCCTCCTCAGTGAGAGCTACGCTTAGATCAATCGCCTCAGTGATTGTTGCCGGTTTTGAAGAGGTCACCATACTAATGATTTGAGGAGCTAAACCCCAAATGAAACGCTCGATCCGCTTGAATTCTGGTGTGACCATATAAGGTACCACTTGTGATAGGTCGTGAAACCTCTGAACATATTCCGCAATTTTCGGACCGTCCATCTTCAAATGCCAGAACTCAGTTTCCAACCTCTGGATTTCAGCGCGAGAGCAATACTTTTTGCGCATGAGCTCTTTCAGCTCGTTCCACGTCAATGCGTAGGCTGCGGCTTCACCAAGTGTTTGGACTTGTAAATTCCACCATGACAGGTCTCCGCTCAAGAATAGCCCAGAGATGTAAGTAACTTGCTGATCTGGAGCGCATTTGCTCATGCGGAGAACTGATTCAGTCTTTTCGGCCCAACGAACAAAAGCAACAGCACCTCCGGTGCCATCAAAGTTTACAGGTTTGCAGTCTAAAAACTGCTTGTAGGTGCACCCTGCACATACGTTACAATATATGAATGGCATTAGCAAACTTGCTATAGATATCCAATGTATCATGGTATGCCTTAATAACTTAGTATTACCATGAGGCGGATTGTTGTTGCCGTTATTGTTTGAGCTGCCTCCGCTGGGTCCTCCTTGAGAGGCGACGTATTGCGCGATGGCGGCAGCGATGATTTGTTGAAGTTTTGCCTTGTTGGCAGGCATGCGTGGATCACGTCTCGGTGGCATCTTCTAAAAGATGGTTTACGCGAGTCAGGTCATGGTAGGTAAAGTGTACGTATAAAACGATAGTAATAATATATAACGTCTCATGTTAAAATAAACCAAACACATAACATCTCATGTTATAAACAATCAATCACACAACATCCCATGTTATAAGTATATCAATAAATCAGCCATGCCTGTAATGAGAATACTGCGATTAAGCTTTTATATAACCAAGACCACGATTACAATGTTTACAAGTTCCACAAATGTAACATACATCCAAAAAGGGACCAAGGGTCACAACGCCCTTGTCCGAAACGTCTAAACATATACAAATACTAAACATCAAAAGTCATAATCGTCAGGTGGTCTTCAAAAGCTATGCAGTCGACTTAATCACTGTCTTCTCATCAAAAGTGGTGGTACCTGCATCAAACCAAAAGAGCCCTCATGCTGCTGGTGGAGGAGGAAAATGAAAATAGAACAAACTGCGCATGAGGAGCCAGTCCTCCTCCATGGCGTGGTGAGAACGTGACAGACCCTCTAACTGCTGCTCCAAGACCTGAACACGACGCGTCAGCGCGTCATGCTGTAGCATGAATGAAACGAGGACATCCTCCGTGGAAGGCCCGACATAAAAGGGATGGTATGGATCTGTCGGCGGCACGACGGATGATGATGTCCAGAGAAAGGGCTCGCTGGATGGAGTAAAAGGTGGTACAGCGAACGGTGGAACAGGGGGAATAGCAGTATGGTGAGGGATCTGTGGTGCACACGGATCCCCTCCGGTCAGAAAAGGTACATGGCCAAAAGGCTGATGAGATGGGCCCTCTCCAGGATGCGGCGGAGGGATCTCATGAAGAAATGTGACGGGCAGATCCGCGCGATGCGCATCAGTAGTGTGTGTGGGGAAAAAGGGTGCATCAAAGGGAGCTAAAGCTGGTGCATCTGGTACTACAAAAGGTGGAATATCATCATCGGCCTCTATCCACCCATTCCGGGTGTCAGCATACTGGGGGTCGACATGAGCCGCGAAGAGTGCATGGTCGGGCTCTAGAGGTACCGGGTCAGGAATAGGAGCAACAACATCAGGCTCAGCGGGTATATCAGCATGGATAAGTGGTGGAACAAAGGAAGCTACCGACTCAAGAGAATCAGGAATCGACGAATCAGAATGGGCCTCCTCAACAGGAATCTCAACTAAAGGAAGAGCGACATCTTCTGCTATCGGGGCCCCACCCTCATGGTGGTCCTCAGGGGGACCCGCGAATAGATCGAGGTCGTCATCGATCTTAAAATCGTGCGGCAAATCATCTGCAGCAAATGCAGCGTGTGGAACAGGAGCAGGGATCTCCACAAGAGGTAGATCCCCGGCAGGAACACCATCAGCATGAGGTATATCATCCCCAAAATCGGGTATAGCAAAAGGCTGGAATGCATCCTCGTCAGTGCTGTCTGTATCTGATGTATGAACCTCTGAATCAGTGTACATCGGGTCGTCGGAGTCTACTGCCACTGGGTCTGAAACCCCGCTCGATGAAGACATAGTGTCTGTAATACAACCACAGATATGCACATATATCAATCATATAATCAAGTAAACACATAAGTCACCAATAAGAAATCAAATAGTTCTCATAGTCCCACTAGCCTCCCAGCCTCTCAGACTGAATCTCCTAGTCTCTCAAACTACCTTCCCAGCCTTTCGGACTGTTCTTCCTAGTCCCACTAGCCTACTACCTCAGCCTCCCAGACCGAGCCTCAGCCTCCCAGACTAAGCCTCAGCCTCCAAGACTGAGCCTCCCAGACCGAGCCTCAGCCTCTCAAACTACCTTCCCAGCCTTTCGGACTGTTCTTCATAACACATGTTTCATATTTTTCTAGTGTTCTTGTAAATTAGGAATTTAAACAGCAATACATCATACTATAAGTCATAATTTCGAACAAGATGAGATCAAGTATAAGGAAACTTACTACTAGCCTCTAGCTAGGGATGATTCTTGTGTAAAAATGATGATGAAAATACTAGAACAATGCTCCTTTGAAGTCCCTTCAAGTTGTAACCTCCATTGATCCTTCTAAACTTGAATGGAATGTATAAGATGAAGAAGATGATGAGGTTTAGAGATGGTGATGGTGTGTTCGGTTTTGGGCAGCCGAGACAAGAGGGAGAGAGAGTGAAAAGGAGTGTGATATCTAGTGAAATGATAAGTGTAAGACATGGCCATACTTATACATGATCTCCTCATATTTATGCAACTTCAACAAGCAATATCTATTAAAATAATAGGATTAAATCAAGTAGGGGATTTGGAGTATGGGGGTGGGTCCCCTTGAGGGCTGAATTCGGTTTGGGGGGGGGGGGGTATAATTGCAAAATTTCAACTAGAGTCTAACTACAAGTTAGAAACCAAGTGTTGGATGGTATATGTTAGATTGTTTATTTTTAGCGGGTGTTCTGGCATACGGGGATCATGACTAGCCAAAAATAATAAAACAAAGTGTCTGCCAAAAATTTAGTGTCCCGGGTAGTGTCCGGTTATACGATTAAATACCGTTCCGTTAAAATGTTTAATTAGTCTGAAAAGTCCTTTATGTATATATTTTTGTAACATAAATTATTCCCGGTACTTAGGAAAATATACGGGACCGTTCTGAAATGTTTTTGCACTTTATTAGTAATTTAAAATGCTGAGTTTTGTATTAAAGCGCAGAATTTTGTACATAAAGTACGTTTTAGGCACATCCGGTCACTATAAACTTCACCTAGTGACGCACTTCTACAATCCTCACCTCCCTACACTCACTACTAGTGTAGTAATCTATTCCCGGCTCATACTGGCCTTAGAGGCAGTGATCTGTCTGATGCTGGCTATGTCAGCATGTTTACTGGGTATCCCGTATAGTGTGCTCACTGTGCTTTTGTGCATCAAGGTTGTCACTAAGGTTTTTGTGTAAATAATAGAGTGACAGTAATAAAGTATGATGCATGAACATGTATGTATCAGAAATCAGTAAGCAGTTTAATCACAGTTGTAAGCAAGCACAGTAATTAAGCAGTAATTAAATATTAATTAGTTCGTACGGATACCTGGTTTGGTGAGGGTTGTCACATCTCTCACACTTCAACCACCACCCACCACCATCACAACACCATCATCCACCACCATCATCCATTGTCCATCATAGAGTGTGTGAGTCATCTCGGGATCCAAGATTGATCGTAAGAGTTCTTGACAATCAAAGGCCATGTTTGCCTAAGTCTCTTACATCACTTGGTGAAGACAAATGTCTAGTGTAATACTTTTTATTTTTAATCTTTTCGCACTTTTTACTTGGTTTTGTATTAATGACTTTAATAACTAGTTTCTTATGTTGAAGGTGATTCTTCCTTATCGTTTGTCCGTGGTGTCTTGGCATTATTTTACTGTCTATATAAAATAAAAGATTTTCACCATTCATATCTCCACGGTCTATATGGAGATATGTTGGCTACCTGGTCGGGGGTTAAGGGAACGGTTTGGTAAGAGTCTTGCCTTGTTCAGTGTATAGATCCTGCAAGGACCTGGGTCAAATTTAGTAGGACATCCTTCAATACCCACCGGTATTGGATGGCGGGGGTCCAAACTCTTTGATCCCCTCATATGTAAGCTACTATTAATACTTTAATCCGGCTATTTAGGACTGTATCCCTGCTGACTCAGACTACTTAGCCGAGGGTAACGTCACCTTCAAAAGAGGGGCCTACCATAATATGCATTAATAACTTAATTAATTATCTTTCAATAATCCGACCCTTTAGGATTGTATCCTTGCTAACTCAAACTACTGGGTTGAGGGTAACGTCACCTTCAAAAGAGGGGCCTACTACAATAACTAAGATAATCTCTTAAAAAGTGCAAAAGTGCGGAAATAATCAAAGGTTACACTAAACACGAGTCGGAGCCAAGTGATTCATCTTGTCTATCTGTTTTTATTTTTATTTTATTTTTCAGCATTTTAGTTAGTTTTTATTTTTTTTGTTAAAAACCTTTTTCTAACTTTTGATTTGATTAGACGTTGAGGATAAACCGGTATTAAAAGCTCTTGTGTCCTTGGACGACCTCGGTATCTTACCAACACTATACTACGCTCACGATGGGTGCACTTGCCCATATGTGTGTTTGGTGTTAGTAAATATCGTGTTTTATAAATTTAAAACTTGACTAACGTGTAAAAAGGGCTTAAAATATACTTAAATATATATACACACCACACACGCATCAAGTTTTTGGTGCCGTTGCCGGGGACACAAGGATTTTAAGAAAGTTAGGAATCAACGGCCTAATCGTTTTTTCTAATTTTTCTGTTTTTTTTAGATTTTTCTTAATTTTTCAGTTTCTGCAGAACTCAGCACGGACCGTGCCCGCTGAACACGCCCCGTGCCCAATCATTGGAACTGGCAATCCTGTTTTAAGTCAGACAGTAAGCCGAACACGGGCCTTGCCCACTCAACACGCCCCGTGCCCAAGTTTCAGTTACTGAAAACAGAACCGTAAGATCCCGACGGTTGGTAATTTCTGACACAAACATGAGTGATACTGATATTTTTTACTTTCAGCACTCTTATGGTACGTGGTGTCAAATATGTGGTGGTTCCCATAAAGAATTAGAATGTTATTTTCTAAATTATAAGCCCCACTATATAGACTCATCGTTTTCCCGTAGCCTTAAGAGGGGTGAAAGTAAAAATAATCCCTATCTCTCCCTCGAATGCTCTCAACCGGATCTTCTAGGAGAAATGCTTCTTGATGAACTATTTCAATTGGAAAATCTAATTCTTAATTGGTTAAAAGAACTTAGTATGGATTTCAATAATTTATCTCAAGACGATAACCAAGAAGAATTGTTGGGATCGCATTCAAATAAAAACAACTTCGTTGTTCCCAATGTTACCTCTAACCGTAGCGAGGACTTGAGCGATAGTCGTCCCGGTGTCGATTGTGCCATGATGGACTCCCCATCGACTTCGTTCGATGCATATATAGACCTAAGCAATTCGGCATACACCTTCTTTAATGAGAGCCCGGGAAAGGGTTGGACTTGTCCATCTACATATAGCCTAAGAATCACCCTCACCAACAACCTCTTGCGTTCTCGTCTTAATCTAGAGCAATTAAGGTATCTTAGGCACTTTGGGGTTGTTCCATCTAGTAAGGAACCGCCCGATTCGGATAAGTTTCTTAGGAATAGACGAAGCTCCATAAAACAGCCTCTAGACAAGGGGCCGTGTCCAGGTCAACACGCCCCCGTGTCTACCCAAAGATTCCCGTCTAATTTCGTGTCAGAATACGGACAAAATGTGTCAGGATTCCACCTGCACACGGGGCCGTGTCCAGCCGACACGGGGCCGTGTGCAGCGTACTGTCATTTTCTATAAATGCAGCTAAGAATCCTGCACATTTGAACCATTCAAGGGACAGAGATTTGGGGAATCTTCTCACATACCATCCTAGGTATTTTCTAAAAGAAGTTTTTCAACAACCTTTTTGTCCTTTCCTCTTTTATCCACTTTCATCTTCTTCAATTTTTCTTCATGCTTCTATTAAAGCTTGAAATCTCCATAATTTCAAGCTTTATTGAGATGTTTGTTAGATTTTTTATTCATGGAATCTTGTTAAAAATAAGTTCTACAACATTGTTTTAAGTTGTTTCTGCTTAAAAACGTTCTAAAAATCACAAAAACAAATTAAAACTCCATGATTCTTTGTTCCAAAAATCTGCAGACATCTGAACACGGGGCCGTGTCCGAAGTACTGATCCCATAAAGTTGAACTCTTTTTGGTATGTTTTCTCAGAATGGCGAGCAGAACTAGCGGAACATCTTCATCGCACTCCAGAAACAACCGACAAGGGAGAAGATCATCAACGGTTGAAGATTCTCTTGTAAACTATGTTTACGCCTTAAGAGAAGCCATTGATGAGATGACGGGAGTGGAAGAAGCATTGGTTGACCGTATTAATCATTTGACGGTGGGACTAGAGGGATGTCTTCGAGAAGTCAACCTTTTGCACCAAAGGTTGAACATTCTCGCTTCTCCTCCTTTGGTTCCAATCATTACCCAAAGGGCATGGAATGTGGTTCCCGAAGTCATCGTACCGGCCGAATGGTACGCCATACATCCGGAGCCCCCTCGGGACGTACTACAAGGGGTTCCTGTTGGTGTCACTCCTCCTCCACAAGATGTTGAAGAAAACGACCCCGCCTTCTTTCTCCCGAGAGAGATAGAAGAATGGCTCTAACAACATCTAGGGGATACCTCTTGGCTCGGAGTTCTACAAAGCTTTTAGATACCGAAAAACTATTTTCGGAGTTTTGGTTCTTATTGTACTCGTAGAGCTCCATAGGATGATTTTACGTATCACTTGACCTATCTAATTTAGGACCCTTAAATTTTATTTTTCTGCTTTGTTAGGATCGTTATGTAATTCTCTTTATGACTTAATGAATGATGGTTTTAGTTAATTTGGTGATGAAATGGAATAAAACACACTCGGGATGGTGAAGGATAACAAGGGAAACTTGAACCAGCACCCCATGCACGAAAACAGGGCCATCCGACAAAATTTTCTTCATTACAGCAAGTTCAGCATGGGCCGTGCCCGCCCAACACGGCCTCGTGCTGCACAATCTGTAGAAAATGCCCAGTTCAGGTAACTGGACATGGGCCGTGTTCACCCTACACGCCCCCGTGTCCAGGCTTCTGTTTCTTTTTACAAACTTTTGTTACTGGCGATCTGAACACGGGGCCATGCCCGGACACCACGGGGCCGTGTCCAGACGCCCAATAACATAAATTTTGCTTTTTCACGCCTTTTTACACATTCAATCAACCTAAAAACTTATTTTTGGGACACATTGAGGACAATGTGTAATTTAAGTGTGTGGGGGGGGGGGGGGATGCTAAAACTTTGAATCTTGCAAGTCCTAATCACAAGCCTTACACAAAACTCTATTGGAACCGCTAATCACCCCAAATTTTTTCAAAAATTTTTCAATTTTTTTTACTTGTCTAGGTTTAACTTGGGAATTTCAAATTCTAAAAATGTTATATTTTTACAAATTTACAACCGATAGCGTCTTGATAAAAAGAACCAACATAAGAAAATTATGAAATGGCATGACAAGTTTAGTTAAAATTTGATTATATATACTTGATCACATAAAAAACCCATTCCCACAAAAGTGAGTTTTGAGCCTTTATTGAGCATACAAATACATATCTTTAAACTAAATGCTCATTTTTCGTTTCTTGTGTGAATAGACGCTTGGTTCTTACGACTCTAGAACTTGCCACGACGATACATTCCCGGTGCTTACCAACTTAAACCCGAGTAAGTAAATGATGGAGGCATTAGGACTAACCCTTTTTTATTTCTACACCATTAATTTTTTTTACCACCTACCCAAAATCCCCCTAGTTAACCCCTTTGAGCTTAAACCTTTTCATTTCTTAACCCAAACCAAACACCCTTTCACCCACCAAAACCTTTTTTTATTTTCAACCCTTTGTTTTAGTAACAAGCTCGGTTTTTCATATGACTTTTCAAAAAAAAAAAAATGTTGATGATAAAGCAAAAGAAAAATAAACAAACAAGTTCATCAAAAATAACTTTGTTTGAATAATGGGTTCATCAAAATAAAAATTGCAAAAATAAAAAGTCTTACGGAAACCGACGCTTTTACGCCTTTCGCCCTTTTACTAACCACTAACCCAACCACCTACCTTTAACCCAAGCCTAACCCTTCACCCAAAAGTCCTCTTGATATTTACAAAGGTATATAGTTAAAAAGAAGGAGGATTGATCGCTTGGCAAGCCTATGGTAGGAATAAGTTCCATGCCGCTCTCGAGTGATTCACTAAAATACATCTTCGGCCGAGTGTTGAGTGATCCCCCGTGAGGTATGTGAACTTGTATATAAATGAAATTTAAAAAAAAAGGCATGTTATGCCCTAATAAGTAATTTATCTTATGTAATGTTTTAAATAAATCATGATGAATAGGATTGTAAATAAATAAAAAATAAAACTTGATAAAGAATCTTGGAAATCCCGACACTCTATGACAAGCCCAAAAACCTTCTCTTCTACCCATTCCATTTGGGAGTGTAAAGCCACATTATAAAGAGTTTTGCTTGAGGACAAGCAAAGATTCAAGTGTGGGGGTATTTGATGTGCACAAAATGCAACATATAAATTACATCAATTGTGACATAAAACTAACCCTTTTTTAGTACTAATGTTGGAAAAAGTGTGTTTTTGTCTTCCTTTTGTATTTTCAGGATTAAATGAGCTCAAATAAACAAAAGAAGCAAAAAGGCAGCTAAATCTAACATAAATACAAGAAAAGGAACAAACGTGGCATGCCCGACCTCCCCGACAGCATCTTCCCAAGCAAAATAAGAGAACAGAAGGCTGAACACGCCCCGTGCTCAGTGAACACGGGGGCGTGCCCAAGTGCCAGCATAAAAGACAAAGCTATAGAAGCTTCTATCGCCCACCACAGGGCCGTGCTCTGCGGACACGGGGCCGTGGTCAACTATAAGATTCGCAGAATCCAGGAAAATCTTGATAGTACAGATATGCTTCTGCACACGGGGGCGTGCCCAGCGGACACGGGGGCGTGGTCAACTAATGCAGACAAACTGCAATTAATGAAGGAAGAGAAGAGGATGGACACGGGGCCGTGCCCGAGCTACTGTTCACCCTATAAATAGGGGTGCTTGGCTCATTTGCAAACCATCCCTTGGCACACTACCTCTCTCACACTTCACCCACCACCCACCACCATCACAACACCATCATCCACCACCATCATCCATTGTCCATCATAGAGTGTGTGAGTCGTCTCGGGATCCAAGATTGATCGTAAGAGTTCTTGACAATCAAAGGCCATGTTTGCCTAAGTCTCTTACATCACTTGGTGAAGACAAGTGTCTAGTGTAATACTTTTTATTTTTAATCTTTTCGCACTTTTTACTTGGTTTTGTATTAATGACTTTAATAACTAGTTTCTTATGTTGAAAGTGATTCTTCTTTATCGTTTGTCCGTGGTGTCTTGGCATTATTTTACTGTCTATATAAAATAAAAGATTTTCACCATTCATATCTCCACGGTCTATATGGAGATATGTTGGCTACATGGTCGCGGGTTAAGGGAACGGTTTGGTAAGAGTCTTGCCTTGTTCAGTGTATAGATCCTGCAAGGACCTGGGTCAAATTTAGTAGGACCTCCTTCAATACCCACCGGTATTGGATGGCGGGGGTCCAAACTCTTTGATCCCCTCATATGTAAGCTACTATTAATACTTTAATCCGGCTATTTAGGACTGTATCCCTGCTGACTCAGACTACTTAGCCGAGGGTAACGTCACCTTCAAAAGAGGGGCCTACCATAATATGCATTAATAACTTAATTAATTATCTTTCAATAATCCGACCCTTTAGGATTGTATCCTTGCTGACTCAAACTACTGGGTTGAGGGTAACGTCACCTTCAAAAGAGGGGCCTACTACAATAACTAAGATAATCTCTTAAAAAGTGCAAAAGTGCGGAAATAATCAAAGGTTACACTAAACACGAGTCGGAGCCAAGTGATTCATCTTGTCTATCTGTTTTTATTTTTATTTTATTTTTCAGCATTTTAGTTAGTTTTTATTTTTTTTGTTAAAAACCTTTTTCTAACTTTTGATTTGATTAGACGTTGAGGATAAACCGGTATTAAAAGCTCTTGTGTCCTTGGACGACCTCGGTATCTTACCAACACTATACTACGCTCACGATGGGTGCACTTGCCCATATGTGTGTTTGGTGTTAGTAAATATCGTGTTTTATAAATATTTAACTTGACTAACGTGTAAAAAGGGCTTTAAAATATACTTAAATATATATACACACCACATACGCATCAGTGATCAACAAGGAATCAACATACACTTGCAAACATTTAATATTCATACTCTTAGCCAATTCTAGGTCAACTTCATTTTGAATATCGCTACTAAAATTAGCCACAAAGTCTGCTAAAGCCTGAGACTTTATAGCATTTCTAGGTTCATACACTAAATCGTATGCACTTAGTTTTACGGACCACTTAGCCATCCTACCCGACATCTCAGGTTTCCTAAGCACATTTTTAACCGGATAATTAGTTTTAACATGAATCCTATGTATCTCAAAATAATGTCTATGTTTAGTTGATGCCATCACTAGGGCTAATATCAATTTTTCTAAGTGTGAGTATCTAGTTTCAGCATCTAACAAACTTTTACTGACATAATAAAGAGGATACTGCTGACCTTCGTGATCCTTTACCAGAACGGCACTTACTACACTCCCTGATACTGCAAGATACAGGGATAAGGGTTCACCATCCTCGGGCTTCATCAGCAGAGGTGCACTTGAAAGATACTGCTTCAATCCTTGTAGAGCAGCTTCATGTCTTTCTCCCCATTCGAACTTTTTATTCTTCTTCTTCTTCTTCTTCTTCTTCTTCAGGATATCGTAGAATTCCTTGTATTTTTCTGAAGATCTTGATATGAACCTGTTCAACGCCGCTACTCGTCCTGTTAACCTTTGCACATCTTTCATGTTGGACGGTGATTTGATATCCAGGATAGCTTTAATCTATTCTGGACTTGCTTCCATTCCCCTCTTAGTCACCATATATCCTAAAAATTTTCCTGCCCCCACTCCGAAATGGCACTTAGCAGGATTCAGCTTCATATTGTATTGGTCCAGGATATTGAAGGCACATTCAAGATCCTGAAGGTCATCCTCCGCCTTCTTGGATTTTACCACCATATCATCAATATACACTTCCATGGTATCCCCCAGTTTGTCTTTAAATATCATATTCACTAGTCTCTGATACGTTGCACCTGCATTTTTCAAACCGAAAGACATGGCAGTATAACAATAAATACCCGTCGGTGTGATGAAAGCTGTATCTTCTTGATCGGATGGCTCCATCTGGATTTGTTGGAATCCTGAGGATGCATCCATAAAGGTCAGCATTTCATGACCGATGGTTGCATCTACCATCGAATCTATGTGAGGCAAAGGGAATGGGTCTTTAGGACATGCTTTGTTGAGGTCTGTGTAGTCTACAAAAACTCTCCATTTCCCATTTTTCTTTTGGACCACGACCACGTTTGCTAGCCACTTGAGGAATTTGACTTCCCTAATCATCTTGGACTTCAATAATCTTTCAACCTCTTCCTGTATGATTGCATTCCTTTCAGGAGCAAATTTCATTCTCTTTTACTGAACGGGCTTGAAAGACCTGTCAATTCCAAGCTTGTGAGTTATAATATCTTTTGAAATACCTGTCATGTCTTCGTGTTTCCATGCGAACGTGGACATCCTGCATTTTAGAAAATTAGTAAGCTGATTCTCAATATCTTGAGGGATATTAGCCCCTACAAGCACCGAGATATCTGGATTATCCTGATCCAGGATAATTTCTTAACATCCTGCTCCGAAGCTTCCATGATATCCTGGGCTTGTATCTTTAATTGCTATCCTGCTTTGGACTTTGTTGAGGCTTTCATCGAAGAGGAATAACATTCCTTTGCCTCCTGTTGATCGCTTTCCACTTTGACTACCCCCCAAGGAGTAGGGATCTTGATGCACTGGTGATAGGTTGATGGCACATCTTTCATATAATATTATAACAGGATAGTGAATCCATGACACAAAATTGTTGCATTGAGTTTACTCCTTCAACATATACAGGCATTTTTATTTCTCCAACAGTGTTCTTTGCCTCTCCACTGAACCCTACAAGCATAGTGGATTTTGAAGTGATCTCCATTTGGGGGATGTTCATTCTCTTCAGAGTTTCCAACTGGATGATGTTGAACGAGCTGCCGTTGTCCACCAGTATCCAGCGTACAAAATGATTAGCAATATATAAAGTGATTACCAAACCATCATGATGAGGATCCTGAATGCTGTCCTGGTCATCATTGTCAAACGTTATCACTTTGTCAGTTGTAAGGGTTGTCATCCTTGTTGGCTTGTCCCCTCTTTCTGCTTTAGCCTCCTTGGCATGTCTCTTTGCTGCAGAATAGGAGGTTCTGCATATATCAGATCCTCCGGATATGAAGTTAATTATCTTGGCGTCTGGAGGAGGTGATGCTGCTCGTTCAGGATCCTTCACAGTATCCTGGCCCTTATTCTTCTTTCTGCCCAGAAGATCTTTCAAATATCCCTTGCTTAACAGGTTGCTTATTTCCTTCCTCAGGGCTATGCAATCTTCCGTTACATGTCCAAAAATCCTCATGGAAGGCACACCACTTGGATTTATCCTTCCAATCGGTCTTTTGCTGGTTCTTCCTTTGCTGCCTCGCCTTATCTCCCAAACCCTGCATAGCATACATTAGTTCGGGTATATTAACAGAAAAATAATACTCTGACAATTCAGGATATTTTTCGATATCTTCATCCTCGACAGCATTCACTTTCTTGCTGTCATTTTTACCATACGACCTGGAGCGGTATGGTTTGTATGAGGACTCCGATTTCCTGTTTGTTGATTCATATGTCGAGGACGAATTCATCCTGTTATGGGTCAAATTCTAAGCCCATATCCTGGATAATATCTTTAGTTATATCTTGATTATATGATATCTGTTCATGCCCGGGATGCTGATTCAGGATATTGGTAACATCCTGACATGGTATCCTAAGGATCACTAACGGATTATGTGCAGGAATACGAGTCTAACCTTGCAACGTTCATGAGGACCTTTTCCCCGGAAGACTCGGTCCAAGTTGTTCGAAGAAAGACGTTGAAGCCACTTTACTTGGTCTCCAACGTTAACTAAGGAATATTCGAAGGTATCCCCCATTTATAGGAAATTTTGTTTTCATTTCCTAGCTATAAATAGACGGATATATCAGATCGAATAGGACACAACAACACTCACTGCTCTTATACACTTCTACTCTCTTGCATCTCTCACTTTCTGAAAAAGCATTGTAACACTTAGCGATCTGATCAATATCCTGCACTGTATCCTGACGTTTGAAGTAATAAGAAGAACAAGGCAGCTGCGATTGTCAGCTCCCGAGGTTTTATGCCGGCGATCTAGATTGATCAAGGGCTTTCCTTGTATATCTCGTGTCACCCCCTTTACTTACTGCTCATTGTTTGATCATAGGTATAGCTCGATATCCTGAGCTATATCCTGAAACTGTTTTAACAAACAACCAATTTAGCATATTTACAACACACATTCTTAGCACACTACCTCACTTAACTAATTTGATCACTAAATTGCTTAGGTAATTTTTGACCAAAACAATTTGGCACCCACCGTGGGGCAAGTGGTGCTATTTCTACTAAAAGCTTTTGCAAAATCATTACTTGGTTTTCTATTTTCAAAATTTTTTACCACATTATTTTCAATGGCCTCGAGATCAAACATGAGCTCTTCCACCGTGTCTGCTACAACCTCTGCAGCAATCGGTTCGGTGCTTCCTCCACCTCCTCCACGGACGCAAACCTCCTCACAGTCTCAGGATATTATACCTACTCGGAGTCTTCAGGGATCTGCTCCCGTTTTGGCCTCTAATGAATAAATTCTAACTTTGTTTGGTAGTGTATAGGAACAGATGAGGCAACAGCAGGAGACTAACCAAATGCTGATAAGAGAGATACAACTCTTGAAATCCAGCTCAAGCAGGCCTGTTGAGGATACTGTCACTCCCTTACAACCTAGGGCTTTGAACTTCAGTTCTGCAGTATATACTGAAGATAACAGGGGGAATATTGTGCCTAGCCATTCCCAGAGTCATAATCCCGAGATACCCTCTTCGGTGAGGGTGTCAACTGTGAGAAGTTCAGGATATGCTTCAGGATATGGCCAGAATCCTCAGACTGGTAACTGTTTTGGTCAAAAATTACCGAAGCAATTAAGTAATCAAATTAGTTAAGTGAGGTAGTGTGCTGAAGAAATGTGTTAAAAATATGTTGGTTGAGTTGTTTGCAAAAGCAGGTTCAGGATATAGCTCAGGATATTAAGCTATATCTATGATCAAACAATGAGAAAAAATGTAAAGGATGACACAGGATGTACGAGGAAAGCCCTTGATCAATCTAGATCGCCGGCACAAAACCTCGGGAGCTGACAATCGCAGCTGCCTTGTTCTTCTATTACTTCAAATATCAGGATACAGTGCAGGATATGATGCGGATCAACTAAGTGTTACAATGCAGTTTGAGTACAAGTGTTAGTGTGTTGTGAATGTTTGCTGCCAGAGAGAAAAAGTGTGCGAAAGAGTGTGTGCCTTAATCTGATCCGATCAATCTATTTATAGTAAAAGGAAACTAACTAAATATCCTATTATTCCGAGATTCAGCGGATATTCCCCATATGAATGTTGCAATCCTGGTCTTACGGCTTCAACGTCTATAATATAACTGATTTGCCCGAGTCTAGAGGAGAAGAAGTCCACCTGACCGTTAGAGACTGGTTACAACAACCTGCACGTGGGTTAATTGGTTACTACCAGGATATCACATCAGGATGTTACCAATATCCTGATCCAGCATCCTGGACATAATAAAACAAACAAAGTCAGAATATCAATCAGGATATATGAGCGGAAAATCACCCATAACAATTGTCCCCAAAATATATCTGTTGGTATACCAATTCCAACGGATATATTTTAAATCTTATCCCTCGAATCGAGGTTATTAAATTGAAACGATGGTCAAGATAGCACTATGTAACTTCCAACACGGTTTTCACTCGATAGATATCTATTACGCCCCTATATCTTCTCTTTTTTTGTTTGAAAACCAAATATCATCAGCAGATTCTCCAGGTAATTACTCATTCCTTCCTCATCTCCTGTTGGTTTCTTTATTCTACTTCCAATGGCCACTAGAACCTACTCTCAAACCGGTGAATCGTCGGAGACCTTTGTCCAGCAAAACCTTCTTAAAAATCCCGAGAAGGAGATCTGTGCCTTTGATAATGCAGAAATTGCAGCATTGAGAGCCTCCGGCGCTTTCCCCGATGGCACAATTATTAGGCTATTTGATCGATCAATTCGATAGGATGTTTCTTCTGCCGATTGGGTCTGTTTTCCGGCATACCCTTTCTCGCTAGGTCTTCGGTATCCATTTCCTGAATTCATGATGCAATTCTTTCGAACCATTGGTATTTCCTTTGCCCAACCAATGCCCATGGTTTGGAGAGTACTGATCGTACTCAACCAAATAAAAAATCTTCATTATCCTGACCTCTGCATCGAGGATATCCCGATTGCTTACCGCCTCCGATCACACGGTTCCAGTCGGTTCTTACTCTTTTCAACTTCCAGCAAACCCCTCATTCTTAAAGCCACCAAGAACGAGGATGGATGGCCACGTAAATTCTTCTTTGTTAAACGAGACTCCATCTATGAGGGTGCTAGCCTTCCGGTGGAGTGGTTAACCACCGGTAGGGTTCAGGGTTTCAAGAATATCCCCAGATAGTTCTAGGCCTTTATCCTGTGCTAATATTTTCTTATTTGGCCTTTATGCAGTGAACTTTAAAGAAGTAGCCCCTCCTACTGCAAAATCTGAAAAAAGAATCAAAGCAATTTACCAGTTACCGGAAGGTGATAAGAGTTTTTCCACGCACCTCCCAAGTTCTAGTCAATATTCATCATCTGATATGTCTGGTAAGAGTTATTCTACAAATTACTAATTAATATAATATAGTGATATAGCGGTAAAGATTTAAGATTTCTCTTTTTATGCAGCACCAGCGAAAATCCCAGAAGTTTTTGACATTGAGGAGCTGGACAGTTACTCCGATCACGTCCAAGTCAAGAAGGAGCCCAGTCCCAAGGCTACGGCCTCATCCAAGCCTAGCAGCTCCAAAGCCATCATCATTCCCAAGCCTTCGTCAGCTACTAAGCCCAGGAGTTCAAATTCTCGCAAAAGGAAAGAGGCTGATTCACCTACCATCTCCGATACGTTCCCTTATGAGAATCATGGGTTTATTGAGGCAAGCGGGTTCATGACTTCCTTTCTTAACCAGGTATAAATTCCTATTCCATATCCTGCACATATACGTTAAACCAATATCCTGGTTATCATAATACCTGTGTCTTTGGGTGTAAGGCCTCGAACGTCTGGTTCATTTGTACCAAGAATCCTGTGGGCTCAACAAGATGCTCGAGTCCAAGTTGAAGAAAGCTAAGATTACCATTTCCAATCAAGGTATGATCGCTGCTGCCAAAACTCGACACTACGAAGGCAAGTTCAAGACCATGACTCAGGAGCATCAGGCTGCTCTTAAAAAAGCCACTCATGAAGCCCAAGCCCATCTGGACGCTGTCCACGCCCAACATGAGCAGGATATGGCCACTTACTGGGAAGGCCTCAAAAGCTCCGTTGTCATCTCCCTTCTGTAGGCTTGGCTAAAAATGGCTTACGAAGCTAAAGCCCTGGGCTTCGAATGCCCTTCTTGGAACGTCGATGCCTGGGAGACCAAGCTAAGAAGTCTTGGAGGTAGTCCCGTGGAGCATCCCGTTAAATCTGCTGCTGTAGGGTCTTCAAAAGCGATGGAAAAGCTAACGGGTGCTGACAACGAGGCTGAGAAGGTGGTTCAAGCTAATCCTGAAGCGGATGCTGGTGAAGACGCGATGAACGAAGAAGGCGTTGCCCCCTAAAACTCATTTCTTTTAAATTTGATGCTTATGTTTGTTCGAACAATTTTATTTCTTGTCCTTTGAACAATTTCTTTTCCTGCATTAAAACAATTTGATAACCAAAGGTGGATGGGTCCTAGGTTTTAGGATGAAGCCTTTGGTTATCAACTAGTATCGCTTATTTTGGATACTACTACCTCCTTTTAACTTATTTGCTGTTGTCTTTCAATTTTTTTATTATGCATTGCTTAGTTTAAATTTCAGCATCCCAAAATTAGTGCCATTATTTTTTAAAATATCTTGATCAGTAATGTTATGAGTGAAATTCTGAGCCCATATCCTGGAAAATATCTTGATTTATATCTTGGTTATATAGTATCTGTTTACATCTGGGATGCTGGTTCAGGATATTGGTAACATCCTGAAGGGTATCCTCAGGATTACTAACGGATTATGTGCAGGTACGTGGGTTAGAAGCTAGCAACGTTCACAAGGACTCATTCCGCGGAAGACTCGGTCCAAGTTGTTCAAGGAAAGACGTTGAGCCCGCTTTATTTGGTTCCAAACGGCTATTTATGGAATATTCGGGAGCATCCCTTATTTATAGGAATTTTAGTTTCTAGTTTGTAACTATAAATAGGTGGGTATACCAGATCGAATAGGACATCACATACGCACTCTCTACACTCTAACACTCGCTCCCTAGCAATTTTCATTTTCATACAAAAATATTGTAACACTTAGCGATTTGGTCTATATCCTGCACTGTATCCTGAAGTTTGAAGCAATAAGAAGAACAAGGCAGCTGCGATTGTCAGCTCCCGAGGTTTTATGCCGGCGATCTAGATTGATCAAGGGCTTTCCTTGTACATCTCGTGTCGTTTACTTTACTTTTTGCTCATAGTTTGATCGTAGATACAGCTCAATATCCTGAGCCGTATCCTGAATACTGATTTTTTAAATAACTTAACAAGCATATTTTCAATACACTTTCTAGCACACTACCTCACTTCACTAATTTGATCACTTAATTGCTTCGGTAATTTTTGACCAAAACAATTTGGCGCCCACCGTGGGGCAAGTGGTGCTCTCTTTACTAAAAATTTTTGTCAAATCGCTAATCGGTTTTCTATTTTCAAAACTTTTTGCCGCATTATTTACAATGGCCTCAAGATCAAACATGAGTTCCTCTACTGTGTCTGCTATGACTTCTGCTACTACTGGTTCGGTGCTTCCACCACCTCCTCCAAGGATGCCAGCCTCTTCACGACCTCAGGATATTATCCCTACTCGCAGTGTTCAGGAATCTGCTCCCGTTCTAGCTTCTAATAATGAAATTCTAACCTTATTTGGAAGTGTGCAGGAACAAATGAGGCAGCAACAGGAAACAAACCAAATGCTTTTAAGGGAAATACAACTCCTGAAGTCTGGCTCGAGCAGATCTGCTGAGGATATTGTCACTCCATTACATCCCAGAACTTTGAACTTTAGTTCAGCTGTGTATACTGAGGATAACAGGGGGAATATTGTGCCCAGCCTTCCTCAGAATCATACTCCTGAAATACCCTCCTCGGTCAGGATGTCAACCATGAGGAGCTCAGGATATGCTTCAGGATATGGGCAAAATCCTCCAACGGGTAACGTGTCAAATAATAATAATACTCATGCTACTAACAATAGTGGATCTTTGCAGGATACAGGTGTAACATCAGCACTTACTAGGGAACTTCAGAAGTTGAAGGACATGATATCCAGTGTACCTGGGGTGGTCCAGCCGATCCCGGAAGTGTCCCAAGACAGCCACAAGATATCTTGTTTTGCATATCCTATCTGTGATGCTGAAATCCCAAAGAGATTTCAAACCCCCAACATGAAGCTTTACGATGGAACTACGGATCCTGAGGAGCATATTGCTCAGTATAGGGAAAGAATGGAGATTAACCCTATCCCTCCGGATCTCAAGGAAGCATGCTTGTGCAAGGGTTTTGGTTCTACCTTAACAGGATCAGCCTTGAAATGGCTCTTGAATGTTCCTCCGCATTCGATTACATCTTTTGCTCACTTAGTAAATTTATTTAATAGTCAGTTTTCTTGTAGTAGAAGCTTTGAAAAACTAACAAGTGACCTCTACAGGATAACACAGGGGCCTCAGGAATCCCTTAGGGATTATGTGAACAAGTTCAGCCGGGAATCCTTAGACATTCCACATCTTGATGTTGCAACAGCTGTGCAAGCTTTCAAGATGGGGCTGCAAAAAGATTCTCAATTTTATCAAGATCTTGTAATGAACCCATGCAGGAACTTGGATGAAGCTCGAAACAGGGCCCTAAGATATATTCGATTGGAGGATGATAGGAAGATGCAAGAGAGAATGAACTCATCCAACACCTATGAGTCAACTAACAGGAAGTCTGAATCCTCATTCAAGCCATATCGGCCTAAGCCATATGGTAGAAATGAAAATAAGAGAGTGAATGCTGTCGAAGATGAGGATCCTGAAGAGTATCCTGAGTTGTCTGAATATTGCTTTTCTGTTAACATTCCTGAATTGATGTATGCCATGCAGGGTCTGGGAGACAAGGCTAGGTGGCCTCGAAAGAGTCAACAGAAGGCTGATTGGAAAGATAAATCAAAATGGTGTGCTTTCCACGAAGATTTCGGACATATGACTGAGGATTGCATCGCTCTAAGGAAAGAGATAAGCTATCTTCTAAGCAAGGGATATCTGAAAGATCTCTTAGGAAGAAAGAAGAATAAGGGTCAGGATACTGAGAAGGATCCTGAGCGAGCAGCATCACCTCCCGCGGATGCCAAGATAATCAACTTCATTTCGGGAGGATCCGACATTTGTGGGACTTCGTATTCGGCGGCAAAGAGACATGCAAAAGAAGCTAAGGCCGAAAGGGGAGACAAACCTGTCAGGATGGCTACCCTCACAACTGACAAAGTGATCACATTTGATGCTGATGACAGGGATACTGTCCAGGATCCTCACCATGATGCTCTGGTAATAACATTATATGTGGCTAACTATTTTGTACGCAGGATATTGGTTGATAATGGCAGCTCCGTCAACATAATCCAACTAGAGACTCTGAAGAGAATGAATGTATCTCCGATGGATATCACTTCAAAGTCTACCGTGCTTGTTGGGTTCAGTGGAGAGGCTAGAAGCACAGTGGGAGAGATAAAGTTACCAGTATACGTTGAAGGAGTCAACTCGATACAACGTTTATGTGTAATGGATTCTCTATCCTGCTATAACATCATATTGGGAAGACCATGGATTCACGATATGAAGGCTGTGCCATCAACGTATCACCAATGCATCAAGATCCCTACCCCTTGGGGAGTTGTCAAAGTTGATAGTGATCAGCAGGAGGCGAAAGAATGCTACTCATCCTCGATGAAATCCTCAACCAAGCCTAGTGTAGCATAGCAATTAAAGACGCGGGCCCAGGATATCGTGGAGGATCCGGAGCAGGATGTGAAGAAAATTATCCTGGACCAGGATAATCCCGATATCTCGGTGCTCGTAGGAACCAATATCCCTCAGGATATTGAAGAACAGTTAATTAACTTTTTGAAATGCAGGATGTCAACGTTTGCATGGAAGCATGAGGATATGACAGGCATATCCAAAGACATCATCACTCACAAGCTTGGAATTGATAAATCATTCAAGCCTGTTCAACAAAAAAGAAGGAAGTTTGCTCCTGAGCGGAATACGATTATCCAAGAGGAAGTTGAGAGATTATTGAAGTCCAGGATGATCAGAGAGGTTAAGTTCCCAAGGTGGCTAGCAAACGTGGTTGTGGTACAGAAGAAAAATGGGAAATGGAGAGTTTGTGTAGACTACACAGACTTGAATAAAGCTTGTCCTAAAGACCCATTTCCTCTTCCCCACATTGATGCAATGGTAGATGCCACTGCCGGGCACGAAATGCTGACCTTCATGGACGCATCCTCAGGATTTCAACAGATCCAAATGGAGCCTTCTGACCAGGAGGATACTGCCTTCATGACACCAACAGGTATTTATTGTTATACAGCTATGCCTTTTGGTTTAAAAAATGCAGGTGCAACATATCAAAGATTGGTGAACATGATGTTCAAAGACAAACTGGGGGACACCATGGAGGTGTACATTGACGATATGGTGGTAATATCAAAGAAGGCTCAGGATCACCTTCAGGATATTAAAGGAGCATTTGATATCCTGGATCAGTATAACATGAAGCTAAACCCTGCTAAGTGCCATTTTGGAGTGGGGGCAGGAAAATTTCTAGGATATATGGTGACCAAAAGAGGAATAGAGGTGAGCCCGGAACAGATTAAAGCCATCTTGGATATTAAATCGCCCTCAAATATGAAGGATGTTCAACGATTAACAGGGCGAGTGGCAGCATTAAACAGGTTTATCTCGAGATCCTCAGAGAAATGCAAAGATTTTTATGATATCCTGAAGAAGAACAAAAGATTCGAATGGGGTGAGAAGCATGAAGCGGCCCTACAGGATTTAAAGCAATATCTTTCAACCGCACCTCTACTGATGAAGCCCGAGAATGGTGAACCATTATCCCTATACCTCGCAGTATCAGGGAACGCTGTAAGTGCCGTCCTTGTAAAGGACCATGAAGGTCAGCAATATCCTGTTTATTATGTTAGTAAAAGCTTGTTAAATGCTGAAACTAGATATTCTCATTTAGAAAAATTGATACTAGCATTAGTCATGGCATCAACGAAACTTAGACATTACTTTGAGACACATAGGATTCATGTTAAAACAAATTATCCTGTTAAAAGTGTGCTTAGGAAACCAGAAATGTCAGGCAGAATGGCTAAGTGGTCGGTAAAGCTGAGTGCTTATGATTTAGTATATGAACCTAGAAATGCCATAAAGTCTCAGGCTTTAGCTGACTTTGTGGCTGATTTTAGTAGTGACATTCAGGACGAGGTAGACTTAGAAGTTCAACAGTTAGGAGAATCCTCAGGATCCTGGACATTATATACTGATGGTGCATCTAATATAAGAGGAGTAGGATTAGGAATACTACTAAAATCGCCACAGGGGGACATATTACCCCAGGCTATTAGGTGTGAATTTCCTGCTACTAATAATGAAGCAGAGTATGAGGCTTTAATTGCAGGATTAGAATTGGCTAAGAGCATGAGTATAAAAAATTTGCAAGTATATGTTGACTCGTTGTTAATTACGAACCATTTTAATGGTACCTATGCAGTTAAGGGTGAGAAATTAATCGAATATCTCGATATTCTCAAAAAATTAGCAGGATATTTCGATGTTTTTATACTTGAACAGGTACCAAGGGAGGATAATGCTGAAGCGGATGCCTTAGCAAATTTGGGATCATCGATCAGGATACCTGAAGGGACCCAAATACCAATATTACATGTCTTATATCCTGCAACAAATCCTCAGGATAAAGAAGTAGCGGGTATTCGGGATCCTGGAGCGGAATATCCTGAACAGGATCCTAAATCCTGGACGGCTCCAATTGTGAGATATCTTAAAGAAGGACACATCCCCGGAAATGAAAATCCTAAGGCATTTAGGATGAAGGTATCACGATTCACTATTATAAATAATATTTTATACAAGAAATCTCTTGCAGGACCGTATTTGAGGTGCTTGGAGGATCCTGAAGCCAAAGAAGTACTTCAGGATATACATGAAGGGGATTGTGGTAGTCACACTGGAGGCAGATCATTGTTCTCGAAAGTATTAAGGACAGGATATTATTGGCCAACGATGAGGAAAGATGCTGCAGAATATGCTCGAAGATGTGATGCATGCCAAAGGCATAGTAACATACTACATCAACCAGCTGAACCACTATATCCTGTAGTTTCCCCTTGGCCATTCATGAAATGGGGGATGGATATAGTAGGGAAGTTACCAAAAGCTCCGGGAGGAAAAGTCTTTATGTTAGCAATGACGGATTATTTCTCAAAGTGGGTTGAGGCTGAAGCATTTGTTCAAGTTAGAGACCAAGAAGTAGTATCCTTCGTAAAGAGGAATATCCTGACTAGGTTTGGGGTACCAGCTGAGATCATTTGTGATAATGGGTCCCAGTTTATAAGCAAAAGGACTACTGACTTTTGCAAGAGTTGGGGAATCAAAATGATCACATCTACTCCGGTACATCCTCAAGCGAATGGGCAAGCTGAATCCTCAAACAAGATAATAGTCAATAACTTAAAGAAGAGACTTGGAGCCAAAAAACGGAAGATGGGCAGAAGAGTTACCCTTTGTTTTGTGGGCTGATAGGACGACGGTAAAGAATGCAACCGGCCAAACCCCGTTTTCCTTGGTATTTGGAGCAGAAGCAGAGATTCCAACAGAAATGACGATACCTACTGCAAGATCTATCCTACAGAATCCTGAACAGAATCCTGAAGTCTTATGTCAAGATTTGGATACTATAGATGAAAAAAGAGACGCAGCAAGACTAAGGATAGCAGCATATCAACAAAGAATATCCAGAGTATATAATAAGAACATAAGGACTAGAAGATTTCGAGTTGGTGATTGGGTGCTAAGAAAGGCTTTTCAAAATACCACTAATCCTGCCGATGGCAAGCTAGCTCCGAAATGGGAAGGACCTTATGAAGTCGAGTCAGAAGCAGGGAAAGGAGCATATCGACTCAAGAATATGGAAGGGGATATGCTACCAAGATCCTGGAATGCAATACATTTAAAGCTCTATTTCAAGTAAGAGTAGAATTTATTTTCTATCTCGGAATGGTATGTATTCTATTTTAAATATATTTGTTTATTATCTTGAACCCAATACTGACTTAAGCATCGAAGGGGTGTTAGCCAAGCTAACACCCACCTTAGTTTACAATTGTTTTGCAGGATATGTTTCAGGATATAGCTCCAGGATATATACTCAGCATAAGTCGAAAGATTAGAGGATTGGCCCCCTCTCTCACGTTTAAGGGATCCTGGTCCCTTCAAAGGTTTAAAGGTATTCACCTTTCTTACGAATTGGGTTTAAACACCTCGCCTGGAGCGCAAGTTATCTAGGTATAGTTCAAGGTAGCGGGACCAGTTCATGTAAAAGTGGCTGAAAATTTCGTTACTGTTGGCTATATCCTGGATCCTGAAGGTATATGAGGATTGATCACCCTCTCTCACGAAAGAGTATTGTCATACTCTCTAAGTTTTAAAGGTTTTCACCTTTATAATAATTGGAGTTTATACACTCTCGCCTGTAGCGGATGAAATTAAGGGTTTATCCCCAGTATGCTAAGGATTCATTTCAGGATATCAAGGGTTTTGCCCTATGGTATTCGGAATTTATTCAAATCAAAGTATGAATACATTTGCGTTTCTGTGTCAAACACAGGGGACATACGTCATGCTATCCAAAGGATGGATCCAAGTTCATAAGTATGCACTGGGGACAGACTTATGATGGAAGATTGAAATTGATTTCTAAGAATATCTGGTATGATCTCTCCTTTTTATTTAAATAATTAATAGGTTGTATGTCAATATCCTGATCAAGATATCTTTCAGGATATCTTCTAGGATACGTTTGCAATATGTTCCTAAAAAATGTCCAAACAAAACAGTTTTCACAAGTAAAATTTGTATATCAATGACAACAATAATAAAGTCAAAAGAGAGGTTATATTATTAACATACCAAAAGGTGTGCTCTTAGTTTCACCTCAAAACAAGGCCCATCCACTAAGAGCACAAATAGTTCCTTACCATATTTACCCAACAGTTGAAGGTTTCATCTCAAACCGAGACCCATCCACCTTCAACTGTTGTATTGTTCAAAAAGCATGCAGGAAATGTAAATTGTTCAAGTGTAGAAAAGTAAATTGTTTAAGGGACTACAGACCAACATTCAAATTTAAAGAGGTGGGCTCTGGCCTTGGTACGTATATCCGTCATCGCCCACCTAAATGCCCTCACACAGCGGCATCTTCTCCAACCTTCTCAGCACCAGCATCCTGAGCAGCATCCTCACCAGTATCCATCCCAGCATCTGCTCCAGCATCCTTCTTGTCTCCAGCCTGGATCACCACCTCTGCTGACTTAGAAGACTCACCAGCTTCAACAGGAAGTGGCACAGCCTTGCCTCCGAGCTCCTTTAGCTTGGCCACCCAGGATTCTACTGGCCAAGATGGACAAACAAGGCCCGTCTCCTTGGCCTCGTAGGCCATCTTGATGCGTGCTTGTAACAAGGAGACGATGGCGGAAGCCTTGATTCCCTCCCGGAAATTGACCAAGGCTTGATCATGATCCATTTGAACGGTGGCAAGTTTGACCTCAGCGTCTTGGGTGACCTTCTTCAGCAGGCTTTCGTAGTGCCGGGTCTTAGCTTCGGCAATGGCACCTTGGTCAGCGACGGTGCTTTCAAGCTGTTTGATCCTGGCTTCATGGAGTGCAACAGTACCACAGGCATCATTATACAAGTGGAGCAAATGCTGGAGGCCCTGCACATCAATTTCAGGTATGAGTTAGAATATATTGACCAGGATATCCTGTCAGGATATCCTATTAGGATATATGTGCAGGATATGCATCAGGATATTACCTTGTTAAGGAAGGATGTCATTGGCTCTAAGGAATCAGAGAAACTGAGTTCGTCATAGGAGAACCCTTCTGAACCAGGAGCGCTGACTTCAAGACCTTTCCTCTTTTTTGCTGTGGAAGCACGAGTCCTTGGATTGGCCTTGGGAGCCAGGAGTGGCTTGGAGCTAGTAGCAGCAGGAGTTTCTTTCTTGACTGTGGCTGGAGTTGGGTAGCTGTCGAGTTCGTCGAGGTCTAGATAGACTGGAACTTTGCTGGAATCTGCACACAGGGAGTAAAATTCTAAATCTCTCCTAAAAATATAAAATAAAAACATGTGTGTGCAGGATGTCTTGCAGGATCCTTACCAGACATGTTTGCGCTTGAAAGAGGGCTTGGAGTTGGTGGAGATGGATTGAAGCTTCTCTCTGCCTCTGAAAGGAGTTTGATGGCGTCTATTCTTTTTTGAGAATCGGCAAGGGGAGGTGCAATCTTCCTGAAATCAGCTGCATACACAACAGAGAAAGTAAAATTGGTCAGTTCAGGATATAAAGCAGGATAAGAGGCAGGATCATCTTTAAACCCTAAATCCTATTCTTCTTCAACCATCTCATCGGATAATCCGTTCCACCAGGGATTGAATCCCTTTTTACAAAGAAAAACTTGGATTGCCAACCATCCTCGTTCCTGGTGGCACGAAGTATCAATGGGTCACCAGAAGTAGAGTAAAACAGAAATCTGCATGATCCGTGGCATCTAAGTTTGTAAGCTAGGGGCAGATCATGGACGGAAAGATCAGGAATGTGGTTTCTTTTGATTTGTTCAAGAACAGAAAGAACACGCCAGAGCATTGGCATGGTTTGACTGAAAGAGATTTTGGTGATATTAAAGAATTCGGTGATGAAGTCCGGAAAGGGGAATTGTAACCCTAGGGTAAAAGGGAAAGCACTGAAGCATATCCACTCGCTGGAGACCATATCTGACCAGATTTCCCGGTCAAACGGTCTAAATACGGTTCCTTCCGGGAAGATACCGGAGGATTTTAAGGCCGACAGGTGGGCACTGTCAAAGGTGCATATCTCCTTCTCCGGTTCTTGGAGAAGGTTCTGTTGGATGAATGTGGGAGCCGAGTCGCCTGAACTGGACCTTGTTTGTCTGGGCATTTGGTCGCCTGAATTTTGCGCCGGAGAAAAATGATAAAGATGAATAAGAAGATGAGGGAGAGAATATTACCTTTTTCCTTGTCGATTATGATTAAAAAAGAGATGAGGATGAGAAGATATAGGGCATGATGAGTAAATATAGGCTGGGTAGTTGAAAACGGTCACATCACTAGTCTTATCTATTAATTACCTCGGCCACCGTGAAAAATGTAACCGTTAGTGCAGGATATCAAACGGTAACATTTTTGGGGACAATTGTTATGGGTGAAATTCTGAGCCCATATCCTGGAAAATATCTTGATTTATATCTTGGTTATATAGTATCTGTTTACATCCGGGATGCTGGTTCAGGATATTGGTAACATCCTGAAGGGTATCCTCAGGATTACTAACGGATTATGTGCAGGCATGTGGGTTAGAAGCTAGCAACGTTCACAAGGACTCATTCCGCGGAAGACTCGGTCCAAGTTGTTCAAGGAAAGACGTTGAGCCCGCTTTATTTGGTTCCAAACGGCTATTTATGGAATATTCGGGAGCATCCCTTATTTATAGGAATTTTAGTTTCTAGTTTGTAACTATAAATAGGTGGGTATACCAGATCGAATAGGACATCACATACGCACTCTCTACACTCTAACACTCGCTCCCTAGCAATTTTCATTTTCATACAAAAACATTGTAACACTTAGCGATCTGGTCTATATCCTGCACTGTATCCTGAAGTTTGAAGCAATAACAAGAACAAGGCAGCTGCGATTGTCAGCTCCCGAGGTTTTATGCCGGCGATCTAGATTGTTCAAGGGCTTTCCTCGTACATCTCGTGTCGTTTACTTTACTTTTTGCTCATAGTTTGATCGTAGATACAGCTCAATATCCTGAGCCGTATCCTGAATACTGATTTTTTAAATAACTTAACAAGCATATTTTCAATACACTTTCTAGCACACTACCTCACTTCACTAATTTGATCACTTAATTGCTTCGGTAATTTTTGACCAAAACAAGTATACTCAGCGATATCCCACAAAGACTTTCGTCTAACAGGGTTTCTCAAAATTCAAATAATAAAAATTTTTAAAGAAAAAAGGACAGTTTATTTTACAAAGTTCGTTTTAATAATACTTGTTTGACTAGAGTTTTGGTTTTAAACCCAAGTATTATGTCCCAAATATTCCAACCAACCATATTCCAAAAATATATTTTGAGAATATACTCTGAGAATATATCCCAATCAGGATACTTAAGCCTTTTTCAAACATAGTTTTGAAAGTTCAAATAACTTATGTAAGGTTTACAAAGGAAAGATCATACCAGGAATAGAGTGTAACCATATTATCGAACTTCAATCCTTTTGCAACTTTTTCCACTTAGAAATTTTCTGAACACCAGTTCCAACTGTTTGAACAGTTCTTGTGTTACAGGGGGTAAACCCTAAAATGTACTGGAGATAAATCCTTAGCATCCTGGGGATAAACCAATAAGTATCCTGGGGAAAATCCCAAATTTTCATGCGCTACAGGCGGGAGTGTATAAACTCCAAGACTTAGAAAGGTGATAACCGATAAACCTTAGTGTTTTGGTCAAAAATCAGGCTAGGATAATACAACCAAATCTTCTGTTGTGAGGTGTGATGCTTAAATCAGTGGACAAATGTATGAACAACTTGCAAATGAAATGAATAAGTGACACAAGGATTTATACGAGGAAAAAGCCCTTGATCAAGAGATGATCTCCGGCATAAAAAACATCGGGTGATGGAAACTACCGATCACCAACTATAATTAAACAAATGATCTTTACAACTCGGGATGATAACAAGCTTGTTACAAGGATCACTAGAGTGTAATGTGTATGAAATCGCCAATGAACTGTTGAGAGCTTGCGAGTGTGTGTGTATTAGCTAACTTGTTCTAATTCAAGCTGTTATCCCCTTTTAAAAATAGAAATAACTTAAATAACTAACTATCTGCTAAATGTGCAAGCTTCCCACGATCTCCATAACGTTCACGAAGGCTATGCACGTGTGGAATATTTAAGCATATTCCTCAGGAATATCGGCAAGACCAAGTCCAATGCGTATACTCCTGCAAAACAAGCTCACATACAATAAGGACAGCCGTTAGTGTTAGGATAACAATGAGGATCCTGGATCCTTAATTCTGCAACGTCTTCTGAGGATCCTTAATTCAAACAGAACTGAGGATCCGTGATCCTGGCTGCATTTGAGGATCCGTGATCCTTAGGATTATAAAATCCACCCCTAACAATTGCCCCCAAAATATGAGGAGTAAAATGTAAATTAACGAGTCGTATTTTTGGATCTTATCTGCAATAAACTGACTAACAGATATATAGCCGTTAGAATCGAACTAGCCATTGCAGTTCATATGTCAGCGACATGACATCCTGCAAAACCATCATTATAAATCTGAGATTAGAGATAATGATCGATAGGCATTTAAATTCGTGCGTTACTTCCCTTTAAATACTCATCCAAAGACCGATCAGGTATTTCTCTTCTCCTTCTCTCTTCATCTTCTTTTCCATTTCATCAAAATCCTAAGATTACAATGAAGCTACGATCCTCCCCCGCCAAGGACCACCAGAAAGATAGCCCCCTAAAAAGCCAAGGGATTATAAAAAATCCTTCAAACGAACTCTGCAGCTTCACCGATCTGGAGATTGACCGGATTCGCCACTGTTTTCCGACGGACCCCATCTTCAAACCTTTTGACCCTACTGCCAAAAGTGACTCCGTTTCTGACACTTGGGTTGCTTTTCCGGCCACCCCTTTCCTGATAGGATTCTCCTATCCTTTCCCTGCATTCACTCAATCCTTCTTCTCACTCACCGGCATATGCTACATTCAGGCTATGCCAATGATGTGGAGGGTTTTATATAACCTAGAGAACATTATTGAGCAAGAAGGCATAGAATTGGGGATGTCGGAACTGGCTGAGTTGTATAACCTTGTGAGCCATGGTTCACATCGTTTTTTATTCAAACACAAACCTGGCGATGCACACCCAATCCTCAAGACCACAAAAAATGATACCAACTGGAAAAAGCGTTTCTTCTTCGTTAGGAGAGATTCTATCCCAGACGGGAAAGATCTCCCCAAAAAATGGAGCACCCATGGTAGGATAGAGGATCCTTATAGAAGGATCATAGGATAACCCTGTTTCTGTTGAGCATAACTGATCCTTGTCTGTTTTGCAGCTATCTCGGTTTCTCATCTCATTCAGTCAACTACAGCAAAAGAAAGAATCGCTGCCTTTTGGAGCCTTGATCCTGCAGTTAGATCATTCCAGGCAAACCCAAAGGATTCACAAGAAGTATCCTCCGGTTCAGTAACCATGTCAAGTAAGTGTTCATATTTATGTAAGATTAAATAGATTTAGATCAAGGATACTTATCAGTTTTTTGCCGTTTGTAGGTGCTGGAAAGTCTTCAAAGTCAGCCACTCGTTTCAGCGTCAGTGATCTTGATGCTGTCGCTGCCCGGTCCGGAAAGAAAAAGCCTGCTGCAAGCCCAAGCATCACAGTCCCTAAGGCTGTCACCTCCAAGGGCAAGGGAGGAAAGAAGAGGAAGACCGCTGACGACCTGGAAGGCCTGCCCCTCATCTGGCATCAGTTTGAAGAATACTTCTCTGAGGTAAGGATCCCTGATCCTTAATTCTGTCCTGCCCATTTGAGGATAATGGATCCTGAATTGTATCTTTTCTTTCTTGCAGAAATTTGCTGAGATCCAGATGCTCTTGGATGCATATGTTGAAGAGGCTGAGCAAAAGGAGCTGGACTTCTAGAAGATCTTCCTGGCTAAGGATCAAACCATCTCTACCCTTGAGAAGGAGCTCAACTTGGCTAAAAAACAGCTGGTCATGGCCCACATCACTGCTGATCAAGAGAAGAGGGAGGTGATGGAGGATGCTAAGCTCTCTGCCGCCATTGCTATGTACAAGATCAAACTGCAGATGGCCAAGGAAGCTAAGGATCCTAGCTTTGACATGACCAGTTGGGACCAGGAGGGCTGGAAGGCTAAGCTGGCTGAGCTGGATGATGAAGAGGAGGCTGGAGAGGTCCTGATGATTGAGGCAAGCAGCAGCGGGGCTAAAGATCAGACTGGTGATGCAGAGGCTGGAGGTGATGGTGATGCAGCGAAGGTGTGAGCTGCAAAAATGGGCGATGATGGATTTATCTAGACGTGGCCGGAGCCCATTTTTTATAGTTTGGTAGTTGTTTTTTGTTTGATGGTGTTTTTCTTGAACAATGGTTAGTCTGTACTTAAACAATAGTAATTAGGTTTAAGGATCACTGATCCTTCAGACAATAGGTAGGATTGCAAATGGTGGAGGGATCCTCTGTTTGGGGGATGAAGACATTGTGATCCTGCCGTCTTTTTATTCCTGCACTTAGACCTCGTTAATATGGACACCCTTTGCCAACCCAAGTGGACGGGCCACGTTTTGCTGGTAGAAACTTGGGTTGGCAATTTTGACAACCTTAAAAGGGTTTTAACTTATTGCTAAATAAATAAAGGTTTAATCTTTTGGCTTATCATGTGTTGTTATTTCTGTGAATACTTTATTTTTCAATTGTTATGATATACTTTGTTTGAATTCATAAGTTAAGAACAAAAGTTTGGTAAATTATATCAAAGAGTTTAGGATATGATCAAGGATCAAATATCCAATAATCAAGAAATTCAAAAAAGTGATGTAACTTAAGGATCATGTATTCTGTTGTCAAAGAATAAGGGTCACTTAGACAAATAAAGAATAAAATTAAAGTGATCAAGGATCATACCTGAGAATCCAAGTTAGGATCCTAAACCTTTAATATTTACAATCAGGATAACCAAAAGACAAACCTTAATAAAAGGTTAGGATCAAGGATCCTTAGCTGTTTAGCTTCAAAAACCTGAAATGGAACATAACTTGGGACTGAGCCAATATAAGAGAAGAGTTAGCAACTGGGGACAAGCCCAACAATTTTGGGGACAAGCCCAATATACTGGGGACAAGCCCAAAAAACTGGGGACAAGCCTAAATGATCTTGTGTAAACTGGAGTATGGTCCTCACTGGCGACTATCCAAACTTAGTGACAAGAAAATGCCAAAACCTTAGCTAACGTGAAAACGTTAGAAACCTTAGGAACGGATGTATGGTACGTCTACCATTATACGTAGGATCCTAAATACAGCCAGTACAATGAAATTTTCAGCCCTTAAAGCGGGTACTGGTCCCATTGCCATGAACTGCACCAGGGTCATCGTGCGCTACTGGCGATACTGGGGACAGGCCCAACAAACTGGGGACTAGCCCAAAAAATTGGGGTCGAGCCCAAATAACTGGGGTCAAGCCCAAATAACTGGAGACTTCTGTGGATACTCAATCCTTTGTTAAGGACATATCAACCTTCTACAAAACTCAGAACTAAGTGAAAGAAGGATAAAGGATCCAGGATCCTTCTCCTTATATATAAGTTAATTAAATAAGTGAATAAATTGAGGTTAGATCATTACCAGAATGAGGATCATTTATCTTCTAAGGATCCTTCATGAGCATTGGACACGAAAATGGCTAAGGATACTGGATCCTTATTACATGAAATATATCTTCAGGTGGATAGCATTCCAAGCTCTTGGTAGCAAATCACCTTCCATTGTTAGCAATCGATATGCCCCATTTCCTGCCTCAGCTTCAATAAGATAGGGGCCTTCCCATTTTGGTGCTAACTTGCCATCAGCAGGATTGGTGGTATTCTGAAATGCTTTCCTCAATACCATGTCACCAACTTGGAATTTCCTGATCCTAACATTCTTATTGTAGGCTCCAGCTATCCTTTGTTAATAACTAGCCATTCTTATCCTTGCCAAATCCATGAGTTCTTCTATGGTATCCAAGTCTTGAACCAAATTTTCAGCATTTGCTTCAGGATCATGGATGCTTGTTCTTGCAGTAGGAACCACCATCTCTGTAGGGATCACTGATTCTGCTCCAAATACTAAAGAGAATGGAGTTTGGCCGGTAGCATTCTTGGGAGTTGTCCAATCAGCCCATAGTACATAAGGTAGTTCCTCTGCCCACTTTCCTTTCTTGGATCCAAGCTTCTTCTTCTTCAAATTGTTGATGATGATCTTGTTGGATGATTCTGCTTGACCATTAGCTTGTGGGTGGACCGGTGTTGATGTTATCATCTTAATCCCCCAGCTGTCACAAAAGTTAGTAGTTCTACTCCCAAGAAATTGGGATCCATTATCACAAAAAATTTCAGAAGGGATACCAAATATAGTAATAATATTTCTTTTAATAAAGGATATCACTTCTTTTTCTCTGACTTGAGAAAAGGCTTCAGCCTCTATCCACTTGGAGAAGTAATCAGTCATGGCAAGCATAAATACTTTTCCTCCTGGTGCTTTGGGAAGTTTACCAAATATATCCATTCCCCATCTCTTGAATGGCCAAGAAGAGGATATAGGATGCAAGAGCTCTGCTGGCTGATGAAGGATATTGCTATGTCTCTGACAAGCATCACATTTCTTGGCATAATCCACAACATCCTTCTTCATAGTAGGCCAATAGTATCATGTCCTAAGGATCATTGAGAATAATGCCCTGCCCCCAGTGTGGTTTCCATAATCTCCTTCATGAAAATCCTTTAGGACTTCTTGAACTTCAGGATCCTCAATGCATCTTAGATATGGACCTGCAAGAGATCGTTTATATAACATGTTATTCAATATTGTAAATTGAGATACCTTGATTTTGAAAGCCCTGGGGTTTTCTCCTGTAGGAATCTCTCCATGTTGTATATATCTCATGATTGGAAGGATCCATGATCCTGAATGGGACTGTGCACCATCACTAGGAACCATTGCAGAATCTTCTTCTATCTCCATAGTTATGTGATCCTCAATAGCAGGAGCCAAAATATGGATGATTGGGATCTTTATATCCTCTGGAATTTTCAATGATGATCCAAGATTGGCCAATGCATCAGCTTCTGCATTCTCTTCCCTAGGTACCTGTGTCAAACTAAAAGAAACAAAAGAGAGTGCCAATTCCTTGACTATCTCTAGGTATTTGATTAATCCACACATACCCTCCACTTTCCATTTTTCTTTTGAACAACAACCACATTGGCTAACCATCTTGGATACTTAACCTCTCTAATCATACCTGCTCGGAGCAACTTGTCTACCTCCTCCTGGATAATGGCATTCCTCTCGGGTGCAAACTTTCTCCTCTTTTGATGTATGGGTTTGAATGACCTGTCAATGCCAAGTTTATGAGTAATTATATCTTTAGAGATACCTGTCATGTCTTCATGCTTCCAGGCAAAGGTGGTTTTTCTCCTCTTAAGGAAGGATACCAGATCCTGTTCAATGTTGCTGAGGATCCCTGATCCTATGAAGATTTTGGATTCAGGATCATGAGGATCCATAAGGATATCTTTCACATCCTGTTCTCTTGCCTCCAAGACATCTCTTGGAGGATACTTTAGTTGCTATTGCTCCCTTGGTCTTGAGGCTAGCTTCATTGATGAGGTATAGCAATTCTTTGCTTCTTGTTGGTCACTCTCAATCTTTATCACCCCCCATGGACTAGGAAGCTTCACACATTGATGATATGTGGATGCAACTGCCTTCATGTCATGTATCTATGGCCTGCCAAGGATAACATTGCAACAGGATAAGCAATCTATTACACAAAATTTTTGAAAAGAATTAAGTCCCTCTATGTAGATGGGAAGCTTAATGTCCCCCAATGTATTCTTAGTTTCTCCACTGAATCCCACAAGAACTGAGGATCTTAGGATGATCTCTGATTCAGGAATATTCATCTTCTTGAGGACATCAAGCTGAATGATGTTCACCGAGCTTCCTCCATCGATTAGAATCCTGCGAACAAAATGGTTAGATATGGACAAAGTAATAACAAGGCCATCATGATGAGGATCCTGAACGTCCACTCGATCATCCTCATCAAATGTTATAACTTTCTCCTGTGTAACAGTAGAGGTTCGGATGGGTCTGTCCCCATTATCCATCTTGTTCTCCTTGGCATGTCTCTTGGCTGCTGAAAAGGAAGTACCATAAATGTCCGATCCACTGGATATGAAGTTTATAATTTGTGCATCTGCCGGAGGAGCAGGAGCTCTTTCTGGAACCTTTTCAGGATCCTGGATCCTTGACTTTTTTCTTCCCAAAAGCTCCTTCAAGTGCCCCTTGCTTAATAAGTAACCAATCTCTTTTCTCAGTGTAATACATTCTTCAGTGAGATGTCCGAAATCCTCATGGTATGCACACCATTTAGACTTGTCTTTTGTTGCAGCTGGTTTATCACTTTTTCTAGGCCATCTTGCTTTCTCACCTAAATTTTGCATTGCAAGGATCAGTTCATTGTTATCAACAGAAAAACAATATTCAGAAATGGGAGGATAATCCTCATCATCCTCTTCCTGTTCTACTGCATGCACATTCTGGTTGTCAGACTTGTTGTAAGATTTGGACTTGTTGTTCCTGAAGTAGGATCCTTGTTTCTCCTGCTTTGAGGATCCCACCAGTCTTTCCTGGATCCTTTTATCATCCTCTAATCAGATGAATGTAAGGGCCCTGGTTCTCACTTCATCAAGATTCCTGTTTTGGTCAAAAATCAGGCTAAGATAATGCAACCAAATCCTTAGTTGTGTGGAATGATGCTTGATTTAATGAACAAATGTATGAATAACTTGCAAATGAAATGAACAAGCGACACAAGGATTTGTACGAGGAAAAAGCCCTTGATCAAGAATTGATATCCGGCATAAAAAACCTCGGCTGATGGAAACTACCGATCACCAACTATAATTAAACAAATGATCTTTACAATTCGGGATGATAACAAGCTTGTTACAAGGATCACTAGAGTGTAACGTGTATGAGATCGCCAAATGAACTGTTGAGAGCTTGCGAGTGTGTGAGTGTTAGCTAACTTAGCCAATTGTTCTCATTCAAGCTTGTTATCCCCTTTTAAAATTAGAAATAACTCAAATAACTAGCTATCCGCAATTCGTGCTAGCCTCCCACTACTTCCATAACGGTTACTCCAGCTGAACACGTGCGGAATATTGAGAGCATATTCTCCAAGAATATCGGCAAGACCAAGTCCAACATGTATACTCCTGCAAAACAAACTCAAACATAGCGAAGGCAACTGTTAGTGTAAGGATAACAATAAGGATCCTGGATCATAGCGAAGGCAACCGTTAGTGTAAGGATAACAATAAGGATCCTGGATCTTGATCCTAAAATGACTTCTAAGGATCCTTAATTCAAACAAAATTGAGGATCCGTGATCCTGGCAGTACTTGAGGATCCGTGATCCTTAGGTATAGAAAATCTATCCCTAACAATTGCCCCCAAAATATGAGGAGTAAAATGTAAATTAATGAGTCGTATTTTTGATCTTATCTGCAACTGACTAACGGATATATAGCCGTTAGAATCTAACTAGCCGTTGCTGGTCTAACGTCAGCGACATGACATCCTGCAGAATCATCATTATAAAGTTGAGATTAGAGATAAGGATCGGCAGGCATTTAAATTCGTGTGTTACATCCTTTAAATCCTCATTCAAAGATTGATCAGGTATATCTCTCCTCCTTCTCTCTTCATCTTCTTACTCTGTTCTTCTTCAAAATCTTTAGATCATAATGAAGTTACGATCCTCCCTTGCCAAGGATCACCTGAAAGATAGTCCTTTGAAAAGCCAAGGGATTATCAAAAATCTTTCGAAGGAACTCTGCAGCTTCACTGATCCGGAGATTGACCAGATTCGCCACTGTTTTCCGGCGAATACCGTCTTCAAGCCTTTTGACCCTACTGCCAAAAGCGATTTCGTTTTCGAGGCTTGGGTTGCCTTTCCGGTTACCCCATTCTTGATACGATACTCCTATCCTTTCCCTGCCTTCACCCAGTCCGTCTTCTCCCTCACTGGCATGTGCTATATCCAGGCCATGCCAATGATGTGGAGGGTTTTATATACCCTAGAGAACATCATTGAGCAGGAAGGCATCGAGTTGGGAATGTCAGAACTGTATAACCTTGTAAGCCATGGTTCACACCGTTTCTTATTCAAACATAAACCCGGTAATGCACACCCAATCCTCAAGACCACAAAGAACGATACCAACTGAAAGAAGCGTTTTTTCTTTGTTAGGAGGGATTCTATCCCGGATGGGAAAGATCTCCCAAGAAAGTGGGCCACCCATGGTAGGATAGAGGATCCTTATAGAAGGATCATAGGATAACCCTGTTTCTGTTGAGGATAACTGACCCCTTTTCTGTTTTGCAGCTCTCTGTTTCTCATATCATTCCATTACCTGCAACAAAAGAGAGGATCACCGCTTTTTGGAACCTTGATCCTGCAATTAGATCATTCTAAGTAAACACAAAGGATTCTCAAGAAGTATCCTCCGGCTCAGTCACAATGTCAAGTTAGTATCCAAGTTTGTATATGATTAAATGTTTAAATGAAAATAAAACAAGAATACTTATCTGTTGTTTTGCATTGGTAGGCGCTAGAAAATCCTCAAAGTCAGCCTCCAGATTCAGCGTCACTGATCTTGATGCTGTCTCTGGCCGGTCCGGAAAGAAGAAACTTGCTGCTAGCCCAAGTGTCATAGTCCCCGAACCTGTTAGCACCAAGGGCAAGGGAGGAAAGAAGAGGAAGACCGCTGATGATCTTGATGGTCTGCCCCTCATCCGTCATCAGTTTGAGGAATACTTTGCTGAGGTAAGGATCCCTGATCCTTAATTCTATCCTGCCCATTTGAGGATAACTGATCCTAAACTGAATCCTTCTTTCTATGCAGAAATTCGCTGAGATCCAGATGCTCTTTGATGCATATATTGAGGAGGCTGAGCAGAAGGAGCTGGACTTCCAGAAGATCTTCCTGGCTAAGGATCAAACCATCTCCAACCTCGAGAAAGAGCTCAATTTGACAAAGAAGCAGGTGGTCATGGCCCAAATAACCGCTGATCAGGAGAAGAGAGAGGTGATGGAGGATGCCAAGGTCTCTGCTGCCATTGCTATGTACAAGACTAAACTGCAGATGGCCCAGGAAGCTCAGGATCCTGGCTTTGACAGGACCAGCTGGGACCAGGAGGGCTGGAAGGCTAGGCTGGATGAGCTGGATGATGAAGAAGAGTGATGTACTATAAAGTACATATGTTTATAGTGTATATTTTGGTCAGTTTTCAGTCGTTTTGAGTCTGTTTTAGGTTAGAATTTCGATACTGCTGACGTTAAGCTTTGATTTCAGGTCCCGTAGCTTAAAGTGATGAAAAACGAGTAAAAACGACCAGTTTAGAAGAAAACCGGGATTCGTACGCGCGTCGGAGAAGCTGGAAATCAATTTAAATAAAAAAAATCAGAAAAATCAGGATTGGAGGCGCCGCTTGACGCTAGCCCCCCCTTGGCATCACGCGAGGGGTGTAACTTCGGTCAAACATTGTTAGCAGCTAGGGTTTGATTAATTAATTCCCAAGAAAACTCAATTGAAAACCCAAAATTACGAATTGGAGACATCTTTGGGCCATCTTGGAGCATTCTTGGCAAGCAATCGGAGATTTGAAGGCGTAGGAATCATTGGTACGAGTCGAGGGAGAAGAATCGAAGAATTTATCGGGTTTTCTAATCCCTTGTTTTGTCGGTTATTTGTCTTGAAACTTTGTTACAATGAATTCTGTTCTAGATTTGTTTGGATTGATGATACGTTTTAGTATGCTTGGCTAATTTCATAAACCACCTAGACTTGATGAATGGATTAATATAAAGTTTTTACCATTTTCGTTATTTGCATGATTGTTATGGGTGATTGTGTTTAGTAAGCGGTTTGATTTAATGGTTTGATGTGTATGCGTACTTTGAATTGGTTTATTGTTATTATTTGCTTCATATGATTCTTAGTGACGGTCTTTATCACAACGTAGAGTCATATTAGGGTTTAGGGTTTCGGTGAGTGTCTATATCACGTTAGAAAACCTTCACTCTTTAGGGAGAATCGGCCGATAACCCCTAGAAGTAACTGGTAATAATTTGCTAAGTCTTAGTGTTCTACTAGTCCTAATACCTGAAAAGTGAGGGGCTATTGGTAGGTCTTTCCCGGCGAATTGCTTTAGATAGTCCTTGGAAAAGGTCATGTCTTGGTTTACCTGTCGGTTTTATTAGTCTATCAAGTCAAATTAATTACTTCAAACTACCCTAGATCTAGGATTGGAAAAGAATAGGTCAACATTAGGGTACTTACGCAATAATTAGACAATTGGAAAAGCGTCTAATAACCGGTAGGATTAACGGCCTAGGTAGCTCCACAGGTTTCTCCTTGAGAAGGGTCGAGGGGCCTCATTGGTTCTTAATAGGTTTAGTATTTTAAGATCCCGGTTCCATAATTCATGCATTTAACTTAATCGGTAATCTCTTAAAAATGATCCAGGATTCTTGTCTAGGTGGTCTCATTCTCATATAAGAAAAGTCCTTCGTCTTTATTCGTGTTAGTATAGCTTTAGTTTAATTTAGTAGTCTAATATAGATTTCCTTAGTTTTCAGTAACCCCCCCCCCCCAAAAAAAAAAAAAAACAATTAAACAAGTTAAGTCGTGTCTGTTAGTGTCTAGTCAGAGTCTAATTTACGTGATACATAGAGTCCTGTGGTTCGATATTCGGACTTCCTAGGTTATACTACATTGATCGGTACACTTGCCGATTGTGTGATTTTAGCTCGAGTGTAGAATTAAAGCTTTGTAGTGTCTAGTTTAGAGAGTCTAGTATAGTTAATTTTTATAGTTTGTTTAGCACACATCAAGTTTTTGGCGGCGTTGCCGGGGACTCTTGGTAATTGCGTTCATTAGCTTTGATAGATTTACTTGACAAATACGTGCTACGTGTTTACTTTTTTTTGTGTCTTTTATTTTCATCTTGAGTCGAAGTAACTATTGTTTGCTTTTCTTGTGTTCAGGTTTTTGCTCGTAGTGGATGCCACATCTGCGCTCGCACGGACCACCACCACCAGTCAAGCAGTCATCATCTCAATTGGGCCAAGGCCCACAGGTTACTTCTACATCCTCTTCTCGTTTCCCCAATTTCGATTCCACCCCGTTACCCACCCCACCTCCTACACCACCACCTTCGCCAAACCATTCACCTAAAACCTCACCTAAGGTTTCCCCACCCGATAGCCCTACTTCTAGTACCTCTATCAATCCAGCAAACTTAGAACAAATGGCAAACCCTAGGCAAACCGTCCATCAGCAAGCCACTCAGGATTTCACCGGCCTTGCTTCACCCATCACCGTCCCACCCATAGTTAATGACAGTTCATGGCAGATTCCATCTTATGCCATGCAGGCTATCACCAATACCATCCAATTCCATGGCCGAGACGATAAGGACGCCCCGACCCACATAAACCGTTTCTCTCGTATGCTAGCTACTTTTAGCCTTCACGGTGCACCTAACGATGCTACATACCTACAGCTTTTCCCATTCTCATTAGCCGGCCGTGCGGCTACTTGGTTGGACTCTCAACCAACCGGCACCTTTACCACTTGGGCGGGGCTTCGTCAAGCCTTTTTGAACAAATATTTCCCGCCCGCAAAAGCCTCACGTCTTAGAGACCAAATCCACTCCTTCCGCATGGAGCCCGACGAGCCTTACTACCTTGCTTGGGAGTGTTTCCAAAACCTTTGTGCTCGTTGCTCCCAGCACGGTCTTTCTGATTAGGCTTTGTGTGAGAAATTCTATAACGGTCTCACCCAAGAGACTCGAGATAGGTTCGATACTAATACGGGGGGGCATATGATGGGTATTCTTACAGTTTCTGAGTGTTTAGAGCGTTTTGAGGCATTTGCTCAGTCTCAACCCCAATCACGCTCCGATCAGAGGTATCAAAGTGGTAATTCCAATACCACTTCTAGTGCACCCGCCCGAGGGGTGAACCATGTCACCATGGATCCTAGTTTGGCCGCTGTTTTGGAAAACGTGACTAGGGAACTTAAGGAAATTAAGGCTAAAGTAGACAAATGTGAGTTTTGTCGTGGGGGTCACGACATGAGTTCGTGTCCATTACTTGTTGGAGAGGAGCAGGTCGATTTTGTAGGAGGAGGGTTTGGTAGAGGTCAACCTAGTGGTTTTGGGGGTAATAATAATTTTGGGTCGGGTTGGCGTAATAATAATAATAACTTTAATAATAACACTTTTCGCCCAAGTGGACCTCCTGGCTTTCAAATGGCTCAAAACCCAAATAGGGGCCAAAATTCACTCTTTGGTGGGGGTTCAGGTGGGCAGTTCAACAAAGGGTTCAATGGGCAGGTCAAGGATGGGGGGTCAAATAACCAAAGTCAAACAGGTCAAGGTCCAAGTTTTAATTTAGGGGGTAGCATAGAGAGGATGGAGTCCATGATGAGTCAACTAATTGTTAGGGACCAAACCACTCAAAAGACCCTTAGTGAACATGACCTAATGCTTAAGAACCATCAAGCCTCCTTCCAAGACCTCCAAAGGGTCATAGGTGATATGTCTAGGAAGCTAGAAGAGAGATTGCCCGGTCAGTTTGCGGGTAATACCCAACAAAACCCTAATGCCCATGCTAAAGCCATTACCACTCATAGTGGCAAGACCGTAGGAAACCCTAGAGTCGAGGAGAGAGTAGTTGATGAAGAGGGAGATATCATAGATGAAGAAATCGAGATGGAGGCTCCCGGCAAAGTGCAAAAGAGGCTAAGCCCAGCAAGTACCGCACAACCCAGTGATTCTCAAAGTGAGAAGAAAGTTGAGAAAACCACAATAGACGTTAGACCTTCACCCTTAGTGAACCATGCGTATGTTCCGTTTCCCTCACGCCTTAAGAACCAAAAATACTCAAGGGAATACGGGCAGTTTTTGGACATCTTCAAGCAATTGAAGATTAACCTTCCTTTTATAGAGGCACTCCAATCAATGCCTAAATACGCTAAATTCTTGAAAGATCTCCTTAGGAACAAAGAGAAATTAGTAGAGTTGTCTAACGTCCCGTTGAATGGGGGATGTTCTGCCGTAGTGTTAAATAAGCTTCCCGAAAAGCTTACCGATCCGGGTATTTTTACCATTCCTTGTCTATTCGGTAGTAATACCAACACTCGAGCTTTAGCCGACTTAGGAGCTAGTATCAACTTGATGCCCTTTTCTCTTTATGAGAAGCTAGACCTAGGAGAGCTTGCACCTACCCGAATGACATTATCCTTAGCCGATCGGTCCGTTAAATACCCTAGGGGTATAGTTGAGAACTTGCTAGCTAAGGTAGACAAATTCGTGTTTCCCGCCGATTTCGTAATTCTAGATATGGAAGCGGATGAGAGAGTTCCTATTATACTAGGTCGTCCTTTCTTACATACCGCTAAAGCCCTTATAGACGTTTACGATGGTAAGATCACCCTTAGGGTCGGTGAGGAGAGAGTTACTTTTGAGATAGATCGTTCCATGAACCACCCGAGTGGTTTGGATGACTATAGTGGTCCTTGCCATTCCGTCTACTTTTTGAACTCGTTTATCTCGTGTGTCGACCATTGCTTAGAGTACATTAGCGGAGCAGACCTAGTGGTAGGAGAGAAGGTAGAAGAGAAGGTAGAAGAGGAGTTAGAGAGTGTAGGTGAAGTTGAAGAGGTGGGGATTCCTTTAATCCCCGATGTGTTAGCGGTTAGTGATGACACCACCCAACCCCCACCCTTAGAACTTAAGGTACTTCCATCTCATCTAGAGTATGCTTTCTTAGGGGAGGGTTCCGAGCTACCCGTTATTATTTCATCCGAGTTAGAGGAGAGTGAGAAAGTGAGGTTGTTAGATGTGTTGAGGGCCAACAAAGAGGCCATTGCATGGAGGTTGTCCGACATTAAAGGCATAAGCCCTTCCTATTGCACCCACCAGATACTCATAGAGGATGATTATAAACCGGTGGTGCAACCGCAAAGGAGGCTTAACCCCAACATGCAAGATGTAGTGAAGAAGGAGGTTCTTAAACTCCTAGATGCGGGGATGATATATCCCATTTCAGATTCACCTTGGGTTAGTCCCACACAGGTTGTCCCCAATAAGGGGGGGGGGATGACCGTTGTCATGAACGAAAAGAACGAGCTTATCCCTTCACGTACGATCACGGGTTGGCGCGTGTGCATCGACTACCGAAAGTTGAATGATGCCACCCGTAAAGACCACTTCCCATTGCCTTTCATAGATCAAATGTTGGAGCGTTTAGCCGGTCAACAATTCTATTGTTTTCTAGATGGATTTTCCGGTTACTTCCAGATCCCCATCGCACCGGAGGATCAGGATAAGGCCACCTTCACATGCCCCTACGGCACCTATGCGTACTGACGTATGCCATTCGGGTTATGTAACGCTCCGGCTACCTTTCAGCGTTGCATGGTCGCCATATTTCAGGATATGATAGAGACTTCCATGGAGGTTTTCATGGATGATTTTTCAGTTTATGGTGATTCTTTCGAGGTGTGTTTGAAGAATTTGGAGAGGATGTTGAAGCGGTGTGTAGAGACGAAGCTTATGCTAAACTGGGAGAAGTGTCACTTCATTGTGACGGAAGGTATAGTGTTAGGGCATAAGATATCGAGAGAGGGTATAGAGGTAGATCGTGCAAAAATAGATACCATTAGTAGGTTACCTCCACCCACGAGTGTTAAGTCGATTAGGAGTTTTCTAGGGCATGCGGGCTTCTATAGACGCTTTATTAGGGATTTCTCAAAAATCACCCGCCCCATGACCCGTTTGCTAGAGAAAGATGTTCCATTCATCTTTGACGAGGAGTGTCTTAAGGCCTTCAACTTTTTGAAGGAACAGTTGGTTAGTGCACCTATTCTTATCTCGCCCGACTGGAGCCTTTGAGCTCATGTGTGATGCGAGTGACTATGCCGTTGGAGCAGTATTAGGACAAATAAAGGATAAGCACTTCCACCCCATCTACTACACAAGCAAAACGCTCAATGATGCTCAAGAAAACTACACTACCACGGAGAAAGAGCTTTTAGCCGTAGTTTTCGCTTTTGATAAATTCCGCTCGTACCTCGTTTTATCCAAGACTATAGTTTTCACCGATCATTCCGCGTTGCGTTTTCTCTTTCAAAAGAAAGACGCTAAACCCCGACTCATTCGGTGGATTCTTTTGCTTAGCGAGTTCGATATTGAGATTAGGGACAAGAGAGGGACCGAGAATGTGGCGGCCGATCACTTATCGCGTTTAGAGGATCCCAAGAGGGAAGAGATTCATGAGGAGGAGATTGGAGACACATTCCCTCACGAGTCTATAGAGTTTGTTGAAGCTGAGAAAGAAGGATTGCCATGGTTTTGAGACTTAGCAAATTATCTCTCTAGTGGCACTGTTGTGAAGGGGATGTCTACACAACAAAGGAAGCGATTGATTAGTGAGGCGAGAAAGTATGTTTGGGATGATCCTTTTCTCTTTAGGATAGGAGGAGATAGAGTTCTTAGACGTTGTGTGTCGAGAGAGGAGGGGTGGAACATTATTAAGCATGTGCATGAAGGCCTCACGGGAGGACATCATGGTGCACACGCCACCGCTCAAAAGGTATTCGATTGTGGTTTCTATTGGCCTACCGTTCTTAGAGATGCCGAGGAGTTCGTGAAGATGTGTGATGCATGTCAACGAACCGGCAATATTTCCGCCAAAGATGAGATGCCTCAAAATCCGATACAAGTAGTAGAGGTTTTTGACATTTGGGGCATCGATTTCATGGGACCTTTCCCAAACTCCAAATGAAACCGTTACATACTCGTGGCGATTGACTATGTGTCCAAATGGGTTGAGGCTCAAGCTCTTCCCATAAACGAAGCCCGAGTAGTGTTGAAATGTCTTAAGAAGCTCTTTTCACGATTCGGTACTCCTAAAGCCTTAATTAGTGACCGTGGCACTCACTTTTGCAATGCATTGATGGAGAAGTTGCTTGCACGCTACGGTGTCACTCATCGTTTATCTACCGCATATCATCCACAAACGAGTGGCAAGTGGAGAATGCGAATCGCGGTATTAAACGAATCTTAGAGAAAATAGTTGGTAAGAATAGGAAAGATTGGTCCGACAAGCTAGACGATGCATTGTGGGCGTTTAGAACCGCCCACAAGACACCTTTAGGAACTACACCTTTTATGATCGTCTACGGAAAAGCTTGTCATCTCCCCGTAGAATTAGAGCATAGAGCGCTTTGGGCTTTGAAAACCGTTAATTTAGACATGACCGAAGCCGCTAGGAAGCGTTTCTTTTAAATTCATGAGCTTGAAGAGCTTAGGGATACAGCGTATGCTCGATCGTTGGGAATAAAAGAGAAAACGAAGTTGTTGCATGATAGAAGGTTGAGGAAAGTGAAGGAGTTTAGCAAAGGCGATAAAGTGCTTCTTTATAATTCACGATTGAAGTTTTTTGCGAGAAAATTGAAATCGAAGTGGTCGGGACCTTATATGGTTCATTACGTGTTTCCGTATGGAGCGGTGGAGATCTTGGATGAAGCGGATGGCCGTAGTTGGAAGGTGAACGGCCATCGTTTGAAGCATTACATTGGAGGAGCGATAAACAAGGATGAGAGGGAGGTAACTCCTCTCGAAATCCCACCTAAAGCCGCCAATTAGTGTTTTGGGTGAAAGCCCAAGTGTACATTTTGTATTGTTTGTATAAGAGTCTTCGTTTGAGTATTTTCGTAGTTTTTTCGGTCTTTGTTTTGTGTTGTTGAGAATTTTGCAGGATTCGTCACCGCTATGGAACGGGAAAAAGCATGACAAAAGAGGTCCCAGGTATGTTTCTTGGACACTAAGAAAAAAATTTGAGGTGTTTTGATGGTTGGGAAGTTTTCAAAAATTTTTCTAAGGCATGAACACCCACATTCTACGAAACTCCCTGTGAAAAACGGCCCCAGGCGTGACGCCTAGGGCCTTAGCGTCGCGCGACCATCAACAGTTCAAAAACAATTAAATTCTGACCCGCCGCGTCACGCAAGGCCTCCCCTGACCCCCTGGCGTCGCGCGAGACCCCCTGAACCAGTTTAAAACGTTTTAATTGAACCTGTTGCTGAAATTACATTCCCCTTTCTCCACTTCAAACCCTAAGTCGCGATTTTCACCAAATTCACCATAACTCACTCGTTTTTCCACCAAATCACTCCATTCTTCTTCCTAAATCACCACAATCACATTCCCCACAATCTTAACCATCAATTTCACCCAATTTCGCGCTACATTTTCGCGTTTTTGGACAAACTCGTGCACCACAAGTTCAAGGCTTCACTTTTCTTGCTAAATCCGAATCCAAGGTATGATTTCTGTGATTTCTCGTTAGTATGTAACTTTATTGCTTATTTGTAGTGTCGGGTCAGTCATGTTTTAGATCTAGGGTTTGTGTAGGTTGCTAAAGTTAGGATTTTTGAGCCTTTAGTCATGTTAGTGGTATGCGGGTGGTTATGTTTGGGTTGTTTACATACAATGGGGCTTGCGGATGGTTCGGGTTGGTTTTCTTGGGGTTGTTTGAGACTTGTGGGGTATGTTTGGACAACTAGACAACATGTTTGAGCTTTGCGGGTTTGTTTAGCTATAACTAAAGACTTTTTGCTAAAAAAATAGGTTGTTGAACTGATTTTTGCAAATGTGATTAGTTTTCTAAACGGATTTTGTTGCCACAAACGTTGCGTTAAGGTTTAAAAAATCAAACTCTCACGTGTTTCGCCTCAAGTGTGGGGATATTTCGGCACTTATGCTTAATTGAGGACAATTAAAGTGCCGGGAGGAGATAGTGTACATTGAGTCTTAGGTCGTTTGAGTTAGTGAGTCTAGTAGTCGTCTTAGAATTAGTATTTAGAGTCTAGTGTCGGGTTTACTTATATGCATGTACAAGTTCGCAACATTTTGCCCGTACTCAATCTCCATTCGGGTAGAATGCTGTTTAACTTACGCTTTTGTAAACGGTAACCCATGTTTTTCTTTAACTTTATTTTCAGAATTAGCCGCGAATGAAATGCTATACGGCTATTCTAGTTTTTATATAAAAAAATAAATAAAAAAAAATAAAAAAAAATAAAAAAATTAAAAACACCAAAAATAGTTTGTTATTACTAACATTTTGCATTGTTTTTCTTGTCAAATCTTTCTTGTTTTGCAGAAATATGTCGGGTGAATGTTCATCGTCAAACCTAAGAAAAAGGAAGATCAAGTATCGGGGGTTTGATAGGAGAGTGTATTCCCGTGTCGAGAGGATTGTTGATCACCCGGTCTTAGACTTTGAAGAAGACAGTGATGAAAGGGTGAAACTAAAGAAGTATGCGGTAACTCACATGTTGGAGCATCGCACGATAAATCGGGAGTGGTTGCAAAGTATGGGAGCGAGTGACCGGGTGGCGGAGTTGTTAGGGCCACGACTGAGAGCGGCAATGGATTGCCGTTGGCCGGAATATACTGAACTTACACTTGAGTTCCATTGTACCTTCCATCATAAAGAGGGTACTTTTGCGGAGAATAACGCGGTGTCATTCTCATTGGGCCGAAATTTGTACGAGATGAGTATTCCTCAATTTGGAGTGGCCTTGGGTTTTTATACAGATGAGGAGGTGAGGACAGATGAGTTTGTCAATGGTTTAAGGGGTGTGTATACTCATCCTCGGCTGAAGTGTTTGGATTCGGCAGACTTGGCTAGATTTTCGGAGGAGATTGCGACCCAACCGTTCGCCCAAACGAACCTTATCACATCGGTTCGTGATCCTATACATAGGTATATTTTGAAAATGTTTGCGACTACGGTTGTGGCGAGGAAGTCGGGTGAAAATAAAGCAAATTGGTTAGATATTTTTGCATTGATGTGTATGGTGGAAAAGAGGAATTGGAACTTGGCAAGCTTTTTCGCATGGTCGTGCAATCGGCCTCGTAGGGAAGGAAAAAGGGCTGCCATGGATCTTGGGCCGTACATAGCTAGGTTGGCAGGGAATATACGGGCCCTCACAAAGTATAAGTTGGAACAGATGCATGAGAGTTTTCCAACGGTTTATTGGGGTGTTGCAGGGCTACAGTTAGCTGGTGTTTTAACATCTTCGGACCCGCCACAATGGAATTATGAAGTGGGCGCTCCTCCTCCACAGCAGCCAGTTAGACAGCCGAGACCTGACCCGTTCACTCCTGAGGCTGCTTTTGACTATACACAGCAGAGGTTTAATCAGATTGAAGATAGGATGCGGGTTGACCACCAGTGGACGATGTAGAGCCACCACCGATAGGACGACATGCTCAGGTATATGATGTCGGGTATGTCACTAAATGCTCAGATACCTCCACCCTTTGCCGGATTATTACCTCCACCAGTTTATGGAGGCGAGCAGCAGACCCCATATGTCTATGGTCAGTACGGGGGCAAAGTGGTTATGCTTATAGTGGTCAGTTCGGGTGGCAGCAGGCTGGAGGTTCGGGGACCCAGCAGATGGAGGAAGATTCAGAGGACGAGTGATGTAGCAGACTGCAGCAGCATATATATCCTTTAATGTTTTATTTTATTTATGCTATTTCAGTAGTTCGATTTGGTTGTATCCGTAGGACATATATTCTTATTTTTCATTTGAACTCTGGATAATGGTATGTTGAACATGTGGTAGTCGTATGTTTGGTATGGTATTTATGTTTTAGGTTGATGATTTGGAGCCGCTTTCCGTTCGTGTGTGAGGGAGTTTGGTATTGTTTGCTGAGCACGTTCGGTATTGGAGGGCTTATGTGGAAACGACTGGCACTTTGACAGTCTCACATACTCAGCTAAGTCGTTTCCCTTTTTGTTGTTGTTGTATATTTATTTTTTATTTATTTCGTTTGCAGTTTCTATTTTTAGGTAGTTGTTGAGTTGTATTTTCGTTCTTGCATTAGGGACAATGCAATCTCTAAGTGTGGGGATGGGATACTTGTAAATATTTGAGTCTTAAATTTGAAAAAAACACAAAAAAAATAAAAAAATTGAAAAATCCAAAAAAATTGAAAAAAATCAGAAAATGTCTTTCGAATAAAAAAAGAAGTTTGCAATTAAAGCGGAAAGTGATAGAAAAGATGAATTTTTGCTCGGGTTCGAATAATAATAATATGAGATTATGAAATAAATCGAGCTTGCGTCTAGTTTGGGATATGTGGATAGGCCCGGGTTTGGTTTTAAGTCCCTTTGATCTAATATACCTTAATTGTCGGTCTGCTAGTGGGTTTTCGCCTGGGAGATATGGGAAACTAAAACTACCAATAAGAGTATAAGGGGCACCGTTATAAGTTAAAACCGTTAGAGTTTGTGATCTTGTGAAAAAAAAAGAATAAAAAGTGAGCTAGAAACTAAATGAAAGTAACACAGGTCTATGTAATCCGAGTTGGGGATAGCGACTCTACAGCCGGAATGCCTCTGGGATGTGTGAAATCGAATTGCCGATTAAAAGTACCGAAATCTAAGTAATCTGTGGTTGGGGATAGCGACTCTACAGCTGGAATACCTCTTGGTTAGGGAAAGCATCGTCTAGACTCACGAGGGGAAAAAAAAACAAAGCAAAAATAGAAAAAAAAATTGATTGTAAACTCTTTTGGTTTTGATATAAGACGGTTAGGAATTGGTCCAGTGATCGTTCTTTTAGTCCTATAAGCTTGAGGTAGGAGTAGGTGGACCGTAAATTCTGGTGTGAGACCCTAGGTGGATTGACCGCACTTAAACTAAAATCACATGATAAGGGCTTAGGATTGGACTTGGGTTTAAGGGGACAAGTATATTCGCAATCGCGGCTAATGCAAGTCTTGGTTTTAATTAATTATACCTATGCTTTTGACCCGAGTGATGATTCGTTTCTGATTTCGTTGCATAATTCTTTTTCGATGACGAAAAAAGAGTAAGTGTGGGGATGTTTGATGTACTGTAAAGTACATATGTTTATAGTGTATATTTTGGTCAGTTTTCAGTCGTTTTGAGTCTGTTTTAGGTTAGAATTTCGATACTGCTGACGTTAAGCTTTGATTTCAGGTCCCGTAGCTTAAAGTGATGAAAAACGAGTAAAAACGAGCAGTTTAGAAGAAAACCGGGATTCGTACGCGCGTCGGAGAAGCTGGAAATCAATTTAAATAAAAAAATCAGAAAAATCAGGATTGGAGGCTCCGCGTGACGCTAGCCCCCCCTTGGCGTCACGCGAGGGGTGTAACTTCGGTCAAACATTGTTAGCAGCTAGGGTTTGATTAATTAATTCCCAAGAAAACTCAATTGAAAACCCAAAATTACGAATTGGAGACATCTTTGGGCAATCTTGGAGCATTCTTGGCAAGCAATCGGAGATTTGAAGGCGTAGGAATCATTGGTACGAGTCGAGGGCGAAGAATCGAAGAATCTATCGGGTTTTCTAATCCCTTGTTTTGTCGGTTATTTGTCTTGAAACTTTGTTACAATGAATTTTGTTCTAGATTTCTTTGGATTGATGATACGTTTCAGTATGCTTGGCTAATTTCATAAACCATCTAGACTTGATGAATGGATTAATATAAAGTTTTTACCGTTTTCGTTATTTGCATGATTGTTATGGGTGATTGTGTTTAGTAAGCGGTTTGATTTAATGGTTTGATGTGTATGCGTACTTTGAATTGGTTTATTGTTATTATTTGCTTCATATGATTCTTAGTGACGGTCTTTATCACAACGTAGAGTCATATTAGGGTTTAGGGTTTCGGTGAGTGTCTATATCACGTTAGAAAACCTTCACTCTTTAGGGAGAATCGGCCGATAACCCCTATAAGTAACTGGTAATAATTTGCTAAGTCTTAGTGTTCTACTAGTCCTAATACCTGAAAAGTGAGGGGCTATTGGTAGGTCTTACCCGACGAATTGCTTTAGATAGTCCTTGGAAAAGGTCATGTCTTGGTTTACCTGTCGGTTTTATTAGTCTATCAAGTCAAATTAATTACTTCAAACTACCCTAGATCTAGGATTGGAAAAGAATAGGTCAACATTAGGGTACTTACGCAATAATTAGACAATTGGAAAAGCGTCTAATAACCGGTAGGATTAACGGCCTAGGTAGCTCCACATGTTTCTCCTTGAGAAAGGTCGAGGGGGCTCGTTGGTTCTTAATAGGTTTAGTATTTTAAGATCCCGGTTCCATAATTCATGCATTTAACTTCATTGGTAATCTCTTAAAAACAATCCAGGATTCTTGTCTAGGTGGTCTCGTTCTCAAATAAGAAAAGTCCTTCGTCTTTATTCGTGTTAGTATAGCTTTAGTTTAATTTAGTAGTCTAATATAGATTTCCTTAGTTTTTAGTAACCCCCCCCCCCCAAAACAATTAAACAAGTTAAGTCGTGTCTGTTAGTGTCTAGTCAGAGTCTAATTTACGTGATACATAGAGTCCTGTGGTTCGATATCCGGACTTCCTAGGTTATACTACATTGATCGGTACACTTGCCGATTGTGTGGTTTTAGGTCGAGTCTAGAATTAAAGCTTTGTAGTGTCTAGTTTAGAGAGTCTAGTATAGTTAATTTTTATAGTCTGTTTAGCACACATCAAAGAGGCTGGTGAGGTCCTGGCTATCGAGGCTGGCAGCAGTGGGGCAAAGGATCAGGCTGGTGATGCTGGAACTGGAGGTGCTGGTGATGCAGCGAAGGTGTGAGCTGCAGAAATGGCCAATGATGGATTTATCTAGACGCGGCCGAAGCCCATTTTTTATAGTTTGGTAGTGGTTTTTGTTTTGATGGTGTTTTTCTGAACAATGGTTGGTCTGTAATTACTTAGACAATAGTTTTTAGGGTTGAGGATCATGGATCCTTGGACAATAGGTAGGATAATGGGTGGTGGATGGATCCTCTGTTTGGGGGATGAAACCACTTGTTATCCTTCCGCCTTTATTTCCTGCACTTAGACCTTGTTAAACATAGACACCCTTTGCCAACCCAAGTGGACGGGCCACGTTTTGCTGGTAGAAACTTGGGTTGGCAATTTTGACAATCCTAAAAAGGGTTTAACTTTTGGTAAATAAAATCTTAATCTTTTGGCTATCTCATGTGTTGCTGCATTTGTGAATACTTTACCTTTCAGTTGCTATTATATACTTTGTTTGAATTCATAAATTGAGAATAAAAGTTTAACGGATTATGTCAAAAAAATTTAGGATATGATCAAGGATCAAATATCCTATAATCGATAAACTCAAAAAATAGTGAAACTTAAGGATCATGTGTCCTGTTGCTAAAGAATAAGGGTCACTCAAACAAATAAAGTATAAAATTAAAGTGATTAAGGATCATACCTGAGAATCCAAATTAGGATCCTAAACCTTTAGCACTTACAATCAGGATAACCAAAAGACAAACCTTAATAAAAGGTTAGGATCAAGGATCCTTAGCTGTTTAACTTCAAAAACCTGAAATGGAACACAACTTGGGACTAAGCCAATATAAGAGAAAAGTTAACAACTGGGGACAAGCCCAACAATTCTGGGGACAAGCCCAATATACTGGGGACAAGCCCATAGGATCTTGTGTAAACTGGAGTATGGCCCTCACTGGCGACTATCCAAACTTAGTGACATGAAAATGCCAAAACCTTAGCTAACGTGAAAACGTTAGAAACCTTGGGAACAGATGTATGGTACGTCTACCATTATACGTAGGATCCTGAATACAGCCAGTACAATGAAATTGTCAGCCCCTAAAGTGAGTACTGGTCCCATTGCCATGAACTGTACCAGGATCATCGTGCGCTACTGGCGATACTGGGGACAGGCCCAAAAAGATGGGGTCAAGCCCAAATAACTGGGGTCAAGCCCAAATAACTGGAGACTTCTGTGGATACTCAATATTTGGTTAAGGATATATCAATCTTCTGCAAAACTCAGAACTAAGTGAAAAAAGGATAAAGGATCCAGGATCCTTCTCCTTGTATATAAGATAATTAAAGAATTAAAGAGATTGAGATTGGATCATTACCAAAGTTATTGGTGCATGCGTCTGTCGACTTCGTCTTGTATCGAGTCTTGTTTGTGTAGATCAGGGCACGTAATACGAGAAAAATGTCAAATATAGGGTGAGTGGCAGTTTCAAGCGAAATCACATATTGTAATTCCGCTTGAAATAGGTCATGTCCAGTTCAAGCGAAATCATATATGTTGATTCCGCTTGAAGCTGATTTCGCTTGAAGGTAATTCCGCTTGAGACATGTTCAAGCGAAATTACATCCCCTATAAATACCTTGTGTCTTGATTTCATTTGGAACTGTTCCGGTCAGTATAACGAAGTGCCGCCGAAGTGTCGTCTCGCTATATTTTGTTATCAAATCAATAACACGACAGTTTAAAGTGATATTCTAGCTGAATTGACCTCAGTACGTCTCTTTCCGCCTTTCGTACTGAGTAAAAACTCTTCTGATCGACTCGTTCGGGTCTGAAAACGATCCTACAAGTGGTATCAGTGCTCAGGAAGAAGAGTTCTTACCAATTCAGTTGAAAATTCTGATTTCTACACCTTCTTTTTCAAAATTAATAAATTTTTATGGTCAAAATGTTCTGAATTTTACACATTATGTGCGCATTAGTGTTTTAACAAACCCTAGAGAGTTTCAGAACTAAAATCGGCTTAAAACTTGATAAATTTGTAATTCCGTTTCAAAATCAGCGAGAGAATGATGACATCAGCAGCATTTCAAACGGAATTAGAGCTTAATTCCGCTTGAAACCGGTATTCCGCTTGAGATATCATTCTGATTTTGCTTGAAATTGTTATTCCGCTTGAAAAACACACCTTATTCCGCTTGAAATACATGATTTAGTTTCAAGTGTGTGATTTCGCTTGAGTTGTTTCAAGCGAAATTAGGTGATTTCGTTTCAAAGTTAATCCCGTTTGAAGTAGGGATTTCGCTTGAATTTGACTTGAAGATTGATTCCGCTTGAACAGGGACTTCATTTGAAAAGTGTTATTCCGTTTGAACAATCAGTTTTGTGAACTTTGAAAATCCGAAATATGGAAGAGGAATTTTATAACGCCTTTGCTACTCCGATTACTATTACACAACAGACGATGTTGGAAAATGAAACGGGGACTATGCAAAAACCACCTAAGCTCATGAACATCGAGGAGTATAAGGGTTGGGAAGGACGTTTTGAGAACTGGGTACAAGCTAACTACTTAGATGCTTGGGAATGTGTTGAGACGAAATATGTTAGGCCGATGACTGATGATGAGGAGATTATAGCAATAAAAGACCTTAGTGCTGAAAATAGAAAGAAATACAAAGATGAAAAAATGATGTTAAGTCTACTACAACAAGCTGTGAAAGAAGATATCTTGGTCTTATTGCAACACAATGGAACTTCTTATTCAATTTGGAAAGCTTTAAGATCAAAGTTTGTTGGAAGTCAAGAGATGGTCAAGAACAAAAAAATCAATTTTAAAGAAAGAGTTTGATCTATTTCGTGGATTGAAAAATGAGAGCACAAAGCAAATAATTGAAAGATACAACAATTTGTTAGCCAACATGAAGAGATTGAGCATTGACAAAGATAATGAAGAGTTAATCAAAAAATTGGCCGATGCATTGCCATATGAGACTTGGGGCACATATCTCATGATGCTAAGGAACAAGAAAGGGTTTAGCAATCTAACTCCGAGCAAGTTCATTGAAAAGATTGAAGCTCAGGAGATGGAACAGAGAAAAATTTCAAGAATGAAAGATTTCGATGGTGAACAAGACGTTGGGCTGTATTACAAAGCAGGGTTGAATGACAAAACCACCAATATGTCACCAAAGGTTGAGACAACTTTCAATGCCAAGAGTTCATTAGGAAGTTCATCCAAAGGATCAAACAGCAACACAAGTTTCTCATCATTTCCATCATTTGATCCAAACTTGTCTACAACAAAGAATGGCAGAAAGTTACAGTGCAATATTGTGCTAAATCTTGAGAATGATCAAGATTATTCTGAAGAAATTGCAAAAAGCCATATATCTTTGTTAGGGACTGTGCTAGAGTCCTATGGGAGTTTAGTTGCAGGTCGGATCGGGAATCCAATGCTTACTAAAGAGGATTAAGATCAGATTGATGCTGAAGAGATGGAATTGATGGACATAAAGTGGTGTTTGGCTAGTGTGTTAAGACGAGCTGAAAAATTCAAACAAATCACTGGAAGAGATGACTTCCGTGATGCATTTGTTTCTAATTTGGGTTTTCATAAATCTAAAGTCACTTGTTTTCATTGCAGGGAAAAAGGACACTTCAAAAGGGAGTGCACTAATCGTGAAGCAAGTGGAGCTCAAAATCCGTTCAACAACAATGATTACTACCGAAAATCCATTTATAATCAAGTTGCTCAACATCTAAAAGAACCACAAGTGGCACATGGTAGAAAAATAACAGAGGAATCTTCAAAGAGAGCATGTTTGGTGAATCAAGATGAACAAAAATCGTCAAATGGTTTCAGTTGGGACAAATATATCTCACCTGACAGTAAGCATGTTTGATCAACCAAGACGATGAAAAATTACCTGAAGGGTTTAACTGGGAAGGTTTCAGTTGGGATGATTATGATCCTAACAAAACTTCAAATCACAAAGCCTTTATTGCTCGAGTTGAAGAAGATAGTGATGTTGATAGAGAGTATTATGCAAGAAGAATGGCAGATCATTTTAAAATGATGGAAGAGAGTGACAGTGATGATGAAAAAGCTAAAAAGAAAAAGGTCAAAACACCAGTCAGTAGTGATGATGAAGATGTTCCAGTGATAAGGAAAAAGGTAAAGGAGGTTCCAAAGTTTAAAGTTGATGAAGAAGTTGATGCAAGGAAGATTCCTGTGAATTGTGAAACCTGTGAGATCATAAAGAAGAAAAACAGTGAATTGATTAACAACATAAACATGTTGAAGGAATCATACGATGTTCTGAACAAAGCAATGAATCGGTACAATCAATCAAGCGAAGAACAAGCAATAGCAATGAAGACACTTCAAGGAACTTTCATGATAAAGCAGAAAGTGGTGAACAATTACATTGAGAAGTGTGCTGTGCTTGAACAAAAACTGGAAACTCAAAGAATTGAAACTGAAAGAGTTAATCGTTTGTTGAAAAGTTACTCATGTACTTCTTATGTCATTGACAGGATTTATCCAACTATTGAAGGCATGAAGGTTTTTGAAGATGATGAAGTAACTGAAGAACAGAAGGTATCTGAAGAAAAGACTCCTGAAAAGAAGAAAGAAAAGAAAAAGGATACTGAAGTAAAGACATTTGGTAAGAAACAAAGTGCCAGTTACAACAAGTGTCCACCCCCGCTTGAAAATGGATATTCTCCGAGAAATCCAAATTCAGAAAGAGTCGAAAAGGCAACAAATTTACAGTGGGAGTCGGAGTCTTCAGTTAATCTGCCAGAAAATATTGATGTTACGTTTACATCGTCTGACACTGATCAACAATCTCAATTGATGAAGAAAGTCGTGGATCATGTGTTAGATAACGATGAAAATGAGGAGTCAAAGTTGGAGTCTATGTCAGAGTCAAAGTCTGAATCCAGCACTCCGAGTCAAACCGTCAAACAGGGCAAAAGAGTTTACAATAAAGAATTTTTTCTATCAAAATCTAATTTGAATGACGAAACATTCAAGGTTGTATATACATTGAATGATTCCGACAAATTATATTCTGATGAGGAATTTCCAATAAGAGGTGTCAAAACTGAATTGATAAAAAAGGTTTTCAAATTAACAGAAATTAATATTTCTGAAATAAAAGATGTAAATCTTTCTGAAAAACCTAAAAAATACACCTCAAGAGTTCAACAAAGAGAAAACAAGAAAAAGGGTTACAGTTCTGGTTCTGGTTATCGAAAGAAACCAAACCACAACGGTAATTTCAAAAAGAAAGGATTAGGGTTTATTCCACCAGAAAATCATGAAAATGAAAAATATGTTCAAGATTTTAAATCAAAAATGATATTTGTTTCAGGTACATCTTCTGAAGAAGAACTAAAGAGCCCATTCTGGAAACAATCGAACAAAGAGTTCCTTGCAAAGAAGCAAGAAGAGATGAAGTTTGCTGATCAGATGAAAGAAACAAGAACCTGTTTTCAATGCAAAACATGTGGTCATATTGCCAAAAATTGTCCTTAGGCAATTCAAACCAAACAGGAAGTTTCTAAACTGAAAGAAAAAATGGTTGAGTTTGAACCACCAATTGAGAGAACTAAACTTTTCAAAAATTCAAAATTTGAAATTGGTGAATGTTCAAACAGGTTTTACAAGAAAAGAGCAAATCTTGACAACCAAAAATGGGTTGTTAAGAAATCTGATAGTAGTTCTAGCAATGATTCTGAGTCGTCAAAATCAGAAGAGCTATTTTCAGGAAATGAATCTGATTCCACAAAATCAGAGGAGTCACAAGTTGAGTTAAAATTGGAAACGTCAGTACCTCCAATGGATTATGCAAATTTTCCACCATTGAAGGCTGAAAATTTTAAACAAAAGGTTGGTAAAGTGGAAATTTCAAATCAATTTTTCTCAGAAAAGAAAGATTTTGATATTGAAAAGGCCTTTAACTCCAAGGTGAAACACATCTTTTGTAAAATGGTTGACAAGAAAGTCAAAGAGGTTAAAGAGTTCTATGAGAAGAAGATGAATGGTAAGAAACCGAGTGTTGGTAACTCGGTATCACCCAAGGCTGGTCAGGCTTGGGTCGACATATTCTTTGATTAAAAATCCTGACTTGCCGGAGCTCCCAGGTTGGTAAGCAAGGAGCAGGCATCGGCATATTTCTTGAGAAATTCACGAAAGTGATATTTCGACTTACAAGTGGTTATTGGATTGGTTCCTACAAGTGGTAAATCAGGGACATTAAGTTGTACTTGATTCTCTACATGTGGTATTTGATGTTTGAACATAAAATTGTTAAATATTTCAAGTGGTTAAATGAACAAGGTGATGAGATCCCCGAACCTACAAGTGATTTTAACAAAACTTATTTTCCGAAAAAGCCATTTGATTAAAACAAACTTAAGTGTTTTGAAATCATAATGGGAAAATGTTTTGTTGTGAGGGGGAGTTCTGATTGTTTATGCCAAGTGGATGGCGATTTGAAGCGATTCGATATTCAGTTGTCACTTTATCTTATACAGTTTGTTTTCAAATTTCTTTAAATGTGTTTGCATTTTAGGGGGAGTAAGAATTTCTGAAAATCCAAAAACATTAGAAAATTTGAAAAAGACAAAAACATGATAAAATTCAAAATGAGTTTTGTTGACAAAAAGAGGAAATGATAGTACATCAGTGGACTATCACAGCATGCTAAAGAATTGGAAAGTTAAAAAGTGATAAACGGTCTCACTGATGATGTGCCAGTAGGTTTTTGCACATTTAGTAGATTGTGACGAGATATAAACCTAAATTTCAAACTTACTTATATCGTGGGGAACATCTCTCGGATATATGGGTAACCCCCGAAATCTTGTTTGAAAGGTCCCTCTTTCTGAGATACTAGGTCTTTATACTCAGTGATATCTGGGGTATTATCCCGGGACTTCTAATTTTGCGGGAGCAAAATGATGAAACATTGAAAAATGCTAATCATGTGCTGTTGAAGAAAAGATTCTCTAAAGGGAACCCACTAAAAGTCGAAGCCGTCATCTCTCTGCTGAACGGAAGTTCTGACCTGAGCTCTCACGGTTTTCGCAATTTAACCCTTTACAGATATCATATGTGGTATACTCACCTGTAAGACTGAATATTGGGATCTGGATACGGGGGTATATTCTGAGGTGGGACACACGAATAAGTTTAAGTGCTTAAGACATTAATATCGTATCTCGGATCAGTTGAACTTTGTGTGAAAATTTAAGTGGATCAGTATACTGACAATCTAAGTGAATCGTTTAGAACTTAAAATGTTTAAAGCTTAACGGTGTTGATGATTTGTCTCAAAAACTGATATGATCCTCTTACACAAACTCACAAAAATAGTGTCTGTAAATATTTCTTTATTGCATTTCTTTTCTTTTAATCCAAAAAGATTTTAGTGTGTTTTAGCATAAATTTTGAAAAATACAAAAAGATTTTCGACAACTGGTCTTGGAGAGCTAATTTTCAAAATTCCAAGTGCTAGACATGATGAACAAATGGTTTGGGAAGTTTATTTTTGTGAAAAAAAAATGATGATATTTCTTCAAGTAGTTTATTAAAGTTTCACATTGTAAAATCATTCTTTGATTGAATAATTTCTGCAAGTGGTTCATCAGTAGTTTTAAAATGATAAATCATTAAATTCATACAAGTGGTTAGTAGAGTGTAAATTTGTCAAATTTTAGATTTGTGAAATTTATTGTTGGGTAGAGACTTGTGCAGGTAATGGTAGAGCCAAGAATTGGTCCTGAACCTGTATGAAAGAAAAAGTAGAACCAGCAACAGATCTTGGGATAATCAGATAAAAGCCAGGTTTCGATCCAGAGCAGGATGCGAGCCAGGTTGCGATTCTTGAACCTGTGAAATCCAGACTACGATCCCAGCTTACTGAGAGGGAGAGTCTGAATGACAAAGAGTCAGGTTCTGATCCTGAGAGTCTGTTGGTGCTGATAAAGAGAAGAGGAAAGATTATTTGTTCGAGGGGAGTCTGTTGGTGATGAGAAGAAAGAGAGATTTGAGGATGCTTTACAGTGTCAGATACTTCGAAAGAGAAGCCCGAAGGCTGATAAAGACTGAAGATGCGAAGACTCGACATTGAAAGACTCATCAACATTCAAGGGGGGAGTCTGTTGGTGCATGCGTCTGTCAACTTCGTCTTGTATCGAGTCTTGTTTGTGTAGATCAGGGCACGTAATACGAGAAAAATGTCAAATATAGGGTGAGTGGCAGTTTCAAGCGAAATCACATAATGTAATTCCGCTTGAAATAGGTCATGTCCAGTTCAAGCGAAATCATATATGTTGATTCCGCTTGAAGCTGATTTCTCTTGAAGGTAATTCCGCTTGAGACAAGTTCAAGCGAAATTACATCCCCTATAAATACCTTGTGTCTTGATTTCATTTGGAACAGTTCCGGTCAGTATAACGAAGTGCTGCCGAAGTGTCGTCTCGCTGTATTTTGTTATCAAATCAATAACACGACAGTTTAAAGTGATATTCTAGCTGAATTGACCTCAGTACACCTGTTTCCGCCTTTCGTACTGAGTAAAAACTCTTCTGATCGACTCGTTCGGGTCTGAAAATGATCCTACAAAAGTGAGGATCATCTATCTTCTGAGGATCCTTCATGGACATCAAACACGGAAATAGTTGAGGATCCTGGATCCTTACTACATGAAGTATCTTTTTAAGTGGATAGCATTCCAAACTCTTGGTAGCAAATCACCTTCCATTGTTAGCAATCGATATGCCCCCTTTCCTGCTTCAGCTTCAATAAGGTAGGGACCTTCCCACTTTGGTGCCAACTTTCCATCAGCAGGATTTGTGGTATTCTGAAATGCTTTCCTCAATACCATATCACCAACTTGGAACTTCCTGATCCTGACATTCTTATTGTAGGCTCCAGCCATCCTTTGTTGATAACTAGCCATTCTTATCCTTGCCAAATCCATGAGTTCTTCTATTGTATCCAGGTCTTGAACCAAGTTTTCAGCATTTCCTTCAGGATCACAGATGCTTGTTCTTGCAGTAGGAACCACCATCTCTGTAGGGATCACTGATTCTGCTCCAAATACTAAAGAAAAAGGAGTTTGGCCAGTGGCATTCTTGGGAGTTGTCCTATCAGCCCATAGTACATAAGGTAGTTCTTCTGCCCACTTTCCTTTCTTGGATCCAAGCTTCTTCTTCAACTTGTTGATGATGATCTTGTTGGATGATTCTGCTTGACCATTAGCTTGTGGGTGGACCGGTGTTGATGTTATCATCTTAATCCCCTAGCTGTCACAAAAGTTAGTAGTTCTACTCCCAATAAATTGGGATCCATTATCACAAACAATTTTAGAAGGGACACCAAATCTGGTAATAATGTTTCTTTTAATAAAGGATATCACTTCTTTTTCTCTGACTTGAGCAAAGGCTTCAGCCTCTATCCACTTGGAGAAGTAATCAGTCATGGCAAGCATGAACACCTTTCCTCCTGGTGCTTTGGGAAGTTTACCGACTATATCCATTCCCCATCTCAAGAATGGCCAGGAAGAGGATATAGGATGCAAGAGCTCTGTTGGTTGATGAACGATATTACTATGTCTCTGACAAGGATCACACCTCTTGGCATAATCCACATCAACCTTCTTCATTGTAGGCCAATAGTATCCTGTCCGAAGGATCCTCGAGAACAATGCCCTGCCCCCAGTGTGGTTTCCACAATCTCCTTCGTGAAAATCCTTTAGGACTTCTTGAATTTCAGGATCCTCTATGCACCTTAGATATAGACCTGCAAGAGATCGTTTATATAACATGTTATTCAATATTGTAAATTGAGATACCTTGATTTTGAAAGCCCTGGGGTTTTCTCCTGTAGGAATCTCTCCATGTTGTATATATTTCATGATTGGAAGGATCCATGATCCTGAACTAGACTGTGCACCATCACTAGGAACCATTGCAGGGTCCTCTTCTATCTCCATAGTTATGTGATCCTCAATAGCAGGAGCCAAAATAGGGATAATAGGGATCTTGATATCCTTTGGAATTTTTAAGGATGATCCTAGGTTGGCCAATGCATCAGCTTCTGCATTCTCTTCCCTGGGTACCTGTGTCAAACTAAAAGAAACAAAAGAGAGTGCCAATTCCTTGACTATCTCTAGATATTTGATTAGCTTTCACCTTTAACAGCATTGGATCCATTAAAGTGATTAGTAATTAACAATGAATCTACATCTACCTCAAGATACCTGATCCTCATATGCATGGCAATTTGCAAACCAGCTATCAAGGCCTCATATTCAGCCTCATTGTTAGTAGTTTGAAATTCACAAGCTATGGAGTGGGGTATTATGTCCCCCTGTGGCGATTTTAGTAGTATTCTAAGTCCTGTTCCTTTGACATTAGAGGCTCCATCAGTGAAGAGTATCCAAAGATCCTGAGTCTCTTCCAGCTGCTGAACTTCTAACTCAGCTTCTCTTTGCAACTTCTAAGCTTCACTGCCCATTTAGCCATCCTTCCTGACATTTCAGGTTTCCTGAGAACATTCTTAATTGGAAAGTTAGTCTTAACAATAATGGCATGAGTTTCAAAATAATGTCTTAGTTTAGTAGATGCCATAATCAAAGCAAGTATAAGTTTTTCTAAATGTGAATACCTGGATTCAGCATCAAGCAAATTCTTACTTACATAATAGACAGGATGTTGTGTACCTTCGTGATCCTTAACAAGGACCGCACTTACTGCTTTAGAGGATACCGCTAGATATAAGGATAATATATCCCCTTTTTCTGGTTTCATCAAGGCAGGAGCTGAGGAAAGGTAATCCTTAAAGGCTTTGAGAGCATTTTCATGCTTTTCAGTCCACTCAAATTTCTTGTTCTTTCTCAAAATGTCATAGAATTCCTTGCACTTTTCTGATGACTTTGATATGAACCTATTCAAGGCTGCGATCCTCCCTGTCAACCTTTGCACATCCTTGGCATTGGCAGGAGATTTGATATTCACAATAGCCTTAATTTGCTCTGGACTTGCTTCAATGCCTCTTTTTGTTACCATATAGCCTAGGAACTTCCCTGCTTTAACACCAAAGTGACACTTTGAAGGACTTAACTTCATGTTAAATCTATCAAGGATATCGAATGCTTCCTCCAAGTCTCTAAGGTGATCCTCAGCTTTGTTGGACTTAACCACCATGTCATCTGTTAGGGGAGGATTCTTTAATGATCAGTGATCCTCAATTACTGTTGGGTTTAGTGATCCTCACTTCTGTTTGAATTAGTGATCCTCAGAAGTGTTGCAGGATCAGGATCATGGATCATCTTAAGGATCCTTATACTAACGATTGTCTACTTTGAATATGATGATGTTTTGCAGGAACACGAGCTTGGACTTGGCGATATTCCTGGAGCATATTCCATATTTATTCCGCACGTGCATGGCAGAAATGGACGTTATGGAAGTCGTGGGGGACTTGCACCAAATACGGAATGTTTGTTAGCTTAGATATTTTTCATTTTTAAAAGGGGTAGCGAGCTAAATAGAAAACACTTGGCTATTTTTGGCTAAACACACACTCTTGCAACTGCTCTCACCAGCTCTCGATAACTCACTTGGCGATTACACACTTTTTTACACAATACACTATAGTGATCCTTGTAATTAGGTCGCTATCATCCGAAGTTGTAATACATTTCTTGTTTAATTGGAGTTGGTGATCAGTAGTTTCTATCACCCGAGGTTTTTATGCCGGAGATCATTCATTGATCAAGGGCTTTTTCCTCGTATAAATCTTTGTGTCACTTATTCATTTCATTTCTGAGTGATCCTTAGTGTTGTTCATTGATTCAAGCATCATACCTCACAACAGAAAGTTTGGTTGCATTATCATTGCTTGATTTTTGACCAAAACAGTTTGGCGCCCACCGTGGGGCAATTGGTGCTTCATTCCCAAGAAGATTCATACCTTTGTGGTCATTTCGGTTCATAACAACCAGGCAGATGGCTTCCTTAGCGAAGAACACTTCAAGCTTAATGCCGTCATTCAGTTCTTCACAAGGCGTTCCTCCTTTGCCTCCACCACCTTCTGGATCCCAGAAGAATGCTGAGAATGCTGCGAAGAAACAAACCCCCATTTTCCAAAAACCACCAACTTCTTCTGTTTCAACTAATCCTACTACTAATGATCTTTACGCTCTGATTTTGCAGATGAGGAATCACGCACAAGAGCAGGACAAAACCAACGAAAGGATCCTCCGGGAGATCGCTGAGATCAAGAAACAGAAGAAATCAGTGGAGGATCACTCCCCTCTGATGCCAAGGTCGCTGAACTTCGACACTCCAGTCATAAGTTCCCAGCACTCAACAGCTACGGATGTGTAATACTTGGGTGAATTACCAGGAAGACGTCATGGAACAACAACAATGAGTCAGGCATTTGGCTCTCACTACCAGCCTCAGGGATCCTATTTTCAGCCATCGGGATCCTCTATTCCGCATCAAGGATCCTTCAGCTCAGGAGGATATTTGGGAATGCACACGGTCCAAGGATCCTCCCAGGTCCAAGGATCCCCCCAGGTCCAAGGATCCTCCCAGGTCCAAGGATCCTCCCAGGTCCAAGGATCCTCCCAGGTCTAAGGATTTTCTATTGTCCCAGGATCCTTTTAGGTTCAAGGATCCTCTCAGCCTCAAGGATCCAACGTCTTTCAGGATCAAGGATTCTTGAGAAGTATGCAGCCTCAGAGCTCGGACGTTCATCAAGGAGGCTTCATACCAATGCAGACCATTGCTTCCTCTGGTCCTTCAATCATACCAGAGTCTCGTCAATATGGATTCACATCCGCGATTCCAAACATGAATCCTCCGGGAGGTAACACTTTTAATAATTTGTATAACACTAACCATGGCTCTATGCAGGATACAGGTATCAATCAGGCTATGGCTAGGGAGCTACAGAAGCTTAAGGATATGATATCCAGTGTACCAGGAGTGGTTAAACCCATTCCTGAAATTGCAGATGGTAGCCATAGGATATCTCGTTTTGCACCACCCTTATGTGATGCTGAGATACCTAAAAGGTTCCAGATACCATCTATGAAGCTGTATGATGGTTCACCGGATCCAGAAGAGGATGTAGCTCAGTACAGGGAAATGATGGAGATCAATCCAATTCCTGAAAGGTTAAAAGAAGCATGTCTATGCAAGGGATTTGGATCCACACTTACAGGATCTGCTCTTAAATGGCTGCTAAGTCTTCCCCCTTACTCTATTACTTCATTTGCTAATCTAGTTAATTTGTTTAATAGTCAATTTCTTGTAGTAGAAAATTTGAACGATTAACTAGTGATCTATATAGGGTAACACAGGGTCAAAGTGAATCACTTAGAGATTATATCACTAAGTTTAGTAAAGAATCCTTAGATATTCCTAATTTGGATATTGCTACGGCTGTAGAAGCCTTTAAAATGGGATTGCTTAGGGATTCACTATTCTATGATGATCTTGTTATGACACCTTGCAGGAATCTTGATGAAGTAAGAACCAGGGCCCTTAGGTTCATCCGCCTAGAGGATGACAAAAGGATCCAGGATAGATTGACAGGATCCTCAACACAGGAGAAGCAAGGATCCTACTTCAGGAACAACAAATCAAAGTCTTACAACAGATCTGATAACCAGAACGTGCATGCAGTGGAACAAGAAGAGGATGACGAGGATTATCCTCCTATTTCTGAATACTATTTTTCTGTTGATAACTGTTAGGGGAGGATTTCTTAACAACCCGTGATCCTCAATTGTTATCCTGTTTGGTGATCCTTACTTCTGTGACAGTTAGTGATCCTCAGAAGTGCTTCAGGATCAGGATCATGGATCATCCTAAGGATCCTTATACTAATGATTGTCTGTTTTGAATTCAATATTGTTTTGCAGGAATACCAGCTTGGACTTAGTCTTGGTAACGTTCCTGAAGAATATTCCACGCTTATTCCGCACGTGCTTGACCATGGTGAACGTTATGGAGATCGTGGGAAGAAGGCATGAATTGCGGATAGTTAGTTATTTAGATATTTTACTAAATTTAAAAGGGGTAGCGAGCTAATTAGACAACACTTGGCTACTTTTTGCTACACACACTCGTACAACTGCATTCACCAGCTCTCGGCAAAACACTTAGCATTTTTTCATACGTTTCTACACGATACACTATAGTGATCCTTGTACTTAGCTCGCTATCATCCAAAGTTGTAAAATAATTATTGCTTAATTTGAGTTGGTGATTGGTAGTTTCCATCACCCGAGGTTTTTTATGCCGGAGATCATACCTTGATCAAGGGCTTTTTCCTCGTATAAATCTTTGTGTCTCCTGTGCAATTCATTTCATAGTGATCCTCATTGTTGTTTACTAATTCAAGCATCATACCCCATAACAGAGAGTTTGGTTGCATTATCCTCGTCTGATTTTTTGACCAAAACAGTTTGGCGCCCACCTTGGGGCCATTGGTGCTTCATTCCTAAAAAATTCTCATTTTTGTGATCATTTCGATTCGTTACATCCAAGCAGATGGCTTCATCATCAAAGAACACCTCCAGTGCGATGTCCGCAGTCAATTCGTCCCAGGGCATTCCACCTTTGCCACCACCACCTTCTGGACCTCAGAAAAATGCTGAGAAGAAACCAACTCCCATTTTCTCAAAACCTCCAACTTCTTCTGCTTCTTATACTCCTACTACTAGTGACTTGTTTACTCTGATTTTGCAGATGAAGGAGCATATACAGCAGCAGGATAAGACCAATGAAAGGATTCTTAGAGAAATTGGAGACATCAAGAAACAGAAGAGATCGGCAGAGGATCATTCCCCACTGATGCCCAGATCTTTGAATTTCGATACTCCGGTTATAACTTCTCAGTCTTCAGCGGTTCCAGATGTTCAATATGTGGGAGGGCCAAAAGGAGTGCATTATGGATTATCAGCAATGACTCAGGCTTCAGGGTTACACTTCCAACCAGCAGGATCCCATCCACAGCATATAGGATCCTTCGCAAGCTCAGGAGGATACTCGGAAGCGCAGCAGATTCATGGGTTCTGGCCGTTTCAAGGATCCTCTCAGGTTCAAGGATCCTCTCAGTTTCAAGGATCCTCCCAGGTTCAAGGATCCTCCTATGTTCAAGGATCCTCCCAGGTTCAAGGATCTTCCTACGTCCCAGGATCCTCCCAGGTCCAAGGATCCTCTCAGTTTCAGGGATCCTTAAGGAGTTTGCAATAAGAGAGTTCCGACATCCATCAGGGAGATTTCATTCCAATGCAGACCATTGCTTCTACTGGTCCATCGGTCATTCCAGAGCCTCAACAATATGGATTCACATCCGCTCTTCCTAATTTGAATCCAATGGGAGGTAACACTTTTAATAATTCTTATACCACTAACCATGGCCTTATGCAGGATACAGGTATCAATCATGCCATGGCCAGAGAATTGCAAAAGTTAAAGGATATGATATCAAGTGTCCCAGGAGTGGTCAAGCCTATCCCGGAAATTGTAGATGGGAGCCACAAGATATCTCGTTTTGCACCACCAATCTGTGATGCTGAGATACCCAAGAGGTTCCATGTGCCTACTATGAAGTTGTATGACGGTTCAACAGATCCTGAAGAACACATAGCACAATACAGGGAAAGGATGGAGATCAATCCCATCCCAGAAAGGTTAAAGGAAGCATGTCTGTGCAAGGGATTTGGATCCACTCTTACTGGATCGGCTCTTAAATGGCTGCTAAGTCTTCCCCCTTACTCTATTACCTCGTTTGCTAATCTAGTTAACCTATTTAATAACCAGTTTTCTTGTAGTAGAAAATTTGAGCGTTTAACTAGTGATCTGTATAGGATAACCCAAGGTCATAATGAATCATTAAGGGATTATATCACTAAATTTAGTAAAGAATCCTTAGATATCCCTAACCTGGATATAGCTACGGCTGTTGAAGCCTTTAAAATGGGATTGCTTAGGGATTCATTATTCTATGATGATCTTGTTATGACACCATGCAGGAATCTAGATGAGGTAAGAACCCGAGCCCTTAGGTTCATCCGGCTAGAGGATGACAAAAGGATCCAGGAGAGGTTAGCAGGATCCTCAAAGCAAGAGAAGCAAGGATCCTCATTCAAGAACAACAAGTTCAGATCCTTTAACAAATCTGATATACAGAATGTGCATGCTGTTGAACAAGAAGAGGATGATAAGGATTATCCTCCAATTTCCGAATATTGCTTTTCCGTTGATAACAATGAACTAATCCTTGCGATGCAGAATTTAGGTGATAAAGCTAGATGGCCCAGGAAAAATGACAGACCAGCTGCAACTAAAGACAAGTCAAAGTGGTGCGCATATCATGAAGATTTTGGGCATCTCACAGAAGAATGCATCGCACTAAGAAAAGAAATTGGATACTTGTTGAGCAAGGGGCACTTGAAAGAATTATTGGGGAGAAAGAAGTCAAGGACTCAGGATCCTGAAAGGATCCCAGAGAAAGCTCCAGCCCCTCTAGCAGATGCACAAGTTATAAACTTTATTTCTGGAGGATCAGACATTTGTGGAACATCCTTCTCTTCAGCTAAAAGACATGCAAAAGAAACCAAGATGGATAATGGAGATAGACCCATTCGAACATCCAGTGTCTCCGAAGGAAAAGTTATAACTTTTGATGAGGATGATCGTGATGACATTCAGGATCCTCATCATGATGGTTTGGTTATCACTCTTTTTATTTCTAACCATTTTGTTCGCAGGATCCTTATAGACGGAGGAAGCTCTGTGAACATTATCTAGCTTGATGTCCTTAAGAAGATGAATATTCCTGAATCCGATATCATACCAAGATCCTCTGTACTCGTGGGATTCAGTGGCGAGACTAAGAATACTCTGGGGGACATTAAACTCCCAATCTATATCGAAGGCCTACATTCTTACCAAAAGTTTTGTGTTATTGACTGTTTATCTTGTTGTAATGTTATCCTTGGCAGGCCTTGGATACATGACATGAAGGCAGTCCCATCCACTTATCATCAATGTGTGAAGCTTCCTAGTCCTTGGGGAATAGTGAAGATTGATAGTGATCAGCAAGAGGCTAAAAACTGCTACACCTCATCAATGAAACCAGCATCAAAGTCAAGGGAGCAATAGCAATTAAAGCGTCCTCCAAGGGATGTCTTGGAGGCAAGAGAACATGATGTAGTAGAAATCCTTATGGATCCTGATGATCCTGAATCTAAAGTTTATATAGGATCAGGGATCCTTGGCGAAATAAAGAAAGACCTCATATCCTTCCTCAAAATGAGAAAGACTACTTTTGCATGGAAACACGAAGACATGACAGGTATATCTAAAGATATAATCACTCACAAGCTTGGCATTGATAGGTCCTTCAAACCAATCCATCAAAAGAGGAGGAAATTTGCACCAGAAAGAAATGCCATTATCCAGGAGGAGGTAGAGAAATTACTCCGAGCAGGTATGATTAGAGAGGTCAAGTATCCAAGATGGTTGGCCAATGTGGTTGTTGTTTAAAAGAAAAACGGAAAGTGGAGGGTATGTGTCGCTTTCACTGATTTAAATAAGGCATGTCCCAAGGATCCTTTCCCATTACCCCACATTGACTCCATGGTGGATGCAACTGCGGGTCATGAACTGTTAACTTTTATGGATGCTTCATCTGGATTTCAACAAATCCAGATGGAACCATCCAATCAAGAGGATACAGCCTTTATGACTCCAACTGGTATATACTGTTATATTGCTATGCCATTTGGACTAAGAAATGCAGGTGCAACTTATCAAAGGCTAGTGAATATGATGTTCAAGGATCGGATTGGACAGACTATGGAGGTTTACATAGACGATATGGTGGTAAAATAAAAAAAGGCTGAGGATCACCTAAGAGACTTGGAGGAAGCATTCAATATCCTTGACAAATATAACATGAAACTTAATCCTTCAAAATGTCACTTTGGTGTTAAGGCAGGTAAATTCTTAGGATATATGGTGACAAAGAGAGGCATTGAAGCCAGTCTAGAACAAATCAAAGCTATAGTGAACATCAAGTCCCCTGCCAATGCTAAGGATGTTCAGAGGTTAACAGGCAGAATTGCAGCTTTAAAAAGATTCATATCCAAATCCTCAAAGAAGTGCAAGGAATTTTATGATATCCTGAGGAAGAACAAGAAATTCGAGTGGACTGAGAAGCATGAAAGTGCCTTAAGAGCTCTTAAGGATTACCTATCCTCGGCCCCGGCTTTGATGAAACCAGAAAAAGGAGATGTGTTATCCTTATATCTCGCGGGATCCTCAAAAGCAGTAAGTGCCGTCCTTGTTAAGGATCACGAAGGTACACAACATCCTGTCTATTATGTAAGTAAGAGTTTACTTGATGCTGAATCCAGGTATTCACACTTAGAAAAACTTATCCTCGCATTAATTATGGCATCTACTAAATTAAGACATTATTTTGAAACTCATGCAATTATCGTCAAAACTAATTTTCCAATTAAGAATGTCCTCAGGAAACCTGAAATGTCAGGAAGAATGGCTAAGTGGGCAGTGAAGCTTAGTGCATATGATATAAGATATGAACCCAGGACAGCCATTAAATCCCAAGCATTAGCCGACTTTGTGGCAGATTTCAGTAGTGATTTGCAAAAGGAAGCCGAGTTAGAAGTTCAGCAGCTAGAGGAGACCAAGGATCCTTGGATACTCTATACTGATGGATCCTCAAATATCAAAGGAACAGGGCTTGGAATACTACTAAAATCGCCACAGGGGGACATAATACCCCACTCTATAGCTTGTGAGTTCCAAACCACTAACAATGAGGCTGAATATGAAGCCTTGATAGCTGGCTTGCAAATTGCTAAACATATGAGGATCAGGTATCTTGAGGTACATGTAGATTCTTTGTTAATCACTAATCACTTTAATGGATCCTATGCTGTTAAAGGTGAAAAGCTAATCAAATATTTGGAGATAGTCAAAGAATTGGCACTCTCTTTTGTATCCTTTAGTTTGACACAGGTACCAAGGGAAGAGAATGCAGAGGCAGATGCATTAGCCAATTTAGGATCATCCTTGAAGATCCAGGAGGATATCAAGATCCCTATTATCCATATCCTGACCCCGGCTATCGAGGATCATGTGGCTATGGAGATAGGAGAGGATACTGCAATCATCCCTAGTGATGATAATCAATCTCATTCAGGATCATGGATCCTTCCAATCATGAGATACATACAACATGGAGAGATTCCTATAGGAGAAAACCCTAGGGCTTTCAAAATTAAGGTATCTCAATTCACAATTTTAAATAATATGTTATATAAACGATCTCTTGCAGGACCATATCTAAGATGCATTGAGGATCCAGAAATCCAAGAAGTTTTAAAAGACTTCCATGAAAGAGATTGTGGAAACCACACTGGGGGCAGGGCATTATTCTCAAGGATCCTGAGGACAGGATACTATTGGCCAACTATGAAGAGAGATGCTGTGGAGTATGCTAAGATGTGTGATCCTTGTCAGAGACACAGTAATATCCTTCATCAACCAGCTGAATTATTGCATCCTATATCCTCCACTTGGCCATTCATGTAACAACTCTCATCAAAAGTCATATTTATTACATTAATTTGACCAATAGGAAACCCTAATTGAGACACCCAAGTGATTCTGCGCAAACCCTAAAATTTTCAGAACAATCGGAATCAGGATCAGGGCCCCTAAAACTCAGGGGGGGGTAAAACCCTAGTCACGATTATCTTAGAATCGTGCTGTCAAAAACGAATTTTGAGAAACTGTCAAGTCATCAGGCCTAGTCCCACACGTGGCTACTCTATAAAAAATAGGTGTCCCTTACGGACCGTAAGGGGTGGCAAAAATCGTGTATAAATAGCAGACATTGGCACTTGAAATTCCGCGTATGTTCGACGAAGAAATTCGTTCTAGGCACCGAGATATGCTCTGTTTATCACAATTAAAACACATGATTCACTAATCGACGCCGCAATCAGGGTAATAACTCGATCGCTATTACGATTCATTGTCCGATCGATCAATATATCCAATGGATGTTTAAGTGCCGCCCACATTAGGGTTATACTTTGTCGTTAGTCATTAATTCGATGGATGTTTAAGTATCGCACTTTGTCGTTCGTTATGAGAATTTGATCTTGTGAGTTATCGTAAATGCTGTATTGATTACTAACCCCGAATTGTGTGCCTGTTATTAAATTTAGGTTAAAAAGGCTAATCAGTAAGCTAAACTCTGGTCAAATTAAATTTGCAATGTGAGTCATTCTCTTTTTATCAAATTACTTTTGAAATCATGTTTATTTTCAAAGATTATAATTACAGTGATTAAGTTTATGTAATCACCCAAGTTACAGCCGGTATGTGGGGTTTTGTATACATTACTTGATAACCGTCACTATTGGACAACGAGTTAGCCAATGAGTGATATGACCATAGTCACAGACACCATCGGGCAAAGAGGCTATCGATGGATGTTCGAGTGATAAGTACCGTGGGTAGTTGGTTTGATATCTGGAAACATTGTAATCTCTCTTAATACTGTAAATTATAACAAACGAGTCGTTTTCATAAATAGAATGATTCACTCAGTATTTCCCGCTGACAAAACCTTTTTCAAACATGTTTCAGGTGATCTGTGGTGATCCAGGAAAAGTGCCGAGAAGCACTACAAGCTTAAGGAAGTGGCTCAGTATAAAAATAAGAAACATGTTTTGTAAAATAAAGATTTCTCCGTGAAATCTCAATATTGTAAATTACCGGGTTTTATCCCGAGTTGTGAAATAAAATAATCAGGAAATATTTCAGTTTTAAAAAGATCCTGAAGAAACTTCCGCTGTTAATTAAATACCACGGGATTTCTGTCCCGCGGCTCCTGAAACGGGTCAAACCGGGTCGGGGGCCGTGACAATTCATGAGATGGGGCATGGATATAGTTGGTAAGCTCCCTAAGGCACCTGGTGGAAAAGTGTTCATGCTTGCTATGACTGATTACTTCTCCAAGTGGATAGAGGCTGAAGCTTTTGCCCAAGTCAGAGAAAAGGAAGTTATATCCTTCATTAAAAGAAATATTATAACTAGATTTGGTATTCCTTTTGAAATTATATGTGATAATGGTTCCCAATTCATTGGGGGCAGAACTACTAACTTTTGTGACAGTTGGGGGATTAAGATGATAACATCAACACCAGTCCATCCACAAGCTAATGGTCAGGCAGAATCCTCCAATAAGATCATCATCAACAATTTGAAGAAGAAACTTGGATCCAAGAAAGGGAAATGGGCAGAAGAACTACCTTATGTGCTTTGGGCTGATAGGACAACTCCTAAGAATGCTACAGGCCAAACTCCATTCTCTTTGGTATTTGGGGCAGAATCAGTGATCCTTACAGAAATGGTGGTTCCAACTGCTAGAACAAGTATTCGTGATCCTGAGGAAAATGATGAGAACTTGGTTCAAGACCTGGATACTATAGAAGAAATCAGAGATTTGGCAAGGATAAGGATGGCCAGTTATCAGCAAAGAATGGCTGAAGCCTACAACAAAAATGTCAGGATCAGGAAATTCCAAGTTGGTGATATGGTACTAAGGAAAGCATTTCAGAATACCACCAATCCTGCTGATGGAAAGTTGGCACCAAAATGGGAAGGACCTTACTTGATTGAAGCTGAGGCAGGAAAGGGGGCATATCGATTGCTAACAATGGAAGGTGATTTGCTACCTAGAGCCTGGAATGCTGTCCATTTGAAGAAATACTTCATGTGATAAGGATCCATGATCCTCACATGATAAATATCCTTAAAGGATCCTTAAAGCACAGATGATCCTCATTTTGGTAACATTCTGCTCTTAAACTATTTCATTTCCTTACTTTCTCACATAAGGATAAGGATCATGCATCCTTTATCCCCCTTTTCACATGATTTTGAGTTTTGAAGGTTCATGTACTCTTAGCAAAAGGATGATTATCCACAAAAGCAACCAGTTACTTGGGCTTGACCCCAGTTCCGCCAGTAGCGCACGATGATCCTAGTATAGTTCATGGCAGTGGGACCAGTACTCGTTTTAGGGGCTGATAATTCCATTGTACTGGCTATACCTAGGATCCTACGTATAATGGTAGACGTACCATACATCCGTTCTTAAGGTTTATAACGTTTTCACGTTAGCTAAGGTTTTGGCATTTTCATGCCACTAAGTTTGGATAGTCGCCAGTTAGGGCCATACTCCAGTTCACACATGATCCTTGGGCTTGTCCCCAGTTATCCTTGGGCTTGTCCCCAGTTGCTAACTTTTATCTTATAATGGCTTAGTCCCAAGTTATGTTCTATTTCAGGTCTTCGAAGTTAAATAACCAAGGATCCTTGATCCTTACCTCTTACTAAGGTTTGTCCTATGGTTATCCTGGTTATAGTACTAAGGGTTAGGATCCTAACCTGGATCCTCAGGTATGATCCTTAACTATTTTGATTTTATTCATTGATTATTTTAATAACCCTAATACTTTGACAACTGAACTCATGATCCTTAAAATATACCACCTTTTAGAATTTTTCAACTATAGGATATTTGATCCTGGATCATATCCTAAATTTTTTTTTATCTAAGTTGTTCAACTTTTCTTACTCAGACGAGTGTACATTAAAACCATTGAAAATTAAAAGGACAAACAAGGATAACAACATAAGATAAGCCAAAAAAGATTAAAGTTATTTTATTAACAAAGGTTTAACCGACGAAGGTTGTCAAAATTGCCAACCCACGTTTCTACCAGCAAAACATGGCCCGTCCACATGGGTTGGCAACGGGTGTCCATTGTTTATGCGGTTATAGTAAGTGCAGGAAATCAAAAGGCGGCAGGATCACAATGGCTTCATCCCCCAAACAGAGGATCCCTCCACCATTTGTAATCCTGCCTATTGTCCAAAGGATCCTAGATCCTTAATCCTAAAACTATTGTTCAAATACAGACCATCATTGTTTTAAAACAGCACAACCACAAAACAAACTACTACCGAATTTAAAAATTTGGGCTCCGGCTATGTCTAGAAATGTCCATCATCACCCAATCATGCAGCCTACACCTTTGCTGCATCTTCATCCCCTCCAGCTTCGGTATCCTTCACCTGATCCTTTCCACTGCTTCCAGCCTCGATCGCCAAAACCTCCTCAGCCTCCTCATCATCTTCCAGATCAGCTAACCTCGGCTTCCAACCCTCAACATCCCAGCTGCTTCTGTCGAAGTCAGGATCTTGAGCCTCTTCGGCCATCTTCAGTTTTGTCTTGTACATTGTGATGGCAGCGGAGACCTTTGCACCTTCTATGAGTTCCTGCTTCTCGTAGTCGATGTCGATCAAGATTTTAGCTGTCTTAGTCTTGGCGTCTTGAAGGGCTTTTTCGAGATCAGCAATCTTAAGATCCTTGAGCACTGCAACTTGTTGGAGGTCAGCAATCTTCTTATCCAGCTCCTCAACGCTCCCCACGTAGTCCTCAATCTCAGCAAATTTCTGCAAAAGAGACAAAGCAGTTCAAGATCTGGTGATCCTCAAATAAGTAGGATACCTAGGCAGAATTGGTGATCCTCACGTCATTGAAGTATTCAAGGAATTGGTGGCGGATCAGTGGCAGGCCTTGTAGGTCCTCTATCTCAGAGTTTTTCCTTTTCTTGCCACCCCTTCCTTTAGTGGGTGCCTTGGGGATGGAGACACTAGGGCTGGCAATGGCCTTCTTCTTTCTGGATCGAACAGTGTCAAGGTCGGCCATGTTGAACTGGGAGGCAGGCTTAGAAGCTTTTCCGGCACCTACACACTCAAAGCAAGATAAGTATCCTTATCCTATTTCTATTTAACTATTTATTTAAATCTTTAACTATATAGAAAGCAGGATACTTACTTGACATGGTGACTGAGCCTGAGGATACCTCTTGAGAATCCTGGGTGATCATCTTGAATGATCTTATTTCAGGACCGAGTCTTCTAAAAGCAGCAAGCCTTTCCTTAGTATCAGGAGACGGTATGAGGTGTGAAACAGTGATAGCTGCATAGCTGCATAGCATAAAACAAAAGGGAATTAGTGATCCTATCACAAGAGCAAGATTACCTGGTGATCCTTCTCAGGATCCTCTGTCCTACCATGGGTGGACCACTTCCTTGGTAGATCCTTTCCGTTTGGAATGGTATCCCTTCTGACAAAGAAAAAGCGTCGTTTCCAGTTTGTATCGTTCTTGGTGGCTTTAAAAATGGGATGTTCTTCGCCGGGTTTTTGCTTAAACAGATATCGGTGGGATCCAAACGTCGTGAGATCGTACATCTCTGCCAGTTCTGACATTCCTAAATCAATCCCTTCCTGCTCTATGATCCTTTCAAGGGTATATAAGACCCTCCAGATCATCGGCATAGCTTGGATGTAGGAGATGCCGGTAAGAGAGAAAAAGGATTGGGAAAAAGCTGGAAAAGGATAGGTGTATCCTATGGTGAATGGGGTAACCGGAAAGGCAACCCATGTTTCAGAAATGTAGTCGCTCAGAACAGTGGGATCGAAGGGTTTGAAAAAGGCGTTCGCCGGAAAGCAGTGCCGGATCTTATCTACTTGTGGATCGGTAAAGCAACACCTCTCATTCACTGAATCTTTGATGATTCCTTGACTCTTCAAGGGGCTATCCTTCTGGTGATCCTTTGCGAGGGAGGACCGGAGCATCATTCTTAACGTGATGATGGTAAAGAAAGTAAAACAGAGTAAGAGAAGGAGAAATAGGAAAAGAGATACCTGATTGATCTTCGGCTGAGAATTTAAAGGGAGTCTCTCTCGGATTTAAATGCATATTGATCCTATCTCTAACTCCTATTTATAATGATGAATTGCAGGATTGTCACTTCAGTGACATCAGGTTTGCAACGGCTAGTCCGTCTTCAACGGCTAGTTATCCGTTAGTCTGTTACGGATAAGATCAACAAAATACAACTCGTTTATTTACAATATTACTCCTTATATTTTGGGGGCAATTGTTAGGGGAGGATTTCTTAACAACCCGTGATCCTCAATTGTTATCCTGTTTGGTGATCCTTACTTCTGTGACAGTTAGTGATCCTCAGAAGTGCTTCAAGATCAGGATCATGGATCATCCTAAGGATCCTTATACTAATGATTGTCTGTTTTGAATTCAATATTGTTTTGCAGGAATACCAGCTTGGACTTAGTCTTGGTAACGTTCCTGAAGAATATTCCACGCTTATTCCGCACGTGCTTGACCATGGTGAACGTTATGGAGATCGTGGGAAGAAGGCATGAATTGCGGATAGTTAGTTATTTAGATATTTTACTAAATTTAAAAGGGGTAGCGAGCTAATTAGACAACACTTGGCTACTTTTTGCTACACACACTCGTACAACTGCATTCACTAGCTCTCGGCAAAACACTTAGCATTTTTTCATACGTTTCTACACGATACACTATAGTGATCCTTGTACTTAGCTCGCTATCATCCGAAGTTGTAAAAGAACTATTGCTTAATTTGAGTTGGTGATTGGTAGTTTCCATCACCCGAGGTTTTTTATGCCGGAGATCATACCTTGATCAAGGGCTTTTTCCTCGTATAAATCTTTGTGTCTCCTGTGCAATTCATTTCATAGTGATCCTCATTGTTGTTTACTAATTCAAGCATCATACCCCATAACAGAGAGTTTGGTTGCATTATCCTCGTCTGATTTTTTGACCAAAACAATAACAACGAACTAATCCTTGCGATGCAGAATCTAGGTGAGAAAGCTAGGTGGCCGAGAAAAAGTGATAAACCAGCTGCTACAAAGGATAAGTCCAAGTGGTGTGCATATCATGAGGATTTCGGGCATCTCACTGAAGAGTGTATTGCACTAAGAAAGGAAATTGGTTACTTGTTGAGCAAGGGGTATTTGAAGGAACTCTTGGGATGAAAGAAGTCAAGGATCCAGGATCCTGAAAGGATCCCAGAAAAGGCTCCTGCTCCTCCAGCAGATACACAAGTTATAAACTTCATATCCGGTGGATCAGACATTTGTGGTACTTCCTTTTCAGCAGCCAAGAGACATGCCAAGGAAACCAAGATGGATAATGGAGATAGACCCATCCGGACGTCCACTGTCACCGAGGATAAGATCATAACTTTTGATGAGGACGATCGTCTTGATGTCCAGGATCCTCATCATGATGGTCTTGTAATTACATTGTTTATTTCTAACCACTTTGTTCGCAGGATCCTTATAGATGGAGGAAGCTCTGTGAACATCATTCAGCTTGATGTCCTCAAGAAGATGAATATCCCAGAGTCTGATATTGTCCCAAGATCCTCAGTACTTGTGGGATTCAGTGGGGAAACCAAGAACACATTGGGGGACATCAAACTCCCAATCTATATTGAAGGATTGCATTCTTATCAAAAATTTTGTGTTATAGATTTCTTATCTTGTTGCAATGTTATCCTTGGCAGGCCATAGATACATGATATGAAGGCAGTCCCATCCACCTATCATAAGTGTGTAAAGCTTCCAAGTCCATGGGGAGTGGTGAAAATTGAGAGTGATCAACAAGAAGCTAAGAATTGCTATACCTCATCAATGAAGCCGGCCTCAAGACCAAAGGAGCAATAGCAATTAAAGTATCCTTCAAGAGATGTCTTGGAGGCAAGAGAGCAGGATGTAAAAGAAATCCTCATGGATCCTGATGATCCTGAATCTAGGATCTTCATAGGGTCAGGGATCCTTAGCGAAATCGAACAGGAGCTAGTATCCTTCCTTAAAAGAAGGAAAACTACTTTTGCCAGGAAACATGAGGATATGACAGGTATATCTAAAGATATAATTACTCACAAACTTGGCATTGATAGGTCATTCAAACCAATTCATCAAAAGAGGAAGAAGTTTGCGCTTGAGAGGAATGCTATTATCCAGGAAGAGGTAGATAAACTACTTCGGGCAGGTATGATAAGAGAGGTTAAGTATCCAAGATGGTTAGCCAATGTGGTTGTTGTTCAAAAGAAAAATGGAAAGTGGAGGGTATGTGTCGATTTTACTGATTTAAACAAGGCATGTCCCAAGGATCCTTTCCCATTACCCCACATTGACTCCATGGTGGATGCTACCGCGGGTCATGAGTTGTTGACTTTTATGGATGCTTCATCTGGATTTCAACAAATTCAGATGGAACCATCTGATCAAGAGGATACAGCCTTTATGACCCCAACTGGTATATATTGTTATATTGCTATGCCATTTGGACTAAGGAATGCAGGTGCTACTTACCAAAGGCTTGTCAATATGATGTTCAAGGAACAAATTGGACACACTATGGAAGTCTATATTGATGACATGGTAGTTAAGTCCAAGAAAGCTGAGGATCACCTTAAAGACTTGGAGGAAGCATTCAATATCCTTGATAAATTTAATATGAAACTTAATCCTTCCAAGTGTCATTTTGGTGTTAAGGCAGGTAAATTCTTAGGCTATATGGTGGCAAAGAGGGGCATTGAAGCAAGTCCAGAGCAAATCAAGGCTATTGTGAATATCAAATCTCCTGCCAATGCTAAGGATGTGCAAAGATTGACAGGCAGGATCGCAGCCTTGAACAGGTTCATATCCAAATCCTCAGAAAAGTGCAAGGAATTCTATGATATCCTGAGGAAGAACAAGAAATTTGAATGGACTGAGAAGCATGAAAGTGCCCTCAAAGCTCTTAAGGATTACCTATCCTCAGCCCCTGCCTTGATGAAACCAGAAAAGGGGGATGTATTATCCTTATACTTAGCAGTATCCTCAAAAGCAGTAAGTGCGGTCCTTGTTAAGGATCACCAAGGTATACAACATCCTATTTATTATGTAAGTAAGAGTTTACTTGATGCTGAATCTAGGTATTCACACTTAGAAAAACTTATCCTTGCATTAATTATGGCATCTACTAAATTAAGACATTATTTTGAGACTCATGTCATTATTGTTAAGACTAATTTTCCAATTAAGAATGTTCTCATGAAACCTGAAATGTCAGGAAGGATGGCTAAGTGGGCAGTGAAGCTGAGTGCATATGATATAAGATATGAACCAAGGACTGCCATCAAATCCCAAGTCTTAGCTGACTTTGTGGCAGATTTTAGTAGTGATTTGCAAAAGGAGGCTGAATTAGAAGTCCAACAGCTTAAAGAAACTAAGGATCCTTGGATACTCTTCACTGATGGTGCCTCTAATGTCAAAGGAACAGGGCTTGGAATACTACTAAAATCACCACAGGGGGACATAATACCCCACTCCATAGCTTGTGAATTTCAAACTACCAACAATGAGGCTAAATATGAAGCCTTGATAGCTGGTTTGCAAATTGCTAAGCATATGAGGATAAGGTATCTTGAGGTACACGTAGATTCATTATTAATCACTAATCACTTTAATGGATCCTATGCTGTTAAAGGTGAGAAGCTAATCAAATATTTAGATATAGTCAAAGAATTGGCACTCTCTTTTGTATCCTTTAGTTTGACACAGGTACCAAGGGAAGAGAATGCAGAAGCTGATGCATTAGCCAATCTAGGATCATCCTTGAAGATCCCGAAGGATATAAGGATCCCTATTATCCATATCCAGACCCCTGCTATCGAGGATCATATAACTATGGAGATAGGAGAAGATTCTGCAATCATCCCTAGTGGTGATACTCAACCTCATTCAGGATCATGGATCCTCCCAATCATGAGATACATACAACATGGAGAGATTCCTATAGGAGAAAACCCAAGGGCTTTCAAAATTAAGGTATCTCAATTTACAATATTAAATAATATGTTGTATAAACGATCTCTTGCAGGACCATATCTAAGATGCATTGAGGATCCTGAAATCCAAGAAGTCCTAAAGGATTTCCATGAAGGAGATTGTGGAAACCACGCTGGGGGCAGGGCATTATTCTCAAGGATCCTGAGGACAGGATACTATTGGCCCACTATGAAGAAGGATGCTGTGGAGTATGCCAAGAAGTGTGATCTTTGTCAGAGGCATAGTAATATCCTTCAACAACCAGCAGAGCTCTTGCATCCTATATCCTCTTCCTGGCCATTCATGAGATGGGGAATGGATATATTTGGAAAGCTTCCTAAGGCACATGGTGGAAAAGTATTCATGCTTGCTATGACTGATTACTTCTCTAAGTGGATAGAGGCTGAAGCCTTTGCTCAAGTCAGAGAAAAGGAAGTTATATCCTTTATTAAAAGAAACATTATTACTAGATTTGGTATCCCTTCTGAAATTGTTTGTGATAATGGATCCCAATTTATTGGGAATAGAACCACTAACTTTTGTGACAGCTGGGGGATTAAGATGATAACATCAATACCAGTCCACCCACAAGCTAATGGTCAGGCAGAATCATCCAAAAAGATCATCATCAACAATTTGAAGAAGAAACTTGGATCCAAGAAAGGAAAATGGGCAGAAGAACTACCTTATGTGCTTTGGGCTGATAGGACAACTCCCAAGAATGCTACTAGCCAAACTCCATTTTCTTTGGTGTTTGGGGCAGAATCAGTAATCCCTACAGAGATGGTGGTTCCAACTGCAAGAACAAGCATTCGTGATCCTGAAGAAAATGCTGAAAACTTGGTTCAAGACTTGGATACTATAGAAGAAATCAGGGATTTGGCAAGGATAAGGATGGCTAGTTATCAACAAAGGATGGCTGGAGCCTACAACAAAAATGTCAGGATCAGGAAATTCCAAGTTGGTGATATGGTATTAAGGAAAACATTTCAGAATACTACCAATCCTGCTAATGGAAAGTTGGCACCAAAATGGGAAGGCCCCTATTTGATTGAAGCTGAGGCAGGAAAGGGGGCATATCGATTGCTAACAATGGAAGGTGATTTGCTACCAAGAGCTTGGAATGCTGTCCATTTGAAGAAATATTTCATGTGACAAGGATCCATGATCCTAACATGACAAGTATCCTTGAAGGATCCTTATAAGACAGATGATCCTCTTTCTGGTAATATTCTAATCTCTAACTATTTCATTCTTTAATTATCTCATATAAGGGTAAGGATCCTGCATCCTTTATCCTCCTTTTACATGATTCTGAGTTTTGAAGGTTCAGGTATCCTTAACTAAGTATTGAGTATCCACAGAAGTATCCAGTTATTTGGGCGTTATTTGGGCTTGACCCCAGTTATTTGGGCTAGTCCCCAGTTTGGGCCTGTCCCCAGTTTCGCCAGTAGCGCACGATGATCCTGGTATAGTTCATGGCAATGGGACCAGTACTCGCTTTAGGGGCTGACAATTTCATTGTACTGGCTATATTCAGGATCCTACGTATAATGGTAGACATACCATACATCTGTTCCTAAGGTTTCTAACGTTTTCACGTTAGCTAAGGTTTTGGCATTTTCATGTCACTAAGTTTGGATAGTCGCCAGTGAGGGCCATACTCCAGTTTACACACGATCCTTTGGGCTTGTCCCCAGTTATCCTTTGGGCTTGTCCCCAGTATATTCGGCTTGTCCCCAGAATTGTTGGGCTTGTCCCCAGTTACTAACTCTTATCTTATATTGGCTTAGTCCCAAGTTGTATCCTATTACAGGTTTTTGGAGATAAACGACCAAGGATCCTTGATCCTTACTTTCTACTAAGGTTTGTCTTTTGGGTTATCCTGATTATAAGTGTTAAAGGATAGGATCCTAACTTGGATTCTCAGGTATGATCCTTAACTATTTTGATTTTATTCATTATTCATTTGAGTAACCCTTATCCTTTGACAACTGAACTTATGATCCTTAAAATATGTTACTTTTCAGAACTTGTCGACTATAGGATATGTGATCCTTGATCATATCCTAAACTTTTTGAGGATATTTATTAAATATTTCTTTATTTGATAAATTTAAACAAAATGAACATCACAATAATTAAAAAGTAAAGTACTAACAAGGATAGTAACACGGGAGATAGCCAAAAAGTTGAAGTTATTTTATTCACAAAAGATTAAACCCTTTAAGGTTGTCAAAATTGCCAACCCACGTTTCTACCAGCAAAACGTGGCCCGTCCACATGGGTTGGCAAAGGGTGTCCATTGTTTACGGGTCTTGGTAGTGCAGGAAATAAAAGACGGAAGGATAACGAGTGGCTTCATCCCCCAAACAGAGGATCCATCCACCACCCATTATCCTGCCTATTGTTCAAGGATCCATGATCCTTCACCCTAGAAACTATTGTCTAAAGTTATTACAACCCATCATTGTTCAACAAAAACACCATAACCAAAATAAACTACCAAATTCTAAAAAAATGGGCTCCGGCTACGTCTAGAAATGTCCTTCATCGCCCATTCATGCAGCCTACACCTTCGCTGCATCACCATCTCCTCCAGCTCCAATATCCTTCACATGATCCTTGCCACTGCCACCAGCCTCGATTGCCAGAACCTCTTCAGCCTCTTCTTCATCCTCCAACTCAGCCAGCCTAGCCTTCCATGTCCCAGTTACTCCTGTCAAAGGCAGGATCCTGAGCTTATTGTGCCATCTGCAACTTGGTCTTGTACATGGCAATGGCAGCGGAGACTTTAGCATCCTCCGTGATCTCGTGCTTCTGATAGTCAGCATTGATCTGAGCTGCAACCATCTGAGTTTTGGCATCATTGAGATCCTTTTCTAGGGAAGCAATCTTGTGATCCTTGAGCACCGCCACTTTTTGGAGGTCAGAGTATTTCTCCTCAAGCTCTTCAACATTCCCAACATAGTCCTCAATTTCGACAAATTTCTGCAAAGAAGACAATGTAAAGTTAGGATCACATGATCCTCAAGTGGATAGGATAACTAAGCTAAGTCAGTGATCCTTACATCAGCAAAGTACTCGAGGAACTGATGGCGGATCAGAGGCAAGCCTTCTAGGTTATCAGCTTCAGAGGTCTTCCTTTTCTTTCCACCTCTTCCCTTTGAAGTGGTTGCCTTGGGGATTATGACGGAGGGGCTAGCAGCAGACTTTTTCTTTGAGGATCGGACAGTGTCAAGAACAGTGACACTGAATTTGGAGGCAGATCTTGTAGGTTTTCCAGCGCCTACACACCCAAAACAGATAAGTATCCTTATCCTATTTCTATTTAACTATTTATTTAAACATTTAACTATACAAAAAACAGGATACTTACTCTACAAAGTGACAGAACCTGAGGATACTTCCTGAGAATCTTGGGTGTTTGTTTTAAATGATCTTCTTACAGGATCAAGTCTCCGGAAAGCGGCAAGCCTTTCCTTTGTTGTAGGTGTTGTGATAAGGTGTGCGACAGTAATAGCTGCAAGATAGAAACAAAAGGACGTTTGTGATCCTTAAACAAAAACAAGGTCATCTGGTGATCCTTCTCAGGATCCTCTATCCTACCATGGGTGCTCCACTTCCTTGGCAGATCCTTTCCATTAGAGATAGAATCCCTTCTGACAAAGAAGAATCGCCGTTTCCAGTTGGTATCATTCTTAGTGGCTTTGAAGATGGGGTGTTCTTCACCAGGTTTATGTTTGAGTAGATATCGGTGGGATCCATGGCTCACGAGGTCATACATCTCTGCAAACTCCGACATCCCTAGATTAATGCCTTCATGTTCAATGATCTTTTCAAGGGTATACAAGACCCTCCAGATCATAGGCATCGCTTGAATGTAGGAGATGCCGGTGAGAGAGAAGAAGGATTGGGTGAAATCAGGGAAAGGATATAAGTATCCTATCGTGAATGGTGTGACCGGGAAAGCTACCCATGTTTCAGAAATATAATCACTTAGAACGGTGGGATCAAATGGTTTGAAATCGGCATTTGCCAGAAAACAATGGCGGATTCTGTCTATTTGTGGATCAATGAAGCAGCATCTTTCTTTCGCTGAATCTTTGATGATCCCCTGGCTCTTAAGAGGACTGTCTTTTGTGTGATCCTTAGCCAGAGAGGATCTTAGCATCATCTTGGTCATGAGGGTAGAGAAGAAGATGAACAGAGAAAGAAAACGTAAAGGGAGAAGAGGAAGAGAGATACCTGCTTGATCTTCGGATGTGGATTTAAAGGGAGTTTCTCTTGAATTTAAATGAGAATTGATCCCTAGCTCTAACTTCAATTTATAATGATGGTCTTGCAGGATAGTCACTTCAGTGACGTCAGGATGGTAACGGCTAGTCCGATTACAACGGCTAGTTATGCGTTGATTCATTACGGATAAGAACAGAAAATATAACTCGTTTATTTACATAATTACTCCTTATATTTTGGGGGCAATTGTTAGGGGAGGATTCTTTAATGATCAGTGATCCTCAATTACTGTTGGGTTTAGTGATCCTCAGAAGTGTAGCAGGATCAGGATCATGGATCATCTTAAGGATCCTTATACTAACGATTGTCTACTTTGAATATGATGATGTTTTGCAGGAACACGAGCTTGGACTTGGTCTTGGCGATATTCCTGGAGCATATTCCATATTTATTCCGCACGTGCATGGCAGAAATGGACGTTATGGAGGTCGTGGGGGACTTGCACCAAATGCAGAATGTTTGTTAGCTTAGATATTTTTCATTTTTAAAAGGGGTAGCGAGCTAAATAGAAAACACTTGGCTATTTTTGGCTAAACACACACTCTTGCAACTGCTCTCACCAGCTCTCGATAATTCACTTGGCGATTACACACTTTTTTACACAATACACTATAGTGATCCTTGTAATTAGCTTGCTATCATCCGAAGTTGTAATACATTTCTTTTTTAATTGGAGTTGGTGATCGGTAGTTTCCATCACCCGAGATTTTTTATGCCGGAGATCATTCATTGATCAAGGGCTTTTTCCTCGTATAAATCTTTGTGTCACTTATTCATTTCATTTCTGAGTGATCCTTAGTGTTGTTCATTGATTCAAGCATCATACCTCACAACAGAAAGTTTGGTTGCATTATCATTGCTTGATTTTTTTACCAAAATAGGCAGGATCGCAGCCTTAAACAAATTCATATCCAAATCCTCAGAAAAATGCAAGGAATTCTATGACATTTTGAGGAAGAACAAGAAATTTGAGTGGACTGAAAAGCATGAAAATGCTCTCAAAGCTTTTAAGGATTACCTATCCTCAACCCCTGCCTTGATGAAACCAGAAAAGGGGGATATATTATCCTTGTATTTGGCGGTATCCTCTAAAGCAGTAAGTGTGGTCCTTGTTAAGGATCACGAAGGTACTCAACATCCTGTTTATTATGTAAGTAAGAGTTTGCTTGATGCTGAATCCAGGTATTCACATTTAGAAAAACTTATTCTTGCATTAATTATGGCATCTACTAAATTAAGACATTATTTTGAAACTCATGCCATTATTGTTAAGACTAATTTTCCAATTAAGAATGTTCTCAGGAAACCTGAAATGTCAGGAAGGATGGCTAAGTGGGCAGTGAAGCTTAGTGCTTATGATATAAGATATGAACCAAGGACTGCCATTAAATCCCAAGCCTTAGCTGACTTTGTGGCAGATTTCAGTAGTGACTTGCAAAGGGAAGCTGAATTAGAAGTCCAACAGCTTGAAGAAACTAAGGATCCTTGGTTACTCTTCACTGATGGAGCTTCTAATGTCAAAGGAACAGGACTTGGAATACTACTAAAATCGCCACAGGGGGACTTAATACCCCACTCCATAGCTTGTGAGTTTCAAACTACTAACAATGAGGCCGAGTATGAAGCCTTAATAGTTGGTTTGCAAATTGCCAAGCATATGAGGATCAGGTATCTTGAGGTACATGTAGATTCATTGTTAAGTACTAATCACTTTAACTGATCCTATGCTGTTAAAGGTGAAAGGCTAATCAAATATTTAGAGATAGTCAAAGAATTGGCACTCTCTTTCGTTTCCTTTAGTTTAACACAGGTACCAAGGGAAGAGAATGCAGAGGCTGATGCATTGGCCAATTTAGGATCATCCTTGAAGATTCCAGAGGATATCAGGATCCCTATTATCCACATCCTAACCCCCGCTATTGAGGATCATGTAGCCATGGAGATAGGAGAGGATTCTGCAATCATCCCTAGTGATGATACACAATCTCATTCAGGATCATGGATCCCTCCAATCATGAGATACATACAACATGGAGAGATTCCTACAGGAGAAAACCCCAGGGCTTTCAAAATCAAGGTATCTCAATTCACAATATTGAATAACATGTTATATAAACGATCTCTTACAGGTCCATATCTAAGATGCATTGAGGATCCTGAAATCCAAGAAGTCCTAAAGGATTTTCATGAAGGATATTGTGGAAACCACACTGGGGGCAGGGCATTATTCTCAAGGATCCTGAGGACAGGATACTATTGGCCTACTATGAAGAAGGATGCTGTGGAATATGCCAAGAAGTGTGATCCTTGTCAGAGACATAGTAATATCCTTCATTAACCAGCAGAGCTTTTGCATCCTATATCCTCTTCTTGGCCATTTATGAGATGGGGAATGGATATAGTTGGTAAGCTTCCTAAGGCACCTGGTGGAAAAGTGTTCATGCTTACTATGACTGATTACTTCTCCAAGTGGATAGAGGCTGAAGCCTGTGCTCAAGTTAGAGAAAAAGAAGTGATATCCTTTATCAAAAGAAATATTATTACTAGATTTGGTATTCCTTCTGAAATTGTTTGTGATAATGGATCCCAATTTATTGGGAGTAGAACTACTAACTTTTGTGACAGCTGGGGGATTAAGATGATAACATCAACACCGGTCCACCCACAAGCTAATGGCCAGGCAGAATCATCCAACAAGATCATCATCAACAATTTGAAGAAGAAGCTTGGATCTAAGAAAGGAAAGTGGGCAGAAGAACTACCTTATATATTATGGGCTGATAGGACAACTCCCAAGAATGCTACTGGTCAAACTCTATTTTATTTGGTATTTGGAGCAGAATCAGTGATCCCTGTAGAAATGGTGGTTCCTACTATAAGAACAAGCATCCGTGATCCTGAAGAGAATGCTGAAAACTTAGTTCAAGATTTGGATACTATAGAAGAACTCAGGGATTTGGCAAGGATAAGGATGGCTAGTTATCAACAAAGGATGGCTGGAACCTACAACAAAAATGTCAGGATCAGGAAATTCCAAGTTGGTGATATGGTATTAAGGAAAGCATTTCAGAACACCACTAATCCTGCTGATGGGAAGTTAGCACCAAAATAGGAAGGCCCCTATTTGATTGAAGCTGAAGCAGGAAAGGGGGCATATCGATTGCTAACAATGGAAGGTGATTTGCTACCAAGAGCTTGGAATGCTGTCCACTTAAAGAAATACTTCATGTAATAAGGATCCATGATCCTTAGCTATTTTCATAACAAGTATCCTTGAAGGATCCTTACAGGACGGAGGATCCTCATTTTGGTAATGATCTAATCTCAAACTATTTCACTCTTTAATTATCCTATATATAAGGATAAGGATCCTGGATCCTTTATCCTCCCTTCACTTGATTCTGAGTTTTGCAGAAGGTTTAGGTATCCTTAACAAAGGATTGAGTGTCCACAGAAGTATCCCGTTATTTGGGCTTGACCCTAGTTATTTGGGCCTGTCCCCAGTATCGCCAGCAGCGCACGATGATCCTGGTATAGTTCATGGCAATGGGACCAGTACTCGCTTTAGGGGCTGACAATTTCATTGTACTGATTGTATCCGGGATCCTACGTATAATGGTAGACGTACCATACATCCGTTCCTAAGGTTTCTAACGTTTTCACGTTAGCTAAGGTTTTAGCATTTTCATGTCACTAAGTTTGGATAGTCGCCAGTGAGGGCCATACTCTAGTTTACACATGATCCTTTGGGCTTGTCCCTAGTTATCCTTTGGGCTTGTCCTCAGTTATCCTTTGGGCTTGTCCCCAGTATATTGGGCTTGTCCCCAGAATTGTTGGGCTTGTCCCCAGTTACTAACTTTTCTCTTATATTGGCTTTGTCCCAAGTTATATTATGTTTCAGGTTCAGGTTTGCGAAGTTAAACAGATAAGGATCCCTGATCCTTACCTTTTACTGAGGTTTGTCTTTTGATTATCCTGATTAAAAATGTTAAAGGTTAGGATCCTAACTTGGATTCTCAGGTATGATCCTTAATCACTTTGATTTTATTCATTATTTATATAAGTGATCCTTATCCTTTGACAACAGAACTAATGATCCTTAAGTTACATAACTTTTCTGAATTTATCGACTATAGATATTTGATCCTTGATCATATCCTAAAATTTTTAAACATGATTTACTAAACCTTTATTCTTTACTTACAAATTCAAAGAAAATGAGTAACAACAGTGGAAAAATAAAGAATTCACAAGGATAACAACACGGGAAATAGCCAAAAAGTTAAAGTTTTATTCACAAAAATTAAACCCTTAAAGGTTGTCAAAATTGCTAACCCAAGCTTCTACCAGCAAACCGTGGCCCATCCACTTGGGTTGGTAAAGGGTGTCCATTGTTAACGGGTCTTAAGAGTGCAGGAAATAAAATATGGCAGGATAACAAGTGGTTTCATCCCCCAAACAGAGGATCCCTCCACCACCTATTATCCTACCTACTGTTCAAAGGATCCAGGATCCTCAACCCTAATAGCTATTGTTTAGTTATTACAAACCATCATTGTTTAAAACACCATAACCAAAAAACCACTACCAAATCCTAAAAAATGGGCTACGGCCACGTCTAGAAATATCCACCATCGCCCATTTCAGCAGCTCACACCTTGGCTGCATCACCACCAGCCTGATCCTTCCCACTGCCACTTGCCTCAATCGCTAAGACCTCAGTAGCCTCCTCATCATCATCCTCGAGCTCAGTCAGCTTAGCCTTCCATCCCTCCTTATCCCAAGTGGTACTGTCGAAGTCAGGATCCTCAGCCTCCTGGGCCATTTGTAGCTTGATCTTATACATGGCGATGGCGGCAGAGACTTTAGCATCCTCCAGTAGCTCATCTTTCTCATGATCAGCATTTATCTGAACCACAACCACCTGCTGCTTTGCCAAGTTCAGATCCTTCTCAAGGCGGGAGATAGTTTGATCCTTGGCCAGGAAGATCTTTTGGAACTCCTGATGCTTCTGCTCCGCTTCTTCAACATATGCATCAAAGAGCATTTCAACCTCGATGAATTTCTGCAAAAAGACAAGGTAAAGTTCAGGATCCATGATCCTCAAGTGGGCAGGATAATCAAGCAGAATCAGTGATCCTTACATCAGCAAAGTATTCTTGGAACTGGTGGCGGATAAGGGGCAGGCCTTCAAGATTGTCAGCCTCAGAGGCTTTCCTTTTCTTTCCCTTGGAGGTAACAGGCTTGGGGACTACGGCACTTGGGCTAGCATCAGTTTTCTTTCTTCTGGAGCGAGGAGCCACAACACTAAGATCACTAACACTGAAGCGAGTGGCTGACTTTGAGGATTTTCCAGCGCCTGTCAATCCAAAATAACAGATAAGTGTTCTTGTTTTATTTTTATTTAATTACATGCAAACATGGATACTTACTTGACATCGTGACTGAACCTGAGGATACTTCTTGAGAATCCTTGTTGTTTGCTCTGAATGATCTTATTGAAGGATCAAGATTCTGGAAAGCGGTGATCCTCTCCTTGGTTTCAGGTGATGAAATGATGTGAGAAACAGAGATAGCTGCAAAATAAAAAAGAAGATGTTAGTGATCCTCGACAGATACAGGGGTATCCTATGATCCTTCTATAAGGATCCTCTATCCTACCATGGGTGGCCCACTTTCTTGGGAGATCCTTCCCATCCGGGATGGAATCCCTCCTAACGAAGAAAAAACGTTTCTTCCAGTTGGTATCGTTTTTGGTTGTCTTCAGGATTGGCTGTTCTTCACCGGGTTTGTGTTTGAATAGAAAGCGATGTGAACCATGGCTCACAAGATTGTACAGTTCCGCGAGTTCAGACATTCCTAACTCTATATCCTCCTGCTCAATGATCCTTTCCAGGGTATACAAGACCCTCCACATCATTGACATGGCCTGGATATAGGATATGCCAGTAAGGGAGAAGAAAGACTGGGTGAAAGTAGGCAAAGGATAGGAGTATCCTATCATAAATGGAGTGGCTGGAAATGCAACCCAGGTTTCAGAGATAAAGTCACTCAAGATGGTAGGATCAAAAGGTTTAAAAACAGAGTCTGCCGAAAAGCAGTGACGGATTCGGTCTATATCCAGATCAGTAAAGCAGCAACATTCCTTCGGAGAATCTTTGATGATCCCTTGGCTCTTCAAGGGACTGTCTTTCCGATGATCCTTAGCAGGGGATGATCGTAACTTCATTGTGATTCAGAGATGATGAAGAAAGAAGAAACAGAGCAAGAATGTGAAGAGAGAAAGGAGAGAGAAGTACCTGTTTGATCTTCGAATGAGGATTTAATGGGTGAAACGCACGAATTTAAATGCTTCCGGATCCTTATCTCTAACTTGAATTTATAATGATGATTTTGCAGGGATGTCGCTTCAAGTGACATAGGATCTGCAACGGATAGTTCAATCCTAACGGCTATATATCCGTTAGTTTGTTGCGGATAAGATCAAGAAAATATATGTCGCTAATTTACACTTTACTCCTTATATTTTGGGGGCAATTGTTAGGGGAGGATTTTCCAATCCTAAGGATCACGGATCCTCAAGTGCTGCCAGGATCATGGATCCTCAATTCTGTTTGAATTAAGGATCCTCAACAGGTGTTGCAGGATCATGATTCAGGATCCTTATTGTTATCCTTATACTAACAATTGTCTACCTTGTACGTAAGCTTGTTTTGTAGGAGCAAAGGCGTGGACCAAGTCTCACCGAAATTCCTGGAGCATATTCCCTAAATAGCACGTGCTTGGCTCTTGTTATCTCCGGCATAAAAAACCTCGGGTGATGGAAACTACCGATCACCAACTAAGATTAAACAGAAAAAAGGTTACAAGTCGGGATGATAACAAGCTTGTTACAAAGATCACTAGTGTGCAAAAGTGTTAAAATGTATGGAATCGCCAAGTAAACTGTCGAGAGCTGTTCGAGAGTGTGTGTTTTGCTAAAATTAGCCAAGTGTTCTCACTCAAGCTTGTTATCCCCTATTTTAAATTAGAAATAACTATACTAAATAACTATCCGATAATCATGCTAGCTTCCCATGACCTCCAAAACATTCACAAGGGACAAGCACGTGCGGAATATTGAGGGAATATGCTCCACGAATATTGGCAAGACCAAGTCCATGCACATACTCCTGCAAAACGAGTTCACGCATAATGAAGACAATCGTTAGTATAAGGATAACAATAAGGATCCTGAATCCTGATCCTGCAACACCTACTGAGGATCCTTAATTCAAACTGAATTTATGATCCTGGGAGTACTAGAGGATCCATGATCCTTAGGATTGGAAAATCCTCCCCTAACAGTTTATATAACATGTTATTCAATATTGTAAATTGAGATACCTTGATTTTGAAAGCCCTGGGGTTTTCTCCTGTAGGAATTTCTCCATGTTGTATATATCTCATGATTGGAAGGATCCATGATCCTGAATGGGACTGTGCACCATCACTAGGAACCAATGCAGAATCCTCTTCTATCTCCATGGTTATGTGATCCTCAATAGGAGGAGCCAAAATATGGATGATAGGGATCTTGATATCCTCTGGAATCTTCAATGATGATCCAAGATTGGCCAATGCATCAGCTTCTGCATTCTCTTCCCTAGGTACCTGTGTCAAACGAAAAGAAACAAAAGAGAGTGCCAATTCCTTGACTATCTCTAGGTATTTGATTAGCTTTTCACCTTTAACAGCATAGGATCCATTAAAGTGATTAGTAATTAACAATGAATCTACATGTACCTCAAGATACCTGATCCTCATATGCTTAGCAATTTGCAAACCAGCTATCAAGGCCTCATATTCAGCCTCATTATTAGTGGTTTGAAACTCCCAAGCTATTGAGTGGGGTATTATGTCCCCCTGTGGCGATTTTAGTAGTATTCCAAGTCTTGTTCCTTTGACATTAGATGCTCCATCAGTGAAGAGTATCCAAGGATCCTTAGCCTCTTCAAGCTGCTGAACTTCTAACTCAGCTTCTCTTTGTAAATCACTACTAAAATCTGCCACAAAGTTAGTTAAGGCTTGGGATTTGATGGCAGTCCTTGGTTCATATCTTATATCATAAGCGCTAAGCTTCACTGCCCATTTAGCCATCCTTCCTGACATTTCAGGTTTCCTGAGAACATTCTTAATTGGAAAGTTAGTCTTAACAATAATGGCATGAGTTTCAAAATAATGTCTTAGTTTAGTAGATGCCATAATCAAAGCAAGAATAAGTTTTTCTAAATGTGAATACCTGGATTCAGCATCAAGCAAACTCTTACTTACATAATAGACAGGATGTTGTGTACCTTCGTGATCCTTAACAAGGACTGCACTTACTGCTTTAGAGGATACCGCTAGATATAAGGATAATATATCTCCTTTTTCTGGTTTCATCAAGGCTGGAGCTGAGGATAGGTAATCCTTAAGGGCTTTGAGAGCATTTTCATGCTTTTCAGTCCACTCAAATTTCTTGTTCTTTCTGAAGATGTCATAAAATTCCTTGCACTTTTCTGATGACTTGGATATGAACTTGTTCAAGGCTGCAATCCTCCCTGTCAATCTTTGTACATCCTTTGCATTGGCAGGAGATTTTATGTTCACAATTGCCTTGATTTGCTCTGGACTGGCCTCAATGCCTCTTTTTGTTACCATATAGCCTAGAAATTTTCCTGCTTTAACACCAAAGTGACACTTGGAAGGATTTAATTTCATATTAAATTTATCAAGGATATCGAATGCTTCCTCCAAGTCTCTAAGGTGATCCTCAGCTTTTTTGGACTTAACCACCATGTCATCTATATAGACTTCCATAGTGTGTCCTATTTGTTCCTTAAACATCATATTGACTAGCCTTTGATAAGTAGCACCTGCATTCCTTAGTCCAAATGGCATAGCAATATAACAATAGATACCAGTTGGGATCATAAAGGTTGTATCCTCTTGGTCAGAATGTTCCATCTGAATTTGTTGAAATCCAGATGAAGCATCCATAAAAGTCAACAACTCATGACCCGCGGTAGCATCCACCATGGAGTCAATGTGGGGTAATGGGAAAGGATCCTTGGGACATGCCTTGTTTAAATCAGTGAAATCGACACATACCCTCCACTTTCCGTTTTTCTTTTGAACAACAACCACATTGGCTAACCATCTTGAATACTTAACCTCTCTAATCATACCTGCTCGGAGCAACTTGTCTACCTCCTCCTGGATAATGGCATTCCTCTCAGGTGCAAACTTTCTCCTCTTTTGATGTATGGGTTTAAATTACCTGTCAATACCAAGCTTGTGAGTAATAATATCTTTAGAGATACCTGTCATATCTTCATGCTTCCAGGCAAAGGTAGTTTTTCTCCTCTTAAGGAAGGATACCAAATCCTGTTCAATGTTGTTGAGGATCCATAAGGATATCTTTCACATCCTGATCTTTTGCCTCCAAGACGTCTCTTGGATGATACTTTAGTTGCTATTGCTCCCTTGGTCTTGAGGCTGGCTTCATTGATGAGGTATAGCAATTCTTTGCTTCTGGTTGGTCACTCTCAATCTTTATCAGCCCCCATGGACTAGGAAGCTTCACACATTGATGATATGTAGATGCAACTACCTTCATGTCATGTATCCATGGCCTGCCAAGGATAACATTGCAACAAGATAAACAATCTATAACACCGAATTTTTGATAAGAATGAAGTCCTTCAATGTAGATGGGAAGTTTAATGTCCCCTAATGTATTCTTGGTTTCCCCGCTGAATCCCACAAGAACTGAGGATCTTGGGATAATGTCCGATTCAGGGATGTTCATTTTTTTGAGGACATCAAGCTGAATTATGTGTACTGAGCTTACTCCATCTATCAGGATCTTGCGAACAAAATGGTTAGATATAAACAAGGTAATAACAAGACCATCATGATGAGGATCCTGGACATCAACACGATCATCCTCATCAAATGTTATAACTTTTTCCTGTGTAACAGTAGAGGTCCAGATGGGTCTATCTCCATTATCCATCTTGGTTTCCTTGGCATGTCTCTTGGCTGCTGAAAAGGAAGTACCACAAATGTCTGATCCACCGGATAAGAAGTTTATAACTTATGCATCTGCCGGAGGAGCAGGAGCTCTTTCTGGAACCTTTTCAGGATCCTGGATCCTTGACTTTTTTCTTCCCAAAAGCTCCTTCAAGTGCCCCTTGCTGAACAAGTAACCAATCTCTTTTCTCAGTGCAATACATTCTTCAGTGAGATGTCCGAAATCCTCATGGTATGCACACCATTTAGACTTGTCTTTTGTTGCAGCTGGTTTATCACTTTTTCTAGGCTACCTTGCTTTCTCACCTAGATTCTGCATTGCAAGAATTAGTTCATTGTTATCAACAGAAAAACAATATTTAGAAATGGGAGGATAATCCTCATCATCCTCTTCCTGTTCTACTGCATGCACGTTCTGGTTATCAGACTTGTTGTAAGTCTTGGACTTGTTGTTCCTGAAATAGGATCCTTACTTTTCCTGCTTTGAGGATCCTACCAGTCTTTCTTGGATCCTTTTATCATCCTCTAATCGGATGAATCTAAGGGCCCTGGTTCTCACTTCATCAAGATTCCTGCATGGGGTCATGACAAGATCATCATAGAATAATGAATCCCTAATTAAACCTGTTTTAAAGGCTTCCACAGCCGTAGCTATATCCAGATTAAGAATATCTAAGGATTCTTTACTGAACTTAGTGATGTAATCTCTAGGTGATTCGTTTTGACCTTGTGTTACCCTATATAGATCACTAGTTAACCGTTCAAATTTTCTACTACATGAGATTTGACTATTAAACAGATTAACTAAATTAGCAAATGAAGTAATAGAGTAAGGGGGAAGACTTAGCAGCCATTTAAGAGCTGATCCTGTGAGTGTGGATCCGAAACCCTTGCATAGACGTGCTTCTTTTAACCTTTCCGGGATGGGATTGATCTCCATCCTTTCTCTATATTGAGCTACATGTTCTTCTGGATCCGTCGAACCAACATACAGCTTCATAGTTGGTATTTGGAACCTTTTGGGTATCTCAGCATCACAAATAGGCGGTGCAAAACAAGATATCCTGTGGCTCCCATCTGCAATTTCAGGAATGGGCTTAACCACTCCTGGGACGCTGGATATCATATCCTTCAGTTTTTGTAATTCCCTAGCCATAGCTTGATTGATACCTGTATCCTGCATAAAGCCATGGTTAGTGTTATAAGAATTATTCAAAGTGTTACCACCTGGAGGATTCAAGTTTGGAATTCCAGATGTGAATCCATATTGACGAGATTCTGGTATGAATGAAGGGCCAGAAGAAGCAATGGTCTGCATTGGAATAAAGTCTCCTTGATGAACATCTAAACTTCCAGGTTGCATACTCCTTAAGAATCCTTGATCCTGAAAGATGTTGGATCCTTGATGTACTGTGACTGGGGGTCTTGGAGGATAATCCATGGATCCATAAACCTGAGATGAGGATCCTTGAACCTGGAAGGAGGATCCTTGAACCTGAGAGGATCCTTGAACTTGAGAGGATCCTTGAACCTAAGAGGATCCTTGAACCTGAGAGGATCCTTGAACTGTGTGCATCTCCATATATCCTCATGAGCTGACGAAATATCCCTGATGCTGAAAAGAGGATTCCGAAGGCTGAAAATAGGATCCTGAAGGCAGGAAGTAAGACCCTAAAGCCTGACTCATAGTTGTTGTTCCATAATGCCTTCCCAATGGTCCGCTCTGGTACTGGATGTCCGGAGCTGCAGATTGCAGGGCGGTTATAGCTGGAGTGTCAAAATCCAGTGATCTAGGTATCAGAGGAGAGTGATCCTCCGCTGATTTCTTCTGTTTCTTGATGTCACCAATCTCTCGGAGGATCCTTTCGTTGGTTTTGTCCTGCTCTTGTATGTGATCCCTCATCTGCAAAATCAAAGTAAAAAGATCACTGTTAGTAGGGTTAGAAGAAACAGTAGAAGTTGGTGGTTTTGGGAAAAAGGGGCTTGGTCTCTTTGCAGCATTTTCAGCATTCTTCTGGGATCCAAAAGGTGGTGGAGGCAAAGGTGGAATGCCCTGTGAAGAAGTGACTGCCGGCATAGAGCTTGAAGTGTTCTTTGCTGAAGAAGCCATATGGTTGAAGATGATGAACCGAAATGAACACAATGAGAAAATTTTTTAGAAATGAAGCACCAATTGCCCCACGGTGGGCGCCAAACTGTTTTGGTCAAAAATCAGGCTAGGATAATGCAACCAAATCTTTTGTTGTGAGGAATGATGCTTGAATCAATGAACAAATATATGAACAACTTGCAAATGAAATGAACAAGTGACACAAGGATTTATACGAGGAAAAATCCCTTGATCAAGAGTTGATCTCCGGCATAAAAAACCTCGGGTGATGGAAACTACCGATCACCAACTATAATTAAACAAATGATTGTTACAACTCGGGATGATAACAAGCTTGTTACAAGGTTCACTAGAGTGTAATGTGTATGAAATCGCCAATGAACCGTTGAGAGCTGTTTCGAGAGTGTGTGTTTGCTTCCTTGTTCTAACTCAAGCTCGTTATCCCCTTTTAAAATTAGAAATAAACTAAATAACTAACTATCCGCTAAATGTGCAAGCTCCCCACGACTTCTAAAACGGTCACTAAGCCATGCACGTGCGGAATATTGAGTGCATATTCTCCAAGAATATCGACAAGACCAAGTCCAATGCGTACACTCCTGCAAAACAAGCTTAAACATAGTGAAGGCAACCGTTAGTATAAGGATAACAATAAGGATCCTGGATCCTGATCCTGCAACGTCTTCTGAGGATCCTTAATTCAAACAGAATTGAGGATCCATGATCCTGGCAGTACTTAAGGATCCGTGATCCTTAGGTATAGAAAATCTATCCCAAACACCAAGGTGTAGGGATCTTGATGCATTGATGATTGGTTGACGGCACAACTTTCATATCATGGATCCACGGCCTACCCAATATGATATTATAGCAGGATAGGGAGTCCATCAGACAGAAGCGTTGCATTGAGTTGACCCCTTAAACATACACTGGTAACTTTATCTCCCCCACTGTGTTCCTAGCCTCTCCACTGAACCCAACAAGCACAGTGGACTTTGAAGTGATATCTATTGGAGATACATTCATTCTCTTCAACGTTTCTAGTTGGATTATGTTGATGGAGCTGCCATTATCCACCAGTATCCTGTGTACAAAATGGTTAGCCATATATAATGTTATTACCAGAGCATTATGGTGAGGATCCTGGACAATATCCCTGTCATCATTGTCAAAAGTGATCACTTTATCAGTTGTGAGGGTCGTCATCCTTGTTGGCTTTTCTCCTCTTTCGGCCTTAGCCTCCTTTGCATGTCTCTTTGCTGCAGAATATGAAGTCCCACAAATGTCAGATCCTCCTGAAATAAAGTTAATTATCTTGGCATCCGCAGGAGGTGATGCTGCTCGTTCAGGATACTTCTTAGTATCCTGACCCTTGTTCTTCTTTCTTCCCAGGAGATCCTTCAGATATCCATTGCTCAAGAGATAACTTATTTCTTTCCTCAGAGCAATGCAATCCTCAGTAACATGTACGAAATCCTCATGGAAGGCACACCATTTGGGCTTATCCTTCCAATCAGCTTTTTGTTGGTTCTTCCTAGGCCATCTTGCTTTGTCTCCTAAACCCTGCATAGCATACATCAGTTCAGGTATGTTTACAGAAAAACAATATTCAGATAACTCAGGATACTCCTCAGGATCCTCGTCTTCAATAGCGTTCACTTTCTTGCAGTCATTTCTGCCATATGGCTTGGAGCGATATGGTTTATACGAGGATTTCGATTTCCTGTTGGCCGACTCATAGGTTGTGGATGAATTCATCCTTTCTTGCATCTTTTTATCATCCTCCAGTCGAATATATCTTAAAGCCCTGTTCCGAGCTTCATCCAGGTTCCTGCATGGGTTCATTACAAGGTCCTGGTAAAATTGAGAATCTTTTTACAATCCCATCTTGAAAGCCTGCACAGCTGTTGCAACATCAAGATGTGGGATATCTAAGGATTCCCGGCTAAACTTGTTCACATAATCTCTCAGGGATTCCTGAGGTCCTTGGGTTATCCTGCAGAGATCACTGGTTAGTTTTTCAAAACTTTGACTTCAAGAAAATTGATTATTAAATAAATTAACTAAATGAGCAAATGATGTAATTGAATGAGGAGGAACGTTTAAGAGCCATTTTAAGGCTGATCCTGTTAAGGTAGAACCGAAACCCTTGCATAGGCATGCTTCCTTGAGATCTGGAGGGATAGGGTTGATCTCCATCCTTTCCCTATACTGGGCAATATGCTCCTCAGGATCCGTAGTTTCGTCATAGAGCTTTATGTTGGGGGTATGAAATCTTTTTGGGATTTCAATATCACAGATAGGATATGCGAACTGAGATATCTTGTGGCTATCCTGGGATACTTTTGGGATTGGCTGGACTACTCCAGGTACACTAAATATCATGTCCTTCAACTTTTGAAGCTCCCTGGAAAGTGCTGATGTCATACTTGCATCCTGCAAAGTCCCAATACCATTAGTAGCAAGAGTATTATTATTATTAGATACGTTACTGTTATGGGTGATTTTCCGCTCATATATCCTGATTGATATTCTGACTTTGTTTATTTTATTGTGTCCAGGATGCTGGATCAGGATATTGGTGACATCCTGATGTGATATCCTGGTAGTAACCAATTTACCCATGTGCAGGTTGTTGTAACCAGTCTCTAACGGTCAGATGGACTTCTTCTCCTCTAGACTCGGGCAAATCAGTTATATTATAGTCGTTGAAGCCGTAAGACCAGGACTGCAACGTTCATATGGGGAATATCCGCTGAATCCCGGAATAATAGGATATTTAGTTAGTTTCCTTTTACTATAAATAGATTGATCAGATCAGATTAAGGCACACACTCTTTCGCACACTTTTTCTCTCTGGCAGTAAACATTCACAACACACTAACACTTGTACTCAAACTACATTGTAACACTTAGTTGATCCGCATCATATCCTGCATTGTATCCAGATATTTGAAGTAATGGAAGAACAAGGCAGCTGCGATTATCAGCTCCCGAGGTTTTGTGTCGGCGATCTAGATTGATCAAGGGCTTTCCTTGTACATCCTGTGTCATCTTTTACATTTTTGCTCATTGTTTGATCATAGATATAGCTTAATATCCTGAGTTATATCCTGAACCTGTTTTTGCAAACAACTCAACCAACATATTTTTAACACATTTCTTCAGCACACTACCTCACTTAACTAATTTGATCACTTAATTGCTTCGGTAATTTTTGACCAAAACAATTTGGCACCCACCGTGGGGTAAGTGGTGCTATTTCTACTAAAAGCTTTTGCAAAATCATTACTTGGTTTTCTATTTTCAAAACTTTTTGCTACACTATTTTCAATGGCCTCGAGATCAAACATGAGCTCTTTCACAGTGTCTGCTACAACCTCTGCAACGATTGGTTTGGTGCTTCCACCACCTCCTCCGAGAATGCAAGCCTCTTCACAGGGAACTGAAAGTCATATGGCTCGGGATGTTATCCCCACTCACAATATCCAGGGATTTGGTCCTGTTTTGGCCTCTAATGAAGAAATTCTAAATTTGTTTGGTAGTGTATAGGAACAGATGAGGCAGCAGCAGGAAACTAATCAGATGCTGATGAGAGAGATACAACTTTTGAAATCTGGCCCAAGTAGGCCTGCTGAAGAGACTGTCACTCCCTTGCATCCCAGGGCTTTGAACTTCAGTTCTGCAGTTTATACTGAGGATAACCCGGGGAATATTGTGCCTAGCCATTCCTAGAATCATACTCCTGAAATACCCTCTTCAGTAAGAGTATCAACTGTGAGAAGCTCAGGATACTCTTGCTACTAATGGTGTTGGATCTTTGCAGGATGCAGGTATGACATCAGCATTTTCCAGGGAGCTTCAAAAACTGAAAGACATGATATCCAATGTACCTGGGGTGGTCCACCCAATTCCAGAAGTGTCCCAGGACAACCACAGGATATCACGGTTTGCATATCCTATTTGTGATGCTGAAATCCCAAAAATATTTCAAACCCCCAACATGAAACTCTATGACGGAACTACGGACCCTGAGGAGCATATTGCCCAGAATAGGGAAAGGATGGAAATCAACCCTATCCCTCCAGATCTCAAAGAAGCATGCCTGTGCAAGGGTTTTTGGTTCTACCTTAACAGGATCAACCTTAAAATGGCTCTTAAACGTTCCTCCTCACTCAATTACTTCATTTGCTCATTTAGTTAATTTATTTAATAGTCGATTTTCTTGCAGCCGGAGTTTTGAGAAACTAACCAGTGATCTTTATAGGATAACTCAAGGACCTCAGGAATCCTTGAGGGATTATGTGAACAAGTTTAGTCGGGAATCCTTGGATATCCCACATCTTGATGTTGCAACAGCTGTGCAGGCTTTCAAGATGGGATTGCAAAAGGATTCTCAATTCTATCAGGATCTTGTAATGAATCCCTGCAGGAATCTGGACGAAGCTCGTAACAGGGCTTTAAGATACATTCGGCTGAAGGACGACAAAAAGATGCAAGAGAGGATGAATTCGTCGACAACCTATGAGTCAACCAACAGGAAATCAGAATCCTCGTATAAACAATATTGCTCTAAGCCGTATGGCAGAAATGATGGCAAAAAAGTGAATGCTGTTGAAGACGAGGATTCTGAGGAGTATCCTGAGTTGTCTGAATATTGTTTTTCTGTTAACATACCTGAGCTGATGTATGCTATGCAGGGTTTAGGAGATAAAGCAAGATGGCCCCGGAAAAATCAACCAAAAGCTGATTGGAAGGATAAGTCCAAATGGTGTGCCTTCCACGAGGATTTCGGACATGTTACAGAGGATTGCATTGCTCTAAGGAAAGAAATAAGCTATCTTTTGAGCAAGGGATATCTGAAGGATCTCCTGGGAAGAAAGAAGAATAAAGCTCAGGATCCTGAGAAGGATCCTGAACGAGCGGCATCACCTCCTGCGGATGCCAAAATAATTCACTTTATTTCAGGAGGATCTGACATCTGCGGCACATCATATTCTGCGGCAAAATGGCACGCGAAGGAAGCCAAAGCAGAGAGAGGAGATAAACCAACCAGGATGTCAACTCTCACAACTAACAAAGTGATCACGTTCGATAACGATGACAGGGATACTGTCCAGGATCCTCATCATGATGCTTTAGTAATAACGTTATACGTTGCTAACCATTTTGTGCGCAGGATATTAGTGGATAATGGCAGCTCTGTCAACATAATTCAGCTGGAAACATTGAAGAGGATTAATGTATCCCCAATGGATATTACTTCGAAGTCCACTGTGCTCGTTGGTTTCAGTTGAGAAGCTGGGAATACTGTAGGAGAGATAAAGTTGCCCGTGTATGTTGAAGGGGTCAACTCAATGCAACGCTTTTGTGTCATGGACTCCTTATCCTACTATAATATTATATTAGGTAGGCCTTGGATCCATGATATGAAAGCTGTGCCGTCAACTTATCATCAGTGTATCAAGATCCCTACCCCTTGGGGAGTAGTCAAGGTGGAAAGCGATCAACAGGAAGCGAAGGAGTGTTATTCTTCTTCCATGAAATCCTTAACAAAGCCTAGTGAAGCATAGCAATTAAAGATGCGAGGCCAGGATATCATGGAGGCTTCAGAGCAGGATGTAAAGAAAATTATCCTGGATCAGGATAATTCGGATATCTCGGTGCTCATGGGAACCAATATCCCTCAGGATATTGAAGATCAATTGACTAATTTTTTGAAATGCAGGATGTCGACGTTCGCGTGGAAGCACGAGGATATGACAGGCATTTCCAAGGATATTATAACTCATAAGATCTGTATCGACAAGTCATTTAAGCCTGTCCAACAAAAGAGAAGGAAATTTGCTCCGGGGCGAAACATAATCATCCAAGAGGAAGTTGAAAGACTACTATAGAGCAAGATGATTAGGGAAGTGAAGTTTCCTAAATGGCTGGCAAATGTAGTTGTGGTGCAAAAGAAGAATGGGAAATGGAGAGTTTGTGTAGATTACACACACTTGAACAAATCTTGTCCCAAAGACCCATTTCCTCTTCCTCATATTGACTCAATGGTGGATACTACTGCCGGCCATGAGATGTTAACCTTCATGGATGCATCCTCAGGATTCCAGCAGATCCAAATGGAACCTTCAGACCAGGAGGATACTTCCTTTTATGACACCAACAGGTATTTATTGTTACACTGCTATGCCCTTTGGTTTGAAAAATGCAGGTGTAACATATCAAAGATTGGTGAACATGATGTTCAAAGAGAAGCTGGGGGACACCATGGAGGTGTACATCGATGATATGGTAGTAAAATTCAAGAAGGCTGAGGATCACCTCCAGGATATTAAGGGAGCATTTGATATCCTGGACCAGTACAACATGAAATTAAATCCTGCTAAATGCCATTTTGGAGTGGGGGCAGGAAAGTTTCTAGGATACATGGTGACGAAAAGAGGGATAGAGGCAAGCCCGGAGCAGATTAAAGCTATCCTGGATATCAAGTCACCTTCAAATATTAAAGATGTTCAACGATTAACAGGCCGAGTAGCAGCATTAAACAGATTTATCTCAAGATCCTCAGAAAAATTCAAGGAATTTTATGATATCCTGAAGAAGAATAAGAAATTCGAATGGGGAGAGAAGCATGAGACAGCCTTGAAGGATTTGAAGCAGTATCTTTCAACCACACCTCTATTAATGAAGCCTGAGGATGGTGAACCATTATCCCTGTATCTTGCAGTATCAGGGAATGCAGTAAGTGTTGTCCTTGTAAAGGATCATGAAGGTCAGCAGTATCCTGTTTATTATGTTAGTAAAAGTTTATTAGATGCTGAAACTAGGTATTATCATTTAGAGAAATTGATATTAGCCCTAGTAATGGCATCAACGAAACTTAGACATTATTTTGAAACACATAGGATTCATATTAAAACTAACTATCCTGTTAAAAATGTGCTTAGGAAACCCGAGATGTCAGGTAGGATGGCTAAGTGGTCAGTGAAATTAAGTGCCTATGATCTAGTATATGAACCTAGAAATGCCGTAAAGTCTCAGGCTTTAGCTGACTTTGTGGCTGATTTCAGTAGTGATATTCAAAATGAAGTAGACATAGAAGTACAACAGCTAGGAGAAAACTTAGAATCCTGGACATTATATACTGACGGAGCATCTAATGTCAAAGGTGTAGGTTTGGGGATACTACTAAAATCGCCACAGGGGGAAATATTACCCCAGGTTATCAGATGTGAATTTCCTGCCACTAATAATGAAGCATTATATGAAGCTTTAATTGCAGGATTAGAATTGGCTCAAAGTATGAATATCAAGAGTTTGCAAGTATATGTTGATTCTTTGTTAATTACTAATCATTTTAATGGATCCTATGCAGTTAAAGGTGAGAAGTTAATCGAGTATCTCGAAATTCTCAAAAAATTAGCAGGATATTTCGATATTTTTACACTTGAACAGGTACCAAGAGAGGATAATGCTGAAGCTGATGCCTTGGCAAATCTGGGATCATCAGTCAGGATACCGGAAGGGACCCGAATACCAATATTACATATCCTGTATTATGCGACGGATACTCAGGATAAGGAAGTAGTAAGTGTTCAGGATCCTGATGATGAGTATCCTGAGGAGAATCCTAAGTCCTGGACGGCTCCAATCATGAGATATCTCAAGGAAGGATACATCCCAAAGGATAAGAATCCTAAGGCCTTTAGAATGAAGGTATCACGATTCACTATTATAAATAATGTTTTGTATAAGAAATCTCTTGCAGGACCATATCTGAGGTGCTTGGAGGATCCCAAAACCAAAGAAGTGCTTCAGGATATACACGAAGGGGATTGTGGTAACCATACTAGGGGCAGGTCGTTATTCTTAAAGGTATTAAGAACAGGATATTATTGGCCGACGATGAGAAAAGATGCTGCAGAATATGCTCGAAGATGTGATGCGTGTCAAAGACGCAGTAATATATTACATCAACCTGCTGAGCCACTTTATCCTATCGCTTCCCCTTGGCCATTCATGAAGTGGGGAATGGATATAGTAGGAAAATTGCCAAAGGCTCCAGGAGGAAAGGTCTTCATGCTGGCAATGACTGATTATTTCTCTAAGTGGGTCGAAGCTGAAGCATTTGTTCAAGTTAGAGATCAAGAAGTAGTATCCTTCATAAAAAGGAATATCCTGACTAGGTTTGGAGTACCAGCTGAGATAATTTGTGACAATGGATCTCAGTTTATAAGTAAGAGGACTACTGGCTTTTGCAAGAGTTGGGGAATCAAAATGATCACATCTACACCGGTACATCCTCAAGCAAATGGACAAGCAGAATCCTCAAACAAGATAATTGTCAACAATTTGAAGAAAAGGCTTGGAGCTAAGAAGGGAAGATGGGCAGAAGAATTACCCTTCGTTTTATGGGCTGATAGAACGACAGTGAAAAGTGCGACTGGTCAAACCCCATTTTCCTTAGTATTTGGAACAGAAGCCGTGATCCCGACAGAAATGGTGATACCTACAACGAGATCCAACCTCCGGGATCCTGAGCAGAATCCTGAAGCCCTTTGCCAGGAATTAGATACTATTGATGAAACAAGATATGCGGCAAAGCTAAGGATGGCAGCATATCAACAGAGGATATCCAGGGTATATAACAAGAATATAAGGACTAGGAGGTTTCAAGTTGGAGATTGGGTGTTAAGAAAAGCTTTTCAGAATACTACGAATCCTGCTGATGGAAAGTTGGCTCCAAAGTGGGAAGGACCCTATGAGATTGAATCAGAATCAGGGAAAGGAGCATACCGACTCAAGAAAATGGAGGGGGATATGCTACCAAGATCCTGGAATGCTATACATCTAAAGCTCTATTTCAAGTGAGTATGGAATTTAGTTTATAACTCAGAATGGTATGAATTCTATCTTTTTTGATATATTTGATATTGTTTATTCTTTTGAACCCAATACTGACTTAAGCATCGGAGGGGTGTTAGCCAGGCTAACACCCACCTTAGTTTACAGTTGTTTTGCAGTATATGTCTCAGGATATAACTCCAGGATACACATTCGGATACTTCGAAAGATTAGAGGATTGGTCCCCTCTCTCACGTTTAAGGGATCCTGATCCCTTCACAGGTTTAAAGGTATTCACCTTTCTCTCGAATTGGGTTTAAACACCCCGCCTGGAGCGCAAGTTATCCAGGGATAGTTCAAGATAGCGGGACCAGTCCATGTAAAAGTGGCTGACAATTTCGTTATTGTTGGCTATGTCCTGGATCCTAAAGGTATATGAGGATTGATCACCCTCTCTCACGGAAGGGTATTTTCATACTCTCTAAGTGTTAGGTGTGGATTTTATAATCCTAAGGATCACGGATCCTCAAATGCAGCCAGGATCACGGATCCTCAGTTCTGTTTGAGTTAAGGATCCTCAGAAGACGTTGCAGAATTAAGGATCCAGATCCTCATTGTTATCCTAACACTAACGGTTGTCTTCATTGTATGTGAGCTTGTTTTGCAGGAGTATACGCATTGGAATTGGTCTTGCCGATATTCCTAGGGAATATGCTTAAATATTCCACACGGGCATAGCCTTCGTGAACGTTATGGAGATCGTGGGAAGCTTGCACATTTAGCGGATAGTTAGTTATTTAAGTTATTTATATTTTTAAAAGGGGATTACGGCTTCAATTAGAACAAGTTAGCTAATACACACACACACTCGCAAGCTCTCAACAGTTCATTGGCAATTTCATACACATTACACTCTAGTGATCCTTGTAACAAGCTTGTTATCATCCCGAGTTGTAAAGATCATCTATTTAATTATAGTTGGTGATCGGTAGTTTCCATCACCCGAGGTTTTTTATGCCGGAGATCATCTCTTGATCAAGGGCTTTTTCCTCGTATAAATCCTTGTGTCACTTATTCATTTCATTTGCAAGTTGTTCATACATTTGTCCATTGAGTTAAGCATCACACCTCACAACAGAAGATTTGGTTGTATTATCCTAGCCTAATTTTTGACCAAAACAGTTTGGCGCCCACCGTGGGGCAATTGGTGCTTCATTCCTAAAAAAAATTTAGTTGTTGTGATCATTTCAGTTCAACCAGATGGCTTCTTCAGCAAAGAATACTTCAAGTTCCATGCCGGCAATCACTTCTTCACAGGGCGTTCTACCTTTGCCTCCACCACCTTTTGGATCCCAGAAGAATGCTGAAAATGCTGCAAAGAGACCAAGCCCCATTTTCCCAAAACCACCAACTTCTGCTGTTTCTTCTAGTCCTTCTAACAGTGATCTTTATTCTTTGATTTTGCAGATGAGGGATTACATGCAGTAGCAGGATAAAACTAATGACAGGATCATTCGAGAGATTGATGATATCAAGAAATTGAAGAGATCAACGGAGGATCACTCTCCATTGGTGCCTAGGTCGCTGGATTTCGACACTCTAGCTATAACTACCCTGCAATCTGCAGCTCCGGACATCCAATACCAGAGTGGACCATTGGGCAGGCGTTATGGATCAACAACTATGAGTCAGGCTTTAGGGTCCAGCTTCCAGCCATCAGGATCCTCTTTCCAGCATCAGGGATCCTTCGTTAGCTCAGGAGGATATATGGGAACGCACACGGTTCAAGGATCCTCTCAGGTTCAAGGATCCTTGTTAGGATCGTTTGCACGACCAAACGAGTCATTCAGAAGAGATCTCGTCCAATACAAAAGGCGGAATCAGACGTATCGAAGTTATTTCAGCTGATTTGCACAAAGAATCACTTAAATTGTCTCTTGTATTGATATCAGATCGTTTTACAATGCTGGAGACACTTCGGCAGAGCTTCGCTACCGGAATCGAAAAACGTTACAAATGATTTGAACAAGGCACCTATATATAGACACACCATTCCGCACGAAACGGTTCACACGAAATGACTCATGTCATTTCGTACGAAATGGCAACTTCATTTCGTGCGAAATGATTAATGCCCATTTCGTGCGAAATGGTCCATCACACATATTTCTCGTATTTCGTGCCCTGATCTTTCTAATCTAATACAAGACTCGATACAAGACGAAGTCGACAGACATATGCACCAACAGACTCCCCCTTGGATGTTGACGAAGTCTTCGGTGTCGAGTCTTCGGTATGTCACATCTTCAGTCTTTATCAGTCTTCTCGCTCTTTCCAAAGAATTCTCCATTGTAAGCATCCTCAAACAATCTCTATCTTCTCTCTCTCTCTCTCTTTCTCTTCCAGAATTGCAACCTGACTCTATCCTTTCTCTAATTCTCTTGATCAGATCTCTTGATTCTTTAAACTTCCCACAGGTTCAGAAACGTCTCCTGGCTCTTCGTAGCAACAGGATCTGAAACCTGGCTTTAATACTATCCCAGAAACGGTATCTAGCTCTTACATCTTCAGACTCCCCCTTTCGACAAGCTGGGATCGTAGTCTGGAATTCTTTGTCTTTGGATCAGAAGCCTGGCTCTTGTAACTTTCACAGGTTCTAAGATCGAAACCTGGCTCTTAGTAACCACTGAATCCTTAGGAATCGAAACCTGGCTAACCTGCACATCCTCTTCCTCAAAATAAATTTCACAAATTTAACAATTTTAACAAATTTATTAACCATATAGTAGACAAACCATCAAAAATTGATTTTCCAATTTTAAACTTTGATGAACCACTTGTAGGAATAACTTTTTCTTCTTTCTGAACAAACTCTCCCAACCCTGCTTTTCATCATGTTTAGCACTCGGAATTCTGAAAATCAGCTCTCCAACATCAGTTGTCGAAAATCTTTTTGTATTTTCAAAATTTTATGCTAAAACACACTGAAAATCTTTTTTTATAAAGAAAAACAATAAAGAAATATTTACAGACAATATTTTTGTGAGTTTGTTTAAGAGGATCATATTAGTTTACGAGACAAATCACTAGCACCGTTGAGCTTTAAACACTTTAAGTTCTAAACGATTCACATAGATTGACAATATTGTTGATATATTAATTTTGCACTAAATTCTTATGGACCCCACGATCTCAGCATATCCCCTCATCATGCAATACACTGACTCAAGTAATGCCTTTAAACTTTCATCAACTGTGATATGTGCGAAAACAACGCAGAATGTTTAAACATTAACAATTAGGTCGATCTTTCGATACGCAAAGAAAGTCCAATGTTTAAATAAAACAAGAAATAAAAACAAGTTGAAAGTATTTAGATCTTAACCACCAGTTCGATATTCACATATACGCATAGGTGATCCAAGATTTAAACAAAACACCAAAGAAAATAAAGCAGCATGTTTAGGCACTAACATCCAGTTCGATACTCACGTATACGCAGGGGATGTCCAATGCTTAAACAAAATAAAGAAATCAAACAAGTTTAAATCTTTGCAAAATGAAATGCACAGTCACAGTGACTTTTTTAGCAAGTTGTGAAAGTTCACAAATTGACCAGTTTTTATGCTCTTTTAGCATTCAACAATTACTGAGTAGGTACACAGTCACGAAGGATAAAACTAAGTACTATGCTTTCAACCGCGTTTCCCACTAGAACTAGGCTTTTTCATTTAGGTTTGTATCGTTGTCGCAAATCTACTAGTCTAGCTGAGCCTATCGTCACATCTTTAGTGAGACCGTTTATCACATTTTAACTTTCCAATTCTTTAGCGTACTGTGACAATCTACTGATGTACTATCATTTCCTCTTTTTTACAATAAAACTCTCTTTTTTTTTAATTTTATCATGTTTTTGCCTTTTTCAAATTTTTCAATGTTTTTGGATTTTCTGAAATTTCTAACTTCCCCTAAAATTCAAAAACATTTAAAAAAAATTGAAAAACAAACTGTACAAATAAAGTGACAACTGATGTGAATTGCTTCAAATCGCCATCCCCTTGGCATAAACAATCAGAACTCCCCCTGACAACAAACTATTTTCCCATTGTGATTTCAAAACACTTAAGTTTGTTTTAATCAAATGGTTTTTCAGAAAATTAGTTTTGTTGAAATCACTTGTAAAAACGGGGTTTTGTTCATCACTTTGTTCTCTCAACCATTTGTATGAAAGTTAAATCAAGTTCAACTTAATGACCTTGATTAACCACTTGTAGGTTCACATCAACCAATACCATTTGAAAATCAACATGTGACAATTTACAAGAATACTACCACTTATAGGTCGAAATATCACAGATGTGAATTTCTCAAGAAAAATGCCGATTCATGCTCCACGATTACCAACTTGGGAGCTCCGGCAAGTCCAGAGTTTAATCATGATAGGTTCTATCCCAGTTACTGACCTGGGATGACCCATCTTCATCAGGTTTCTTTGTTTTCTTTTTATAAAATTCCTTTATCCCTTTGACCTTCCCGTCAACCATTTTTCCAAAAATATTTTGAACTGTGGGGTTAAAGGCCTTTTCAACATCAAATTCTTTCTTTTCAGAAAAAAATTGATTTGAAATCTCAATTTTTCCAACTTTTTGTTTAAAATTTTCAGCCCGCAATGGTGGAAAATTGACATCATCCATTGGCGGTACTGACGTTTCCAATTTTAACTCAACTCGTGGCTCCTCTGACTTTGACGAGTCAGATTCATCGCCAGAAAATAGCTCCTCTGATTTTGACGAATCAGAATCATTGCTAGAACTATCATCAGATTTCTTAACAACCCACTTGTGGTTGTCAAGATTTACCTTTCTTTTCTAAAAACCTTTTGAACTTTCACCAACCTCAAACTTTGAATTTTTGAAAACTTTAAATTGTTGGGTTGGTGGTTCTTTCTCAACCATCTTTTCTTTTTGTTTTTCAGAGACTCCCTGTTTTGTTTGAATTGACTTTGGACAATTCCTGGCAATATGACCAACTGTTTTGCATTGAAAACAGGTTCTCGTCTCCTTTTTCTGAGCAACTTCCTTCTTCATTCCCTCTTGCTTTTTAGCAAGGAATTCTTTGTTTGATTGCTTCCAGAATGAGCTCTTTTCTTCTTCTTCCGAACTTGGTCCTGAAACAAATACAGTTTTTGGTTTATAAGTTTTCTCATTTTTATGATTTTCTGGTGGAATAAAACCAAGACCTTTCTTTTTGAAATTACCGTTATGGTTTGGTTTCTTTCGATAACCTGAACCAGAACTGTAACCCTTTTTCTTGTTTAAACGTTGTTGAACTCTTGAGGTGTAAGGATTAGATTTTTCAGAAAGATTTACATCTTTTATTTCAGAAATATTAATTTATGTTAGTTTGAAAACCTTGTTAATCATTTCAGTTTTAACACCTCTTATTGGAAATTCTTCATCAGAATATAATTTGTCAGAATCATTCAAAGTATATGTCACTTTGAAAGTTTCGTCATTCAAATTATTATGTGATAACAGAAAATCTTTATTATAAACCCGTTTGTCCTTTTTTACTGTTGAACTTGAAGTGTCAGACTCAGACTTTGACTCTGATTTGACTCCTCCGTGTCATCTTTATCCAACACCTGATCGACCACTTTCTTAACCAACTCTGACTCATGATCAGTGTCGGATGATGTGAAAGTGAAATCAATGTTGTCTGGCAAGTTATCTGAAGACTCAGACTCCCACTGTAAGTTGGTTGCCTTTTTGACTCTTTCTGAATTTGGATTTCGTGGAGAATATCCATTTTCAAGCGGGGGTGGACACTTGTTATACCCAAAATGTCACACCCCCAAAATCCACATGCGGAGTATCACCGCTTGGAGGCGTGACTGACCAGGATCAAGCCACCAATCATATTGAACATACATGTAAGTAAATATAAAATCCAACACAATATAATTGGTGTCCAAATCAAAACATAATTAAGTTGCAAGCGGAAGCATAATGTTAAAACCAAAGCATAAGTTTAAATGTTTCAAATGTTTATCATGGCACACAACTGTCCATGTCCCACGACGACCACGCCTCCTCGTGCAAGCTCCATAAGCACCTAATGACCTGCAAGGCATGTAACAACGAGTCAATAACAAAGTTGAGCGAGTTCACAGTTGGTTGTTTACTTTTTGAGTTTGTTCGAAAACCATGAGTTGTTTCGTCAACCACGAGTTAACCAATATCCTTGTTTCCCAAGCCATGTCCAAAACCAGTGGGGGCTTCCCCATGTAAACCACTAGACCGTTACCATATCGACAACTGACGAACAATAAGTTGTGCCCTACGTCAATGTCTATCATCATTGACTAAGTGCCCAGATCCATTAGTACACGCCCGTCCTACCGGCACGGTGTGAGGCTTGTCAACCCTAATAGCGCTATTAACTAATGACCCGCTCGCCATTGGCCTGGCGATTAAGTCGGTATAAAAATGAGGGACTTCATGATAGAGTTTTGTCTAGTAAGTTAATGTTGTCGTCCTTCCTATGGAGGAGCGGAGGTACGAAATCTACCTAAGGAGATTACGCAAGTTCAATGATGTCGTCCTTCCTATGGAGGAGCGAAGGTACATATTCTACCCAAGGAGAATATGCAGGTTCTATTTAGTCTCTTTACCCATTCCCCAACCACCGGGAATCCCATGCCTTGTAGAAAGTGTGAACTCACATTGGTTTGCTCGGCAGATAAACAAAATGGTCACTCGAGCTATATGTGGTCAACCACGTCCTAACATGGTTACCATACAAGTCAGGTCTAGGTTCAAATAGTGCACATAAAGTTTACACATAAACTAACAGGTTACAACACGTAATAATCATGGCAAACACGTAAATTATCTAAAGCAGTCAAGTCCACATAATGTTTTCTTGTGCGACATAGATGAGTGGGCTGTTATGGTTATGCAGGCCCAACCATCTTGTGCGATCCAAAGAGTGAAGCCCAATAACAATCTGCCCAACCTGTTGTGCGTCTAGCACAACCTTGTGCGACTCACAACGGGTTGTGCGATCCAAACCTACCCGACCCAAATAACATAAGCAGTGCGGCATGTATACGGCCCAAACAAATAAACATGATTCAAATTGTGCGATCCATTTGACCTTGTGTGACTCGAAACATCTTGTGCGACTGGGTTCTGGGCTTTAAGGCCCAATCTACATAATAAAGTCCAAACAGTGTGTGTGGCCCAAGCCTTGTGCGATCGGCACTGTCTTGTGCAATCCACAAGGTCTTGTGCGATCATGCATAACTAATCAGTACCCTGTGCTTTATGTAGTTGCACTAAGCTTGTGCGATGCACCTTGTGCGATCAGATCAGGTCTTGTGTGACCTGATCTTGTGCGACCGATAAACTTGTGCGATTGGTTATGAGATTTTCCTAAAATCATGCAATTCATTTAATTATCCTAACAGTTTCCATTTAACTTGCAAGATTCAATTTTAACAGTTTCCATTCATGTGATATTCGATCAAATCAAGCAATTTTTATTAATTTCTCATGAACCCTAACAATTTATCAAGCATAAACAGTAACCATAACACCTAAACATATTAACATGGTTCATGTTCTTGATCACTAGTATGTATTCTATCATGACTTCACAACAAATCGTCTAAACATAAACACATCATAGCCGAGTAACATACATTTAGTTCTTGATTAACATCATGCAAATTCCGAATCATATGAACATTATCAAAAATACATGTGAGCCGATTTTTATGAACACAAACCCTTAACAAATTTCATCATAATCAGACACATAACATCCCTAAATCATCATGTAAAACATGTAAGCCAACACATCATCAATCATGCAATCAAAAGTAATACACTAACCGGTTAAAGAATGGAACGAAGGTTGATCCGAACGAGAAAGCTTCAAGAGAGATGGGATGTTGTTGCCGTTGGGTTTGAGAGGGAGAGGAAGAGGAAGGAGAGAACTAGGGTTTATGTGTGTTTGTGTTTTGCAAGTAATGACAAACAAACTCCCACAAGAGTGTTTGTATGCGTAAGAGGAGTGGGCCGACCCCATACATGGGCTGCCCTTGGTTCAGATACAAAGAGTGTGGCCCGAATGGGCTTGTGCGATCGGCCAAGTATTGTGTGATCGGGCTCGTTTTGTGTGATCATATTACATTCATAAATTCATTACACATAATCACGTAACATAACAACATAACATTCAATTAATTGTCAAAGTTCACATAACGTTCACATCGGTTACATCAAAGTACAAAGAGAGGTTTGAAATACGAGTTGTCACATTATCCCCAAGTTGAAAGAAATTTCATCCCGAAATTTAGCACGTACTCACTGAGGAAGCTAGTTAAGTTGCATGGTTTTCCTGATTTTCCTGGGGTGTCACATCCTTCCCCCATTGGTTTGGAATTTCATCCTAAAATTCCTCAGTGGCTTCAGCCTCAGTAGTGGTTTCGTTTTTCTCAAACAACTGGGGATACTTGTGTTTCATCTGGTCTTCTCGTTCCCAGGTAAACTCTGGGCCACGACGTGAGTTCCAACGAACTCGAACAAGAGGAATTCTGGTACGCTTGAGAATCTTCACATCTAGGTCAGTAATCTCTACTGGTTCCTCAACGAATCGCAACTGATCATCGATTATGAGCTCCTTCAAAGGAACTATGAGGGTCTCATCTGACAGACACTTCTTCAGATTTGACACGTGAAAGACGTTGTGAACTCCACTGAGTTCTGTGGGTAGGTTCAGTTTGTAGGCCACTTTGCTTATTTTCTCAATAGTGTCGAAAGGTCCAATGTATCATGGGTTAAGTTTGCCTCGTTTGCCAAAATGAACCACACCTTTCCAAGGTGATACTTTGAGTAGCACTCGGTCCCCAACCTGGAACTCGAGTGGTTTCCTATGCTTATCAGCGTAGCTTTTCTGACGGTCACGAGCTGCCGCCATTCGTTGTCGTATTTGAGCAATCCTTTCTGTTGTGTCTACCACGAGTTTTGGGCCAATGATCTGGCTGTCACCTACTTCTGCCCAACAAAGAGGTGATCGGCATTTACGTCCGTACAACTCCTTAAACGGAGTGGCCTGGATACTGGTGTGGTAACTGTTATTATACGAGAACTCCACTAACGGGAGATGCTTTTCCCAGCCGTTACCAAAGTCGATTACACATGCCCTAAGCATGTCATCAAGGGTTTGGATGGTGCGTTCAGACTACCCATCCGTTTGCGGGTGATATGCCGTGCTCATGTCCAAACGTGAGCCAAAAGACTTGTGCATTGCTTGCCACAATTCAGAGGTAAAATGCGCATCACGATCAGATATGATAGAGATTGGCACCCCGTGCCTCAAAACCACTTCCTTTAAATAAACGTCTGCTAAAGTAGAGAACTTGTCAGTTTCTTTGATAGCTAGGAAGTGTGCAGACTTAGTCAATCGATCCACTATCACCCAAATAGTGTTATTTCCGCGCTGAGACCTAGGCAGACCAGTAACGAAATCCATGGAAATTTGCTCCCATTTCCATTTTGGGATCTCTGGTTGTTGAGGTAAGCCTGATGGTTTCTGGTATTCGACTTTGACTCTCGCACAAGTCAAACACTTACTGACATAGGTTGCTATATAGGCTTTCATACTAGGCCACCAATACGTGGTCTTTAAATCATGGTACATCTTATCCGAACCAGGATGTACTGAGTAACGAGACTTATGTGCTTCAACCATCACAAGCTCGCGTAAGTTTCCATAGAGTGGGACCCAAATGCGCCCTGTTACGTAATATGCGCCATCTTCCTTTTGTTCCAACCGCTTCCTCGATCCTCGTAGGGACTCGACCCTGATATTTTCAGCTTTCAATGCTTCAGCCTGAGCATCTCATATCTGAGCAGGAAGACTAGATTGGATGGTAAGTTGTAACGCGCGCACTCGTTTAGGTATAGTATCCTTTCGACTGAGGGCGTCGGCCACCACATTGGCTTTGCCTGGATGGTACTTGATCGTGCATTCGTAATCATTCAAGAGCTCGACCCATCGACGTTGTCACATGTTTAACTCTTTTTGCTTGAAGATATGCTCGAGACTCCTGTGATCGGTATAAATGGTACACTTGGTACCGTATAGGTAATGTCTCCATATCTTAAGTGCAAAAACAATGGCTCCCAGCTCCAAATCATGCGTAGTGTAGTTCCTTTCGTGAACCTTAAGTTGACGTGATGCGTAAGCTATGACTTTATCATGTTGCATCAACACGCAACCAAGTCCTTGAATGGACGCGTCGCAATAGACCACAAAATCGTCTGTGCCTTCAGGCAATGAGAGGATCGGTGCGCTACAAAGCCTATCCTTCAAGTGCTGAAATGCAGATTCCTGTGCATCACCCCAACGATAGGTGACACCCTTCTGAGTTAGTGAAGTGAGAGGTTGTGCAATCTTGGAGAAATCCTTGATAAACCTTCTGTAGTAGCCCGCCAAACCCAAGAATTAGCGGATTTCTGTTGGTGTACGAGGTGCAGGCCAGTTCTTGATCGAGTCTACCTTGGATGGATCAACATGAATCCCATCCTCATTCACCACATGGCCTAGAAAGTGGACTTCACAAAGCCAGAAGTCACATTTTGAGAACTTTGCATACAGCTGTTCTGTTCGAAGGAGTTCCAAAGTAAGCTTCAGGTGTTGCTCGTGTTCCTCCTGACTCTTAGAATAGATCAGAATGTCGTCGATGAACACAATAATGAACTTGTCCAGATAAGGTTTGTACACTCTGTTCATAAGGTCCATGAAGACCGCTGGTGCATTCGTCAATCCAAAAGACATAACCAGGAACTCGTAATGCCCATAACGAGTCCTGAACGCTGTCTTAGAGATATCCTCATCTCGGACTCTCAGTTGGTGGTAGCCTAACCTTAAGTCAATCTTCGAATAATAGCTCGACCCTTGCAGCTGGTCGAACAGGTCATCAATGCATGGAAGAGGATAGCGATTGTTCACGGTCACCTTGTTGAGTTCGCGGTAGTCAATACACATTCTGAAGGTACCGTCCTTCTTCTTCACAAACAATACTGGAGCTCCCTAGGGCGAAGAGCTAAGACGTATGAAACCCTTATCCAAGAGTTCTTGTAGTTGCGTAGACAGTTCTTCAAGTTCTGATGGAGCTAAACGATAAGGTGCTCGAGCTATGGGCGCTGCTCCAGGTGTTAGCTCGATTTGAAACTCGACCTGGCGATGAGGCGGGAGACCAGGTAGTTCCTCAGGAAATACCTCATGATAGTCACGTACAATAGGAATATCTTCTATCTTCTTCTCCTTCGTCGAGGTATCAGTAATGAGAGCCAGAATAGCAATGTGGCCCTTTCGCAAACACTTTTGAGCCTTAAGAAAGGAGATGATGCCCACGACAGCACCACTCTTGTCACCACGAATAACGAGAGGTTCCTCACCAGAACGAGGAATACGGACGATTTTCTCCTGGCAAAGAATCTCTGCTTGATGTTGAGATAACCAATCCATCCCAATAACAATGTCAAAGCTACCAAGAACGATGGGGACAAGATCGATAGTGAAAGTCTGACCAGCCAGAACGATATTCCAACCCTTAACTATGTGTGTGGCTTCAAGACTTTTACCATTCGCTAGTTCTACAATGTGCTTGGTGTTTAAAAGTGTTGGGGTACGCTTAAGCATCTGACTTACTTTTAAGGACACATAACTAGTATCGGCACCCGAATCAAATAAAACAGAAACATAGAAATCATACAGTAGGAACTTACCCGTAACAACGTTGGGATCGTTCCTCGCTTCACCCTGACCAATCACGAAGACACGTCCCCTAGCACCATTGCCTTCATTGTTACCCCCATTGTTTCCATTCCCTTGATTGTTGTTGTTCTGATTCTGGTTCAGTTGGGGGCAGTTCCTTTTGAAGTGGCCTTCAGCACCACACTGAAAACATCCCCTATTACCCTGCTGTTGCTGCTGGTTCTGTGGAGCCTGTTGTTGCTGCTGACGATTTTGATTTGCAGGATATGGGCTCCTGCATTCCTTTGCTATGTGACCAAACTTGTTACATCAATGGCAGGGACTTTATTGCAATACCCACTGCGGTGCAGGTTACATCGATTGCACTTGGGGTGGTTTCCCTTATACCCACTTTGACTTTGATTCTGACTGCTTGCGAATTGCTGACCAGGACTCCTGAAGTTGTCAGTCTTTCGCTGCTAAGACTGGGTCTGAACAGAAGTAGAACCCTTGCTTGAATTTCCATCCCACTTGCGCTTGTTGTCGCTAGGAGCCTCTGAAGTAGCTGTAGCACTGATACGCTTGGGTAGCCTGTTTTGTTCCACCGCCTGGTCAGTGATACGATGAGCTAGCTGTATGACTTGCTGAATGGTTCCAAGGTTAGCTGAAGTCACATGGCTCTGAATTTCTGGCACTAAACCCTTGAGATACAGCTCGATACGTTTGATGGGAGGGTCTACCATAGTAGGACACAAGATAGCCAGCTCATTTAATCTCTTCGTGTATGCCTCGATTTCAGACCCTGACATCTTCAAATTGAAAAACTCCACCTCTAGCTTGTGGATGTCATCACGATTGCAGTACTCCTCTTTGATCAGTACCTTGAAGTTGTTCCATGGGGTGGCATTAGCGGCAACCAACCTCAGCATCTGAACCTGAGCGTTCCACCACGTGAGCGCTACACCTTCGAGAGTACCAGTGGCATATTTCACACTACGAGCCTCAGGGCATTCACACATCTCGAAAAAAGATTCGAGCTTCTCAAACCAGTGGAGAAGACCTACAGCTCCTTCGGTACCACTGAAGGTACTAGGTCGACAGTCCATAAAGGTTTTGAATGTGCACACAGGAGGCTGCGAAGGTTGACCTGTCGTGCGAGAAAGAAAAGACAAGATTAAGCACGAGGTTTGGTTCGCGAGAGTAGGATAGGTCGAAATGGCAGGTTATACCTCCTGCAGGGACAGCTGCGAGTGCCTCAGCAACTCGTTCATTAATCAAAGCCATCAGCTGGGCTTGAGTCAAGTTCAGGCGTCCACTCATGATCTTCACATCGAAGGAAACACAAGTAAGAAAGGTGTCGCGAAAATGCGTAAGTGTGGAGTGACAGAAAAGAGCAAGCACGCAAGGTTCAAGCAACCATTGTTACACTAACGAGGTATCTCATGATTAATGCACTACTTAAAATAACAGGCAAGCAATACCATTACAAACCATATCACCTATTGTGTTGAGTCTTGCACGTCGAGCGAAGTGTCGTTGTGGATCGTCGAGCACTGTACAGGTTATAGTCTGGTTTTGTCAAAAAGCTTTTCCCCTTTTTAAAACCAAGTTCACTATAACCAATGGCTCTGATACCAATCTGTCACACCCCTAAAATCCACATGCGGAGTATCACCGCTTGGAGGCGTGACTGACCAGGATCAAGCCACCAATCATACTGAACATACATGTAAGTAAATATAAAATCCAACACAATATAATTGGTGTCCCAATCAAAACATAATTAAGTTGCAAGCGGAAGCATAATGTTAAAACCAAAGCATAAGTTTAAATGTTTCAAATGTTTATCACGGCACACAACTGTCCATGTCCCACAATGACCACGCCTCCTCGTGCAAGCTCCATAAGCACCTAATAACCTGCAAGGCATGTAACAACGAGTCAACAACAAAGTTGAGCGAGTTCACAGTTGGTTGTTTAGTTTTTGTGTTTGTTCGAAAACCATGAGTTGTTTCGTAAACCACAAGTTAACCAATATCCTTGTTTCCCAAGACATGTCCAAAACCAGTGGGGGCTTCCCCATGTAAACCACTAGACCATTACCATATCGACAACTGACGAACAATAAGTTGTGCCCTACGTCAATGTCTATCATCATTGACTAAGTGCCCAGATCCATTAGTACACGCCCGTCCTGCCGGCACGGTGTGAGGCTTGTCAACCCTAATAGCGCTATTAACTAATGACCTGCTCGCCATTGGCCCGGCGATTAAGTCGATATAAAAATGAGGGACTTCATGATAGAGTTTTGTCTAGTAAGTTAATGTTGTCGTCCTTCCTATGGAGGAGCGGAGGTACGAAATCTACCCAGGGAGATTACGCAAGTTCAATGATGTCGTCCTTCCTATGGGGGAGTGAAGGTACATAATTACCCAAGGAGAATATGCAGGTTCTAGGTTGTCGTACTTCCTATGGAGGAGCGAAGGTACATATTCTACCCAAGGAGAATATGCAGGTTCTATTTAGTCTCTTTACCCATTAGCCAACCACCGGGAATCCCATGCCTTGTAGAAAGTGTGAACTCACCTTGGTTTGCTCGGTAGATAAACAAAATGGTCACTCGAGCTATATGTGGTCAACCACGTCCTAACATGGTTACCATACAAGTCAGGTCTAGGTTCAAATAGTGCACATAAAGTTTACACATAAACTAACAGGTTACAACACGTAATAATCATGGCAAACACGTAAATTATCTAAAGCAGTCAAGTCCACATAATGTTTTCTTATGTGACATAGATGAGTGGGCTGTTATGGTTATGCAGGCCCAACCATCTTGTGCGATCCAAAGAGTGAAGCCCAATAACAATCGGCCCAACCTGTTGTGCGTCTAGCACAACCTTGTGCGACTCACAATGGGTTGTGCGATCCAAACCTACCCGGCCCAAATAACATAAGCAGTCCAGCATGTCTACGGCCCAAACAAATAAACATGATTCAAATTGTGTGATCCATTTGACCTTGTGCGACTCGAAACATCTTGTGCGACTGGGTTCTGGGCTTTAAGGCCCAATCTACATAATAAAGTCCAAACAGTGTGTGTGGCCCAAGCCTTGTGCGATCGGCACTGTCTTGTGCGATCCACAAGGTCTTGTGCGATCATGCATAACTAATCAGTACCCTGTGCTTTATGTAGTTGCACTAAGCTTGTGCGATCAGATCAGGTCTTGTATGACCTGATCTTGTGCGACCGATAAACTTGTGCGATTGGTTATGAGATTTTCCTAAAATCATGCAATTCATTTAATTATCCTAACAGTTTCCATTTAACTTGCAAGATTCAATTTTAACAGTTTCCATTCATGTGATATTCGATCAAATCAAGCAATTTTTATTAATTTCTCATGAACCCTAACAATTTATCAAGCATAAACAGTAACCATAACACCTAAACATATTAACATGGTTCATGTTCTTGATCAGTAGTATGTATTCTATCATGACTTCACAACAAATCGTCTAAACATAAACACATCATAGCCGAGTAACATACATTCAGTTCTTGATTAACATCATACAAATTCCGAATCATATGAACATTATCAAAAATACATGTGAGCCGATTTTTATGAACACAAACCCTTAACAATTTTCATCATAATCAGACACATAACATCCCTAAATCATCATGTAAAACATGTAAGCCAACACATCATCAATCATGCAGTCAAAAGTAATACACTAACTGGTTAAAGAATGGAACGAAGGTTGATCCGAACGAGAAAGCTTCGAGAGAGATGGGATGTTGTTGCCGTCAGGTTTGAGAGGGAGAGGAAGGAGAGAACTAGGGTTTGTGTGTGTTTGTGTTTTGCAAGTAATGACAAAAAAACTCCCACAAGAGTGTTTGTATGCGTAAGAGGAGTGGGCCGACCCCATACATGGGTTGCCCTTTGTTTGGATACAAAGAGTGTGGCCCGAATGGGCTTGTGCGATCGGCCAAGTATTGTGTGATTGGGCTCATTTTGTTGGATCATATTACATACATACATGCATTACACATAATCACGTAACATAACAACATAACATTCAATTAATCATTAAAGTTCACATAATCACATAACGTTCACATCGGTTACATCAAAGTACAAAGAGAGGTTTGAAATACGAGTTGTCACACAAAACTTTGTTTCTTACCAGAATTCTTCACCTCAGTATCCTCTTTTGTTTCAGACTTATTCACTTCAAATGTGTCTTTTTCAAATGCCATCATGCCTTCAACTGTGGGGTAAATCCTGTCAATCACATAAGGAGAACATGAGTAACTTTTCAATAATTTGTTTACTCTCTCAGTTTCGATTCTCTGAATTTCCAATTTCTGTTCAAGCCCAGCATACATATCAATGTAATAATTGACCATATCCTGTTTTATCATGTGTGCTCCATTGAGTGTCTTCATGGCTGTAGCTTGTTCACTGCTTGACTCATTATATTGATTCATGGCTTTGTTTAAGACATCATACGATTCTTTCAACCTGTTCATGTTGTGAATCAACTCATTGTTTTGCTTCTTCATAGTCTCACAGTTTTCACAATTCTTAGACACCTTTTCTGCAACAGCTTCCTTTTTAATCTCAAAAGCTGGAATTTCTTTCTGCTTTATCACACGAACTTCTTCTTCATCATTCTTACCTTTCATTCTTTCTGCATCTCTCTCGGCTTGAAATTTTAAAAGCTCTTTCATTCTACCTGCCCAATAATCATCATCATTATCATCTTGTTTTTCAACCTTCTTCTTTGCCATTTTAGCCCTTTCAGCATCTCTCTCGGCTAGATATTTTAAGTGCTCTTTCATACTATCTTCATAATATGAATTATCATCATCACTATCTTTAACGACTTGAGCAACAAAAGCTTTAGCCTTTAAGAACTCTTCATCCGGACAATATTTGTCCCAGCTAAAACCTTCTGGAAATCTTTCATCTTCTTGATCTATGATACCATAACAAGCTTTTCTTTCTTCGATCGTCTTCTTAGCATGACCAGTTTGTGGTTGTTGTTGATACGGCTGTTGAGCAACTTGATGATAAATTGCTTTTCGATAATAATCATTGTTGCTGAATGGGTTTTGAGCTCCACTTGCTTCGCGGTTTGTGCATTCTTGCTTGAAATGCCCTTTTTCCCTGCAATGAAAACAAGTAACTTTATATTTATCAAATCCTAAAGTAGAAACATTTGCATCACGGAAATCATCTCTTCCCGTAATTTGTTTAAACTTCTCAGCTCATCTCAACACACTAGCCAAACACCACTTGATATCCATAAGTTCCATCTCCTCAGCATCAATCTGATCATAATCCTCTTTTGTCAACATTGGATTTCCGATCTTTCCTGCAACCAAACTCCCATAAGACTCTAACACAGTCACCAACAGAAACATGTGACTTTTAGCTACTTCTTCAGATTAATTTTGATCATTCTCAAGATTTAGTGCAATGTTGCATTGTAGCACTTTTACATTCTTAGTTGCTGAAAAATTTTGATCGAACGATGGATAAGAAGAGAATCTTGTTTTGCTACTTGATCCTTGAGATGAACTTTCTGAAGAACTCTTTGCATTGAAAGCAGTTTCAATCTTTGGTGCAATGTTGGTCTTATCACTAATACCTCCTTTGTAATACAGACCAATATCTTGTTCACCATCATAGTTCTTCATTCTTGCTGTCTTTCGTTGTTCCATCTCTTGAGCTTCGAGTTGTTCAATAAATCCACTCAGCGTTAGATTGTCAAATTCAGGTTTATTTTTCAACATCATAAGATACGTGCCCCAAACATCTTGTGGCAATGCATCGGCCAACTTTTCAATCAATTCTTCTTTATCTTTATTGATGTTTAATCTATTCATATTCTTCACCAAATTGCAATATCTTTCTATAATCTGCTTGGTGTTTTCAGTTCTTAATCCACGGAATAGATCAAATTCTTTCTTCAAAAGTGACATTTTGTTCTTAATCATTTCTTTACTTCCAACAAACTTTAATTTTAATTCTTTCCATATCGAATGAGCACTTCCATTGTGTTGAAGTAAAATCAAGGTTTCTTCCTTAATAGCTTGCTGCAAGAGACTAACCATCAACTTTTCATTTTTGTATTTCTTTTTCTCATCAACATCTAGCTCTCTTATGTCAACTTTCTGTCCGTTGTCCTTAACCGGTCTAATATATCGAAATTATGTATATTCCCATGCATCTAGGTAATATGCTTGAACCCAATTTTCAAAACGTTCGGCCCATCCACTATACTCCTCAATACTCATAAGCTTAGGCGGTTTTTGAGTTGTGCCCGTTTCATTTTCTAGCATCGTATTCTGAGTAATAGTCATCGGAGTTGCAAAGGCATTGTAGAACTCGTTCTCCATGATTCGGTTATCAAAACTCACAAACACAGACTGTTCAAACGAAATGAAATTGCTGGAACACTTTCAAGCGAAATGACTCACACGAATTGGATTTGAAACGAAATGATCAATTCGTGCGAAATGATGTATGATTTCACACGAAATAGCACTTTCAAACGAAATGAATCTTGGTGCGAAATAGAGGCCCGTTTCGTGCGAAATGAATGCAAGTTCAAACGATCTGATGACCAATTCGTGCGAAATGGTGTTGACGTCACACGATCGGACAGTTTTTGATAAAATTGATCAAGTTTTTCTTCGAATTAAGATCTGATTCTTTCAAGGGTTTGTTAAAACAGTATTTCGCATGTTATATGTGAAAATCAAGCCATTTTATCTGTAAAATCTTGTTTAATTTTGAAAAATGTGTAAAAGAAGGTGTAGAAGTCAGAATTTTCAGCTGAAATGGTAAGAACTCTTCCTCCTGAGCTCTGATACCACTTGTTAGGATCGTTTGCACGACCAAACGAGTCGTTCAACAGAGATCTCGTCCAATACGAAAGGCGGAATCAGACGTATCGAAGTTATTTCAGCTGATTTGCACATAGAATCACTTAAATTGTCTCTTGTATTGATATCAGATCGTTTTACAATGCTGGAGACACTTCGACAGAGCTTTGCTACCGGAATCGAAAAACGTTACAAATGATTTGAACAAGGCACCTATATATAGACACACCATTCCGCACGAAATGGTTCACACGAAATGGCAACTTCATTTCGTGCGAAATGATTAATGATCATTTATGCGAAATGGTCCATCACACATATTTCTCGTATTTCATGCCCTGATCTTTCTAATCTAATACAAGACTCGATACAAGATGCAGTCGACAAACATATGCACCAACAATCCTCATCTCAGGTTTACGGATCTATGGATTATCCTCCAAGACCCCCAGTCACAACACATCAAGGATCCAACATCTTTCAGGATCAAGGATTCTTAAGGAGTGTACAACCTGGAAGTTCAGATATTCATCTAGGGGACTTTATACCAATGCAGACCATTGCTTCTTCTGGTCCTTCAGTCATACCAGAATCTCATCAATATGGATTCACATCTGGAATTCCAAACTTGAATCCTCCGGGAGGTAACACTTTGAATAATTCTTATACTACTAACCATGGCTTTATGCAGGATACATGTATCAACCAAGCTATGGCCAAGGAATTACAGAAGCTGAAGGATATGATATCCAGCATTCCAGGAGTGGTTAAGCCCATTCCTGAAATTGCAGATGGAAGCCATAGGATATCTCGTTTTGCACCACCTATTTATGATGCTGAGATACACAAAAGGTTCCAAATACCAACTATGAAGCTATATGATGGTTCAACGGATCCAGAAGAACATGTAGCTCAGTACAGAGAGAGGATGGAGATCAATCCCATCCCGGAGTGGTTAAAAGAAGCATGTCTATGCAAGGGTTTTGGATCCACACTAACAGGATCAGCTCTTAAATGGCTGCTAAGTCTTCCCCCTTACTCTATTACTTCATTTGCTAGTCTAGTTAACCTGTTTAATAGCCAATTCTCATACAGTAGGAAATTTGAACGTTTAACTAGTGACCTATATAGGGTAACACAAGGTCAAAATGAATCACTTAGAGATTATATCACTAAGTTCAGTAAAGAATCCTTAGATATTCCTAATCTGGATATAGCTACGGCTGTGGAAGCCTTTAAAATGGGTTTACTTAGGGATTCATTATTCTATGATGACCTTGTCATGAGCCCATGCCGGAATCTTGATGAAGTGAGAACCAGGGCCCTTAGATTCATCCGATTAGAGGATGATAAAAGGATCCAGGAAAGACTGGTGGGATCCTCAAAGCAGGAGAAACAAGGATCCTACTTCAGGAACAACAAGTCCAAATCTTACAACAAGTCTGACAACCAGAATGTGCATGCAGTAGAACAGGAAGAGGATGATGAGGATTATCCTCCCATTTCTGAATATTGTTTTTCTGTTGATAACAATGAACTAATCCTTGCAATGCAGAATTTAGGTGAGAAAGCAAGATGGCCTAGAAAAAGTGATAAACCAGCTGCAACAAAAGACAAGTCTAAATGGTGTGCATACCATGAGGATTTTGGACATCTCACTGAAGAATGTATTGCACTGAGAAAAGAGATTGGTTACTTGTTAAGAAAGGGGCACTTGAAGGAGCTTTTGGGAAGAAAAAAGTCAAGGATCCAGGATCCTGAAAAGGTTCCAGAAAGAGCTCCTACTCCTCCGGCAGATACACAAGTTATAAACTTCATATCCGGTGGATCGGACATTTGTGGTACTTCCTTTTCAGCAGCCAAGAGACATGCCAAGGAGAACAAGATGGATAATGGGGACAGACCCATCCGAACCTCTACTGTTACACAGGAGAAAGTTATAACATTTGATGAGGATGATCGAGTGGACGTTCAGGATCCTCATCATGATGGCCTTGTTATTACTTTGTTCATATCTAACCATTTTGTTCGCAGGATTCTAATCGATGGAGGAAGCTCGGTGAACATCATTCAGCTTGATGTCCTCAAGAAGATGAATATTCTTGAATCAGAGATCATCCCAAGATCCTCAGTTCTTGTGTGATTCAGTGGAGAAACTAAGAATACATTGGGGGACATTAAGCTTCCCATCTACATAGAGGGACTTAATTCTTTTCAAAAATTTTGTGTAATAGATTGCTTATCTTGTTGCAATGTTATCCTTGGCAGGCCATGGATACATGACATGAAGGCAGTTGCATCCACATAACATCAATGTGTGAAGCTTCCTTGTCCATGGGGGGTGATAAAGATTGAGAGTGACCAACAAGAAGCAAAGAATTGCTATACCTCATCAATTAAGCGAGCCTCAAGACCAAGGGAGCAATAGCAACTAAAGTATCCTCCAAGAGACGTCTTGGAGGCAAGAGAACAGGATGTGAAAGATATCCTTATGGATCCTCATGATCCTGAATCCAAAATCTTCATAGGATCATGGATCCTCAGTAACATTGAACAGGATCTGGTATCCTTCCTTAAGAGGAGAAAAACCACCTTTGCCTGGAAGCATGAAGACATGACAGGTATCTCTAAAGATATAATTACTCATAAACTTGGCATTGACAAGTCATTCAAACCCATACATCAAAAGAGGAGAAAGTTTGCACCCGAGAGGAATGCCATTATCCAGGAGGAGGTAGACAAGTTGCTCCGAGCAGGTATGATTAGAGAGGTTAAGTATCCAAGATGGTTAGCCAATGTGGTTGTTGTTCAAAAGAAAAATGGAAAGTGGAGGGTATGTGTTGATTTTACTGCTTTAAACAAGGCATGTCCCAAGGATCCTTTCCCATTACCCCACATTGACTCCATGGTGGATGCTACCGCGGGTCATGAGTTGTTGACTTTTATGGATGCTTCATCTGGATTTCAGCAAATTCAGATGGAACCATCTGATCAAGAGGATACAGCCTTTATAACCCCAACTGGTATATACTGTTATATTGCTATGCCGTTTGGACTAAGAAATGCAGGTGCTACTTATCAAAGGCTAGTCAATATGATGTTCAAGGAACAAATTGGACACACTATGGAAGTCTATATAGATGACATGGTGGTTAAGTCCAAGAAAGCTGAGGATCAACTTAGAGACTTAGAGGAACCATTCGATATCCTTGATAAATTTAATATGAAATTAAATCCTTCCAAGTATCACTTTGGTGTTAAAGCAGGCAAATTTCTAGGCTATATGGTAACAAAAAGAGGCATTGAGGCCAGTCCAGAACAAATCAAGGTAATTGTGAACATAAAATCTCCTGCCAATGCAAAGGATGTACAAAGATTGGCAGGGAGGATCACAGCCTTGAACAGGTTTATATCCAAGTCATCAGAAAAGTGCAAGGAATTCTATGACATCTTGAGAAAGAACAAGAAATTTGAGTGGACTGAAAAGCATGAAAATGCTCTCAAAGCCCTTAAGGATTACCTATCCTCAGCTCCTGCCATGATGAAACCAGAAAAAGGGGATATATTATCCTTATATCTAGCGGTATCCTCTAAAGCAGTAAGTGCAGTCCTTGTTAAGGATCATGAAGGTACACAACATCCTGTCTATTATGTAAGTAAGAGTTTGCTTGATGCTGAATCCAGGTAGTCACATTTAGAAAAACTTATTCTTGCTTTGATTATGGCATCTACTAAATTAAGACATTATTTTGAAACTCATGCTATTATTGTTAAGACTAATTTTCAAATTAAGAATGTTCTCAGGAAACCTGAAATGTCTGGAAGGATGGCTAAATGGGCAGTGAAGCTTAGTGCTTATGATATAAGATATGAACCAAGGACTGCCATCAAATCCCAAGCCTTAGCTGACTTTGTGGCAGATTTTAGTAGTGATTTACAAAGAGAAGCTGAGTTGGAAGTTCAGCAGCTTGAAGAGATTAAGGATCCTTGGATACTCTTCACTGATGGAGCATCTAATGTCAAAGGAACAGGACTTGGAATCAGTGTTGTAAAAGTCGGATTCCAAGGCCGAGTACTCGGCGAGTACTCGGTCCTCGGAACCCCTCCGAGGCGACTTCCTCCTAGGCGGACTCAATTAGTCGGCCTCGGTCAAACTCGGTCAAACTCGGCGCCTAGTCGGCCTAGTCGGCGCCTAGTCGGCCTAGTCGGCGCTTAGTCGGAAAGAGTCGGCCTAGTCGGTCAACGTGGTTTGTTGACTTTTAATTAGTCAAAATCGGCCTACTCGGCCTTGTACTCGGACTACTCGGACTTGTATTCAGAATATTTGAACTTTAGACATGTTTCATTTTAAATTATACTCAGTTGACATGAATTATGCTTATTTTAACATATGTATGATATATAACAATTAATTTTCTTTATAATTACCATGTCCGCGTACTCCCCGAGTACTCTCCGAGTACTCCGATTACTCCCAACTCCTCAGTCGGCCGACTAGAGACCGCCTAGCGACTTTTACAACACTGCTTGGAATACTACTAAAATCCCACAAGGGGACATAATACCCCACTCAATAGCTTGTGAGTTTCAAACCACTAATAATGAGGCTGAATATGAAGCCTTGATAGCTGGTTTGCAAATTGCTAAGCATATGAGGATCAGGTATCTTGAGGTACATGTAGATTCATTGCTAATTACTAATCACTTTAATGGATCTTATGCCGTTAAAGGTGAACAATTAATCAAATACCTAGAGATAGTCAAGGAATTGGCACTCTCTTTTGTTTCTTTTAGTTCGACACAGGTACCTAGGGAAGAGAATGCAGAAGCTGATGCATTGGCCAATCTTGGATCATCATTGAAAATTTCAGAAGATATCAAGATCCCTATCATCCATATTTTGGCTCCTGCTACTGAGGATCACATAACTATGGAGATAGAAGAGGATTCTGTAATGGTTCCTAGTGATGGTGCACAGTCCCATTCAGGATCATGGATCCTTCCAATCATGAGATACATACAACATGGAGAGATTCCTACAGGAGAAAACCCCAGGGATTTCAAAATCAAGGTATCTCAATTTACAATATTGAATAACATGTTATATAAACGATCTCTTGCCGGACCATATCTAAGATGCATTGAGGATCCTGAAGTTCAAGAAGTCCTAAAGGATTTTCATGAAGGAGATTGTGGAAACCACACTGGGGGTAGGGCATTGTTCTCAAGGATCCTTAGGATAGGATACTATTGGCCTACTATAAAGAAGGATGCTGTGGATTATGCCAAGAAATGTGATGCTTGTCAGAGACATAGCAATATCCTTCATCAGCCAGCAGAGCTCTTGCATCCTATATCCTCTTCTTGGCCATTCATGAGATGGGGAATGGATATAGTTGGTAAACTTCCCAAAGCACCAAGAGGAAAAGTATTTATGCTTGCCATGACTGATTACTTCTCCAAGTGGATAGAGGCTGAAGCCTTTGCTCAAGTCAGAGAAAAAGAAGTGATATCCTTTATTAAAAGAAATATTATTACTAGATTTGGTATCCCTTCTGAAATTGTTTGTGATAATGGATCCCAATTTATTGGGAGTAGAACTACTAACTTTTGTGACAGCTAGGGGATTAAGATGAAAACATTAACACCAGTCCACCCACAAGCTAATGGTCAAGCAGAATCATCCAACAAGATCATCATCAACAATTTGAAGAAGAAACTTGGATCCAAGAAAGGAAAGTGGGCAGAGGAACTACCTTATGTACTATGGGCTAATAGGACAACTCCCAAGAATGCTACCGGCCAAACTCCATTCTCTTTAGTATTTGGAGCAGAATCAGTGATCCCTACAGAGATGGTGGTTCCTACTGCAAGAACAACCATCCGTGATCCTGAAGCAAATGCTGAAAACTTGGTTCAAGACTTGGATACCATAGAAGAACTCAGGGATTTGGCAAGGATAAGAATGGCTAGTTATCAACAAAGGATGGCTGGAGACTACAATAAGAATGTTAGGATCAGGAAATTCCAAGTTGGTGACATGGTATTGAGGAAAGCATTTCAGAATACCACCAATCCTGCTGATGGCAAGTTAGCACCAAAATGGGAAGCCACCTATCTTATTGGAGCTGAGGCAAGAAAGGGGGCATATCGATTGCTAACAATGGAAGGTGATTTGCTACCAAGAGCTTGGAATGCTATCTACCTGAAGAGATATTTCATGTAATAAGGATCCAGTATCCTTAGCCATTTTCATGTCCAATGCTCATGAAGGATCCTTAGAAGATAAATGATCCTCATTCTGTTAATGATCTAACCTCAATTTATTCACTTGTTTAATTAACTTATATATATGGAGAAGGATCCTAGATCCTTTATCCTTCTTTCACTTAGTTCTGAGTTTTGCAGAAGGTTGATATGTCCTTAACAAAGGATTGCGTATCCACAGAAGTCTCCAGTTATTTGGGCTTGACCCCAATTATTTGGGCTCGACCCCAGTTTTTTGGGCTAGTCCCCAGTTTGTTGGGCCTGTCCCCAGTATATCCAGTAGCGCACGATGATCCCGGTGCAGTTCATGGCAATGGGACCCGTACCCGCTTTAGGGGCTGACAATTTCATTGTACTGGCTGTATTCAGGATCCTACGTATAATGGTAGATGTACCATACATCCGTTCCTAAGGTTTCTAACGTTTTCACATTAGCTAAGGTTTTGGCATTTTCATGTCACTAAGTTTGGATAGTCGCCAGTGAGGGCCATACTCCAGTTTACACAAGATCATTTGAGCTTGTCCCCAGTTTTTTGGGCTTGTCCCCAGTTTTTTGGGCTTGTCCCCAGTATATTGGGCTTGTCCCCAGAATTATTGGGCTTGTCCCCAGTTGCTAACTCTTCTCTTATATTGGCTCAGTCCCAAGTTATGTTCCATTTCAGGTTTTTGAAGCTAAACAGCTAAGGATCCTTGATCCTAACCTTTTATTAAGGTTTGTCTTTTGGTTATCCTAATTGTAAATATTAAAGGTTTAGGATCCTAACTTGGATTCTCAGGTAAGATCCTTGATCACTTTAATTTTATTCTTTATTTGTCTAAGTGACCCTTATTCTTTGACAACAGAATACATGGTCCTTAAGTTACATCACTTTTTTGAATTTCTCGATTATAGGATATTTGATCCTTGATTATATCCTAAACTATTTGATATAATTTACCAAACTTTTGTTCTTAACTTATGAATTCAAACAAAGTATATCATAACAATTGAAAAATAAAGTATTCACAGAAATAACAACACATGATAAGCCATAAGATTAAACCTTTATTTATTTAGCAATAAGTTAAAACCCTTTTAAGGTTGTCAAAATTGCCAACCCAAGTTTCTACCAGCAAAACGTGGCCCATCCACTTGGGTTGGCAAAGGGTGTCCATATTAACGAGGTCTAAGTGCAGGAATAAAAAGACGGCAGGATCACAATGGCTTCATCCCCCAAACAGAGGATCCATCCACCATTTGCAATCCTACCTATTGTCTGAAGGATCAGCGATCCTTTAACCTAATTACTATTATTTAAGTACAGAAAAACCATTGTTCAAGAAAAACAACTACCAAACCATAAAAAATGGGCTCCGGCCGCGTCTAGATAAATCCATCATCACCCATTTTTGCTGCTCACACCTTCGCTGCATCACCATCACCTCCAGCCTTTGCATCACCAGTCTGATCCTTAGCCCCGCTGCCGCTTGCCTCAATCATCAGGACCTCTCCAGCCTCCTCTTCATCATCCAGCTCAGCCAGCTTAGCCTTCCAGCCCTCCTGGTCCCAACTGGTCCTGTCAAAGCTAGGATCCTCAGCTTCCTTGGCCATTTGTAGTTTGATCTTGTACATAGCAATGGCAGCAGAGAGCTTAGCATCCTCCATCACCTCCCTCTTCTCCTGATCAACAGTGATGAAGGGCCATGACCAGCTGTTTTTTAGCCAAGTTGAGCTCCTTCTCAAGGGTAGAGATGGTTTGATCCTTAGCCAGGAAGATCTTCTGGAAGTCCAGCTCCTTTTGCTCAGCCTCTTCAACATATGCATCCAAGAGCATCTGGATCTCAGCAAATTTCTGCAAGAAAGAAAATATGCAATTCAGGATCCATTATCCTCAAATGGGCAGGATAGAAGTAAGGATCAGGGATCCTTACCTCAGAGAAGTATTCTTCAAACTGATGCCAGATGAGGGGCAGGCCTTCCAGATCGTCAGCGGTCTTCCTCTTCTTTCCTCCCTTCCCTTGGAGCTGACAGCCTTAGGGACTATGATGCTTGGGCTTGCAGCAGGCTTTTTCTTTCCGGATCGGGCAGCGACAGCATCAAGATCACTGACGCTGAAACGAGTGGCTGACTTTGAAGACTTTCTAGCACCTACAAACGGCAAACAACAGATAAGTATCCTTGATCTAAATCTATTTAATATTACATAAATATGAACACTAACTGACATGGTTACTGAACCGGAGGATACTTCTTGTGAATCCTTTGTGTTTACCTGGAATGATCTAACTGCAGGATCAAGGCTCCAAAAGGCAGCGATCCTTTCTTTTGTTGAAGGTGACTGAATGAGATGAGAAACCGAGATAGCTGCAAAACAGACAAGGATCAGTTATACTCAACTGAAACAGGGTTATCCTATGACCCTTCTATAAGGATCCTCTATCCTACCATGGGTGCTCCATTTTTGGGGAGATCTTTCCCGTCTAGGATAGAATCTCTCCTAACGAAGAAGAAACTCTTTTTCCAGTTGGTATCGTTTTTTGTGGTCTTGAGGATTGGGTGTGCATCGCCAGGTTTGTGTTTGAATAAAAAACGGTGTGAACCATGGCTCACAAGGTTATACAACTCAGCCAGTTCCGACATCCCCAATTCTATGCCATCTTGCTCAATAATGTTCTCTAGGGTATATAAAACCCTCCACATCATTGGCATAGCCTGAATGTAGCATATGCCGGTGAGTGAGAAGAAGGATTGAGTGAATGCAGGGAAAGGATAGGAGAATCCTATCAGGAATGGGGTGGCCGGAAAAGCAACCCAAGTGTCAGAAACAGAGTCACTTTTGGAAGTAGGGTCAAAAGGTTTGAAGATGGTGTCAGTCGGAAAAGAGTGGCGAATCCGGTCAATCTCCGGATCGGTGAAGCTGCAGAGTTCTTTTGAAGGATTTTTGATAATCCCTTGTGTAGGATCGATTTGTGACCCAAATGAGTCGTTCGGAAGAGTTCGTATCTATACGAAAGGCAGAAACAGACGTATAGACAAAGAAACAGCTTGATTCACACTTTAAAAGCCTTGTATATTGATATAACACTGTTTACAATCAGTAGGCAAACCGGCAGCACCTCGGTATCAATCTCTAATTCTGTTACAAATGACAATCATGAACCACCTATATATAGACTCTTAATTCCGTACGAAACAACATCATGACACTTCATACGAAATTACCAAAGGTAATTCCGTACGGAATTATGAAACACATTTCATGCGATATTACAAAACTGATTCATATATTTATTCTAATTTATGTGATGGTGCAATGATTATGTCACTTTTATGATGTCATCATCAAGAATGATGACATCATGCTTGTTCAGATCCGCAACGCAACCAAGACTCGATATAAGACGAAGACGACAGATGTATGCACCAACAGACTCCCCCTCAGATGTTGACGAGTCTTAAGTGTCGAGTCTTCACAATCTTCAGTCTTTATCAGTCCTCTCGAACTACTCTGAAATATCTAACACTGTAAAGCATCTTCAATTTCTCTCTACATTTCCAGGATCTCTGGCTCTTACATCTTTTATTTAGCACCAACAAATTTTCCACGAACAATCTCTACTCGAATGTCTTCAGACTCTCCTTTTCGATTTGCTGGGATTGCAGTCTGGATCGTAAAAATCACAAAGTCCTCAGGTATCGGAACCTGACTCTCTATCACTCAGAAACCTGCACATCCTCTACCTCACAATAAATTTTACAATTTGATAAAATTTATACTCTGTTTACCACTTGTAGAGCAAAACTTAGAATGATTTATCAACTACAATCTTTGATGAACCATTTGCAAGAATATCATGTTCATTTCAAAAACTTTTTATCTTTTAAACTCAGACTCTCCCTCACAAACTACTCAATTCTTTCCCAAACTAGTTGTCATCATGTTTATCACTCGGAATTTTGAAAATCAGCTCTTCAATACCAATTGTCGAAAATCTTTTTGAATTTTTCAAAATTTTATGCTAAAACACACTGAAAATTTTTTTGGATTTTGAATGTAAAGAAATGCTGTAAAGAAATATTTACAAACAACATTTTTGTGAGTTTGTGTAAGAGGATCATATCAGTTTTTGAGACAAATCACCAACACCATTAAGCTTTAAACATTTTAAGTTCTAAATGATTCACTTAGATTGTCAGTATACTGGTCCACTTAAATTTTCACACAAATTTCATCTGATTCGAGATACGAGGTTAATGTTTTAAGTACTTAAACTTAAACATGTGTCCCATCTCAGAATATACTTCCGTATCCAAATCCCAATATTCAGTCTTACAGGTGAGTATACCACAGATGATATCTGTAAGGGAATAAATTATGAATCAGTACGAAACCGTGAGAGCTCAGGTCAAAACTTCCGTTCAGCAGAGAGATGACGGTTCGACTTGGGTGAGTCCCCTTTAGAGGATCTTTTTTACAACAGCAATGATTATCAATTTTATTGTTTCATCATTTATGCTGAGGGCGGCGCTATATTTCAAGCAAGCAAAAAGTATTCTCCGGGGACTAGGCCATTGCTTCTGCAAAATCAGAAGTCCCGGGATAATACCCCAGATATCACTGAGCATAAAGACCTAGTATCTCAGAAAGAGGGACCTTTCAAACAAGATTTTGGGGGTTACCCATATATCCGAGAGATGTTTCCCACGATATAAGCAAGTTTGAATTTAGGTTTATATCTCGTCACAATCTACTAAATGTGCAAAAACCTACTGGCACATCATCAGTGAGACCGTTTATCACTTATTAACTTTCCATTTCTTTAGCATGTTGTGATAGTCCACTGATGTACTATCATTTCCTCTTCTTTGACACAAAAACTCATTTTTCATTTTATCATGTTTTTGTCTTTTTTAAAATTTCAAATGTTTTTGGATTTTCTTAAAATTTACTACTCCCCCTAAAATGCAAACACATTTTAGGAAATTTGAAAACAAACTGTACAATCAAATTGACAACCGATATCGAATCACTTCAATTCGCCATTCACTTGACATAAACAATCAGAACTCCCCCTCACAACAAACTATTTTCCCATTGTGATTTCAAAACACTTAAGTTTGTTTTAATCAAATGGTTTTTGCGGAAAATAAATTTGATTTTACCACTTGTAAAGTTAGGGGTTCATCACTTTGTTTCCAAATATCACTTGTATGTGTGGTCCAATCAAGTTCAAATTAATGACCTTGATTAACCACTTGTAGGAAAGACAAGTACAACTTAATGTCCTTGAATTACCACTTGTAAGTGTAAAACTTCTTCAACCACTGTAGGTTCATTCATCAGCCATACCACTTGTAAGAAACTAACAATTTAAAGTATCACCTGTACTTTACCATCTTTACCACTTGTATGATTACCAACCAAGAAAGATAGATGCCGATTCTTGCTCCACTCTTACCAACCTGGGAGCTCCGGCAAGTCTAGAGACTTACTGTTCGTAGTATGTACCATCCCAGTCACAAACCAGGGATGGTTCAATTTTATCTTTCTTCATCTTCTTCTCGTAAAACTCCTTAACTCCTTTGACCTTCCTGTCAACCATTTTACCAAAAATGTTATGGACTTTGGAGTTAAAGACTTTCTCAACATCAAATTCTTTTTTTTTTTCAGAGAAGAATTGATTTGAGATCTCAACTTTACCAATTTTTTTCTTAAAATTTTCAGCCCGAAGTGGTGGAAAATTCACATCATCCACAATCGGCACTGAATTTTCACCTTTAACCTCAACCTGTGGCTCCTCTGACTTTGTGGAATCAGATTCATCGCCAGAAGATAGCTCCTCTGATTTTGATGAATCATAATCATTGCTAGAACTATCAACCAATTTCTTAACAACCCAATTTTGGTTGTCAGAATTCACCCATCTCTTGTAAAATCTGTTTGAACATTCACCAATCTCAAATTTTGAATTTTTGAAAACTTTGGATCGGTCAATTGGTGGTTCAAACACAATTTCCTTTTCTTTCAGTTTACGATTGTATTGCCTTGAAACAATTCTTGTCAATATGACCAACAGTGTTACATTGGAAACAGGTTCTCGTTTCTTTCATCTGATCAGCATACTTCAACTCGTCTTACTTCTTAGCAAGGAATTCTTTGTTTGACTGATTTCTTAATAGATTTTCTTTTTCTTCTTCAGTAGATGTACCTGAAACAAATGTCATTTTTGATTTAAAATCTCTAGCATATTTTTCATTTTTATAATTTCTTGGTGGAATAAATCCAAGACCTTTCTTTTTGAAATTACCGTTATGGTTAGGTTTCTTTTGAAAACCATGACCAGAACTGTAACCCTTTTTTCTTGCTTAACCTTTGTTGAACTCTTGAGGTGTATTTTTTAGGTTTATCGTTAAGATTTACATCTTTTATTTCAGAAATATTGATTTCTGTTAGTTTGAAAACCTTTTTTATCATTTCTGGTTTAACACCTCTTATTGGAAATTCCTCATCAAAATATAATTTGTCAGAATCATTCAAAGTATATGCAACTTTAAATGTTTCATCATTCAAATTAGACTTTGATAACATGAATTCTTTATTGTAAACTATTTTTCCCTGTTTGTCGGTTTGACTCAGAGTACTGGACTCAGACTTTGACTCCGACATAGACTCCAACTTTGACTCCTCAGTTTCATCTTTCTCCAACACTTGATCGACCACTTTCTTTATTAACTCGGACTCATGATCAGTGTCAGATGATGTAAACGTCACATCAATATTTTCTGGCAAGTTAACTGAAGACTCCAACTCCCATTGTAAATTTGTTGCCTTTTTGACTCTTTCTGAATTTGGATTTCTCGGAGAATATCCATTTTCAAGCGGGGGTGGACACTTGTTGTAACTGAAACCTTGTTTCTTACCAGAATCATTCACTTTAGTATCCTTCTTCTTTTCTTTCTTCACAGGAGTCTTTTCTTCAGAAGTATTATGTTTTTCAGTTACTTAATCATCTTCAAATGCCTTCATGCCCTCAACTGTTGGATAAATCCTGTCAATGACATAAGAAGTACATAAGTAACTTTTCAACAAACGATTAACTCTTTAACTTTCAATCCTTTAAGTTTCAAGTTTCTGTTCTAGCACAGCACATTTCTCAATGTAATTGTTCACAACTTTCTGCTTTATCATAAAAGCTCCCTGAAGTGTTTTCATTGCTGTTGCTTGTTCTTCACTTGATTGATTGTATTGATTCATGGCCTTGTTCAGAACATCGTAAGATTCCTTCAAACTATTCAAGTTATAAATCAGTGTACTGTTCTGCTTCTTCATAGCTTCACAATTTTCACACTTCACCGGAATCTTTCTTGCATCAACTTCTTCATCAACTTTGAATTTTGGAATTTCTTTTACTTTCCTTTTGATCACTGGAGCTTCTTCATCATCACTACTAACTGGTGTTTTGACCTTTTTCTTAATCACTGGAACTTCCTCATCATCACTGCTGACTGGTGTTTTGATCTTTTTCTTATTCTTTTTAACTTTATCATCATCACTATCACTTTCAGCCATCGTTTTCAAATGATCTGCCATTCTTCTTGACCAATACTCACGATCATCATCACTATCCTCTTCCATGATTTGGTATCGAAGGATTTCTCACACAAACTTTTAAACGAACTGGTTCACCTAGTGAAACACTTTACAACACTCAAACAAAAAACAATTAGTTTAAACGAATTGAAAATGTGAATGTGAGTGACAGTTGAATCAATCTAGGACTCGTGTCGAAAATTCGCGGACTGACTAAACTCCAAACCGTGCAATCTGAGTGAATGGACCGATAAAAAATTGATTCAATTGGGCCGAACTCACTTTGTGTATCTGACACTAATCCAAGTCACATGGGCCTGGTAACAATCTAGCAGACTTCAATCTAATTGGGCCGAGCACTTTAAGACTTGATATGTAATGTGATTGGGCCGAGAATTAATGATCAGTTAAAGCACATGGATTCGTCAATTCAATTAATACACAATACAATTTTCAATGTAAATTCAAAAGATGTGATTTCACAATCTTAGTGGACGACAACAATGAATGGGCCGACAACTACTAGTATTAAGATGATATGATTGGGCCGCAAATATTCAGCACATGATCATTAAATGGACAGACAATTATCAATTGTAATCTCGTGAACTTTGATTCCCTCAATTAAAAGTACCCAACAATTTCAAATGTTAAACAAGTATGATTGGGCCGATGATGATCACATGCAATTGCAAATTTCAATCCCACTTAGCTGACACCTTTCAATGTATATCTATGTTATTAATGATGCACATGGGCCGACTACAAAACAACTGTTGATAGGGCCAAAACCTGTGTTTCTTATGCAATTAGCCTACAACTTCAATAGAGTCACATGCAAACATAAATGACCGACAATCTTTTAGAAATATTGATGTTATCAAGACTATGAGTTATCTACAATCACATGTTTATCTGAACACTGTTTCACACAAATTGATGCATTACACACGAGATTATCAAACGGAATTATGCATTTCACACGAGATTTCAAACGGAATTAAGCTGTTTCAAATGAAAATAGTTCATTCAAACGGAATTATGTTTAATTTCGTGCAAAATTAGTATGCTGATGTCATCATTTCGAGTACATTTTCATGCGGAATTAAAGATTTTATCAGTTTTAGAACCAATTTAGGTCCAATTTTCTCAAGGCTTTGTTTAAACACAGTTTTGCTAATGATGTGTGAAAATCAGGCCATTTTAACCGTCACAACTAGTTTAAATGAGAAATGAAAGTGTAGAAGACAGAAATAGAGACGAAATCAGGCTGTTTTGGTATGAACTCCTCGTCCTGAGCTCTGATACTTGAAGGATCGATTTGTGACCCAAATGAGTCGTTCAGAAGAGTTCGTATCTATACGAAAGGCGGAAACAGACGTATAGACAAAGAAACAGCTTGATTCACACTTTAAAAGCCTTGTATATTGATATAACACTGTTTACAATCAGTAGGCAAACCGGCAGCACCTTGGAATCAATCTCTAATTCCGTTACAAATGACAATCATGAACCACCTATATATAGACTCTTAATTCCATACGAAACAACATCATGACACTTCATACGAAATTACCAAAGGTAATTCCATACGGAATTATGAAACACATTTCATGTGATATTACAAAACTGATTCATATATGCATTCTAATTTATGTGATGATGCAATGATTATGTCACTTTTATGATGTCATCATCAAGAATGATGACATCATGCTTGTTCAGATCCGCAACGCAACCAAGACTCGATATAAGACGAAGACGACAGATGTATGCACCAACACCTTGGCTTTTTAGGGGGCTATCTTTCTGGTGATCCTTGGCGGGGGAGGATCCTAGCTTCATTGTAATCTTAGGATTTTGATGAAACGGAAAAGAAGATGAAGAGAGAAGTAGAAGAGAAATACCTAATCAGTCTTTGGATGAGGATTTAAAGGGAAGTAACGCACGAATTTAAACGCCTATCGATCCTTATCTCTAATCTTAGATTTATAATGATGGCTTTGCAGGATGTCATGTCGCTGACGTATGATCTGCAACGGCTAGTTCGATTCTAACGGCTATATATCCGTTAGTCAGTTTGTTGCAGATAAGATTGAAAAATACGACTCGTTAATTTACATTTTACTCCTCATATTTTGGGGGCAATTGTTAGGGGTGGATTTTATAATCCTAAGGATCACGGATCCTCAAATGCAGCCAGGATCACGGATCCTCAGTTCCGTTTGAATTAAGGATCCTCAGAAGATGTTGCAGAATTAAGGATACAGGATCCTCATTGTTATCCTAACACTAACGGTTGTCTTCATTGTATGTGAGCTTGTTTTGCAGGAGTATACGCATTGGACTTGGTCTTGCTGATATTCCTGGGGAATATGCTTAAATATTCCACACGTGCATAGCCTTCGTGAACGTTATGGAGATCGTGGGAAGCTTGCACATTTAGCGGATAGTTAGTTATTTAAGTTATTTCTATTTTTAAAAGGGGATAACAGCTTGAATTAGAACAAGTTGGCTAATACACACACACTCGCAAGCTCTCAACAGTTCATTGGTGATTTCATACACATTACACTCTAGTGATCCGTGTAACAAGCTTGTTATCATCCCGAGTTGTAAAGATTATCTGTTTAATTATAGTTGGTGATCGGTAGTTTCCATCACCCGAGGTTTTTTATGCCGGAGTTCATCTCTTGATCAAGGGCATTTTCCTCGTATAAATCATTGTGTCACTTATTCATTTCATTTGCAAGTTGTTCATACATTTGTCCATTGATTTAAGCATCACACCTCACAACAGAAGATTTGGTTGTATTATCCTAGCCTGATTTTTGACCAAAACAGGCTCCAAGGAGTCAGTGAAGCTAAGTTCTTCATAGGAGAACCCTTCAGAGCCTGGGGTGCTGACTTCGGAGCCTTTCCTCTTCTTGGTGGTGGAAGCACGAGTTCTTGGGTTGGGCTAAGGAGCCGGGAGCGGTTTGGAGCTGGTAGTAGCAGGAGTCTCTTTCTTGACGTTGACTGGAGTGGGGTAACTATCAAGCTCATCAAGGTCCAGGAGGATTGGAACTTTACTGGAGTCTACATACAGGGAGTAAAACTCTTTCCTAAACATATCAAATAAAAACATGTATGCAGGATATTGTGCAGGATCCTTACCAGACATGTTTAAACTGGAGAGTGGACTTGAAGATGGTGGAAATGGATTGAAACTTCTTTCAGCCTCTGGGAGGAGTCTGATGGCGTCGATTCTCTTCTGTGAGTCAGCGAAGGAGGGTGCAAGCTTCCTGAAATCGGCTGTGTACAAGAAAATAAAAAAGTTAGTACGAGATATGAAACAAGATACAAGACAGGATCATCCTAAAACCCTAAATCCTACCCTTTCTCAACCACCGCACCGGATAATCCATTCCACCAGGGATTGAGTCTCATTTTACAAATAAAAATTTGGACTTCCATTCCTCCTCATTCCTGGTGGCACGAAGTATCAGTGGATCACCGGAGGTAGAATAAAACAAGAATCTACAAGAACCATGGCATCTAAGCCGATATGCTAAGGGGAGGTCATGAATAGAAAGATCAGGGATATGATTGTTCTTGATTTTATCAAGAACAAGCAAGACTCGCCAGAGCATCGGCATTGTTTCACTAAAACAGATTTTTGTGGTGTTAAAGAACTCGGTGATGAAATCTGGAAAAGGAAATTGCAACCCTAAGGTAAAGGGAAAAGCATTAAAACACAACCACTCGTCGGAAACCATGTCCGACCGGATTTCCCGATCAAACGGCTGGAACCGTCCCTTTCGGGAAGATGCCGGAGGTTTTGAGAGCCGAAAAGTGGGCACTATCGAAGGAGCATATTTCTTTCTCCGGATCTTGGAGAATATTCTGGTGGATAAATGTAGGAGTGGAGTCACCGGAGCTAGATCTGGTCTGCCTTGCCATATGGTTGCCGAAATATTGAGCAGAATGGGAGGATGAAGATGGAGATGAGAGAGAAAGTTTTTACCTTTTTTCTCTTCGGTAAGGGTTAAATGAGGATGAGGATGAGAAGTTATAGGGAGGTAATGAGTAATTATAGACTGAACGGTTACAAGCAGTCACATCAAGGTCTTATCTCTTAATTACCTCATTATTCGTGGAAAAATGTAACCGTTAGTATCAGGATACTTAACGGTAACATTTTTGGGGACAATTGTTATGGGTGAAATTCTGAGCCCATATCCTGGATAATATCTTAAGTTATATCTTGATTATATGATATCTGTTCATGCCCGGGATGCTGATTCAGGATATTGGTAACATCCTGACATGGTATCCTGAGGATCACTAACGGATTATGTGCAGGAATACGAGTCCAAGCTTGCAACGTTCATGAGGACCTTTTCCCCGGAAGACTCAGTCCAAGTTGTTCGAAGAAAGACGTTGAAGCCGCTTTACTTGGTCTCCAACGTTAACTAAGGAATATTCGAAGGCATCCCCCATTTATAGGAAATTTTGTTTTCATTTCTTAGCTATAAATAGACGGATATATCAGATCGAATAGGACACAACAACACTCACCGCTCTTATACACTTCTACTCTCTCGCATCTCTCACTTTCTGAAAAAAGCATTGTAACACTTAGCGATCTGATCAATATCCTGCACTGTATCCTGACATTTGAAGTAATAAGAAGAACAAGGCAGCTGCGATTGTCAGCTCTCGAGGTTTTATGCCGGCGATCTAGATTGATCAAGGGCTTTCCTCGTATATCTCGTGTCACCCCCTTTACTTTCTGCTCATTGTTTGATCATAGGTATAGCTCGATATCCTGAGCTATATCCTGAAACTGTTTTAACAAACAACCAATTTAGCATATTTACAACACACATTATTAGCACACTACCTCACTTAACTAATTTGATCACTAAATTGCTTAGGTAATTTTTTTACCAAAACACATCCTCTCCTGCATTTTCTTGTTGTCTTCAAGTCTGATATATCTCAAAGCCCTGTTTCGAGCTTCGTCCAGGTTCCAGCAAGGATTCATCATAAGATCCTGATAAAATTGGGAATCCTTTTGCAATCCCATCTTGAATGCCAGCACCGCTGTAGCAACATCAAGGTGTGGGATATCCAAGGATTCCCTGCTGAATTTGTTCACGTAATCCCTTAAGGATTCTTGAGGACCCTGAGTTATCTTGTAGAGGTCACTTGTTAGTTTTTTGAAACTTCTACTGTAAGAAAATTGACTATTAAACAAATTAACTAAATGAGCAAATGATGTAATCGAATGCGGTGGAACGTTAAGAGCCATTTTAAGGCTGATCCTGTTAGAGTAGAGCTGAAGCCCTTGCATAGGCATGCTTCCTTGAGTTCTGGAGGAATAGAGTTAATCTCCATCCTCTCCCTATATTGAGCAATATGCTCCTCAGGATCCGTGGTCCCGTCATAAAGCTTCATATTGGGAGTTTGAAATCTTTTTGGAACTTCAGCATCACATATAGGATATGAAAACTGGGATATCCTGTGACTGTCCTGGGATACTTCCTGTATTGGCTGCACTACCCCAGGTACACTGGATATCATATCCTTCAGCTTCTGAAGCTCTCTAGAGAGTGCTGACGTCACACCTGTATCCTTCAAAGATCCAAGATTGTTAGCAGCAAGAGTATTAACATTATTAGATAAGTTACCAGCTTGAGGATTCTGGCCATATCCCAGAGCATATCGTGGTCCCCTGACAGTCGATATCCTGGCTGTTGAGGGTATTTCAGGAGTATTGCCCTGGGAATGACTTGGCACAACATTGCCCTGACTATCCTCAGTATACACTGCTGAACTAAAGTTCAGCGTTCTGGGCTGCAAGGGAGTGACAGTATCCTCAGCAGGTCTCTTGGAGTTAGATTCAAGAGTTGTATTTCTCTTATTATCATCTGATTAGTTTCCTGCTGTTGCTTCATCTGATCCTGTATACTACCAAACAAAGTTAGAATTTCATCATTAGAAGCCATAATAGGAGTTCTCCCTGGGACACCAGATCTGTGGACATTTTAAGCAGGAACAGTGTCTCGGGATATATGAGTCTGAACCCTCCTGGGAGGAGCTTGAGCCTGTGAAGAAGCTTGCATCTGTGGAGGTGGTGGAAGCACTGAACCGGTTGTGGCAGAGGTTGTAGCAGGCATGGACGAAGAGCTCATGTTCGATTTTGAAGCCATTGAAAATAATTGTGTAAAAAGTTTTGAAAATAAGAAGCCAAGTAGTGATTTTAACAAAGCTTTTAGTAGAAATAGCACCACTTGCCCCACGGTGGGCGCCAAATTGTTTTGGTCAAAAATTACCGAAGCAATTAAGTGATCAAATTAGTTTGTGAGGTAGTGTGCCAACGATGCTTGTGAAAAATATGTTGGTTTGTTCGTTTGCAAAAACAGTTTCAGGATATAGTCTCGGGATATGAAACTATATCAACAATCAAACAATGAGCTGAAAAAGTAAAAATGGACATAGGATATACGAGGAAAGCCTTTGATCAATCTAGATCTCCGGCATAAAACCTCGGGAGCTGACAATCGTTGGCTGCCTTGTTCTTCTTATTACTTGGAATGTTCAGGATGCAATGCTGGATAATGCTCAGATCACTACTAAGTGGTACAATGATTGTAAGTGATGAGTGTTAGTGCGTGAATGCAAGAGAAAGAAGTAAGAGTTTGAGAGCATAGAGTGAAGTGAAGTGTTCCTACGATCTGGCCTTCCTATTTATAGTTACAAATATCAAACAAATTCTCCTATAAACTAGGGATGCTCCGGTATATTCCTTTCTGAATGCTGGTGACCTATTCTTCCGGCTTCAACGTTTATTTTTCAACCAAATGGAGCGAGTCTTCAGGAGAATGAGTCCACATGAACGTTATGATTCTACAGCCATGACCTGCAAGAAAATAATTAGTAACTGCCAGGATACTGCATCAGGATGTTACCAATATCCTGATCTGGTATCCTGATCTTAATCAGAAATTATCAAGTCAGGATATAATTCCAGGATACGGGCTCAGAAAACCACCCATAACAGTTATCATGCTTCTTCATACAGTTTAGAATGTATTTTCAACATCACACCTGATGGTAAAGAGTCAGAAAAGAACAAAAAGGGAATCGGGTTAGAATACCATTAGGTTCCACCACCGTTGGAGAATAATTATACATTCTATGATGGTGAAAAGGTGGAAAAAGCAATGAACATGGTTAACTAATTACCTGATAACATCGATGTGACTTACACCAAATCTGATGATCTTGATGATTCAGAGGTGGTAGGTTAGGTTGTTGAAAGTGTTTTGTCAGAGGAGTCTACCAAAACAGATAAGTCTGAATCACAAGATGAGAATGAGGGAAGTTTTCATGAAGGTTATCTGAAAAATTCAAAGTCTGAGAAAAATACGAATGATGATTCAAAAGGATTAGCTTATACCATGATTGGATCAGACAAATTGTTCTTAGATATTGAATTCTCGATTCAAGATGTGATTTCGGATAAGATTGACAAAGTTTTCAAATTAGTAGAAATTGAAAAATCAGAAATTGCAAAGTTTGCTGGAAAGAGTAACAAAACTTTTTATAACAAACATGGTTTCAAGAAGAAAAACATGAAGGCTGGGTTGGGTTATAAAACGAAACAGAAATGGAAAAGAACTGAAAAGCCAAATTATCAGAAAAAGATGAATTTTGTTCATGGGAAAAGTTCTGAGGAAGAGAAAGAACTCAAATTTAGACGACAATCTAATGAAGAGTTCTATGCTCAGAAGAAGCAACAACAACAGGCCAAAGATGTTTCAAAGAAAACATGCTTTAAATGTAATAAAATTGGACATGTTGGTCGTAAGTGTCCAAACTCAAAGCCTGTTGATGTTGGGGAAACAGAAATCTGAGGATGTGAAACAAAAGTCAACCACGTTTGATTCAAAACAAACTTGGAGGTACAATACAAACAAGTTTGCTTCAAATCAAACCTGGAAATCAAACCCAACTAGATTTGATTGAAAACAAACCTGGAATTCTCACACACCCAGATTCAGAACAACACAAAGTTGGCAAACATCGGTTGATATGACCAAACCGCATCAATTTTGGAAAACCAAAGTTAATTTGTGTAACACCCCGAAAATATAAAACTTTATATTAGAATTATAAAGTATAAAATAAACGAGAATAAACAAACTAGGAATAAATAACCCAGTTAGTCATGAGTCTAGTAAAAACAAAGAAACTTGATAAAAACATGTAAAGTTTAACTTGGTTTTAGTTGAGGGGCCAAAGACGTTAAAAAATCAAACTAGTTTTAATAAAACAAAAAAAAATCCAAACACGCATTTGAGTGTGTCTGGAACGATCAAGAACGCAGGGGGCGACCAAGTTCACCTCAAACCTTAGTTTCAACTTTTTGATCAAATTGAAGGCTCTAAAGTGTTCCAAATCGAATTCCAAGCATAGATTCGTGAACATCTCAGCGAAGTGATCATAAGGTATGCTAAATTCCATCATTTTAGTCCCATCTCAGATTCTTGATAAATTGTGAAATCAAAATCTGAGCTTGATATGTTGATGTTTAGATGAAATTAGGGTTAGAGACATGTTTAGATGTAAAACCCTAGCCAATAATCTGCGAAATTGATGTCCAAATTACGAATATTCATGTTTACCTATCTAAGTGTTAAATAGGTTTTGTGAATAAAAAGGAAACCAAATAAGTAATTAGAAAATTTATGCTAAACGGGTTTGCATGAAGTGAATTTGATATTGATGTACATGCTAGGAGCAAAGAACTTGCAAAAAGTATAAACACTCGGCTAAATAGTTGAGACATGAACTTGGTAATGGTTATTTAAAAACCATGCTCTTAAAGTGTTTATTAAAATGCTTAAAAGAAAACTAACATAGTGAATTTGAGATAAAAACACATGTTTGTACGATATGGCAAATTATGCGTGATACATTGTGAAAAGAGTTCTAAACAGTACTTGGTTGAACTCTATAGGCAAGGAATCCGGATCGTCAAGTGGACAAGCCGGAGGGGATACACGTTGAAAGGAGTGCATTAAAGGTACGTAACTATTAGTTTCGTTACATTATGCAAAAATGTTTAGTTATAGCTTGTTAATAGTATCGTGGTGTGATATGCGCGTTTGATGTGTCATTGAAGTGACGAAGTTCACTCGATAGATCAAACGGGTCAAATTTAATGATTAGAGTATGTTTGGTAAGCCATGGAAGTGATGAAGTGTAACACCCTTATTATTATTTAACGATTTTCGTATAATTTACGAAAATAAACGGGTAATTAGAATTTCAAATACATTGAAAATACGGGTTTCATTAAACTTTATTACAGAATTAAAACTATACAACATAACATGTGTGAGTTCGTCATTTAACATAACAATGATACATAGTGCGGAAGCTTATTTATCTATCGTGTTCGGTTCTTCGTTGTGCTTGATCGTCCTCCGGTGCTAAAATTATACCTGAAACTCATAAAACATGAGTTAAATTAGTCATACGTAACTTAGAACGTATCTAAACGAGTCCGGGAAGCGAAACTGATTAAAATAATTTTTTTCCGCTAACACAGTTCCCTTTCGTGCCACGCGAAGGCACCCAGTTGCTCCCTTGCGCCGCGCGAGGGAGACCGTTTTCCAGCAGGTCTGGAGCTGGGTCCTGCAATTTTCAGCAATACCAGTTTTTACGGAAACGGCCATAACTTCTTCGTTATTGATCCGTTTTACGCGATTCTTTTTCCTACGCGTCCGTAATTTAATTCTCCATCTTATGGAGTTAAAATCCTACATCCATAATAAGACATTTTTGAGACTTCTAAGCCCTCGACTCATTATCATTTTACCGAATTTTAACCCGTTTATGCATTTTATCAAGCAAACATATTTGTTTGATCCTTATTTCACACGCACCTCTTCAAACTAATGTTATCTATCATAATAGGTTCTAGTCACACGTTTCTTACACAATTTAAACCCGTTTTCGCTCGTATGCTTATTTTGACCCGTTAAGGGTACTTACGCATTTTAGTCTAGAACTTGTACTTTTCTTTTGACACTACAAAAATTCCTTGTCTAATTAACTACAAATATTCCACCACAACTATTTTGTGGTGGATTTAACATAATGAACCCCTTTTTCCCAATTTTACCCATCGGTTGGTCATTTTACGCAAACGACCATTTTTGAGCATTTGACCCACGAATGTGTATTCCTATAACTTTTTTTCATATCTAATGATTCCATAATCTTAATGCAAGTTCCTAAACAACCCCTATGGGTCGTTTACCCAATATACCCTTCAAGGGTGTTTTGGCCCACTTTAGTCCCTCACTTTACGACGGAGGACATTCGTTAAATATTTGACCAAAAATTGTATGTTTAACTAAAAGCTTATTTATGCGTACCTGGCTCGGGTCATAAGATTGACCCATTTAAATACCTTTCGCTATTAATATCTAGTTAATAACAATGCCAACCATGTGTTAATTCCTGTGATCACAAAACTCAACAAGCAATCCTCAAATATTATTGACAAATTTGACCCGTTTAGTCGAAATGACCAATTATCATTTCGAGATGGTATTAAATTACCATTTCACCCCCATTAACCTATCTCGGTTTACTTTTGAATTCATCCTATTTAAGAATTTTTCTCGTTTTGTTTGACCCGTTATGGCTCATGCCCCATGGTGTCCTTTCAAATCCCTTTATATATTTGTTAGTCCATGTCCGGATTACTATTTGACCGTTTTTACCCTTTTTACCATAATTCATGGTTTCTTATCTTTCTTTATATAATTCAGATTCAATACTCGCAATCAAGTATTTGTTAATAAATAAAAGAGCGTAAGCTTCACTTACCTCGCACCCAAGCCACTCGTTCCTCTTCATGCTTGATTTGTTTGACCCGCTTCCTCCCCAAGCTTCACCTATCTTATTAAGCTTCAAACTAGCATAATAATTCACAAGATGGTTAGTTTAGTCATTGCTAATCACGACTATTCCACCTCACGTATTTTCTATCAAAATTATTATTCGATCTTGTTAATGGTCAGTTTGACTTTTCAAAAGTCAAATGTCCCTTTTTAATGTATGAAATGCACAATTGAGTTCAACGAACCCACTTAAGCATTTCTTCGACTATTTGGTCGTAGCTATTTTTAGGTAACTAATTTAACTACATTCATCAACATAGTTTTTGTACATCATAAAATCATCTAATTATATAAAACTCATTCTTTCATTAGGCAAATTCTACGGGTTCCATCTATAAGTGAAACCCGTTTCATTATGTCATTAGGTATTCATTCGGCTACCTATTCAAATCAAGTTCTATATTCAACTAATTAATATCATGGTTTTAAACATCCATATTCATGAATAATTTACCAATTTCATTACAACATTCTAAGAACCCATCTCAATTATGTATGATTAAATACTCAAACTTGCAAATTGTTTAAGTATCTCGCATCAACTATCGATTATGACGATTTCTAGCACAAACATATCATCATCTTTATTATTTAGTCAAAACCCACTTAGCACATACAAAAGTAATCATCAAATCCCTAGTTTCTAACACCAATTCTTCAAGTTTTCAACTAGGGTTTGTTTCTAAACATGAATTCAACACATATATCACTCATACATTCAACATTCATCCCCGAATTTTGATTATGAGTGTTCATCATAATTTCTAGACATCACCAAATTACAAAATTTGACATACCTTACGATCCCCTTGACTTGGTGATCATTTATATGTGTTCATGCATTGATTTGGGGTTGATTTGAGCTCCAATTTGGTGAATTTGTGATGAACTAGGGTTTCCTCCATGGGAGCTCTCTCTCCGTCGATCTCCACACACACACTATGTGTGTGTTGTGTGTGTGTTTTTTTTATAATTATTAAGTTTCCTTTGTTACAATCTTGGCCCCTCAAGTTTAGTTTTAATTGTTTGTTATTAAGTAGGCTATAACCTACTTATTTCTAGTAACATTCCCTCTTATTAACTAGGTTAATTATTCCTAGTTAACTTAATGGGTTCGGGAAGTCATAACCCGTTTTATTTTAAGTCCCGTTAACTCGGGCCTTTTACATACTTTGTTTTTCTCAGAGTATTTATCCTCCTTTTAATTAATATCAAGTTTATTTATTTAAATCCTAATTTTTACCGGGTTAATTTTTTTACCACTAACGGTATTTTACTCATTTTCACTATTAACGTGGTTTGATTTCCAAACCCGTTTTTGGGGTGTTACATGAAGTTCACTCGGCAAACCAAATGGGTCAAAGTAAATGGTTAAAGTATGGTGGGAATAAACCATACGGGTTGAAATGAACGGTTAGAATCGTTCGGTGTATCATAGAGAATGGGTCAAATATTGGTTAAAATAGTTTGGTTTGTCATTAAAGTGATGGTATTCACTCGATAACCAAACGGGTCGTCAAAACTATGTCTTTAAAACGATCACGTGTGTAGAGACTCGAAAGTCTCATATTGTGCTAAGTTAGATAGCAATACGCCAATGGATTGGTTATACTAAGTTAAGTTTATGAATCCGTGATATCGGGTCGAATGGTAGAAATAAATTGCAGGAGTTGCATGAAGCGGCATGCTTGAATTTTGAGAAAACAAGCATGAAATTCTAATGCGAGCGTAAAGCCATGTAATGGCGAGGATACGCCAAGATTTACAAGCCCGGGGAATGGGTAATTAAGTCTAGTATTCCAAAGAACTGAATGATGAAAAATATGCACACATAGCTAATGGGTCGGATAATCGAAACAAGGATTTTGTGAACAATTCATTCATAAACCGGGTTTCGTTATGTGAAATTTACATGGTTAGATCCGTAATTTTATTATGGACGCATAGGAAAAAGAATCACACAAAACGGACTTACAAATCAAAAGTTATGGTGGTTCTAAGTTAGGATTTGATAAAAAAAAAATTGGAGCTGGGCAACTGCAGCAGCAAACAAGCAACATTCTGTCGAAAAAAGGGGCGTGGCGTCACACGACGCCCCGTAGCGTAGCGCGACGCCCCTAAATTCCAAAAATTGTTTAACTTTTGTTGTTTTAACACATGTAACTTGTTTCCATACATTATTAAGTTATCAAAACTAATTGTTAAGTTGGTTTTGAATTCAGGTGAAAGTAGTAATCTTTTGGAAGAAGTTCAAGCAAGCGTCAAGAACCGAACACTGTATTTTGAAGCTTCCGCGCTTATCTAACTTTGTTGTAAACAATGTTCCATTTGTAAACACTTAACTTATCGTTTCGATGTCTTACCTAGCTAATTAGTTAACTAGAACATTGTTACTTTCAAAAATCATTGTTTTGTCTAACTTTATGAAATGATGCGTTTCCTTTTAAAAATGCGTATTTTATATTAAAATCTTAATTAAATGAGACGGGTGTTACAAGTTGGTAATCAGAGCTCAAGGTTGTTGACAAAGTGTGTTCGGTTCGAAGCTTGATCAAACATCCGGTAAGAATTAGTTATTTTAGTAGATTTCATTAAAACATTAGAAAATGAATACGATTAGATGTGCATGGGAAGAGTGCGTAATACACTCAAACCCGGAAAGTGCACCAAACAAGAATGGTCTAAGCAAGTTGTGAACTTGGATAAATCAAAACGAAAGATGCAAATGATATAGAATGAAATGTTTAACAATTAATATAAACATTCAGATTCAAGATGAATGAAGAGAGCAATAATGATACGGTGCCGAAAGTCACCGAACAGATGAAAGAAATGTCCGTGTAACCGGGGGCGATTTAGCATCTCAATTAACTGAAGAGATGGAAGCTAAAATTTCCAAAGAAGTCGGAAAGGCAGTAAAAGCCAGTCTACCGTAATTTATCGAGAGACTACAAACCACAATCTTGCTAGTGGTGGAGGACATGATGACTGAGATAAAAGACAGTCTCTCACAAGGAAAAGATGACGGGAGAGTGTTGGATGTGAACCCAAGTCCCGTAAAGAAATCAAAGCTTAATAAAGCTTCTAAGAAAGGAGTTACAAGAAAGGGGAAACCTCAGTGTAAAATATGTGGAAAAACTCACCAGGGCAAATGCTACTTTAGAAACAAACCATGTCCTATTTGTAGTAAAGCGGGACATGTGGTTGCAAATTGCCTGGGGAAGGTGTTAGTGTGTTATAAATGTTATAACCCAGGACATAAAAGGTCTGAATGCCTAGAATTAGTTGGAACCAAAGACACAGCTGACGCAAAGTTTGATACCCCGAAAGAGAAGGCAAGGTCTTCCCACATGACAACCACAGAGGCTAAAGCTGAACCTGATGTCGTTTCAGGTATGTTTCTTGTAAATTTAATTTAACACAAATTTTATTCGATACGAGTGTGAATAATAGTTGCATAAGGGCATATATGAGTAGTGAAATAAGTGAATTATGTAAAAGAAATACCTCTATAAATATATGTATATAAGAAAATAAATAATGGTGAGCATGTGAAGCCGAGGCAAAAAGTAATCTCGATGAATATTGCAATGGGAAGGAGTGCGCATACACTCGAACCCGGGAACTTAATGAAGTGAATAAATGTTGTATTGGGAAGGAGTGTAATTACACCCGAACCCGAAAATTGAAATAGTTATAAATGGCGAAGACAAGGTTATAGACTTGGCTAAACTAAATAAAACATGTAGAAGCATCCATAAACGATGTAGATAAATTTCATACAACGATATGGAATAATAAAATCAAATGAATTAATTTTGTTATTGTTACAATGGATTAAGGTCAAAAATGAGAAATTAAGACTCGGGCCGAAAATATCCTCGAGAAGGAAGCTAAAGAGATGATGCGTATTATTTGCTACTATGAATAATGGAAGTACAAAATATTACTGAATCTATGTGATAGGTCGTAAAAGAGTATGGAAAGGAAAATGCAAACCAATGAAATCGGAGTGTTAAAAACATTAAGATAAAGAACCCGGGTAACGGGTTGAAAGGAAATAGGGGCGTAAACCAAATAACGGTATGAGTAAGATAAACCGACGCGAAAATGACGTAAGAAGTCATAGAGTCGGAAAGATAATCCAAAAGAAAATGAGTATAGCCTTAGACTACGGTCAAGGTCAAATGAATTTTGAAAGCGAAAATTTATTTATTCTAAACATAAAAAGGGGGTGCCTTAACGCCATATGTATACATATGCAATTAAATAAAGATATGAATAGAAGATGATCCATGGGATCACCATAACCTTCAGGTTATAAACAATGTAAAGGTCTATGGGACCAAAATGACCATCCGGTCGCAAATACCAAGGAACAAACTATAGAGTCTCACTCTAAAAAGGTGAAGACCTAATAAAATAGCCTACGAGGTGTAACACCCCAAAAATGTTATTAGACATAAGTTAAAATGTAATAATAAAAGGGTAGTATTTATATTAAATAAGTGATTGAAATGGAGGGACTAAAGATGTAAATGCCCGAAATCTAGTTTAATAAAATGTTAAATGGTAAAAACCCACACACAGTTCGTGTGTGGGGTTCTGATCGATCGCCAGGAGAGGAGCAAGGGGGTGAAACCCTAGCTTTACAAAATCCACAAGAATCAATATAAATCTTAAGGAAATCGAAAGTATAATCAGCAAATTCTAAGCTCCTACACCTGTTCTTCGAAGTAGTAAGTTCAATTTTGTGAATTGTTGAATTGTAAGAAGTGGGTCTTAACCCAAGCATGAGTGCATGACATAGAATTCGTGAAATTTAGTTAGGATTAAGGAATAGGATAAGAATTATGGCAGAATTTATGTTTGATTTTGGATGGGTTGTTGTGATTGTAGCAAAAACCCGTTTGCTAAGAAGCTAGTAAGTGTAGGATGATGGAATGAGATCATGTAACTAGAATTTTGATTATGAGCTTGATGTGATACATGAATGATGAATAAAATTGATGTAGGATGAAGTAGTTATGTAAATTCGAATAAATGTGAATGTTGTATGATGATGAACTAGTAGAAATGTGCTTTATAGTCTTGTACCGTATACCTTAATTATGATGCCTACCAAGTGTTTGATGAAATGCTTAAGAGATAAATGTATGTGCGATATGGAAAAATGGCTGAACGAATTTGATGGACTAAATGAATGAATGAATGTTGTAATGTAGGCGTGAAGAAAGAAGGTACAAGCACTAGGAAAACGGAAGGCACGCAAGATCGAGGTATGTTCCGTTGCATACAAAACCTTATTTAAATTTGTTTATATTATGAAAAACAACCCTTGTTACAATGATTATAGTGATTAGTAAGAAGATAACAAATCCCTTGCGGATTTGGTTATGCTAATGAAGGTTACATTAAGTTATGCAAGTTGACCGGTTTGAGTCGAACTAGGTCGAGTAAGAATATGGTACCATCCGTTTAGAACGGGTGGTCACGAATGCAATAAGGGATGTATGAAGTTCGATCCGTTATACGGATGGAACGAAATGTTTATGTTGTAAGCTATTAACCCGATGATACCGGGTCGTAAGAGGTATGCTTGAATCTCAATACGAGAGTATATGCCATACCCAGTTAATTGGGTGACCGAATGCGTAAGAGTAATGAATGTATATAAAGGAATGCAAATAATTAAAAAAAAAGGGGTTGGTGTAATAAGTGAAATAAGTATTATGACTAACTTTTTAAAGTTGTTGTTAAATGTAGGTAAATCCTTAATTTAGGCGACTCGGCGAATTGGAGCGAGCACGTGATCAAAATATGTCTTACCAAGCGCTTCCGCTAGCTTATGTTAATGTTTTGGGTCAAAATACTTTTTGTACAATTTGTTGGTAAAAACTCCTTTTAGTATTTGATGTTTTGGTTTTAAGTAGTATCTTGTAGAATGGTATTGTCTTGATTATGGACTAAAACAGGGGTATACTCGTTTTACGAACGGGTCATGCCCAAATTTTGTAAAATTATGTATTAAAGTTGTCATTTTGAAGGCTTTAAATTACCTTTGTAAGTTATTTTATAAAGTCGGAAAAGCGGTTGTTACAAGTTGGTATCAGAGCCTAGGTTTGAGGGATTCGAGCAAGAGTAATAGTGATTGAACTCAAACCGACGGCTCGTGCAAAAGTATGCTCGTTCCGAGATCGCCAATGAGGTAAAAATTTAAGTTTTTGTTTAATATAAGTGTGTTCAGTGTGTTACGGTATAAGTTTTAAAGTTATGCATGCTAAGAAGTAAAAAGGCGGGTAAAATGAGAAGTCCATGGACCCGTGTGGCTGAAAACGGACCCGGGAAATGGTCGAAACAACTAAATCAAGTCTGCAGCGAAATCAGCAAACGGGAGGCCGTCGCCGACGCCCCCCATGTTGCCGACGTCCAAATTGCCTGCCGACGGCCGAAAGTGGCCGACGCCATATTCTGGAGCCCGTCGCCGACGGCTTGCGCAAACCAGTCCGATGAAATTTTTGTTTTGCCTAATTTTAACTAACAGTACCTTCCGAAAGCCCGATTCACGGTCCCATTAAGTCTTTTATGAGGCAAAACAAGTATGTAAGGGTAGAATGAAGGATAGTATTGGGATAAAATTTATAAAGATGAATGTGATGTGTACAAAGGTATGAAATGAATGATGAGAACTTAGAAAGTTAAAAATTTATATGCATGATTACGAATATAGTAATCAAGGACGAAAATGTGAACTGTGTTGAAAGCTTGTGAACTATAATTTAAGTTTACATACCTCTCAGAAATGCCCGTTTTATGCTCTTGTCAAGTTATTAGAAGATATAATAAGTTATGTAAAGTTATGTAGATCGTTGGCGATAAAGTAAAACTTATGAAAGTCGAATGTAACGTATGGAATGACATGAAATAAATGACGAATGTATAAAGTGGAGTTGGAATTGTATGATAATGAATAATGAAGGAAGTAAATATAGACTAAAGTACTTGGATATGTGAAGGAGCCGGAATTGTTAATAAATGAATTAAAAAAAATGAAAAAATGATGATGAGATTAGTGGTGAAAATAATTTGAAGAATGTGAATTAGATGGAATTTGTATGAAAATTCGGATGAATGTATACTTTGATCAGAATTATGCATTAGAGGCTTGTACCTTGTACTTGAATTGGTGTGATGCTTATGTGTATTTAATGATTTGCCTTGTTACGATTAAGAGGCGAATATGTGCTAAATGCGAATCATACGAGCTTATTAGTAAAGGATACGTTGGAATTATGTTATATAGTTAACTTGAACGATATTTACTATTTGTAGAATCATGAAGCATTAGCATGTGAAAGTACGTGAAAGTGAATGCATATATGTGTATTGTTTGGAGGATTACGTAAATTGTATGTATGAAATACGAAGAATATTAATATTACGGTCTATCATATTTAGATGATTACATGTTCAAAAGTTTGAAGTGTGTAAGCAAGACAGTTGACTATCTAAAAGTCAACAGTATAGGGATATCATGGAATGGTCATTAGGCGCAAATGCTAAAGTAAAGAGTTAATGTATTATGTATTAAGTGATTTACGTGTTATGCTTGATGATAGATTTGTTGTATGGATTTGAAATGAGATAACTATTAATGAATGTCTCATTTATACGAAATTCTACTAACGAAAGTCAATTAACGTATGAATAGAAAGAAAGTGAACAGTCGTATGTATGCTCACATAAGCTAATGATACTACGAACGTAATGATATGTAAGGATGGAAATCTTGTTAATTGACTTGAGCATGGATGGCAAAAAGGGTTAAGAGGAAGTAATAAGGTAAGCATGAACATGGACGCTAAAGGAAGGTGAATTCGCAATCACTTCGAATTTATTTACATGAAGATGTATACGTGTTTGAATATTTGAAATTTAGTGGAACGTATAAATAAATGAGAACTTGGTAATGTTAATGAAAGGTATGGAAAGGATGTTAGTTCAGATGTTAGCTAAAGACGTTTTGTAAGGATGTTCGAATTGAAAGTATGTACAACACGTACTGCAATACTTAAATACAAAAAGTACTGGGTGGTGGTTGACCTTATAAGGTTATATTGTAGAAGACAGTAAATAATAATTACTTACAAATGTTGGAAGTATTACGTAAGAAATACAATGTGTAATGTAGGATACTCATTAGTAAGAGACATGTTAGAGAACGTAGGTGAATTAACACCAAATACGGTGAACGAACAAATGGAAATGGTATATTAAGGGATGGTCATATATTGACCGAAGCTCAAAAAAAAATTATATTTTTAATGGGAGCTTAGGGCTCGACTAGAGAATGATGTGTCAGAATAGGATAGCTAATACCCATATGTAAGAATGTATTTACAATTAGACTTCCGAAAAGTCAAACGAAATAAATGAAGTCCTTGCAAATATGCAAGTATAAGGTGCGAACGTGTACCTCGATGCAACCACAATAGGTAAAGGGGTGTTAGTCTGACCTTGAAAGGTCAAACTGCGAAAGTTGGCGAAATAACCAATAAAAAAAGGGATTGTATGTAAGAAATGGAATGTATGATATGTTTTAGCATGTACGTAAGAAAATTGTGAAAGAGGAAATGGTCGAACAAACACCCCGTAGGACGCAGTTATGAAGGGTTATGTGCTAACTGCTTATTTATAGACAAATATGATGGAATCCTTAGTGAGATGATGGTAATGAAGCTAGTGGAAGGATGCCCACGAGTGGGAGCATATTTCATGAATGAATTAGACCAATTCTGGTACGGAAGGTACATATAAAGAAGTGGATCGATCCGGCGCATAGATAACCGACATATGCATCGAAGGCGAGGTTAGTAAAATGTTTAATTCTTAATTAATGACTAAGAATCCGTAGATTTATTTGTAAGCGTGAACAAAATGAATGGTAGAATAATTATGGTATGGTATACAATGATCGACCTGTAATGGTCAGCGTGAGAAGGTATGAATGTCATTAAGAGGGAGAATTAAAGGCCTTAAATGAAAGTTTGAGCTGAATTGGTTAAACGCTAGTATGGTGCTCGTACACAACATACCTAGTTGTTATCATAAGTAGTTCAAGCAAGGAGCTAATAATAAAGTGTGCGAAGGATTAAATTCAAGGCTAAACTCAAACTGGTAATTAGTTCAAGTGACGGTGGTAACCGTGGAATGATGTCTTATACTCATATTAAGTATGAAAAAGTAATTAGGAAGTGGGAAGCTTTGTATTAGTACCACTAAGTCATTAAATGTTTATAGTATACGTATAATGTTGTGCTAAGCCCTCATATGAGCAAGAAAGTAATTGGAAGAACGTTAGTAATGGGATGATGGGGTTGCTTATAATTACAATAATGAATTATGTCGTGCATGATTCGTGTGCGGAATAAAATAAATCGATTTATTTATATTAGTAAATGTATGAATATGTTAAACTTAATTAGAAAGATAGAAACAAGCCGTAAGCATAAGCTTGTACGACCAATAATATACATTGGAATAAATTCCAATGAACGAATCGCTAGTGATGATCTATGCTAGGAACTGGCATTATAAAGTGAAAACGACACTAATAAGAGCCCTGGATCAGATTCTGACTTATAGGTGATTATGAAAGTAATTTACTTGATTTAAGAACGAAGGGACAATGCGTACAAAGACGTTTATGCATGAATGAAACTCTTGCCAAGATCTCGAATGCATCTATGTTGTAGTAAGCATCGTGAATGAAAGGACGAAAAAGTAGGAGTAGAAATGGTCTAGTTGGAATGAGAAAGGTTTTGGGGACGAAATCTCCTTTAAGGGGGGTAGACTTGTAACACCCCAAAAATGTTATTAGACATAAGTTAAAATGTAATAATAAAAGGGTAGTATTTATATTAAATAAGTGATTGAAATAGAGGGACTAAAGATGTAAATGCCCGAAATCTAGTTTAATAAAATGTTAAATGGTAAAAACCCACACACAGTTCGTATGTGGGGTTCTGATCGATCGCCAGGAGAGGAGCAAGGGGGTGAAACCCTAGCTTTACAAAATCCACAAGAATCAATATAAATCTTAAGGAAATCAAAAGTATAATCAGCAAATTCTAAGCTCCTACACCTGTTCTTCGAAGTAGTAAGTTCAATTTTGTGAATTGTTGAATTGTAAGAAGTGGGTCTTAACCCAAGCATGAGTGCATGACATAGAATTCGAGAAATTTAGTTAGGATTAAGGAATAGGATAAGAATTATGGCAGAATTTATGTTTGATTTTGGATGGGTTGTTGTGATTGTAGCAAAAACCCGTTTGCTAAGAAGCTAGTAAGTGTAGGATGATGGAATGAGATCATGTAACTAGAATTTTGATTATGAGCTTGATGTGATACATGAATGATGAATAAAATTGATGTAGGATGAAGTAGTTATGTAAATTCGAATAAATGTGAATGTTGTATGATGATGAACTAGTAGAAATGTGCTTTATAGTCTTGTACCGTATACCTTAATTATGATGCCTACCAAGTGTTTGATGAAATGCTTAAGAGATAAATGTATGTGCGATATGGAAAAATGGCTGAACGAATTTGATGGACTAAATGAATGAATGAATGTTGTAATGTAGGCATGAAGAAAGAAGGTACAAGCACTAGGAAAACGGAAGGCACGCAAGATCGAGGTATGTTCCGTTGCATACAAAACCTTATTTAAATTTGTTTATATTATGAAAAACAACCCTTGTTACAATGATTATAGTGATTAGTAAGAAGATAACAAATCCCTTGCGGATTTGGTTATGCTAATGAAGGTTACATTAAGTTATGCAAGTTGACCGGTTTGAGTCGAACTAGGTCGAGTAAGAATATGGTACCATCCGTTTAGAACGGGTGGTCACGAATGCAATAAGGGATGTATGAAGTTCGATCCGTTATACGGATGGAACGAAATGTTTATGTTGTAAGCTATTAACCCGATGATACCGGGTCGTAAGAGGTATGCTTGAATCTCAATACGAGAGTATATGCCATACCCAGTTAATTGGGTGACCGAATGCGTAAGAGTAATGAATGTATATAAAGGAATGCAAATAATTAAAAAAAAAGGGGTTGGTGTAATAAGTGAAATAAGTATTATGACTAACTTTTTAAAGTTGTTGTTAAATGTAGGTAAATCCTCAATTTAGGCGACTCGGTGAATTGGAGCGAGCACGTGATCAAAATATGTCTTACCAAGCGCTTCCGCTAGCTTATGTTAATGTTTTGGGTCAAAATACTTTTTGTACAATTTGTTGGTAAACACACCTTTTAGTATTTGATGTTTTGGTTTTAAGTAGTATCTTGTAGAATGGTATTGTCTTGATTGTGGACTAAAACAGGGGTATACTCGTTTTACGAACGGGTCATGCCCAAATTTTGTAAAATTATGTATTAAAGTTGTCATTTTGAAGTCTTTAAATTACCTTTGTAAGTTATTTTATAAAGTCGGAAAAGCGGTTGTTACACGAGGCTAAGTAGAGGAACCTACGGGTCGATAATATATAGCATGGGAACCAGTTATGATTTCCCGCGTAAAATGATAACGGAGAAGAATAATTCTTGTCGTCAATTTCTGATATGATTAGTTGACATGTGTTAAAGAGAAAAACATTAAACTAAAATTCAGTTTTAGTAAGAAACGACGTTCTAACAAATATAAATATTATGAGAGAAATTAGAAAATGGTTAATACTAAAGGATATAGGTATTAAAGCCGATAGGTGTAAGACGATGCATTCGAAAGAAGATTCATAATAATGAAAAGCTGACGTAAACCTAAACATGACGTGATGTGATCACGGACACAAAAGTGATACAGAATACAGCCACGTTGTAATACGAGTTATTAGATATGAAATTATAAACACGTAAAGGGCCGATGACGGCAATATAGTATACCCGAATAACGAGGTATGAGGTAAAATGGTGACCAATCAGTCTAGGCGATAAAACAAGTTATAGTCAAAATAATGTTGTGACCTATGTAGAGCGCTTGTTAATGTAAGACTAGCGTGAAGTAAGTATGTTGACGAACTCAGTGACTGGATGGTCAAAAGACAACCCGGTCAAATAGGCGACAAAGATAGGAAATAGATGATAAAAGGTTACGGTCCAATAGGACATATGCCTAAAAGACGCACATGTCAATACGAATAAAAACCTTATGCCGGAAAAGAAAGAATGCCTTGAAAAACGAAACTAAGATAGTTAGGTTCAGACCAAAGGACTACTTAAAGAAGGTTTCGGGGACGAAACCCTTTTAAAGGGGGTGGACTTGTAACACCTCGAAAATATAAAACTTTATATTAGAATTATAAAGTATAAAATAAAAGAGAATAAGCTAACTAGGAATAAATAACCCAGTTAGTCATGAGTCTTGTAAAAACAAAGAAACTTGATTAAAACATGTAAAGTTTAACTTGGCTTTAGTTGAGGGGCCAAAGATGTTAAAAAATCAAACTAGTTTTATTAAAACAAAAAAAATCCAAACACACATTTGAGTGTGTCTGGAACGATCAAGAACGCAGGGGGCGACCAAGTTCACCCTCAAACCCTAGTTTTAACTTTTTGATCAAATTGAAGGCTCTAAAGTGTTCCAAATCGAATTCCAAGCATAGATTAGTGATCATCTCAGCAAAGTGATCATAAGGTATGCTAAATTCCATCATTTTAGTCCCATCTCAGATTCTTGATAGATTGTGAAATCAAAATCTGAGCTTGATATGTTGATGTTTAGATGAAATTAGGGTTGGAGACATGTTTAGATGTAAAACCCTAGCCAATAATCTGCGAAATTGATATCCAAATTATGAATATTCATGTTTACCTATCTAAGTGTTAAATAGGTTTTGTGAATAAAAAGGAAACCAAATAAGTAATCAGAAAATTTATGCTAAACGGTTTGCATGAAGCGAATTTGATATTGATATACATGCTAGGAGCAAAGAACTTGCAAAAGGTATAAACACTCAGCTAAATAGTTAAGACATGAACTTGGTAATGGTTATTTAAAAACCAAGCTCTTAAAGTGTTTGTTAAAATGCTTAAAAGAAAACTAACATAGTGAATTTGAGATAAAAACTCATGTTTGTACGATATGGAAAATTATGCGTAATATATTGTGAAAAGAGTTCTAAACAATACTTGGTTGAACTCTATAGGCAAGGAATCTGGATCGTCAAGTGGACAAGCCGGAGGGGATACGCGTTGAAAGGAGTGCATTAAAGGTACGTAATTATTAGTTTCGTTACATTATGCAAAAATGTTTAGTTATAGCTTGTTAATAGTATCGTGGTGTGATATTCGCGTTTGATGTGCCATTGAAGTGACGAAGTTCACTCGATAGATCAAACGGGTCAAATTTAATGATTAGAGTATGTTTGGTAAGCCATGGAAGTGATGAAGTTCACTCGGCAAACCAAATGGGTCAAAGTAAATGGTTAAAGTATGGTGGGAATAAACCATACGGGTTTAAATGAACGGTTAGAATCGTTCGGTGTATCATAGAGAACGGGTCAAATATTGGTTAAAATAGTTTGGTTTGTCATTAAAGTGGTGGTTTTCTATCGATAATCAAACGGGTCAAAACTATGTCTTTAAAACGATCATGTGTCTAGAGACTCGAAAGTCTCATATTGTACTAAGTTAGATAGCAATACGCTAATGGATTGGTTATACTAAGTTAAGTTTATGAATCCGTGATATCGGGTTGAACAGTAGAAATCAATTGCAGGAGTTGCATGAAGCGGCATGCTTGAATTTTGAGAAAACAAGCATGAAATTCTAATGCGAGCGTAAAGCCATGTAATGGCGTGGATACGCCAAGATTTACAAGCCCGGGGAATGGGTAATTAAGTCTAGTATGCCAAAGAACTGAATGATGAAAAATATGCACACATAGCTAATGGGTCGGATAATCGAAACAAGGATTTTGTGAACCATTCATTCATAAACTGGGTTTCGTTATGTGAAATTTACATGGTTAGATCCGTAATTTTATTACGGACACATAGGAAAAAGAATCACACAAAACGGACTTACGAATCAAAAGTTATGGTGGTTCTAAGTTAGGATTTGATAAAAAAAAATTGGAGCTGGGCAACTGCAGCACCAAACAGGCAACATTCCCTCGAAAAAGGGGCGTGGCGTCGCGCGATGCCCCGTAGCGTAGCGTAGCGCGACGCCCCTAAATTCCGAAAATTGTTTAAATTTTGTTGTTTTAACACATGTAACTTGTTTCCATACATTATTAAGTTATCAAAACTAATTGTTAAGTTGGTTTTGAATTCAGGTGAAAGTAGTAATCTTTTGGATGAAGATCAAGTAAGCGTCAAGAACCGAACACTGTATGTTGAAGCTTCCGCGTTTATCTAACTTTGTTGTAAACAATGTTCCATTTGTAAACACTTAACTTATCGTTTCGATGTCTTAACTAGCTAATTAGTTAACTAGAACATTATTACTTTGAAAAATCATTGTTTTGTCTAACTTTATGAAATGATGCATTTCCTTTTAAAAATGCGTATTTTATATTAAAATCTTAATTAAATGAGACGGGTGTTACAATTTGCCAAAACAAAATGTTTCAAATAGTGACAGATTTTATCAAAGAAACGTTTTAAAAGGACAAGTTTGGGCTGTTATGAAACAAACTATGTCTGAAAATAAAAAATAGAAAATTAATTCATCAAACAATGATGAAGTAAAAAATGAAAAATTCTTTGAGAAAAATGACAAAGATTTTCTATCTTTGAATGATTCAATTTGTCTTAAAATGCCTAAGGTCAAACAGACCTGGGCTAAATTGTTCAAATGATCAAATTATTTGTATGTGCAGGTGCTCCCAAAAATGGTTGAATGTCAGAAGAAACAGAGGAGCAGCCTGGCACAAGAGGAGGAGGCTGTTGAACCCTACGACTGTTAAATAGGGAGTTTGTTTGTTTGTGTACATAAATAAACCATATTTCAAAAACCCTAAAATTTTAAAAGTTTAAAAACCAAAAATATGTTTTTATTTTGTCAAAAACTGAAAAATAAAAAATGTGTTTGTTTTAAAATTTTGTCAAAAATCAAAAATTTCAAAAATACGTTAAGTGAATATGCCGAAACCCTCACGGCTGAATAAACATGATTATTTCACAAATGATTAAATGGTTTTAACATTGTTAAAGATCAATGTGTTGTAAATCATGGGGGTATTTTCTGCAAAACAAAGCATGGGAAGCAGAAAATGGATGGCGAGACAAAGCTATCTACATAGGATTGTCAAATTTTCTTAAATGTTTTGAATTTTAGGGGGAGTAAAATTTCAAAAAATACAAAAACATTTGAAAATTTGAAAAAGCCAAAAACAACAGAAAATCAAAAAGAGTTTTTGTGTAAAAAGAGGAAATGATAGTACATCAGTAGACAACCACAGTATGCTAAAGAAATGGAAAGTCAAATGTGATAAACGATCTTACTGATGATATGGCAGTAGGTTTTTACACATTTAGTAGATTGTTTACAAGACATAAACCTAAATATCAATACTTTCTTATCTCGTGGGGAACATCTCTCGGATATATGGGTAACCCCCGAAATCTTGTTTGAGAGATTGTCTGATTCTGAGTAACTAGGTCTTTATACTATTTGATATCTGGGGTATTATACCTGGTCTTATGATATTGCGGAAGCAATGGCCTAGACCTCCTATAATACTTTACGCGCTTTAAAAGATTACCCTCTGCATAAAAAATGATAAATTATCAAAAGATACGAATCAAATGCAGTTGTAAAAAGATCCCTAAGTGGGACATACCTAAAGTCAAGCCTTCATCTCTTTGACTGAACGGTAGTTCATACCTGAGCTCTCAAGGTCTCGCACTAACCCAGAGTACAGATATCAATATGGTATATTCACCTGTAAGACTGAATCTAGGGAATCTTGATACGGGAGTATATTCTGAGGTGGGACACGCGAATAAGTTAAGTGCCTAAAACACTAAATCTCGTATCTCGAATCCGTTGAACTTTGTGTGAAAATCGAAGTGAATCATTTAGAACTTAAAGTGTTTAATAGCTCAACAGTGCTAGTGATTTGTCATAAACTTATATGAACCTCTTACACGAACTCAAACAAAAATATTGTCTGTAAATATTTCTTTACTGCTTTATATTTTAGAAAAATACAAAAAGATTTTGTTTCTACTTTATTTTCGACAACTGATGTTTGAGAGTTGAGTTTCAAAATCTGAGTATGCTGAACATGTTTCTAAAAACAAACAAGTTCATTAATTGGAAACTTGAAGTTTTTAAAATGAAAAATCAAAAACCGTTTGTGAAATCTCCAAGGTCATTAATTTGGACTTGGATGATTAATTGATAAAAGTTTTGGATGCTTAAACTGTCAAATCATATAAGGTTATTTGATAGGGGGAGTAGGGCCAAGCAATCGGTTTTGGGAAATAGTAAGAGCTTAAAAATTGTTATATCTGATGCTTAGAGCCAGGTTTCTGATTCTGAATATGTGAATTAAAGAGCCAGGTTATCATTTCTGTGATCAAACAGTGTCTTGTGCTGTCACATATTTGAAATGCTCCAACTTATTCATTATTATATGTTTAGAGCTAGGAAATTGATTGTTAAAATTGTCAAATATCTTATAAATGTTTGAGAGTTTGCAGATGATTTACTAGACTACGATCCCCATAGCTGAGACTAAGGGGGAGTCTGAAGGCAAGTGTGCAATTAAGATCCAGGTGATCATCCTGGAGGAAATTAAAGAGCTTGTAGAGTCAGGTGTCGATCCTAGAAGCTGAAAGCATGGAAGCTTGAAGCAAGGGGGAGCCTGAAGACATAGCTAAATGAAAGAGGGAGCTACTGAAGCTAAAAAGCAATATCCAAGGGGATTTTGTTAGAAATCGGGGAGTCTGTGTGGCTGACAATGTCAATATTTCTAAATAGATTTAGATAGAGACGAAAGCTACGAGATTGACTGCAACAATATCCAGGGGGAGTCTATGAATGCAGTATGTCTATCGCTTGCGTCAATCACGGAACGTAGCTAGAACGGATGAAACAAGACTAAAGAAATAAAGATTCGAAGCTAAGGCAGCTTCGTACGAAGCCACTAGCTTTGTACGAAGCCAGCACACCTTGCTTGGTTCGAACCTGGATTTCTATAAATAGGCGTCTAGGTTCTAACGAAATAGAACTTTTCAATTCTTCAAGCGAAGTTCTGTCAGTTTGTTTTCACGGTGTAAACAGTGTCAGATCAGTAAAGAAACATTAGTATTTACATCTCTGTGTTCATTCCACACACGTGTTTGGATTCCGCACATTACACGTGTCGGTACGCATTCAAGGTCGAGGACTTCATCAAGATCCTGAATTCACAAATAGGATGGTAAATATTTATGGTTTTCAAAAGGTTTTGGCGGTAAATGGGCCGACTAGTTGGAGTTTGCGTGTAATAAAGAATGAAAAATAGTTTAAAAATATTTTGACTGAACTGAGCTGGTAAGGATGTTTGCTAAAATGGATTGAATGTTTAGGCCGATTTACTATAAATAAGGTTTGGACGAAATGTTAAGGGAATAGTTGGGAATAACCATGACATGAGAGTGAATGAACAATTTGGTAGATGTACACGAGGGGTAAGAATGGTATAGATATCAGATAGAATGCGAACATGAAGCATTGGGGGATGCTAGTTATAGTTGTAGCCGTTACTATGACAACCCTCCTAAAACATGCTTGGACACCCCTAAATGTCCTAAAATATACCCTGTACGCAAGAAATGAGCCCGAAATACCCTTATATTTATAAAATCAAGAAAAACAAAATTTAGGAGTCGCTCGCGGGGCGCGACCCCCTTAGCCGCATCTGTCGCGGGCCGCGAGAGAGTTAGCTTTGGTATTCGCAGGCCGCGAGCCGCCATACGGAAAGCCTATAAATAGGATCGATCAGTTCATTTGCAATTTGTTCAGAAATCAAAATTCTCTCTCAAATTATGTTAGTAGAAATTATACCCGGGCATAATACCCACTATAAAGCGAAGCTCTGCCTCGCTGTATGTATTATAACCCTGCTATTACCCTACACGATTGATTTAGGGCTCCGTAACGCATGTCAAGGTTATGCCTGACTCACTCGTTGGAGTTCTATCTTTTGTTACACCCAATTGATCTAGGACTACGTAATGCATGTCAAGGCTCTGCCTGACTCAGACATTGGAGTTCTGTCTGTTGTTATACGGTTAATGTGATTTGGGTTATTTTAGTAACACGTGTGCATTATTTAATTTTAATAGACAATAATCAGGAGAATCACCAGGAAGCTATAGTAGTATCACCTAAGTCAACAATGTAAGTATATTCACTTTTTCTCACTATTTGAGAGTACATTTTTGTGAGTCAAAATATTTTACCAAAACCTCAAATGTTTTCAAATACAATTACAGTGACTAAGTCTTTGTAATTCTACAATTGCTGCCAGTATTATGGGGTTTGTATACAGTACTTGATAACCTTAACAATTGGGCACGGGTATCCAATGTGTGATATGACCATAGTCACAAATCAGTCGAGTGACACATACTGACCGAGTAATTGTGTTGATATAAACATTGTAATCGCCCTTAATACTGTAATGTGTAAACAACTGATACTTTACAAAATGGAATGTACTTGCCAGTATTTCTTACTGATAAAATGTTTTTAAAACGCGTTCCAGGTAACACAATGTGAAAGCCAATAAAAGCCAGCTGGAGAGCGCTTAAGGCTTGGAAAAGTGGCTATAAAAGTTACCTAAATAAAAAAGGAGTTTTAATTTTTAATAATTAGGGTTTATCCCTACAAATGTTTTGTCAAATGAACTTGGGTTTTATTCCAATGAATTATTATTATAAAAGTTGGTGTTTAAACTCTGATAAAAATATTTCCTAACTACGGTCCTGATGTATTCCGCTGCTAAATTAATAAACACCGATACCACTGATCTGGATCTCGCGGCACCCGCTTCTGGGATAGGGGTCGAGGGTTGCGACAGAGAGTGGTATCAGAGCTACAGCCACTGGTTTAAGACAAAGAAGTGTTCTGTTGACACTTAAATTATGTGTTAGGAAATAATTTATGTGATTACGTGTAAATATTGTCTTGTGTTATTTGACTATTTGTTAGTTTACAGTATGAGTGAACAAGGAATGTCAGATGCTTATCGTCATATAGCTAGTTCACCAAAAGATGAAGGAACATCATCTCAACCAAATCCCTCAGGTTACTCCACCGATACTGAGGAAGGGATATTTATTTTTAAGGCACAGTCTGAGGAACCCTTCACTACTAAAAAGAGAGGTTGGTTTAATAGAGGAGCACATGAGAGAAGAAAGAGAATGAAGAAGTTATAACAATAGAGAGCGATAGTCAGAGCTAATAGGGAAGCGTGTGCACAAACTCAGGAAAAAGTCAATAGGCCACCTTGGGAAGAGGACCTAGATAGACAACTGGCAGACTTCCATATGTTAGCCACTACAGCAGTAGAGTCTATCCCTAACCAAATAGCTGAACCGCCACTGTTACCTTTATTCCCAGACCAACAATTGCTAGAACCCAACCAAGAAAATCAATTCCCGATACCTACATTTGATCCCAACGAGTTACCTAGAATCCCAACCCCAATGCCTTTAGAACGTGATCCGTGGTGGGATGATGATAGAACATTTTTCGAAATGAATAGCGCAGACCCTTACGAGGAACCTATACCTCAAAACCCTGACCCAGTAAACCCACCAATGAGTCGAGAATGTGTGCAGGAACTCCGTCAGTATGGAGAAAGTTTAGTAAATGAAGGGAATAGAATCCGACAGATAGGGGAGAAATTAGTTTGGAAGTATGATGAGAATGAAATGCAGTACTGGAGGAACGGTACTTAGAAAATGCCTAGATATATGTGTAATTTTGTATTTTGATAATATATATAGAGAGAGAGAGAGACTAAAATAGATACGGATGCATAACTACTAATATATTTGATTTCCAGTTGTAGTATGTAACCGATGCATATATATATGGAAAGAGTAAAAGTCGCAATGATCGACGTTTTTGATCAAATTGTTTGTTTGATTGTGTATAAATATTTGTACTAAATTTATTCTGTTATAACTAATATCTAATAAATATTCACAATTCAGATGGACAACTGTAACAACCCAACTTTTTGAAGTCAAAGTACAAGTCAAAGTCAAAGGAAGAAAAGATGGCTAATCAGATCTGACATTTCTTGCTTGATTATTGCTTGTACTCTCGAACCTCGGTAATCGATGTATGATAGTTACCGCTATTTTGTTTACGAATTATGATATGTGAAGTAACTATAACAACCCTCCAAAATTTTTCCGACACCCCTAATATATTTAGAATACCCCAATACGTCCTAATATCCACCCCGTATGCGAGAATTGGCCCTAAATATCATTAATTTCATAAAAATTAAATAAAATAAGGATTTAAGGGTCGCTCGCGGGCCGCGAAGACCCCTTAAGGATCTTACGCAGGGCGCGACAGCCAAGACATCGGGCGAGCCCCTGAGCTGCCACGTGGCAGGCTCGTGCCATGGCTATAAATCGCAAATCAGCAACCCTAGCCCCTATGCCCCTAGCTCGCGGGCTGCGTAAGAGCAGCCCTTGGCTTACGCGGGGCGCGAGGGCCTGCCCGACCAACCCTATAAAATGGGAGCTCAGCAGTTCATTTTCGTCGCTTATTTCACACAACTTTCTCTCTCAATTCTACATAGTATACACTATACCCGGGCATAATACCCCCCTAAATAACAAAGTTCTGCCTCGTTGTAAGTATCATAACCCCGGTTACATATGAGATGTGCTGCCTGATTGATTTAGGATTCCGTAACGGCTGTCGAGGTTCTGCCCGACGTAGTAGTTGGAGTTCTGTCTCGGGGAGAGTATTACTAATGTAAATATTGGGTTATTATACTAACGCGTGTGCATTGTGTAATTAATAGATAATCACCAGGAAATCACAAAGGAAAACCCTAAGATAGCAAAGTGAGTAATCTCCTTTTTGTGAACCTTTTTGCAAACTGTTTTTACAAAACCTCAAATGATTTACATTATATTAATTAGTGGTTGAGTATTTGTATTCTACAATTACCGTCGGTATGTTGGGGTTTTGTATACAAAATTTGTTACTACACTATGAGTAGTAACATGACCACAAGTCGGGTTGACAGTACCGTGGGTGGTAATTAAAGTAGATGGAAACAAATGTAATTGCACGACTGCCCTCAATACTGTAAAACGGTTTTACCTGTGTTGATTAAACTGGGATTCACTCACCAGTATTTCCCACTGACAAAATGTTTTTAAACGCGTTTCAGGTAACAAAATGTGAAAGCCAAATAGAAGCCAGCTGGACAACACTGAAGGCTTGGAAAAGTGGCTATAAAAGTTACCTAAATAAAGAGATGTTTTTATTTAAATAAAATAGGGTTTATCCTTATGACAATGTGTGTACTGGAACTTGGGATTTTCCCATGTGTTTAATATTATAAAAGCGTGGTATTTTACTCTGATAAAATATTTCCTAACTACGATCCTGATATAAATTCCGCTGCCAAATTGAAAAACACCGATACCACTGAAACTGGCCGCGGCCGCCCGTTCCTAGGTAAATAGGGGACGGGGGTTGCGACAGAAGGTGGTATCAGAGCTAAGCCACTGATTCAGCCACAGAAGTGTTCTGCTGACACCAAAATATTATTCAATATGTTAGGAAATAATTTACATGGATACGTGTATATCTATATATTATTGTTATGTGTTATTTGACAATTTGTTAGTTTACAGTATGAGCGACCAAGGACCTCCGGACGCTTACTGTCAGTTGTCCAGCTCACCTAAGGACGAAGGCATCTCTTCACAGCCTACCCTCTCAGGGTATTCGGCTGACAACGAAGATGGGATATTCGTGTTCAAGGCACAATCTGAAGAGCCATTCCCTCCTAATAAGAGAGGATGGTTCAGCAGAGGAGCTCATGAACGTAGAAAGAGGATGAAAAAGTTACAACAACAGCGAGCTTTAGCAGCCGCTAAGAGAGAAACGGATGCTCACACTCAGGATATGCTCAATAGGAGTCTAGCAAATTTTCATATCTTAGCAACTACAGCTGCAGACCCGAATCTAGAGCAACTCATAGCACCCCAGCTGTTACCACTATTTCCCACACAACCAATGGAAATTGAAGCCAACCCAGAAAATCAAATCCCAGCACCAGCTTTTGACCCAGCTGAGATTCCTAGAGTACCAGCACCCCATCCCTTAGACCCAGACTATGACCCTTGGTTTGACGACCATAGGGATTACCAACAACGCTACCCAATACCAGACGAACCCAAGCCAAACCTAGCAGCCTACCCAGACCTGGACCCTCTTGACCCCTATTATGATAACGACCAATACATCAGGGAGATTCTAGAAAACCCTTACCCTTACGAAGAACCCATGCCCCAATTCCCAAACCCAATACCAGCACCTGCACTACCCATGAGCACTGAAAATATGCAAGAACTCCGAACCTTTGGTGAGGAGATTTTAGAAGGAAGTGAGAGGATGAGACAAATAGGGGAACGACTCGTCTGGAAGTATGACGAGCGTAATATGGAATTTTGGATGAACCCGTACCATTAGGAATAATATATATACATACATATATATATATATATATATATATAGGGTCAGAATTTAGAGAAAACGGTAGAAAGTGTGAGAACAGTGAGAACGCTTATTGATCGTCCGATCAAAACAATCTATGGACTAGATTGGCGCAGTGGCATTTTAGTAAATAACACCAATTTTATTACGTAGACGCGCTTCATTAAGGGTAAAAAAGTAAAAAAAAAAAAAAAACCATTTCTCACATAAAATGCCATTGAAAAATAAAACGCCATTGAAAAATAAAACGCCAAATAAATACAAAACGCCAATTTTATCACTGCGTACTTTTTTCTGTGTTTTTATTTAAGCTCTCTCGCTACAAAAACGCCAAAAAATATGAAACGCCATTATATATAACGCCAAAGCTTACATCCGGATAAATTTTAATTACATTTTTTGTTATAAAAATAACATCCCGCCTAACTACGTGCCCAAAAAATTCTATAAATAGAAACGTCTCACCACCTTCCATTTATCACACCAAAAAAAAGTTGTTGCTAAAAAAATTTACAACTCAATGTAAAACGCCAAAAAATACAACGACGACAAACATCTTTTCTTTGATCCTTAGTAATGTTCTGCATGAAGCTTCATTTAATGATTTGTTACTTGAGTGTAATAAGATTTTGCTGCATGAGATGGTCAAAATTGAAAAAAAAAAAAGGGACTGATGACACCCATATGTCATACTGTCATCTTTGTTCCTGAAGAAGGTTTGGATGATAAGAAGAGACCTATGCCAGTGTAAATGCTACTTTGGCCTCGATGATTATAATGAAGACGACAGGCATATAGCATCCACCCACACGGGGTCGATCTATGTCTCCAACATCCACAAAGACACTTCAACACATGAACAAATAAAATAAACAATGCCAAACCCAAAACGCCATTTGTTTGTCACATTTCTTGTAGTTTCAAAAGAAAAAAAGAGACTGGTGACACTGAAGATTTAAAATCATAAATTGTTTCTACTTTGTTTTTTCTTTTTTTTAATTTTCTTTATCTATTGTTTGTTTTGTAATGTCAGTTAATAAACAACAAAAGAATATTAATGCTATAATGAAAAATATAATAAAACACCAAAATTAGCAAATGCGTGTAAAACGCCATAATGCCATAAAAACGCCCCCAAAAAACTACCAAACTATAATAAAATTAATTTGAACAACTAATATTATAAAAAAAGCGTGAAACAATGTGCAAAGAATATTAAACAAAAGAAGTCCAATAGTTATCTAACCGCCATTGGAAAACAAAACGCCATAATTATAGCTGTCAAAGGTTTGACGTGTTACACCATTAAAACAGTTGAGTCTGAAAACAAAACACGGTAAACTGCAAAAAAACAGTAAAATGAAACGACGGAAAATATAATTACTAACATTTATTATATTTATTTATCTTTTTCAAAAAGCCATAATTACCTGTCATACGCGGGAAAAAAAGTCAATATAAAAGAAGACCATGAGAACCCAAGCTCAAACACGCCAAAAAATTTGACTAAAACGCCACATATTGTCCAAAACGCCAAAAAATTTAAAAATGACTAAGGTTATTACATGGAGGTTTGAAAGGAAAGAGAAACGATTCATCATAAAGTTCTCTGATAGGAGAAGGGTAAAGGTAAGGACAATCAAAGCCATGCTTGGAATGAATAAAATTGCTCAGAAGGATATCCTGGCCCTTGGGGTTCCAATAGACAACGATTGTGAAAGAACGAGAACTGTAATAAAAAGACTAAAGAGAAAATTTCTAGCAGAAGATGATGAAGATGATGATGATATTGAAGATACTCATATACCAAAACTTAGCAGTTGGGTATTGCATGAGGAAGAAGGAACACTTGAAGTGACTTATAAAAACGGGGTGCAATATTCAAGGCCAATGGAAGAAATGTTGAAGACAGGGTTGCTATCTATCATTGAACAACTCTGTGATTTAACACCTTCAAACAATCCAAAATCCAAGGATGCAGTGATATTCAAGAATAGGCTGCAGCAAAGAAGAGACGAGCTAATGGCGTTATACGCAAAAATAAAATTTGATGATGAAGAATCTGAAGAAAGTGATGAACAAAACGATGGGTACATCTCTGATGTAATCCCACCTACGGAACACTATTAGTTTATTTTGATTTTCGTGTTATTGTAGTTTTATAAAATATTAATCTATGGTAATCAATTATTAACAAAAAGATACAAAACGCCAAAAATGACATGGAAAAAGCCATAACGCCAAAAAATTAACTATGTGACTCAAAAGAATTAATTCAACGAGAAGAAATCTGAGAAAAACAGTAAAACGTCAAATAATTAATAATTCTACATAACGCCAAAATTATCTTGCACGCAAAAAATAAAGCAGCATGTCAAACACGAAAATCGTAAAAGGAGAAGAATACTAAAAAGACAAAAAAAACCCCTCGGACCCTCATCATGCCCCGCGCCACGTGTTCGGCCAGGATGCGTTCTCACCGTTCTCACACTTTTTGCCGTTTTCTCCTGATCCCGTTTCTCTCTCTATATATATATATAATAGATAAATAGCTACGGATGCATATTAGTATTGTAATTTTTTATTTCAGTTCCAGTTTGTACTAGACACATAATATATAAGAAAGAGTAAAGGTCGCAATGACGAAGAATTTGGATCATTATACGTGTGATGTGATTGTTTGTATTGGATATTATCTTGTGATATTAATACGTGGTAAATGTTTAAAATTCAGATGGACAACGAAGTGAACCAGGAAAACCAGAATAACGATAACCAGGATAACAATAATAATGGAAACCTAGTGGATAACAGTGCCATCCAACACATAGTGGCACAAGGAATCATAGACGCAATGCCATATATTATCAAAACGGTTAAGGAAGCGGATAACAAAAGTAATAATGGCAGTAAACGACCTACTGAACCAGAACACAGTGTAAACAATGGACCCATACTTCAAGTGCCCATTCCTAAAAGAAGAAGATGTCTTATGGTTGTTCTTATGTAGAATTCTGGTCTTGTAAACCAATGGAATTCTCGGGCAATGAAGGGGCCGTTGCAGCTCTACGCTGGATAGAAAAGACGGAGGCAGTCTTAAAAATAAGCAAGTGCGCGGAAGAGGATAAGATAATGTTTGCCTCCAATCTGTTTAAGAACTCAGCTTTAGAATGGTGGAACAATATCCTCCAATCTAGGGGAAGTGACAGAGTTTATAATATGGAATGAGAGGAATTTAAGAACATGGTTGAAAGGAAATTCTGCCCTCCCAATGAAAAGGAACAGATAGCAAATAAGTTCTTAAACCTTAGAATGACTGGAATGGATAGTAAGGGCTACACTACTACATTCTTTGAATATGCTAGAATAGTGCCAACCCTTGCATCCCCAGAACCAGTATTAATCTCCCGTTACATCTAGGGATTAATCAGTGAGATAAGGCATGTAGTCAAGGCGACTAGACCTTAAACTATAGAAGAAGCTGTAGAACTAGCAAACACGTTGACTGATGAATTAGTGCGTACACGAGAAGAGGACCAGAGGAGAAACCTAGCTCAAAGGCTTACCCAGGAATTTCATTATGGAAATTCCAACCGTGGGAAAAATGTAGGTTCTACCTCTGCACCTTACTGTAAGGCCTGTAAGAAGAAGCATTCAGGAAGATGCTCCACCTACTGTAATTTCTGCAAGATACCGGGACACAAAGAAGAAGATTGTAGGAAGAAACCTAGTAATGGAGTGTGCTTCAACTATGGAGAAAAAGGGCACATCAAGCCACACTGTCCGAAACTAGCTCCAGCCATGAACAACAAGACTACCAAAAATGCTAGAGCATTTGTTCTAACTATAGAAGAAGCCAAGATGATCGCGGACGTGATCGCCAGTACATTTTTAGTTAATGATGTTTTTGCTAAAGTGTTATTTGACTCTGGTACGAACCAAAGTTTTATTAATACTTCGTTTTGCAAACTTCTCAATCAACCATTAACTAAACTCTCATAAGAATGTCTAGTAGAGACAGCAAATGGAAAAACCATTAAGATCATTGAAATCTTGCAGGGAGCAAGAATAGAAATTTTAAATCAAAAGTTTATTGCAAACCTTTATCCAATGAAACTGGCAGGATTTGATGTTGTATTAGGAATGGATTGGTTAATAGCCAATAAAGCCAGTATTCTATGTGATCAAAAGTCAATCCAAGTAAATTCACCAAAGGGTGAAAATATCACAATTAAAGGAGACAAGCCACCTAGATCCACAAAATTCATCTCTGTGATGAAAACAGCCAGTTATGTAAGAAAGGGATTGTTAGTGTATTTGATTTCCATAATCATTAACACTAAAGGAAAAGAATTGAAGGATATTCCAGTAGTATCTCAATTTCCAGATGTGTTTCCAGAAGAATTACCAGGACTACCTCCGGACAAGGAAGTTGAATTTAGAATTAATCTGCTACCTGGAACAACACCGATTGCCAAAGCACCTTACCGTTTAGCACCTGTAGAAATGTAAGAACTGAAGAAGCAGTTAGACGAACTGTTGGAAAAAGGATTCATACAGCCAAGTTCATCGCCGTGGGGAGCGTCGATCTTATTCGTTAAAAAGAAAGACGGGTCAATGCGAATGTGCATTGATTACCGTGAATTGAACAAGGTCACGATTAAAAATCGGTACCCATTACAGAGAATCGATGATTTGTTTGATCAACTACAAGGAGCTCGATTTTTCTCTAAAATTGATTTACGTTCAGGATATCATCAATTAAAGGTACAGGAATAGGACATTCCTAAGACCGCTTTTAGAACAAGGTATGGCCATTATGAATTTACTGTCATGCCATTTAGTTTAACCAATGCCCCAGCCGCATTTATGGACATGATGAACCGAATATGTAAGCCATATTTGGATAAATTCATAATTGTTTTTATAGATGATATTCTCATTTACTCTAAGAGCAAAGAGGAACACGCAGCGCATCTACATGCACTTCTAAGTTTATTGAGAGAAGAAAAGGTTTATGCAAAGTTTTCGAAGTGCGAGTTTTGGTTAGAGGAAGTACAGTTCCTTGGACATTTAGTCAATCATGAAGGAATTCATGTGGATCCCACAAAGATTGAGGCAATTACCAAATGGAAAACCCCTGAGTCACCACCGAGGTTAGAAGTTTCCTAGGATTGGCCGGTTATTATAGAAGATTTATTCGAGATTTTTCTAGAATAGCCATTCCCTTAACTAAGCTAACCTATAAATCTGTTAAGTTTGAATGGGGACCAAAACAAGAAGAAGCCTTTAGAATTCTTAAGCAAAGATTAACCAACGCACCCATACTAGCATTAACAGAAGGAACATAAGACTTTGTAGTCTATTGTGGTGCTTCTAAGTTAGGTTATGGATGTGTGTTGATGCAACGTCAAAAGGTTATAGCTTACGCCTCTAGATAACTTAAGAATCATGAAGAGAATTATTCAACCCATGATTTAGAATTAGGAGCTATAATTTTTGCTCTTAAGATTTGGAGACATTACCTTTACGGTAGTAAGTTTACCATTTTCACAGATCATAAAAGTTTAAGGTATGTTTTTGGATAAAAGGAGTTGAATATGAGACAAAGACGCTGGATGGAAATACTTAGTGATTATGATTGTAATATCCAGTATCATGCGGGAAAAGCTAATGTAGTAGCCGATGCTTTAAGTCGAAAGTATCATGAAAAGCCAAAAAAGTATGTTCTCTTAAATTAAATCTACAAGTAGATTTAAATGAACAAATCAGGAAGGCACAAGAATCAGTAATCAAGGATGATACTGAGAAGTTGAAAGGAATGATTAAGGAATTAGAACAAGGAACAGATGGAATTTGGAGATACCATAAGAAAAGAACGAGGATACCTAAATTAGGGAACCTACGCCACCATATATTAGAAGAAGCCCATAAGTCTAAGTATACGATGCATCCTGGAAGTGATAAGATGTATCAGGATTTAAGAAAGAATTTTTGGTGGATAGGAATGAAGAAAGATATAGCAGCTTATGTTTCTAAGTGTTTAACCTGTTCACGAGTTAAAACTGAACATCAGAAACCCTCAGGTTTATTGCAGCAGTTAGAAATGCCGGTGTGGAAGTGGGAATTGATAACAATGGATTTTGTTACCAAATTACCCAAAACAAGAAAAGGTAATGATACAATCTGGGTGATTGTAGACAGGCTAACTAAGTCAGCTCATTTCCTACCAATGAAGAAAACTTTTAGTATGGAACAATTAGCTAAGTTATATGTAAATGAAATAGTTTCATTACATGGAATTCCTTTATCAATTGTTTCTGATAGAGATAGCCGTTTTACCTCTCATTTTTGGACAAGTTTCCAAAAAGCAATGGGAACCAAGTTGAATCTAAGCACCGCTTATCATCCTCAAATGGACGGACAAAGCGAAAGGACAATTCAGACAATGAAAGATATGCTTAGAGCTTGTGTAATTGATTTCAGAGGTAATTGGAACGATCATCTACCATTAATAGATTTTTCTTACAATAACAGCTATCACACAAGTATCAATGCTGCACCATTCAAAGCACTTTATGGACGAAAGTGCCGAACTCTAATCTGTTAGGCAGAAATTGGAGAAAAGCAACTATCTAGACCTAAAATAGTACAAGAAACAACGAACAAGATCATTCAAGTAAAGGAACGACTGAAAGCAGCACGCGACCGACAAAAGAGTTATGCTTATAACAGACGAAAGCCGTTGGAATTTCAAGTAGGAGACAAGGTGTTATTAAAAGTTTCTCCTTGGAAAGGAGTGGTAAGATTCATCAAAAGGGGAAAGCTAAGCCCCATGTATGTTGGACCTTTTGAGATTATTAGAAGAATAGGACCTGTATCCTATCAGCTACAATTGCCAGAGGAAATGGCAGGAATACATGATGTATTTCATGTATGCAATCTCAAAAAGTGCTTAGCTGATGAATCACTAGTAGTTCCTCTTAAGGAGATAGAGGTAAATGAAAAGCTTAAGTTTGTAGAAAAACCTCTATAGATCGAAGATAGGAAAGTAAAGAATCTCAAACACAAGAAATTAGTTCTGGTCAAAGTGAAATGGGATTCCAAGAGAGGACCAGAATATACTTGGGAACTTGAAGCAGAAATGCAAAGGAAATATCCACACTAATTCCAGTAGACCTCGAAGACGAGTTCTAAAACAAGGTGGGGAGGATATAACAACCCTCCAATTTTTTTCCGACACCCCTAATATATTTAGAATACCCCAATACGTCCTAATATCCACCCCGTATGCGAGAATTGGCCCTAAATATCTTTAATTTCATAAAAATTAAATAAAATAAGGATTTAAGGGTCGCTCGCGAGCCGCGAAGACCCCTTAAGGATCGCTGCCACGTGGCAGGCTCGTGTCAAGGCTATAAATCGCGAATCAGCAACCCTAGCCCCTATGCCCCTAGCTCGCGGGCCGCGTAAGAGCAGCCCTTGGCTTACGCGGGGCGCGAGGGCCTGCCCGACCAGCCCTATAAAATGGGAGCTCAGCAGTTCATTTTCGTCGCTCATTTCACACAACTTTCTCTCTCAGTTCTACATAGTATACACTATACCCGGGCATAATACCCCCCTAAATAATGAAGTTCTACCTCGTTGTAAGTATCATAACCCCCGGTTACGTATTAGATACGCTGTCTGATTGATCTAGGATTCCATAACGGCTGTCGAGGTTCTGCCCGACGTAGTCGTTAGAGTTCTGTCTCGGGGAGAGTATTACTAATGTAAATATTGGGTTATTATACTAACGCGTGTGCATTGTGTAATTAATAGATAATCACCAGGAAATCACAAAGGAAAACCCTAAGATAGCAAAGTGAGTAATCTCCTTTTTGTGAACCTTTTTGCAAACTGTTTTTACAAAACCTCAAATGATTTACATTATATTAAACAGTGATTGAGTATTTGTATTCTACAATTATCGTCGGTATGTTGGGGTTTTGTATACAAAATTTGTTACTACACTGTGAGTAGTAACATGACCACAAGTCGGGTTGACAGTACCGCGGGTGATAATTAAAGTAGATGGAAACAAATGTAATTGCGCGACCGCCCTCAATACTGTAAAACGGTTTTACCTGTCTTGATTAAACTGGGATTCACTCACCAGTATTTCCCACTGACAAAATGTTTTTAAACGCGTTTCAGGTAACAAAATGTGAAAGCCAAATAGAAGCCAGCTGGACAGCACTGAAGGCTTGGAAAAGTGGCTATAAAAGTTACCTAAATAAAGAGATGTTTTTATTTAAATAAAATAAGGTTTATCCTTATGACAATGTGTGTACTGGAACTTGGGATTTTTCCCATGTGTTTAATATTGTAAAAGCGTGGTATTTTACTCTGATAAAATATTTCTTAACTACGATCCTGATGTAAATTCCACTGCCAAATTGATAAACACCGATACCAATTAAACTGGCCGTGGCCGCCCGTTCCCAGGTAAATATGGGACGGGGGTTGCGACAGTAACAATGCGATAAATGCAAATAAACGCTAATCTACTTAACGTTATCTCATCCCTATAGCATCGCAACTTGAATCGCAGTTATGGATATTGTTTTACGTGTGTGTGTGTGGAATTATGTGCTTTACTTGTGTGTGCTGATGTTATGTTTAAAGGTGTTATTCGCAAACGCAATCGCAACTCTATCGCAACGCAATCTCATCGTGAACTGGAAACACAAGGTTTCTTATGTTGTTGCATGTTAGTTAGGTTATTTGTGTAACTATTATTTAAAACTATCGCATCGCTTACTCGCAACTCGCTAAAACGCAACGCAACGCTCAACGCACGAAACGAAAGTCGGAAAACCAAGTCGCAGAAGCCCTCCGATCGAAGGACCATTCGATCGAATGGACATCCGACCGGATGACCATCCGATCGGATGGCCATCCGACCGAAAGGCCTTCTGACCCGTTTAACCACCACCGCCTTTCTCCTCCTTCCCCTATAAATACCTCACCTGTCACATCACTATTCACTGATGTGACAGCTCCCTCCGACCAACACGCTCCCAGCCTCTGTTCTCTCAATTTCTCGCAATTCTTGGAAGTTTTAACTCCAAATCTTGTGCTTCTATCATCTACACACACTTTCTCAAAAATTTCACCCTCAAATCACAACTTTTAACCATGAAATCACCTGATTTCGGGTTGTTCAATGATGACGTCATCACGGGTTTGTATGAACCTCGGAGAATGACTTCATTCCAGCAAGAACGGTCCGAATCTAACAAATTTCTACACGATTTTACATAAATTTTACTAAATCTAAGCATAATCAAAGTGTTTCAAACTTTTCTTCAAACATTCTTCACTTTTCACTCAAAACCGTTAGAATCTGGACTCATTCGAGTGTTCTACTCATTCTCTAGTAGAGAACCGAGTTGAGAATGGATTTCTATCAAAGAGACGACCGATTCACGGGTTAAACATGAAACTCCATCAAGAACAGTTACTGATCGAACAGGGTGATTCCCATCCGATCGGATGACTTGGAGTTGGTGTAGTTTCCATTGTTTGACATGTCATCATACCATCTCGGTCAAACCGCAAACTTTTAACTTAACAAATTTTACAAGTTTTTCAAATGAAACAGGTTACTCAAACGGATAGCCGTCCGATCAGACCACCGTCCGATCGAATGACCATTCGACCGGGTGAATAATGATCTCAACACTTAAACTATTTTACAACACTTCAAAGAGAATCAATTTCCAATGAAAGGCCATCCGACCGAACGGTCCTCTGTCCGGATTACCATCCGACCGGATGACCTGATATTTAGAAACACTTCACATCTTTTAAAATGCTACAACGAAAACTTCAAAGTTCAAGCAATACACAAACACATCCCTCCCAAACGGACGACCCTCCGACCGAATGGTCATCCATCCGGACGGCCATCCGATCGGATCACTATCTGTCACTCAACTCACTGACACGCTGTTTTACGCACTGTTCAACGCTTATGCTATCATTCTCTAATCAGAAAAATCTCTCAAGCGCTCGCTTCAATCTAAGCTTGTGTTTATTTATTAAATACGAACTGTGAGTATACTTGATCCCTTTTTGCTTAACGCACTTTTGGGTGTTACATACGTTACCTATATTAAAACACATCGACACACAACACAAACACTTTTTATACGCTAACCGCTCTGCATGTTGTACGTGTTATTCGATGAATGCTTGTATGTTATGTTTACACTGTGATTGTTGCCTGACACCTTAGCAACGATAGTACTATAGTTTGGACTCAGCACCTGTCGTGGACAGGGGTTGTTTGTGACATCTGTGCCTCTACGACCATCATTCAAATACAAAACCAATGAAATCTTTTGTTTCATACTTGGAATTTGTATAAATATATGAGCCATTTTCACATGTCAATTCTTGTTCGATTTCAAGCCTTAAATCGCTTTCTAGAAAGTTATACGCACACTGTTACGTAAACGTCATCATTTTAACACAAAAAATACTCCAGAATAGTGACATAGGCTTAACATACTTTAAATAACCTTCACATAACTTAGAAATAAGTTTTGAAGGGTTTGGTGTGTCGAAAACAAGTTTATTCGATCGTAGGTACTATTTACGACAAACTGCAAAAGTATGCCGATTCGTATAGTAACGAACATTCCAGAACATGATCATAAGCTAAACATACTCTAAATATCCTTTACATAGCTTAGAAATAGGCTTTGAGGGGTTCGGTATGCGAAAATATGCTTATTTGATCAATAGGGACTAAAAGCATCAAAAAGTGCATAAGTTTGCATTTACGCGCATATCTTACATTCTGAACATATCCGTACATCCAAAAAAAATTTTAATCATTAAAATAATTTATTTTAGTGATTGGAATGCAAAAATACCACTCGTCGCGTAATTTGGATCGTTTTCGCGTCCGTTCGAGTTTTCGTCGTAATTAACCGAATAACACAACCGTAAACGAACCGACATCTGAGATGTTTTCAAGCATATTTTATGTTCCCTATGCTTTAACTTCATTTTAGAGCCTTAAAATTGGGTTAACGGGGCTTAAACGCGTCGAAAAACAAGTTTATTGCATGCAGGGGCCTCTTTTGCCAAAATTGAAAGTCTGACCTGTAGTCTCTCGCCTGGGGCGAAGACTGTTGCTTATGTCTTCATGGCCCACGACAGATAGATCAGACAGAAACATTGAATCTGGTTAAAACAGCCTGTTCTCATGGTTTTAATCCCTGATTTAGCATACCATTTGCTTGTTTTTGTGCTCCCCTTGTATTGTAATCTATGGGTAACATGTGTATGGTTGAGATCAAGCCTTGATCCTTGCAAAAACACTTGTAATGATCTTGTGAATTCAAGTTTCCTATAAATACCCATCAAGTTTCATTCTTGTTCCTTACTCAAATTGATCTAATCTGCTCTAAGTTGAAGCTAAGGCTTCATACCTGAGTGTTTTAGTTCAATTCTTCCTAGGTTGGACCTTTTGTAAGCTTCTTTCATACTTGTTTATGCTTTTCAAGCATGAAAGTCAAACAATGTTTGACTTTCTGCTTTGACCATGAATTGGTCAAGTCAAAGTTCAATCAAACTTTGCAACGTGAGCGTAATCACGATGGTTATAGTCCCTTGTGACTATACCTACTGATTACCACGTCGATTAATCAAAGTGACGAGTCAAAGTTTCGGTCATAATGCGTATTTATTCGTATTTTGCAACTAAGCTAGTTTCGGTCAAATTGTTTTGATATCAAACATGTTTTCTAACTTAGTTAAACATGTTTTAACATGTTTAACTCTTCACTTTTAGTCTAGTGCTTGTATAGGGTCGTAAGATAAGCGGTCTTAACAACCGCTTAGACTTTCGAACCCGACCCGTTTGGTCGATCGTTAGGATCCGACTAAGCACATTTAGTGACCATAGTTGTATAGGGAATAACCTTCCGAGGTTATACCTTATGGTCACTTAGTTTAATTAGTTGTATGATAGGTAGTTTATATGCCTTAGGAAAATGACCAAAATGCCCTTTTCATGCATAATTTGAATTTAAGCATATGTAACCTAACTTTTGTCACTTAAACTGATTATGCAACATATTTAAACGTGTTAGGGCATATAATACTTGTCATAGGACTAGTTAGGCATCTCGAACGTGCATTCGCACGAACGACGCGTTAACGTAGCGTAGACTACCTTAACGGGTCATAACGGGTCGTAAGTAGTTAGGATAGGTTCCGATTTAGAATGTAGGCTTTGTTAAACCATATCACATGAGTTCCAATACTCATTTGGTTTACGAGACCTCATTCTACCCGATCTTCCTATTTAGGTGTCGATTTATTAACTTAGCGATCCGATTACTAGGTACTACTTGATTTCCTTGGTTTGCCCGAGCTTTGTTAAGTTCATTAGATCGATGATACTTTGCAATTCAATGTGAGTACATAGTTCCCCTCTTTTACCGTTTTCGAATGTTTTGGGCTGATTCATATGTGCTAAACGATTTCGAGTTTTCTAAAACGAATGTTATGGTTTATATTAAACACAACGATTTAAATTATATGAACAAACTTGTTGGGGCGTTGGTCGAAAGACAATTGAATGACATTAATTAACTATTTTTAAGCCGACCAGTAGTACGTTATGGTACCATAGGATATTATGATACCATAGGATCTGACAAATCCCGTTATCGGACTTTCACCATGGTTATGGGGGTAATGTGGGTAACGACAGAACCTGATAATTGTTAACTTACCTTTGATGGTTTGTTAATACAAGTTGAACGATTAGGACGAGTCACACAGGTTTGAATGTATTCAAGGAAACGGCCAAAAGTTAGTTTTCACAATTTAAAACACGAACCATTGGAACTTGATCTATATGAACTGTTTGAACTATTTGAACCATTGGAAATATTTGAACTATGTGAACTATTTGAACCATTGGAACTATTTGAACGATGTGAACTATTTGAACTATTTGAACCATCGGAACTATTTGAACTATTGAACGATTGAGTTATGGTAAGTGATTAGGTAACGGGGCGGGTGTAAGGTGATAAAAGCATGGTGGATACGCCGCTGGTACTTCCTATATATAAGTGCTTTTAACACATTACATGTCGTTACGTTATCTAGATCAGTTGGACGAATGTTTTCAAAACGAAGTTACACTATAAGGTTTTCTTAACGATATAAACCATACAATGTTTACTTTCAACAACGATTTACTACTTGGTTTACAAAGATAAATGTTTTCAGTTAATATTCATGGCTACAAGGGTTTTGGTTTGCACATATATCAACTTGTAAAGCTGATAAAAACGTATTGCAATATCGAACTCTTTTGTTTTTAAGGTACACACTCGTCAACTCTCGTAGTTGGACGAGGTATTGCAACATGTACTAAAAGCCATGAATCTGACACACTCACAAAACCTATGTACTCGCCAGCATTTTTATGCTGACGTATTTTCACATATGTTTCAGGTACAGTTGTTTGATGATGTTTATGATGCATGCTTACATAGGAATGGACGAGGCCTTAGTGACTCAATAACAATGAAAGACAATTTGTTCATGTTTTGCTTTTGATTTCAATACAATGTAATAAACTTAATTCAATAGAATGAAACTTCAATCCATGTGTTGTGAAACAATGATTCTTTTACAACACTCCCCGACGTTTTCGCCGCGGTTTGTTGTTTTAACGCGGTCGGGGTGTGACAGAAGAGTTGGTATCAGAGCTCATGGTTATAGGGAATTAGGTTATTAGTAATGCTTGACCTAGACTATAACTTTCCTAGGACCCTAACACAAGTTATCTTGCGTTTAGTCTTAAAACAATACTGTTGCCTATCTTTAGGTGACAACCACAACAAGAACATGAATTATGAATCGGACTTGAAAACTAATCATCTCTTCTTAGATGATTTATTATAAGGGTTTGAACCTTCAAATTTTTCAAAATCTTGTCAAAGTTTGGGTCTTATTAATGTGAAAACGTGCAATCTGGAAGGGGTGGGTGCCTATATCCTGAGTTTTCTGTCTAAGGCTAGAGTGTTCGTACAAATCCACATAATCGGACCAGTCACTCTTACCTGGGAACTCTTGGGGTGAGTGTCCACTTATAGGCTAAAGCATGTCTTCGCGATACACTATAAGGACCTATTTACTTTGTTCAGCCATTGTGCATCGTTTGTTTGTTCGAGGTAACAAACGAATGATCGCCTTTCTTATGTTTCGTCGATATCTTCAATATCTCTTTTGTCCATTCAAATGTCAATCTCAGTCGTTTCTCATGTTTTCTTGTTCTTTTTAGAAAATGCCTCCTAGACGCGATCAAACTGAAAATGATGCCCTCGCAGCCACAATCGTTTAGCAGATGGCTGTTGTGATTCTGAACCTCATTACCCAGATAAACCAAGCAAATAACAATAACAACAAAAACAATGCTCAGTTTAACTTCAAAACATTCAATTTAGCTAAGCCATCGAAATTTTCTGGGTCTCAAGGAGCAACTGCACTTCTACAATAGTTCGACAGTCTAGAAAGCACATTTAGACATGTTCAGTGTCCAAATGAGCGAAAGGTTGAATTCGCATCTAGTGTTTTTGAGAAACGAGCATTAACATGGTGGAACGGTGTGATGAGAGATAGGGGTGCCGATGTGGCACTAGCTCAAACCTGGGAGAGCTTCGAGCTCTAATGATGAAGGAATTCTGTCCTCGTCATGAAATCAGGGCGTTGGAAAGGGAATTCGACGATCTTAAACAAGATAGTGGTGAGCATCGAGCCTACCCGGACCGATATGAGGAACTAAGTCAGTTATGTCCAACCATGGTTACGCCTTTGGATAAGGCAATTGAAAAGTACATTGATGGTCTCCCTGACTCCGTTCAAGGCATTGTTACTGGTAGCAACCCTACTACAGTTAGACAAGCCATTGAGCTATCCGCTACCCTGACTGAATCTCAGATCAGGAAGGGTAAACTTTTTCGAAAAGGCGATAAGAAACCAACCGATGAAACAAAACCAAAGGATAAGCAGACTGAATCCTCCAAGAAGTCAAAGAAGCGTAAGGCTTCTCAGAATTTCACCGTGGTTGCTCAAAACAATCAAGTTGTCCCTAACCAACCAGCTCAACCCCCTACTAAGAAGCCATACAACGGAACTGCACCTTTGTGCAACCATTGTAACCTTCATCATCATGCTAGTGTGCAATGCCGCAAATGCCTAAATTGTGGACTTACGGGTTATACAACTAGGGTTTGCCGAGCTGCGGCTGCACAAAATCAAGTTGACAACAACCCTGCTCAAGCTCGTTTTCCACCAGGTTCTTGCTACAACTGTGGCGAGATGGGCCATTTCAGAAACAATTGCCCAAAGCTCGTTAATGCAAATCCAGCCCGTGGATAAGCATTCGACTGACTGGAAGACGATGCTATTTAGAAACGATCGAACTTTATGTATTATTTTCCTTTTGTTATCCATGACTATGAAACAGTTATTTTGGTTTATAAATAAATCTTTATTTACATTACGATGTACAAATGTGGTTACATGTATGAACGACATATCCCCTATGATACCGACACCAAGGAACCGTGTTCCTTGCAGGACAAACTACTCTCGAAATTCTTCCATTTTGTGATTGCTTGCTATCTCCAACGAAAATCCTAAGTACTCGTTTCTTCTACGAAACAAAGTACAATGTACAAGTTACAACTCTGGACGAATACCCAAAGTATCACTTTAAATCTTTAACTGGATACCTAAGGGTACTTCCGTAAGTCCTTAATTGGTCTTATGCGATATACATATCATATCTTCCTAATTTCACGATATTTTACACAACATGTGATTTCGAAAAGATTATACATGTTTTCAAAAACCTCATACATAATTTCAAAATCATTCTTAAATCATTTTATAAACATATTTTCCTATGATACCTAGTACATGATTTCAAAAACATTACAAAAGATTTTCAAAAACATATTTTTAACTATTCCAAGCATAGCTTTCAAAAACAATCTGCTTGTATGTTGCCCTAGCATACGTGATACGCGATTTTCAAGAACACCCTACTTTGTATGCTGACTTAGCATGCTTAGCGTAATGATTTCAAGGATCCATTTGCTTCATATGTTGTCTTAGCATATCTAGCACCTTGATTTCATAAACACTATACTTAGTATGTGGTCTTAGCATACCTAGTACAAAGTTCCTAAACTTTTTCCACTACACGAATTCCAAATCCTTATAGGATCTTCCTATCTTCATAGTTAGACCCTTGTGGATGTTTAAAGCGCAAAAAAAATCAAAGTCCTTAATTGGATTCTTTGTGTGCTTTAATACGAATGTTACAATTCATTGAGAACAAAACCGAATTCTTATAAGATCATCCTGTCTTTGTAGATAGAATTCTTGAGGATGTTTAAAGTGCTAGTTGAAGTCCATTGATTGGATTCCTGGTATACTTTAAATGCACGTGTACAAATCAAGGACGAGGTAATAACAATTTAATAACAAGCTAATAACGAATTGATAACCAAGTGAACAATTGTGTGACTATTATGTGCTTACGTGTTTATGTGTTGACCTAATCAAAGAAACTCTATGGTAATCTAGTCAAAGTTATCACAAGGTTGTTCGACCGATTCTATCCCCTACACATTATAAAATCAACTGTGTGGACTGTGCAAGGAATTACGTAATTATGGATGCATACATAATTATGGAATTCAGTGCACAGAAACCACAACAAGTTTTGTCATGTATCAACTTAAATAAGAAACAAAAGTTAACTATATTCATTTCCGTTTCTGATGAAGTACCCACTGGGGAAAATGAACTAGCTATTCATTTTTCGCTTCTGAAAGAGATATCCACTAAGAAATGAATAATCTATTCGTGAACCGTGTTCATTTTCATTTCTAATGAAGTATCCACTGAGGAAAATAAACTATCCGTTCATTTTCGCTTCTAAAGAAATATCCACTGAGGAAAATGAATAAATTCATTCCACTTCTGATGAAGTTGTCACACCCCCAAAATCCACACGCGGAGTATCACCGCTTGGAGGCGTGACTGACCAGGATCAAGCCACCAATCATATTGAACAATGTATGTAGTAAAAATAATTCAACCAAACAATATGAAAGGTGTTCAAAACCAAAGCGTAGTTAAGTGTTTAGCGGAAGCATTAATGTAAAACCCAACATAAGTAAAAAGTTTGAAATGTCATAAACGTTTAACATGGCATCCTCGATCCATATCCCACAACTACTGTGCCTCCCCGTGCAAGCTCCATGAGTACCTAACGACCTGCAAGGCATGTAACAACGAGTCAACAACAAAGTTGAGCGAGTTCACAGTTGGTTGTTTAGTTATAGTATTCATTCGTAAATCATTTCTTCGCTTGTACCAGGCATCGTATTAATTCGTATTGCGGTCTCCCAGTCATGTGTGCGAAGGTTAGTGGGGGTTTCCCATGTATCCTAGACTAGTTGTATTTGTATTTGTATCGCGGTATCCCAGACATGTTTGCGAAGATTAGTATTCGTATCGCGGTCTCACAGACATGTTTGCGAAGATTAGCATTTGTATCGCGGTCTCACAGACATGTGTGCGAAGATTAGTGGAGGCTTCCCGTGTTTTACTAGTCTAGCTATATCTATAGGTGTCCTACACCTAACGAGGTCAGTGGTACGTATTTCAGTAGTGATGTAACTACAAGTAATCATTCAATCCCATTCCCAACCCCGGGAATCCCATGCCTTGGTAAGAGTGTGAACTCATCTTGGTTTGCTCGGTATGCTAAACTATGTGTTCGCAAGTAATCAGTCAAGTCCTATAGTTATACACATACACTCAATCAGTTAAGCTCGTATAGATTCACATGCAATATATGTCACGAAGTGTGTTTAAGTAATCATCGTCATGTAACACATAACAGTTATTTCACGTTCATACAATCATGCATCATATGACTGAGTTCTTGGTCAATTCTAACATAGTTATTCAATAACACACTTAACAGGGTTAACAGGCTAAACAAGATTAACATACTTAACAAGGTTAACAAGCTTAACAGGATTAACACATTTAACTGAGTTACATAGTTAACAGAGTTACATGCATATCCTAACAAGGTTAATAAGTTTAACAGAGTTAACATGGTAACAAATCATTAGCCAAAAACCCCCTTTCTGACGAAAACCCTCTTGTGGCGAAAACCCTTTTGTGTTTTCGTTGTGATCGTGTTTTCGTCTGGGTAATGTTTTCGTCTGTTACATCATCATCATCAACACCAGTTACGCATTCAGCAAATCCCTAATCATCATCATCGACATAATGTTCATACAATTGCAACGATCAGTACTTTTAATCCTCCATCAACTCGTTTAACACAAAGACCAGATCATCCACACATACCAAACAGTAACACCTAATCATTCGACACCCAATAAATATGATCATCACGCATTAACTGAACATGCACCGCGGCCTACACAACTGCCTTCATAACATTAGATCTACCCCTCCATTCAAAGCCATACATGTATACTCACTAAATTATCAACGGTTCATGCATGAATAATCATGTGCATAACATCGATCGTATCAGTTTGTTTCCACAAAGCATTCATCAAGATTTTAACTATCACATGCTACTGACAATTCCCATATAATAACAATCACATGTTATTGACAATTTCCATGCAACATAAACAAGTATGGCCGACATCTTTCATAATAGAGTGATGATGATTGGGCCTTTCTAATTAAATCACATCAAGCAATTATTGTGATGACCCTAATATTATATGATTATCAGCATCCAATATTACGAAACAATTCTTGGTCCACAAACATGTTGCAACTAATATTCCATGTACTAGTTAGCATGTAGGAGCATTATTTATGTCTATCATTAGTAACAACAATTAGATTAACAATAAAAATTCACTAACCGCAGGCAAGGGTACTGATTGAAAGGATCAAAAGGTTTCGGTGGAGAGGGGGTTCCACAGCCGCATGCATGTTTAGAATAGGTATGGTTTATTTGAGTGATGTGTTATTATCGATATTCAGCTAGATGTGAATATAAAAATCCAGTTCAACAACCGGCCCCCAACCATGATCTACTTGGGCTTTAATCGGCCCAAGGTTCCATGTTTGTTCCATGTTTTAATTGTACCATTATAACATAAATACTAAAATGTATTGTTAACCTATACACATATAATGCACACCATACATAAACACAAAAACAACACTTGCATTGCACATCAAGTAATTATAAAAACACACTTGCAAATAAGTAATAAGTTAAGTCGAATAGAGAACTTGATACTCGGGTTGTCACATTATCCCCAACTTGAAAGAAATTTCGTCCCGAAATTTAGCACGTGGTTACTGAGGAAGCTAGTTGTGTTGTGTAGTTTACTGGTTTTCCTGGGGTGTCACATCATCCCCCCGTTGATTTGGAATTCCATCCCGAAATTCTGTTGTAGCTTCAGCCTCAGTAGTGGTTGCACTGTTTCCGAATAAATGGGGATACTTGAGTTTCATTTTCTTCTCGTTCCCAGGTAAACTCTGGGCCACGACGTGAGTTCCAACGAACTCGAACAAGAGGTATTCTGGTGTGCTTGAGGACCTTAACATCCCGGTCCGTGATTTCAACTGGTTCCTCGACGAATCGCAACTGATCGTCGATAGTGAGCTCCTTCAAAGGAACTATGAGGGTCTCATCTGACAGACACTTCTTCAGATTTGACACGTGAAAAACGTTGTGAACTGCACTGAGTTCTGCTGGTAGGTTTAGTTTGTAGGCCACCTTGCCTATTTTCTCAATGATTTCGAACGGTCCGACATATCGCGGATTGAGCTTGCCTCGTTTGCCAAAACTAACTACACCTTTCCAAGGTGAGACTTTGAGTAGCACTTGATCCCCAACCTGGAACTCGAGTGGTTTCCTGCCTTAATCGACGTAGCTTTTCTGACGGTCACGAGCTGCCGCCATTCGTTGTCGTATTTGAGCAATCCTTTCTGTAGTATCAACTACGAGTTTTGGGCCAGTGATCTGACTATCCCCCACCTCTGCCCAACAAAGAGGTGATCGGCATTTACACCCGTACAATGCCTCAAACGGAGCGGCCCGAATGTTGGTGTGGTAACTGTTATTATACGAGAACTCCACTAATAGGAGATGCTTTTCCCAGCCGTTGCCAAAATCGATAACACATGCACGAAGCATGTCTCCAAGTGTCTGGATGGTGCGTTCAGACTGCCCATCCGTTTGCGGGTGATATGCTGTGCTCATATCTAAACGTGAGCCAAAGGACTTGTGCATTGCTTGCCACAGTTCAGAAGTAAAACGTGCATCATGATCAGAGATAATAGAGGTGGGCACCCCGTGCCTCGAAACCACTTCCTTCAAGTAAATGTCTGCTAAAGTAGAGAACTTGTCTGTTTCTTTGATAGCCAAAAAGTGTGCAGACTTTGTGAGTCGATCCACGATCACCCAAATAGTATCATTTCCACACTGAGATCTAGGTAGGCCAGTAACGAAATCCATGGAAATTTGCTCCCATTTCCATTGTGGTATCTCTGGTTGTTGAAGTAGGCCTGATGGTTTCTGTCACACCCCGACCGCGTAAAACAACAAATCGCGGCGGAAACATCGGGGCGTGTTGTAACAGAATTAATGTTTCATAAACATGGATACCAAAAAGTGTTTCGTTTTATTAAACATTGAATAATTACATCGTCTGGAAATCTAAATACACAAATTAAACATAGTCTATCATTGTTATTGAGTCACTAAGGCCTTGTCCAGTCCTATGTGAGCATGCATCTTATCAATCGATAACATTCAACAATACCTGAAACATATGTGAAAACGAGGTCAGCAAAGAAATGCTGGCGAGTACATAGGTTTTGTGAAAATAAGATTCATGACTTCTGTTTAAGAAAATGTTTAGTCATGAACCTTGTAATTTGCTTTGCCTTTGTAAATCATTTGAAAAATAATAAGTTCAGGTGATATGTATAATAAGAGAATAATGCATGATTAAATGAATAACCATGTAAAATGAGTTTGTATAAGATAAGTTGTTTGTAAATAAATGTCTTGTGAAAAGTATGTTACTTGTATAAAATGTTCTATGTCTCAAACTGAAATGATTCAAATAACGCTACAATATGTAATACCATACAAACACTTATATATAGGAAGTACCAGCGGCGTATCCACCATGCTTGTATCATATTCCACACGCATTGTTACTTAATCACTTAATCAAACCAAACCACCAAAGTAATGTTCATGCCCAATGTAAATCATGTAATATGTAACCAAAACCCAACCGTATATCGCTTTGAAGCCAATCGTTTACCCAATCGTTAAAACATCGTGTGAAAACCAATCGTTTACCCAATCGTTAAATTCGTTTTAGGTCGTGAAACTACTTAAATGGTCGTCTCGCTAATAACATTCAAACCTTCTTGACTCGCATTAATAAACCCTTACCAAAGGATAGATTAATAATTCGCATTAATAAACCCTTACCAAAGGATAGATTAACATCTCGCATTAATAAACCCTTACCAAAGAGTAAATTAACAATTACAGATTCAGTCGCTACCCACAACACCCACACATAACTACGGGTGTAGTAACTAACGGGATTTGTCAGATCCTATGGTACCATAACCTGATACTGGTCGGCTTGATCATTGCTAATGAATGTCATTTGTTATGTAACTACAACCAACAAGTTTGTTCACTTTTTGAAATCGTTATTAGTTTTGTATAAATCGTCTTAATTGTTTTTGAAACCATTGTTATAACATCGAAAACATTTAGCACATATGAGTCACCCCAAAACAATTGAAAGCAGTAAAATAGGGGAATAATGTACTCGCCTGATAATGCTTGGAGGTCTTGAACAACAACCAAACAAAGCTAGAGGGAGCACGGAATCAGTCGGCAATCTAAAACTATATAAATAAACCGGACTTAAATCGGGAGATCGGATAGGATGAGGCTTGGTAAACCAAATGAGTATTGGAACTCATATGATATGGTTTAACAAGGCCTACATACTACATTGAGACTAACCTAAGTGCTTTCGACCCATCGCGACCCATTAAGGTAACTTATGCTACTTTAACGCGTCGTGCGCGTGAAACGCGTTCGGATCGCCTAACTAGTCCTATGACAAGTGTTATATGCCTAAACATGTTACATAATCAGTTATGTGACAAAAGTTTAGGTTACATATGCTTAATTACCAATTATACATGAAAAGGGTATTCTGGTAATTTACCTAAGGCATATAAACTACCTATCATACAACTACTTAAACGATGTGACCATAGGGTATAACCTCGGAAGGTTATTCCCTACCTACTATGGTCACCTAATGTATTTGGTCGGATCCTAATGATCAACCAAATGGGTCGGGTTCGAGGTATAAGCGATTTATCAGATCGCTTACCCTACGACCCTAGACAACGTGGTAATCAGTAGGCATAGTCCCAAGGGACTATAACCAACGTGATTACACTCACGTTGCGAAGTTCAAACGAACTTCGCATTGACCATAACTGGTCAATGTAGAAAGTCAAACAAAGTTTGACTTTCAGACTCGAAAGACTCGAAAAGCAATAAAAGAACGAAAGAATACTTACGAAGGGTCCCCGAATGCTAATCCCGATCCAAGTAGCTCAGGTATGAAACAATGGTTTCAACTTAGAGCTTCTCAAATCAGAATTCTTGTAATTTTGAAGCATGGGGGTGGGGTATTTATAGTAAAAGGTCCACCGTTAAGATCGTTTCATGGAAAACGTGCCTTAATCCCACCCGTACAAGTGTCGGGACCTTATGGTGACTAAAATTTGATCCTTATCAGCTGACTAGACAATTGGGATTGTGTGGTGGTGGATCAAACAGCTGCAATCTGCTGTTAGAAACATTTAACCTGGTCAGAAGGACTGACGCGGGCCTCCTGAGGATGTTAAGATCTTGAGGCGGGCCGCCTAGCAGTCACAGATCAGAACAAAGTTTCAGAAATGACAGTTTCAGTCCCTGCACGTGTTTAAGCCCATTTCCGGCACTTCTAAGGCCCGTAAAGCCAACTTTAAGGCCCTAAAATGATGCCTAAACATTTTGGACATGAAACATGCTCAAAAATATGCCGGATGTTGGTTCGTTTGGTCGTACGAACGCGATGTTCGCTTAATTACGACGGAATGCGCATAGGCGCGAAAAACGATCCAAATGGCGTGACAAATGGATTTTTCTTATGCCAAACACTAAAATAAAATGTTTTAGTGCTTACATAAATTTTTGGATGTCCGGATGTATTCAGAACGTAAGTTATGCGCGAAAATGCAAACTTGTGCACTTTTTGACACTTTTAGTCCCTGAATGACCCAAAAGTTTATTTTAGCACACCGAACCCCTTAAAGCCTATTTCTAAGCTATGTAAAGGATATTTATGGTGTGTTTAACTTATGGTCATGTTCCGGAATGTCTGTTACAGTTCAAATTGGCATACTTTCGCAGTTTGTCAACTTTAGTCCCTGTAAGCGATTTAACTTGATTTTTGCCATACCAAAGCCTTCAAAACTTATTTCTAAGTTATGTAAAGGTTATTTAAGGTATGTTAAGCCTATGTCACTATTCCGGAGTGTTTGTTGCATTAAACTGGTTATATTTACGCATCAGTGCGCGTATAACCTTCCAGAAAGCGATTTAGAGTTTGGAATTGAACAAAAATTGATATGTGCAAATGATACACATATTTTTACAAATCCCAAGTATGAAATATAATATTTCATTGGTTCGGTATTTGTTTGATGGCCGTGGAGGCACAGGTGTTACAGTTTCTGGTATTCGGTCTTGACTCTCGTACAAGTCAGACATTTACTAACGTAGGTTGCTATGAGAGCTTTCATGCTAGGCCACCAACACGTAGTTTTCAAGTCATGGTACATTTTATCCGAACCAGGATGTACTGAGTAGCGAGACTTGTGTGCCTCATCCATCACCAGCTCTCGTAGGTTGCCATAGAGTGGGACCCAAATGCGTCCTATTACGTAGTAAGCACCGTCTTCCTTTTGTTCTAACCTTTGCCTTGAGCCACGTAGAGCTTCAGCCCTGACGTTTTCGGCTTTCAATGCTTCTACCTGAGCATCTCGTATCTGAGAAGGAAGACTAGACTGAATAGTGAGTTGCAACGCTCGTACACGCCCAGGTGTAGTATCCTTTCGACTGAGGGCGTCAGCCACCACATTGGCTTTGCCCGGATGGTACTTGATCGCGCATTCGTAATCATTCAATAGCTCAACCCATCGACGTTATCGCATGTTCAATTCCTTGTTGCTTGAAGATATGCTCGAGACTCCTGTGATCGGTGTAGATGGTGCACTTGGTACCGTACAGGTAATGTCTCCATATCTTGAGCGCGAAGACAACAGCTCCCAGCTCCAAATCGTGTGTAGTGTAATTTCTTTAGTGAATCTTAAGTTGGCGCGAGGCGTAAGCAATGCCTTTATCCCTTTGCATCAATACACAACCAAGACCCTGAATTGACGCGTCACAATAAACCACAAAATCGTCCGTGCCCTCTGGTAATGAGAGAATAGGTGCGCTGCAGAGCCTATCCTTTAAGTGTTGAAATGCTAATTCCTGTGCATTTCCCCAACGATAAATAACACCTTTCTGAGTTAGCGAAGTGAGGGGTTGCTCGATCTTGGAGAAATCCTTGATAAACCTTCTATAGTAACCTGCTAAACCCAAGAATTGGCGGATTTCTGTTGGTGTACGAGGTGCAGGCCAGTTCTTGATCGAGTCTACCTTGGATGGATCAACATGACTCCCATTCCCGTTTACCACGTGGCCGAAGAAATGGTCTTCCCGAAGCTAGAGGTCGCATTTGGAAAACTTAACATAAAGTTGCTTTGTTCGAAGGAGTTCCAAAATATGTCGCATGTGCTGCTCGTGTTCCTCCTGACTCTTGGAGTGGATCAGAATGTCATCGATGGGAGCAAGTGACACATTCGTTTAGTTAGACTAGGTTCGAACGTCGAGTCTGAGAATCCATATTGGTCGTATCAAGTTCAAAGATCAGTACTTGTGGTATCATCACATGTATAGCCCAATGCTCATCGAGTAATATTCGTAGAGTGTAACTTGTCCAAGTAAGTGTCCGCGGGGATTGTTGTTAGGATCACTGAATTCCAAAGGTATATCATGCATTGGTGTGGCAACATAAGAGTAGTCTCACTCGGTGAGTAAGCGTTTAAGAATCCATAGCAAGGGTTTACTCTATATTGGATGTACAGCTGGCTGCACGCCAGTTGGGTATAGTTAAGATAAAGTATGCCGTTGACTACATATTGTTGTCACGGGGTTAAATCAATCAGAACGAGAACTTAACATAGCGGCATGGTTAACGTACAGTCGTGTAGCGTTAAGTTTCACTGTGACTCCCACTAGGAGCCGTTGGATTCGCCCCCATGTGAAGGAGGGACGATTTACCTAAATCCATGAACTTAGGTGTGTGTGTTTCATCAAGTAAGTAACCAAGTCTGGGGGTTTCCTTAAGTCGTGCAATTGAGTCCAAAGTACGTCTGTGTATTCACGAGGTTCCAAGGAAAGACGTGTGAACGCATTCAAGAAAGTATAATCATGTTAACATTACACCACTATTCTCAAGATTTCGTGGGGTGATCACCAGTGATCAGGAGTCTAGCCTTCTAGATCCTCTAAGCTAGAGAGTAGTTCGCTTCAGTGGCTCGTCATGGAGGAGCGAGAATGTAACGTTGCTGGGGTATGGGTGTGATAGTTTGCTCTAAGCCAATGGTAGGAAGTGGGCATACTAGCCATCAATAATCATGAGTCGGTACAAGAGTTAGTGCAGAGATTTTGTATATACAAGAAGACTATCACAAAATAGGGTACGTCTCCTGTAGTGTAAGGTGGGTCATGCAAACGTATAATTTATCGAGCTTGTTGGTAGGTTGACTGATCCATAACTCTGCCCCTAACCGTCCTGAAGACTATTTCACCAATAATGGCATCCATTCGCTAAGTTGGGTATACGATAGAGTTAGTCAACTAGAATAAAAATGAACCATCCAACAAGGTAGTAAGGTAGTCTCGTGAAAGTCGTGGTATGGTTGTTGGCGTCTCATTAAATTGGTTGCCAATCAAAACAACAGAGAGTTACTGAGGTTCATACGAAGAATCGAGTGTAAACAAGCTCCATCGATTACCAAAGATTTCGACCAGTTAACCTGCTGTCTAGAAGCAATTTCCCAATAGTAGTACATGGCGGCACGGCACAGATAGGGGATTCGTTGCATCACGATCACAAAGGTATATCACTTGTCCAAAACAGAATTTGGTTGGTAGTGTTGCTAGTTTACAAAACGACGTACGCGTGTAATTGTGGCTGCTTCGTTTCTGGTATAGACGACCAGTGGAGATGATAAGGTTCGTCAACAGGATGCGTGGGTATAGTTCTCCTAAACCCAAGTTCATTTGAGCCGGTTCTGGTCTATGTGGTTGTTGGCGTACAAGCCGGATGTATGGAGGGCCAAGTGGCGACGTCATGTCGAGACAAGCATACAAATAGATAGAATGCATAAACAGTCATAGCAGGGTGACGAGCAATTAGAAAGGGGTTTGACCACCTCTAGTCAAGTAGTTAAATGCCACATGGGGCGTAGTAGGGATAACAGGCAACATGCTATTGTTCTAATAATCATACTATAGACAACACATCATGCAAAAGTACCCTAGCAGGTAGGCAATTATCAACTTAAATCACATTACCTAAAGTATTGAGTCTTGCACGTGGAGTGGAGCGAAGCGTCGTTGTGGATCTTTGAGCACTGTTCAGGTTATAGTCTGGTTTTAACAAAAACTTTTTCCCCTTATTAAAACCAAGTTCAATATAACCAATGGCTCTGATACCAATCTGTCACACCCCCCAAATCCACACGCGGAGTATCACCGCTTGGAGGCGTGACTGACCAGGATCAAGCCACCAATCATATTGAACAATGTATGTAGTAAAAATAATTCAACCAAACAATATGAAAGGTGTTCAAAACCAAAGCGTAGTTAAGTGTTTAGCGGAAGCATTAATGTAAAATCAAACATAAGTAAAAAGTTTGAAATGTCATAAACGTTTAACATGGCATCCTCGATCCATATCCCACAACGACTGTGCCTCCCCGTGCAAGCTCCATGAGTACCTAACGACCTGCAAGGCATGTAACAACGAGTCAACAACAAAGTTGAGCGAGTTCACAGTTGGTTGTTTAGTTATAGTATTCGTTCGTAAACCATTTGTTCGCTTGTACCAGGTATCGTATTAATTCGTATCGCGGTCTCCCAGACATGTGTGCGAAGGTTAGTGGGGGTTTCCCATGTATCCTAGACTAGTTGTATTTGTATTTGTATCGCGGTATCCCATACATGTTTGCGAAGATTAGTATTCGTATCGCGGTCTCACAGACATGTTTGCGAAGATTAGAATTTGTATCGCGGTCTCACAGACATGTGTGCGAAGATTAGTGGGGGGCTTCCCGTGTTTTACTAGTCTAGCTGTATCTATAGGTGTCCTACACCTAACGAGGTCAGTGGTACGTATTTCAGTAGTGATGTAAGTACAAGTAATCATTCAATCCCATTCCCAACCCCGGGAATCCCATGCCTTGGTAAGAGTGTGAACTCACCTTGGTTTGCTCGGTATGCTAAACTATGTGTTCGCAAGTAATCAGTCAAGTCCTATAGTTATACACATACACTCAATCAGTTAAGCTCGTATAGATTCACATGCAATATATGTCACGAAGTGTGTTTAAGCAATCATCGTCATGTAACACATAACAGTTATTTCACGTTCATACAATCATGCATCATATGACTGAGTTCTTGGTCAATTCTAACATAGTTATTCAATAACACACTTAACAGGGTTAACAGGCTAAACAAGATTAACATACTTAACAAGGTTAACAAGCTTAACAGGATTAACACATTTAACTGAGTTACATAGTTAACAGAGTTACATGCATATCCTAACAAGGTTAATAAGTTTAACAGAGTTAACATGGTAACAGATCATTAGCCAAAAACCCCCTTTCTGACGAAAACCCTCTTGTGGCGAAAACACTTGTGGCGAAAACCCTTTTGTGTTTTCATTGTGATGGTGTCTTGGTCTGGGTAATGTTTTCGTCTGTTACATCATCATCATCAACACCAGTTACGCATTCAGCAAATCCCTAATCATCATCATCGACATAATGTTCATACAATTGCAACGATCAGTACTTTTAATCCTCCATCAACTTGTTTAACACAAAGACCAGATCATCCACACATACCAAACAGTACCACCTAATCATTCGACACCCAATAAATATGATCATCACGCATTAACTGAACATGCACCGCGGCCTACACAACTGCCTTCATAACATTAGATCTACCCCTCCACTCAAAGCCATACATGTATACTCACTAAATTATCAACGGTTCATGCATAAATAATCATGTGCACAACATCGATCATATCAGTTTGTTTCCACAAAGCATTCATCAAGATTTCAACTATCACATGCTACTGACAATTCCCATATAATAACAATCACATGTTATTGACAATTTCCATACAACATAAACAAGTATGGCCGACATCTTTCATAATAGAGTGATGATGATTAGGCCTTTCTAATTAAATCACATCAAGCAATTATTGTGATGACCCTAATATTATATGATTATCAACATCCAATATTACGAAACAATTCTTGGTCCACAAACATGTTGCAACTAATATTCCATGTACTAGTTAGCATGTAGGAGCATTATTTATGTCTATCATTAGTAACAACAATTAGATTAACAATAAAAATTCACTAACCACAGGCAAGGGTACTGATTGAAAGGATCAAAAGGTTTCGGTGGAGAGGGGGTTCCACAGCCCGCATGCATGTTTAGAATAGGTAGGGTTTATTTGAGTGATGTGTTATTATCGATATTCAGCTAGATGTGAATATAAAAATCCAGTTCAACAACCGGTCCCCAACCATGATCTACTTGGGCTTTAATCAGCCCAAGGTTCCATGTTTGTTCCATGTTTTAATTGTACCATCATAACATAAATACTAAAATGTATTGTTAACCTATACACATATAATGCACACCATACATAAACACAAAAACAACACTTGCATTGCACATCAAGTAATTATAAAAACACACTTGCAAATAAGTAATAAGTTAAGTCAAATAGAGACCTTGAAACTCGGGTTGTCACAGAAGTATCCATTGAGGAAAATGAATTATCCATTCATTTTCGCTTCTGAAGAAATATCCATTGGGGAATGAATAATCCTGTATCGATTCCTTCATTTCCACTTCTGACGAAGTATCCACCGAGGAAAAATGAATCATCCATTCATTTTCGCTTCTGAAGAAATATCCATCGGGGAAATGAATACTCTTTTCAATAATCCTTCATTTCCACTTCTGATGAAGTAACCACTGAGGAAAATGAATCATCCATTCATTTTCGCTTCTGAAGAAATATCCATTGGGGAAATAAATACTCCTTACAATAATTCTTCCATTTCCACTTCTGATGAAGTAACCACTGAGGAAAACGAATCATCCATTCATTTTCGCTTCCAAAGAAATATCCATTGGGGAAATGAATAACTTATTCAGTAATTCTTCATTTCTACTTCTAACAAAGCATCCACTGAGGAAAATAAACTATCCGTTCATTTTCGCTTCTGAAGAAATAACCATTGAGAAATGAACAGCTTATTCATTCCTGCATTTTCGTTTCTGATAAAAGTATCCATTGGAGAAAACGAATTATCCATTCATTTCCGCTTTTGAAGAAATATCCATTGGAAATAAATAACCTATTCATCTTTCATTTCCACTTCTGACGAAGAATCCATTGGAGAGAATGAATCATCCATTCATTTTCGCTTCGAAGAATATCCACTGAAGAAATGAAATACAAATCCTTACAAGATCTTTCTGTCTTATTAGTTAGATTCTTAAGGGATACTCACAGAACTACTGGTTAGTTTGATCTTTATCATTAATCAAATCTCTCGTTTCCACTTCCTACTTTATCTAAGGAAGCACCCACTAGGGAACAATAAAGTTGTGCCTTACATGGAAATCCTTGATGGGTTACTCTATGCAAATAGATAACGCCCTAGATTCCCTGCAAGACGATTGTTTAACACAACTATACAGACAGACTCCTTCGAATAAATTTCGGGACGAAATTACCTAAAGTAGGGGGGACTGTGACATCTGTGCCTCTACGACCATCATTCAAATACAAAACCAATGAAATCTTGTGTTTCATACTTGGAATTTGTATAAATACATGAGCCATTTTCACATGTCATTTCTTGTTCGATTTCAAGCCTTAAATCGCTTTCTAGAAAGTTATACGCACACTGTTACGTAAACGTCATCAGTTTAATGTGACAAACACTCCGGAAGAGTGACATAGGCTTAACATACCTTAAATAACCTTCACATAACTTAGAAATAAGTTTTGAAGGGTTTGGTGTGTCGAAAACAAGTTTATTCGATCGCAGGGACTATTTATGACAAACTGCAAAAGTATGCCGATTCGTGTAGTAATGAACATTCTGGAACATGATCATAAGCTAAACATACTCTGAATATCCTTTACATAGCTTAGAAATAGGCTTTGAGGGGTTCGGTATATGAAAATATGCTTATTTGATCAATAGGGACTAAAAGCGTCAAAAAGTGCATAAGGTTGCATTTACGCGCATATCTTATGTTCTGAACATATCCGGACATCCAAAAATTTTTGTAATCAGTAAAATATTTTATTTTAGTGATTGGAATGCAAAAATACCACTCGTCGCGTAATTTGGATCGTTTTCGCGTCCGTTCGAGTTTTCGTCGTAATTAACCGAATAACGCAACCGTACGACCAAACGAACCGACATCTGAGATGTTTTCAAGCATATTTTATGTTCCCTATGCTTTAACTTCATTGTAGAGCCTTGAAATTGGGTTAACGGGGCTTAAACGCGTCGAAAAAACAAGTTTATAGCATGCAGGGGCCTGTTTTGCCAAAATTTGAAAGTCTGGCCTATAGTCTCTCGCCTGGGGCGAAGACTGTTGCTTATGTCTTCGCGGCCGTGACAGATAGATCAGACAGAAACATTGAATCTGGTTAAAACAGCCTGTTCTCATGGTTTTAATCCCTGATTTAGCATACCGTTTGCTTGTTTTTCTGCTCCCCTTGTATTGTAATCTATGAGTAACATGTGTATGGTTGAGATCAAGCCTTGATCCTTGCAAAAACACATGTAATGATCTTGTGAATTCAAGTTTCCTATAAATACCCATCAAGTTTCAATTCTTGTTCCTTGCTCAAATTGATCTAATCTGCTCTAAGTTGAATCTAAAGCTTCATACCTGAGTGTTTTAGTTCAATTCTTCCTAGCTTGGACCTTTTATAAGCTTCTTTCATGCTTGTTTATGCTTTTCAAGCATGAAAGTCAAACAGCGTTTGACTTTCTGCTTTGACCATGAATTGGTCAAGTCAAAGTTCAATCGAACTTTGCAACGTGAGCGTAATCACGATGGTTATAGTCCCTTGTGACTATACCTACTGATTACCACGTCGATTAATCGAAGTGACGAGTCAAAGTTTAGGTCAAAATGCGTATTTATGCGTATTTTGCAACGAAGCTATTTTCGGGTATCAAAACACTTTGTTTTGATATCAAACCTGTTTTCTAACTTAGTTAAACATGTTTAACTCGTCACTTTTAGTCTAGTGCTTGTATAGGGTCGTAAGATAAGCGGTCTTAACAACCGCTTAGATTTTCGAACCCGATCGTTAGGATCCGACCAAGCACATTTAGTGACTGAAGGGGTAAGGTCCCAAAAACCTCATAATAAGCATTTGGGATCATACCATAACCTGGCCTTTTAAACCTTGCGCGGCCGCGCACTGGTCCTACAAAGGAAGGAAGTAATCAACAAACTATAATTGCGCGCCCAAAGGAGAACATAAATCCTTGCGCCTTCCCCCATTAGCAAAGGGTGGAAATCCTGAGATCAATACTTCCGCCCAAATATCCAGACTTGGATATTATTTTACCCATACTTGGGATTTATTCGTCTGTGTCCACACAGTAAGGTGTCACACCAGATTACAGCAGTAATCTTCTAGAAAGAAATACAATCGTGCACCACCCAGACGGTTATAACCGTCTGGACACGTGTCATTACCACAGGCACCCCTGAAATCACAACGAAGGCATGCAATTGGAGAATAATCTCCACTTAATCACTTTCCACGTGGCAATTCCCCAGCCATAGATCAAACCACGATCCGTGTGCATTCACACCGGATCAAGACAACTTGACGTATGATCAAAGAACTTAACGGAAGAAAATATAACCGCTACGGCGTTAGCATCTTCCGTCATCTTTTCAATAACAGGTTTTCCCTCCCAAACTCCCGGTTATAAATACAAGAACTGTTCAGGTATGAACCCAAGACACACACTTCTCAAATACTTTCTCTTCTCCATTACCAATACTTATTCTCACACCGGAGTCGGGTCAAGGGGAGAACCCCCTTCTCCCCTTGGCGAGGCTAACGGTGTTCTTTTTTGCAGAACTATCGGAGAAGAAGATCAGCTGTAACTGAATCAATCGAGTGAGAGCTAACCTTTTATGCGGATTCAAACCCATTAGATATCTCGGTTCCGACCATTTATCTAGTGTTTCTTCAGTGACCATAGTTGTATAGGGAATAACCTTCCAAGGTTATACCTTATGGTCACTTAGTTTAATTAGTTGTATGATAGGTAGTTTATATGCCTTAGGAAAATGACCAAAATGCCCTTTTCATGCATAATTTGAATTTAAGCATATGTAACCTAACGTTTGTCACTTAAGCTGATTATGCAACATATTTATACATGTTAGGGCATATAATACTTGTCATAGGACTAGTTAGGCGTCTCAAACGCGCATTAGCGCGAACTACGCGTTAAAGTAGCGTAGACTACCTTAACGGGTCATAACGGGTCGTAAGCACTTAGGATAGGTTCCGATTTAGAATGTAGGCTTTGTTAAACCATATCACCTGAGTTCCAATACTCATTTGGTTTACGAGACCTCATTCTACCCGATCTTCTGATTTAGGTATCGATTTATTAACTTAGCGATCCGATTACTAGGTACTACTTGATTTCCTTGGTTTGCCCGAGCTTTGTTAAGTTCATTAGAGCGAGGATACTTTGCAATTCAATGTGAGTACATAGTTCCCCTCTTTTACCGTTTTTGAATGTTTTAGGGTGATTCATATGTGCTAAACGATTTCGAGTTTTCTAAAACGAATGTTATGGTTTATACTAAACACAACGATTTAAATTATATGAACAAACTTGTTGGGGCGTTGGTCGAAAGACAATTGAATGACATTCATTAACTATTTTTAAGCCGACCAGTAGTACGTTATGGTACCATAGGATATTATGATACCATAGGATCTGACAAATCCCGTTATCGGACTTTCACCATGGTTATGGGGGTAATGTTGGTAACGACAGAATCTGATGATTGTTAACTTACCTTTGATGGTTTGTTAATACAAGTTGAACGATTAGGATGAGTCACACAGGTTTGAATGTATTCAAGGAAACGACCAAAAGTTAGTTTTCACAATTTAATACACGAACCATTGGAACTATTTGAACTATTTGAACTATTTGAACCATTGGAACTATTTGAACTATGTGTACTATTTGAACTATTTGAACCATTAGAACTATTTGAACGATGTGAACTATTTGAACGATGTGAACTATTTGAACCATCGGAACTATTTGAACTATTGAACGATTGAGTTATGGTAAGTGATTAGGTAACGGGGCGGGTGTAATGTGATAAAAGCATGGTGGATACGCCGCTAGTACTTCCTATATATAAGTGCTTTTAACACATTACATGCCGTTGCATTATCTAGATCACTTGGACGAATGTTTTCAAAACGAAGTTACACTACAAGGTTTTCTTAACGATATAAACCATACAATGTTTACTTTCAACAACGATTTACTACTTGGTTTACAGAGACAAATGTTTTCAGTTAAGATTCATGGCTACAAGGGTTTTGGTTTACACATATATCAACTTGTAAAGCTGATAAAAACGTATTGCAATATCGAACTCTTTTGTTTTCAAGGTACACACTCGTCAACTCTCGTAGTTGGATGAGGTATTGCAACATGTACTAAAAGCCATGAATCTGACACACTCATAAAACCTATGTACTCGCCGGCATTTTTATGCTGACGTATTTTTCATATGTCTCAGGTACCGTTGTTTGATGATGTTTGATGATGTTTATGATGCATGCTCTCATAGGAATGGATGAGGCCTTAGTGACTCAATAACAATGAAAGACAATTTGTTCATGTTTTACTTTTGATTTCAATACAATGTAATAAACTTAATTCAATAAAACGAAACTTCAATCCATGTGTTGTGAAACAATGATTATGTTACAACACTCCCCGACGTTTCCGCCGCAGTTTGTTGTTTTGACGCGGTCGGGGTGTGACATTGTTAAGGGTATTTCTTCACGTGTCATAGTGGTGATATGTTTTGCACATTCTACAACTCGCAGTCATGTCTGTGCATATTTCATTGTCGATAGATTACATGCTTCACATTTTAACATGTTTCATGCTGGTTATGCGTAAATCGCTTTCGCTACTATTATACTATTAAACTTGTATGCTCACCTTTACACCATGTGTATTGACCTATTTTAACGTATGTGACAGGTGTTTAGGATGCTTTCTATGTTGCTGAATTTCTGTGGAATCAAGCTAGGGGAGTCTAGAAACGAACTAAATAAATTTATGAGTTGTCGGAAAAATGTTATACTCCTGGACAATCTGTTTCGCTCAGTGCCTCACCCCGATGTTTCCGCCATCGGTTGGGGTGTGACAACAACGAAGTAAATCAGGAAAACCAGAATAATGGGAATAACGGAAACCAAACAGATAGCAGTGTCATCCAACATATAGTAGCATAAGGAATTATAGATGCTATGCCCTATATTATCATGACTGTTAAAGAGGTAGAAAAATAATAAATCTGCAAATGGAAGTAAACGCCAACACACTGTGCCAAGTCACAGTGTGAACGATAATAACGGGCCAATAATCCAAGCTCCAATTCCTAAAAGAAGAAGAACCGCTTCTTACGGTTGTTCTTATAAAGAATTCTTGGCCTGCAAACCAATAGAATTGTCAGGCAATGAAGGAGCCATCGCAGCCTTACGTTGGATAGAAAAGACAGAAGCAGTCATAGAAATAAGTAAATGTGCAGATGAAGATAAGATTATGTTTGCTTCTAATCTTTTCAAAAATGCAGCCTTAGAATGGTGGAATACTATTCTCCAGTCTAGGGGAAGTGACAGAGTTTATAATATGGAATGGACCAACTTTAAGGAAATGGTTGAAAGAAAATTCTGTCATCCCAATGAAAAGCAACAAATCGCCAATAAGTTCCTAAATCTTAGAATGATTGGAATAGACTGTAAAGGTTACACTACCATATTCTTCAAATATGCTAGGATAGTACCAACCTTAGCCTCACCTGAATCAGTGTTAATCTCCCGTTATATTTGGGGATTAATTAGTGAGATTAGACACGTAGTCAAGGCAGCTAGACCGCAAACCATAGAAGAAGCAGTAGAACTAGCCAATACCCTGACTGACGAATTGGTGCATACACAAGAGGAAAACCAAAGAAAGAACCTAGCTCAAAAGCTTACCCAGGAATTTCTCTACGGTAATTCCAATCGTGGGAAAGGTACGGGTTCTTCTGCACCCTACTGTAGGTATTGCAAAAGAAAGCATTCTGGAAGATGCTCCGTATACTGCAACTTCCGCAAAATATCTGGACACAAGGAAGAAGACTGTAGGAAGAAACCTAGTAATAGGATATGCTTCAATTGTGGAGAAACTGGGCACATCAAACCAAACTGTCCGAAACTAGCTCTAGCAACAACCAACAAGGCTAAGACAACTGATGCTCCAAAGAAGAATGCCATAGCATTTGTTCTGACAGCTGAGGAAGCCAAGATGATTCCGGATGTGATTGCCGGTACGTTCTTAGTTAATAATATATTTGCCAAACTATTGTTTGACTCTGGTGCAAACCAAAGTTTTATCAATACTTCTTTCTACAAACTTCTTGACCAACCCTTAGCCAAACTTCAACAAGATTGTCTGGTAGAGACAGCAAATGAAGAATCCATTAAGATAAGTGAAATCATGCAGGGAGCAAGAATAGAAATCCTGAACCATCATTTCTTTGCTAACCTTTACCCAATGAATCTGTCCGGATTCGATGTTGTATTAGGAATGGATTAGTTGGTAGCCAATCATGCCAGTATTTTATGTGATCAAAAGACAGTACAAGTAAGTACACCAACAGGTAAAAAGATCACAATTAAAGGAGATAAGCCAACCAGATCGACAAAATTCATCTCTGTGATGAAAGCCGCAAGTTATGAAAGGAAAGGAGGAATAGTATATATGATTTCTGTAATCATTAATACTAAAGGAAAATAATTAAAAGATATTCCTGTAATATCTAAATTCTCATACGTCTTTCCAGAAGAGTTACCTGGATTACCGCCAGATAGAGAAGTTGAATTTTGGATTCACCTAATAACAGGAACGACATCGATTGCCAAGGCACCATATCGATTAGCACCAACGGAGATGCAGGAACTGAAGAAACAATTGGACGAACTTCTTGACAAAGGTTTTATACAACCAAGTTCATCAGCGTGGGGAGCACAGGTTTTTTTGTTAAGAAGAAAGACGGATCGATGCGTATGTGCATTGATTACCAAGAATTGAAAAAGGTTACTATTAAGAATCGGTACCCACTACTGAGAATCGATGATCTATTCGATCAACTTCAAGGAGCTTGGTTCTTTTCTAAGATTGATTTACGCTCAGGATATCATGAACTTAAAGTACAGGAAGAGGACATTCCTAAAACTGCTTTCAGAACAAGGTACGGTCATTATGAATTTACCGTCATGCCATTTGGTTTAACCAATGCCCCAGTCGCATTTATGGACATGATGAATAGGATATGTAAACCATACCTGGATTCATAATTGTCTTTATAGACGACATTCTAAGTTACTCTAAGAGTAAAGAGGAACATGCAGCGCATCTGCATACACTTCTAACATTGTTGAGAAAAGAGAAGCTTTATGCTAAATTCTCAAAATGTGAATTTTGGTTACACGAAGTGCAATTCCTTGGACATCTGGTTAATCATGAAGGAATTCATGTGGATCCCACATAGATCGAGGCAATTACTAAGTGGAAAGTACCTGAATCGTCAACAGAAGTAAGAAGTTTTCTTGGACTGGCAGGATATTATAGACGGTTTATTCGAGATTTCTCTAGAATAGCCATTCCATTAACCAAATTGACCTGCAAATCAGTTAAGTTTGAATGGGGACCGAAACAGGAAGAAGCTTTTAAGATTCTTAAGCAAAGATTAACCAACGCACCCATACTCGCATTACTAGAAGGAACTGAAGACTTCATAGTCTATTGTGATGCGTCTAAGTTAGGATATGGATGTGTGTTGATGCAACATCAAAAGGTTATAGCTTATGCCTCTAGACAACTTAAGAAACATGAAGAGAATTATACGACCTATGATCTAGAATTAGGAGCCATAGTTTTTGCCCTTAAGATTTAGAGACACTATTTATATGGAAATAAATTCGTTATCTTCACCGATCATAAGAGTTTAAGGTACATTTTTAGGCAAAAGAATTAAATATGAGACAGAGACGCTGGATGGAAGTTCTTAGTGATTATGATTGTGATATCCAGTATCATGCTGGGAAAGCTAATGTAGTAGCTGATGCTTTAAGTCGAACGTATCATGAAAAGCCGAGACGAGTACGTTCTCTCAGATTAAATCTACAAGTAGATTTAAATGAGCAAATTAGCATGGTACTGGAAACATCAATCAAGGACGATGCTGAAAGTTTAAAAGGAATGATTAAGGAATTAGAATAAGGAACAGATGGAATTTGGAAGTTCCATAAAAGGATGTGGATACCTGAACAAGGAAACCTACGCCACAGAATTCTAGAAGAAGCTCATAAGTCTAAGTATACGATACACCCCGGAAGTGATAAGATGTATCAAGATCTAAGAAAGACTTTCTGGTGGATAGGAATGAAAAAGGATATAGCAAACTACGTTGCTAAATGTTTAACCTGTTCACAAGTTAAAGCCGAACATCAGAAACCCTCCGGGTTATTGCGACAATTAGAGATGCCAATATGGAAATGGGAATTGATAACAATGGACTTTGTTACCAAATTACCCAAGACAAGAAAAGGTAATGATACAATCTGGGTGATTGTTGACAGATTAAGCAAATCTGCTCATTTATTACCAATGAAGGAAACTTTCAGTATGGAATAGTCAGCCAAGCTATATGTAAATGAAATAGTTTCATTACATGGAATTCCTTTATCTATTGTATCTGATAGAGATAGCCGTTTTACTTTTCATTTTTGGACAAGTTTCCAATGTCACACCCGTTCGTAGCGGAAGCGCGAGGTGTGATCTGTATGGTTTTCATTGCATAAATATCAAAGTACGTGAACATACTATACGAATAAAACATACTCCATTTCCATTACATAATTGTTTCAAAAGATCACAACATAAGGTTAGTGTGTCGGTTACAAACCATTAACATGAAAAGTAAAGTGTCATTGTTTAATACATTAAAATGAAAGTAAACTACTAAGGTTTCGACCATTATATTGCCGCAAAGAGGCGGTATATAACAGGAAAACCCTCCAAAAGTTGGCATGGAGTTCTGATACTTGTTATCTTGTTTGAGAATCCCGTCATGGTCCACTAATTCCTTGAAATACATGTTAAGTTTGGAAAACATCAACAAAAGTTGGCGAATTCATGCAGTTTAGTTGTAAAAGATGTATTTAAAATGTAAGTTGTAGTATGTAAAGCGTCAATGAAATCGTTGATCATTAATGTTTTGCAAGGACATTAATATGTGTGACGAAAAAGGAAGCAATCCAAACCTAGACGACTTGTGTCGACTACTATCGATTGGGACACAAACGCACTCTTCTGTATGGGTCCACGACCAAGAGTGGGGCTCGCCAAAACCCATTAGATCTACCCCTCTGTACCTAGGTCCAAACTGGATTAATGGTGCTTAGATATTCGCACATGATCTAAGGTGTTTCATTCCATGACTTTAACATACAATTGAACATGTATTTTCCCCGATAGTTGCAAAGTTGTAAAACATTTAAAATGAATAGGGGACATGAACTCACAGAATTGCGTCCGTGAATTGTAAGTAACTGTGATCTCACGTGCGGTCGTTCTGAATAGTGTCACGACCTACAAACGTTCTATATTTGTTACACACTTCGGTCTTTGTAATGACTCGTGTATAAGTCTTTTATCTTGAATATGTGTTAAGACTTGTATGTCTTTGTTATTCGTTGAACTGTGTCTTAGATGCATTAACTGATAACTGTTTAGTATATATATTTCGCCAAATATATATATTCTTGTATCTCGTGAGTTGTATCGTAGTTGTATAAATGTGTTTCACCAAGTGTTAGGTGATGTGAATGTGTATATCGTTGTACGTATAGGAATACGTATATCCGCGTTGTTCATTATATGTGATCTTGTATTCTTAGAATATATATATATATATATATATACCTATATATTCTAAGATATATTTCATGCGAATATATATTTTATACTTGGTAAATGGTATAGAAAATATCTTAAAAATAATCTATTTTTAAGATTAGTTCTAAAAATATAATTTTAGTCTTTTACTAAAACAATATATTTTAGATGTTAGGAAATATATATATATATATATCTTTATATTTTCCAAAAACAATACCTTTTTAATGATAAACCATAAGTAATATATTTTGTATATTGTAGAAAATATATGGTTACTTATTCGGTTTAGAAAACGTAGTTTACCAAGTCATCGATATATTGTGTATTATAGTCCGTAATACTTATATAGTCTGTATATTTGTCCGGAAGTCCGATTTGTCCATAAGTTGTGTCCGAAGGCTCGGATCGTCCGTAACTTGTTTTAAAGGTGTATTTATATGTAGTCTTGTAAGACCTTAGTTCTAATGTGTCTTGTGTTTATTTGTACCATTGTATTCAAGTTCATAGTTTTCATACTTATAACTAATACAATCAAATAACACATAGCACATAAGTTGTTAAGATAACTAAATATATATTTTCTCAAAAATATATATTTATATCTAGTTTTGCTTTTATAAAAACTATTCTTTCAAATCTTTTTATTCTAGTAAAGATTTTGTCAAAAATGATAGTTTTTATAACATGTGATTTTTAAGAAAAATGGTCATATTTCCTTTGAAATATATACTTTGCCATGTTTAATAAAACATATCTTTTTCTTTTAAAAATCACCAACAATCTTCTCATAACATTTTTAACAAAAACATATGAGATTTATATCATAATCTTAACAAGATGAAATCATAAACATGTAGGGTTTTGGTATGATCATTATATATGTTTACTAGTTCAAAAACCATGCTTTACTTCTAGTTTTATCAAACTTTTACACAAAACCCATCTTGTATGTTTCTTTTTATAATCTTGTAAAAGTATTATTTTTAGTGAAAAACCTTATATACTTTAACAACATCAAAGATCATGATCATCCATTAAACATTTTGTTTAATAAAACCCTTTTAACATCTTCATGTATACTTATTAGATCATGTTTTTAAACATCATCTAACAAGTTATTCATATGATATTCATCAATACTAGATCAAATATGCAAGAAATAAGCTTTAAATCACAACATAAACAAACTTATATATCATGATTTTTATTATGCTTCTTTGTATTTTCATCTTATTTTGTATGATTGTTTAGTTTTAACTTGTTCTTTAAAACAATAAATACATAGATAAGTATGAAAAAGGGATTTAGAAGGCTCACTTCTAGCATTTGTGGCTAGGGATGATCTAGATGATGATCAAAGAAAAGAAAAATGTTGATCTTGGTGTTTGAAAGCTTTTGAATGGAAGGAAAGGGTTTCTTCTACTTGTGGTTGCTTTAGATCCTCCTAAGTTCCATCAAACTCCATCTTGATCATCAAAGAAAGGCTTGAAAATGAAAGTTTTTGGTGGGTGTTCTTGGCTAAAATGATGAACGTTGAGAGAGTTCTTAAGTGTGTGTAATGAAAGGTGAAATGTTGTGGTAATGTGCTTAGTGAAATCAAAGTTACTAGTTGTAAGACTTTCACCACTTGCACCAACTTGCAACAAAGGGGTAAAGATCTAAGATATTTTACCAAGTTGCAAAGAAAAGAGGGGTCCCACAAGGGGGTGTCGGCCCGTAAGGGGGGGGGGTCATGTTGCAACTTGTTTTACCTTGTTTAAATGTGTTAGATTTTGTTGAGAATTGATTAGAATGCCTTATATATTCAAGTGTTTAAGTGTTTAAAGGTGTTAAGTGACCATTACTAGACCAAAATGATCCAATTAATGTTAGATGGTCACTAAAAAAAGATTTGATATTGTTTGGATATTCATTTGGCGTTGGTTCCGTTAGTCGTTAATTGAACGCTAAGTTTGTGTAAGATGTAGGAATTGTTGTTATTATTGGTTTAGATGATACCACATGGTATTCTAATATGAATTCTAGGTTAAACGACACTTTTGTACATTGCATATAACTTACAATGTTGATTTCTGCAGAATTTCTGTGGAAAAGTGTTGAAATTGTGGCTTTTAGTGCTTTTCAGGCAGTTTTAGTGTTATCGGACTTCGGGAAGGTATTAAACCAAACCCTTGCATTTCTAGTTAGGGTTTAATGTATATTTGATGTTGGACTTTCGTCTGAGTCCTAAAGATGTCATTAAGATGGTTTCTGCGGATCCTACATTTTCGTCAGCATACTAGTCTACTAGGTGCTATTCTAGTTGTTTTGATGCATTGTTTAAATTGTTTCAAATGTAATCAATAAAAATGAATCATATGCATCATAAGTAAGTATTCCATGAGTATTCTAAGTGTATGTCATGAAATATGCAGTTCGGATGTTCAAAACACATAAAAGTGTATCTAAAAATGAGTAATTTAAGTGTAAGAAAGTTACCGAAAAGTGGCAGTTGTCACATTCTCCCCCTGTTATTGAGAATTTCGTCCTGAAATTCAAGCTGAGTCATCCTTTGCAGGAGTCTTCGCGAACAGGTGAGGATATTTTGCCTTGATTTGATCTTCACGTTCCCAAGTATACTCGGGTCCGTGTCGAGAGTTCCAACGGACTTATACTAACTTGTAACGACTCCTCCGTGTTTTCTGGATCTTCCAATCCATGATCTCAACAGGTTCTTCAGTGTATTGGATTTTGTCATCGATGTGAACTTCATTCGCCGGGATGATAACCGTTTCTTTTGTTGGACTCTTCTTAAGATTCAACACATGAAATGTGTCGTGTACACTACTTAGTTCTTGTGGTAACTTCAGTTTGTAGGCAACGGTGCCAATCTTTTCCAAGATTTCAAATGGTCCTACATATCGTGGGTTAAGCTTTCCACGCTTACCGAATCTCGCTACGCCCTTCCAAGGCGAGAGTTTCAACAAGACCTTGTCTCCGACCTCGAAGGATAATGGCTTCTGTCTCTTATCTGCGTAGCTCTTTTGTCGATCGCGAGCCGCCTTGATACGGTCTCTGATCTGAAAGATTTTATCTATAGTCTCTTGGACTAACTCCGGACCGATTAGCTGTTTATCGCCCGCTTCCGCCCAACATAGCGGAGAGCGACACTTTCGACCGTAAAGAGCTTCGAACGGTGCAGCTTATATACTTGTATGGTAGCTGTTGTTGTAGGAAAACTCAACCAACAGTAAATGAGTATCCCAGTTTCCGCCTAAATCCATTATACACGCACAAACTATGTCTTCGAGTGTTTGGATTGTCTGTTCGCTCTGGCCGTCAGTTTTTGGATGAAAGGTCGTGCTTAGATTTAAATGAGATCCAAAGGCCTCTTGAAATGACTTCCAAATTCTTGAAATGAAGCGACCATCTCAGTCTGAAATGATTGAAATAGGCACTCCATGACGAGCCACTATTTCTTTGAGAAAGAGTTCCGCTAGTTTCTCTGTACTATCCTTCTCCCGAATCGGTAAGAAGTGTGCGGACTTTGTCAATCTATCGACGATCACCCATATCATGTCGTAACCTCTTGAGGTACTGGGTAACTTCGTAATGAAGTCCATTGATATTTGTTCCCATTTCCAAACAGGAATCTCAGGTTGTTGTAGCAAACCCAACGGTTTCCGGTATTCTGCCTTAACCTTCGCGCAGGTCAAGCATTTTCCGACATAGGTAGCGATATCCTTTTTGAGATCAGGCCACCAATAGTACTCCTTCAAGTCTTGGTACATCTTATCTGATCCAAGATGCATCGAGTACTTTGACCTATGTGCTTCCTCAAAAATAAGATCTCGAAGGCCTCCAAAGAATGGAACCCAAAGTCTTCCTACAAAGTACAAAGTTCCATCCTCTTACGGCACTAACTGTTTTTCCATACCTCGAAGTGACTCTGCTTTAAGATGTTCTTCCTTAAGTGCTTCTTGTCGTGCATCACGGATTCGTGTGGTAAGATCCATGTGAATCGTCATCTTTAGTGCTCGAACTCTCAAAGTTCTAACTCATTCCTTGCGGCTCAAGGCGTCTGCTACAACGTTCGCCTTGCCCGGATGGTACTTTATTTCACAATCATAGTCGTTCAGCAATTCAATCCAACGTCGCTGATGCATATTTAGTTCTTTTTGATTGAATATATGCTGAAGACTCTTATGATCCGTGAAAATTGTACACTAAGTACCATATAAGTAATGTCGCCATATCTTCAAAGCGAATACCACCGCGCCTAATTCGAGGTCATGAGTGGTATAGTTCTTTTCATGAACTATAAGTTGACGTGATGCGTACGCGATAACCTTCTCCCGTTGCATAGGTACGCAACCCAAACCTTGATGCGAAGCATCACAGTAAACTACGAAGTCATCGGTACCATAGGGTACTGATAAGATTGGTACCTCGCACAACTTATCTTTGAGAAGTTGAAATGACTCTTCTTGTTTTTCACCCCAATCGAACTTCTTGTCTTTTTGGGTAAGGGAGGTTAGCGGTTGAGCAATTTTTGAAAAATTCTCAATAAATCTCTGATAGTAGCCCGCTAATCCCAAGAATTGTCGGACTTCAGTTGGAGTCTTGGGTGCTTCCCAGTTTTTAATTGCTTCGATCTTCGAGGGGTCTACTTGAATGCCTTTCTCGTTCACTATATTCCCGAGAAATTGTACTTCACGAATCCAAAACTTGCATTTGGAGAATTTCGCGTATAGTTTCTCCTTCTTGAGTAGTTCTAAGATGGTTCTCAAATGTTGTTCGTGCTTGTCGGCCGATCGTGAGTATATTAAAATGTTGTCACTGAACACTATGATGAATTTGTCAAGATACGGCTTGCACACGCGGTTTATTAAATCCATGAAGACCGCTGGTGCGTTCGTTAAACCAAAAGGCATAACAAGAAACTCGTAATGACCATAACGAGTTCGAAAAGCTGCTTTCGGTGTGCTTTCCTCTTGAATTTGTAACTGGTGATACCCAGATCGTAAGTCTATCTTGGTGTAGAAGCTCGAACCTTATAGTTGATCGAATAAGTCATCGATCTTCGGTAGTGGATACCGATTCTTGATGGTGAGTTTATTCAACTCTCGATAATCTATGCACATTCTGAACGTTCCGTCCTTCTTCTTCACAAATAGGACTGGAGCTCCCCAAGGTGAGTAGCTTGGTCTAGTGAATACTTTATCCAACAACTCTTGAAGTTGTGTGGATAACTCTTGCATTTCAGGAGGTGCTAATCGATATGGAGATTTGGCTACGGGTGCAGCTCCCGGCACCGAGTCGATGTGAGACTCGACTTATTGATATGGTGGTAGTCCCGGAAAGTCTTCAGGAAAGACTTCAGGGAATTCTTTTTACCACAGGAATATCTGTCAGTTGTGGCTCAACGGCCTTCTTGTCGACAATATGTGCTAGAAAGGCAATATAACCTTTCCGTAAGCACTTCTGTGCCTTCTTGTAATTGATGATCCGCAATGGGGCATCGTGCTTCTCTCCATGAATAACAAGTGTCTCTTCTTTCGAAAGTGGTAGGCGAATGATTTTCTCGTGGCAACCAACTTCGGCTCGGTTATCGTATAACCAATCCATGCCGACCACTACGTCGAAACTACCCAACTCAACGAGTAAGAGATAGATATTGAATCTTCGCTCACCAAGTTCTAAGGAACATCCTCTAGCGACTTCCCCGAACTCGACAAGTTTACCAGAATACACTTGGGAACTCGAGTCAGAGATGCAAAGGAAATACCCACACCTATTCCAGTAGACCTCGAGGATGAGATTTAAAACAAGATGGGGAGGATATAACAACCATCCTAAAACATGCTTGGGCACCCCTAAATGTCCTAAAATATACCCCGTACGCAAGAAACGAGCCCGAAATACCCTTATATTTATAAAAATCAAGAAAACCAAAGTTTGGGAGTCGCTCACGGGGCGCGACCCCCTTAGCTGCATCTGTCGCGGGCCGCGACTGACCTGGATTGCCAAACAAGGCATTACGCCATGTGTCCGGTGACTCATCAGACCTACCCCTTGACTCGACTAAGCTATACTCGACACGTGCTCTCTCGCAGGCCGTGAGAGAGTTAGCTTTGGTCTTCACGGGCCGCGAACCGCCATACGGAAAGCTTATAAATAGGATCGATCAGTTCATTTGCAATTCGTTCAGAAATCAAAATTCTCTCTCAAATTTTGTTAGTAGAAATTATACCCGGGCATAATACCCAATATAAAGCGAAGATCTGCCTCGTTGTAAGTATTATAACCCTGCTATTACCCTACACGATCGATTTAGGGCTCCGTAACACATGTCAAAGCTCTGCTCGACTCAGTCGTTGGAGTTCTGTCTCGTGTTACACCCGATTGATCTAGGACTCCGTAATGCATGTCAAGGCTCTGCCTGACTCAGTCATTGGAGTTTTGTCTCGAGTTGTACGGTTAATGTGATTTGGGCTATTTTACTAACATGTGTGCATTGTTTAATTTTAATAGACAATAACCAGGAGAATCACCAGGAAGCTATAGTAGTATCACCTAAGTCAACAATGTAAGTACATTCACTTTTTCTCACTATTTGAGAGTACATTATTGAGAGTCAAATTATTTTACCAAAACCTCAAATGTTTTCCAATACAATTACAGTGATTAAGTCTTTGTAATTCTACAATTGTTGCCACTATTATGGGGTTTGTATACAGTATTTGATAACCTTCACAATTGGGCACGGGTATCCAATGTGTGATATGACCATAATCACAGATCCGTCGAGTGACACATACTAACCTAGTAATTGTGTAGATATAAACATTGTAATCACCCTTAATACTGTAATGTGTAAACAACTGATACTTTACAAAATGGAATGTACCTGCCAGTATTTCTTGCTAATAAAATGTTTTTAAAACGCGTTTCAGGTAACACAATATGAAAGCCAATAGAAGCCAGCTGGAGAGCACTGAAGGCTTGGAAAAGTGGCTATAAAAGTTACCTAAATAAATGTAACAACTCTCATTAAAATTAATATTTCTTATTTTATTATGTCCAATAGGAAACCCTAATTGAGACCCCCAAATAATATTGCATGACCCCTAAAATTTTCAGAACAATCGGAACTAGGATCAGGGCCCCCTAAAACTCAAGGGGGGGGGGGGGTATTCCCTAATTGGTATTATCCTCACTGTTTGTTGTCGAATGCAAATTTCGTCGAACGGCTGACTCACCTAGGCTAGAAATACACAAGGCTACCCCATCCTAGAAGTGACCCGTCGCGCCACGCGAGAGCCTCTCGTGACACGCGACAGGGACCATTTTTCAGTATAAGTATCAGGGGTTTGGCACTTGCATTTTGGCGTTGGTTCGACGTAAAAATTCGTTTTGTACGTTGAGATATCATCAGTTTACTCCAAAAACACACACTAGCACGAAGCTCTGCCGCGATAACAGGGTAATAACTCGATCACTGCTACGATTCAATGTCCGATCGATAAAAACCAATCCGATGGATGTTTAAGTGTTGCCCGTATTTGGGCTATACTTTGTCATTCGTCGTGAAGGTTTTGATCTCGTGAGTTATCGTAAAAGTTGTATTAAGTTACTGACCTAGTTTTCGTGTGCATTGTTATTTGAATTAGGTTAACCAGGCTAAAATCAGTAGGCTAAACGCTACCCGTCTAAACTTGCAATGTGAGTCATTCTCTTTTTATCAAATTGTTTTCTTAAAACTCTACTTGTTTTCAAAGTTATAATTACAGGGATTAGGTCTTTGTAATCTTCAATTACTGCCGGTATGTGGGGTTTTGTATACATTACTTGATACCCGTCACCATTAGACAACGGGTTAGCCAATGGGTGATCTGACCATTGTCACAGATACAGTCGAGTGACAAATACCGATTTGGGGTAATTGGTTGATAGAAACAATGTAATCACCCTTAATACTGTATATTATAACAATGTGTCGTTTTGTGCAACTTGAGTGACTTGCCAGTATTTCCCTGCTGATAAAACCTTTTTAAAACATGTTTCAGGTGATCTGCTGTGATCAAGGAAAAAGTGCCATGTAGCACTGCAAGCTTGAAGAAGTGGCTCAATAAAATAAAGAAACATGTTTTTGTAAAACGGGGGTTTCCCAGTGAAATCACCTTTATTGTAAATTACGGGTGTTATCCCCAAATTATGAAATAAAATAAATTGGGCATTTTCAAGTTTTAAAAGATCCTGTTAAAAATTCCGTTGCCAACATATTAATTACCACGGGTTTCTGTTCCGTGGCTCCTGAAACGGGTAAAACTGGGCCGGGGGCCGTGACAATAAAAAGGAGTTTTAATTTTCAATAATTAGGGTTTATCCCTACAAATGTATTGTCAAATGAACTTGGGTTTTATCCCAATGAATTATTATTATAAAAGTTGGTGTTTAAACTCTGATAAAAATATTTCCTAACTACGGTCCTGATGTATTCCGCTGCTAAATTAATAAACACCGATACCATTGATCTGGATCTTGTGGCACCCGCTCCCGGGATAGGGGTCGGGGGTTGCGACAGTTACGGCTAACGATTTTTGGGAATGAGATTTTGTTATGGACAACCGAGTATCAAGCGTTTCAAAGTGAGCTCGGGTACAACCAAAGAAAGGATTGTGAGGCATCATAGTTTGTTGTTAGAAGAACGTATTTAATAAGGTCTGAATAACACCGAATTTCACATGGCACATTTTACGAAAGCTTGGTAACACGATAGGAACACTTATATATAGGAAATACCAGCGGCCTATTCACCATGTTCTAACCACGTTACGTCTGTTTCGCTATTCGGTGTTGTGTTACGTTCCGTGTTACGACACACAGTAGAACCTACTATGGTTTTCATGTGCCTACCATTATAATCCCGTGTGCACCCGTGATTATCCTGGTCATTGCATGATCCGCATAGTCTGTACTAGTAGTGCATGGGTCACGGGTGAATTTTAGCGTTACAAGTGTGGATGCGTGTGTGATAGTGTATGAAAATTTAAGCATGTATATATGATTGTATTCAAGTATGTGCATTTCTAACGTAGGTAAAACCACTCGGGTTGTGCCCACGTATAGGTTTCAAGTACAACTACCATGTAGCTCGAATGTATGATATGAATGTGATTGATGACAAACACGTATCAGATTAGCATGTAAGATCGAGCATATCAGTTGTAGTATAAATGAGGTTAAGCATATATAAGTCTAGCATATAGTTTCTGAGTATATAAATCAAAGTGCGAGTAATGGATGAACATAAACAAAATAATAAGTGAGGTAGTGGAACTAGTTTGGAAAGCCAAGGCTCCCACGATCACACATAACACATGCACAAGCTTTTCAACATAGAAGGTTGAAGCTTGGATGGTTTCAATCACTTAGAACATGTATGAGCAGAATTTAAAAGAGTTTTTAAGCTTGTTTGTTGGTGGAAATCAACCACAACACAAACCCACAACAATGAGCTTAGTTGGGAGCTTGGTGGGCACAAGATTTCACCAAGTTTTAGCCAAGAAATGCAAGAAACAAAAAGATAAATTAGAGCAGAAGTTTATGCTACTTTGGACCTCAAATATGGTGAGGTTCCACCTTAGTTTTCCATGGGAAACTTGTGGAAACCTTCCTATAGGTTGCCCAAGTAGTTTGAAAGAAGATTATAAGAAGAAATGTGAAGAAAAGTTAGTGAAAACTCACTTAGAACACTTGAAAGTATTCTTCCTTACTTGGAAGAGGATTAGAGAGTTTGGGAGTAGACTAGTGTGTGGAAAGTGTTTAGGAGGTGGTGGAGGCTTGTATTTATAAGTGGGGATTAGGGTTTGGGAGTTAATGAAGGTGGAAAGTGATTGGAGGAGAAAGGAGGTGGAGAATGGTGAAATATATTAGCTTAAAAAAGGTGGAAGGTGATTGGAGGAGAAAGGAGGTGGAAAAGCTTTTGGTTTTGCTCACTTTTAGTCCCTGTACTTTGTAACTAGGTTATTTTATGTCGTTTTCTTGTATTTTAACGTGTTTTAGGTATCCAAAGTGTATTTTAAGTCTCGGTTTTGCGTATAAACACGTATTTAAAGATTGATTATGTATATTACACAAATATGAAAGGTAAAATGTATGAATATTAAAGTGAATTCCCATTATGATCAAAGTCTCGAGATTGAAACGAAATACGAATTACAATGTTTCTAAATATAGAAATACGAATACAACTTTCTAAATAAGGAAAGTCCAAAAATGCAAAGTGTTACATTTATACAGTTCCATTAATTCATGAGTTGAAATCATGATCGCCACAAATTACAATTGTTTACTTACTTTATATGAGTTTAGATGCTATTAGTGGCCGTAGATCAAATCTTTATAGAGTAAATTACACGGTTTGTCCTTTAACTTTACACCAACTTGCACCGTGTGTCATTTGTTTTTAGAAATTACATCAAGTGTCCATTATTTGAAACTTTGGCACACCACATGTCCTTTACCCTAACCTCCATCAATTTTCTTGGTTAAGGCCAGTCATGTGCCCCTTATGTGAGGGGCAAAACTGTCAGTTTATCATTTTTATGTAAATTACATGTATTGTCCTCTAAAAAAACCATCATATGTTAATATATGTAGCCCATTCAATCGTCTCCTCATCTTCTCACACATAACCATCTAAATTTTAACCCTAAAAACCCTAACAATCATCACCCACTCCATGGATAATCCTCCAGGTAATCGTCAAGAATGATTCTTCATTTGTGAACATCTCGAACAAGAAGATATTGATGAGGTTTATGGTAATACCTCATGTATTGGAACTCGTTCTCTTTGGTTGTTTGAACAATATGGCATGTAATTGGACAATTTGGAGATGTCATTTGGTTGTTTGACCTTTGGATGGTTTTAAGTACTTTTTAAACTTTGTTTTGTGTAGGTTTTGATCACATTATGTGGGCTATTGACAACAAGTTTTAACAAATATATTGCATACACCAAACATGAAAGCAAGTTTTTACCAAATATATTACATACAATATTTTTTACATCACGTGGCTATTGATGCTAGGTTTTTACCAATTGCAACAAAAAAATGCATCATTATACAACATTTGCAGTTGCAGCAATAAAACACAATTCCATACACATCTTTCATACAAAAGAATTAGGAATAAACACAATTGAATAAACACCCTAATTTGATTAATGGCGCTGCACACACACACACATATATATAAACCTGAGATGTTTTTAAGGACAATACATGTAATTTAAATAAAAATGATAAAATTGCAGTTTTGCCCCTTACATGAGGGGGCACATGACTGGTCCTAAACAAGAAAATGGATGGAGGTTAGTGTAAAGAACTTATGGTGTGCAAAAGTTTCAAATAAAGGATACTTGGTGTAATTTTTAAAGACAAAGGACACATGGTGCCAATTGGTATAAAATTAAAGGACAAACCGTGTAATTTAATCTTGACTTTTTTACATGTAAAAATGAGTTTTTTTTCATGTAATATCTATGGTTCCTGATTTTCCACTTTTTTTCTTCCAATAAACCTCCTTATACAATAATAACTAGTGGTATTTTCCTGCGCTTTGTGGTGGACTTTCGGTCAGTATCAACTTGTTTTGTTATAGTACCGGTACGATACCGACATTTCACATTCACATTTGGTGTATGAATCGACACATGCTTTACATCAATAAAAAACCATAAAAACGAACATCGATATCGGTTCTGGTGTTTCTTGCTTGGTATCAATTCGGTTCACTATGATACCGGTGTAAAATCACACACACATATATATATATATATGTGTGTGTATCGTTTACCGGGTGATCGACTATTTTTGTTTGTTTAAAAAAAACAAAAAAAAAACAAATACCCAACCATCGATCATCGTCACTCTAGCAGAACAAGAAAGGTTAGTTTCCTTTTTTTTCTCTTGTTATTAAAAGATCAAACATGTTAAATTAGATGTGTTTACATGAAAATTGATGTTAATTGTTGAATGAAAAATGATACTCGTTTAGAGTACTTGATTAAAATGTGCATACTGAAGGTGAACTGAAGGGTTGTATATCAACTTGTCTTGATTCCATAAACATGTGCATACCCCTTTTTGAATAGCAACACTAAGTATTTTAAAAACTATGTCCATAGATCTCGGGGTCATAACATTACTATGCATGACCCTTTGAACTCGACTAAGTAGGTACACAACCTCTGGCGCCAGAAAACCAAAAGTATTAAAAGCAAATGGGATAAACACGTGTTGGTTGTCAAGGCACGCTTTCTCGTGTTTGGTCACTTTACCCGAAGCAGCCTGACCCACCGTGAAATTCATAACACGAAAAAAATACATTTGTTAACAAGAACATATAGTTCACAATATTACATCATTATTTCAAGATTTTTAGTCACATGTGCATACTATCGAGCATACAATAATGTTATTGTGCGTTTATCAACTGATGGAAGAGTTTCATGTTCACGACAACTTTCTTCATTGAAAAAAGCTGGTTGTTTAGGTTCAGGTAATGTTCCCTCACTAACCAGCATCATAACCACTGACAACATCGTTGGTCTATCTTCTGCATGATGCTGCACACATAACAATGCAACATGTATCGTTCTTAGTACTTCAGAGACGACATGTGAGTCCTGTAACGATCCACTCATTAATTCAATAGACCTTCCTTCTTTAAAGAGTCTCCATGCCTTCATCAAACCAAACCCAAATTGAAATATTAAAGATCACTAGTTTCTGGTCAAGATATTAGGATTTGGTCTTACAACTAAACTTACATGTCCAAGAAGGTTATCATTGTGGTCGCCTTGAGAGAATTCTTTGTTTTTCTTCCCACAAATTATCTCCAACACAAGAACACCAAAACTAAACACATCAGATTTTATAGAGAAACGTCCATTTATTGCATACTCCGGAGAAATGTAACCACTACAGACAGGTTAAGCAAAACAAAATTTAGAATTCATAGTTCAGTCTCATCTTCCTTGTCTTCTAGAGAAAATTCTAGAGAAAAGAGTTATTGTTAATGAGGATTCTTACTATGTTCCCACCACTTTATTTGTCTTAGAAGGGGTATTATGTCCTTGAAACATTCTAGCAAGGCCGAAGTCAGATATTTTAGGATGCATATCACCGTCCAGCAAAATATTACCTGCCTTGAGATCTCTGTGAATAATTTGGAGGCGTGAATCTTGATGTAGATAGAGAATACCTCGAGCTATCCCATGTATTATATTGAATCGTTGAGGCCAATTAAGCATCAAACTTCTTGTTCCATCTGCCAAAAGGTGACTACTATGTCATGTGTTATTATATGAAGTTAAAAAGAAAGATAACAAGTGAAAGAGTGACTAACGAAAAAGAAACCGGTCCAAGCTTTTGTTAGTCATGTATTCATAAATCAAAATCAGTTCATTTTGATGAATGCAATATCCAAGAAGTTTCACAAGATTCCGATGCTGAAGTTTTGCAATACAAGTGACTTCATTCTTGAACTCATCAAGCCCTTGTCGGGATGTTTCTGAGAGCCGCTTCACTGCTATTTCTCCTCCATCTTCCAACACACCCTAAAAGATTATGTTTATGATTATGATTATGATTATGGGGTCAAGTTATTCTACAAAGACTTCTAATTGTAAGAAGTGTAAGAAGGATTTATAGAGTGACAAGTGTCCAATAATCTAAAACTAAACCCACTACATCACCATCAAAAACCTAAACACCCACCCCCACGCCACCCCACCACCACCCAAAAACCTAAACCCCCCACCCCCCCCCCCCCCCCAAAAAACCTAAAAAAAATTCTAAAAAAAACTAAACACCCACCCCCACCCCCACCCCCACCCCCACCACCACCCAAAAACCTAAACCCCCACCCCCTCGGCAAAAAAAATGTTTTTTTTTTTTTGGGTGGGTGATGTGGGGGGGGGGGGGGGGTTAGGTTTTTGGTGGTGGTGGATGTTTATAGTTTTATTTTTTATTTTATTTTTTGTAGTGGGGTTTTTTTGTGTAGTGGGTTTTTTTAGGTTATTGGACACTTGTCACTCTATAAATCCTTCTTACACTTCTTACAATTAGGATCCTTTGTATTTGATCCTAATCCTATGATTATGATTATATGATAACTTATAATTCAATAGATTTTACATTTTTGATTCATGATATAGATAAGCAATGTATTCTATCAAAAAGCATAAAGAAGTTACCTTGTAAACAGGACCAAAGCCTCCTTCACCAATCTTATTGGAGACACTGAAGTTACATGTTGCCCTTGTTATCTCATATATGCTAAAACACTGTAAATCATCAAGTTGTTCCATCTGCAGACTTTTATCCTTTTCAACATGCTCATACAGCTTTCCTACAAATTAAATAGTATTTTTTATGTATCACATCCTATAAAATTACATTCTCCTTTGTCTTACCTCGTCTTTTCATGTGTGTTCGTTTCTTTAGCTTTCGATAGCCATATGCCGCTACAAAGAGGAGTGTCACAACTGATGAAGTTAAAAGTACCAGTATAAGTATTCTTTTCTTTTTGTTGAATTCGGACATGGAATCCACAAGACCTTCCATTAAGAAATAATTATAGTTTAGAACATAAGCATATAAGCTAAAAATATGCAAATGGGTACCTTCTAACTCAGAGGCTGCCATTCTTATGTAAATATCTTGATCTGCATCATACTCTCTGGTGTCCAAAAGCTCATCAAGCCATAGCAAACATCCACTTCCTCCATTTCTGATGTCTAAATTTGCATACCCTGTACAATTGCAGTTCCCTTTGCAGGCCATCTCACATTCTCCGAGGGTCATGCTCATATTATACCATGACCGTCGTGTGTCTGGTACCTTCACTCCTGCAATTTTCCAAAAACCATCCCCATCCCCATCACCACTCTCATTCCTATTCTTACAATGCAGAGGCTTTTTGCGTATACACCCACTTACCCAATCAGATGCTTCCCATTCTTTTGGATTTCTTGGTTCAAAACCATCCATGCAAGAACAAGGTGGATGCTTGTTAATGCTACAGATTCCATATGGACCACAAAGTGAATATCGATCACAAGTATCAACTACAACATTTGCATACACAATCCAGTCTTTGATACGCTCAATCCATTGTAAAATCAATGATTTGCCATCCCATGTCACAACCACCCGTTGAACAACTGAACTTTTAAGTTCATATGTAGTATAGATATCCTTTTCATTCATGACAAACTTGATTGAGTAAATATGATTTTCTTTTTCAATAGGAAGACCGCTAAAGCCGAGACCATTCCATGGTCCAAGTCTCCCAACTAAAATTTCACCCTGCAACCTTAAAACTTGTGGATATCCATTTGTATCGTATATATTTGTATACTCACCGACAGAAGGATCATCGGGACTCTTCCAAGATGTCAAGAACCTTTGAGATCCTGTTATCAAGCCCTTCCCTATTTTCATTCCAGGTAGTTGTGTGTCACCAGGATAGTCAAAACTTTGCCAAATCATTTTATTTTTGTTCCACACAACAAGATTTCCGGTATCTAAAATTTGCGCCACCACTACCGAATTATTACCTGTTGAATTGGATGACCAGACCATGGGGTTGTCGCCACTGCAAATCACCAGGTTTCCCTGTTTGCTGAGTTTGAACATGCCTGATCTATCTGCAATTGGTGTATTCCTGTTAGCAACCCATACAACAGTACCATATGATATCTTCTTGTACCATATCCCCAGGTACCGTTTCTTAGACTTCCCCGGACTAAAAAAGCCCAATTCGAACATTTCACCTTCGGAAACAAGAGTGGCTTTACCATCTCGGATTTCTTGATGTGCTGATATATTATCTAGTGCAGAACAATTTGATGATAGCAAGATCAAAGCAATAAAAAAGAATATATGTATGGGCTGGTTTTCCATTGATGATACAAAACGTGAAAGCAAAGACAATTTTTTATTCGTCTTACATATTGTTCAAATGGTTTAAAATTCAACCATCTTTAGTCATAGTCAAGTCAACCGAATGGTGGTCTCTTTATTCATGTGTGAATATTGTTCAACGGTAGGTATGATTTCTACAACTTTACATTAAATTTCTTAGAATAAAATGTTAAAATTGTTTCTGAGATTTGATCACTTTTCCACTTTAATTCAAAAATGATTTTTTTTTGTAAATGAACTCCTAAGGTTTTATTTTCGTTGTCATTAAATAATCTTTAACTAATTAATTAATCATAAAACTATCATCCTCCAAACTATATTTTTTTCTTACACACATCAAAATTTATCATATACATGTCGATATTTATCCTACATAACTTGTAATTTATCATATACTCTAAATTATTATTATTTTTTTTTTTGAAAAAATATGTGTTTTGAAAATAAGTTACAAATTTAATGTAATTAGTTATTAAATAGAAAGACTACAAAATTAATGATATATGTAAGTTTACAAATGCACCGTTACAATAAAATTAAACATAAATATTAAATGAAACAAAATGAAACATTTTTTTATTGATTTTTTTGAGTAAATTGACATTTTAGTCCCTGAGTTTTTGTCCAAATTGTCATTTTAGTCCAAATAGTTTTTTTTTCTTCTCAGGGTCCTGACTTTTCTTTTTTCTTGTCATTTTGATCACATTGTCTAACTTAGTCTAAAAACCAGATTATAATCAGTGGTATTTTTGGCATTAAATTATTATGAGGTTTATAAATTATCTTGTAAACTACCCCTGGTTATCAGTACACAACAGTTATGCCAAAAATACCCCTGGTTATAACCAGATTTTTAGACTGAGTTAGGCAATGTGATCAAAATGGAAAAAAAATGAAAAAGTCAGGGACCAAGAGGGGAAAAAAACTATTTAGACTAAAATGACAATTTGGACCAAACCTCATGGACTAAAATGACAATTTACTCTTTTTTTCTTAGAAAGAAATTCTTCTCATTTGAACTTTCCAATATATATATAGGATAATGCTAGGTAGAAAACCCTCCATTTTGAGAAAACCCTAGAAAACCCAACCTCCCGACATTTTTTTTTTTGAAAAAAATAACACATGTAATACACATGAAAAAAATGACATTTTTTTTTAGAAAACCCTCCATTTTGATAAAACCCAAAAAAACAAAAAAGCGCCAAAAGAATGTTTAAAAAAAAAACAAATTTCAGCAAGTTTCTGTCTTTTGTGCCTAACACATGTCAGTCACCCGAAACTTGCTGAAATTTGTTTATTTTTTTTTAAAACATCCCTTCGGCGCTTTTTTGTTTTTTTGGCCCAAAACACTTTAAAACATGTATATTACATGTGTTATTTTTTTCAAAAAAAAAATGTCAGGAGGTTGGGTAAAAATGGGGGGAGATTTGAGTTTCCAGAGTTTTCTAAAAACTTAAGGGTTTTCTATATAGCCCTCCCCTATATATATATATATATATATATATATATATATATATAGCGGAAAAGGATCCGTTAGGAACCACCCTTTATTGCGAGAACCGCGAGAACCGCGAGAACCAATGTGAACACAATCAAAAATACCTAAAAAATCGAAAAAACACACAAATTTTTTTTTTTTTTTATATTTAAAAAAATCGTTATATTTCGTCACTAGAAAAATCAAGGGCTAACTTGTATGATGAGACAAGGGGACCCTATTTCTCCCTATCTTTTCATTTTCGCTATGGAAGAGCTAACTTGTATGATGAGACAAACTTACGCTAATGGGGTGTTTGACGGGGTGAACGTGAATAACAATGGACCTTTGTTATCTCATTTGATTTTCGCCGATGATGTATTATTCTTGGGGAAGTGGAATACAAGGAACGATCTCATGCTTAAACGTAGCCTTCGATGCTTTTATCTAGTGTCGTGGATAAGGATGAATCTTAGTAAATGTCAAGTGTTTGGGATTGGGGTAGACCATATTGAAGTGGATAACATGGTGTCTCTCCTTGGGTGTAAACCGGGTAAATTCCATTTTATTCATCTTGGGCTCCCGATTAGCGGTAATATGAACTTATAAAAAATTGGGATTCGGTTGTAGATAAATGTTGATGCATATTTTGGTGTCTGTAACTTGTCTTTATTAACGATGTATTTGTACGGTCTTTTTAGTTATCGAGTCTGTATTCGCCGTCGACCTTAGTTGGATATCCTCCTATCTTACTTTGGTCTGACAAGTTTGTCTCATTTGTTATGTAATGTTATATGACTATGCATGTTGCATATTTGGTATGTTTATGCCTTAGTGTGTTTATAATGTCTGCTGCAAAGTGTCTAATAGTTTGCAGCCTAACTGTTTGTGCAGCCCTCGACGAAACTCCATGTTTCGTCGAGCACATGTATGACGAAACTCCCTTATGGTCATACCCCCAAGTTTCGCCATGAACAGTGACGAAACACCTAGTGTTTCGTCAACTTTGATGTTTCGTCAGGCCCACTTCAGTGTTTCGTCAACACTTGGGCTGGGCTGCCTATATAAACCACACATGGTTTCAGTGTGAAACCATGAGAGCATACCTACTGTGCAAGTTTACTATCAAACATTGTGTGTATTTGTTTGATCCTTGTTCTCATCCGTTTTAATCAATTGACTGTGATTCGTTGGTTACATCGTGTTGTTATTATCTGTGTTTGGTTTGGCATCGTCACGGGGATTCCGCACTCGTGACCGTGTTAGGGTTTGGTTTCGTAATCGATCCTCCGAGAATCGGGACCTACAAGTGGTATCAGAGCATTGGCTCTTATCCTTGTTTAAAACCAAACATAGTTGATTTTATCAAGTGTTAAAACTGTTGTTTATGATTTTCTGAAAATTGTGTTCTTGAAAAATTGATAATTTTCTGAAAAAGTTTCTTAAAATCTGTTGATCTTGTTTGTTTGCTAAAAAGTTTTATCAAAAATCTTGTTAGTTTGCATGTTTACATAGTAAAACTGGGTTTTTTAGTGAAAGTTTTAAGCATATTCGTGATTCGGAAAATTCTCCGGTGAAAAATCTGGACGAAAAGTTCATATCTTCATCAGTTGTTCATCAAAACTTCATAGTGTTCTTGAGATATTCTTGGTCTTTAAAATTAAAAGGAAATTGAAAATTGATTAAAATATTGACACCATGCTGGGTTGGTAAACAAGGCATGTTAGTAAGTTGAAACGGGTGTTCTTTGTCAGTCAAAAAGATAAGATTTCCTTTGAAAAATCTCACCAACTTTCTCACCAACTATCTGAGACCTTATCTCGACGAAAGACACAATCGATGAAACCCCCTAGTGTTTCGCCAAAAGAACTTCGACGAAACACCTAGTGTTTCGTCAAAGGTACTTCGACGAAAGTTCTTGAGTTTCTTGGCAAGTGTGTTTGACGAAAAACCATCTTTCATCAAACTTGCTTTTTCACCAAAGACATAGTGTTTCGTCGAGACACTTGTCAATATTTTCAACAGAGGCTTTGCAAAGGTGTTTTAACAGTCTGTTTTCTAGTGTGTAACCAGGTATTATCTTTCATACATCAATCATGAGTAGTATTAGTCCATGGGATTGGAGCACGGACCCAAGACCAGGTCAAGATCAGACCTCCGCAGCCGCGTGGTTAAGGAACGTTATGCCACCACAATCTATAAGTGCAAGTCAATGGGCATTGGTGACGAACCAGAATCAAAGCATTCAGAATCTGCTGTTAAGTGAGAGTGAAACGGGTAGCAACAATCGCCCGCCAAAGCTTAATCATATGAATGACTATCCGTCTTGGAAGGGTCGTTTTCACACATACGTTCCAGGGCAAAACACCGAGTTATGGAAGTGTTTCACTTCGCCATACAACACAGCTCTCGAAGAAGCCGGATCAAGTGCGGCGACTTTTGCAAATATGTTAGAAGATGACAAAAATGCATATGATCTGGAGAAGAAGGCATTTGCTATTCTTACACAAGCACTTCACAAAGAAATCTATCATCAATTCGCTTACTGCACTAGCACAAAAGCCTTATGGGATGCCTTGGTAGCAAGAGGAGAAGGGAATGCGGCTACAAGAAAGACACGCCACGATTTGTTGAAGAAGGAATTTGAATCATTCCAATTCATGGAAAACGAAACGCTAAATGATATGACAACTCGTTTTTATCATTTGATTAGTGAAATGTATTCTTATGCTGTTCTTGCAACACAATAGGAAATGGTTGCACGGTTTGCTGATGCTCTACCTCCAAAGTGGAGTCCATTCATTGAGCTTTTAAAGCATACGGGCGTCTTGGATGCGGTTAGTATCTATGAGTTCGTTCAAAAGTTGGAGCATAAGAATGAAGAGGAAATCCGGAAAGCTAAACGGATAACACTTCCTCAAAACACGGAAATGTATCTTGGAGGTTTTAATCCTGCAGCTAGTTCCAGTTCTGTTCAGCAACCGAAGCTACAAACGGCGTTTATGTCAAATACAAGCTCTTTTCCTTTTCCACAGTCAGCTCCACCTCCGGTTTTTGATCCGAGTGCTTATCTTCCGCCAGCGCATGTTATTTCTCAAGCTCATGCTTTTTCTAAACCTCAACTCGATCCGAGTGTCTGGCTACCAAAACCCCAACCTCCACCTCAAGTTTCCACTACTCAACCTCAGTTTGATCCAAGTGCTTATATTCCTACCTCACCACAACAAGCCCAACCACAACAACAGCAAGCATGTTACAGTAACAACCCTCCACCCCAAAACCCCAACACAGTCAGAGTTGATACTTCAAACCTTTCGAAAGTTAGCATCGAAGTGGCAAAGGAGCATATGGAACTAATCAATACAATGGTCAGTGCCTACTGCGGATTGGTCGCAGGTCAAATTGGAAATATTAATTTGACCAATGAAGATTATCAACAGATAGACCGTGATGAAATGGAGTTGATGGATATCAAGTGGGCGTTCGCAAGTGCTGTTAGAAGGGCTAAGGATTACATGAGTCGAACAGGAAGAACATCCTTGGAAAGCAAGAAGGATACGAAGTATGGTTTCGATAAGGATGCTGTTACGTGCTTCAATTGCGGCGAAAAGGGTCACTTCAAACGTGAGTGCACCCGACCAAGCAAATAAGGGAATCAAAATCCATTCCAAAATTAGACAAGTCCTTCCAATGCAAATCAAGACAATCATGAAAGAAGGATGGTAGCTGTGAACAACACCACCAACCAGAACTAGTCTGGACCTTCAAACACCACCAGAGCATTAGTTATCCAAGCTGATGAAGGATGTAATTGGTCTGTACAATTTGGATATGGTGATCAAGAAAGAGGAGGAACAACATGCTATGCAAAGATCATCAATCACATCAAGCATGTTCACAAAGAAGAATTATCTGAAAGTGACGATAGTTCGGGTTATAGCGGGAGTTCGGATGAAGAAAGCTCGAATTCGGGAGGTTATAATTCTGAATCTGATGTGAAGGAAGAAGTTATTTCTGATGTTGATGATTTGTTGAATGAAGCAGAGGAGTTAAAGTGTCAGAAATCTGTTCTGATTAAGAAGGCTGCAGTCGCATCTACGGAAATGGATAAGTTCTTCTCTGAAGACGGATCTTTTTCTTATCAGACTGCCTTTGTGGAAAATGTCTCAGCCTCGACGAGTCAGGTAAAATCCGACACTCCTACTCCTAGTGTATGTAATTTGTGTGCAGATTTGAAACTTGAATCCGAAAAGATTCATAGACATAATCAAAGTTTGGTTATTGAGCTATCTAAGTGCAAGGAGGCAAACATGGCTTTAGCTAGAAATGAAAAGGATTTTAAATCAGTAATCGAAACCTTAAAGAAAAGTGTTTCCTAATTGACGAAAACTGTTTTCAACAAGCAAATTGGTATTAATAACTACATTAATATCATTGAGGAAACCAAGAAAGAGCTAGCCATTACTAAATGCGAGCATGATGCAATCAAGCTCAAATTGGAGAGTTATTCTAACTCCCGATATGTGCTCGATCACATCATAGACGCTCAACAGCTGAAAGGAAACAAGAAAGGCATTGGGTATAAGAAGTGTCCGTCCCCCTTTGAGACACAACTATACTCGAATGCCCGATGAAGAGGAAATGCCTCATTTTGAACCCAGTGTGCCTCTTGATTATGAGGAAGTTACTGTTGTCTTAGGGTTCAAATCGGACAGTTCCTCGAGTACCTCATCTGATGAAACAGAAACTTCAACATCGACGCATCAAAGTGCTCCAATTATTAAGGACTATGAGTCGTCTGATGATGAATCAGATGTGAGTGATCAGGATAAATCACTTGATAAGTTGAAAGGAGTAGAAATTCCAATTGAGAATTACATTCTTTGTGATCCTCCTACTCCTGCTGTTCAACCAGTTGTCAAACAAGTGATAGATCCTGTCAAGGATGACAAGGAATCTGTGTCTGCTGTAAAGAGCAATAATGTGTTGTATACTTTGGTCGGAGATGTTAAAATTTATTCAGAAAATGATTTTCCAATTAAAAATGTCAATCCATCTTCGATTGATAAAGTTTTTGAAGATTACACAAGCAAGTTTTTGGGAAAGACGATCCCGGGAGTTATTGTAACTCAATGTGATCCTATTCCAAAATCTGAGGTTAGAAAATAGTTTGGAAATCAAAGACAACCGAAAAAGCAACAACCTATTGCTTCTAAGGGTAAACAACCAGAGAAGCGAGCTCAAAGGCCTAACGTTCCTCAATCAAAGTTTGAAACAAAAGGAGCTCGTTACCAGAAGAAAAGCAGTGATGTCAAATTTGTAGCTTCAAAGGGTACTGGTAAAATTGAGACTTTTGAAAACAAATCAAACACCGATTTTATCCAACAAGTCAAAATTTTAAAGTGTAACAGTCAAAACAACTACACCCAATACACAAATGGGTGTGATGAAAAAGCAAGTACCTCAGGTTCTACAGGTTCGACATCTGTTCGTCAATCTGAATCTCCTAAGTTTGTTGAAAGGAGAACGTGTTTTAAGTGTGCGGAGTTTGGACATATCATTAAAAATTGTACAAATACTCCCAAAGAAAAATTTGTTGAAAGAGCCCCTCCTGAAAAGGCTCACCCACAACGTCGTTCGGTTTCACCAAAACATGATAAAAGAACTGTTAAAGAACAAGAAACAAAACAATGACGTCAAAACATCAAGGCAGTTGAAAAGGCTTTAAAATCTGAAGTCAAATCAGTTAAAAGGGAACCAAGTTCGTCACAATCATTAAAACCAGAAGTTTCAAAATCTTTTCATAAAAATCAAACTAGTAAACAAAATCAAACTTGGAGACCTAAAATGGGCGAAAGTTCAAGGGGAGGTACTGTATTTGAAAATCATCAGGAAATCGAGATCACTTTTCATGATGCTCAGGGACGACCCAAGACCACTAAGGCTTGGGTCCCCATCCTCAACTGATCGTTGGATGATATGTGCAGGATGTTCCAGGAGGAACTGTTAATAGTCATTGGATTGTTGACAGTGTAGCATCTAGGCACATGACAGGCGACTTACGACTTCTTTATGATGTTAAAAACATTAGAGGAGGTTATATCGCATTTGCTGGAGACAAAGGCGGATATATCACTGGAGAGGGAATGATCTCCAATGGTGTTGTATGTTTTGATAAAATCAATTATGTTCGTCAAATTGATCACAATCTTCTGAGTGTTTCGTAAATCTGCGATAAGAAGTTCACCGTGCATTTTGATGATGCCGGTTGTTATGTGCTGAAACCTGGTTTCAAAATTCCGAAAGAATGGATTCTCTTATCGGCTCCAAGGGTTAATGATCTTTATATTCTTGATATGAGCCAAGCGATTACGACATCTGCGCAAGTAACATGTTTTGTCTCAAAAGCCACAGAGAAGGAGTCTATATCTTGGCACAGACGAATGGGGCACATCCACTTAAGAAAAATGAACCATTTGGTGAAAAACAATCTTGTGAATGGTGTGCCTGTGAGAAATTTTCATCTACAAGATATCTGTGTATCGTGCCAGAAGGGTAAACAAACGAAGAAATCTCATCGGATTAAGAAAGTCAACATTGTTAGCATGCCTCTCGAACGTCTTCAAATGGACCTCTTTGGACCTATGAAACACAAAACAACTTTTGGGGATGCTTATTGTCTGGTAGTTACTGATGACTACTCTAGATTTTCTTGGGTAGCTTTTATGGCACACAAGAGTGAAACTCCTGAAATCCTCAAGAATCTTCTTACTATGCTGGAAAATTTGTACACGTTGAAAGTAAAGAGGATTAGAAGCGACAATGGAACTGAGTTCAAAAACCGTGTAATGGATGAGTTCTGTACTTCCAAGGGCATTCTTCATGAATACAATTCTCGCTACACTCCACAGCAAAACGGTGTCGTTGAGAGGAAGAATCGGACGATAATTGAAACTACAAGAACGATGTTGGTAGAGTCGGAGCTTCCTATTCAGTTCTGGGGGGAGGCTGTGTCGACTGCTTGCTACACGCTAAACAGAGTTCTCATAGTTAAGAGGCATAACAAGACTTGTTTCGAACTTCTACAGAAAAGGAAACCGGACATTTCTCACCTAGAACCTTTTGGCGGTCTATGCACTATGATTGAGCCGGATGGAAAATTTGGCACCAAAGCTATCGAGGGTTTCTTCCTTGGATATGCTACTCCGAATTTTCGTGTATGGAATCTGGCAACCAAAAAGATTGCCTTATGGAGTGAAGTAAGGGTTCAAAGGTACACAAGTTATGTTAGAGCTCCGTGTGATCCTTTGATGTTCGATTATGATGGACTATTCGACTCCTTTAATCTGCCAACCTTTGACGAAGCATCTGCTGCTGCTCAAATGCTATTTGATAGTGACAATGCGGTTGGCTCGCCATTTATCCGACGTGCCTGCTTGCAAGATATCAAGCCAACCCGAAGGCCTCGCATCTTGCAGCTGTTAAAAGGATTTTTCGCTATTTGAAGGGTTGCCCGGACACCGGTCTCTGGTACCCTAGGGATGATAGCTTCGACTTGATTGTATACAGTGATTCTGATTTTGGTGGTTGCAACATTGATGGCAAATCAACAACAGCTGGATGTCAATTCTTAGGAAATCGCTTGGTCACGTGGCAGTGCAAGAAGCAAACCTGTGTTGCTACATCAACTTGTGAAGCAGAATACATTGCTGCCTCTAGTTATTGCTCCCAAGTCTTGTGGATCCAACAACAAATGCGTGACTACGGTTTTGAATTCCTATCTACTCCTATTTTTGTTGATAACAATGCTGCCTTACAGATCACTAGAAATCATGTGCAGCATTCCAAGACCAAACACATCGAAATTAAATATCACTTCATACGTGATTGTTTTGACAAAAGATTAATCGATGTTGTTAAAGTTCACACCGATCACCAACGTGCCGACCTGTTCACAAAAGCTTTTGATAAATCACGTTTTGATTATCTACTTTTGGTCAATGGCATTAAGGTGATACCCGAGTAAAACTTCTTTGGCTAATCGTTTTTGTAAATATTTTCTTTTCAACACTATAAAAATACAAAAAGATTTTCGTTTTCGTAACCTTTTAGCATTTTAGGGGGAGTAAATTCAAGAAAATACAAAAACATTTGAAAAAGTCAAAAACCCAAAAAGATGTCTTTACTTTCTGTCCTTTCGTTTGAAAAATTCAAAAAAAATTCAAAAATTCAAAAAGTCAAACCCCCCACTTTCGACACCCACCACACCGAACAGTGGATTTAACACCATACCCGTCACACTCCGCCACTCAAACCCCCCAAATCATCAAACCCTTATCTTCCTCCGGCGAGGTCGCCGCCGCCCTCCACCACCTCCGCAACTCCGACCCACTTCCCTCTGCCCTCATCGCCACTCACCCTCCCCCCACTTTCGACACCCACCAACCGCCCTCATCGCCAGTCACCCTCCCCCCACTTTCGACACCCACCAACCCCCTTTCTTAGCCTTATCAAGACCCAAGTGTGTCGAAAATCACCAGATCTGAACCGGTGGAGCCTTTATCTACTCGTAGCCTGTTTCAAATTCCTAAAGATCTGTTATTATTCCATTTGTTTTAACAGATCTCGTATTATTCCGTTTGTTTTAGAAAAGTCCTCAAGATCTGAACCTCCAACAACCTTACTTTTGTTTTCCATTCAACACGACCTTCGGCTTCTTCTTCATTTTTTCTGGTGTGTTTAAATCTTGAACGCGAGTTCAAGTTCTCCGGCGTATTTGGTAAATACGCCGGTAAGTCCCGTTTTCCGGTGTCGTTATTCTGCCGGTTTTAGGCCCGGCAAGCGTTTCTTTAGAAGTCTATTTTCAAGATTAAAATAATAATAATAATAATAATAATAAATAAATCTAGTCGCACCTTTTGTCCATGGTTTAAAGCGTGGGGTCCTAACCCCGTAAGGGGGGCAGGCAACTCGTGGTTGCTCCCCCTCCTTCCTCCCTAGCAGGGAGTTTTAGTTTTTGACACATCCCCCTACTTCACTCGAGTTGGGTTATTGTTCTTAGGTGTATGATGAAAGGTGTTGTGCAGGGGGGAGGCCCTGAGGGTGTTAGGCCTTGCCCCTTCAGGAATTTCCACTCTTGCAAAGATGGTTTTGTAGGGTCCAAAGGATACGCGAGACTGCTCTCTCATTTCCAACGGGACCACCTCAAGTCAGATAACAGGAAAGATGCTTTACGGGATGCGATTGCTAAGGATCCCGACTTATATGAGGACGTGGGAGAAACTTTGAAAACGCTTAACAACTGGCTGTGCGGGGAGTGCATGGTTGTGCATGCTCTTAGCCGGGGGTGTCATCATGTTGATGACCTTGTTAAATTCATCCCTAGCTCGAGGGGGACCGAAGACTTTATTGTGGGGATTCCCAAACCACAAGTTTCGGGAGGGGGGGCTCCAGGGGAAGGCATCGCCTCTGTCGGTGTGGATGGCTCCCTTCTGGAGCGGGTTTTTTCTCTTCCCATCACGACAGTCAAGAGCATTCCTCCTAGTTGTCGAATGGCATTCGCGCAAGCTTTAACATCGGCTATGCGGAAGGTGGTTGCTACCCCTGGGTCGGTTGAATATTGGGTTAAGCTACTCTTGTTGCCTCGCTGTACTTTAAAAGTTGTGCGCCCTGCCAATAGGCAGGAACGTCGGTCCGGGAACAGGAAAACGTTACAGTGCTTTAGCATCCAACGGGCTCTTTCTGTCTGGAAAGACGGGGAAGGGATTAGCGAGCTAGTTGCTTCCCTCTTTCAGGATGTAAAGGAGAAAGGGGCGGTAACTGGGTCCGACCGTCGGGAGGGCCGAACCAATGTTAAGCAGTGCCTTCGTAAAGTGGCAGATGGTCATTTCACAGCTGCGGTCAAGGTGTTGTCCTCTTCTGGCGTTGCCCCCTTGGGCCCTCCACTTTGGAGGCCCTCGCGGAGAAACACCCGGTTACGCCCCCTCCGGTTATGCCAGAAGACACAATCCCTCAGGCACCCTTAACTGTTGATGCAGAGTGCATTTTGGGGTGCATTAAGTCTTTCCCCAAAGGAACTTCGTGCGGGAGAGATGGGCTCAGGGCACAACACTTACTGGATAGCTTTTGTGGAGAGGGGTCCTCAACTTCCTCGGGTTTAGTTTTAGCCATCACCGGGGTAGTCAATGTCTTCTTGGGGGGATTATGCCCCAGGTCTCTTGCTGAGTTCGTTGCCTCCGCTCCTCTGACCCCCTTGCTGAAACCTGATGGGGGGATCCGTCCTATTGCGGTCGGGGCCATTTGGCGTAGGCTGGTCTCCAAGATAGCCATGAAAAAGGTAGGGAAAGAGATGGTCAGGTACCTGGGGGACCATCAATTCGGGGTTGGGACACCAGATGGGGCTGAAGCTATCCTCCATAGCGCGAACAGGTTCCTTAACGCCTTTCACGATGATGGGGCTTTCGCCATGCTTACCGTTGACTTCTCCAATGCTTTCAACCTAGTGGATCGCACAGCTCTTCTGCGGGAGGTTGGGATTCGATGCCCATCTATATTTCCGTGGGTACATTTTCTTTATGGGCAAACCGCTAGGCTTTATGTGGGTAATGACTGTATTAGGTCATCCACGGGGGTCCAGCAGGGGGATCCTTTGGGGCCTCTATTGTTCGCCCTTGTCTTGCACCCCCTCACTCAACGTATACGAGACAGTTGCACCCTCCCCTTCCACGCGTGGTATTTGGATGATGGTACTATTATGGGAAAAACATCTGAGGTAGCAAAGGCTCTGGCTATCATTCAATCTGAGGGGCCACCTTTGGGGCTCCGACTTAATATAAAAAAAACTGAGGTATATTGGTCGTCTTGCAATGGAGAAAAATTGGAGGCTAGTTTTTTCCCGAAGGAGATTGGAAGACCAACGGGGGGCGTGAGACTCCTTGGGGGAGCTGTGAGCCGGGACCCCAGTTTCATTAGTGCTTTGGCTGCGCGGCGAGCTTCCCGGGCAGTGGACCTTATGAGTAGCCTTTCGCAACTCCGAGACCCGCAAAGTGAGCTTCTCCTGCTGCGCTCTTGCATGGGTGTCGCCAAGCTCCTTTTTGGTCTGCGAACTTGTCAACCTGTGTTTGTAAAGGAGGCGGTATCCTTATTCGATAAAGGGCTACGGGGGGCTATAGAGGACATTGTGGTGTGTGGGGGTCCGTTTTTTGGGGATTTTCAGTGGCGGGTTGCTTCTCTGCCCTGTAAGATGGGGGGGCTGGGGCTTCTATCGGCCATGGATGTCTCCATTTACGGGTTTGTTGCCTCGCGAGCTCAATCGTGGGGGCTGCAAGATCACATCTTGCGCGAGAGTGGGGTTGTTGGAATGGATGGGGATTATGACATGGCTCTGGGGGAGTTGCATAGACACCTCCCGGATTTGGATATTGGCGGTTTCGCGAACAGGGACACCGCCCCACCGAAGACCCAGAAGACTTTGGCGAGTGCTCTGTTTTGTCGTATCGCTCATAATATTGGATCAGATTTCTGTACGACCCCCCGTCAGAACACCGTCCTAGAATGCTTGCGGGGCCCCCATGCCCAAGATTTTCTATCGGTCATCCCCATCGAGGGCTTAGGCCAAAAGATGTCAGCCGTTGAATATCGTGCTATCTTAAAATATCGGCTCATGATTCCTATGTTCCCTGTTGATGAGCAATGCCCGATTTGCCGGAAAGCTTGCTTAGACCAATTTGGGGAGCATGCTCTGCACTGTAAAGAACTGCCGGGTTTTAAGTATAGGCACGACTGGGTGCGGGATGTCTTGGGGGACATCCTCAAACGGGCGGGGATCTCGGTGAAGAAAGAAGCCCCCGTAAACTTTTTGACAGATCCGAGGGAAGGGAGATCCACATTGCGCCCCGCGGACGTTTTAGTTTTCGGGTGGGATGCAGGTAAACACGCTTGTGTTGATCTTACCGGGGTTTCCCCCCTTGTAGGCTTTCGGGATACAGGTTTTGTCCCTGGTCAGGCGATTGCAAGGGCGGCAGCAAAGAAAATGGACAAACATGCAAAAGCCTGCGAGGATAATCAACATTCCTTTATCCCTTTTGCCTTTGATACCTTTGGCTCGCTAGCCCCAAAAGCCATCAGATTTCTTGAACGGGTCCAACGGGTTGTTCGCAGCAACATTTCGTCTCCTAGAGATCGGGGTTTCGTTTTTACTAGGTTAGGTTTCGCTATTCAAAAGGGGGTAGCGGCGCAGCTTGTTGCCCGCTTACCGGCTATCTTGGTGTAATTTGTTTGACCTTATATATAAATCGAAGTAATACAAAAAAAAAATTCAAAAAAATTAGAAAACCAAAAATGAGTTTCTTGGATAAAGGAAAATGATGATATTCACTGGTGTGGTCGGTCAACGTGTTCAAAATGTAAAACAAAAATTGAGAAATGGTAAGTATCTCTACTAACGATGTATCGGTAGGCTCACAATCAGACTAAAATGTGCAGGATGATACAAACCTAACAGACTTCAAGTCAGGTGGGAACCATTCATTGGCATATGGTCTTAGTACCGAAATTTCGTTTGAGAGATTGCCGAGGTTCTGACATATTCAGTTTTTATGCTGCTTATCATCTGGGTATCATGGTTGTATCTTTTACCGAAATATAACGGAGACGAAGTCTAGATCTTCCATGATACTATACATACGTGTACATATTGCATTCGACCTCAATAAGTGATCAACAATCACATGTCCAAACAAAATAAGTGATAAAATATCACATTTATCCGGGAGTCAAGTTTGTCTCTGTGCTGTACGTTGTACTGACCTGTTCACGGACTTGCTCCTGTGCCCTCATGCATATGAAAATCAAGTTCCTCATCAATAAGTGATTCTATCAGATAAGGCTTGTTTTCAATTAAAAATAAGTGAGTATCTCACATTCTTTTATACGGTCAAACAGATAATAAACGGTATACTCACCGGTAAGATGAACTCTCGTGCATACCTTGATACGGGAATGTGTCGTGAGTGGATGAACACCGACTTGTAAGTATAACTCTTACCATAAATCGTATCTCCTAATTGTGATTACATCTGATCAGTTTGAGCTTATGTGGACAACAATACCGATAATCGTGATAGTATACTTATCCAGAGCTTTAAACCGAACAAAAATCATGTTGACTAAGACCGTAAGCTAGTATGATTCCTTTTCCTTGAAACGCGCAAAAAGATTGCTCTTGTACAGTCGTTTACAGCTTTTTCATTGCCTTTCGTTAGCTTACCGCACTTTAAATTCTATTTTAGTGTTAATTGTAAAGTTTGTTTTTTATTAAGCCGAAGTTGTAACTTGGAGTTTTCTGCCGAAAGCCTGAAACCTACTTCATAAAATGTCCTTGCATTTGGTAAACTCAATCAAAATGAAAATCTGTTCAAATAAACAAAATCTGTTCAAGTGTGCAAAATCTCAAAAGACTTGGTAAATTTTTGAAAAAGGTTTGACGAAAGATCCTAAGGTCGACGAAAGACCTAAATGTCGACGAAAGACCATGGTCAGGTCAACTGTGGTCAGTTTTGGTCAAAATTGTTTGTGTTCAAGACAAAACACCTTGTTTCGTAGAGGTCACGATGAAACATCATTGGGCCCTTATTAACTTTCTTCATGGGCCTACTGTTCAAGCCCATCCAAGTGTTTCGTCGAGCCCATATGAGTTTCGTCGAAGATGAAGTTTCTTCGGGGTCAGGGTATATAAAGGGGTCCCAGTTCTGTTACAACATCACTTTTTCAAAACCCCATACATAGTCTTCTTCTCCAACACTCAACACCCCATACCTTTCACCGACTCTCAAACCCTTCATTTTCTTTACCATTTCCATCAAAATCAAAGGTATACAAAAGGATTTTCTACATGTTTCGAACCTTTAGAAACCTTGTGTTTTGCTTGAAACTTTGTCACACCCCGATATTTCCACATATTGTCGGTGGGCCCGGTGGGGAGTATCGTGACGTAGTTGATATCATCATAGTCAAATAATCACAGTTCAATGCATAGCGGAAGTCTAAAGTAAATACATTACAAACCGATTCGAAAGTAACATAAAAATTACAAACGGAATGTAAGATGGATCCACAGGCGGATCTTCAAACAGAAAGATAAACACTGTTCAATAGACTTTAGACGTCTGGAACTTGCAAGATTCCCTATTAACGCCCTGAGCTCCTAGCCAATTTACATACAGCACCTGTCACTTAACCTTTTTGGAAAACACGTCAGTTTACACTGGTAAATACAATTAACTGACTCTTTTGAAAACGTTTTATGAAAATTGATTTAAATGCACGAGGTACATATAATCTTTTATAACTTGGGGACAATTACATAAAAATAATCTTGTATACAGATTTATATGTTCGTTATACATTCAGGGCCCGATGTAGAAACCGAGTCAAGATTAACAGACACACCACAAGTATAAGCCCACAAGAAAGTGAGATACCGTTTTTCATACGCAACTGCCAGGTGTATGCCTACACCCCGTGCTTAAGACATGGCCATTTTATAATAAATGATGCCAAGGATATCCGGGACATGGTCATTAACCCCCAAAGGCTTTATTTCAAACAAGACAGATTAAAACGGGTTACCTCAATAATTTAACCACTATTCGATTAAACATTCAATACCCGACCAAGCGGTATTATTATAATACCGTATCCCAAGCCCGTATAGAGAAATTAAGTTAAAAGTATTTACCTGAGCTTAAAATGCAATTTATACTCAGTCGTATATTCTAATCAACAAGCACAAGTACCTCTACTGGGGCTCTCAATCTAGAACGAAGGTTTTATTAACCTATTAGATTCCTAACGAGTCTTATTTAAGTTGTAACTTAGACCGGTTAGTTTTAAGGAAAGGTTTACGGTTCAAAACGCAAGATTAAGCGAAGACCGGATTTGAATGTGATTTAGACCCGACAAGTTATGAAGACTTGTATAATATGGGTAAACCAAACACATTCTGAATTTTGAAGTGAAAATGATAAGGTTTGACCCGTTTCGGTTAATTTATGCAAACTAGTTACATAAGCCGTACCGAACGTGAAAGATGCATAACGGGTAACCAAATGAGTCATGAACATGATCCACAAGTTAATATGATTTTAATATGTTGTGATATCAGTAGGATACCTTCCGTTATGCCCAAAACGAATTTAAAATCAATTTAAGCCCCGTAGGGGTATTTTGGTCATTTTAAGGATTATAAAAGAGGTTAAATAGCAATATGAGGTTCTGGTCTAAAATAATCAGTAGAAATATTTATTTTAATAAGTTATATCAGTAAGATATCATATATATGTGAAATTTATCATTTATTACCAAACTATGCACCGTAGGGGCATTTTGGTCATTTCACATATGCTATAAGGGTTAAATTTGGAAATCTGAGTTCAAAAATTTTATTCACTATTAAAGTATAAAAATTTACTCATAACATTAGTAGGTAACAAACCTTAGGTGCCAAATACGGTTTTAAACCATACTATGCGCCTAAATCGCATAAAAGTCGGTATTTGACGATATTCGGTTCGATTAAGGAAATCTGAGATTTTGACCAGCCTTTACAGTTTAAAATAACTTATTTAGTATATAAATTCAGTAGAAAAAGGTTTGATATGTAAAGGAGGTGTAAAACTTATTTTTTTAGCGAAAAGGGCATTATCGCCCATTACCAAGCCTATGCGAGAACTCTATGTTATGATCAGTTTTAAAAATTAATAAAAATTTCCAAAAATCCCTAAATATTATATTAAATCAGTGGGTAAAAGGTTTGGTGTCAAAATTTGGGTTTAAATAGGTTTTATATCGAAAATGCCGTTTAATTAATAAAAAGGCTTTCAATTACGATATTGCACATATCTTTCAATTCAGACCATGAACCGATGTCAAATTTTGAGGACATGTTTATAAATCAGTAATCAAAGTTTTTGTCCTCTCACATTTTCAAAAATCTCGTTTTAATATCAAAAGGGCATAACGGTCAACTTTTAAGCATATAACGGAAACATGCATATAAACTCTAATTCTAAAGGACCAAGTAGTATAACTTCAGAGGTTATACTAACATATAATATGGTCATAAAGGAACCCTAAGGCATAATTGAACTAAGCTAATTCGGGTTAGAACTGAAAGTCAAAGCAAAACTCAACTTTTGCGACTTTCGGTTACGAACCGATTCTAAACTTAGAATTTGTCGGGTTGAACATGCTTAGGCATGTTCAATTAATATTTACCAAGTTATTAAAATGACAAAACTAATTTTATAGCCTCTATATTATCAGTTATGAATTTTATTTAAAAATTGACCCGATTGACTTTTATTTTAATTACTTTGACCCGACAATTGACTAAGTAAACGTGGTAATTAGGAGGTTCCCCTTAAGAGGGTTTATCACCTACCTAATTACGATCACGTAGCCATGTTCGTTGCGAACCATGGCTCGACCGTATAAGGTCTAACTAAAAGTCAAAGCGTTTATCGCAAATGCTTGACTTTTCGGCTTTAAGAGCCAAACAAAATAACAAAGCAAGAAAGGAACACTTACAAGTGGTCCTTAGGACAGAAGAGAACTCAAAAGGAGGTTCCAATGATCAGGATCCTCAGATTTGAGTAGGAGAGCAAGAACTCAAGAAAAATGGTGTGAAATGAAATGAAGTTCATGGCCCTTTATATAGGTTTTTGGATTGCATAGGATCATTACAAGTGTTAGAGAGGTTTAACCAGATCATAACAGCTGTAATACCATTTTTCTAAACAATCAAAGTGTCACACCCCCAAAATACCACACGCGGAATCACCGCGGGGCGTGTGACGTACCAGGATCCAAGCCACCAATCACATTGAACTCATAGGTATATTTAAATAAAACTTTCATTTGTTAACATTAAGTGTTACAATGTTACAAATAATTCACAGTATACAGCGGAAGCATAATTCGTTCGTTAAGTATTTATAAACCACATGTGAAAACCATTAGTCTTGTGTTGCGATTCCATGTAACACGACCCATTACCACACCAGCCACCCAGACAGCAAGTTCCAACAATACGCACCTAAAGACCTACAAGGCATGTAACAACGAATCAACAACAAAGTTGAGCGAGTTCACCGTTGGTTGTCTATTTTAAATTTGTTCCAAAAACCATAAGTTCTTCCGAAAACCATATGTTAACCAATTCCTTGTTTCCTAAACCATAACCAGTGGGGGCTACCCCATGTTGTAAACCACTAGACTAGTTATATATATTGGCGTCCTTCCCAGTCCAAGGACGGAGGTACGTATTCTACCCAACCGAGAATACGCAGGTTAAATGTAGGCGTCCTTCCCAATCCGAGGACGGAGGTACGTATTCTTCCCAATTCGAGAATACGCAGGTTTAGTGTAGGCGTCCTTCCCAATCCGAGGACGGAGGTACGTATTCTTCCCAATCCGAGAATACGCAGGATTAAATGTAGTCTATTAGTGGTGAATATACAGGTTTCATCTTAGATTCTTAATCCCATTCCCAACCCACCGGGAATCCCATGCCTTAAGAGTGTGAACTCACCTTTGGTTGCTCGGTTTGACTCTTAAAAATAGCTAACAGTCAAGGTCGGTCAATCACGTCCTAGTACGATTACCAGTTAGTCCATTAGTAGTTTCAAATAGGGCACAAAGTTCCTACACGTATCTAGCACGTAGCACATTTAATCATACAATGCTAATTATCACAACATAGTTTAGCGATGACACAAGTGTCACAAAAGGTTCAAAATACCCTTCAATAAAATTCAGCAATATAGTGCATTTTCGGCAGTTTTCGGATTGTTATCCGGAATAGCTCATGTACAACAAAATTCCCAAAAAATTACAGAATGTGTTAAACGATCCAAATATTATTGTGTCAAAATCTCGGGATCCAATTCATCACCAATTATTTTATAAAATTCATTTACCAGGCTGCAATCAGATTCATCATTTTCTGACTGCAGTCCACGGAAAAATTCATTGCAAGTCCGATTGACGAAATTCCAGTTGGAGGTTTGCACGCACACTTAAGAGAATCTACAGTAAAAGTTTCAAGCCTAAACTGTAAACACATATCAAGTTATTGTACAAAATGTGACCTGCATTTTCTGCAGAAAAACGCAGCTTTAATTGCTGAAACGAAATAATATGTTTAAAATAGCAAACGATGTCCAAAAATCACGATTCCAGCGCCATTAGAAGCGTATTTCGAAATAACACGTCATAGACTCGAGAAAATCCAGATTCCATTAAATTATGACCCCAGTATAGCCGATTAAAGTCGGCTGTAACTGTTAGACAGCCTACCGTTTCCGTTATCCGATCCCGCAAACGATTAACTAGCGAACCCGAGACATATGAACATAACTCACAGCAGGTTTGTATCACAAAATAGATCATGTAATCTTGATTTACATCTACCCTCTGGTTTAACCCATCAACAAAATCCTATACCCATGACCGAACCCCAAATCAATCCAAACATTATAAACACATAGTCTAAACCACTCGAACTACAATTATTAACATATCATCAATAATCATCGATCAATACAGAAAATTGCAGCCATGATAACTTCATAATTTCATGCATGAACCTCTAATAATATCGCAAAACATATGATTCAACTCTTAACTAAAACTCTAGCGATTCAACCACTCATGATCTAATATAACACCATCAAAACGGTTTCTAGCAAGTAGTCAAGATCAAAATAGTCCAGCAAAACGCAGCCAAGTAATCTATGTGAACCAAGAAATAAAACTATAATTAAGAGGGTTACCGAGTTAGATGTGATAAGGACCGCTAGTGCTAGAACCGAAAACCTGAATAACCTTCTTGGGTCCCTTGGTTGTCGACAGGAGATAGGAGAGGGAGAGAGTACCGAATATGATTAGGGTTTGTTGATAGTTGTTGGGGAGTTATCACTAATTAACATGTACACGTAAATTTATAAGCTGATTTTAGAGTTGGGCGGTTTGAGGGTTTAAGGGCCGAACAAGGGTAATGGGCTTGGGGGTTGGCTGCATCCATGGGAAAAAAAAAGAATATGGGACGCACCCAAAGCAAACGCAAAGATGATGGCACATGACTGCTGTTTGCAATTCTTTCATTTTTTGTGTAAATATCCTTTTCCACTTTTATTATATATTTTAACAACTAATCTAAAAGTCAAAATTAGGAAACTCATATAATGTATAATAATAAGTATAATTAGTAAACTAATATAATTTTACGCAAGTTATGCCATGGTTCAAACGGTTCGACAAGCGAGGCCTGTACTTCGGTTCGAGTCGGTTCAAAAGAATAAGGATTCGGTTTCTAAATTAATCGCTTTTATAATGCAAACTCATAATATAATTTAGTTAAGTATGAAATTACCTCATCAAGTCAAATACGTAAAAGGTTCATTTATAAATACGAAACGAATTATTTATACCTTGAAGTTTCGGGTTGTAACATCATCCCCAAGTTGAAAGAAATTTCGTCCCGAAATTTAGCACGCAGTCACTGAGGAAGCTAGTTTTGTTGAGCGTTTTCGTGGGGTGTCACATCATCCCCATGTTAGTTTGGAATTTCGTCCCGAAATTCCCCAGTAGCTTCAGCCTCAGTAGTGGTTGCACTTTTCTCAAACAACTGGGGATACTTGTGTTTCATTCGTTCTTCTCGTTCCCAGGTAAACTCTGGGCCACAACGGGAGTTCCGATGAACTCGAACAAGAGGTATTCTGGTACGCTTGAGAACCTTAATATCTCGGTCAGTAATCTCTATTGGTTCCTCGACGAATCGTAGCTGATCGTCGATGGTGAGCTCCTTAAGAGGAACTACGAGGGTCTCATCTGACAGACACTTCTTCAGATTTGACACGTGGAATACGTTATGAACTCCACTGAGTTCTTCGGGTAGATTCAATCTGTAGGCCACCTTGCCAATCCTCTCCGTGATTTCGAAAGGTCCAACATATCGCGGGTTGAGTTTCTCTCGTATACCAAAATGAACTACACCTTCCCAAGGTGAGACTTTAAGTAGTACTCGATCCTCAACCTGGAACTCGAGTGGTTTCCTGCGCTTATCAGCGTAGCTTTTCTGACGGTCACGAGCTGCCACCATTCGTTGGCGTATCTGAGCAATCTTCTTTGTTGTGTCTACGACGAGTTCTGGGCCAGTGATTTGGCCGTTTCCAACTTCTGCCCAACAAAGAACGGAGCAGCCTGGATGCTGGTGTGGTAACTGTTGTTATACGAAAACTCCACTAAAGGTAAATACCGCTCCCAGCCGTTACCAAAGTCGATTACACATGCTCGAAGCATGTCTTCAAGAGTTTGGATGGTGCGTTCAGTCTGCCCATCCGTCGGTGGATGATATGTTGTGCTCATGTTTAGACGTGAGCCAAAGGATTTGTGCATCGCTTGCCACAAATCAGATGTAAATCGTGGGTCGCGATCAGAGATAATGGAGGGTGGCACCCCGTGCCTAGCAACCACTTCTTTCAGGTAGATGACTTCAAGTGTAGAAAGTGTGTTGGTTACGTGAGACAATCAACGATTATTCAGGTGATAATGTTTCCGTTTCGAGTTGTAAGTAGACTGGCGACCAAATCCATGCCAGTCTGTTCTCATTTCCATGTGGGTATTGCTGGTTGCTGATACTTCACCTTGACTTTCCCAGAAGTCAATCCATCATTCACATACCTAACTAGGTGGGCCTTCATTCCCGATCACCAGTGCAAGGTTTATAAATCCTTATGTATCTCATCAAAACCCAGACGATTAGAATATCGAGGTCGGTGCTTACTCAACATAAATTTCCTACAGTTACTGTACAATGAGATTCACACTCGTTCCATGAGGTAACGAGTATCGTCCGACCTGTCAAAGGTTGCTTCTCTATGCCCCACATGGGTTCAACTTGAAAATCCTCTTCCTTCAGTTCTCCAGTTTGAACAGAGCGAGTCTGATCAGGTAAGTTAAAGTCGATAGCGAGCTACCAGGCTCGTGCACATTCAAGTTGCATAGTCAAAATCATCCAAAAGTTCCATCCAGCGATGCCATTAACTGCTTTAGCTCTTTCGAAACCAGGGTACACATGAGGCCCTTGTGATCGGTCTAAACAACGCATCTGGTACCGTCCAAGTGATGCCTCCATCTAAAATCCCAAGGCCACAGTTTTCACCGCCAGTTGTGTGCCGTGTAGTTCCTCTCTATAACTCCATCGCGTAAGTCATCACTCTCTCGCGTTGCGTCGGTGTGTAACTGGGACTCTGATTCGGACCATCATGGTATACCACTAAATCACCCGCACCCTTAGGTAAAGACAATGCGCAGCGCGTTGTAGAGTTGGGATTCGAAAGCTGAAAAGACGTCCTCCTGTTTTGTCTTCCACGAACACAGCACCCTGCTGTGCTAAAGAGATTTAAGCTGCGCGATCTTCGAAAATCCTGTGACGAATCTGGGATGGTGTCTAGTGAGACCAAGGAATTGTTGTATCCTCTAAGGGATCTTTGGTGTCGACCAGTTTCAATCGCAATGCTGAAATAGGATACATATGCCACCCATGGTGTTCCTTTCTCCTGGTCAGGATTCAGAACACCGTTGTTGGTGCATGCGTCTGTCGACTTCATCTTGTATCGAGTCTTGTTAGTAGAATGTTAGAACAGTGCACGTAGTTCAAGATTTGAAGGTATTTCGCTTGAATGGAAGGGTTTTCGCTTGAAAGGAACTTGTGCAGTTTCAAGAGAACTCAACATAAGCTGGTTCGCTTGAACTGACATGTTGTCACTTTCAAGCGAACTCAAGTGCCTATATATACCATTGAAGCGAATTCATTTGTAAGGTTCTTGTTTCCGGTAGCGAAGCTCTGTCGAAGTGTTCTCAGGCTTGTAATCGATCTTAAATCAATATACGAACAGTTTAAAGTGTGAATCTTGCTGAATTGAACTTGATACTTGTGTTTCCGCCACTCGTATTGAGATAAACTCTTCTGATCGACTCGTTTGGGTCCGAAAACGATCCTACAAGTGGTATCAGAGCTCAGGAGGAAGAGCTCATACCAATTCAGTCACATATTCTGATTTTCTACACTTTCTTTCAAAATTAAACAATTTTCTACGGTTAAAAACATCTGATTTTCACATATCATGTGCGTTATACTGTTTTAACAAACCCTAGAAAGTTTCAAAACAAAATTCGAACATTTGCTTGATCAATTGGACAAAAATCAGACCGAATGTATGACATCATTCTGAGTTCGCTTGAGAGTTCTGGTTGAGTTCGCTTGAATCATCACATTTTGTTTGGGTTTCGCTTGAAAATAGCTACTGAGTTCGCTTGAAAGTGCGTTTTGGTCTAAGTTTGCTTGAAAGTGGACTTTGAGATTAGTCTCGCTTGAAACAGACATTTCGCTTGAAATATTGGGTGTTTTCGCTTGAGAAATTCTTGAGTTCGCTTGAAAGGAGTTTGAAAGTTTGAAAGTTGTGTTTTCGCTTGAACTTAGGATCTCGCTTGAATTGGCATTTCGTTTGAAAAGGGTGATCTTGGTTATATTGTGTTTTCGCTTGAATTTGACAGTTTGTGAATTTGTGTAAACTGAAATATGGAAAACGAGTTTTATAATGCCTTTGCTGGTCCTATGAACATTACTCAGAGTACATTGCTTGAGAATGAAACGGGGACATCACAGAAACCACCTAAGCTCTTGGATATTGATGATTACAATGGTTGGTCTGAACGCTTTGGAAATTGGGTTAAAGCCTATCACTTAGATGCTTGGGAACACACTGAAGTCCCATATGAAAGGCCCACAAGGAATGGTATTCAGTTAACAATCAGAGAAATGAGTGCTGATGAGAAAAAGAAGTATAGAGATGAAAAATTGATGGTAAGTCTGCTTCAGCAAGCAATTAAAGAGGACATTTTGATTTTGCTTCAACATGATGGAAATGCATATTCAATCTGGACTGAATTGGAAGCAAAGTCTATAGGAAGTGATGATATGCTTAAAAACAAGATGTCTCTAATGAAGAAAGAATTTGATCTATTTCGTGGGTTGAAATCTGAAAATACTAAACAAATTATTGAGAGATATTGTAACTTGGTGAGAAATATGACGAAATTAGGGATCAAAAAGGATACTGATGAGTTAATTGAGAAACTTGCTGATGCATTACCACATGATACTTGGGGAACATTCCTGATGATGTTGAGAAACAATCGGAAAGAATATAAAAAATTAACACTGGGTGAGTTCATCAAACATCTGGAAGCTCAAGAGATGGAGCAGAGGAATATCGCCAGGATGAAGAACTACGATGGAGAACAAGACATCGGCTTGTATTTCAAGAGTGGTGTTAGTGAAAAGACAAATTTTTCTCCAAAGGTTGAAACTGCTTATAACGCAAAAGGTTCTTCTGAAAATGCATCTCAGGGATCAAGCAGCACAACAGGATTTTCTTCATTTCCAACTGATGATCCACAGTTTTCTACGACAAAGAGTGGCAATGTTCTTCAATGTAACATTGCCTTAAAGCTTGAGAATGATCAGAATTATACTGAGGAAGTTGCAAAAAGTCACATGTCTTTGTTGGTGACCGTGCTTGAATCCTATGGAGGCCTAGTTGCAGGGAGGATTGGAAATCCAATGCTCACGAAAGAGGATTACGATCAAATTGATGCCGAGGAAATGGAATTGATGGATATTAAATGGTGCATGACTAGTGTGTTGAGACGGGCTGAAAAGTTTAAACAAATCACAGGCAGAGATGATTTTCGCGAGGCACATATTTCAACTTTAGGTTTTGATAAGTCTAAAGTTACTTGTTTTCGTTGCAGGGAAATGGGGCATTTTAAGAGAGAGTGCACAAATCGAGAAGCGAGTGGAGCTCAAAACCCTTTCGGAAACAACGATTACTATAAAAAGGCGATTTATCATCAAGTCACACAACAGCCATATCAACAACAACAGGCACCACATCAGGCTCAAACTGCACATGGTAGAAAAGAAATTAAAGATTCAAAGAGAGCATGTCTGGTTAATCAGGGCAAGGATGGTGGATTCAGTTGGGATAAATACATTCCAACAGACAGCAAAGTGTGTTTGGCAGATCAAGATGATGAAAGATTGCCTGAAGGTTTCAGTTGGGACAATTTTTGCCTAGACCAAGAATTCATGGCCAAAGAGATGTCCAAAGAGATGTCAAATGTTAAAGCGTGTATTGCTAATGCTTATGATGAGTATTGGGCTGCAAAATACAGAAAAGTCAGGGAAGCTGAAGAGGAAAAATGGAGAAAAATTGAAGAAGAGGAAGAAGAAGAAGAAGAAGAAGAAGAAGAAGAAAGGTTAAAAGCTGAAGCCGAGAAAAAGAAAAGAGCTGAGTTTTTCCAAGCGAGAAGAACAGTCAAAGATGTTCCGGAATTTGAAATCAAAGTTCCTGAAAAGTGTTTGAATTGTGATTCTTTGATCATACAAAACAACGAATTGCTACACAACATAAAAAGATTGAAAGAATCTTATGATACTTTGAACAGAGAGATTAACAAGTACACTGATTCGAACAGTGAACAAGCCGTTGCATTGAATACACTCAAAGGAGCTTACATGAGACAGCTTGATGACGTCAACTATTACACAGAGAAGTGTGCTGAGCTGGAATTGAAGCTGGCAACACAAAAGATTGAAACTGAAAGAGTTAACAGTTTATTGAAAAGTTACTCATGTTCTACTTTTGTTGTTGACAGGATTTACCCGATCGTTGAAAGAATGAAGACTTTTGAAGAAGAGAAGACTTTGGAAGAAAAGCAGTCCAAGACAAAAGAAGAGGTTGAAATAGAAATTTCTGGTAAGAAACCAAGTGTTGTCTACAATAGATGTCCGCCACCGGTCGAAAATGGATATTTGTCTCGAAATCCAAATTCTGAAAGAGTCAAAAAGGCAATTAACTTATAGTGGGAGTCAGGGTCGTCGGAAAATTTTCCAGAAAATATTGATGTTACATTCACATCATCTGATACTGATCATGAGTCCAAGTTGATAAAAAGTGTGGTCGATCAGGTGTTAGACAAAGATGACATAGAGGAGTCAAAACCGGAGTCCAAATCCGAGTCAAAGTCTGGGTCTGACAAGTCAAAGTCAACAATCAAAAAGGATAAATGGGTTTATGATAAGGAATTTTTGCTATCAAAATCTAATTTGAATGACGAACCGGTCAAAGTAGCATATACTTTGAAAGATTCTGACAAATTATATTTTGATGAGATTTTTCCAATAAGAAGTGTTAGAATTGAAATGATTAAAAAGGTTTTCAAAATTACAGAAATTAATATTTCTGAAATAAAAGATTTAAATCTTTCTGGAAAACCTAAACAATACACTTCAAGAGATAAACAGAGAATTAACAAGAAAATGGGTTACAATTGTGGTTATAGTTTTCAAAAGAAACCAAACCATAATAGTAATGTAAAAAAGAAAGGTCTTGGATTTAATCAACCGAAAAATCATAAAAATGAAAAAGTTTATAAACCAAAAACTGTGTTTGTTTCAGGAAAATCTTTAGAAGATGAGAAAGAACAAGCGTTCAGAAAGCAGTCAAACAAAGAATTCCTTGCCAAGAAGCAAGAGAACATGAAGAAAAGTGTTGCTCAGAAGACTACAGAGACGAGAACCTGTTTTCAATGTAAAACAGTGGGTCATATTGCAAGGAATTGTCCAAAGACAATCCAAACAAAACAGGGAGTTTCTGGTAAACTGAAAGAAAAAGTTGTTGAGAAAACTGAACTTAAAACCAGAAAATTTACAGGTTTTGAAAATTCAACTTTTGAGGTTGGAGAATGTTCAAAGAATGTGATGAAAAGAAAAGAAAATATGAAAAACCAAATATGGGTGGTTAAGGGTTCAGGAAACAGTTCTGATGATGAATCTGATTCCACAAAATCAGAGGAGCCACGTGTTGAAGAAAAAATTAAGAAATTATTTCCAAAAGTGGATGATGTGAATTTTCCACCTTTGCGGGCTGAAAATTTTAAGAAGAAAGTTGGAAACGTTGAAATTTCAAATCAATTTTATTCTGACAAGAAGAAATTTGATGTTGATAAGGCTTTCAACAGAAATGTGAAACACATTTTTGGAAAAATGGTTGATGGTAAGGCCAAAGGAGTTAAAGAATTCTATGCTTCCAAAATGAATGTTCACAAGTCTGTTGAAAGCAAAGATGAAAAAGAGGTTGTTACACCCAAGGAAGGTCAGGCTTGGGTGGATATATTTTTCAAACAGTAAAAAACCAGACTTGCCGGAGCTCCCAAGTTGGTAATCGCGGAGCATGAATCGGCATTTTTCTTGAAAAAGTTTTTTGAAAATTTTAAATTGAGAAGTGTGAATTGCCGGAACTTCCAGGTTGGTAAGTGTGGAGTAGGAATCGGCACCTTGAGAATTCAATCAACAGATGATGATTGGTTGTAAATGTTTGATATTTGATCTTACAAGTGGTTAATCAAGGTCATTAAGTTGAACTTGATTTAACTATCATTTAAAAGTGTTGGTAAACAATGTGATGAGTTTTCCCCGATCCTACAAATGGTAAAATCAACAAAACTAATTTTCCAGAAAAACCATTTTGATTAAAACAAACTTAAGTGTTTTGAGATCATAATGGGAAAATAGTTTGTTGTGAGGGGGAGTTCTGATTGTTTTTGTCAAGTGGATGGAGAATTGAGGCAATTCGATATCAGTTGTCATGTTCTTGTACAGTTTGTTTTTCATTTTTCTTTAGATGTATTTGTATTTTAGGGGGAGTATAATTTCAGAAAATCCAAAAACATTAGAAAATTTGAAAAAACCAAAAACATGATAAAATGAAAAATGAGTTTTTGTTGCATAAAAGAGGAAATGATAGTACATCAGTGGACTGTCACGACATGCTAAAGAAATGGAAAGTTAAAATGTGATAAACGATCTTACTAAAGATGTGACGGTAGGCTCAGCTAGACTAGTAGATTTGCGATAATGATACAAACTTAAATGAAAAAGCCTAGTTCTAGTGGGAAACATGATCGAAAGCATAGTACTTAGTTTTGTCCTTCTTGACTGTGTGCCTACTCAGTAATCGCTGATTGTCGAAAGACATAAAACTGGTTAAGTTTGTGAACTTTCACAACTTTGCTGAAAAGTCGCTGTGATTGTGCATTTTATTTTGCAAAGATTTAAACTTGTTTTATTTCTTTATTTTGTTTAAGCATTGGACATCCTCTGCGTATACGTGAGTATCGACCTGGATGTTATTGCCTAAACGTTCTGCTTTATTTTCTTTGGTGTTTCGTTTAAGCTTTGGACCTCCTCTGCGTATACGGAAGTATCGACCTGGTGGTTAAAGCCTAAACAACTTCAACTTGTTTTATTTTTCTTATTTTGTTTAAACATTGGACTTTCTCTGCGTATACGGAAGTATCGACCTGATTGTTAATGTTTAAACATTCTGCTTTGTTTTCGCACAAATCACAGTTGATAAAAGTTTAAAGGCATTACTTGAGTCAGTGTATTGCATGATGAGGGGATATGCTGAGATCGTGGGGTCCATAAGAATTTAGTGCAAATTAATATACCTTAATGTATCGGTAAGCATTTCGAAAGTTTTTAGATTGAGTTTAAGTGGATAACTATATCGTCAATCTACGTGAATCGTTTAGAGCTTAAAATGTTTAAAGCTTAACGGTGTTGATGATTTGTCTCAAAAACTGATATGATCCTCTTGCACGAACTCACAAAAATATTGTCTGTAAATATTTCTTTACTGTATTCTACTACGTTTAAAAATCCAAAAAGATTTTAAGTGTGTTTTAGTATAAATTTTGAAAAATACAAAAAGATTTTCGACAACTGATGTTGGATAGCTGAAGTTCAAAATTCCAAGTGCTAAACTTGATGAGCAGGTTTGGATAAAGAGTGTGTGAAAATGATTGTATTTTTTTTAAGAGATTTTCAGAAGATAAATGATTTTTTGAATGTTTCGTGCAAATAGTTTCTAAATTTTAAAGATTTAATCTTTGAGAAACTTATGTGTGTGGTAGAGAATTGCAGATATGAAGATTGACTAAAGTCAGATTCCGATATCTGAGAAGATGGTGATTTCGAGACTGCGATCCCAGCTTAGTGAGAGGGGGAGTCTGAAGACATCAAGAAAGAGCTCAGAGATAGGTTGCGATTCTGAAAGAAAGAGAAAGAGATTGATTGTGGATGCTTACAATGGCGAATCTTTGGAGAAAGCGAGCAGACTGATAAAGACTGAAGTTTTGACAACCGAAGACTCGACACTGAAGACTCGTCAACATTCGAGGGGGAGTCTGTTGGTGCATGCGTCTGTCAACTTCATCTTGTATCGAGTCTTGTTAGTAGAATGTTAGAATAGTGCACGTAGTTCAAGATTTGAAGGTATTTCGCTTGAATGGAAGGGGTTTCGCTTGAAAGGAACTTATGCAGTTTCAAGCGAACTCAACATAAGCTGGTTCGCTTGAACTGACATGTTGTCACTTTCAAGCGAACTCAAGTGCCTATATATACGATTGAAGCGAATTCATTTGTAAGGTTCTTGTTTCCGGTAGCGAAGCTCTGCCGAAGTGTTCTCAAGCTTGTAATCGATCTTAAATCAATATACGAACAGTTTAAAGTGTGAATCTTGCTGAATTGAACTTGATACTTGTGTTTCCGCCACTCGTATTGAGATAAACTCTTCTAATCGACTCGTTTGGGTCCGAAAACGATCCTACAGTCATCAACAAATACAGTTGATTCTTGCGATCCCTGAAGCTGCTGGTGTGTTGATCAACTCAATGATCATGGTGTACGAAGTTGAAATGGCTGCATTGCGTTCGACATGCTGTTCTAAGAGCATTCTCCTCTTGGACCTCCATCTGATGATAGTTCGTTCACTAGCAAATCCTCGAATGGAAGCTTGTTCCTCGCAACTGGTTAACAGGGTGTTACTACATGGTCGAAGCGAACGGTTCTTGATTGTCCCCTTGTTGAGTTCTCGATAGTCAGTACACATACGAAAAGGCTTTTCTTCATGGGTATAGCGAGGGCTCCTTAAAGCGAAAACTCCTGTCCGACAGTTCCTGTAGTTGGTTAAACAGCTCCTGCAACCCTCCTGATGCAAGATGGTAAAGAGTACGAGTAGTTAGAACTGCCTCTGGCGCAAGGTCAAACTGAGTTCCTACCTAACAGTTGTAGAGATGATCCTGGAAGTTCCTCGGGTAGCACATGGAGGGTAATCACAAACAACTTGTGTATCCTCGATCCTCTTTTCCTAATCTTACGTCGTTAACAGTTGCTAACATAGCGGGGTAATCTCTCCGTAGACACTCCTGGCTTTCGTTGTTGAAATGACGCTAACCGTTGCGCCACTCTGACGTGTTAGAATAGATAACAATTCTCCACTAAGGAGAGGATACGAAAAATCTTCTCCTCACAGAATACATCTATCAAGAACACAGAAGAAAGGTCGATGTGGAACACTTGTCCCACAAGGTCGAGTTTGCGTCCCAATGATCATATGAGGTTTCCATTGTCTTGCCATTAGCCGATTCCACCACAGGTTGGGTTTCAAGAAGCATCAGGGTTATATAGAACAGAGACAAAGTGATTCACTACCAAGAACGGGTATGCCACCATGTTATTACAATCCTGGCGTCGCCCACGCCAATCCTAAATGCCCCTCCATGAGCATCATTTCCCGTGTGGTTGTACTTGTTGCGAGGATTTCCAGTACGACCGTCGTTTCCTCGGTTGTTGTCATTTTGATTTAGCGACAGCCACTCCATGTCGTAGGCACCTTCATTTTTATACTGTTGGTTGCCATTTCAAGTTCCTTGGTGTTGCCGTGACTGTTGCCCATGATGCTGTTGTTTGAAATGGAGCTCTACGATCTTTCATCAATAGGGTCCATCTTTTAATATTCCGTGCCACGTTCTAAGGCGCTACTCACTATGCTGGCAGTTACCCACTCCATGTTTAGTCGATTGTCATTGCTTATGTCCCGATTGATTCGTAAGAGTTGACTCCCATGAGTCGCTGACAAGGGTAAGGATTCAATTGAAGCCAATTCGCTGGTGCTCGTTACTGGTAATCAGAGTCGTCAAAGTACTGAGGTCGGTAAAGTACTACGCTCATCCTCCGGTCCATCGATGTTGCAAGTTGCTTGAGTAATACACGGTATGTTACGAGAGTGTTGTCGAAGTGATCGTACTTCGGGATCCAAGGCGTCAATACGTTAAGTTCCAGCAAACGAAAAAGGTGAGAAAGATATAGACCAATCATTGTCGTTGCAACATCCAACTCGGGGATGTTCGTACAAGCACCTTACATTCTACACAGTTCGCTAGGCGTTCAGATGGGTGTTCAGGTAATACTCGATAGCGTTGAGATTCGAAAGGATCCATAGAGGAATGGAAAGTTCATGTTCGAGTAGGGGATAATCATTGCTATGACCCCTATAGGTTTGTTATGTTTCACATCGATCAAATAACTGAACGGAACCCCCTTTTTCACTTGTTAAGCCTCACTGGGACTCGCATGCACCCCACATTATTATTATGTGTGCACCCACAATAATATTGTGATTTGCATGCTCATCTCAGCTCCTCTTAACTCATGTCAAATGGTTCCTTAAACTCGAGTAGCAAATAAAGAGCATCACAAAGCATAAGTCATGAAGGTTTAGGGAAATACCACCCTATCAGTCACATAACACATGCAAGTAATACATGAATTCATACTGTTGTGCTAAACGTGCAATCACATGCAATATCATATGTAAGTGTTCACTAGTTATGCAGTACAATGAGTATACGAGAGACGAACCTTGCAATCTGGAGCTGAGTGTCATGGTCGTATTCACGTTTTCAGGACTGTTCGGTTATAGTCTGGTTTTACAAAATTTAGCACGCAGTCACTGAGGAAGCTAGTTTTGTTGAGCGTTTTCGTGGGGTGTCACATCATCCCCATGTTAGTTTGGAATTTTGTCCACCGTCGGTGGATGATATGTCGTGCTCATGTTTAGACGTGAGCCAAAGGATTTGTGCATCGTTTGCCACAAATCAGATGCAAATCGTGGGTCGCGATCAGAGATAATGGAGGGTGGCACCCCGTGCCTAGCAACCACTTCTTTCAGGTAGATGACTGCAAGTGTAGAAAGTGTGCTGGTTACGTGAGACAATCAACGATTATTCAGGTGATAATGTTTCCGTTTCGAGTTGTAAGTAGACTGGCGACCAAATCCATGCCAGTCTGTTCTCATTTCCATGTGGGTATTGCTGGTTGCTGATACTTCACCTTGACTTTCCCAGAAGTCAATCCATCATTCACATACCTAACTAGGTGGGCCTTCATGCCCGATCACCAGTGCAAGGTTTATAAATCCTAATGTCTCTCATCAAAACCCAGGCGATTAGAATATCGAGGTCGGTGCTTACTCAACATAAATTTCCTACAGTTACTGTACAATGAGATTCACACTCGTTCCATGAGGTAATGAGTATCGTCCGACCTGTCAAAGGTTGCTTCTCCATGCCCCGCATGGGTTCAACTTGAAAATCCTCTTCCTTTAGTTCTCCAGTTTGAACAGAGTGAGTCTGATCAGGTAAGTTAAAGTCGATAGCGAGCTACCAGGCTCGTGCACATTCAAGTTGCATAGTCGAAATCATCCAAAAGTTCCATCCAGCGATGCCATTAACTGATTTAGCTCTTTCGAAACCAGGGTACATAGGAGGCCCTTGTGATCGGTCTAAACAACGCATCTGGTACCGTCCAAGTGATGCCTCCATCTAAAATCCCAAGGCCACGGTTTTCACCGCCAGTTGTGTGTCGTGCAGTTCCTCTCCGTAACTCCATCGCGTAAGTCATCACTCTCTCGCGTTGCGTCGGTGTGTAACTGGGACTCTGATTCGGACCATCATGGTATACCACTAAATCACCCGCACCCTTAGGTAAAGACAATGCGCAGCGCGTTGTAGAGTTGGGATTCGAAAGCTGAAAAGACGTCCTCCTGTTTTGTCTTCCACGAACACAGCACCCTGCTGTGCTAAAGAGATTTAAGTTGCGCGATCTTCGAAAATCCTGTGACGAATCTGGGATGGTGTCTAGTGAGACCAAGGAATTGTTGTATCCTCTAAGGGATCTTTGGTGTCGATCAGTTTCAATCGCAATGCTGAAATAGGATACATATGCCACCCATGGTGTTCCTTTCTCCTGGTCAGGATTCAGAACGTCGTCAACAAATACAGTCGATTCTTGCGATCCCTGAAGCTGCTGGTGTGTTGATCAACTCAATGATCATGGTGTACGAAGTTGAAATGGCTGCATTGCGTTCGACATGCTATTCTAAGAGCATTCTCCTCTTGGACCTCCATCTGATGATAGTTCGTTCACTAGCAAATCCTCGAATGGAAGCTTGTTCCTTGCAACTGGTTAACTGGGTGTTACTACATGGTCGAAGCGAACGGTTCTTGATTGTCCCCTTGTTGAGTTCTCGATAGTCAGTACACATACGAAAAGGCTTTTGTTCATGGGTATAGCGAGGGCTCCTTAAAGCGAAAACTCCTGTCCGACAGTTCCTGTAGTTGGTTAAACAGCTCCTGCAACCCTCCTGATGCAAGATGGTAAAGAGTACGAGTAGTTAGAATTGCCTCTGGCGCATTAAGTGTTACAATGTTACAAATAATTCACAGTATACAGCGGAAGCATAATTCGTTCGTTAAGTATTTATAAACCACATGTGAAAACCATTAGTCTTGTGTTGCGATTCCATGTAACACGACCCATGACCACTCCAGCCTCCCAGGTAGCAAGTTCCAACAATACGCACCTAAAGACCTGCAAGGCATGTAACAACGAATCAACAACAAAGTTGAGCGAGTTCACAGTTGGTTGTCTATTTTAAAGTTGTTCCAAAAACCATAAGTTCTTCCGAAAACCATGTGTTAACCAATTCCTTGTTTTCCAAACCATAACCAGTGGGGGCTACCCCATGTTTTAAACCACTAGACTAGTTATATATATTGGCGTCCTTCCCAGTCCGAGGATGGAGGTACGTATTTTACCCAACCGAGAATACGCAGGTTAAATGTAGGCGTCCTTCCCAATCCGAGGACGGAGGTACGTATTCTTCCCAATCCGAGAATACGCAGGTTTAGTGTAGGCGTCCTTCCCAATCCGAGAACGGAGGTACATATTCTTCCAAATCTGAGAATACGCAGGATTAAATGTAGTCTATTAGTGGTGAATATACAAGTTTCATCTTAGCTTCTTAATCCCATTCCCAACCCACCGGGAATCCCATGCCTTAAGAGTGTGAACTCACCTTTGGTTGCTCGGTTTGACTCTTAAAAATAGCTAACAGTCAAGGTCGGTCAATCATGTCCTAGTACGATTACCAGTTAGTCCATTAGTAGTTTCAAATAGGGCACAAAGTTCCTACACGTATCTAGCACGTAGCACATTTAATCATACAATGCGAATTATCACAATATAGTGGATTTTCGGCAGTTTTCGGATTGTTATCCGGAATAGCTCATGTACAACAAAATTCCCAAAAAATTACAGAATGTGTTAAACGATCCAAATATTATTGTGTCAAAATCTCGGGATCCAATTCATCACCAATTATTTTATAAAATTCATTTACCGGGCTGCAATAAGATTCATCACTTTCTGACTGCAGTCCACGGAAAAATTCATTTCAAATTCATCGCAAGTCCGATTGACGAAATTCTAGTTGGAGGTTTGCACGGACACTTAAGAGCATCTACAGTAAAAGTTTCAAGCCTAAACTGTAAACACATATCAAGTTATGGCACAAAACGTGACCTGCATTTTCTGCAGAAAAATGCAGCTTTGATTGCTGAAACGAAATAATATGTTTAAAATAGCAAACAGTGTCCAAAAATCACGATTCTAGCACCATTAGAAGCGTATTTCAAAATAACACGTCATAGACTCGAGAAAATCCAGATTCCGTTAAATTATGACCCCAGTACAGCCGATTAAAGTCGGCTGTAACTGTTAGACAGCCTACCGTTTCCGTTATCCGATCCCGCAAACGATTAACTAGCGAACCCGAGACATATGAACATAACTCACAGCAGGTTTGTATCACAAAATAGATCATGTAATCTTGATTTACATATACCCTCTGGTTTAACCCATCAACAAAATCCTATACCCATAACCGAACCCCAAATCAATCCAAACATTATAAACACATAGTCTAAACCACTCGAACTACAATTATTAACATATCATCAATAATCATCGATCAATACAGAAAATTGCAGCCATGATAACTTCATAATTTCATGCATGAACCTCTAATAATATCGCAAAACATATGATTCAACTCTTAACTAAAACTCTAGCGATTCAACCACTCATGATCTAATATAACACCATCAAAACGGTTTCTAGCAAGTAGTCAAGATCAAAATAGTCCAGCAAAACGCAGCCAAGTAATCTATGTGAACCAAGAAATAAAACTATAATTAAGAGGGTTACCGAGTTAGATGTGATAAGGACCGCTAGTGCTAGAACCGAAAACCTGAATAACCTTCTTGGGTCCCTTGGTTGTCGACAGGAGATAGGAGAGGGAGAGAGTACCGAATATGATTAGGGTTTGTTGGTAGTTGTTGGGGAGTTATCACTAATTAACATGTACACGTAAATTTATAAGCTGATTTTAGAGTTGGGCGGTTTGAGGCTTTAAGGGCCGAACAAGGGTAATGGGCTTGGGGGTTGGCTGCATCCATGGAAAAAAAAAGAATATGGGACGCACCCAAAGCAAACGCAAAGATGATGGCACATGACTGCTGTTTGCAATTCTTTCATTTTTTGTGTAAATATCCTTTTCCACTTTTATTATATATATATATATATATATATAGGGTAGGGATATGGTAAAAAGTGTTTAAAATGTGAGAAGGGTAAGAAGTGTTTTAAACCATTAGATATTTGATCTAATGGTTGAGATCAATAGGGTATAAAAATGTAAATTGTGTTTTAATTAGAGGGACCTTATGTAAAATTGAAGGGCAATAGTGTCTTTTTCAATGTTTGAAATATGGTAACCGTAACCTACATAACCAAAAATACCTACATTCACTCCTTTTTCCTTAAATATAGGAATTAATGATTCACCTTAATTGTAGAAGATCTTTGGTTGCATATTCTTCATACGTTATCATAAAGAGATCTATAATCAGATTCATGGCGTGGTGTTTGAAAACAACTGGATAAATTGACTATGATTCATGTCATGGTGTTTTATCTGGAGACATTGTTCATGTCGTGGTGTTTTAAACATCTATGATTCAAGTCATGGTGTTTTATCCGGAGACATTGTTCATGTCGTGGTGTTTTAAACATCTATGATTCAAGTCATGGTGTTTTATCTGGAGACATTGTTCATGGCGTGGTGTTTTATCAATACAAAACATTCCCAGATTTTAAAACACCATGACTATGATTCAAGTCATGGTGTTTTATCTGGAGACATTGTTCATGGTGTGGTGTTTTAAACATCTATGATTCAAGTCATGGTGTTTTATATGGAGACATTGTATAATCAGATTCATGGCGTGGTGTTTTAAAACAACTGGATAAATTGACTATGATTCAAGTCATGGTGTTTTATCTAGAGACATTGTTCATGGCGTGGTGTTTTAAACATCTGGACAAAAATACTTTATGTCCTTTCTTTATTTTATTTCAATATTATATCTATGGTTTGCATTCACCTTGCATTATTGATCTTTATAATGGGATCAGCCGCCATCTACAATGAAAACAAATTGTTTGTTAGGTAGGATATCATATGCAAGAAATCTCCATGAATGATGTAAATTATGTGCTTCTTCGAGGTTGCCACATATATAATTGCAGGTCAATATTTTCTTTGTTTGTATCCTTACGTTCATCAATTATAAAGATATGTATCTCCTAAAATAACTCCAAAACCGTTACACACAATTAATTGATAAGAAAGGTAAATTACTAATGTACCCTTTTTAATTAATTAAGATAAAGGACACTTGTCATCCCCAAATTATTTCTCACACTTCTTACAAAAGTAGGACTTTTTACAGGATCTTTTACCTATATATATATATATATATATATTTAACAACTAATCTAAAAGTCAAAATTAGGAAACTCATATAATGTATAATAATAAGTATAATTAGTAAACTAATATAATGTTACGCAAGTTATGCCATGGTTCAAACGGTTCGACAAGCGAGGCCTGTACTTCGGTTCGAGTCGGTTCAAAAGAATAAGGATTCGGTTTCTAAATTAACCGCTTTTATAATGCAAACTCATAATATAATTTAGTTAAGTATGAAATTACCTCATCAAGTAAAATAAGTAAAAGGTTCGTTTATAAATACGAAACGAACTGTTTATACCTTGAAGTTTCGGGTTGTCATATTCGAGACTTGGTTCCTAACACCAAATGAAACAATTACTTAGTTGCAATCCAACAACCGCTATTCATCATCCTGATGACCTAACGTATACTAACCATGGTATCATTAAACCATACAGGCTAATATAGTACGAACATTCTTAATGAATGTTATTTAAATATATATATATATATATATATATATATATCAATTATACTTAGCCTAGGCCATAAAAGACCATCAATGGCATTTAAGGTTTGGACCTAGTCCATCACCTTTTTGACAGGGGATCAAAATGTCACGTCTGTCTTGATCATTTTGATGATTTTGGATAGCTTGAAAGCTTGTCATAAGAATATTGGAGAAGAGCGATTCCTAATGGATATAAAGCATCCATCTAAAATTGTTAAAGCAGTCTCTAAAGTATCACTGGCCAATTCTTCCTCGCGTTATATGTCTAGAGTCCTAATAGGCGGATACAACAGTTTACAACATTTATTCTCCACAATAGACTTTTATGCGCCATAATCAAACAAATTCCCGCATAAACATCATTGATAAGAAAAGGTACCTGTTATCATGGTATCATTCTGCACTGCTTCCTGGGTGTTCATCTGGAAGACTCACGCGTTTGTTTTCTTGGCCTCTTCAGGCTTCTTCTGATTTCTTGGGCAGTTAGTCTTGATATGCCCCTTGTCGTTGCAACCATAACAGGTTACATCTTTCAACTTCTTGCAATCCAAGGTTTTATGTTCCTTAGACTTGCAGATCCCACACGGTAGAGGCTGAGATTCAAATTTGCATTTCCCAAGGTGGTATTTCCTACAGGTTTTGCACCTGGTCTTTTCACCCGACTGCTGGTTGTCCTTCTTAAACCCGGAGCTCTTCTTATGATCAGAGTTCTCCTTTTTCTTCTTATCGGAGAGATGAGAATTCTCATCCTCCCTTTTACGCTTTCCATCATCGGAAGCTTTGGCAGCCTTGTTTCTGACCACATCAAGTGTGAGGGATAGTGACAGGTCTGCCACTGACCTGAACGTAGTAGGTCTCGATGCTTTCACACTTGCCTTGATTTCTGGGGCTAGACCCCCAATAAAACGAGCTATACGCTTCGGTTCCGGTGTGATTAAGTAAGGAACCAATCGAGACATGGTATTGAAACGTGTAAGATATTCCTGACAATCTAAGTTTTTCATGACCAATGTCAAGAAATCAGTCTCAATTTTCTCAACTTCATGTTGAGGACAATAATTTTCTTTGATAAGAGCAACAAACTGATCCCAAGTCAAGTTGTACAACGGGATCTTCCCTGTAGCTTGGATCAGTGACCTCCACCAAGCTAGAGCTTCTCCTTTAAAAGATTGTGAAACAAATTTCACGATGTCCTGCTCTGCACATCCACTAATATCAACAACGGTGTCCATCTCATCGAGCCACGTCATGGAATTGATGGCTCCCTTCTCTCCTGTGAAGTCTCTGGGCTTGCAGGAGACGAAATATTTATATGAACAGGTTTTAACACGTGGCTCTTGATTAAGCACAACCTGTCCAGACGGAACACTCCTCTGATTCGATGAGTGATGAGAATCGTCCTTATGAGATACGTGCATTTGGGAAGGTGGTTTTGTATGAGGTACAGACTGGGTCTTGGTGCGTGTACCACTTGATTCATTATAATGTCTGTCAAGAGCTCGAATAACGGTATTATCTATTAATGCCTGCAGTTCTGCTCCAGCTATATTAACTCTGGTATTATCATTATTCTCCCTCGGGTGGCTGTTAACCTCATCTGATCCAGCCATGTAGCCTGAATACTACATAAATATTACCAATGATTTATTCAGAAGTCTATTATGGAATTGTCATTTATGGCAATTTATTAACCATGGAAATTTTAAGCCATATTGGTTAATTTAATTTATTAAAAAAATTATATTTTATCCCAGTTATAAACTATTAAGGATATTGAAATGGCACAAAAAGGCCTTGTCATGAGGACAGTTTTGAATTTATAAGCCATGATCTTATAGGATCGAGGCATTAAGGTTTGAACATAGTTCATTACCTTTCTTGACAGAGAGTCAAAGACTACAACTGTCTTTTATCGTTTAGGACAATAGATATAGCCCGTAGGCATTTCATTACTAAGGGATGTTTCTAATATGATCATCTTATAGGATGATATAAGCCATGATTTCTAGATCACTAGGCTAGATAAGAGTTTGGAAGAATCCAATATAAGGATGACTATTGTGATTTTCTCGAACCACATTTGTCAAGGGTGTTAACACGTTCTTAGGTGTTAACAAGGATCTATTATCTTAAAAAGGCTTTACCATCTTAGCTATGTCGAAAATGACATATAGGCTAGGTTATACCTCTAAGATTTTCTTTGATATACAATGGCAGAGCAATCATAAATTGAAATGACGTTCTGATTTAGGACATATTACATACGTATACTGTTTAATACCAAAGTAAAATAGGAAACTTTTCATAGAAAGCCTCAAAAATACAATAATTGCCCTAAACGGGTTTTATACAAAGAAATTCACCCACGCGGGGACTTAAGAGATATATATGTCCTTATAGGGACTACTATAGAAATGAAATATAACAAGGAAGTTCCTTCTTCATTCTAATTCTGAAAGTTTTCTCCTTGATTTCCTGAGTGCGGTACGGGTACTGAAGGTTTTTATGGTTAGTGAATAATATGAATCATGAATAAGGTCAGGACAGGTATAATCCAAGTTGGGGTTCCAAGACTTGGAGGTAAGAAATATGAGTCCTTTGATTCCATAGGTATTATCTTTGAAGCTGGATCTTCAGGGACAGCTGGTATGAACTCCTCCGATGTTGGCTTCTCATTTGAAGTTTCAAAAGTCTTGGGTACAAAATTTGAAATATGGTTTAATGGGTTCAAACGGTCCTTTCCCCAGACTGCTCGTGTGCTTATTTGAGCTGTGGTACGAAGCTTATCATTCTTATACTTCGGGTCTGGAGAGCTTCCACCAATGGCAGCTTCGCTCGGCGACACGATCCTGGGATGCATAAATATCGAAAACAATATATACATATAACAGGGATAAGATCATTCCTAGTTCATGTCTAGACTCGGAAGTCAAGGAATATGCTATTGTGTCATTGAGATTAAACACAAAAGGCTAGTGTTTAATTCACTCAATGTTGGCTCTGATACCAACCTGTCACACCCCGATATTTCCACATATTGTCGGTGGGCCTGGTGGGGAGTATCGTAACGTAGTTAATATCATCATAGTCAAATAATCACAGTTCAATGCAGAACAGAAGTCTAAAGTAAATACATTACAAACCGATTCGAAAGTAACATCAAAATTACAAACGGAATGTAAGATGGATCCACATGCGGATCTTCAAACAGAAAGATAAACACTGTTCAACAGATTTTAGACATCTAGAACTTGCAAGATTCCCTATTAACGCCCTGAGCTCCCAGCCAATTTACGTACAGCACCTGTCACTTAACCTTTTTGGAAAATACGTCAGTTTACACTGGTAAATACAATTAACTGACTCTTTTGAAAACGTTTTATGAAAATTGATTTAAATGCACGAGGCACAAATAATCTTTTATAACTTGGGGACAATTACATAAAAATAATCTTGTATACAGATTTACATGTTCGTTATACATTCAGGGCCCAATGTAGAAACCGAGTCAAGATTAACAGACACACCACAAGTATAAACCCACAAGAGAGTGAGATACCGTTTTTCCTACGCAGCTGCCAGGTGTATGCCTACACTCGTGCTTAAAACGTGGTCATTTTATAATAAATGATGCCAAGGATATCCGGGACATGGTCATTAACCCCCAAAGGCTTTATTTCAAACAAGACAGATTAAAACGGGTTACCTCAATAATTTAACCACTATTCGATTAAACATTCAATACCCGACCAAGCGGTATTATTATAATACTGTATCCCAAGCCCGTATAGGGAAAATAAGTTGAAAGTATTTACCTGATCTTAAAATGCAATTTATACTCAGCCGTATATTCTAATCAGCAAGCACAAGTACCTCTACTGGGGCTCTCAATCTGGAACGAAGGTTTTATTAACCTATTAGATTCCTAACGAGTCTTATTTAAGTTGTAACTTAGACCGGTTAGTTTTAAGGAAAGGTTTACGGTTCAAAACGCAAGATTAAGCGAAGACCGGATTTGAATGTGATTTAGACCCGACAAGTTATGGAGACTTGTATAATATGGGTAAACCAAACACATTCTGAATTTTGAAGTGAAAATGATAAGGTTTGACCCGTTTCGGTTAATTTATGCAAACTAGTTACATAAATCGTACCGAACGCGAAAGATGCATAACGGGTAACCAAATGAGTCATGAACATGTTCCACAAGTTAATTTGCTTTTAATATGTTGTGATATCAGTAGGATACCTTCCGTTATGCCCAAAACGAATTTAAAATCAATTTAAGCCCCGTAGGGGTATTTTGGTCATTTTAAGGATTATACAACAACAACAACCATACCCAGTAAATCCCACAAATAATCAGTAGAAATATTTATTTTAATAAGTTATATCAGTAAGATATCATATATATGTGAAATTTATCATTTATGACCAAACTATGTACCGTAGGGGCATTTTGTTCATTTCACATATGCTATAAGGGTTAAATTTGGAAATATGAGTTCAAAAATTTTATTCACTGTTAAAGTATAAAAATTTACTCATAACATCAGTAGGTAACAAACCTTAGGTGCCAAATAAGGTTTTAAACCATACTATGTGCCTAAATCGCATAAAAGTCGGTATTTGACGATATTCGGTTCGATTAAGGAAATCTGAGATTTTGACCAGCCTTTACAGTTTAAAATAACTTATTTAGTATATAAATTCAGTAGAAAAAGGTTTGATATGTAAAGGAGGTGTAAAACTTATTTTATTAGCGAAAAGGGCATTATCGCCCATTACCGAGCCTATGCAAGAACTCTATGTTATGATCAGTTTTAAAAATTAATAAAAATTTCCAAAAATCCCTAAATATTATATTACATCAGTGGGTAAAAGGTTTGGTGTCAAAATTTAGGTTTAAATAGGTTTTATATCAAAAATGTCGTTTAATTAATAAAAAGGTTTTCAATTACGATATTGCGCATATCTTTCAATTCAGACCATGAACCGATGTCAAATTTTGAGGACATGTTTATAAATCAGTAATCAAGGTTTTTGTCCTCTCACATTTTCAAAAATCTCGTTTTAATATCAAAAGGGCATAACGGTCAACTTTTAAGCATATAACGGAAACATGCATATAAACTCTAATTCTAAAGGACCAAGTAGTATAACTTCAGGGGTTATACTAACATATAATATGGTCACAAAGGAACCCTAAGGCATAATTAAACTAAGCTAATTCGGGTCAGAACTGAAAGTCAAAGCAAAACTCAACTTTTGCGACTTTCGGTTGCGAACCGATTCTAAACTTAGAATTTGTCGGGTTGAACATGCTTAGGCATGTTCAATTAATATTTACCAAGTTATTAAAGTGACAAAACTAATTTTATAGCCTCTATATTATCAGTTATGAATTTTATTTAAAAATTGACCCGTTTGACTTTTATTTTAATTACTTTGACCCGACAATTGACTAAGTAAACGTGGTAATTAGGAGGTGCCCTTAAGAGGGTTTATCACCTACCTAATTACGATCACGTAGCCATGTTCGTTGCGAACCATGGCTCGACCGTATAAGGTCTAACTAAAAGTCAAAGCGTTTATCGCAAATGCTTGACTTTTCGGCTTTAAGAGCCAAACAAAATAACTAAGCAAGAAAGGAACACTTACAAGTGGTCCTTAGGACAGAAGAGAACTCAAAAGGAGGTTCCAATGATCAGGATCCTCAGATTTGAGTAGGAGAGCAAGAACTCAAGAAAAATGGTGTGAAATGAAATGAAGTTCAAGGCCCTTTATATAGTTTTTTGGATTGCATAGGATCATTACAAGTGTTAGAGAGGTTTAACCAGATCATAACAGGTGTAATACCATTTTTCTAAACCATCAAAGGCCCCTAGAATCAAATGTGTGAGACAAGGAAGAAAAACCAAAGCTGGTTTTCAAAATTCTATTACTAGGCATGGTATACGGACCGTAAGGGTCTCTATACGGTCCGTAAGGACCTAACCAGCTCACCACTACTTTCAATTGTTGTGATGTTTGGCCCCTGCACTACCGAACTCCTCCGAAACGATGTTTTTAGCTCACAAGGCCATGTATTTCCAGCATTAGGCACATCCAAGGGTATAACCAAGCATCATAAACTTCTTGACATGTTAAACGAGTCAGTCAAAGGCCTAGTTTGACATATTGACGCTTTTAACCCTTTAATTCGCGAACTTGCGCGTATTATTGCGAAATGGCGTAAAAGCCTTACAAAGTTAATAACAATCATTCCCAAGGGTATAATGGAGTATTACAACACTCCGGTTCCACTAGTTCGCTTAAATGGTCGCTCAATGGTGCAGTTTTAAATATCGACGCTTTTGGTCCTTTTAACGCGCAAACTTGCGCGTATTATCGCTTTATTGCGTCAAGGCCCTATGTTATCCATATTGGGCATTCCCGAGAGTATTATCGAATATTATGATGCTTCGGGTTTGTTAAAAGGTCACTCAGAGGTAAGAATTAACATGTTGACACTTTCAACCCCTTTTTAACGCACAAACTTGTGCGTATTGATACTTATTGACATTAAAGCCCTAATTGGCCAATTTTTTGCATTCTCAAGAGTATGATTAGATATAATAATGTTTCGGGTTCATTAAAAGGTCATTCAGAGGTATTTATTAAACATGTTGACGCTTCTAACCCCTTTACCGTGTAAATCTTTCGATTTGTTAAGCAAACGGTTTCGATAATCCAACAAGTGGCTTAATATGAGAATATGAATGTTGTGCGAGGTTATTCAGAGACTTAGTCTAAGCATGTTAATACTTCCAGTCTTTCCATAATCAAATTTTTTGATCTTTCGCAAAATTAGTCCCTTAAATTCAACGTTTGACTTTATTAGGGTTTATTACACGTGTCAATACATCATTGGACGTGATTTTACGAGGTGTTACAAACTTGTTGATAATCCCTTAGACACCCCTAAATGTTTCGATTTCCTCATATAAAGCTTTGTTCTTTTTGTTTTGCTTTTCATCAAAACAGATAGATATATGGTTTATATGTTGATATGTACTTTAATTTGGGTTGGGTTTTGGATAACAAAAACCGAGGATGGTGTTTGTATGTTGTTTTAAACTGTTTCGGGTGTTTTCCGGTCAAAATATGTTGGTTTTACATTCTAGGTTGTTTCGGTTTATTTGGGTTTTACAAAGTGTCATAATGTTGGTTTGTTTGTGAATCGATCATCGTTTAAACAACAAACGGCGAAACACCCTTTGAATTTGAAAACCCCCAATTCGACGAAACCCTAACTGCTGTTGACGAAACCCCTTTGATGAAGAAACTTGTGTTTCTTCAAACTGAAGACGACGAAACTCAGATTACGACGAAACCCCTTTTTACTATGGAACAACTTTCGTCGAGAGACTGTCGATGAAACACCAGTGATCAAAAGTCAATGTTGACTTGTTTTGACCAAGGGTGTTTTGCCGTGAAGAAGGGTGTTTCATCGAAGTGTTGATGTTTCGTCGTCCCATACTTAGAAAATTTTCAAGTTTGGTGCCCTTTCACAGAATATATGTAAATACATGATAAATGTTCACATTTCACATAAACATGTTTATACATATGTCTAATGCATATTCTATGATATTGTGACTTATTGTGGACGTTTTCGAATACAGATGGCACCGAAAGAGAAGAAACGCAAGCCCGAGACCAAAATAACCGACAAACCGGAAGAACTTGTGATGTCCGAAAGGCGTCATAATATGATTGCCTATCTTGATCCGGAAGGAAATATCACCGAATTAAAAGAGATCACGCAGTCGATTAGGGAGTCGCGGATAAACAAAGTTGTTACTTTTTCAACTCCAGTTTACAAGTCGCTCGTCAAAGCATTCTGTAATTCTGCAAGCGTTGTCCAAGTTGATGGAGCCGAAGTTATTCAAGGGCAAGTGAATGACGTATATGTGAATGACTCACCAGAAATATTGAACACCGTTCTAGAACTGCAAGACGATCCGAATGCACCATTCTCTATTCCAATCATGTGTACACGGGGTTGTCTACTAAGGATGAAGTGTATTGGTGATATCTTCAGCAGTCAGATCAACAAGGGAGATCTGCCCATGCGGTACAAGTTTTTATTACACGTACTTATTTAATTTCTTAGCAACAGGCGAGCTGGCTATGACATGGCAGGCAACGATCTCGTTGGTCTCATGGTGGCATTAGTGCTGAACAAACCGTTTAGCATTTCAAAGTACATATTTGCCAACATGAAGGAAAATATGACAAGAACTGGTGGTCGAATGATTCGGCATAAATTCTGGATGTCTCCTCGGTTTCTGCAAATGATCACGAATGTCCAGCATCCCAATCTTCCAAAAGCTGACTACGACATCTTGAAGATAGATTCGATGATAGAACATTCACTGAAGATATTCAGGGGCCTTGCGATAAAGAGATACAAAGAAAGCAAGCCGCCTAGGAAATTGTTTGGTGCTATTGGTAAAATCGACTACATCGCTCCAGAAAATGACAAATGGCGTCACAATGACAGCCAGTCTGATGATGAGGAGCCGGAGTTAAAGAAGAAGATAGAAGAAAAGTTTGGTCGAAAAGATTCTGGTTCTTCCGACAGCGACAGTGATGGTGATGATGAAGCTGGTGATGGTGGTGATGCAGGTGCCGTTGATGCATCTGCTGCTGGTGCATCGACTGCTGGTACAGCTGGTGATACTTCAACTGGTGGTGATGAGGAGGATTCTGAATCGGACGACAATCCACCTGAGCCTGGGTACGAAGTTTATTTCGATGAACGTGGTGCGAAAAGGATCAGGGGGATTAGGCAAGAAGATGACCCTGAATACATTCCTTCAGATACTGAAGCAGAACGTTTGTAGAAAAAGCAAACGGTTGTCCGTCGAAAGAAGAAAGCAAGAAGGTACATTGGTACTTCATCTGCGTAGCAATCCGTTCCACAAGAACCTTCTCAAGAAGCGGAAATGGATCCAAACCTTGGATTCACGGCCACTGAAGCTTCTACAATGGTGTCGTCTCCTCCTAGATCTTCAGAACCAACTCCTGTATTGACTTCAACTCCTGAAACTCCTACAGTGACTCCTCAAGCACCGACACTAAAGACGGAAGATTGAAGACCGAAGACCAAGTAACAGACAAGGGGGAGTTTGTTGATGCATATTTTGGTGTCTGTAACTTGTCTTTATTAACGATGTATTTGTACGGTCTTTTTAGTTATCGAGTCTGTATTCGCCGTCGACCTTAGTTGGATATCCTCCTATCTTACTTTGGTCCGACAAGTTTGTCTCATTTGTTATGTAATGTTATATGACTATGCATGTTGCATATTTGGTATGTTTATGCCTTAGTGTGTTTATAATGTCTGCTGCAAACTGTCTAACAGTTTGCAGCCTAACTGTTTGTGCAGCCCTCGATGAAACTCCATGTTTCGTCGAGCACATGTATGACGAAACTCCCTTATGGTCATACCCCCAAGTTTCGCCATGAACAGTGACGAAACACCTAGTGTTTCGTCAACTTTGATGTTTCGTCAGGCCCACTTCAGTGTTTCGTCAACACTTGGGCTGGGCTGCCTATATAAACCACACATGGTTTCAGTGTGAAACCATGAGAGCATACCTACTGTGAAAGTTTACTATCAAACATTGTGTGTATTTGTTTGATCCTTGTTCTCATCCGTTTTAATCAATTGACTGTGATTCGTTGGTTACATCGTGTTGTTATTATCTGTGTTTGGTTTGGCATCGTCACGGGGATTCTGCACTCATGACCGTGTTTGATATAAACAAGGGTTTGGTTTCGTAATCGATCCTTTGAGAATCGGGTCGAGCACATGTATGACGAAACTCCCTTATGGTCATACCCCCAAGTTTCGCTATGAACAGTGACGAAACCCTAGTGTTTCGTCAACTTTGATGTTTCGTCAGGCCCACTTCAGTTTTTCATCAACACTTGGGCTGGGCTGCCTATATAAACCACACATGGTTTCAGTGTGAAACCATGAGAGCATACCTACTGTGGAAGTTTACTATCAAACATTGTGTGTATTTGTTTGATCCTTGGTCTCATTCGTTTTAATCAATTGACTGTGATTCGTTGGGTACATCGTGTTGTTATTATCTGTGTTTGGTTTGGCATCATCACGGGGATTCCGCACTCGTGACCGTGTTTGATATAAACAAGGGTTTGGTTTCGTAATCGATCCTCTGAGAATCGGGACCTACAATAAATTCCGAAGCCGATTGTCTATTTGGAAAGCGAGACAATTATTGATTGGGGGTAGACTAACACTAATCAAATCGGTTTTGAACTCACTTCCAACTTATTCTTTTTCCTTATTTCGTGCTCTCGTCCAAGTCATTAAGCGTCTTGAATGCCTTAGGCAAATTTTCTTTTGGGGTGGAAATGATGAAAAAGATAAAATGAGTTGGATGGCTTGGAATAAAGTCGTCTCTCCGACCTATTACGGAGGGGTCGGGTTGGGGTCTCTCCAAGACTCTAATCTAGACATGCTTGCAAAGTGGTGGTGGCGTTTTAAAAAGGAACAAGGGGCGTTATGGAGGAGGGTTGTTTGGTCAATACATGGCGGGTCTCGTGATTGGGAGTTCATTCCTAGGTTGCTTACAAACGTGGGCCCGTGGAAACAAATAGCTAGTATAAATACCGATTTTATCCACGCCATGTTAATAGGAAGAATTCTATAGTCGGTGAGGTGGGAAATGGGGAAACTATTTTGTTTTGGATAGATGTATGGTTGTTACCGATATCGTTAAAAGAAGCTTTTCCTAGACTGTTTAATCTGGACCGTCGTAAAGGGTGCCCCTTTGCGGATTGGGTGAGCATGACTTCGGGGGGTACTGTTTACAGTTGGAACTAGGCCAGGCCAGAGATGGGCCAACCTGAACAGGCTTACTTCCAGATCCTGTTGGGGTTGTTTGGTTAAGTTCTGCTGGGCCTGCAAAGAGACAAATGGCGCTGGGCTTTATCCGATTCGGGAGAATTTTCTGTCAAACATTTAAAGTATGTTATGGCGGAGCGTGATGATAGTCAACCTCTGTCTAGATTCGTGTGGAATTCTTGGGTTCCAAAAAAGGTTTGCTTCGTGGCGTAGAGGGCTAGGCAAAACCGTCTCCCGATGCCCGATTCTTTGTTGGTTCGGAATATTGTTGTGCAGGACCCGATTTTAAGGATTTGTAAAGATTATCCGGAGATCCCTGAACATATCTTTACCGGGTGTCAGTTCTCGCAAGCAGTTTGGCAAACTCTATTTCAGTGGTGGCGCATCCCTTTTTTCTCCGCCTTTCATGTAGAATATGGGGAAACGTTGGGCGGGTCAAAAGCTAGAAAAAAGGTTGTTTAAGCTATGTTTTATGTCGTTCAGTGGTGTATTTGGCGAAGCAGGAACAAAGCGATTTTCAATGGAAAAATTCCATCAGTTATGAGAATTGTGGAGGAGGTAAAAACTCTTGGTTTTCTGTGGCTAAAATCCCGGTCGAAAAGGGTCTCCTTTACATGGAAAGACTGGTTGAATTTTAATGTAGATAAGCTTTCTTAATCTGTTGTTGTTCTATGTTTCGGGTTGTAGTTTTCGGGTTTCTGTAACAGCGAGTTTGTTTTTCTGTTGTATCAATTCCCTGGCTTATGATTTAATAATATGAGTTTTGTTGATCGTTCAAAAATTAAATATAAAGTAGATCCAATCAAACCTTAATCATGAACTTCTTGAAATCTCAAGATTATCTGATATTATTCTGCCCGTTAGACCGTACACTTTGATTCGCTGATCACGAGCATTGAACGTGTTTATGATATATTTGTTTTAAGTGGTGATTTAATTAAACTAATTCAACTATTAAAATATAAAATTTTACATGTATTGTATTCTTATAAATGTTACTGATGAAACACTGGTTAAATCCAATGATTAACTAGCTGGGTCATCTCTTTCGTGGGTTCAATCTCCTTTCTTACTCGCCAAAAGACTGGTCCTGCAAAACAGCAAAACCGTTAGCTCGTTAAGAAAGGAATATGGGGGTTTCCCTCTTAACCAGGCTATGGCGTGAGAATAAGTACTGTTCTGAGGAATAAAACAATGTGTGTTAAGAGTGAGAGAATGGAGAGTCAAATGCCCTTAACCTGGATGATGAAGGGTCCTATTTATAGCCGGAGGGTGAAAGAGGGAGGAGCAACCTTGCCAGCTGCTATAGGGCGCCAGCTGTCCGACCAAGGGGAATATCCTTTTGGTCTCCTCTGTTGTGGTCAGGGTGGTGGTACACGTGGCGCGCCTATATTTGTCCACGCTGGAAACATCGTACCACTGCTGTCGGTCTGCTCCTTGATTTGCTGCAGGCCTACATGGCGTTTGATGAGTGGTGACACGTGCTGTCCTTTCTGTCGGGGGGAGCATCTTTGGTGCCACCTTGACTTCTTCCAGAAGCTTCTAGAAGCTTCTGGATTCGTTTGCTGATGTAGGCGCCATGTAGGATGAAAAAGTGGTGTGGTCCTTGCCATGTGGGCAAGGAATTGGGACCATACCTCTTCAAGTCCCCCCAGTCCAGTGTGCCTTCTAGTTGAGTTGATCGTCTAGGAGGGATTCTGGACTTATAAGGGTAGTTGTTGTTGGCTTTCTTGAAATACATGTTTGCTGCTTTGCACGGTTTAGTCGAGTGGTCGCACTGCGCAACCCGTATGGTGGTGATTTTGCATATATGAGCCAAATGGATGCGTGGCGCATGGCGTGTTGGTAACATGTAAAATTGAGCCATGTGGACGCGTGGCGCATGGCGTGTTGGTAACTTGTAAAATTGAACCAACTGGACGCGTGGCGCACGGCGTGTTGGTAACTTTGCAAAGTTGAGCCAACTGGACTCGTGGCGCACGGCGTGTTGGTAACTTTGCAAAGTTGAGCCAACTGGACGCGTGGCGCACGGCGTGGTGGTGTTTCCTTCTGAAAGAAGTTTCCTTTCTTGGGATGAAGACAACTGATGTGACTGCCTGATCTCCCTGTCTTGTTGGAGGTGAACAGGCGCCTTTTCAGTGGTGTCAGTTACTTTCCATCCCGGTGTCAGACATGTGCCGCCCACGCTCCCGAAAAAGGAGGTGACGGTTCCTCTCTCTGCTGACGTGTCATTCCCCTGTTGGGTGACGTTCTGATTTCCTGACAGCCCACTACCCATCGCATTAAATACGATGGGTATAAATACATGGCGGTTCTCTCCTTTCCTTCACTTTTTAAAATTTGAACAGCGGTTCATATTTTCTTTCTTCATCTTCTTCCAACATGTCTTCTGGGGCCAATCATGTGGTTAAGAAGAGAAAATATATGGGTAGGAATCCTCCCGGTCCTGATCGAGCGATGATCAGTTGGAAAGATGAAGAGTTCCACAATTTGGTTAGGGATATGGGTTTTCTTCCGGAGTGGGGTGCTCAGTTCCTACCCCAGGTTCTACCGCCATGGATGCACCTCCAGGTTATATCGCGTTGTATGCGGCCTTCTTCCGGGAGGGGAATTTCCGGCTCCCTATGACCAAGTTTACTGCCGATGTCTTGACGAATTATGGGCTCCATATTTCCCAAATCAACGCGAATGGACTTCCTCGTATTACCCATTTTGAGTTCATCTGCAGGGCCAACCGTGTTGAGCCGACTTTTGAGATGTTCAATGATTTTTACACCGTGACTTACACTGGCGGTTTTTATTCTTTTAACTCCCGGACCAGTGGTGTTATCCCTTGTAGTTCCAATCCTCCAAAAAGCCTACATGATTGGAAACAGAAGTTCTTTTACATTCGCCGTGGTGTTATTCCGGTAGACATGCACTATCGAGCAGAGGGTGAAGGGATCCCTAAGGTCGACGTGACTGTGGATTTTGCTAAGTAAGAGTGGTACAAGAAGGTGACGTACGAAGCCACTTCTATTTCTCAGCTGGAGGAGAGGGCGTTGGTTGGTGCCGGTATGAGCATGCGGTGGTTTCCGAAGAACCCTCTGGGTGTTCCTGTTTATGGTTATCAAGGCAAACGTATGTAATGTTTCTTAGTTGTTTGCTTTTTTCTCTGCTTTTTGTTGTGTTCTTCCTCATCTCTTTGTATTTCGCAGTTGGGTACAGCTTGTTGAATGTTCTTGACCCGAAGGCCGGTGGTGCCATGGTTGAGGCGGTTCAGGAGGATGGGAAACCGACATGGTTGGACCAGATCCGCAACCGTTTCTTGCATCCTACTAACGAGATTTTTGCTACTTATGCCAACGTTGTTTTAGGTGAAGATGGTGAAGATGATGTTGATGATGCTACTGATCCTACTCGAGAGGAAGTTATTGTTCTCTCGAGTGAGGGTTCTGACAGATCACGTGAGGGCCTAATTCCTCGTTCCCCTCATGCAGGTCCAGCGCAAGGGGATGTGAACGAGCCCATGAATGAACCAGTTGGTGTTGATGTTGAAGTTCCAGTTAAGACTGCTGATCAGTTGGAAACTCGAAGAAAAACAAAGGCGGACAAGCCAGAGGGGAAGGAGAAGAGGGCTGAGGAAAAAGCCACTAAGACTCCTCGTAAGTGACCCTCTACTCTTCCTATCCTAGATTATGTTGTCGTTTCTGATACACTGTCTGGTTTAGGGGCCGGAGAGAAACGCAGTGGGCCCGATCCTGACGACGGTGCCACCTTAACGGAGATAATGAAGAAGAAAGCTCTTGAAGATAAAAAAAAACGGAAGCTTGATGAGCAGGCTGCTGCTATGCTTGCTGCCAAGAAATCCAAACTTCAAAAGGAGACTCCTCCTGCACCCTCGGAGTTTGAGATTGACATGAGTGTTTTTAGTGCAAAGAAGGGTAATCTTTTGGAGAAAATATATGTTGCTTCCGCTCCCCAAGGTATAGACTTTGCTCTTGTGAATCTTATTATTTGGCTTTTGGATTGTTTTTTACTATCATGGTTGTCTCATAGCAGGTGTCAAGTCTAGTAAGGCACCGCGCAAGATTGATATTTCGAAGATTACTCCCCCCACCTCTCCACCGTCTAGGACGTTTGACTTTTCCTCTCCCCGTGATGACTTGGGTGAAAAGAGTAAACAAGATGATGTGAATGTTGAGCATGTTGGTGAAGGTGGTGATGATGGAGCAGGTGGTGCTGGTGGTCATGGTGCAGGTGGTGCTGGTGGAGATGGTCGAGATAAAGGTATTGAAACAGAGGCGGAGTCCAGTGAAGCTACACCTCATCGAACCATCTATACCAGGCGTCCACTGGGTGGTGGCGGTGCTACTTCAGGAGTGCCCCAGAGTCCTGAGTTCGAAAATGTCCAAGCTGGGTCTTGGGATACCCATAACCCGGCTTGTGATGATCTACCGCATGCTCCTCGGTGGAATTTAACTCAGGGCTCCCGGATGAATGACCATGGTAACTGCTTGGAGTTCTTCTCATTGTCCCTCCCCCCTGCCGAGAGATTATTTCAAAAAAGGCGTAACCGGTTTGATCTCCTGGATGATCACATTCACGCTGGGGTTAACTTTTTTGCTACCTCCCAGGAGATTGTTCGAGAATGGAAGCTGATGGGGGAGGAGACTCTTGAATTTGAAAATGATAAAAAGGCATTCGCTGAGGAGAGGGAGAAGTTCAATGCTGAGAAGAAGGGTTTGTTGTGGAGGTTGTCTGATGCGGAGCAAAAGCTTGCACAGGAGAAACAGGTTAACTCCAACAAACAAAAGGATTGGGAGACCGCTTGTGAGCTGACCAATAAAGAGTTGCAGGCGCAACGTGATGCAATTGTGAGGTTGTCAGGAGAGAAGAAGAAGATCAGTGATGAGGCTGAGCAGGAGCGTGTTGCGGCTCAGAAGAGGGAAGAAGAATATCTCCAACGTATAGTTAAGTTGGAAAAGCTTGCTGAGTCAAAGGTTGCTGAGTGCGAGGCTTCTGAACTTCTTGCTGAGGAAATGTCTGCTGATTGCAAGTGGTTGCTTGCTCGTGCAGTGCCTCTGGTAATATTTGCTGTTTGTTTGTTTTTGGTATTCTTTGCCGTTTTCCTCATTTGTGTGTTACATTTGCAGATTGCCGAACGTATCGCTGGGTCCGAAGAGTTGGCCAAGTACGTGTATGAGCTTGGTGAAACTGCACGTGATCTTGGTCGTAAAGAATGATATGCTGAAGGAAGGGCGGCTGCTGAGTCGAAAGAGCCATTGAAAAATTTTGAATTATATAAGACTGATTGTGTCGGTCGTTACGCTGAAAAACGGCAAGAGTTTGCATCTCTGGAGTTTGGTATTGTTAAAGCTGCTCAAAAATTATCTCGGAAATCTGATGGTGTCGCCCTGTTGAGGAAGGCCCTTAATGATGAGGATCCTGGAACCGGGGGCGCTGGCTTCAGCCATCAGGAATGAATGGTTCCGGCTTGCGTGCCGTGTATGGGCTTTGATAGCCTTGTAACTGACAATCCCTTAAACAATTTTATCTTTTATGCTTTGTGAACAATTTGCCCATGGTCGACTTTTCTGTTATCATTTTGTTACACTTGACGTATTTCGTGTTAATATTTGACTTTGCTTTTTTGTACGTTGTGAATTTTGATATCGTTACAATATGTGCATGTGTAATTACTTTGATTAGGTATCACGAATGAATGATGGCGCTGACAGGTTGTGCTGTGTTAGTTACAACGTTTGTTCTGTCGTTTAAGCGCGTATGTTGATTCGTTTATACGAAGTGATCGAGTTACAGGTTATTGTGTTGACCCGGCTGTGTTCAACTTTGGGGGTCTTACAATGTTTGTTTACCATGTTTTCGATGCTTTCGTGTTTGTGTGGGCACGAAGTATTTATTTGGCTTTTTTTTAGGCTTTGGTTGTGTTTTTGACCCGGCTGTGCACTTGTTTGTGACAAACCTTGGAGGTCTACAACGTTTCCTAAGTTTGAGCCATTGATGTTTTCGTGTATACCCAAAGTAATATATGCAGTTGTGACAAGAAATTCGCATGAGGAAAGATAGCCAAACACTTCATGTATTAGTGCTAAATGTGTTGGCGCACAGCCATTACAAGTACAAAAGAAACTTCGACTGTTTACATGTAGCATCTTCTTAACTGCTGAGCATTCCAGGTTCTTGGGACCTCTTTGTATTCCAGGGTGCGTAATTTATACGCCCCTTTCCCAAGGACTTCGTCTATAACATAAGGCCCTTCCCACTTGGGAGCTAACTTCCCGGGTTTTTCGGCGTTGGACGCCTCGTTGTCCCTTAGGACGTAATCTCCGAGATTGAACGTGCAGATTCGGACCTTGGTGTTATAGTATTTTTCCAACTTTGTTTTGTATTTCGCTTCATTGATTGCCGCCATCTCTCTCCTTTCTTCTAGGAGGTCAAGGTCCAACCTCCTTTCTTCTTCGTTGTTGATCATGTTCATGGAGAGCATTCTTGGTGATGGCAGTCCGATCTCTGCTGGTATCATGGCCTCGGACCCATAGACTAAACTGAACGGTGTTTCTCCGTTACTTTTTTTGGCATTGTCCTATGGGCCCATAATATGCTGGGTAATTCGTCAACCCAGCCTCTTATTTGCGCTCCCAACCGTGGTTTGATGCCGTCTACAATGCTCTTGCTGACGGCCTCGACCTGACCATTCCCCTGCGGATGCGCGACCGAGGAGAAGGTATGCTCTATGTGTAGCTCTTTGAGCCAGCGTTGAATATCTTCTGCAGCAAAGTTCGTCCCGTTATCGGTGATGATTCTCAGAGGCAGCCCGAATCTGCAGATTATCTGTTCCCAGATGAAACGTCGCACTACGGTAGATGTGGTTGACGACAGCGCCTTCGCTTCCACCCATTTTGTGAAATAGTCTACCGCGACTATGATAAATTTAACTGCTCCCGGGGCTTCAGGAAAGGGGCCAACCATATCTATTCCCCATTCTTGAAACGGCCACGCCGTTGTTACGGGGACTAGTTCATTTTTGGGGCGCATCGTTTTCGGAGCATGTCTCTGGCATCCGCTGCATTTCCTCAAAACCTTCACTGCGTCTAGATGCATTCCGGGCCAGTAGTACCCGACGTTCATCACTTTCGCTACCACCATTCTCGGTCCAGCATGGATGCCGCAGATTCCCTCATGTACTTCTCGGATCAGGTAGTTTGCATCTTCCGGGTCGACGCATCTCAACAACGGCCCGAGGTATGATTTTCGGTACAGGATTCCATCAACCATCTGATAGTGCTCGGACTTGTATTGAACTTTCCTTGCTTCAGCTTTGTTTTCTGGTAATATCCCAGACTGGAGATACATGATTATGGGAGTCATCCAAGATGTTGTTCCCAACTGGATAACGCTCACTTGCCTTAACGGTACCGATGGATTGCTCAAGAATTCAATGCGCACATCCTTTGCCAAGTGCTGGAAGCTGGTGGATGCGAGCTTACTTAGTGCATATGCTGGTTTGTTCTCGCTTCGGTTGATATGGTGCACCTTGTAAGAATTGAAGTTCTGCAGCAATGCTTTTGCTTGGTCCAAGTATAATGCCATTACGTCTCCTTTGGCATCGTACTGGCCGTTAATCTGCCCCGCTACTAACATGGAGTCCACATGCGCCTCTATGTGTTTGACTCCCATCTTGATCGCCAACCTCAGACCGGCAAGAAAGGCTTCGTATTCGGCTTCGTTGTTCGTGCTCTTGAAGTCTAACCGGATGGCGTACGTGAATTCTTGTTTTTCTGGACTTACCAGCCTAAGTCCCGCGCCTGCGCTATCTTCGTTAGACGCGCCATCTGTATATAGTAGCCATGGTTCTTCTGAACATTGCCTTTCAGCTCTTTCCATTGCCTTACACTCCCTGTCTTTGTCATCGGGCACTTCTGTCATGAAATCAGCCAACACCTGGCCCTTAATTGCTGGTCTTGGCCTGAAAACCACATTATGGCCTCCCAGTTCTATCGCCCACTTCGCTAATCTTCCAGAAATCTCGGGCCTCGCAAGGATGTTACCGATGTTGTAATTTGTTAAGACATGAATGACATGATTGGCAAAATATCTGCGCAACCGCCTTGATGCATGAATTAGTTCCAGCACTAGTTTTTCCATTATAGCATACCTCGTTTCTGGATCATTAAGGGTGCGAGACACATAACAAACTGGTGTCTGTATGCCTTGTCGGTCTACGAGTAAAACTACTCCAACTGCTTTGTCTGATGCTGACAAATACATCACTAAGGGTTCTCCTTTCACTGGCGCCGTCAGTGTTGGCCGTCTTATGAGGCAATCTTTCATTTCTCGGAACGCTTGTTCGGCTTCCGAGGTCCACTGGAACTGACTTTTCTTCATGCAATTGCGAAGAGTCTTGATAAACGGGAAAGATCTAGCAGCATGATTGGCTAAGAAACGGTTGAGTGCTGCAAACCGTCCGGCCAACTTCTGCATTTCCTTGATCGTCGATGGCGAAGGCATGCGCTCGATTGCTTGTACCTTTTCAGGGTTTACTTTAAATCCATCCTTTGTGACGATGAAACCCAGGAACTTTCCTTCTTCCATGCCAAAGGAACATTTCGCTGGGTTTAGTTTGATACTTACACCGCGCAGTGTGTCAAATGTTTTTTGGATGTTCATCAGCATCATACTTTCCTCTTTGCTCATGATGACCAAGTCATCCATGTACACTTCGATGTATTTGCCGATAGCATCACTGAACGTTTCATTCATTAGTCTCTGATAAGTCGCACCCGCATTCTTTAGACCGAAGGGTATTTTGGTGTAGCAGTATAGCCCTGTCGGTGTGCGGAATGCGGTTTTGTCCTCATCTTGGATGGCCATCTGTACCTGGTGGTACCCCTTATAACAATCAAGGAAACATTTCCATCTGAAGGTTGCTAGCAAATCGATCTTCTCATCAATACCTGGTAAGGCATAACAGTCGCGCGGGCATGCCTTGTATAGGTCCTTGTAATCTACGCACATTCTCCAACTGTCGTTTCCTTTCTGTACCATTACTGGGCTCGCCACCCAAGTTTGGTATCGGACTTCTCTGATGATGCCTGCGTTTAACAGCTTCGTGACTTGTTCTTGCATAGCGTCAAGCTTTATGTCTCCTAGGTGGCGCTTGGCATGTACCACAGGTTTGGCACCTTCTGAGACATTTAATCTGTGCTCTGCTATGTGCCGTGGAACACCCACCATGTCGGCTGGTGTCCAGGCGAACACATCCATGTTTTCGAATAACAACTTTTTCAGCACCGCGCGCGTGAGGTCAGACATTGCAGGGCCCAAGATGACCGTTTGTTCTGGGTATTTGCTGTTTAGCACCCATTTTTCGGCTTCCGCGCGTGGTGCAGATTTGCTTGCTTTTGTTGGCCTGATTTCGTCTGTTGCTAAGACTTCTTTGCTCGCATAGATTAGTGCTACCCCTGTTTCTGTTGGGAAACCAACAGCTGAATGCGGCCCAGAGCAAATCATACTAAAATCTCCTTGGGATTCTCTTCCCAATAGGATGTCATGTCTTGAATGTGTTGGTAGTACCATGGACGTGACCTCCTCCGTTCTTGAGTTTCTTCCGTCTGAGAGTAGCACCGGGAACGATATCTGGCCTAGAGGAAAAACGGCTTCGTTGGAGAAACCGGTCAGTGGGTAGTCTACCGGTTCTAAGCGCGCTTTGTCCTCTTGGTCGAATTGATTAAAACATTGTTCGTAGATGATATCTACGGTGCTCCCAGGGTCAATGAAAATGTAGTCGGTTTGGTAGTGACCGATTACACCGGATATGACTATGGGCCTTCTTTCTCTTGGGCCTCCTCTCACTATGGGAAAAACAACTTGTCTCTCGCGCCAAGAGTCGTCTTGTGTGCGCTTGTTATAGTTCTTTCTTGGCCTACGTGGGCCTCCTTGAACCATGTGAGTTTCTAATTTTCGGAGCTTCTTGTTGTCTGGCCCTTCGTCCCTTCGCTGAATTTGACGGTGATCGCGCTTTCCGCCTTTCACCAGATGGGTGAGTCTTCCATCTCTCAGAGCTCTTTCTATCTCTTGTTTTAAGCTAAAACAGTCGTCGGTCAGGTGACCTGTGTCTTTGTGAAACTCACAGAAAAGATTTGGGTCTTGACCCCTCTTGTTTCGCATCTGTAGAGGAGGTTTGAACTGGTGATTTTCGGTTGACAAGACTTCAGAAGGAGTCTTTGTTAAGGGTGTCCACTGTTTTTCTCTGTTTTCCCTTTTGACCTCCTTGCGATGAGCAAATTTGGTTGATTGTATTGCGCGCGTCTTCTCTTACCGGGCTTCTTTCTCTATAACCGGATGGTTTCCATGATTGGCCTTTGCCTTTCTTGTTACGCTGATCATTATGGTTGTAACTGTATTGACGGTTGTCATCACCGGTCAATTGTTTATCTGTGCGCGCGATTGTTTTTGCTGCCTCAATGAAGGTTTCCCAATCTTTGGGGCCTCCGTCTCTACCTTTCAATCGTTTGATCAGGTCGTCGCACTTTACTGCCCTCATAAAATGTGGGCGCATTATCTTTTCACCTACGTCACTGATTTCCAGACATTCCTTGTTATACCTGGTGATGAAATCTTCCACGCTTTCATGGTCTTTCCTCCATATGTTCAGACAATCGGCAGGGTCTCTAGTGTGCCTGGGCTGTTGGGATAAGTGCGCGAGGAACTTGTCTCGGAAATCGATCCATGACTTATTTCTTCCTGCTGGCAGGCTGTCAAACCAGACGCGCGTTGCGTCGACAAAGGTTTGTGCAAAAAGGTGACACCAAGTTGGTAAGTTCCAGCCACCTGTTAGTCATGCGCCGTTGAAGACTTGGAGGTGGTCGTCGGGATCTGTTAAGCCATTGTACTTGCCTACGTTGTGTGGCAATTTCGTCTTGTCGATATCGGCTGTTGCAATCTCTTTGATGAACTTTGAGTTTTCAGCTATGCCATCTGGGCGATAGCTCAGTGTGTAATCATGTTCTGCTTTCGGATTATACCCCGTGCGCTTGCGGGGTATGTACGCCTCGTTTTCTGGTGGTAACCTACTGAACACTATGCTTTCTTTGTACGTCGCATCATCTTCTTCCTTATAACTGTCCCACTCGTCGTTTATATTCCGCGGACCTAAACGACATTATACTGGTTTTCTTTGTGGATGAGAATACTGCACATAATTGCTTTCCGTTTCGCCATAGGTATCACGCGTGTCATGCGCGCTCGGCCTTCTGATGTTTGTTACAGGTGCTTTTTCAGGGCGTAAGTGTAACACCCCGTATTTTCGTAAGTGAAAGTCAAAGTCAAGGTCAAAGTCAACGACCGATTTCGCGCAACTTGACTTGTAGAAAAGTTTTTATGTTATTTATATTATGTGGAGTAAGTGTTGTTAATTGCAATAATCGATGAGTATTAATCGTATATCAATCGACCTACGACTGTGAACTATAGGAAGTAACAATGCGATAATGTTAATCAACTAACAATCAAGCTAAGTTAATCGAATCGACATCAAGTCGCAACTCGAGTTACGTATTTTTACTTATCATTATACGTGTGTGTGTGCATTACGTGTTAACTGTGCATGTTTATTTATGTTGTGTTGTGATAATCAAGCGAACTCAATCGAACTCGAAATCTAACTCTAATGCAATCGAACTCGAACTCGAATCACAAATCGAACCAGGATAGATAGTGGAAAACAGATTACGCTAGATACAAAGTGGTTGAGACTGAAAGTAATTTGACTAGGAAACCCTATCGAATCGAGCCGCGCGCCATCATACTCGAAACATCGAAAATCGTCGCGCGAAACACTTAAAAGGTGCAACCGATCGATCAGGCTCCCAGCCGAACGGACTGCTGTCCGCTCGGACAGGCTATCCGATCGAACTGCCAGCCGATCGGCCAGCCCTTTCCTCTTTTGTCATCCTATAAATACCCCTGTCATTGTCATTCTTTCCACTTTTGGAAACCTCTATTCGACCAGCACGCACAACTCGCCTTTTCTCAGATTTCTCTCGATTCCGGTAAGTTTTCGTCCTAAATCTTGTACTTTCTTGATCTGTACACACTCCTACACCTTTCTATCTTTCAAATCTAAACTTTTAACCGTGGAATCATCAAGAATCAAGTGCTCTAGGATGATGTCATCATGGGTTCTTGAAGAACTTCATGTTTTGGCCTCAATCCACCAAGAATGACTTGGATCTAGCCGATTTCCACATAAACAAACAAGGATCTTTTATAGATCTGAACATATACAGGGTGAAAAGGATTGAAGGATGGATTTTCCCAACTTCCTTCGACTATTTCCACTCGAACCAGTGGAAACGGAACCTGAGCCGGTTTACAAAGCACTTCAGTGGTTATACGGCTCAAGATCTGGATTCTATCCACGAGGTTAACCGACTTCGGGTTAAATGTTTAACTTCGTTCCGAACAGACCACCGACCGGATTTGGGTGATTCCTATCCGACCCCGGGAAACCAAGTAAGAACGAGGCATATATGGTTTTACTCGCTGTCAAAATACCTCGATAAAACGACAAACAAACGGAACAACCAAGGTGTTAGATGCAAGGCTGATCAGGTCAGGATGCTGACCGATCGGACTGCTGTCCGAACGGACAGCCAGCCGATCGGATAAACCAGCCGATCGACTGGCCAGCCGATCGGCTAGCACATGGTCCCACACAATCAACTTGTTTTAAAGAATGGTATTGAACGAACTGTTGTTCGATCGAACTACTGTGTGATCGGATTACTCTTCGGATCATGAGATACTATGCTTCAATACTTAATCAATTTTCAACATGTGTAATGCACTAGAAGTGCCACCCGATCGAACAGCCGTCCGATCAGGTGACACCCTGTTGTCCGATCGAACAACAGTTGTGCTATTCGATCGATCAACCATCCGATCCATTGCATCACACTATACATTCATTAAAGTCTTTGACTTGTTGACCTGTCCGATCGAACACCTGTCCGATTCAAAGAACTAAACCTTGAACTTCTGTTGAATGCCTAACCGATCGGGTTGCCGTCCGATCGAACAGCCGTCCGATCGACCGACCTGAAAGGCAAAGGTACTTCAATGTTTCCAAAATGCTACAACGAAAACTTCAAAGGACAAGCCATCATACACAAACACATCCTTCTCAAAGGAAGGAACAATCCACTCGTACAGCCATCCGATCGGTCTACCGACCGACCGAACAGCAGACCGTACGGACTGTCAGCCGTCCGATCGTCCAGCTGTCCGACTCCTCAATACTTGTTTCCTATTTTACGTTTCACTTATCGTTATACTACCGAATCTATTCAGGCTAACCGTATTCGCTAAGCGCTCCCTTCAATCCATAAATCACTGTGAGTATACTCGATCCCTTTTTGCTTTTGGCACTTTTGGGTGTTACATACGTTACGAATATTCAAACTACAACTATCACACTACTCAAACTATTTGAACGTTAACCGTTAATGCATGTTATACGTGGCTTATGAATGCTTGTTTTGTTATGTTTACACATGGAATGCTGTCTACCTGCCTTAGCAACGATAGTACTATAGTTTGGACTCAGCACCCGTTCACACGGGGGTTGTTAAGGATCTTTTACTTGCATGGATTACGGTGGTAATCGTGTATTGCGAACTGCCTCGGGCAGTCAACCCGCAGTCATGGGTATCGATGGATCTATGTCGATAACTAACGTGCTTCATTTCACTATGTGTACGTGCTGGTTATGCGTAAACGAATTTGAACTCTATATGCTATTATCAAACTTGTATGCTCACCTTTACATTTTATGTATTGACTTTATTTTAACGTATGTGACAGGTGCTTAGGTTGTTTCTAGGCTTAGCTTGCTGGTGATGAAATCGAGGCTAGGGAAGGAGTCCTAGAAACCAATTTATAAACTACTTTGTTTGAATCTGAGTTGTCGGAACAAGAATATTTGCCTAGATGTTATCTGTAATAATTTGTTTACTATTTGAGACATGGTATGGGACATGTTAATTTAAATTGAATGGTAATGATAGTTGTTATGGAAACTTCTGGACAATCTGTTTCGCTCAGTGCCATGCCCCGATGATTCCGCCATCGGTTGGGGTGTGACAGAATGGTATCAGAGCCATAACTATAGGGAATTAGGCAAGACTCGACCTAGTCCGGGTCGAAGTCTTAGATACCTAGACTATAGTTAAGAACCAGCAAGACCGACTTGTGCATAACCAGTAGGGGTTAAGTACGAGCTTACTTCTCGTTATTCTCGCTTATTTCACGCCATCACCACACTCGAAATTTCCAACTATGAGTGGGCAATAAAGTCGAGAATAGGGGTGAAAACCGCAAACTCTCGACTAAAGTTGCTTACTCAGCTCGCATTTTAACTACAAACGAGGAGAATTATGCCAAATCAGGAGTGAAATCCATATTTTGATGAATAATCTCCTCAATTGTATCAAAACAAGAACGGAGTTGTTCAGCCAGGGGTGAAACCCTAACCTTGACGACTTGTTCTGCACATTTTACAAAACTCTCACCAAGGCCTCGACGGACTCCAGTGACCTGAAATCTTGACATGACTAACGGAAAAGGGTACCAAATGCCCAAGAATCGAGGCAAAAGCACAGTTCTGTGGGTCAGACAAGAATGACAAGTCCTTGAGAATAGTTGAACCACCTTGGTTAGTCGAAGTCTACTAGCCGCAGACAATCTATCTCTCAATTTCATGTGTTTCAAATTTGTCGATTTCATGTGTTTTATACGGTCTTACCAATTTATGTGTTTAAATTTTTGAAGATTTACTCGATTTTGCCTTCACTTCGATCGACACACACGACTCGCACTGCATCTTGTGATTTTGCGCTTATTTTGACTCCAAACGATTGCGTAACGACACGTTCGACGTGCGAAACCCATGAACGTGCGTGACCGAACACACCAGACGTACAATTTACCGTGATTCTTATTGATCAGTTTGACAAGTACACGCTCCCTGAATCACCTTGCTACTTTCTCTTTCTAGCTTCTTTCTCCAGACCTAAGTTTCTGTTTTCTATATGCCTATAGTGACTAGATGCGTATGTGCTTCCTTATTTCTTTGCTCAACGTGATTAGGAAATTGTGTGATTATGTGCTCTACGTGATTACGTGATTTGTGCTCTAAGTGTTTATGTGGTTACGTGATTAAGTGATTCTGTGACTTGCGTAGTTATAAGTCTATGTGTTTACACAGTACGTGTTACTGAGCTTTAGTAAGTAGTAGACGAGTGAGGTGAGATTCGAATACAATGTGATGAGTCCTGTGACGATGTCTGTTGCAGACCATGTCGTCTGGATCCCGTCATGCACTCTCTCGTCAGGAAAAGAGGGACAAACGCCTTGCTTTCATCATCACGAAAAGTGTAGCAAAGGCCGTGAGTGATGTTTATGAGAATGCCATCAAATCATCTGAGGAATCGAGAACCGAAGCTCCCAAGGCTAACGCGAGGCCTTTCAGTTTCAAGCAATTCAATTCGTGTGGGCCAAAAGAATTCACTGGCGAAGGAGGTCCCGCTGCACTATTTCACTGGTTTGATTTCATCGAGTTTACTCTGCGACAAAGTGGTTTCCCTGATGACCTTCGAATTCTAAATGCTACCGGCGTTTTCCAGTCCCGAGCACTAGACTGGTGGACGGCCGAGAGGAACAAGCGAGGGAACGATGCAGCCTACGGTATGTCGTGGGACGAGCTCAAGGAAGTTATGCTAGAGGAATTTTGCCCTCCTCACGAACGTCAAAAGCTAGAAGATGAATTTTGGCACATCCAGCAAAAGGATGGTGACAATGCTGGTCTTACTGCTCGTTTTAAACAGCTCAGCATTATCTGTCCCGATCAAGTCAAGACTCCCGACATGACGATCAAGAAGTACATCTGGGCCCTGCCTGACTGCGTTGCTGATTTCGTGCAAGCGGCTAAGACTACGACGATCGAGGAAACTTATCTGTTGGCCGCTGAAATCAATGACAAACGGGTTAAGGCTGGGGTATGGGATAAGACTTCCAAGCATCTGCATCAAGCTACCGCTACCGCAATAACTGCTGAACCTACCTCATCGAGCAACAAGAGGAAGAACAAGAGAAAGAAAAGCTCCAACAACAAGAATTGTGCGATCACCGCTGCACCAGTTCAAGCCGTACCTGCTCAACAGCGTCAAGTAGCGGCGCCTGTGGCCAATGCACCACCTACAAAGCGTGCATACACTGGACCACATCCGCTCTGCCCTACTTGCACCTACCACCACCCGACTGCTATTCAATGCCGCTATTGTGCTCATTGCAACGTATACGGCCACTTTACTGCCAACTGCCGTATTCGTCAAACTCCTGCCAATCAAGCTCTACTCACCGCCCCACAGGGTCAACAAGCTCCTCCGGCACCCGCAGTCAAAGCCAGAGCCTGCTTCGCATGTGGCGACCCGAACCATTTCGCCAACATGTGCCCGAACAGGGCTGTGAAACAAGAGCCTCAGCAACAGCAGCAACAACAACAGCAGCAGCAACAACAGGCCGCACGCGCCAGAACTTTCAACCTCAACGTGCGTCAAGCTCAGGCCGACAACAACGTGGTCAATGGTACGTTCCTTGTAAATGGTATTTATGCTTCACGTTTGTTTGATACCGGAGCCGATAATTGCTTTGTGTCACTCGAATTTGAGAAACTTCTTAGTCGTAAACGTTCCCAACTCTCCTCGATATTCGATGTGGAAGTCGCTACCGGAAGAACCGTCATTGTCAATTCTGTTCTCCGTGATTGTACTCTTGAGCTCAACAATCACATCTTTTCGATCGACCTTATTCCGATGCAACTCGAAAGCTTTGACGTCATAATAGGCATGGACTTTCTTCTAGAAAACCATGCTGAAGTTGTATGCTTCGACAAGATGATCCGATTTTTGCTCGCGAATGGTGACTTATTGTGTGTATATGGCGATACTACTTCAAAAGGGCTCAAGCTTATGTCATGTATCCAATCCAGCAAGTATCTCCGTAAGGAATACAGGGCTTTCTTGGCTAACATTGTAGTAGCAGAGAAGGAAAAGAAAGAGAAGAAGGAAGTGAAAGACGTTCCTGTGGTTCGAGAATTTCCTAATGTTTTTCCAGAGGATCTTCCCGGACTACCACCAAGTCGTGATATAGACTTTCGTATTGACCTCATTCCTGGAGCCAACCCTATCGCCAAAGCTCCTTACCGACTCGCACCGTCAGAAATGCGCGAACTCTCAACCCAACTCCAGGAATTACTTGAGAAAGGCTTCATTCGCCCGAGCACCTCTCCTTGGGGCGCGCCAGTCCTTTTCGTCAAAAAGAAGGATGGGTCGTTCAGGATGTGCATCGACTATCGGGAATTGAATAAGTTAACTATCAAGAACCGCTATCCCCTACCTCGCATCGACGATTTGTTTGATCAACTACAAGGCGCTACGTGTTTTTCGAAGATCGATCTACGTTCAGGTTACCATCAGCTGCGTATTCAAGAGGAAGATATACCCAAAACCGCATTTCGTACTCGATACGGCCATTACGAATTCGTTGTCATGCCTTTTGGTCTAACAAACGCACCAGTGGTTTTCATGGATCTGATGAATCGCGTGTGTAAACCATATCTCGACCGTTTCATCATCGTATTCATCGACGATGTCTTGATCTATTCCAAATCGAAAGCCGAACACGCGCAACATCTACGTTTGGTTCTCGAGTTACTCCAGGGGAACCAACTCTATGCCAAGTTCTCCAAGTGCGAATTCTGGTTAGGGGAAGTTCAATTTCTGGGTCACATTGTAAATAGTCAGGGTATTCACATCGATCCTGCGAAGATTGAAGCAGTCAAGAGCTGGGTTACACCTAAGAACCCGTCTGAAGTCCGTTCTTTTCTCGGCCTAGCGGGCTATTATCGACGATTTATCGAAGGGTTCTCGAAGATCACTGTGCCGCTTACCTCTCTTACGCATAAGGACCAGTCTTTTGTCTGGGGAACTAAACAAGAGACTGCCTTTTTAACCCTTAAACACATGCTTTGCAATGCTCCTGTTCTCACATTGCCCAATGGAAACAATGATTTCATTGTCTACTGTGATGCTTCCAACCTTGGTCTCGGTTGTGTGCTCATGCAACGGGACAAGGTCATAGCTTACGCATCTCGTCAGCTCAAAATCCACGAGAAGAACTATACAACCCATGATCTCGAGCTAGGCGCAGTTGTTTTTGCATTAAAGATTTGGCGACACTACCTGTACGGTACCAAGTGTACGATCTTCACCAATCATAGGAGCCTACAGCATATCTTTAATCAGAAGGAACTTAATATGAGTCAACGCCGATGGGTAGAACTTCTCAACGATTACGACTGTGAGATTCGTTATCACCCAGGCAAAGCAAATGTTGTTGCCGACGCACTTAGCAGACGGAGCTACCTGCTTAGCACTCGTAATGTTCAAGCCCAGCACAACCTCGAAACTCTCATCCGCGACGCTCAACATGCATGTTTCAACGAACGCACTTTGAAGAAAGAAAGAATCTACCACGACGGAGCCCAGCTTGTGAGCAAATCGAATGGGATATTCCACTTTTTAGACCGAATTTGGATTCCCAAGCGAACCAATTTACGACAAATTCTGATGGACGAAGCCCACAAGTCCCGGTATTCTATTCATCCCGGTGCCGACAAAATGTACCAGGACCTTCGTTATAAGTACTGGTGGCCGGGCGTGAAAAGGGATATCGCTCTCTACGTCGGAAAATGCCTAACTTGTTCTAGAATCAAGGCTGAACATCAAAGACCCTCTGGCTTGCTCGAACAACCACCAATTCCCATGTGGAAGTGGGAGAGCATAGCTATGGATTTCGTAACTAAGCTACCACCCACGTCATCAGGCCACGACAGCATTTGGGTAATAGTCGACCGTTTGACTAAATCAGCTCACTTTCTGCCCATAGGAGAAGACTACAAGGTAGAACGATTAGCCTGAATCTACACCGACGAGATCATTTGTAATCATGGGACGCCTCGTGACATCATCTCTGATCGTGATGCTCGGTTTACATCACGATTGTGGGAAACATTTCAAACGGCACTCGGTACAATGCTTAATCTAAGTACCGCTTTCCACCCACAAACCGACGGTCAGACTGAAAGAACGATCCGTACTCTTGAAGACATGCTCCGTTCGTGTGTTCTAGACTTCGGTGGTAATTGGGATAAACACCTGCCATTAGTCGAATTCTCGTATAATAACAGCTATCATTCTAGCATCGAGATGGCACCTTTCGAGGCATTATACGGAAGAAGATATCGGTCGCCTATTGTGTTGCACGAGATCGGTCATTCGCAACTAACCGGTCCTGAGCTATTACAAGAAACGACAGACAAAATTTTCCAAATTCGAGACAACCTGGTGAAAGTTCGGGATCGACATAAAGTTTACGCCGATAAAAAGCGCAAGCCCTGTGAATTTGGCGTTGGTGACTACGTACTCCTAAAGGTATCACCTTGGAAGGGTGTAGTCCGATTCGGCAAGAAAGGGAAACTCGCGCCTCGATATGTTGGACCTTTTAAGATTCTGGAAAGGATCGGAAAAGTCGCCTACAGACTCGAACTACCGGAGGAACTTAGTAACGTCCACCCGACTTTCCACGTGTCAAACCTCCAAAAGTGCATCGCCGACCACGATTTACATGTCTCTCTAGACGATCTACAAGTGAACGAAACATTACACTTCGTGGAAAAGCCTGTCGAAATCATGGATCGCCAAACCAAGCAGCTCAGGCGCTCACACATTCCTATTGTGAAGGTCCGATGGGAAGGCAAACGAGGCGCAGAGTTCACTTGGGAACTCGAAAGCGACATGAAGGCAAAGTACCCGCAGTTGTTCCAAGAGAAAGTCTAGATAGAGAAAGTCCCCACGTGATTCATGGCGGTCGTAGCAGCTTCCAGCTTAATTTCGGGACAAAATTCCCTAAACAAGGGGAGGCTGTAACACCCCGTGTTTTCGTAAGTGAAAGTCAAAGTCAAGGTCAAAGTCAACGACCGATTTCGCGCAACTTGACTTGTAGAAAAGTTTTTATTTTATTTATATTATCTGGAGTAAGTGTTGTTAATTGCAATAATCGATGAGTATTAATCGTATATCAATCGACCTACGACTGTGAACTATAGGAAGTAATAATGCGATAAAGTTAATCAACTAACAATCAAGCTAAGTTAATCGAATCGACATCAATTCGCAACTCGAGTTACGTATTTTTACTTATCATTATACGTGTGTGTGTGCATTACGTGTTAACTGTGCATGTTTATTTATGTTGTGTTGTGATAATCAAGCGAACTCAATCGAACTCGAAATCTAACTCTAATGCAATCGAACTCGAACTCGAATCACAAATCGAACCAGGATAGATAGTGGAAAACAGATTACGCTAGATACAAAGTGGTTGAGACTGAAAGTAATTTGACTAGGAAACCCTATCGAATCGAGCCGCGCGCCATCATACTCGAAACATCGAAAATCGTCGCGCGAAACACTTAAAAGGTGCAACCGATCGATCAGGCTCCCAGCCGATCGAACGGCCAGCCGAACGGACTGCTGTCCGATCGAGCTGCCAGCCGATCGGCCAGCCCTTTCCTCTTTTGTCATCCTATAAATACCCCTGTCATTGTCATTCTTTCCACTTTTGGAAACCTCTGTTCGACCAGCATGCACAACTCGCCTTTTCTCAGATTTCTCTCGATTCCGGTAAGTTTTCGTCCTAAATCTTGTACTTTCTTGATCTATACACACTCCTACACCTTTCTATCTTTCGAATCTAAACTTTTAACCGTGGAATCATCAAGAATCAAGTGTTCTAGGATGATGTCATCATGGGTTCTTGAAGAACTTCATGTTTTGGCCTCAATCCACCAAGAATGACTTGGATCTAGCCGATTTCCACATAAACAAACAAGGATCTTTTATAGATCTGAACATATACAGGGTGAAAAGGATTGAAGGATGGATTTTCCCAACTTCCTTCGACTCTTTCCACTCGAACCAGTGGAAACGGAACCTGAGCCGGTTTACAAAGCACTCCAGTGGTTATACGGCTCAAGATCTGGATTCTATCCACGAGGTTAACCGACTTCGGGTTAAATGTTTAACTTCGTTCCGAACAGACCACCGACCGGATTTGGGTGATTCCTGTCCGACCCCGGGAAACCAAGTAAGAACAAGGCATCTATGGTTTTACTCGCTGTCAAAATACCTTGATAAAACGACAAACGGAACAACCAAGGTGTTAGACGCAAGGCTGATCAGGTCAGGATGCTGACCGATCGGACTGCTGTCCGAACGGACAGCCAGCCGATCGGATAAGCCAGCCGATCGACTGGCCAGCCGATCGGCTAGCACATGGTCCCACACAATCAACTTGTTTTAAAGAATGGTATTGAACGAACTGTTGTTCGATCGAACTACTGTCCGATCGGATTACTCTTCGGATCATGAGATACTATGCTTCAATACTTAATCAATTTTCAACATGTTTAATGCACTAGAAGTGCCACCCGATAGGTGACACCCTGTTGTCCGATCGAACAGCAGCTGTGCTATTCAATCGATCAACCATCCGATCCATTGCATCACACTTTACATTCATTAAAGTCTTTGACTTGTTGACCTGTCCGATCGAACACCTGTCCGATTCAAAGAACTAAACCTTGAACTTCTGTTGAATGCCTAACCGATCGGGTTGTCGTCCGATCGAACAGCCGTCCGATCGACCAACCTGAAAGGCAAAGGTACTTCAATGTTTCCAAAATGCTACAACGAAAATTTCAAAGGACAAGCCATCATACACAAACACATCCTTCTCAAAGGAAGGAACAATCCACTCGTACAGCCATCCGATCGGTCTACCGACCGACCGAACAGCAGACCGTACGGACTGTCAGCCGAACGGTCAGCCGTCCGATCGTCCAGCTGTCCGACTCCTCAATACTTGTTTCCTGTTTTACGTTTCACTTATCGTTATACTACCGAATCTATTCAGGATAACCGTATTCGCTAAGCGCTCCCTTCAATCCATAAATCACTGTGAGTATACTCGATCCCTTTTTGCTTTTGGCACTTTTGGGTGTTACATACGTTACGAATATTCAAACTACAACTATCACACTACTCAAACTATTTGAACGCTAACCGTTAATGCATGTTATACGTGGCTTATGAATGCTTGTTTTGTTATGTTTACACATGGAATGTTGTCTACCTGCCTTAGCAACGATAGTACTATAGTTTGGACTCAGCACCCGTTCACACGGGGGTTGTTAAGGATCTTTTACTTGCATGGATTACGGTGGTAATCGTGTATTGCGAACTGCCTCGGGCAGTCAACCCGCAGTCATTGGTATCGATGGATCTATGTCGATAACTAACGTGCTTCATTTCACTATGTGTACGTGCTGGTTATGCGTAAACGAATTTGAACTCTATATGCTATTATCAAACTTGTATGCTCACCTTTACATTTTATGTATTGACTTTATTTTAACGTATGTGACAGGTGCTTAGGTTGTTTCTAGGCTTAGCTTGCTGGTGATGAAATCGAGGCTAGGGAAGGAGTCCTAGAAACCAATTAATAAACTACTTTGTTTGAATCTGAGTTGTCGGAACAAGAATATTTGCCTAGATGTTATTTGTAATAATTTGTTTACTATTTGAGACATGGTATGGGACATGTTAATTTAAAATGAATGGTAATGATAGTTGTTATGGAAACTTCTGGACAATCTGTTTCGCTCAGTGCCATGCCCCGATGATTCCGCCATCGGTTGGGGTGTGACAGTAAGTTCCATGCATTGGCCTGCTGAGGCATGTGAGTGCTCGGAGACCTTTGCGGCGGGGTAACAAATGCGGACTGGTTGGCTTGTGCTTGGAGCAAAGCCTGTTGTGCGCTGAGTTGTGTATAAACAAGGTTTATAGACGCCATTTGTTTGGCATACCAGGAAGCCAGAGTTTTTCCTTCGGGTAGCCCTAAAGGTGCAGAGAAATTCAGTTGTGTCTGTTCCGAAGGAGCTGAAGGGCCAGCTCCATGGTTTGGTGTTTGAACTGCTGGGGTGTTTGTTGGACTACCCCGGATGGAGGTTGGAAAGTGGTTCCGTTTGTGGTTTGAGTGATGACCCTAGGTGGAGGTTGGAAAGTGGCTCCAGTTGTGGTTTGACTGACAACTCTGGATGCACTTCCAAAGATATCAGGGAAATCGTTGTTCATCTGCCCCTCTTGGATGATTTCGTTCCTCTGGCCTATTTGGACGTGCGCGGTGTCCGAAATGAGCTCAAAGGAAGAAACTTCTTCGTCCACCTAGTGGGAAGGGTTTGTTTCAGTCAGTTTGAAGAGTGTTTTGAACAAAAAGGAGATGAAAATGGTTTGAAAAAACTGCGGATGGCGCCAATGATGAAACACTGGTTAAATCCAATGATTAACTAGCTGTGTCGTCTCTTTCGTGGGTTCAATCTCCTTTCTTACTCGCCAAAAGACTGGTCCTGCAAAACAGCAACACCGTTAGCTCGTTAAGAGGGGAATATGGGGGTTTCCCTCTCAACCAGGCTCCGGCGTGAGAATAAGTACTGCTCTGAGGAATAAAATAGTGTGTGTTAAGAGTGAGAGAATGGAGAGTCGAATGCCCTTTACCTGGATGATGAAGGGTCCTATTTATAGCCGAAGGGTGAAAGAGGGAGGAGCAACCTTGCCAGCTGCTATAGGGCGCCAGCTGTCCGACCAAGGGGAATATCCTCTTGGTCTCCTCTGCTGTGGTCAGGGTGGTGGTACACGTGGCGCGCCTATATTTGTCCACGCTGGATACATCGTACCGCTGCTGTCGGTCTGCTCCTTGATTTGCTGCAGGCCTGCATGGCGTTTGATGAGTGGTGACACGTGTTGTCCTTTCTGTCGGGGAGAGCATCTTTGGTGCCACCTTGACTTCTTCCAGAAGCTTCTAGAAGCTTCTGGATTCGTTTACTGATGTAGGCGTCATGTAGGATGAAAAAGTGATGTGGTCCTTGCCATGTGGGCAAGGAATTGGGACCATACCTCTTTAGTTACATTATAACAAATTAAAACATAAAGTTTTGTTAAAATATATTATTACAATAAAACTTCATTTTCAATAAATATTTTAGTGTAATTTAATATATTAAGGACGGTTGAATAGTTAATTGCTTTACTTATGGAGTTTGCAAGTATTGTACTATTGCCGGTTTGGTTAATCGGTTCATTAGTCAATTATCGCTAAGGCTTCATTTTTGTAAGCAAGTAAGTTAGGTTATTTATTCTCCAATTTTCGGCTTACAATCGACGTCGTAACAATACTTTTCTTGTTGAATCTCTCTCAATTGCGAAATCGGAACTTTTTGTTCGCGGATCATCATAAAATACTCTTCTCCATTGGTTACTACTTACTATAACATAGAGACAACTCATGTTTTGGCTAAAATAAAATTCAGATTTGATTTACAAAAATCTAACAAATGCTGGTAACTGGAGGTGGTTAGCGGGCCCTTTTGGCCCTCTCTCCCTCCTGTTCCACTGTAAAATTCGTTTTATTGTGATTTATAGATTCCTTTGATCTAACTTTGAGCTTGAGAAACAAGAAAGAGACCATGGGAGGTTAACACTACATCAAGATTTGCTTAACTTTTTATACACTTCCTTTAATCGGTGAGTTGAAATCATGATCACCACATATAACAGTTGTTTACATACTTTATATAAGTTTTAGATGCTATTAGTGCTTGTTGATTGATGTGTGCAAAATGCAACATATAAATTACATCAATTGTGGCATAAAACTAACCTTTTTTTAGTACTAATGTTGGAAAAAGTGTGCTTTTGTCTTCCTTTTGTATTTTCAGGATTAAATGAGCACAAATTAACAAAAGAAGCAAAAAGGCAGCTAAATCTAACATAAATACAAGAAAAGGAACAAACGTGGCATGCCCGACCTCCCCGACAGCATCTTCCCAAGCAAAACAAGAGAACAGAAGGCTGAAGACGCCCCGTGTTCAGTGAACACGGAGGCGTGCCCAAGTGCCAGCATAAAAGACAAAGCTATAGAAGCTTCTATCGCCCACCACGGGGCCGTGCTCAGCGGACACGGGACCGTGGTCAACTATAAGATTCGCAGAATCCAGGTAAATCTTGATAGTACAGATACGCTTCTGCACACGGGGGCGTGCCCACTGGACATGGGATCGTGGTCAACTAATGCAGACAAACTGCAATTAATGAAGACAGAGAAGAGGATGGACACGGGGCCGTGCCCGAGCTACTGTTCAGGCTATAAATAGGGGTGCTTGGCTCATTTGCAAATCATCACTTGGCACACCACCTCTCTCACACTTCACCCACCACCCACTACCATCACAACACCATCATCCACCACCATCATCCATTGTCCATCATAGAGTGTGTGAGTCGTCTCGGGATCCAAGATTGATCGTAAGAGTTCTTGACAATCAAAGGTCATGTTTGCCTAAGTCTCTTACATCACTTGGTGAAGACAAGTGTCTAGTGTAATACTTTTTATTTTTAATCTTTTCGCACTTTTTACTTGGTTATGTATTAATGACTTTAATAACTAGTTTCTTATGTTGAAGGTGATTCTTCCTTATCGTTTGTCCGTGGTGTCTTGGCATTATTTTACTGTCTATATAAAATAAAAGATTTTCACCATTCATATCTCCACGGTCTATATGGAGGTATGTTGGCTACCTGGTCGGGGGTTAAGGGAACGGTTTGGTAAGAGTCTTGCCTTGTTCAGTGTATAGATCCTGCAAGGAACTGGGTCAAATTTAGTAGGACCTCCTTCAATACCCACCGGTATTGGATGGCGGGGGTCCAAACTCTTTGATCCCCTCATATGTAAGCTACTATTAATACTTTAACCCGGCTACTTATGACTGTATCCCTGCTGACTCAGACTACTTAGCCGAGGGTAACGTCACCTTCAAAAGAGGGGCCTACCACAATACGCATTAATAACTTAATTAATTATCTTTCAATAATCCGACCCTTTAGGATTGTATCATTGCTGACTCAAACTACTGGGTTGAGGGTAACGTCACCTTCAAAAGAGGGGCCTACTACAATAACTAAGATAATCTCTTAAAAAGTGCGAAAATAATCAAAGGTTACACTAAACACGAGTCAGAGCCAAGTGATTCATCTTGTCTATCTGTTTTTACTTTTATTTTTATTTTTCAGCATTTTAGTTAGTTTTATTTTTCTTAGTTTAAAACTTTTTTCTAAAATTTTGATTTGATTAGACGTTGAGGATAAACCGGTACTAAAAGCTCTTGTGTTCTTGGACGACCTCGGTATCTTACTAACACTATACTACGCTCACGATGGGTGCACTTGCCCATATGTGTGTTTAGTGTTAGTAAATATCGTGTTTTATAAATTTAAAACTTGGCTAAAAAATGTAAAGGGGCTTAAAATATACTTAAACTTATATACACACTTCACACGCATAATTGATAAAATCTTTTTATGTTATGTTTGGGTATTTTTAAATTTCAGATTAAAGATTATTCTGTTTCTTGTTTGTCACTTAACTGCTACAAGAGGAAATATTTTCATGAAATATTATTTTAATTCTCTCATGGTGTTCAATTATCGGAATTCAAAAAATGCATCTTTTTTTATGATTATTCGTTATGGATGTAGATAATTCAGACTATTTATTGATTGTTATTTATATTTATTTCAAACGTTTTTTTATTGTAAAATGAACTTGCAATAAACATGGTGTAGAGTTCAAAAGAGGTGGTGTTTTTCATGCTTTTTTAACCACCACACATTATTCCATTAGAATGTTTGATTTGATTTGAAAATTGAAATGTCTACAAGAGTATCAACCAACACAACATATGTCAAAGGCTTACAAGGAACACTGTTGAATTGGTTTCTACAAAATACTTTTTTTTTCTTTAATTTAAGTTGAAACTATTTATACGATCTGGCTTTTAAAATTGAAACTTGTACAACATATTAAGGGGTGTTTGGTGTTGCGTTTTCAAAATAGATTATGCGTTTTCAAAATAAATTTTGCGTTGACCTACATGCTTGTCAAAAACTGTGTTTTGGAGCCAGATAATCACTTTTTCATTCAAACCTTTTTTTTAGATAGAAGTTTGACCCGTCAACGTATTAATAGGTGGATTGGAGATATCTTGTCTAGAATTCACCATCACTTTATTTAAGAAATTATATTACTGTTGAGATACTTTAATTTTTTTTTTGGTACACTAAATATGTAGAAAAAGAATATGAAATGCAAATTAACACAAAAGCAACAAAACAGTTAAATAAAGTGTTGCATGATCTCACCATGGCATTTTAATGATGAAACAAAATAGCATGGTTACGTCACGAAAATAATTATGTTTTGATTATTATGTCTAACCTGTTTAATAAACAATTTATGCTTAGCTTGATTCGTTTAATTAAATGAATTGTATCGGGGTTGACCTGTTTACACTTTAACCCCTCTAATGAAACACACTGACCCACCAATCCGTTTAATTAAATAGGCCGACCCTCTAACCCGGTTATGACATGTTTAACTCATTTTTTTAGTCCCAACCAGCTCAATTAACACATTTACCACTTGACACATTTGGATAAATCTGTTAAATGGGTCGTGTTCGGGTTACATGATTTTAAGTGTGTGCAAATTAATGTTAATGTTTTTAACATGAATAAATGTATCGGTCTGACAACCCGCAACTGCGAAACACATCAACCCATCAACACGGCACGATTTACACCAACATGTAGAGATGGGCATAATACCCGGTTCCAAACCCGAACCCATAGAACCGGCCCGGAACCGGTTCCAGGTCCAACCCGGTATAAAGGAGAACCGGGTCCAGGTTCAAAAAACCCGGCGGTTCTTACCCGTTTCCACATTTTCTAATAATAAACGGATCGTACCCGGTTCCTAACCCGTACCTGGGGAAATGGCGTTCGGTGTGTTTCTTTAGCGTCGAGTTGGCAGCCGCTTTCATAAACTTTCCGCAACCCTTGCACCTAGCCATCTCATGGTTGTCGGTCATCAAACACAAATCGAAGTGCTTCCAAATAGTCGGGTTTCGTTTGGTTTCCAAAACCATCACAACCTTGTCGTTGCATGCCATTCTCTCTTCGTTTGATGAATTTTTGGAGTAGTAAGTGAAAGTAATGAAGAACTTGGGTAGTAATGGAAGTGAAGGGTAAAAATTTGGGGTGTTATAGGCAAAAAAACCGATTTTTTTAATAATAAATCGGTTTCCAACGGTCTTATATCTGTTGGAACCGGTTCCAAACAATGTTTGCAACTTTTTGATTTCAAATACCCGACAGAACCGGTTCCTAACAGTACCCGACATACCCGGTTCCAAACAATACCCGAACCCGGTTCTACAATGCCCGTAACCGGTTACATCAGTTACACTTTTTTGGATTTTTACCCGGGTTCAACCCGGACCCGGTTCTTCAGTGTACCCGGTTCCATTCACTGTTATCAGTACCCGGGTACGGGTAATACCCGGTTCCGGGTATTAAAAATACCCAATTATGCCCGTCTCTACCAACATGTGCCGATGTTCAACCGCTTTCTACAATACACCATGTCACTATCCATTCAATAGGCCCATTTAAATGTTGATGTTTGTGGCACTTTCTCTATCAAAAAGTCAGGTCCTTATTTAGTATGTCAAACCGGTTGGGTCCGGTTGAAAGAATCTGGCCCATGACAATGTCATGTAATGTAACTTATTCTCTAAAACATTAATTGGTTGACATGAATATCTTTGTTTTCTTTAATGGTTCGTTAAATACCTCTATTTAAAAATTAAAATAGAGAATTAGTCAAGATCACTAACTTTTATAAATGTTGATAGCTTCCACCACCACATACTGGTGGACTCGTCATCGCCGATGCCACCATCATGTCATCCGGTTAAAAAACGATCAGTTTGTTCAGTGGATGTCTCAAGAGTGCTCAGGATTGATTCGTTGACTGTTAAAAAAAAAGAGACGGCTTGTTCAATAACCTGTTTAATTATATAACACTGCTTTTCTCACGTATTATGATAGTTAATTTCATTCTTATGCATGAAGTTTATGTTTAAAAAAAAAACAAAATTTCATTCTTATGCATTAAATATCCCCCCCCCCCCCCCCCCAAGATACTGGATAAAACAATTAATTTATATATCAAAATATACCTTTATATTTAGATAGTTAACAGTCAATTAATAGTTGTTACTTTTATAAAAAAAAAATATTTTTATTTTTTGTTAACTGTCTATAGAAAAGAATTTAGATCCGATCAACTATTATAATGATTTATGAATTATGAATCAAATCATGATCCACGACTGTTTTTTTTTTTTTTGAACGGCATGATCCACAATTAATAATTTTCTTTTTTAGAAAAACATCGCAAAATGGCATGAGCCCTCAAAATGAATATATTTATGGTAATTGATGATCGTATATATTTGTTTTAATTGGTGATTTTTTTTTGGAATTGGTGATTTAACTAAAATAATTTTATGTTCTGGTGATTTAATTAAAATAATTAATTTTACCATAACACTTATTGTTCTCTCGTAAATTTGACATTATAATAAATTAAAACATAAATATATGTCAGGTAAGGAATCATATGATCCGGCTCAACCGATTTTAACGAAAATTGTGAATCAAAACATTAACTACGGTTTCGAGAAATGACTCCCTGATTTTATTAGAATAGTGGGTATGGAGAGCCTCATCCTTAAGGGGATGGGCCGCCACGTAGGAGGAGCTTCAAGAGGATGGATCTAGGGGGTGGGGGATGAGCCCCTTTATGTATATATATGTATGTATGTATGTATAGGTTATTGTGAGAGAAAGTGGCCCGTCCTCTCTGTCTGTGGGGAGCCGAAGTTGCCGAGCCCGAACCAGGGGCGGTGTGGGGGACCGGCGCCGGGCCTCAGCCGGCCCCCATACCCTCTAGTCTTACTGGTTTAACTTCAATTTTCACGATATAAACAAAAAAAAAAAATTCTAAATATTTAGTTTGTATCAAAAACTTAAAACGACAACGATATTTAATGCTTATAAGACACACATAATTACATAATTTCAATTTCAAACAACTACAAAACCAAACCCATTCAGATCTCAAATCCACCGACTTGCTACAAAATGAAAAAATATATATAAATATAAATAAAGTATAAAGTATAAACAACTAATTCCGTTTACATACTCAATTCTAAATTTTAAACAACTAGAAAACCACACCCATTTAGATCTCATATCATCGACCGACTTGCTAAAATAAAATAAAATTAGATTATTTGTATCACACAATTTAGGGGTGTGCAATAACCGAACCGTTAACCGAACCGAAAACCGACAAAACCGAACCGAAATTAACCGAAACCGAAATAACCGAAAGTCGGTTAACGGATATTTTTTTTTACCATCGGTTAACCGAAATTAACCGAACCGAATCATTTATTTATTTATATATTTCTAGCTTTTATACCTCTATTTCATGTTTTATACTTTCATTTCATGTAATAATACCTCGATTTCATTTATTTATGTCTTCATTTCATTTATTTATACATTCATTTCATTTATTGAAACATCTATTCATGCATTTATACAATCATTTCATTTATTTATACATCAATTTCATGTATTTATACCTGCATTATATGTATTTCTAAGCAAAAAAAATTAGCCCTTGTTTGAATTGGTTATTAACCGAAAATTAACTGAACCGAACTGAAAACCGACAAATTAACCGAATTAACCAAACCGATTAACCGATTACTTCAATTACGGTTACAGATAATACTAATAACCAAATCGAACCAAACCAAACCGTGCACACCCCAATCACACATGTGTTTACATAATTCTAGCGTCTTCATTCATTTATGACTACTAGTTTTTTTGTTGTGCATACGACGTCGTTTAACAGCCTCCAGCAGCACACGCAATCACGCATCCTATCATTAGCAAAATCCGGAGGGTACAATCTGTTTGGTTATCGTTCCAAATCAATTGCTTTTCATCAACAATGCCTTTCTTCACCACATAGATAATATATAGATACACAACCATATGTATCTATACTTGTATTTATATTCATAGGCGGCAAAACTTCTGAGCATCTCATTGATTATTATTGCTTCCAGTAGAAGACAGATAACATTCAATTCTGGACAATTCATGCATCTGTAAGTCCATTCGTACTGATTTTTTTGACTATATGTATGTATATCCTTCATTCGTTATCAATCCGATTCGATTAATTGATTCTGCTACTTCGTTTGTTCCGTTTTCAGGCTGTTTGATCATCGATAACTGTTTTATTTGCGATTTTTGACTACTGAAACCCTAATTTGTTCATCGGAGGACGTAAGTGACATTTTCTGGTTTTTAGTTTGATTATTAGGTTTGAATAATTGAATCTGAGTTGATTTGTTGTGTTTTGATTGATTGAGATCAGATGATTGAAGATAACATTTGATTTGATACGATACATGCATCTGTAAGTTTATCTGTACTGATTGTTTGATGTTTTAGGGTTTATGTCTGTATATGTTTTATTTGTTGTTTGTTTGAATCGGTTTATTGATTCTGCTACTTCGTTTGTTCTGTTTGCAGGCTGTTTGATCATCGATAACTGTTTTATTTGCGATTTTTGACTACTGAAACCCTAATTTGTTCATCGGAGGACGTAAGTGACGTTTTCTGGTTTTTAGTTTGATTATTAGGTTTGAATCTGAGTTGATTTGTTGTGTTTTGATTGATTGAGATCAGATGATTGGAGATAACATTTGATTTGATACGATACATGCATCTGTAAGTCTATCCGTACTGATTGTTTGATGTTTTAGGGTTTATGTCTGTATATGTTTTATTTGTTGTTTGTTTGAATCGGTTTATTGATTCTGCTACTTCGTTTGTTCTGTTTGCAGGTTGTTTGATCCTGAGAACTGTTTTAATTGTGATTTTTGTTGACTGAAACCCTAATTTGTTCATCGGAGGAAGTAAGTGATGTTTTTCTGGTCTTTAGTTTGATTATTAGTTGTTGTTAGGTTAATAGGTTTCTATTGGAGTTGATTTGGTGTAATTTGATTGATTGAGATCAGATGACGGAAGATATAGTTTTCATGAAATTTTAGGTGAATTTGAAACTGAACATACGAAGAATTGTTTGTTGTGATCCGAATATGTTTTACATGTTTTTTGGATTTTGTGTTAAAGTGTCATTTTCTCTTATCTGCATTTAAACTTGCATTTGATACGTTCTGTGAGTAGATAGAATTATTATGAAATTTTAGGTTGATTTAAAATTGAATGTAAGAATATATGAAGAATCGTTTGTTGCGATATGAAACTGTTTTACATGTGTTTTGGATTTTCTGTTGGTGATTGTTGCTTAAAGTGTCATATCTCGTATCTGCATTCAAAGCTTGCAAACGATATATTGAGTGACTAGATAGAATTTTCATGAAAGTTTGGGTTGATTTAGAATTAGATATATGAATATATGAAGAATCGTTTGTTGCGATATGAAAATGTTTTACAGGTTTTTTGGAATTTTTGTTGGTGATTGTTTGCTTAAAATGTCATTTTCTCTCATCTGCACTTATAGCTTGCAAATCATACATTGAGTGACGATATTGAATTTCCATGAAACTTTGGGTTGATTTAAAGTAGAATATATGAGGAATTGTTTGTTGCGATATGAAAGTGGTTTACATGTTTTTTTGGATTTTTTGTTGGTGAATGTTGCTTAAAGTGTCACTTTCTCTCATCTGAATTTAAAGCTTGCAAATGATACATTGAATGACTAGATAGAATTTTCATGAAATTTTAGGTTTATTGAAAATTGAATGTATGAAAATGCTTTACATGTTTTCTGGATTTTTTTGTTGGTGAATGTTTCTTAATATCTGACAAAGTATTATAATATATTAGTATAGGGACTAGATGTGTCTCTTATCTGCATTTAAAGCTTGCAAATGACACATTGAGTAACTAGATGACCATGTTGTTGCAAATATCGGTTGATCTTTTGGCGATTTTTTACTGTTGATTACTGTTTTAGGTGGATGTGACCCTTGGATTTCAAATTGGGACAATATTGCCTGCTATGTCAATAGTCATAACTAGATACTTATACAACACTGCTAAGTATTTGGATTGCTTATTTAAACAACTTATCTGTTTATCGTGTGGATGAAGAATCGTGCTTTATTTGCTTATTTTGGGTGAAATAAGTTGTTTTTAATAAGTAGTTTGAGATTTACGAACTAGCATTCATGTTTCTGCAGTTAGAACTCTGTTATGGCAGACCTAAAAGAACGCTTGCTACCACCAAAACCCGCCTCAGCTACGAACCTTAGAGATACATCTTATAGGCCATCTGCATCTGGCCGCCAACCGTTTCAAGGGGTAAAGGCTTACGATAAAATTAAAAAAAAATCCAATAATATCACCCTATAAAAGTTACGTTATTGCAGGTTGATGTTCTAGGGCTCAAAAAACGTGGTCAAGGTCTTCGTTCATGGATTCGTGTTGACGCTGCAACTGGTGAATCCCAAATTATCGAGGTTGATAAATTCACGATAATGCGTCGTTGTGATCTTCCTGCACGAGATCTTCGCCTGCTTGATCCGTTATTTGTTTATCCGTCAACAATATTGGGAAGAGAGAAGGCTATTGTTGTAAATTTGGAGCAAATTCGGTGCATTATAACGGCTGATGAAGTGTTACTTTTGAATTCTCTTGATAGTTATGTATTGCAGTATGTGGTGGAGTTGCAACGGCGGTTGAAGGCGGCAGGGGGTGGTGAGGTTTGGCGGTCAGAAGGGGGTGAGTTGAAAACGTCCCCTGATTACTTGCCGTTTGAGTTTAGGGCTCTTGAAGTTGCTCTTGAGGCCGCTTGTACATTTTTGGATACACAGGTTTGTTTATAACCAATAATTCTTATTAGCGAGTGTTTATGTTTCTCAAAGAAAAGTTTATACGCTTATCTGTTTATTTTAGGCTGTTTTCAACCTAAGCACTTAATGCAGTAAAAAGTTAGATATCGGTCGAGGACCGATATTTGAGATATAGGTTATCACGGTGGGATATTGGTAATTTTAATATCATGTAGAAATTTATATATATAGCAATTTAACACTAACAATTCATTATACTTTCCTACCATTAACATATTAACCTTTTGCAACTTGCAAAACACTAATAATTGTAGCAAGTAGGAACTGATTAAGACTTATAACACTAACAATTAACAATTAAGACTTAAAACACTAATAGCAGCAATAAGAAGAAAGACGAATCGTAGAACTAGGAAGAAAGGTGCTGATATCGGGAACATCGGTGATATATCGGTCAAATATCGCGACAATATCAGTACCGATATTTGACACCGATATTTTACATGTGGAGCGATAACCGATATGTCGGTGATATATCACCGATTTAACTGCCTAATTTTCAACTATCAGTTTAAGATTGCTTATTTCAAACTAATTATTCTTGTGTGAAACGTTGTTATGATAATAGCATGTGCTGGAAGCTAAACATAATTAGTCAAACTAAGAAGTTATTGCTATGTGAAAGATCATCAATGAAGGTTTGATTGATGCTGTATGATTATTTGTTTAAAAGAATCCGCTGAGTATATAATAGTTGTTCATACCATACAGGCATAGAACACTATCAAACATATTAAGTTTCCAATTTTATGGATTTTTAGTTAAATTTACATAATATTTGTTTGTTTGAATTCATCAGGCAGCAGAATTGGAAATTGAAGCATATCCATTGCTAGATGAACTTACCTCAAAGATCAGTACTTTAAACTTGGAACGTGTTCGTAGACTGAAAAGTAGACTTGTTGCATTGACTCGAAGGGTTCAAAAGGTGCTATAGTGTGTCTCTGTTCGACCCACTTGGCCCATTTTTATTATTAATTATTATTATTAATTATTAATATAACAAAAGAAGGTGTCTTAGGAATGGTACCTAAGACACAACCTCTATTTTTTATTGTTTTTCTTTGGCAAATTTACGCAATGCCATCCACCCATGTTTTTTTTGAGTATTCAACCCTTCAACGTTTAGCATCGTCACTTACACCCCCTCAGTTTTTTAAAAACTTTGTAAAATGTCATTTTGACCCCCTTGAGTTTTACGTGCTTATTTTTATGTACGTGGGTCAAATATAATACGTTTTCATGCTTATTTTTATGTATGTTTTTGGTTGGTCTATGTTTTGTTCGGAAATGAGTCGGGTCAAATACAATACATTTACTTTACGTTTCGACTCCGCTGCAACGCGTGGTACCATTCTTTAACGTAAAAAAACACTATTTTCTTACGTGCTTATTTTTAAGTATGTTTCGTTATAAATTCAAGTTGGTTTACGTTTCGACATAAATTTTCTTGGTAATGAGTCGGATCAAATATAATACGTTTTCGTGCTTCTATTCATGTGCGCTTTCAGTTGGTTTACATTTTGACGTAAGATTTGTACGAAAACAAGTCGGGTCAAATATTTGACGATATAAGTTTGAGTTACTTTAAGTTTCGACGCCGCCGTAACGCGTGGTGGGTTAAAATACTAGCTACTATAATAAGTTGATTTTTGAATAACACAATTTTGAAGGTTGTATGCATCAATAATACAATTTGGGCGATTTGCAAAGCGTTGACCTATTTGACATGTCTCTTTGACTTCTTTTTTCGGCCCATTTGACCCTTTAGAAATACAATATAACAGTACAACACAACCCGTTCATAAGTAAACGGGTCAAAACTGTCGCATCTAATTTCGACAGTTATTTGTATACACAGGTAAGAGATGAAATAGAACAGTTAATGGATGATGATGGAGATATGGCTGAAATGTACCTAACTGAGAAGAAAAGCCGAATGGATTCATTATTATACGGTGCAGAACAACACTCTGTTATGACGGGATACCGGTCAAACGACGGTCAACAATCCATTTCCGCTCCTGTTTCTCCAGTTTCTTCTGCTCCAGATAGTCGAAAACTTGAAAAAGCTTTCAGCATGGCAAAAAGTAGACACGATGGCATGAGTAGTTCTGCGAGTGCTACAGAAAACATTGAAGAACTTGAGATGCTTCTAGAAGCCTATTTTGTCGTCATTGATAGCAGTCTCAATAAGTTGACATCGGTAAATACTGAAAACCGAAGAAACCGATTTAACCGAACCGAAAAAAAAAACGAACTAAAAGTTACAGTTAGATTACAGTTTTGCATTTATGAAAACCGAAAAAGACCGAACCGAACAGAATGACCTAAAAATCATTTTTTTAAATGTTTGTTATATATATATTGATTTAGGAATTATTAGTTTTATTCTTGACTGTTAAGTATTTAAATGGCAACATTAACATGTTTATTTATCTTTGAAATGATTTATCCATTGCCTACAAGAAATAACAAAATTTAACATAAAAATTAAATGATTTTCAAAGTATTATAAAAGAAAATGTCTTAATAAAAACTTTGAAGAACATAAAAATAGATTAGAAGTCAGGTTTATGTGAACGATATTGATTAAAAAAGGTTAAACATAATAACTTAAATGTAAACATCTAAAAAAGATTATATATCTTGGATAATACTTTGTTTTTATTTTTTATTTTGAATGTTATGTAATTTTGTTCCAAAAACCGAACTGTTACTAAAACCAAAAAAACCGAAACCTAACGGTTTTAAATAACTGAAAACCGAACATTATGGGTCATTTTGTATTGGATCGGGTCATGTTTTATTTATTAGGTTGAAACTTTATTAACGACTTGCTTTTGTTTTGTAACAGCTGAAGGAATACATTGATGACACCGAAGACTTTATTAACATTCAGCTGGTATGGTTCTCTACTCTTCTATATGAAAAAAAGACCATTTTACCCTCTTTAGATTTTAGCGAGATTGCGAAGGATAGTTGTATTGTAGTCTTGAGGGTTTTATAAGGGGCGTTTGGATGTGCATTTAAATTGACCATTTTACCCTCTTCAAATTTTAAGTTGTTTTTTACCTGTTATGGATATAACATGAGCCGAACCGCCTCATTCAATGAGTAAATGTGTCAAAATAGGTAACTTTATTTATATTGATTAAAATGCTATTTTCGTCCATGGGGTTTGGCCAGTTTTGCGACTTTCATCCAAAGGTTTGTTTTTTCGCATTTGTGGATCCAAAAGGTTTTGAAATCTTCCCATTTTCATCCGGCTCGTTGACTCCATCCATTTTTCTTCGTTAAGTCAGGGGTATTTTCTTCTTTTTTGTAAACTTAAAGGGCAATACGGTCTTGTACATTATGCTAAATGCTTGTACATAAAGTTAAAAAGACTGAACTGCCCTTCAAGTTAACAAAAAAGACGAAAATGCTTCTGACTTAACGGAGAAAAATGGATGGAGTTAACGAGCCAGGTGAAAATGGCAAGATTTCAAACCTTTTGTATCCATATGCGGGAAAACAAACCTTTGGATGAAGTTCGCAAAACTGGCCAAACCTCAGGGATGAAAATGGCATTTTACTCTAATTTATAGTTTACATTTGCTAAATGTGAATATTTGAACCGCAGGATAACGTGAGGAACCAGCTCATACAGTTCGAGCTGATACTGACAACAGCAACATTTGTTGTTGCGATCTTCGGAGTGGTGGCAGGAATATTTGGCATGAACTTTATGATTCCGTTATTTGATAGCCCGACAGCGTTTACATGGGTGCTGGTGATCACGGGGGTTACGGGAGCCATCATATTTAGTTCGTTTTTATGGTTTTTCAGATACAAAAGATTGATGCCATTGTAGAATCTTGTCACAATTACTATTTGCATCTTTTTATAAAAAGAATTTAAAGTTAAACTGAAGCTCTCTTGTAATGAAAATTCTGCTTGATGAGCTTGCAATGCATTACCCTTTTTATCCATGGTGATAATTTCATCCACATGTTTATTATTTGATATGCTGATGTTTTTGGGTTTTTTTTTTTTAACCTATGGGATAAAGTATAACGCAACTTGTGTTAGATAGATGTAACGGCTCAAACCTGATATTTCGGCTATAGGTAAGAGTGCTAAAATGAACCAAACCGAAGCAAGTTGGCTGGTTCGAAATCCTAACAGTTTGGTTTTGTTTGAAACTTGAAACAGGCATGTGATCCGTTTACGTGATTATATACAAACTAATTATTTTGGCAATAAAATAAAATATTAGTTCAAATCGTTAAACAACCGGCTGGTTTGGTTGTCCCACACAATCCACCTTTTAGTTTATTTTACTCACACCCTATCATATAATAACAAATACCCTATCATATAATAACAAATAGCAATTGGGTTACGTTTATTTTGCTCAAAAGTCGTAAACATCCCTAGCTACAGGGACATAGAAGTTGAGTTGGATTATGTATTATCTCAAACTAGTAAAACAGATTGAAACTAGAAAGTAATTACATGCCATCCGGTATATATCTTTTATCAACCTTTATTTTAAACTTTAATTATTTAATGCGCAATATGTGTATTCCCGAATAATCCCATTTTTCAACTATTGAATCATTTTATTTTACCAAGTTCAATGTTAGCAAGATTAGTTAACATTATTTTGTTTCGATATAACAACAAGATGCTATTTAAGTGATTATGAATAAATTTATAATAAAGATAATTTAAAAATATGTGCCATCCAGTATATATCTTTCATTAGGGGTGTGTATAGTTCGGTTTTTACCATTAACCGTAACCATAACCGCTAACTTCGGTTATGGTTAATCGGTTATCAAGTCGGTTATGGTTCGATTTCGGTTAATTTTGCTTATTATCCAAAAACTTTAACAAAGTAAGAATGAAATCCACCATGTAAGACTTACCTTGAGCCTTTTTTTATAAGACAAAGAAGACTACATTTTTTGTTTAAACTACCGATGTGGGATCTCCCTTTTATAAGGTAATTACGTACACAATGCTATATAGAAGATTCATACGATCATAACACCTCAGTTCTTCATCATAATAAAGGTATCTACACCAATATCATTTTGTTACTAACATACTTTTATATTAGTAAAAAACCTCTACATGGTTATTGTAAAACATAATCCATTGTATCGAATTATAGACTTAACGTTACAAGTTCAGTTTCGTTTATATTGGTTAACCAAAGCTTCATAACCGTAACCATAACTTTTATATTAATAAAATAAATAGTACTGCTCACATTAGGTTTTGTTAGTATATTGAATAATTTGTTTTATCTAAAAATTATCTTAAATTAAATAGAAGGATTCTATTCGAAATTCAAAGTAGGGTAAAATTTAAAATTATATTATTATTTATTTAAGACAAATTTGCAGAAATCAACCTTTATGTTATACCTAAACTTCACTTCATACCTTTCACTATGAAATCGGCAAAAACCAACCTTTATGTTCATGTTTTATGACATCCTATAACCTTTAGCACTAACTACGTCAAAAAACTCAGTTAAGTTACCTCACATGTTTTGTATTATAGTATTTTATGAGCCTTTTATTTAATGTATATAAACAAATAATAAAACCAGATTTTAAAAAACTAATAGAGATTCAACAAATCCCCAACACCACCAAATTCAGCCGATGGGGGACTAAAATTGGGGTTAGGGTTCTGATGGTGGAAGGTGGGGGCGATGGTGGTCGAAATGTTCTATGCAATGGAACGTGGTGGCTGATGGAGGTGTTGATGTTGATAGTGGTGGAGGTGGTGGCAGGTGGACAGGGGCGGAACCAGAGGGGGGTCAAGAGGGTCCGTTGACCCTTCGGTCACAGGAACTTTTTGAATTTTTATTTATAAATTTTGAGTTTTTGAATAACAAACTTAGAGATGGACCCCTAATTTGAATCAGTATAGAATATAAGCTTATGATGACCCACTAACTAAATCGTTCTGGTTCCGCTACTGTAGGTGGAGGTGGGGGGACTTTGACCGATAAGATTGAAACAATTTCGGTTGATTATAGTGACTCGATATCCATGAATGCTAGCAACGAAAATATTGAAGACCTTGAGATCGGCGTTAGCCTTTCAACTACCCGGATGCGATCTTTTGTATTACATTCACATGGCATCCTAGCATTATATTCTTGCTAAATTGTTTCGTTTATACTTTATACAGTTTACAATAAAGAGCTCTTCATAGCTTTATGGCTATCCTTTTTTATTCCTTTGTTTCAACTATCATTTAGTAGTAAACTATTAATTTTGTAAATTGTAAACAACGTTTAAAGTCCAAAGTTTTTAGGTTGTTAGGAGTGGTTAAACACTTTAGAGTGGCAAACCAAAAAACCGACCAATCAGAGCGCGCCATGTCAATCAGTCAAAAGTGTTTAAACTTTGCTGAAAAGTGTTGGCAATGGTTTAAACACTTGCTGAGTGGCAAACTTATTTTTTATTTTCTGTTTTTTTTTTAATTTTTAAGATAAAATGAAAAAAAAAACATTTACTTTTTATAAATAAAAATAAAGCATTACATTTTAAATAAAAATAAAGCATTACATTTTAAATAAAATCTAACTTAAAAAAAAAAACTAAAAATCACAAGGCAATCCATATTTTTTTGCGATCTCACGTTTTCTAGCGAGTGTGATTTCCAACATCGCGGGGTGAACATTGTCGGTAGGCTGATTATACGTCTCCAAGTCCTTGTCGAACATTGTATGTCGCAACGCCTCTCGTTGCTCATCCGCCAAGGTCAAGTATTTTTCTTCTCGTATACGTTTAATTTCCATTATCTCTTTTTTCATGGCCTTGTACTCTTCGAATTTGTGTGTTATATCTCTTGGGTCTTCGTTTCTTGAAGACGACCCTTTGCCCTTTCTCTCCTTTCTCGTTTGTCGTCTTGGCGAGGGATCCTCGTTTATGTCGGGAATTTCCCTTTGTTCGAATCCGCTCGAGATTTCGACATTCGGTGATCCTCGTGTATAATTTCCCGAATCCGAAAACTTTCTTTTTAGACCCGAGCCGGAGCTTTCTTCATTCAACAAAGGTACCGCGACCACTTTTGATTTGTTCTAACAATCTCCCAAGCCGCAATATGAGCAAAATCATTTTTTTCTTTGTTTTTGTAATCCTTTAGCGCTTGCTTCATTACATAAGCATCGTCACTCCCGCTAGGACGTAAACGATCCTAAAATAATAAATTATCAACAACTTAATCTAAATATTTCGTTAAAAAATAAACCGTATAAAAAAAATTACCGCTTGATGATATAGACCGTTGAATGTGTTAATTTTTGTTTGCATCGTCATCCATTTTGAGCGAACTTGGTGGTGGGTTCGGTTACTTCCTCCGACCGTTTCATTGTAGTGGTTTAGAATTTTCTTCCAAAACCCATCCGCCTTTTGTTGATTGCCTTTCTTTTTATTCAAAGTGCAATGAACAAAAGCCTTTGCCAACGCCTCTTCTTGTCTAGGCGTCCAAGTTTCCCGTTTCGCTTTTCCTTTTCTTTCCGGTTCGGATACATTTTCGTTCACGGGATTTTCTTCAACCGCAACATCTTCATCCTCATCTAACTCTTGTCCTTGGGTTTTCGGCACGAACTCCTCATTGGAGTCATCTTGTACGTCTCTCGGTGATTGTGACATTGGGGTTTGAAAAGGTCTCGGTGATAGTGAGCTTGGGGTTTGAAAAGCAAACGGGTCAAAAGTTTTTTGGGCTTCTAGGGAGTAATCATAATAACCGGGTCGAGTCATCGTCGGACCGTGTTGCATCCAATTTTGGATGGGTTGGGTATCATAACCGAAAGGTTGATGCATGGGTTGGTTAAAATAAAATGGAGGTTGGGTTTGATTCGCAAACCCAAGGTGCGGATGAAACGGGACACTAGAACCACCCGAACCACGTTTATCTTGAGCCCTCGACTTCGAATCGGACCCTACCATTTTTTTCTTGCCTTCACCCTTGTTTGAGCCTTCCATTTTTTTTAAAGGATTTAAAAAAAAAGAGTGGAATGTAGTAAAATTGGATGAGATTGATGTTTGGTGAAAATGGATTTGAAAAGGTTAATTTATAAAAGGTAAAAATGATTTATTTTTATTTTTGTTTTAATTCTTCTAGTACACCCGATTATTTGGTATATAGTTATTACTCAAATTTATTCGTGACATTGACGTCATTGTTTTGGTAGTGACTTTAGTTATTCCATAAAAAAAATCAACTTGATTGATGCATATAGTAAATCCTAAACCAAAATGTGTACTTCAACAAATTTCCCATTTTATAAAGGCCCTTTTATAAATTACAATCACCAAAAGTCCAAAACCATCTTATTTATAATCCATCATCATAAATTTTTGAGTAAATTACTTTTTGAGTCCTTGTGTGTGTATATGGTTTAATCACTTAAGTTTTAAATAAAAAAGTTTAAAACCTTGAGTTCTTAATCGTTCATTTTATAACGTTTTGAGTCCAATTTTATTCATTTTATAATGTTTCAAAAGGTTAAAAGTTGCACTAAAAAAGTTACAAAAAAACGTCTAGATACTTAGGACGTTAAACATTTTGATTTTTGACTTAAATAGTTAAACAACTAAAACACAAGTGATAAAAAAACTATAGTAAACTGCCATTTTGGTCCCTGTGGTTTGGGCAGTTTTGCCATTTTAGTCCAAATCTCAAACTTTTTAAATCTGGGTCCCTGTGGTTTGCATTTTGTTGCCATTTTAGTCCAAAATTCAAAAACCCCATTTTTTTACTGTTGCAACCTCCTATTTTGTCTTTTAGTTCAGAGGCATTTTGGTCATTTTGCTTTTCATTTAACATTTTCATCTTCCCCAAATAAATCATCATCATCATGAAACCCAGATCAACTCACTCTCTCTTCTCTCTCTCTATAGCACCACCACCACCGCCACCTCATCCCTCTCTCTCTCTTCTCTCTCTCTAGCACCACCACCACCGCCACCTCCTCCCCCTTCTCACCACCGCCACTCCGGCGTTGTCCCATCCAACAGTCACACCCGTATGTTCAGGAGATCAGAGAGAGAGAGAGAGGAGAGAGAAAGGAACTCCGATGACTCTCTCTCTAAAACCTGCATCATCCCCACCACCACCATCCCACTGCCGCCAACACCACCATCCCCGTGAACTCTCTCTCTAAAACCTGCACACACACACTCTCTCTTTCTCTCTCCAAACACCCATCTCTCTCTTATCTCTCTCTCCTCTCTGTCGAACTCCACCACCACCACCACCACCGTGAACTCCACCACCACCACCACAAACTGCCAGAGCCCACCCCAGCCCGACTCAGCTCGTTTACATCCCTAAATTGACTTGTATACACCGAATTCAACAAGTATGGAGTCTAATTCCTATTTTATCCAACAAAAATTCAATCAAAACACATCATATTAACCTCAAACATTACCGGAAGAGTAGATTTCGGAAAGCACCGTGAATGTATCCAGAGAGAGAAAGTGGGAGTGGTGGCCAGAGAGAGGAGATGAAGGTGGGGTCGGATTTGGTGGTTATTCGGCGGCGATGGTGGTCATAAATGGCGGTGGTAGCCATGGTTGTGGTGGTGTTTGTTACAGAGAGAGAGATGATGTTGGGTTGGGTTTTATTTGGGGATGATGCTGAGTTTCTTTCTAGTTAGAGTTTTATTTGGGGATGATGTTGGGTTTCTTTCTAGTTAGGGTTTTATTTGGGGATGATGATGATTTATTTGGGGAAGATGAAGATGATTATTTGGACCTGTTGTTTATAGAGAGAGAAGAGAGATGAAGATGGCGGTGGTAGCCATTGTTGTTTATGATGATGATGATTTATTTGGGGAAGATGAAAATGTTAAATGAAAAGCAAAATGACTAAAATGCCCCTAAACTAAAAGACAAAATAGGAGGTTGCAACAGTCAAAAAATGAGGTTTTTGAATTTTGGACTAAAATGACAACAAAATGCAAACCATAAGGACCCAGATTTAAAAAGTTTAAGATTTAGACTAAAATGACAAAACTGGCCAAACCACAGAGACCAAAATGTCAGTTTACTCAAAAAAACTAATTTACTCAGAATTTTTTCATAAAAGCAACGGTATTCAAACAAATTCAGAAATGGGCCCCAAACTTTACTATAATTGAAGAAACAACACACACAGACTGTATTCTTTCTTAAGCTGGCAGTGGCACCACCACCCAACAATGTCCACCTCACACCTTACCCATCTTATCCTCCTTATCGCCGCCGTAGCAACCACCGTCTCCGCCACCGATCACATTGTCGGCGCCAACCGTGGGTGGAACCCTGGCATCAACTACACTTTGTGGGCCAACAATCATACATTCTATGTTGGAGACTTTATCTGTATGTATAATGTATCCTCTCTCTACACTCACATACTAATTTAGTAAAGGGGTAGCCCGTTTCAACCCGAACCCGTTTTGGCTCATTTCAAAGTATAGGATTATAACCCGGTTTTAACTTTACGAGTCGGGTCGGGTTTAAATTGGGTTCAACACTTCAACCATTTTCGACTTCTTTTGCCTTAAAATACATGAAATAACTTGCAATTTCATGTCACATTTTAAAAGAAAAATAATGAGTATCGTCATTCGTCAACATTTTTGTTAGCTTTTCTAAGAGTTAACTGTCATTTTTGTTAGCTTTGTGGACTGAAGTGACACGTTTCAAAAATGTTGAGGACGAAACTAGCGCAAATTTTTTTTTTTTGACTGAAGTGGCATTTTTCACCAAACCACATGTACGAAAATGACAGTTAACTCGTTTTTCTAATGACATATTTTGTTTTTGTTCTTCAATAAAAAAGCGAGAAGTTGCCCGCAAGTGTCATTGGCAACTTCTCGCTTTACATTCTAACAACCACTAAGCTAGTGATGAACAAACTTTTATAAACAAAAGAAATCTTTAATGTTGTATGTTTGGATGGATAATAATGTAGCATTTAGGTATGTGAAGAATCAATACAATGTGATAGAGGTAAACAAAACCGGTTACGACAACTGCACACTCGACGGCTATATAGGCAACTGGACAAGTGGAAAAGACTTCATTCTTCTCAACAAGTCGCAACGCTATTATTTCATCTGTGGTACAGGCGGTTGCTTCAACGGTATGAAAGTCACCATTCGGGTTCATCCACTTCCGTCTCCTACGTCTTCCCCAGTCGCTGCTGCCGAGCACTCGGCTTCCTCTGTTGCCGGAAAATCCGTGTTTGGAGTTTCATTTATGGTTCTAGTTTCATTGATTTGGTTTGGGTTTGGGGCCATTTGTTAGTTTTGAATTGTTTGAAATGTGTGTTGAATTTATGCCATGAAGTGTGTTTAATTGATTTGGTTTAAGATAGATTGTATTATTTTAGTAACTTTTTTTTTGTTTTTGCATGATCATCATGAAGATTGATCATCATCATCATCATCATCATACTCAGTAAATCCCACCAATAGCAAAGCAAAGGTAGGGTCTGAGGAGGGTAAGATGTAGACAGCCTTACCTCTACCCCCGTAGGAATAGAGAGGCTGCTTCCAGTGAGACCCCCGGCTCGATAGTAGTTTTGCATCAAGCCTTGGACATAAGGCACATAACACTCAGCAATCGGGACAAAGACCGATTAGTGCATGTACCCTTTTGTCTTTCAGCTATCAACGCCACCACATGATGCATGATTAACCGTCCTCAGCTTTTAACGTTATTTTCACAAAATTAGTAAAATAACGTTAAAATTAGTGCACTAAACATCATGAAGATTGATGTTTAGGAATTATGAGTTTGATAACTATGTTTATTGGTTAAATCATTATGATATTGATGATCATGTCTATTTTTTGAGAACTCTTAGGGGTTGTTTGTTTCAGCTCTTAATGGTTCAGACCTGTTACTGATTCAGCACTTAATTGTTCAGACTGTTTGTTTCGCGAGCAGATGTCTGAATGGTTCAGACATTTGCCTCTGAATGGTTAAGCATTATACCGAGTCTCAATGGTTAAGACCTCTATCTGAACTGGTCAGACATTTGTTTTTGCATGATCATGAAGATTGAAGATTGATGTTTAGGAATTATGAGTTTGATAAGTATGTTTATTGGTTAAATCTTTAATTTATGTTGATCATTATGATATTGATGATCATGTCTATTTTTTTAGAAATCTTTGGGGTTGTTTGTTTCAGCTCTTAATGGTTCAAACCTGTTACTGATTCGGCACTTAATGGTTCTGGCTGTTTGTTTCGCGAGCAGATGTTTGAATGGTTCAGACATTTGCCTCTGAATGGTTAAGCATTATACAGTGTCTCAATAGTTAAGACCTCTATCTGAATTGGTCAGACATTTGTCTCTGAATGGTTAACCATTATAATGACTCTTAATGATTCAGACCTCTTACAGGTTCAAAGCTTTTACTGGTACAACACTTAATGGTTCAGACCTCTTACTGGTACAACACTTACCCATTCAGAAGTTGTCAAACAATCCCTTAATGTGGGTTGGGTAAATATGTGTTGTAGAACTATATTACAAACATTTAGACATAACAATTAAACTAAATAGATTCATTTGCAGTTTACCATTTACAATCACAGTCAGAGGTTTTTTTGGGTATTTACCTGTAGTATATTTATATTTGGGGAAAATCACTAAGTTAACAAGTTGACCACAATCACATTTACTGTGTATAAATTGAGTTATAAAACCAATTGGAAATTTAACACGTGGTATTATTAACATACTACACGAACAGTTACGCCCTTATGAATGACAATGGGACATGTGTCCCCCACTAGGTTGAATTAGTGAATCACACAAGCATAGCCAAACAGACCAATAACAAAACGTTACATGGACTGAACTAGTATATTTACGCCCGACACACCACACGTCACCTATGTGGCTTAATTACTTTGCACAACCCAGGCGCTAATTACAAAGGGTGGTGTATCTTTTGATAGCAAAAGTTTGTATAAGAAATGCCATAATAGACCTAATTAGAAATCACACAAAGGCCCAAAAAACTTCATGAGGATGTCATTATCATTTGTTGTAGTATTTGTTCGACTTCTACTATCCGTGCTGTTTTTTTCCTTCAAACTTTCACCCTTATAGCGAGACTGGGTAATCTTACAATTGAAAGACACGTGCGCCTTGTATTAGGTGGAATGGTGTGGGGCCGAAGTAATTGAAATGGGCAAGTGGGTTGGGTGTAAACAAGTCGTATGAGTCCATGTGGTGCATTTTTATGGTTTGTTTGGGCCATGTAGGTTTAATTGAGTCTCGTATTGGACACATGTTGTGTTGTGACCGATCTACATTTTAAGGACGCTATTATATCTAGTGTACCAAATAATATCAGGTGTCAACTTCTAATTGCTTAAAGAAATCAATGTACATTTTGGTGTTATGCGTGTTCAACTTTTTTATTTTCTAACTTTGGTTCATATATGCGTGTTCAACTTTTTTATTTTATAACTTATGTTCATATATTCGAGATATCAAATTAGTTTTTTTTTTTTTTTTTTACTGCTAACAACCCCCCCCCCCCCCCCCCCTATTTTTCCAAAAATTAACTTCTTGACCATTTTATGAGACTCAAGGTCACACCACTTTGATGTAGATAAATATTTAGTGCCCTTAAGCCAAGACGCCATTAGCGAGATATAAAATTAGTTGAAGAAGGAACGTGGGAGGGGTTCATCAATATTACAACCCACAACTCCACAAGAAGCAACTGAGTAGGCCCAATACGTGTTAATTAAGCCCAAGTAAAACTCCATTTATTATATATATAGTTTTTTTAACAGCAAATTTGGATCACGAACCACTGGAGTATAATCATGCCACCAGCGGAACCATCCGATCATATTCATCTCCACTAGGCATAATGGCTATACATCAATTCAGAAGGAAACCCAATAAATATGGGAAAACCCCTTTTGTGGGAATCAAACTCAGGACCTGTTGGTCCTAAACCCTTATCGCACTCCAAGATGTAACTAGGCTATAAATCCATAGGCTATTGCATTATATTTAACTAGGTTAGAACCCCGTGTATTACACAGGTTGAATAAATGTAATTTTATTTTACAAATAATAAAAAAAATATATCTTTAAAAATCCCGTTTATTAGACGGGTTGAATAAATGTAATTTTATATACCAAATAATAAAACAATATATATTTAAAAATCTAGTTTATTACATGGGTTGAATAAATGTAATTTTATATATTAAATAATAAAAAAGTTATATTTTTTAGAACCCCGTGTATTGTACGGGTTGAGTAAATTTAATTTTATATATTAAATACTGAAAAAAATCTCGTTTATTACATGGGTTGAATAAATGTAATTTTATATATTAAATGATAAAAATGTTATATTTTTAAGAACCCCGTGCATTGTACGGGTTGAGTAAATTTAATTTTATATATTAAATACTGAAAAAAGTTACATTTTTAAAAATCTTATGTGTTATATGGGTTGAGCACATGTAATTTTATATACCAAACAATAAAAAGTTATATCTTTATAAACCCTATGTATTATATGGATTGAATAAACCTAATTTTATATACTCCATAATAAAATATTATATTTTTAAAAACTCCGTTTATTACACGAGTTGCATAAATGTAATTTTGTATAGTAAAAAATAAAAATGTTATATCTTTAAAAAACGTCGTTTATTACACGGGTTGAATGAATCTAATAAAAATTTATATCTTAAAAAAAAACTAACGGATATACTCGATATACGATGGATGGGGTGATTGTGGTGATGGTTCTTATAAATGTCACATAAACATAGTGATTACCGTATTTGAGTTGAGAATTGAACACGAAAATAAAAGTATAGAACCAATAAACATTGATTAATATATGTTTTTTACCCCCTATAAACATTTTTGAAATAGGTTCTTAACTACTTTAGTTTAATAAAATAAATAAATCATTTACATTTAATCTGATAATTATTTTAAAATATTATATTATCTCCTGTACGAATTGTTTAATTTTATATTAAATTAAATTTTATAATTATCTTTTAATTGATATTTATTATCTATAAAAAATAGATGACTTCAATGAATGACATGTGTTCTCCCATTGGTTTCTTTTATTATATAGTATAGAAGATTGGTGTTTCTCGATTAAAAATTTATACATCCCCCAAATATTCCACCGAATTCTCCATTTAAATCCCAACAATAAATTCCTAAGTTTAAATCCCAACAATAAATTCCTAAGTCTACATAATTTGCAAGTTCAAGCCCTTTAATGCTTTAATTGCTTCATGCAAATTCATAGAAAAACATGTTTTTTTTTTTTTTTTGAAAATTAAACTTCATTAAAACCAACCTCCGACCCAAACGGGCAAAAGGGCAAACAAACAACAACGCCCCCGACCCAAACGGGCAAAGGGCAAAAAAATTACAACATATACATCGGATATTTACACCATTCCGCCCATCTAATATAATTACAAGCAGATCTATTTTTAACCCATGCAAAGCTTTTCGATTTTATCTCCCCTATGATATCTTGCGGGCTACACTTTTTCTGTTTGAAAATCACATCGTTCATTTCTTTCCATATGCACCAGCAAGCAATCAAAGCCATCCCATACATAATCTTTTCCGTCTTCTTGCCGCTCTTAATGACCTTGTGTATTTCGAGAATGTCTTTGAATTCAAAGAAAAAAAGCGGCGGGATGTTACACCAAACGCTGAAAGACGACCACACCTGGATAGCCACCGAACAAGCAGTGAATAAAATGTAGTCTTTTTATTTTTAACTTTTGATTTTATTATTCAAAAAAATTATTTTAATTCATTTCATTTAGGTCATCACTTCTAATGCATAAACATGGTATGAAATTTGACCCGTTAACAATTAGTATCTTTTCATCCAAGTGGCTTGTCAAGCACAATACACAAGGTTAACATAAACATTTTTGTTAAGTGAATACAAAAAAATATATATATACATTAAAATATAATAATGATCCAAGTGGCTTGTGTTGATCAACTATGTATTTAAGTTAATGAGGTGAAGTATACATATCCTACGTGATTTTAGATTACATATATTATGTTTACATTCCATCAATTTTCATTTCAATCATTAAATTAAGGGATAACTTCCGTTTTGCTTCCTATAGTTTGGTCACTTTAACGGTTTTGCCTCAGTCATTTAAAACGGTCATACCTTGATCTTTATAACTTATCACCATTTTGTTGCCCGGCTCTAACTCAGTTTAAACGTTCAGTTAAAAGGGATTGGGACGGTAAAACTGAGAGTTCAAACCCAAACCCGAAAATCTAGGTTTACAAACACTAACCATTCAAACCCTAACTAGAAAAGATGAACACGATGTCGGATCTTGTTGAAGTTAAGGTTGGATTTAGATTCAAAACTTTTGGATATAAGCTCTCATTACATAACCTTTCGGGTGAGGGTTTATTTCGAGATTGGGGTGGTTTGTTTGAAGGAGACGAGGGTTTCAAAACCGAATGGTAAACAACAGGTGGTTGTGGCTGGTAGTAATCGACGAAAAGTGACGATGGTGGTGGTGAGGGCGGTAGGTGGTGGCAAGTGGTGATTGGTGATGGTGTGACGCCCTAACACATTTTAACCAAATATCACGCAGCAGAAAATGCATATTTAAAATTTCTTTCATGATATTCTTTCTTTCACTTAAATACATTAATCCCTTTTTATAAATTAATCAAAAACTAACATACTTATATCAAATTAAGTGACCACATACACACCCACGTACAGTCCATGTCTTGACTCGATCTTCAACCGCGTACACTTCTTGATGAAACATCCATAAACCTGTACAGCTTGCAGTCACCACATTCAATCACATCATTAGCAACCGGTGACATAATACAAAATCTTAACACATGCATAATAAGGCGTCAACATATCATGTTTTCTCTTATACTAGCCCCTTCATCCATCCATTCGATCACTCGCATCGGATTGCGGAGTCAACCTTCACTTCCATTGTTAACATGCCTATACTTCACATTAATTCTCAATAGAAAAACGGTTAGTATCATTAGCTTCCCTTCATATGAACATGTCCTCGAATACACATAACTCATCTTATTCATTCAAGCATATAATTAAATACCCACTCAAGCATGTATTCACTTTCTATTCATACACGTACTTACAATTTACATCCTACATGTATAACTCCTAAATTCATCTTTATGCATAATTCATTATGTAAGTTCCTTTCTTACCCAAACTTAATCGAATCTCTATCTTAACCACTTCCGACCCATTTCCACTATAACTTACCTTAGTAACAACATCGATTCATATCTTCTTACACTACATTCAATAATTACCATATATCATAAATACATTACCAAACAATAGGGTAAGTTCGGAGTTCACTTACCTCGTGCGTCCGAGTTCAAGCATAGCTTCCGTGTTTATCCTTGGCCCGTTGCCCTTCCATGCTTGTGTCCATGTTGACATGACTCCTATCCGTACATGTCATCACATTCATCATAACATGATTAACATACATGAGCATACATACCTTTTAATGAAGGTTTCTTACCATATCATCTTATCAAACTAATTTCCCACTTGTAATCCATTCAAAACACATTCCTTATACAAATCTATCTAATACATCATCATCACATTCTACATACATTTATTCATTATTAGCATACAATCTCACTTATCATTTTCTCCTAAGCATTTCATCAAACACTTGGTGCGCATATCACTTTCTAAGCATAATGTACAAGTGCTCTAAGCATGTTCTTCCCTATTTCATCTTATGAACCATCACATTCAAGCAAAATCTCATAATCATAAATTCCACATCAAGTTTATCTATCTCAGTCTATCATATAACACCTTATACATCACAAGATCACACTATAACATCTACAAGTTCATCATGATCATCATCTTCACACTCATGCAATGGGTTTCATTCTAAATCACCCAATTACTTGAAATTATTCATAACACAAGTTCTATTTGGTGTTTCTAACACCTCTACATGCTTAATTTCATACAAATTCATGGATTGATCATAACCCACTTCAAACAAGATCATCAAATCTAAGTTTTAAGACATACCTTATGGTCCCCTTGTGAAGGTGATCGTTAATTCATGTTCGGTTATGAATTTGGGCTTCGTTTAGCCTTTCAATTTGGAGAATTTGATGAAGTTTAGGGTTTTGGCTCCATGGGAGCCTTCCCTGCTCGTTGATGAACACACACACGATGTGTGTCTATGTGTGTGTGTTGTTTTCTTTTAATAAAACAACTTTCAAGTTGTTCACTTTGGTCCCTCATGTTTCGTTTTAATTAAATAAGGCTACAACCCTTCGTTTAATACCAACGATACTAATATTCAACTAGGTTAATTATTCCTAGTTAATATTCATTTACGGGCTCACTTTTACCCCTAACGGTATTTTACCCGTTCCTTTATATTAACCGGGTTTAAATTAACAAACCCATTTTTTGGGTGTTACAGACGGAGAAGAAAGAGAGAGGAGAGGAGAGAGGTACTGATTGTATGTGTTGTGTGTGTGTATTGAAATATATAATATATTGTAAATTATCAAAATACCCTTACTTTTATCCTTAAAATTACGAAAATACCCATCTAGTTAACATACAATATGGATGGAGTTAAGGTCGGGGAGCAAACTGATGACAAGATCGAAACATCAAGAAGGAAACTGGTCGTTTTTAAATGATTGGGACAAAACCGTTAAAGTGACCAAATCACAAGAAGTAAAACGAAAGTTAACTCTATTTGAATATATTATGTTATAGGTAAATTAAGTAGTCATGTGTTTCAATCAACTCAAACCTACCTTTTAACACAGAATCAACCAAAAATGATATTTTCTAATATTTCAATCCTTTGAGTTTCAAACTTGATCCTTCCCATTTAATATCATTATAAACACAAATCTGTGTTTTGAATATACTTTTATATTAAAATGTGTATTATTCTATATTTTAATTCCCTTTAAGTATATTAATATATTGTTCAAACTCAATACATATGATTTCAACACACATATAGATCACAATTTGACAATGTCTCCTTTCAAACATGCACTAGCATTCATTTAATCATTTCGCTGGTCCATGGCCATTTAAATGGGTAGATACTCATCCATTAACATTTCACAAACTCAAGTCAAATTAGATGGACCCATTATTTATTATTCATATGCACATGGATGTGTAAATTCAATTTCCTTTAAAGGTTTCACACGAACTAGTTTAAATTGGGATGGACCCACTACTTAATTATTCAACTACGTGCATTTTCAAAAACGCATTATTTCTTCATCTTGGTGGTTTCTTCTACACGTGATTAATACATTTTTTTTCACAATTAAAACTTTTACTGTATAATGGTCCGTTTACCCGTGACATTCATTTATTTTCAAAAGAGTAAATTACGGTTTTGGTCTGTTTGACCATTTCAGGTCAAAATGTAATTGTTTAACCAATGAAGGCATGAAGAGTTTTGCATTTTGTAACCATTTTAGTCCAAATGCTAACTTTGTTACAGAAATATGTTGAATCCCCTCACATGATTCTCACATGAGAGACATTTTAGTCATTTGTTACATATAATAAATCTCCGGTTAAACAAAAAAAAAACTACTAAATCAAACATAGATTTTACTATAACTATATAATATGATATAATCATTTGATGAGTTTATTTTGCTTACTTATTTAGTGTTCCATAATATAATATATAACAATGCTTATATAGATAAGAGTTCAATCTACATTCTACGTATATAAATTCATGCTTATACATATCATACTACTGATTTGTATGAGTGACTAGATGTTACGTAATTTATATTTAGTTGTATTGAATATCATATTCAGGTTATTTTGTCATATCATTGTAATATGCTTTAAATTTAGACCTTTAGGTTTTGCTATACATGTAACACATGTTAGTTTGCCTTGAACTTGTCGCATGTAACGCATGTTTTCTTTGTTATGATTAACATCTCATTGTTTTAGACTTATTCGTTTAAACGCTTATTGTGACGCACGTATACTTACATGGTACCATAGGCACATCATTGTGATACCAATGACATAATACCAAATGATTACACAACATCATCTCTTCTATTTCGAAGATTCATCCCTATTATGAAGCGAGGAGGCATGCGGTGACCCAAGTCCCCTAGCGGGAACACCACCGCCATCAATGCGGGGAGGGGGAGCGGTGAGAGGTTACCGCATGAAGGAGGGAGGGAGATGGTGGGCCACCCTCTTTTCAACCAATCAAAACATTTTCCTTTTTTTTTCTTTTTTTTCTTTTTGAATAAAAAAACAAGTCCCAAAGAGAGGAGTGCCGCCATCAAATTGAGGGTATGAGGGGAGTTGACGTGGCGCGTGCTGATTGGTCATGCGTAAGAGAGGGGACTCCCCTAAGAGGGGAGTGCCCCGTTCACCCTTATAGTATCACTCATTCACTCATCCTTTTGGCTTTTAATGTGTGTCCACATCCTATCACACATATTTTTAAACATTAGGGTATTTAAACTCTATATATAAAGTTGGGTGTTATCTAGCATTCTAGTAATTTTTATGTGAGAGCTCGATTAAAATATTCATATGATACCATTTATCATTGTGTTTTGTTAGATTATTAGATTTCTATCAACACGATTAGCTAGAGTGTTTTCTTTGGACCACATTTCAAAAGGAAATGTTGGGGTGATAAAATTATGATAAATTATATTTAATAACTTAATATTATTGAATTTTAACCTATTGTAACACTTTTAAAATCTAGAGAAAATTTCACTTTTTGTCCTTTATGTTTGTACTGAATTTTGAAACGTGCCCTTTAAAAGTTTTAGTTTCAGTTTATGTCCAAAAAACACATGTTTTGTATCACTTTATGTCCTTTACACCAAACTGAGTTAAATTACTCAGTTAGGTTTATTTAATGCAAGGGTATAATTGTCATTTCATGTTTTTACTTTACTCATCGCCCCTTTATAACCCCTTTCTTCATCTTCTTCCTCAATTAGGTTAGGGTTTCAAATCCCTTCATCTGCATCTTCTTCCTCGGTCCAGCTAGCCCTAGCTTTGAGCGTGTCCAACTCGGACTCCAGCAGTGATTATTCGGATAGTGATCATGTGGTTGATAGAGGTGTGATGGTGCTGCTGATAAGTTGTCTCGGCAGTATTGGGTGAGTTGAGTATTGTTGTTTAAAAACAAATAAAACCCACAACCCAACCATCTCTCTCTCTCTAAAAGTGCAGACTTTCTTCTCTCTCTCATTCTGTCTCTCTCTCCTAGCTATGACCATCACCACCACCACCCCACCATAACTACCCAGCCACCACCACTACTACAACCACCTCCACGCAACAACCATCACCAGCCGGCCACGACCACTACAACCACCATGACGCAACAACCACCACCACGCAACAACCACCAAGCCTGATTCAGTCATTTCCACCACTATAACCACCACCACGGAAACACCACCACTACAACCGCCACCACACAACCTAATCCAGCCAGATCCCGTCGAAGTCGCCTGAGCTCGATCCACACTGATTCAACCAGATCCCGTCGCCGTCATCAATCCACACTGATTCGACTGTATGTTGTTTATGGTCGCCGCCGCCTGAGCTCGAGATCCCGTCGACCACTCATCGTTCTCTCTATGGGTTTTTCTGTTGGTGGTGAGTAAATATGTGGGGGTTAGGGATCTTTGTTGTGTTTGAATTTGAGGTTTTTGTTGCGTTTGAATTGGGGGTTTCGTAGTTTAAATCCATATTGGGGGTTTGTTTGGGGGTTAGTAACTTGAATCTAGATTAGGGATTGAATATGGATTTGAATGAATCTGGCTTGGATGTTGCAGGTCTTGAGATGGTGGTGGTGGTTGTAGGATATGGGTCCGTCGCTGGGAAGAGAGAAACGAGTGGTGATTTTTGGTCACCGGAGGTAGGTGGTGGTGGTGACCGGAGATCTTGGTGAAGGGATTTGAAACCCTAACCTAATTGAGGAAGAAGATGAAGAAAGAGGTTATAAAGGGGCGATGAGTAAATTAAAAACATGAAATGACAATTATACCCTTGCATTAAATAAACATAACTGAGTAATTTAACTCAGTTTGGTGTAAAGGACATAACGTGATACAAAACATGTGTTTTTTGGACATAAACTGAAACTAAAACTTTTAAAGGGCACGTTTCAAAATTCAGTACAAACATAAAGGACAAAAAGTGAAATTTTCTCTAAAATCTATTAAGGTTCATAAAATAACGTTTTTTGTGTATTTGTTTTTTATTTAGCAAAATATAATACATCAACTTGAAAATGTTATACATTATTATTAGGCTATGGGGTGTGGGGGTCATGGATTGGAACATTATTTCCACATAGGACCATTAATTAAATGATATACCACCCCCTCCTTGATTAATGGTGGTTTCCATAGATTAAACCACGATTGCCACGACCCTCCCATTTGAAAATTTTAAGACAAAAATAAATTAAAAAAATAAAGGGGATAGTGGTTTGGGTCATGACCACACCCTTAGGGTAGTGGTTTTAAATGATAAATTAAAGATAGATGACATTGTGCCTATGTGAAGGATCATGGTGGTTATGAGGGTCATGACCACACCCTATTATAGATAGATAGATGTGTTTTATATAAGTTAAAAACGATTATTACCATAGTACAAGATAAATTAATTTGTTTAGCGGCAAATTTGGATCACTGACGAACCACTGGGGTATCATTGTGGCACAAGCGAAAGTGCGAAACCATTCGATTATATTCATCTCCACTAGGCAATACTGCATATACACCAATTTAGGAAGAAACACAAAAGCGTTTTTTTTTCGAATTTATTGGATAAAATAATTAACTAATCATTCTTTGGAAAGCGACTTTTGTGGTGTAGACCATGTCAACCAAATTTATTATGATTCTTTATGACTTGGACCACGGCCATAAAAATAATATCTTGCATATCACTTCAAAGAGTTTATTAACTACAAATAAAAAAAGTTCGTACCAAAAATAATTCTCTTAGGTGTAGAAGTCAAAATCATAACACAATACAATTACTTTTAATAAATATGTATGTTTTTTTGTTATATAATGCAAACAAACTCACATAAATGTTTACCTAAAGCAATAAATACTCCTAGTCCTACATAAAATTGAGATTTGAACATATGACCTTTTAGTACTTTGGCTACACTAAGCTGGGAGGATTGGAAGAGTGTAGCTGGTAATGTAATGGGTGGTCTGCACTAATGTTTTTTGGTGCTGTTACTGTAAATAATATATATTGGTGAAAAGGACAAGCTTTTGGTTTTCCTTATATTAATTAAAAATATTTTATTGGTCATTAAAAAAAATACTGATGTTATCTTTGCATTGTTTTGAAAAAGAAGCAGTATTATGAGCACTCCTTTCACTATCTTTCACTACCTTAAAATTCAACAATTAGGGTGGGGGTATGGTTAATCACTGAGCATTCTCATCCAAACCATCAAAATATGTGAGGGGTAGTTTTTATATTATAAAGAGTATAAAAAATGGTTGTGAGTGGAGGAGAGAGAAAATGTTACTCTTCATCTGTATATTTGGGGGGACACTGTTCACCCAGTATAATTTTTTTAATATATATTGAAAGTGGTTGTGAGTGAATGAGAGAGAAAAATGTAATGATAATATTATTTAATTGAAAAGAAGAGAGAAAAAGTATTTGTTTTTAGTGAAAATATATTGATATATGAGTTGTTTTTTAGTGGAATGTATGTATAATTTGATGGATTGGATGAGAATGCTAGGTGTTTGAGTGATTCTCTACCCAATAATATTATGTCATGTCAACTCCCCATTCTACTCCTCATTTTACACTCAATCACTAGGTATGACCAAACACCCCTCAATTAAAAAAAAAAAACTTGATTGGTTGAGTGATCCTCTCTCCTCTCTCTCTCCTCTCAATCAACCCACTCAATCATCGGTTATTACACACCGTATTTGGTCACCGCTCACCCACTCACCGAATTGCTTCATCATCCCGGTATGGTCACCGCTCGGTAACTCCCCCTCCCCGATTAACTCCCCGCACATCATACCCCCCACCCTTAAGATTTGGTTAAGGGGGGTATGAGCACTCCTTTCACTATCTTTCACTACCTTAACAATTAAGATTTGGCCACTTTAAACTTATCCCCAACTACCTTAAACTACCTTTGATTCAAGATCCTTATGAGAGTCAATGAAATGCAACCACCTAACCTACCCTCAACTCTCTTTCTCCACACAACACACAAACATTTATCTCTCTCTCTCCACTTTCTTGCACCGGATACTAGCTACCGAAAACCTTATCCACAAAAACAACTCGCAAGACCGACGCCGATATTCCCTCGTTACCCGCAATCCCTTACCACGAGAGTGCCCCACCCATCCTTAGAAATTGGACATCTTATTAGTCCGGTTCACTTGATATGATGCAATGTGATATATAAAATGCATATTAAAATCTTATCCAATTATTTTTAATATTATAATAATATAATTTTTGAAGATTAAAAAAAATTAATAAAAACAAAAGTTTAATAAAATCTTGTATTAAAGTTCTTTGAAAATCTTATATTATATAGAGAAAAGATTAAAAGCAAATGACTCTTATCCTACAAAGTGTAAAAAGGATTTTGGGCCATTGATTTAATGAATGAATGGTTGATATTGAAGAAACCCAATTTACGCTTGGATTTGGCATTTTTCAAGTAAGAAAACGAGTTAGGAAGCGTAAAATTGATGTGTGTTTATGCTGGCGACAGAGAAAAATACTCTCTTGGCTAGTGACACGTGCCATTTTCCTTGTGGTTTTGTACACTTTATAAGTTAAGACCTCTTTATACGTTATCTAGCTTTCTCACGACCCCGAAGGCCATATGGGTGCCCCGCACACCCTCTATAACACATAGCCTAAATAAGCTAGAGTCTATTACAATGATTTTCCTTGCTTGTTTTTATATACCATAACCACTAAAGTAGCATGAATAACATTTTGATAATTCTTTTTTCTTTTCTGTTTTGCTCTAATTTTTAAATCAATCTTGGACACTTTGGCGTGCGTATCCCATGAGCTAAAGTTATCCAAGTCAAGAACTTTAATGCCAAGTCAAGAACTTTAAGACTATCCACATCAAGAATGTTTGTAGGTGATTCTTGGCCTATGTGGAGGGCATTTGTGAGAGGGATGGATTAGTGGGTGTTGTAGAAGATGACATGGAGGGTGTTCATTCTTAAGGATTCTTGGGGAAGAATGGTGAAGAATGGGGGAATGGTGGGTCCTTTTTTTTTATTTAGTTTAAATTTAATAAAATAATTATAATAAGAAGTGTTTGTGGGAAGGATATATATGTTATTGTTGTGGGTAAAAAGTGTTTGTGGGAAGAATAAGTGAAAAGCTGATGTGGCATGCTGATTAGGCTGTTTGTAGAAAGGATAGCCTTTCACTGATGCGGATAGTCTAATGGAAATTTGCAGCTTAGCATTCATTCAGGAGGCATAAAGATACATCACTAACCTCTTATGTCTTTGTTTTCTAATTAATAATTACTTTAGCGGCAATCAAGGCTCTTGGCCTAACGGCACCAGGTGTTTATTCTCTCACAAAAGGGTTGCGAGTTCAAGTCAAACAAAGTGGGCAACAAATTAATTTTAGAAATAGATTTTAGGGGGTGTTAAACGTTAGAAAAATACCAAAACCAGTTCGTCCGATTAAACTAACTAATAAGCCACATGTTCATCAAATGAATTAACTTGTATAACATTTATAAAATCCAGAACATCCCTTATCCCTCAATTGAATATAATGATTAATAATCTTACAAATTAATCCAAACTCTAACCCTACAATATATACACAAATGCAATAATAACACACAAACACCTTCAATCAAATTAAGAACCATGCCATTTCCCTATACCCCGTCTTCTATATCAAGCTACACCCTCTGTATCATGAGAACCCGTTACCGATAACTCATGAGGCCCGAAAATGACCTTCCAAGGTTAAAGGCAAAAAACCGGTAAAAACACTAAGGTTTTTTTTAGAAAGAGTTAACTTCTTTTTGAGTCCCTGTGGTTTGTGCAGTTTAACTGTTTGAGTCCAAAAACCAAACTTGTCTTGATTTGAGTCCCTGTGGTTTGTATTTTTAACCATTTGAATCCAAAATGCAAAAACTTTTCTTGATTTGAGTCCCTGTGGTTTGTATTTTTAACCATTTGAATCCAAATGGTTTTTGGATGAGGTTTGCATTTTGGATTCAAATGGTTAAAAATACAAAACCACAGGGACTCAAATCAAGACAAGTTTGATTTTTGGACTCAAACAGTTAAACTACACAAACCACAGGGACTCAAAAAGAACTTAACTCTTTTAGAAAAAACACAAGTGCTTACCACTACGCCACCCTACGAAGACTTATGCATTCATCTTACAAAACACTAACGTGGAATCCGTTAATCGGCATTCGTTCTGCTCTTCCTCCGAGATCTTGATCGTCCAACCAATTTCGAAGGCGGCGATGGAGAAAACTCAAACGGAACCACCGGAAGCTCCATTTCCCCTTTCAAAATCTTGACAATATCCCCAATATCTGGCCGCAACTCTGGCATCTTTTGTAGACAAGCAAGAGCCAGATTCACACACAAAATCGCTTGAGGTTTGTTATAATCGTCTTTCAGTCTCTCGTCCACGAGTTCCAGTAAATCGCCACCATGAGCTAGTTGGCGGCACCAGCTTACTAAATTCGCCTTTTCAAGCTTCATCGGCGAAGCAAGTACATGTAATGGCCTGCGACCCGAAACAATCACAAGAATCAATACCCCAAAACTGTAGATGTCGGTTTTTTCAATCAAGTACTCGCAGCCACCATATTCCGGTGCCACATAGCAAAGTGTTCCCCTCATACTCGTCGTGCTGCTTAATTCTCGACTAAACACATCGCCACTATACATTTCGGTGTTCTTTGAATTCTTCCTAAAACTGATCTCCGATTTGTGATCATGCCTGTTTGCTTTCCGTTTCCATCGAAGGATTTTGAGTTTGAATCTTCGTTTAATCTTCTTTTTGACCCGCTTATTAGTAAGTTCATCAAGATGTTCTTCCTTCCACCACTCTTGCATTTTCCTATGCTGTTTCCACCCTCTATGCTCTTCATGTTCTTCATGTCCGGAAGTTTTGTTCTCATTACAACTGTTTAACTTCGGCGACTGATCAAACTCCCGTTTTTCGGAATTTTTATCATCGTCCCATTCTGCATTCGCCGCCGGACAGATCTGACTTCCGATCCATTCCTGAACATAATCTTTTGACGAAAGTTCACCGCTACCATCCTGTTTCCACCACCAATCTTTTCCCCATTGTTTCTTACAACTTTTACGCCCATCAACAGGATTTGAATTCGAACCATTCGCATTCGAATTCGACTCTCTGACATGATTATTATCAAAATTATGACATGAATCATCATTATCATACTTGGTGAATTCATTCTGAATGTGACTAACTGAAACATCCTTCCCTTTTTCATCCGTAAACCCTAACCCTAGCCCTTTCAAACGGTTACAAACAACCTTACTGTTTATCGGTGTAGAAGACGAAGAAGCTTGCAACGCAAGAGCAAAATCAACCTCCGTACTACTCTCCACCGGAGTTCCGATCGCCGGCGACTCTCCGGCACCGGTACCGGCTCCGGCAACTGTTCCAGACAAATCCTGACTGAACAAATCAACACCGAACTCCGGCTCAATCTTCAACCTCGATAATCCGAAATCGGAAATCTTCGCACGAAACTCTGCATCTAGCAAAACATTGCTAGGTTTCACGTCGCCGTGAATCACCGGCGGATCACACTCACGGTGAAGAAACTCAAGAGCTCTAGAAACATCTAGAATAATCTCAAACCTTCTGTTCCAACACAAGCTCCGATCGGAAAACAACGACTCCTGTAAACTCCGATTCGGCATGTACTCATAAACCACAACTCGTTTCCGTTTATCAACACAATAACCTAACAACGAAACAACAAATTGCGACTCTAATCCACCGAGAATCCTTAACTCGTTCTGAAACTCACGATCAGCGTCTAACGAATCGGAATCAAGCAGTTTAACCGCAACGAGTTTTCCGTTACGGAGGATACCGCGGTACACGGTACCGGAACCACCTTTTCCGATGAAGTTATCATCGGAGAAGCCGTTAGTTGCGGAAACGAGCTCTTTGTAGGTGAAACGACGTAGTTTTAGGAACACAGGACATGAATTGAGCGGATTAGTACGTGAACGATGAATCAACGAGTAATATACGTAGTAGATCAGGTATATAACTCCAAACAGTATCAAAACTGAAGAAAAAACGGTTATTATGATGAAGATGAACGTCGCTCTGTGTTTCGTTGATTGTTGATGCGTAAAAGCAGGTTGCCGTGAAGGCATTATGTTCGTTGTTTGTTGATTGCTGATTGTTAATACTTAATACTCTCAATTGCTCTCAATTGTTGAGAATTATGAATGAAATATGCAGAATATATGAAGAAAAAAGGTTAAAAGCGTGTAAAAATGGCGGATCTAGGGTTTCGTACCTTTGGTGGCTTTACAGTTGGAGAAATGCAATGATGAGCGTTTGAAGATGATGAAATATAGCAGCAATTCGTGCTGGTGATTGATGGAGGAATCTCAAATCTGTTGGTGATGATGGAGAAATTGGATGGAGAAATTGTGGTGTGTGTGTGGGGAAGAGTGGGGCCCATAGGGGGCAGTGTGGCTTTTGACTAAAGTGAAAGAATTTGCAGGTAAAGAGAATGACTTTTTGGGGAGAGATGAAGAAATTGGAGGGAAGAAAGTGACAGGTGGAATGCAGGACCAGTTTTTTTTATTTTTGTTTTATTTTAATGAGTTTTTTTTTTTTTTTTAACTTTTGTTTAGTAAAACAAGATTTGCTAATCAAGTAATCATAACTAGATGTATGATTGATCCCCCACTTGTAGTGGAGTGGTGGAAAGAACTTTGGGTTTCCTTGGAGACCCGGGTTCGATCCCCACCTCTTGCATTTGGGGGAAAATGACCCCAACCTTGGTTGAGGGGTCATGGCAATGATGGATAAGAGCCTTGAGTGCGTAATAGCCCGGGTTCGATTCTTGAGCCGCACACGAGTTTTCTATTACAGTGCGGTTACTCCGGCTCTTGAGTGCGGAGGCTGCAACGGCAGTCAAGTGGCTGTCGGCTGGAAATTTTCTCGTGGAGCGCCTATGGTCAACCTCGGATGCCTCGCCCGAGGGGGACTAGGACCCATGCAATGTGGGTGTGATCCTCTCGACTGTTGGAGTCAATCGCCGTTCAAAAAAAAAGATGTATGATTGATATTTAGTTGTTTTTAAATTTTAAATGGAAAGAAGTTTATGAACAATAATGGAACATTTATGATCTCAAAGATTTCTACAAATAGAAAAGTTTTTTTTTTATTGAACGGTAAACAAATTTTAATTGCTTGGATGTGGTGGTTAGAATTCACACCATCCTTGGTGCCCAAACGTTATCAACCTTTTTATTTAGTTTTAGTGATAATATACCCAAACATAAAATTATTCTAAGGGAGTACAGGGAGGAATGCGGGGAAGGCCGACGGTGACCATTTACCGGTAACATTGTTGCCAACTCCACGTTTGATTTGGTAAACACACAAGCCCGGGGAAGATTCACCGCATGTGTTGTTCTCTTTTTTTACCGTTGGGATGGGCCCCTAATGGTAATATTCCCGTTCAACTTTAAAAAAATTATTAGATAAATACCTATTTATACATAGTAATTCATCCCACTTCACTCCATTTTATAATTTTCACACCCACTCTCTGTATTTCTCTTCTTATCTCGTGTAGCATTTGAGACGACTAAATTTACTCCACCTTGAGGCGATCGACGACGATTAGTAGTTTTAGTTTTAGTTTTAGTTTTTTTCACCTTAATTATGTAATTTTTAATTTTAAGATTAAATAAACGTTTTTTTATTGGTTCAAATTAATGTAATTTTCATTTTAACGTAAATAAACGGAATATATGATTGTTATAATAACAACCCTCCTAAAATATTTCCAACACTCCTTAAATATTTAGAACACCCTATACGTCCTAAAATACACCCCGTATACGGAATTTGACCCTAAATACCTTTAATTTTACAAAAATAAAATAAAAACAAGAAATTAGGGCGCTCGCGGGCCGCAAAGACCTTGTCTTCGGGGTTACGCGGGGCGCGACAGCTCTAGAACAGGGCGACACCCTGAGCTGCCACGTGGCAGCATCGTGTCAACTCTATACTTGTGACAAGACCAAGCTAGACCCTACACACCCTACGTCGCGGGCCGCGAAGGCTTTGCCTTCGGCTTATGCGAGGCGCGACAAGGTGCACGATCAGCCCTATATATAAAGGGCATCGACATTCAATTCAAAATCGTTCAAATCTTTGAATTCCCTCTGAATCTCTTAATTCTCTAAAAGCTAAAATTATACCCGGGCATAATACCCCCTGTAACAACCCTCGGTAAAACCAACACCCTTATAAATATTTCCGACACTCCGGTATATTATAAAATGTCCCAATATGTTTTATATTACATCTCGTATGTGAAAACCGAACCCTAGTTAGGTTATAATTATAAAATAAACAAAAATCTGAAATATAGGGTTAAGGCGGGCCGCGACATACTCTACCCTTAGTTTACGCGGGCCGTATCAAGGCTGGATTTGACTTCGCTGACTTCTTTAGTTGAAGTGGGCCGCGTAAGAGTATAGGTGTAGTTGACGCGGGCCGCGACAGATCATTACACGCGATTACACCAGAGGCCGACACGTGTCGACATCGTGGCGGACCTACTAGCTGACCCAGCTAAGCTACTGCGTTGACTGGTGTTGACGCGGGCCGCGTAAGGGTCCCTTGTCTTTTACCCGGGCCGCGACAGAACTCAATATCACAACTATAAATAGCAGGCATCAGTTTTCAGTTTCCGTCGCTCATTTCTTTTTCTCAATATCGAAATCTGAAAGTTATAATCATTATAGTCGGGTATTATACCCCTAATTAGCGAGGTTCTGCTCCGTTGTAAGTATTATAACCCCAGTTTCATAATAGTTACGCTGCCCGATTGATTTAGGGTTCCGTAACAACTGTCGTGGTTCTGCCCGACGTAGTTGTTGGAATGCCGTCTCGGGGAGGATATCATTAATATTTTCAAAGGGTTATGATACTAACCAATGTACATTTGTATAAATTATAGATTATATCCAGGAAACCCTTACGAAAAGCCAAAGATAGCAATGTGAGTTTATCCTCTTTTTGTTAATGTTTTTGGTAATGTTTTACCAAACCTTAAATGTTTTACAAAGTAATTAAGCAGTGATTGAGTCTTTGTAGTCTTCAATTACTGTCCGGTATGTTGGGGTTTTGTATACAAAATTTGTACTACCTGCGAGTAGTAAGTCGAGTATGACAGCACGTTACCATTGGGACAATGAGTTAGCCAATGTGTAATATGACCCACAAGTCAGGTTTGATAGTACCAATTGGAGTAATTGTGTAGACATAAACATTGTAATCGTCCTCGATACTGTTTTAATTAAAATATTTCTTGATTAAACTAGGATTCACTCACCAGTATTTCCGACTGACAAAATATTTTTAAAACATGTTTCAGGTAACCCAATGTGACAGCCAATTAATAAAAAGCCAGCTGGAGAGAACTGAAGGCTTGGGATAATGTGGCTATAAAAGTTACCAAATAAGCAGTGTTTTAAATTTTAAATAATATAGGGTTCATCCCTATAAATGTATTGTAATAAGAAACTTGGGTTTTACCCATGTTATTATTAATATTAAATATGGTGGTTTTACTCTGATAAATATTTCTTAACTACGGTCCTGATGTAAATTCCGCTGCGAGTCTAAATAAAACTGATACCACCAAAATCTGAGTTCGCGTCCGCCCGTTCCCGGGGATAAGGGATCGGGGGTTGCGACAGAAGGTGGTATCAGAGCCTAGCCACTGGTCTGAGCCAAAGAAGTGTTCTGCTGACACTTAAAATTCTACAATTTGTGTTAGGAAATAATTACGAAAATACGTGCATAACTGTATTTAATTGTTATGTGTTATTTGACTATCTGTTAGTTTTCAGTATGAGTGATCAAGGACCATCAGATGTGAATCGTCAGTTAGCTGATTCACCTAGGAGTGAAGGTACATCATCACAGCCTGCCCTCTCTGGGTATACTGCTGATCAGGAAGACGAGATATTTGCCTTTAGAGCTAAATCTGAAGAACCATTTCCTACTAAGAAACGAGGATGGTTCAGTAAAGAAGCTTTTGCTCGTAGGAAGAGAATGCGAAAATTGCAACAGCAAAGGGCCTTAGCAGCTATTAAGCAAGAGACATATGCCCATACTCAAGATATGCTAAATAGAAGCCTAGCAAATTTCCATATCTTAGCTACGACTGCTGCTGACCCGAGTCTGGAACAACTAGTACCCCCACAGCCACAATACCCAGAACAACCCATGGAGATAGAAAACCCGGAAAACCAAGTGGAGATGCACAACTTTAACCCAGAAGAAATCCCTAGGATACCTGCACCAAACCCCCTAGACCCGAATTATGACCCCTGGTGGGACGACAATAGGGACTTTGTGCAACGTTACCCTATCCAGGATTATCCACCCATACAGAACATAGAAGCTTACCCAGGTATGGACCCTTTAGATCCCTATTATCAAGATGATTATATTAGGGAGATATTAGAGGATCCTTACCAATTTCAGGAATTGTCACCCCCATATCAGGAAAACGCACCCCAGATTCCAAACCCAGTCCAAGAACCTGCACCCCCAATGAGTGCAGAAAACGTTCAAGAACTTAGGACTTTTGGGGAGGAAATCTTAGAAAGCAGTGAGAGAATGCGTCAGGTGGGAGAGCGTCTCGTATGGAAGTACGATGAACGTAATATGGATTTTTGGATAAATCCATATCTGTGAATGTTAGAATGGAAGAAGTGGTAGTAATAATAATATAATAAAAATAAAATAAAAATATGTGTGTACGGATGCATATTACTATTTTATTTCTGTTGGTATTGTAATCTTTATTTCTGTACTAGTGTGTAATAGACGCATAGTATATAAAAATAGAGTACAAGTCGCAATGATCGACGATTTTGGTTAGATTGCGTGTCATGTGATTAACTATATTACTTATTATTTGTAATATTAATACGGGTAAATGTTTAAAATTCAGATGGCCGACGAAGGAAATCAAGGAAATCTGAATAACGATAACCAGAGTAACATTAACGTGGTTAATGATAATCCGAGTGTCAATAACAATGGAAACCAAGTGGACAATAGTGTTATCCAACACATAGTAGCACAGGGAATTATAGATGCGATGCCATTTATACTTCAAACTGTTAAGGATGCTGATAATAAGAGTAAACATAGCAGTAAGCGACCACTTGAACCAGAAAACAGCGTGAACAATGGACCAGTACTTCAAATGCCTATTCCCAAAAGAAGAAGAACCGTGCCTAACGGTTGTTCTTATAAAGAATTTTGGTCTTGTAAACCAATGGAATTCTCGGGCAACGAAGGGGCCATTGCAACATTACGCTGGATAGAGAAAACTGAGGCAGTCTTAAGGATAAGTAAGTGTGCTGAAGAAGATAAGATATTGTTTGCTTCTAATCTGTTTAAGAATGCAGCACTAGAATGGTGGAACACTATCCTCCAGACAAGAGGAAGTGATCAAACCTATAATATGGTATGGGAAGAATTTAAGAACAAGGTAGAAAGGAAATTCTGTCCACCCAATGAAAAAGAACAGATAGCAAACAAATTCCTAAATCTTAGGATGACTGGTGTAGATAGTAAGGGGTACACTAAGATATTCTTTGAATATGCTAGAATAGTTCCAACTCTTGCTTCACCAGAACCAGTATTAATCTCTCATTATATTTGGGGATTAATTGGAGAGATTAGACACATAGTCAAGGCAGCTAGACTGCAAACCATAGAAGAAACTGTAGAATTAACAAATACCTTGACTGATGAATTAGTTCGTACTAGAGAAGAAGACCAGAGAAGGAACCTAACCCAAAGGCTTACTCAAGAATTCCGTTCGGGGAATTACAATCGTAGGAATACAGGTTCTACCTCTGCACCATACTGCAAGATCTGTAAGAAAAAGCATTCGGGAAAATGCTCCACTCTCTGCAATTATTGCAAGATGCCAGGACACAAGGAAGAAAATTGCAAGAAGAAATCCAGTAATGGATATTGCTACAATTGTGGAGAAAAAGGTCATATCAGGCCAAATTGTCCGAAATTGGCCCCCAGCTGCAAACAACAAGAATACTAAAAATGCTAGGGCATTTGTTCTGACTGCAGAAGTGTAAGACCCTAATTCATTTAACCTTAACACAACGCAGCGGAAATTCGAGTTTGAAAATTTCTTTCATGACATACATCTTGACATTCTAATAATTCATTTTTAGAATATAAGAACATGCCTTATCAACACTAAATTACATATTTAAGCATTCCCGTACAATCTGTCTTGTGACTCGATCCTCGATCTCCAAACCTTGGTTATCCTCATGACTGGTACTCCCTGCGCTCACCACATAAAATTCATACATTAGTACGTATCATAAGCATACAAGACTTGTTCACGTTTACTTTTCGTTTCATTAACTCTTTACATCCCGTCTTTCCTTCTGATCATAAGATCCGTAGTGAGACATCTTTGACATTCCTACGTTACACTTCATCACCAGGCACGATGTTATTATCGTTAGTGCTCAATTTCATTGAATACATGCGTACGTACTTTCTATACGTAAACTTACGGTCACACATAGCAACATACATCCCTGTGTACCTACATACATACGTTCATGCATACCTAAACACATCAATTCATACATACATACATACATCCTTACATGCCTACATACATACATACATACCTACATACATACTTACATACAAACCTACATACATACTTGCATACCAACATACATACATAATTACATACATGCATACATACTTATTCCATACCTTCTCACAACTTACATACGTGCATACCTTCGTACATACTCCCTTGACTACTTATACATACTATCTACTCCTACATCATTACATCCCCGTATATACTCATACATACATACATACTTGCTTATCCACATAAGGGCGATTGCCAATGAGAATTAAATTAATAATTCTTACTTGGGGTACGGGATCCCACTTTAAGGTTCAGGAACCTAAGGTGGGATTCTTACCTGGGGTATGGGATCCCGCTTTAAGGTTCAGGAACCTAAGGTGGGATTCTTGCCTGGGGTATGGGATCCCGCTTTAAGGTTCCTAAATGGAACCTAAAGTGGGATTCTTACCTGGACTATGGGATCCCGCTTTAAGGTTCCTAAATGGAACCTAAGGTGGGATTCTTACCTGGGCTATGGGATCCCAAGGGGAACCAACATACCTATATCGTCACGCACGATCATGTCATCCCACCTTTATACATTCACACATACGCTTACCCTAATGGTCATAAAACATGAGTTAAACTAGTTATACGCGACTTAAAACGCGTTTAAACGAGTTCCCGATACAAAACGGAGCTAACAAGCAACTTTCGACAAACAGCCACCCCGTCGCGTAGCGCGACGGGCCGTCGCGTAGCGCGACGCCATCAAACAAACAGAATGTTTGTTGCTGCAGTGCTGCAGATTTCAGCACGTCCGCGTTTCACGGAAACGGTCATAACTTCTTCGTTATTGGTCCGTTTTACCCGATTCTTTTTCCTACACGTCCGTAATTTAATTCTCCATCTTTCGGAGTTAAGATCCGACATCCGGATTAACAAAGTTTCAGACTTTTATCTCTTCGGCTTATTCCCCTTTTTCCCAACCTTGACCCATTCATGCATTCATCAACGTAACTTGTTCGTTTTGCCATAACCCCTTATACACATAATGATATCAATGACGTCTATCATAAATTACTAAACTCTTGGATGTCTTGCATCCTTTTATCACATTATCATTCATATGCTCATTTCGACCCGTTAAGGGTATTCACTCATTAGTTTGGTCTATGACTAACCAAACCATCATCCCCACTTTCATACTTGTCCAAAACATAACACTAATCGAATGACTTGTTTCTAATCTACTTTTAAGATCGTTTACCCCAAAATACCCATCAAGGGCATTTTGGTCATTCTTAACCCATCATTTACGACGAGAGACCTTAAACACATATTTGACCTCAAACATCATGTTTAATTCATTACAACACTTTATTACTTACTTGTACTACGAAGTGATTACAGAAATCACTTACCTTATGCGTCCGTGCTCGTATCCGATTCCTCGCCTTTTCTTGACCCGTTATCCTTTCAGGCGTGAGTCCGTCTTGACGTGTTTCCTATACTTTCATTTGACAATAATTCATCATACCCACATAATACATCAATCATTCAACAAGACTTGAACATAGGAGGTGATTACTAGTCATAATCTTCACCCTAACTAACGGGTGTCACCTCTAAACATCAAATTAACGCAAACCATTCATAACCCACGTTCTACACGAGGATTCTAACCCTCGTACATAATCAATTTCATATTAACTTACGGATTAGAACATAACCCACTTCACCCATGATCACCAATCTTAGATTTAAGACATACCTTATGATCCCCTCGTGTTGGTGATCATTAATTCATGCTCGGTTATGGATTTCAACTTCATCTTGCCTTCCAATTTGAGCTTAAAGGCGATTTAGGGTTTGAGGCTCCATGGGAGCCTCCTGATCTTTCTCGAACACACACGATGTGTGTGTTTATGTGTGTGTTTAGTTATCTTATAACTTAACTTTCACTTGTTCCATTTTAGCCCCTCGGGTTTACTTTTAAAACATAACTGACACTACCTTAATCATTTAAGACTTTCAACCATACCCTTAACTAGGTTAAATAACCTAGTTATTTATTTCCCGACGTGTCACATTATAACATACAACAAACATTAACATTCAGATTTTTGGGGCGTTACAAGTCTACCACCCTTAAACAAGGTTTCGTCCCCGAAACCTTTCTCACTTTCATCAAACACACATTATCTTTTCTTCTAGTCCATCCATACGACTACTAGCCCATACTTTCCTGATCATTCTTTCTTATATCATTTTCATTTACTTGACCTGTCAATAACTGGTCAATACACATACTCTTCCGTCCTTTGATATGATCCTTTCTTAATGGATCTAATATCTCCACTTCACCCCTTAAAAATTTACATTCTCTACATACTCTGTATAACATTTAACTTTTGTTTTGTTATTACAACAAAACTCTTATTGCATAATCACTCCTACGTGCTTAATTCTAACGTTACCCTCATTCTACATTTTCTACAGTTACGTACACCTTGCATACCTTTATTTTATCTTTAAATCATTTCGTTCATTTCACATTACTATTGCTTTCACTTCATGCATTACTTAATTTACACAGGTACAGGTGTCATACTATTTCATATATATCAAATCATGAGTTAAATATTCTTACTAACCTCTTTTTCATTTCCCAAACCACGATCTGCAACCCAGATCGATTCATCTTTTCCTCGAGTACTAGCCATAATAGGCCAGATTTCATTCATCCGTGTCATGAGTTTCCACTCGTGCACATCCTTTCCCCAATACGATTGGTTTCATCACATCAATAATTCTGCTATAACTTACCGCACATTCTATTTCTTACATGCAATCTTTTCATTCAATTAATCATTTTGCCAACGGAAGTACACGCTCGTACTTCCTTCCATTCATGCTTACTTGCAAAGACCTTATTACATCGTTTCAATATTTCTTACTGAGCTTACCATTTCCGCCCATACTCAAGTTATTGTCCGGGTCACAGCCCGTCATCATTCCGACTTCTAAGAGTCAATTACTAACACATCTAACACGTAACTTATACAAAACTTCGTTTATTATACTATCACTTTTTACTTTATACTTGTTTCTATGACCCGTTCGACTCAATCATGGTCAAACTGTCGACATCTTCTTAGGCGGATTAATTTCATCTTCTTATATTTTTGATTCCGTCTTACGGATTCAGACGCATCATTCATGCTTTTTCATTCATTGAATCCACCTTACGGATTCAAACATTACATTCATGCCTTTTATCTTTGAACCCGCCTCGCGGATTCAAACATTACATTCATACCTTCCCTCCTTGAATCCATCTCACGGATTCAATCATTACATTCATACCTTTCCTCCTTGAATCCATCTCACGGATTCAAACATTCATTCTTACCTTTCATCCTTGAATCCGTCTTACGGATTCAAACATTTCATTCATGCCTTTCATCCTTGAATCCGTCTCGCGGATTCAAACATTTCATTCATGCCTTTCATCCTTGAATCCGTCTCGCGGATTCAAACATTTCATTCATGCCTTTCATCCTTGAATCCGTCTCGCGGATTCAAACATTTCATTCATGCCTTTCATCCTTGAATCCGTCTCGCGGATTCAAACATTACATTCTTATCTTGTTGATCCGTACTTAATCACGGGTTCAACATTCTTCATTCTTATCAGGCATGTTTTTCATTCTTACATAGTACTCTCAATTTCCCGAGAGTCTTACTTCCCATTTCACCCACACGCCCGCCTGCTACCCAACTCTACCGGACATACCTGTAACAATTATCATGATCTCACGAACGTCATACGTTTCTCGTGTACTGGCCAGGTACACAATCCACATAGTAGTTTCGTGCCTTCATGTAATTGTCACCTTATGTCCGTAGACTTAGGCTTCGGCGCGTGTATTGCTTCCAATACTTCATTACTATACTATCATTGTCTTTCATCTTAAAATTTTTCCCTTCCCTGAATAAACTTTTCCATTACATACCTCCACATATTACATTCACGTACCTGGGCTCATTTGCCTATTTGTCTTATTACCTCTTTGCCTGCCGTAGTATTTATCCTAGACTGCATTCACGGATCATCCTCTTTCAACACTTATGCTTACCTTGCACATACTAAACCGTCAGTTTCTTTATACGTATACATAAATACATACTTTCATCAACCTTTACCTTTAGATCTTGATCGAGTCCTAGATTGTACGGATTTCTTATCTCAAGAGCACACAAGTTTGAGTTCAAGTACTTACCTTCTCGTACTTGATTCCCTCAAACCAGGGCTCTGATACCAACTTGTAAGACCCTAATTCATTTAACCTTAACACAACGCAGCGGAAATTCGAGTTTGAAAATTTCTTTCATGACATACATCTTGACATTCTAATAATTCATTTTTAGAATATAAGAACATGCCTTATCAACACTAAATTACATATTTAAGCATTCCCGTACAATCTGTCTTGTGACTCGATCCTCGATCTCCAAACCTTGGTTATCCTCATGACTGGTACTACCTGCGCTCACCACATAAAATTCATACATTAGTACGTATCATAAGCATACAAGACTTGTTCACGTTTACTTTTCGTTTCATTAACTCTTTACATCCCGTCTTTCCTTCTGATCATAAGATCCGTAGTGAGACATCTTTGACATTCCTGCGTTACACTTCATCACCAGGCACGATGTTATTATCGTTAGTGCTCAATTTCATTGAATACATGCGTACGTACTTTCATACAACCTATACGTAAACTTACGGTCACACATAGCAACATACATCCCTGTGTACCTACATACATACGTTCGTGCATACCTAAACACATCAATTCATACATACATACATACATCCTTACATGCCTACATACATACATACATACCTACATACATACTTACATACAAACCTACATACATACTTGCATACCAACATACATACATAATTACATACATGCATACATACTTATTCCATACCTTCTCACAACTTACATACGTGCATACCTTCGTACATACTCCCTTGACTACTTATACATACTATCTACTCCTACATCATTACATCCCCGTATATACTCATACATACATACATACTTGCTTATCCACATAAGGGCGATTGCCAATGAGAATTAAATTAATAATTCTTACTTGGGGTACGGGATCCCACTTTAAGGTTCAGGAACCTAAGGTGGGATTCTTACCTGGGGTATGGGATCCCGCTTTAAGGTTCAGGAACCTAAGGTGGGATTCTTTCCTGGGGTATGGGATCCCGCTTTAAGGTTCCTAAATGGAACCTAAAGTGGGATTCTTACCTGGACTATGGGATCCCGCTTTAAGGTTCCTAAATGGAACCTAAGGTGGGATTCTTACCTGGGCTATGGGATCCCAAGGGGAACCAACATACCTATATCGTCACGCACGATCATGTCATCCCACCTTTATACATTCACACATACGCTTACCCTAATGGTCATAAAACATGAGTTAAACTAGTTATACGCGACTTAAAACGCGTTTAAACGAGTTCCCGATACAAAACGGAGCTAACAAGCAACTTTCGACAAACAGCCACCCCGTCGCGTAGCGCGACGGGCCGTCGCGTAGCGCGACGCCATCAAACAAACAGAATGTTTGTTGCTGCAGTGCTGCAGATTTCAGCACGTCCGCGTTTCACGGAAACGGTCATAACTTCTTCGTTATTGGTCCGTTTTACCCGATTCTTTTTCCTACACGTCCGTAATTTAATTCTCCATCTTTCGGAGTTAAGATCCGACATCCGGATTAACAAAGTTTCAGACTTTTATCTCTTCGGCTTATTCCCCTTTTTCCCAACCTTAACCCATTCATGCATTCATCAACGTAACTTGTTCGTTTTGCCATAACCCCTTATACACATAATGATATCAATGACGTCTATCATAAATTACTAAACTCTTGGATGTCTTGCATCCTTTTATCACATTATCATTCATATGCTCATTTCGACCCGTTAAGGGTATTCACTCATTAGTTTGGTCTATGACTAACCAAACCATCATCCCCACTTTCATACTTGTCCAAAACATAACACTAATCGAATGACTTGTTTCTAATCTACTTTTAAGATCGTTTACCCCAAAATACCCATCAAGGGCATTTTGGTCATTCTTAACCCATCATTTACGACGAGAGACCTTAAACACATATTTGACCTCAAACATCATGTTTAATTCATTACAACACTTTATTACTTACTTGTACTACGAAGTGATTACAGAAATCACTTACCTTATGCGTCCGTGCTCGTATCCGATTCCTCGCCTTTTCTTGACCCGTTATCCTTTCAGGCGTGAGTCCGTCTTGACGTGTTTCCTATACTTTCATTTGACAATAATTCATCATACCCACATAATACATCAATCATTCAACAAGACTTGAACATAGGAGGTGATTACTAGTCATAATCTTCACCCTAACTAACGGGTGTCACCTCTAAACATCAAATTAACGCAAACCATTCATAACCCACGTTCTACACGAGGATTCTAACCCTCGTACATAATCAATTTCATATTAACTTACGGATTAGAACATAACCCACTTCACCCATGATCACCAATCTTAGATTTAAGACATACCTTATGATCCCCTCGTGTTGGTGATCATTAATTCATGCTCGGTTATGGATTTCAACTTCATCTTGCCTTCCAATTTGAGCTTAAAGGCGATTTAGGGTTTGAGGCTCCATGGGAGCCTCCTGATCTTTCTCGAACACACACGATGTGTGTGTTTATGTGTGTGTTTAGTTATCTTATAACTTAACTTTCACTTGTTCCATTTTAGCCCCTCGGGTTTACTTTTAAAACATAACTGACACTACCTTAATCATTTAAGACTTTCAACCATACCCTTAACTAGGTTAAATAACCTAGTTATTTATTTCCCGACGTGTCACATTATAACATACAACAAACATTAACATTCAGATTTTTGGGGCGTTACAAGTCTACCACCCTTAAACAAGGTTTCGTCCCCGAAACCTTTCTCACTTTCATCAAACACACATTATCTTTTCTTCTAGTCCATCCATACGACTACTAGCCCATACTTTCCTGATCATTCTTTCTTATATCATTTTCATTTACTTGACCTGTCAATAACTGGTCAATACACATACTCTTCCGTCCTTTGATATGATCCTTTCTTAATGGATCTAATATCTCCACTTCACCCCTTAAAAATTTACATTCTCTACATACTCTGTATAACATTTAACTTTTGTTTTGTTATTACAACAAAACTCTTATTGCATAATCACTCCTACGTGCTTAATTCTAACGTTACCCTCATTCTACATTTTCTACAGTTACGTACACCTTGCATACCTTTATTTTATCTTTAAATCATTTCGTTCATTTCACATTACTATTGCTTTCACTTCATGCATTACTTAATTTACACAGGTACAGGTGTCATACTATTTCATATATATCAAATCATGAGTTAAATATTCTTACTAACCTCTTTTTCATTTCCCAAACCACGATCTGCAACCCAGATCGATTCATCTTTTCCTCGAGTACTAGCCATAATAGGCCAGATTTCATTCATCCGTGTCATGAGTTTCCACTCGTGCACATCCTTTCCCCAATACGATTGGTTTCATCACATCAATAATTCTGCTATAACTTACCGCACATTCTATTTCTTACATGCAATCTTTTCATTCAATTAATCATTTTGCCAACGGAAGTACACGCTCGTACTTCCTTCCATTCATGCTTACTTGCAAAGACCTTATTACATCGTTTCAATATTTCTTACTGAGCTTACCATTTCCGCCCATACTCAAGTTATTGTCCGGGTCACAGCCCGTCATCATTCCGACTTCTAAGAGTCAATTACTAACACATCTAACACGTAACTTATACAAAACTTCGTTTATTATACTATCACTTTTTACTTTATACTTGTTTCTATGACCCGTTCGACTCAATCATGGTCAAACTGTCGACATCTTCTTAGGCGGATTAATTTCATCTTCTTATATTTTTGATTCCGTCTTACGGATTCAGACGCATCATTCATGCTTTTTCATTCATTGAATCCACCTTACGGTTTAGGGTTTGAGGCTCCATGGGAGCCTCCTGATCTTTCTCGAACACACACGATGTGTGTGTTTATGTGTGTGTTTAGTTATCTTATAACTTAACTTTCACTTGTTCCATTTTAGCCCCTCGGGTTTACTTTTAAAACATAACTGACACTACCTTAATCATTTAAGACTTTCAACCATACCCTTAACTAGGTTAAATAACCTAGTTATTTATTTCCCGACGTGTCACATTATAACATACAACAAACATTAACATTCAGATTTTTGGGGCGTTACAAGAAGAAGCCAAGATGATTCCAGATGTCATAGCCGGTACGTTTTTAGTTAATGATGTTTTTGCTAAAGTATTATTTGACTCTGGTGCAAACCAAAGTTTTATAAATACATCGTTTTGCAAATTTCTAAATCAGTCATTAACTAAACTACCACTAGAATGCTTAGTAGAGACAGCTAATGGAGAAACCGTTAGAATTTCTGAAATCTTGCAGGGAGCAAGAATAGAAATTTTAAATCAGAAATTTATTGCAAATCTATATCCTATGAATCTGGCAGGATTTGATGTTGTGTTAGGAATGGATTGGTTAATAGCTAATAAAGCCAATATTTTATGTGATCAAAAGTTAATCCAAGTAAATTCACCACCAGGTAAAATGATCACAATTAAAGGAGATAAACCTTCTAGGTCCACTAAGTTCATCTCTGCAATGAAAACTGCAAGTTGTATAAGAAAAGGTTCTATAGTGTATTTGATTTCTATAATCACTAACACTAAAGGAAAAGAACTAAAAGATATTCCAGTAGTATCTCAGTTTTCAGATGTCTTTCCAGAAGAATTAGCAGGGCAACCTCCAGACAGAGAAGTTGAATTCAGAATTCACCTGCTACCAGGAACATCACCAATTGCCAAAGCACCTTACCGTTTGGCACCTGCCGAAATGCAAGAATTAAAGAAACAATTGGATGAATTGTTGGAAAAAGGATTTATACGGCCAAGTTCATCGCCATGGGGAGCACCGATACTGTTTGTTAAAAAGAAGGACGGATCAATGCGTATGTGCATTGACTACCGTGAATTAAACAAGGTCACGATTAAAAATCGGTACCCATTACCGAGAATCGATGATCTGTTTGATCAACTGCAAGGAGCTCGATTTTTCTCTAAAATTGATTTAAGATCAGGATATCATCAATTAAAGGTACAGGAAGAGGATATTCCTAAAACCGCATTTAGAACGAGGTATGGTCATTATGAATTTACTGTCATGCCATTTGGTTTAACCAATTCCCCAGCTGCATTTATGGACATGATGAACCGAATATGTAAGCTATATTTAGATAAATTCATAATTGTTTTTATAGATGATATTCTAATTTATTCTAAGAATAAAGAGGATCATGCAAGACATTTGCACACACTTTTAAGTTTGTTAAGAAAGGAAAAGCTTTATGCTAAATTTTCTAAGTGTGAATTTTGGTTAGAACAGGTACAATTCCTTGGACACTTAGTCAATCATGAAGGAATTCATGTAGATCCAACAAAAATCGAGGCAATTACTAAATGGAAAACCCCTGGGTCACCAACTAAGGTTAGAAGTTTCTTACGATTGACTGGTTATTATAGAAGATTTATTAAAGATTTTTCTAGAATAGCCATTCCTTTAACTAAGCTAACCTGTAAATCTGTTAAGTTTGAATGGGGATTAAAACAAGAAGAAGCATTTAGAATCCTTAAGCAAAGATTAACCCATACACCCATACTAGCATTACCAGAAGGAAATGAAGACTTCATAGTCTATTGTGATGCTTCTAGATTAGGTTATGGATGTGTGTTGATGCAACGACAGAATGTTATAGCTTACGCATCTAGACAACTTAAGAATCATGAAGAGAATTATTCAACCCATGATTTAGAATTAGGAGCTATAATTTTTGCTCTTAAGATTTGGAGACATTACCTTTACGGTAGTAAGTTTACCATATTTACTGATCATAAGAGTTTAAGGTATATTTTCCAACAGAAGGAGTTGAATATGAGGCAAAGACGCTGGATGGAATTTCTTAGTGACTATGATTGTGATATCCAGTATCATAAAGGAAAAGCAAATGTAGTGGCAGATGCTTTAAGCCGAAAGTATCATGAAAAGCCAAAAAGGGTACGTTCTCTTAAATTAAATCTGCAAGTAGATTTAAATGATCAGATAAGAGAAACACAAGAGTCACAGTAATCAAGGAAGATATTGAAAAGTTAAAAGGTATGTTAAAAGAATTAAAATAAGGAACAGATGGAATTTGGAGATTCCATGAAAAGAGAATGTGGATACCTAAAATAGGAAACCTACGTAATCGTATATTAGAAGAAGCCCATAAATCTAAGTATACGATGCACCCAGGAAGTGATAAAATGTACCAGGATTTAAGGAAAAATTTTGGTGGATAGGAATGAAGAAAGACATAGCAGCCTATGTTTCTAAATGTTTAACTTGTTCACAAGTTAAAGCTGAACATCAGAAACCCTCAGGTTTGTTACAGCAATTAGAAATGCCAGTTTGGAAATGGAAATTAATAACAATGGATTTTGTTACTAAATTACCCAAAACTAGGAAAGGAAATGATACAATCTGGGTGATTGTAGATAGACTAACTAAGTCAGCTCATTTTCTACCAATGAAGGACACAATTAGTATGGAACAATTATCTAAATTGTATGTAAATGAAATTGTTTCTTTACATGGTATTCCTTTATCAATTGTTTCTGATAGAGATAGTCGCTTTACATCTCATTTTTGGTCAAGTTTCCAAAAGGCAATGGGAACCAAGTTAAGGTTAAGCACAGCTTATCACCCACAAACAGATGGACAAAGTGAAAGAAAAATTCAGACAATGGAGGACATGCTTAGAGCTTGTGTAATTGATTTTGGAGGTAATTGGGACGATCACTTACCTTTAATAGAATTTTCTTATAATAATAGTTATCACACAAGTATCAATGCTGCACCATTCGAAGCACTTTATGGACGAAAGTGCCGAACCCCAGTCTGTTGGGCAGAAATTGGGGAAAACAATTATCTGGACCTGAGATAGTGCAAGAAACAACCGACAAGATTATTCAAGTCAAGGAACGATTGAAAGCAGCACGTGATCGACAAAAGAGTTATGCTAATAACCGACGCAAGCCGTTAGAGTTTCAAGTAGGAGATAGAGTGTTGTTGAAAGTCTCTCCTTGGAAAGGAGTGGTAAGATTCATCAAACTAGGAAAACTAAGTCCCAGGTATGTTGGACCTTTTAAGATTATTAGAAGAATATGATGTAATAACCCTAAATTTAAAATCATTCTTCTAGAAATAAAAGAATAATAATAATTTATAATAAACTAAAACATTTATCTTATGATCCATCCTTCTGTATATCAACCAAAACTATTATGATTATTCATAAATTATCCAATAGGAAACCCTAATTAAGACACCCAAGTGATTCTGCAGAAACCCTAAGATTTCCAGAACAATCAGAATCAGGATTAGGACCCCTAAAACTCAAGGGGGGTAAAACCCTATTAATGATTATCTTTATAAAACGCTGTCAAAATTGAAAATTCACGCAATGTCGACTCATCAGGGCTAGATAGGTGACGAAGCAGGCCTACCCTACTTTGACACCCCAGGCGAGTCGCGACAGGGACCATGTATTTTGTCGCGACACGCGGGAGATGCAAATTTCAGGTATAAATACAGGGGCCTGGGACTTGATTCCTGGCTTCAGTTCGACGTAAAAATTCACAAAATACACCGAGTTATGCTCTGTTTACCACAATCAAAACACACTGATCACTAATCGACGCTGCAATCAGGGTATTAACTCGATTACTATTACGATTCATTGTCTGATTGATTGAAATCAATTCAATGGATGTTTAAGTGCTGCTCACATTTGGGTTATGCTTTGTCATTAGTCGTGATTCCGATGGATGTTTAAGTAATTTCACTTTGTCATTAGTTGTGATTCCGATGGATGTTTAAGTGTTTGCACTTTGTCATTCGTTGTGAATCCGATGGATGTTTAAGTGATTTCACTTTGTCATTAGTTGTGAATCCGATGGATGTTTAAGTATCGCACTTTGTCATTCGTTGTGAGGATTTTAATCTCGTGAGTTATCGTAATGTTGTATTAAGTTACTAACCTAGTTTGTGTGCATGTTATTTAAATTAGGTTAAAAGATTAATCAGTAGTCTAAACTCTACCTGTATAAATCTGAAATATTATCACAAGATAGCATCACTTTGGAATTATTAAGGTACGGATCCTTACCCTCACTCCTTATTGCTTCATATTCAAATTGTTATAAACCCATTAAATTCATATATCTTTTAAAACTACTCACATCTTTGATTATCGATTCATTTGACAGTCCGTTAGATTCCTATTCTAATCATAACCTTGGATTTAGCTTTCATGTCATGCGATAGTATTCTGTTAGTTGTACTCATTATCGCATGTTCCAATATATGTTACAAGTTATATGAATAAGACCATTTGTACTCTGATACCCTGAGTATCGCTTCTCGTGGAGTGTCCCATGAGCATGTTGTTGCGGCATCGACATCATGTGCTCCATCCGTGACGGAGAGATCAGTTCACGGCGTCCCTAGGTACTAGTGAGGTACAAAGCTACTAGGAGGCGTATGGATCGATCCTAGGATTTAAGTTAAGGAGGTGGATAGCTGGTATGCCAACTCGCCATCTCATGTGATAATTATGCAGGAGTAACTACCTGTGTATTGTCACGTTTTAAGTTTGGCTCATGGGTACATCCGTATGATATGATTATGAAATTATGTTCTTGCATCATATCATTTTCGCATAAAGTTCTATCCGGATAACATTTCATATAAAGCGTTATTTGTTATTTGAGCCTATTATTCCGTACTGAGCATTTGGCTCATTCCGTAAACTTTTTGTATATACAGGTGTGCATGTTACTTTGGGCGGGGAAAAGAGAGAAGAATAAAGCCTAGGAATAAATCTGAAGATGTTAGTTATTAAAGTCGAATGTCTCCGCTTGTATATTAATCTTAAGTTTAGTTGTTGTGTGGTTGTATCCTTGTAAAATAAATAAATGGAATTATGACTTTTGTTTATGATACTGTTATTGTGACACGTCAGCCCTTCCGGGTTGGGGTGTTACATAGGACCTGTAGCCTATCAACTACAATTGCCAGATGAAATGGCAGCAATACATGATGTGTTTCATGTATCTAATCTTAAAAAGTGTTTAACTGATGAATCACTGATAGTGCCTCTTAAGGATATAGAGGTAAATGAACAACTCAAGTTTGTAGAAAGGCCCCTACAGATTGAAGACAGGAAAGTCAAGAATCTCAAGCATAAGAGACTAGTTCTAGTCAAAGTAAAATGGGATTCCAAAAGAGGACCTGAATACACATGGGAGCTCGAGTCAGAAATGAAAAGGAAATATCCACACTTATTCCAGTAGATCTCGAGGACGAGCTCTTAAACAAGGTGGGGAGAATGTAACAACCCTCGGTAAAACCAACACCCTTATAAATATTTCCGACACTCCGGTATATTATAAAATGTCCCAATATGTTTTATATTACATCCCGTATGTGAAAACCGAGCCCTAGTTAGGTTATAATTATAAAATAAACAAAAATCTGAAATATAGGGTTAAGGCGGGCCGCGACATACTCTACCCTTAGTTTACGCGGGCCGTATCAAGGCTGGATTTGACTTCGCTGACTTCTTTAGTTGAAGCGGGCCGCGTAAGAGTATAGGTGTAGTTGACGCGGGCCGCGACAGATCATTACACGCGATTACACCAGAGGCCGACACGTGTCGACATCGTGGCGGACCTACTAGCTGACCCAGCTAAGCTACTGCGTTGACTGGTGTTGACGCGGGCCGCGTAAGGGTCCCTTGTCTTTTACGCGGGCCGCGACAGAACTCAATATCACAACTATAAATAGCAGGCATCAGTTTTCAGTTTCCGTCGCTCATTTCTTTTTCTCAATCTCGAAATCTGAAAGTTATAATCATTATAGTCGGGTATTATACCCCTAATTAGCGAGGTTCTGCTCCGTTGTAAGTATTATAACCCCAGTTTCATAATAGTTACGCTGCCCGATTGATTTAGGGTTCCGTAACAACTGTCGTGGTTCTGCCCGACGTAGTTGTTGGAATGCCGTCTCGGGGAGGATATCATTAATATTTTCAAAGGGTTATGATACTAACCAATGTACATTTGTATAAATTATAGATTATATCCAGGAAACCCTTACGAAAAGCCAAAGATAGCAATGTGAGTTTATCCTCTTTTTGTTAATGTTTTACCAAACCTTAAATGTTTTACAAAGTAATTAAGCAGTGATTGAGTCTTTGTAGTCTTCAATTACTGTCCGGTATGTTGGGGTTTTGTATACAAAATTTGTACTACCTGCGAGTAGTAAGTCGAGTATGACAGCACGTTACCATTGGGACAATGAGTTAGCCAATGTGTAATATGACCCACAAGTCAGGTTTGATAGTACCAATTGGAGTAATTGTGTAGACATAAACATTGTAATCGTCCTCGATACTGACAAAATATTTTTAAAACATGTTTCAGGTAACCCAATGTGACAGCTAATTAATAAAAAGTCAGCTGGAGAGCACTGAAGGCTTGGGATAATGTGGCTATAAAAGTTACCAAATAAACAATGTTTTAAATTTTAAATAATATAGGGTTCATCCCTATAAATGTATTGTAATAAGAAACTTGGGTTTTACCCATGTTATTATTAATATTAAATATGGTGGTTTTACTCTGATAAACATTTCCTAACTACGGTCCTGATGTAAATTCCGCTGCGAGTCTAAATAAAACTGATACCACCAAAATCTGAGTTCGCGTCCGCCCGTTCCCGGGGATAAGGGATCGGGGGTTGCGACACCCCCCCTAAATAGCGAAGCTCTGCATCGTTGTAAGTATTTTAACCCCCGGTTACGTATTAGATACGCTGCCCGATTAATCTAGTTCTCCGTAACGGCTGTTGAGGCTCTGCCCGACGTAGTCGTTGGAGTTCTGTCTCGGGGAATGTATAACTAATGTAAATTTTGGGTTATTATACTAACGCGTGCGCATTGTTTAATTAGTAGATAATAACCAGGAAATCACAAAGGAAAACCCTAAAGTTGCAATGTGAGTAATCTCCTTTTTGTAAACCTTTTTGCAAACTGTTTTTACAAAACCTTTATTTAATTTAAATTTTAATTAGCAGTGATTGAGTCTTTGTAATTTTTCAATTACTGCCGGTATGTTGGGGTTTTGTATACAAAATGTGGAACACGTTACCATTGGACAACGAGATAGTCAATGTGTAATATGACCCACCAGTCAGGATTAACAGTACTGAATGAGTAATTGTGTAGATATAAACATTGTAATCGCTCTTAATACTGTGAAATGATAAAACTCTTATTGATTAAATTGGGATTCACTCACCAGTATTTCCCACTGACAAAATGTTTTTAAATGCGTTTCAGGTAACAAAATGTGAAAGCCAATTAGAAGCCAGCTAGACAGCACTGAAGGATTGAGAAAAGTGGCTATAAAAGTTACCTAAATAAAGAAGATGTTTTATTTAAATAAAATAGGGTTTATCCCTATAAACATGTTTGTAACGAAAACTTGGGTCTTTCCCAATATGTTTATTATTATAAAATGTGGTGTTTTACTCTGATAAAATATTTCCTAACTACGATCCTGATGAAATTTCCGCTGCCAAATAATGATAAACACCGATACCACCATCTCTGAGTAGGCCGCGGCCGCCCGCCTCCCGAGGCAGGGGTCGGGGGTTGCGACAGTTATGCATGATTTTTAGAAAAAAATGAAATGGACTACTTCAACGAGTTGAGCACCCCTTACGTTTAAGTGTAAAATGGAAAGTGAAGAAATGAGTTGGCATGACAGAGTATGATTGGCTGGGATGGATAGGGAACTACTCCCCTCGAGTGGAGTGTCGTTACACCCTAAAATCTTTTAATTCATCCCTTAATTACAACATAAGGATATTTCTTGAGGACACAAATATAATAGCCCTTCATAAGACAAATATAATAGCCCTTCTTAAGACATAATATACCCATGTAACATTAGCAATTTTGCTTATATAGTTAGGAATTACGCGACTACATGTCGCGTTTCAACTTTAACTTGCATATCCCAATGTATTCAATCAAACGCCAAAGAAAAATCATGTTGTAAGCAAATTATCCCCTCACGTAATGTATATGCTACCTAGGACTGTTCAAAAAGCTCGCGGCTTGGAGCTAGCTCGGATTTGGCTCGGAAAAAGCTCGCTCGATGTGGTTCGGTTAGAAAGTGAGTCTAGCTCGGCTCAGCTTAGCCCGAATTATTTTACTTGTAATATATTTTATTTTTATATACATTATTACATTTCACAAAAAACTTATTATTATTTACATGTGATTAGGAGGAGTGTAATTTGATATCTATACCACATTTAAAGGTTGATTACCATACTAATGAACTTATATTGTATTCCATTGAAATTAAGAACCTATTTTATGTTGTTAAACTTGATTTTGCCTTGTAATGTATTAGGTTGAGCTTATTTTGTATATGTTCTTTTGGATTATTGAATAAAATTTTAGATTACTTAATTTTGATAGCCATGTATTAATTTTTTTTTCAAAATCGAGCCAAAACCAAACCGAGCCGAGCCAGCTGGTTTTAAAACCAAGCCGAGCCCGAGCTTAGATTTTCAGCTCTGTTTCAAATCCAAGCTGAGCCGGGCCAGCTCGGTTTATAATCAAGCCGAGCCCGAGTTTTTGCCATAGCTCGGCTCGGTTCAGCTCGTGAACAGCCCTAAATTGCTACCCAAATGTCATGTAGGTCCTAGTTATATGCTTAAATCGTCATGACATGTTATATGAGTATATCATGTCTAAAGAAATTATGATTTTCTCTTTGTTATTTTTTTGTATCTTAAGTTTTTCATTATTTCAATATTGTAGTCATATGCTGAAATCGTCATGACATGTTATATGAGTATACCGACAGTTAGCCACACATTAGCTTCAAAGACGCTAAGTGTAGAAATAAAAGAAAATCTTTAAAGAGGATAAAAGAATTCATGCGATGCATTAAAAAAATAGATGTGTTTATGCAAAATGCATCAGTAACTTGTACTTTAGGTTTAAAATTATAGGCGAGAATATTCATGTGAGCATGACGGATGATTGGTTTGTGGGTCCCACAAAATATTGTTTGGTTTTAACTTTTAATGATTTAACTAGGGGTACAAACGAGTCGAGCCGAGCCCGAGCTTTACTTTAATCGAGCTAGGCTCGTTACAACTTTCTGAAGCTCGATCTCGGCTCGATTCGAGCCTTGGATTTTGGGCTCGAGCTCGGCTCGTTAGTAAAATTTAAAACTCGAGTTAGGCTCGAAGGCTCGATCTAAGTATCTATAGTGTGAGTTAAAACAAGCTAAACCTCGACTCGAGTTCGCTTTTGGCTGTTAATGAGCAAGGCTCGACTCGAGCTCGGCTCAATAGTTTGAGAACTCAATTAATAAAGAACATGTAGATCATTCAAAAAGTAATACATAGTTTAAACCCTAAAGTATACTAAGCTTGATAAGGCTTGTCGAGCCTAAACGAGCTACACATACAAGGCTTGAGCTCGGCCTCGATATCTAATCGATCCTAATTTCAAGCTCGGGCTCGAGCTCGATAAGGCTCGGCTCGTTCGAGCTTTTTATCGAGCGGATCTCGAGTAGCTCGCGAGCCGCTCGGCTTGTTTGCACCCCTAGATTTAACTATAGGTAAAAAAACAATACAATTATGTTATTAATAACTTAATATTACATATATCCTTGTTTTTTGTAACGTTTTATAATTTTATAAAACTTTTTATCGTGTCGATAAATATTTTATGTTTGGATCTAAATACTTTTTTTTGTGTCGATAGATAATCTACGTTTGGATTTAAATACCTCGTCTGTCTCGAGTAAATTGATGACTACTTTTAAAATATCTTTTTATCTTTACAACATAGTGTTGTTAGAAATTTTTTTTACTATAGTGGTATCATTTTTTTTTTAATTTTTACTTTTTTTATTTCTTTACTCATTGCAAGTGTTATGCTTTGTAGTTATTAATAAATTTATATTATTTATTTGTTAAGCAGGACAGTATATGTTTAAGATGTAAAAAAGTAATATAGGCGTTGGTTACATTTGATTATTTGTTGGCAACTAATGTTTTTAATAAATCTATCAATAATTTTTCTATAAGAATAAAAATAGAAGGTTTAGACAATGTACTATGAGGACAATGTTGTCTTTTTATATGATGTCAAAAGAGTATCACGAGATCCTCTTTTAAGGTGGTGGTATCATCTTTTTCTATTGTATATCATGTCTCATTATTATGTTTTCTTAAAAGTGATGTCATATTATTTCTTACTTTAGACTAAATTTTTAGGAGACATAACTTATCATTTATCAATATCATTTGTTTTTATAAACACTTCACTTTGAAATTAACTTGCTAACTTTTCATGTATAAACGGTTTTTCGTAATAACGATTTTCGTGTTTAAGGTTAGCCGATAGTTGTTCGAAACGACATGTTTGAGGCGTGATTTTTTTAAAGTGTTAAACCGGTAAAAGCCAAGAGAAAGTGTAACGAAGGACTAGGATGAACTATCGTTTGAGCATATGTGAAACCTATGAATTGTTAAAATCTGATAGTTGTTACATCTAAAAGACCGACTAGCAAGTTTATCGATCGTTCGTTCGCAAGGGTGGTGTATATAGATACCAAAACAAATTCCTTTCGTTTTCTTTTACATAAAAGTGGTGCCTATAGCTGATTTATTACTAATATAGTTAATGAAATATATATATTTTTTTTAAAGCAACTCATTTTCCTAATGACATAACTTTCAACTCTTTAGAGTTCATACATGACCCTTCTTCCATGTCACCTATCTAGTACTGGCTCTTGTTCAACGTAGTTTATTGGGATATTCGATTTAAATAACTTCAACATTCAACAATTGTCGATAACACTTCAAACTTTCGATTTGTACCGCACCACTCCAAACTTTCAAGTTATTGCCCGATAGCACTCCCAAACTAACCTAGTTTGCTGACATCAGCTGCCACGACATCAAAAACCCAAGTCAGATGCCACATCATCTAAAGCCAAATCAGACGCCACGTCAACTGCCACATCATCAAAAAAAATCCACATTAGATGCCACGTCACCACACAAGTGCCACATCAACAAAAAAAGTATCTGAGTTAGGGTTGAGTTAGTTTGGGAGCGCTATCGTCTACTAAGTTGAAAGTTGAGAGCGGTGTCACGGTGTGGTACAAATCGAAAGTTGTGAATGATATCGGCCAATTGGTGAAAGTTGAGATTATCTAAATCCAGTATCTCTCTCGTTTAATCCATGCTTTGTCCCTTTTTTTCCTTATCATCTTGTTCCTTTTTTTTCCTATGCGAAAATGATTATACTCTGTTTATGTAGTTTATTTGCAATGACTAAAACTTTATAAACATCCACAAATTCAAGTAATCGATTTTATGTTTGTGCCAAGAGGGTAGCTTTCTTTTTAAAATGTCAAATGGTTGTAATTGACCTAACTTGTGGTCGTATCCATTTTCACAAATGTATTAAATTGTGAACTTTCTTGGTTAGGTTGACTCACCAATGCGTTTTCGAGATAATGTGAAGTTTACTGAGTTGAAGCATTGTCAAAACAAGTGTAGATCACGCTTACAACAACCGTTGTTGGGCGTTATATATGTGGATATTTTTGTCGGTTTATACGATGTATTGTAGACCTTAACTACTTGTATAATGATCTGCGTTAAGTTAATGAAAACATTTATCTGTTATAGTTATAGCTGATAAGCATAGTGGAATTAAGGTGTTGCATAAGACTTTGTCTTTTTAAGTGGTGACAGTTCAAACCCCTATGATATAAAATAATGTGTAATTTAAGAGTAGATTCGAGAGTACGTGAGTTGCCAATTTTTTTTAAGTAGTTAATATGCGTATAATAAATACTTATGAGATGTTTAAATAGAATGAATATTGTAATGTCGGTCAATGTGTACATACAACTAGTATTAATATCTCCAAACAATGGGACAACACTTGTAGGTTTATCGTACATGTTAGTCAATTGTGGCCAATGCAGGTCAGTAGGTCACCAGAAAATTGGTAACATGTTTGCATACAAACAATAAGTGTTTCAATTTATCTTCATGCTAGGCGTTTTTTTTTTGAAAAATTTGATCTCTTTTAATTTTAGGCAAATTGAAAATAAATAATCCCATCTAACTTAATTTGGCCGATAATAATACAAAGTCAGTTATTGGCCGATAATAATCCGAACTGGTCATTTTTTTTGTAAAATAGTCCGCCGTTAAGATAGCTTAACGGGGTTAAGTTTTTTTCCGAATTACAAACCGATGTTTTAGGGCTTTTGATCAGAACGAGGATACGGGTCGATTGATGTAAAACTTACCTCGAAATACTGCCCCAACCCACGAAAATGGTGCTTCAATTCGGGTGTTTAAACTTCCAATTAACAAAAATCAAGCTATTTCGAGCACAAATTCGAGGTAAGTTTTACATCAATCGACTCGTATTCTCGTTCTGATCAAAAGCCCTAAAACATTGGTTTGTAATTCGAAAAAAAAAACTTAACTCCGTTAAGCTATTTTAACGGCGGACGATTTTACAAAAAAAAAATTGACTAGTTCGGATTATTATCGGCCAATAACCGACTTGGGATCGTTATCGGCCAATAACCGACTTGGGATCGTTATCGGCCAAATTGAGTTCGGTGGGATTATTTATTTCCAATTCGCCTTAATTTTATTATTTTTTTATTTATTTTGTAAATCTTGGTAAATGTTTGCAAATGTAAATAAAATAATAAAACGTGCCAACCATGCACCATCAACAAAACCAAAGAACAAAATTTTATCACTTTTGACATGTTGTAAATTTATCCAACAAAAATTAGAAAACAAAACAACACCCAATTATTTTCAATAATTACAAAAAAGTACCATCAAAAGTGGCATGTTTTACATGTATTTTTAGACAAAGAAGTAGTAATATTCTCATGAATATAGGCATTAATTAGACAAAGAACAATGATAAAATATTTACATCTCATTTGATCTAACGTTACACCAAAAAAAGGTTAAGTCAACAATTCCACAAATAGCCAAACACATACAAAATACCACTAACCTAAGATTTTACATGTATTTTTAAAAGAAAATTGAAACCAACCTAGAAAAAAAATCAGTGGCGAATTCAGGAATTCTTTTCAGAAGGTTCCTTGTGATAAATTCTTAATAATTTCCACTAATTATTTCCAAATCATACAGGGTTTACACTAAAATTTTCATTTTTTTAGAAACCCCCTCTGAACCCACCACTTGAAAAAATTGGTATCATAAATTTATATTGTTTATATAAGAAATAATACACAAATAGTAGGTCAAATGTCCAATGATGTTACTAAGCCTTAAATGTATGTGATACCTGAAAATTGAAATGTTTTGGGTCCTATTATGTAAACCTTAAATTGGACAACATTTATTAGAATGAATGTGTAATTTTTTTTTCTTTTCTAATTCATTTTGTTTATAGTGTATAAATATTTTTATAACATTTTTATAATATAATGTTTTATACAAATTCAAATATATTCTTTAATTTTCTTACTTTTATCTATATTTCAATATAAGTTTTCTCAGTTTGAGTCATATTGTTATAATATAGAGTAAACTGCAATTTTACCCCCTGGGGTTTAAGGTGATTGGCACCCTTACCCCTCTAACGAAATAATTGTAATTTTATCCCCCCAACGTTGCTGTTATGTCGCAAGTTTACCCCCCGGCGTCAGTCAACGGTAGTTTGACCCTTATAGGTAAGGGTAATTTGGTAATCTTACCCTCTATTTATTATTATTATTTTTATTATTATTATCATTTATAAAATCAAATTATCATCATCATCTTCAAATAACTCACAATCCATCATCATCTTCAAATTATCATCATCATCTTCAAGTAACAACAAATTCTCTACAAAAATAAACAATAAATAATTTGATCATCATCTTCAGAGTCAACATCTCTAACTACCTCCTTTTCACTCATTTATTTCAACTCACTCCAAAATATCTTCCTACAACTTTCCATCAAATCTGCAACAAATTCTCTACAAAAATGGCGATTTCATCAACCGCATTGAATCTCAACTCACTCTACACACCACCACGCACATCACCAACACTTTTATCTTCTTCCAATTCATCCTTGTTCACTAACACTTTCAAACCCTTGAATCTGGTTCACGCACACAGATCCAGTAAAAAACACAGGTTTATCGGTTAATTGTATGTTCGGTTTAGGTGTGCCGGAGCTTGCGGTTATTGCCGGTGTTGCTACGCTTCTGTTTGGCCCTAAAGCGTTGCCGGAAATTGGTCGGAACTTTGGGAAAACGTTGAAGAGCTTTCAACAGGTTTGATTTCGTTAGTTAAGGATTAGAATCTGGGAACTTTCAAAAGGTGTTGGGGGAACTGATGATGATGAACTGAACTGATGAACTTGATGATGAATCTGGGAACTTGAGGAACTTGATGAAGGTGGGGAAGGGCAGAGCCGCAGAGGTGTGAACGGCGTTGGCGGAGGTGAGCAAGGGTAGAGGTGAGTGAAAGAGAGAGAGAGTGTGGTGGGATGAGTATTTTGCTGATTCAGTTTTCCGGTTGATGGTGGCGGTGGTCAGAAGAGGAGAAGGAGGTGGTGGTGGTGATGAACTGATGATGATGATGAACCTGATGATGACGATGAACTTGTTTCGTTGATTTTGTGATTTGTGTTGTGGATCTGGATTTGTTGTTGTTGTTAGGGCACTTAGGGTTGAATGAATTATGAGAGTAATTGTTTGTAGGTGATTTGTGGATCTAGCTTCCAACACCCAGAATGAACTGCTGATGATGATAATGATGATGAAGAATGAACTGCTGCTGCTGATGATGAACTTGTTTCGTTGATTTTGTGATTTGTGTTGTGGATCTGGATTTGTTGTTGTTGTTAGGGCACTTAGGGTTTGATGATTTGTGTAAATTTGATGTTGAATGAATTATGAGAGTAATTGTTTGTAGGTGATTTGTGGATCTACCTTCCAACACCTAGAATGAACTGATGATGATGATGATGAATGAACTGATGATGATGATGAACTTGATTCTTGATTTTTTATATAATTTTAATAAGACAGGGGCAAAAACGACTTTTCACACATTATAACAGTCAAAACAAACGTTGACTTGACAGAATCTGTTAACAGGGGGTAAACTTGCGACATAACAGCAACGTTTGGGGGTAAAATTGCAATTATTTCGTTAGGGGGGTAAGGGTGCCAATCACCCTAAACCCCAGGGGGTAAAATTGCAGTTTACTCTATAATATATTATATAATATACACATTATTTTTTAATAAATTTTATATCAACATTCATCATAATACCATATTGGTTTAATATGAAACATTATGTATTGCAAGTTATATAAGAAAAATAATACTGAATATTAAAAAATAGAAGAAAAAAACTAAATGCTCACATCTATTTTTGGGTAAAGGTTTACCCCGGTGATTCTATATATTCACAACCAAACAAAACAAGTAGTGTGGAGAACTCACACTAGTTCAGATATGAGACAGGCCCGATGACTGTAAAACCAAAAGAAAACAACCAAAAACAAATAAAACGACTAGACTAACATCTAGACGAAGCAAAAACAAACAAATGCTCACATCAATGAGATGTAATGTACTTAATATATATATTCTTTTCGATGCTCACATCAATATGATGTAATGTACTTAATATATACTCTTTTCAAATAGATTCAACTTTTGTTTATTATTGTGAAGTAAATTGCACAAATTATATTGTGATTTATGCTTGGTTATAAGGTTTTCAAGATGATTTATAGAAAAAACAATCTTGACAAGTTGAATACGGTTATTATTTAATGTTATTTTTTTTTATTTTTTTTATTGTAAAATAAACTTTTTCATTCCAATCATCAGGGCAAATTACATAAGGATAGCAGGTAGACGAGCAACAAACTGCGCCGCCATCCCTTTCTGAATAGAAAATCCTAACCTACTAAAAACAAAGCCTCGCCCCTGAGGGGTCGAAAAGTTGCTGTGGACCACACGCTGAACTCTAGACAAGAACCGAACTGCCTCCGGCGCCAAGGAGCCGAACGTGTCAAACGCCAGGGGGACAAAGGCATGTTGATTGTCCTCACAAGCTTTCGCGTGCTTTTCCACCTTAATGTTATTATTATTTATAACCAACTATTTATGTAACATATAAAAAGGCTATGTCCGTTGGCTAATCCGACATAGCCAAGTTTATTTTTGTGGTTGGCCATAAGGATTTTATATTTTTAACCTTTAACTTTGTTATTTACGTGTTTAGTCATTCTACTTGAACTTTCCTAATATAAATGTTTAGTTCATCTACTTTAATAAAGTGTTTACCCATTAGTTAACTCTTCTTATATACATGTCTAGTCTCTCTAATTTAACTGTGTTAATATACATCTTTAGTCCATATAATTTTATTCCTTTGAGTATTTCGGCTTTTAATGTTTTTTTCTCACTAATGAGACGAATTAAACCGACTCCAACCGAACAATATCGATGTCGGTACATACCCAATACTTTTTTTCTTTTACTATTTCGTCTTTTAGTGTTTTTTTCAACTTTATCGAGTGCCCGTATTGTTATGATAATCTGACTTCCGCCACAATGCGTGTCACGGCCCCCGTCTCGGTTTTACCCGGTCCAGGAGCCGCGGGACAGAAACCCGTGGTATTTAAGTTTACAGCGGAAGTCTAGCAGGATCGTTTAAACTTGAAAATGCCCGATTATTTTATTTCATAACGTGGGTCAAACCCCGTAATTTACAATAGAGGAATTTTACTAGGAAATTCCCTGTTTTACAAAACATGTTTATTTATTTATTTGAGTCACTACTTCAAGCTGGTTAGTGCTCCGTAGCACTTTTCCTTGGTTCACAGTAGTCACCTGAAACATGTTTTAAAAATATTTTATCAGTGGGGAAATACTGGCGAGTCACTCAATTTGATAAAACGACACATAGTTATAAATTAGAGCATAAGAGCGATTACAATGGCTTCTATCTTATTTTTATCTGGCGCCGTGTCACCATACCACTATTGGGTCCTTTTACCCAAGTAGTGATGATTATCATTGTTAGGATTTATTAGCCTAACCGTGAGAGATTAGTAATGTGCACAATACCCCACTAGCCAGTGATTCAAGATAACCACGACTTAATCCCTGTAATTATAACTTTGAAAATGGTTTGGAGTATTGTAAAACATAATTGATAAAAAGAGAATGACTCACATTGCAGATTAAACGGGCAAAGTTTAGCCTACAGATAAGCCTGTTAACCTAATTCAAATAACAATGCACACGAAAACTAGGTCAGTAACTTTAATCCAACTTTTTACGACAACTCACGAGATCAAAACCTTCACAATGAATGACAAAGTGCGATACTTAAACATCCATCGAATTCACAACGAATGACAAAGCATAACCCGAGTTTGGGCAGCACTTAAACATCCATCGGATTGGTTTTTATCGATCGGACATTAAATCGTAGCAGTGATCGAGTTATTACCCTGTTATCGCGGCAGAATTTCGTGATTGTGTGTTTTTGGAGTAATCAGACGATATCTCAGTGTATGAATCGAATTTTAACGTCGAACCAACGCCAAATTTCAAGTGCCAAAGCCTGGGATTTATACTAGAAAAATGGCGCTGTTGCGTGTCACGAGAGGCTCTCGTGTGGCTCGAGAGGTCACTTTTAGCATAGGGTAGCCACGTCTGTTACTAGCTTAGCTGAGTTGACCGTTCGTTAAAATTTGATTTCCACGTAAAACTGTAAGGATATTACCGGCTAGGGAATACCCCCCTGAGTTTTAGGGGCCCTCATCTTGATTTCGATTGTTCTGAAAATTTTAGGGGTCATGCAGTATCACTTGGGGGTCTCAATTAGGGTTTCCTATTAGGTAATATAAAATAAGAAATAGGACTTTTGGTGAGAGTTGTTACATCCTCCCCACCTTAATTAAAATCTCGTCCTCGAGATTTACTGGAATAAGTGAGGATATTTCCGCTTCATTTTCGATTCTAGCTCCCAAGTGTATTCAGGTCCTCTCTTTGACTCTCACTTAACTTTGACCAGCACTAGTCTTTTGTGTTTGAGAAACTTGACCTTTCTGTCTTCTATTTGCAGTGGCTTCTCCACGAATTTTAACTTTTCATTTACCTCTACATCTTGAAGAGGTACTACCAGGGATTCGTCAGATAAACATTTCTTGAGGTTGGATACATGAAACACGTCATGCACCCCAGCTAGCTCTTCTGGTAGTTGTAAATGATAAGCAACTGGTCCTATTCGTTGGATTATTAGGAATGGTCCTACGTACCTTGGACTTAACTTTCCCTTTTTACCGAACCGAACTACTCCCTTCCAAGGAGAAACTTTCAAAAGTACCTTGTCTCCAACTTGAAATTCCAGTGGCTTGCGTCGATTGTCTGCATAACTCTTCTGGCGATCTCGAGCTGTCTTTAGTCTTTCCTTGATCTGAGTGATCTTGTCGGTAGTTTCTTGTACAATTTCGGGACCTGATAATTGGCTCTCTTCTATTTCTGCCCAACAAACTGGAGTTCTGCACTTTCGTCCATACAGTGCTTCGAATGGGGCAACTTCAATGCTTGAATGATAACTATTATTATAGGAGAATTCAATTAAGGGTAGGTGGTCGTCCCAGTTTCCACCAAAATCTATCACACATGCCCTGAGCATGTCTTCCAGGGTTTGAATTATCCTTTCACTTTGTCCGTCTGTTTGAGGATGATATGCAGTGCTCAAGTTTAGTTTAGTCCCCATGGCTTCTTGGAAACTTGTCCAGAAATGCGAAGTGAAACGACTATCTCTATCTGATACAATGGAGAATGGAACTCCATGTAAGGATACTACCTCGTCTACGTATAGCTTGGCTAATTTTTCCATGCTAAAGGTTTCTTTCATAGGTAGAAAATGAGTTGATTTGGTTAATCGATCCACAATTACCCAAATCGCGTCATTACCTTTTCTGGTTTTGGGCAACTTAGTAATAAAATCCATGGTTATTAGTTCCCACTTCCAAACAGACATTTCTAATTGTTGAAGTAACCCGGAAGGTTTCTGGTGTTCTGCCTTAACTTGTGAACAAGTTAGACACTTAGATACATATCTAGCTATGTCCTTTTTCATTCCTATCCACCAGAAATTATTTCTTAAATCTTGGTACATCTTATTATTTCCAGGGTGCATGGTATACCTAGATTTATGGGCTTCTTCTAAAATCTTATTTCTTAAATCTCCTTGCTTAGGTACCCAAATTCTCTTCTTATGGAATCTCCAAATTCCATCACTTCCTTGCTCTAATTCCTTTATTCGTCCTTTCATACCTTCAGCATCATCCTTGATTGCTGTTTCTTGGATGTTTTTCAATTGTTCCATTAAGTCTAATTGTAAACTTAATCTAAGAGCACGAACTCGTCGTTGTTTCTCATGATACTTACGACTTAAGGCATCTGCAACTACGTTTGCTTTTCCTTCGTGATATTGAATATCACAGTCGTAGTCACTTAGAATCTCCATCCATCTTCTTTGTCTTATGTTCAATTCTTTCTGCCCAAATATGTATTTTAAACTCTTATGATCTGTATAGACAGTAAACTTACTTCCATACAGATAGTGTCTCCAAATCTTAAGGGCAAAAATTATCGAACCTAATTCTAAGTCATGCGTCGTATAGTTTTCCTCTTGCTTTTTCAATTGCCTTGAAGCATACGCAATTACCTTTTTGCGTTGCATTAACACACATCCTAATCCTAGCTTAGAAGCATCACAGTAAACTTCAAAATCTTCTGTTCCTTCTGGTAAGGCAAGGATTGGGGTGTTTGTTAACTTTTGCTTTAAAATCCTAAAAGCCTCTTCCTGCTTAGGTCCCCATTCAAACTTAATGGTTTTACAGGTTAGCTTAGTTAATGGCACAGCTATCTTAGAAAAATCTTTAATAAAGCGCCTATAATACCCAGCTAATCCTAGTAAACTTCTAACTTATGTAGCTGATTGCGGGACCTTACAGTTGGTGATTGCTTTTATTTTAGCAGGATCTACGTGAATACCTTCATGATTCACCATGTGTCCTAAAAATTGCACCTCCTGTAGCCAAAATTCACACTTTGAGAATTTGGCATAAAACTTTTCTTTACTTAACAAAGTTAAGAGTGCATGCAGGTGCTCACAATGCTCGTCCTGACTTTTGGAATAAATAAGTATATCGTCGATGAAGACAATTACAAATTTATCCAAGTATGGTTTACAGACCCTATTCATCATGTCCATAAATGCTGCAGGAGCATTTGTTAGTCCAAAGGGCGTGACTGTAAACTCGTAATGACCATACCTAGTTCTGAAAGCAGTTTTAGGTATGTCTTCTTCTTGCACCTTCAACTGATGATATCCGGAGCGTAAATCTATCTTAGAAAAATATCTAGCTCCTTGGAGTTGATCAAAGAGATCATCAATCCTAGGTAATGGGTATCGATTCTTAATTGTAACCTTATTCAGTTCCCTATAATCGATACACATTCGCATCGAACCATCCTTTTTCTTTACAAACAACACTGGTGCTCCCCAAGGGGATGAACTAGGTTGTATAAATCCTTTACTGAGCAATTCATCTAATTGCTTTTTCAGTTCTAACATTTCAATGGGTGCTAAACGGTAGGGTGCTTTATCTATGGGTGTAGTTACAGGAATCAAATGAATTCTAAATTCTACTTCCCTATCCGGTGGTAATCCTGGTAACTCTTCTGGGAATACATCTGGGTATTCTGAGACTACAGGAATTTCCTTAAGTTCCTTATCCTTAGTGCTCATGATTACCGAAATCATATACACTACTTGTTTTCGTTCATAACTAGCAACTTTCATTACTGAAATGAACTTCAGGGGTTTACGCGGCTTATCCCCTGTAATCATAATTACTTCTTCGGTGGGTGCACGAATTTCTATGGATTCTTGTCACAAAGGATTCGAGCATGGTTGGCTACTAACCAATCCATTCCTAATACGACATCGAATCCAGCCAAATTCATGGGTAATAGGTTTGCAGAAAATTTATGACCTGAAAGTTCTATATTTTCTTTTTGCAAAATCGTATCTATGTTAACAGAGTTCCCGTCTTCCGTTTCTACTGTAAAAAACTTGCCTAAGTTTTGTTAAGGGTAGGTTAAGAGCTTGGCAGAATGAAGTATTTATAAAACTTTGGTTTGCACCAGAGTCAAATAATACTTTTGCATATACGTTGTGAACTAAGAACGTACCAGCTATTACGTCAGGAATCAGTTCGGCTTCCTGCGTGGTCAGTTGGAAGGCTCTTACGTTTTTCTTGGTAGTTCCTTCTGCAGGTTTGGCTTTGTTATCAGCTGGTTTGACTAATTTCGGGCGGTCTGGCCTAAAATGTCCAGCTTCTCCGCAGTTGTAGCAGATTGTGGCTTTCTTCTTTCTGCAATCTTCTTCTTGATGCCCTGGAATTTTGCAGAAATAGCAATACCCTTTGCATCTTCCAAAATGCTTTCTTTTGCAGGTATTGCAAAATGGGACAGTGGAAGATTGCCCAGTTCCATTTTTCTTGAAATTACTACTGTTACCCACACGGAATCCCTGGGTAATCTTTTGGGCTACTTCCTTCTTCCGGTTTTCTTCTCGCGTACGCACCAGTCCGTCCGTCAAAGTGTTGGCTAATTCCACTGCATCGTCAATAGTGCGAGGTCTCGTAGCTTTAACGATATCACGGATTTCGCCAATCAAACCCCAGATGTAGCGGGAAATAAGTACCGGTTCTGGCGAAGCCAGGGTTGGTACCACTCTAGCATACTCGAAGAATGTCGAAGTATACCCTCGACAGTCTACATCCACCATCCGGTGGTTCAAGAATTTATTCGCCATTTGCTCCTTCTCATACTCGGGACAGAATTTTCTTTCTACCAGCCGCTTAAATTCTTCCCAACTCATGGCATAGGTCGCATCGCTTCCCTTAGCTTGAAGTACCGTATTCCACCATTCTAGCGCCCCTTCTTTAAAAAGATGCGACGCGTACATGACCTTGTCTTCTTCAGCACATTTACTTATTTTAATTACTGCCTCAGTTTTTTCTAACCAACGCAGTGCCGCAGTTGCCCCTTCATTGCCTAAAAATTTAACAGGTTTACAGGCAAGAAACTCTTTGTAAGTGCAACCAGGCGTTGCAGCTTTCATTCTCTTAAGAATTGGGGCTTGCAGTACATCATTATCATTATTATTAATGTTGCCGCCTCCATTTACGCTATTACTGAAGTTGTCTTCATGAGTACGTTTGCTATGAATAATTTGTTGAGGCTCAACTGGATTTCGGGCAACAGCAATAATTGCTGGAATAGCATTGGCTATTCCTTGAGCAACGGTGTTTTCTATATCTTGTCTATTCAGAAATTGATCTTCATGGTTTTGCGCGGATTGGTTACCCTCGTTAACTTGTTCATTACCAACGTGTTCCATCTGGTAATTAATATATATAAGTTATTAGCACCAACTTAATTAATAACCAAGCATAATAAAACAATCGCACATAATCACATCAACACATTTAGCCAAAATTGTCAATTTTTCGACTTCCGTATTTATATATTATAGTATGCTTTCGTACACACCCGTTATCTTACAAAAGTTTTATTTTTAGTTATTTCACATAATTATATTATTATTATTATTATTATTATTATTATTTTGTTATTATACAACCACAACCACACACTCACACCATCCCCGTCAGCTGGCACCTCAGAAGCGACGTTCCCTCTCATCGTACTTCCAGGATATCCTCTCCCCTACTTCCCGGATTCTGTTTTCTGCGTCCACCAACTCCTCGCCATAGTGGCGGAGTTCAGCCAAGTTCTCGGAGCTCATAGGTGGGTGTAGTGGAGGCTCAGGATCAAATTGAGGGAAAAAGGTATTAGGGTTATTGAGGAGATTCTGAAACTGCCAGTCAGTGGTCCACCATTCTTCTAATTCTTCTGGTAGAGGTTGGGGGGTGGATAATAGGATCTGGAATGGCAGGTTCCAGATTAATTGGAAGTTGTGCTTCTGCCGGGTAATTGAAAAGGTTTTCACCGGCAGGTCCGATGAGGTCACTAAGTGCCAGTTTATGGTTCAGCTCCTCCCAAGATGGCATTTCTTGGTCTTGCCTGGAACTTTCTCCGATCTCTATTCCCTTGCCTTTATCTTTGGGATCCTCCATCTTTATAACTTTCCGTGTCGCTGGTTTCTTCCTGCGCACACGCCTCCAGCCCACGAATCTTCTTTTCTTTCTCGGTTTTGGTTTCTCCGAAGGTTGGGCTTGAAATTCCATAGGTTCATCAGTGTCGGCACAATAACCGGTAAAGTCTCTGGAAACTTCCACATTAACAGAATAGAGATTGAGATTCTGAAGAGCTTCAGACAACTCATTCATGTATTTAGCATATATGAAGAAAACACACAAAATTCTAAGTTAAAAATTTGTAACTTGAATTTTCACATAATCACAGAATGGCAATAAAAAAAATTAAGTATTCCTAAATATTTAATTGGCTTAAATCAGTGGCTCTGATACCACCTTTTTCTGTCACGGCCCCCGTCTCGGTTTTACCCGGTCCAGGAGCCGCGGGACAGAAACCCGTGGTATTTAAGTTTACAGTGGAAGTCTAGCAGGATCGTTTAAACTTGAAAATGCCCGATTATTTTATTTCATAACGTGGGTCAAACCCCGTAATTTACAATAGAGGAATTTTACTAGGAAATTCCCTGTTTTACAAAACATGTTTATTTATTTATTTGAGCCACTACTTCAAGCTGGTTAGTGCTCTGTAACACTTTTCCTTGGTTCACAGTTGTCACCTGAAACATGTTTTAAAAATATTTTATCAGCGGGGAAATACTGGCGAGTCACTCAATTTGATAAAACGACACATAGTTATAAATTATAGCATAAGAACGATTACAATCGCTTCTATCTTATTTTTATCTGGCGCCGTGTCACCTCCTGGTGACGATGGTCATACCACTATTGGGTCCTTTCACCCAAGTAGTGATGATTATCACTGTTAGGATTTATTAGCCTAACTGTGAGAGATTAGTAATGTGCACAATACCCCACTAGCCAGTGATTCAAGATAACCACGACTTAATCCCTGTAATTATAACTTTGAAAATGGTTTGGAGTATTGTAAAACATAATTGATAAAAAGAGAATGACTCACATTGCAGATTAAACGGGCAGAGTTTAGCCTACAGATAAGCCTGTTAACCTAATTCAAATAACAATGCACACGAAAACTAGGTCAGTAACTTTAATCCAACTTTTTACGACAACTCACGAGATCAAAACCTTCACAATGAATGACAAAGTGCGATACTTAAACATCCATCGAATTCACGACGAATGACAAAGCATAACCCGAGTTTGGGCAGCACTTAAACATCCATCGGATTGGTTTTTATCGATCGGACATTAAATCGTAGCAGTGATCGAGTTATTACCCTGTTATCGCGGCAGAATTTCGTGATTGTGTGTTTTTGGAGTAATCAGACGATATCTCAGTGTATGAATCGAATTTTAACGTCGAACCAACGCCAAATTTCAAGTGCCAAAGCCTGGGATTTATACTAGAAAAATGGCGCTGTTGCGTGTCACGAGAGGCTCTCGTGTGGCTCGAGAGGTCACTTTTAGCATAGGGTAGCCACGTCTGTTACTAGCTTAGCTGAGTTGACCGTTCGTTAAAATTCAATTTCCACGTAAAACTGTAAGGATATTACCGGCTAGGGAATACCCCCCTGAGTTTTAGGGGCCCTGATCTTGATTCCGATTGTTCTGAAAATTTTAGGGGTCATGCAGTACCACTTGGGGGTCTCAATTAGGGTTTTCTATTAGATAATATAAAATAAGAAATATGACTTTTGGTGAGAGTTGTTACAATGCGCGTGCTAAAATTACTAGTTTTTCTAATAAGGCAATAAAAAGTTACAATAATAAAACAATGCTAAAGCATAAGCGTTCCTAAACGCACCAAAAAGTTCAAGTTTATGTTCTTTAAAGCAATAAGCTGGACACTAAGAACAAATATACAACTTGAAGAGATATGGGCCTCGGCCCCTGTGGGTTGAGGAAAACCCAAACTCAATCCACGACCCGAACAACTGGCTAAGACAAAGCATTCGTGGGGCCCACTCACTACGTCGGATACACCAGGACAAAGGAGACCAAAAGGACACCGTGAAAGCGACGTGAGGCCAATGACGTCCCACAAACCACTGTACCTCTGAGCTACGTTAGTGGTTATCGCAGGAGAGACAAGAAGTACAACCAATCACGATGCACGAATCCATGCTCCTCTCAACCTCCATTAGCAGTTATAAAGGAAGAGACCATAAGGACATCTTGACAGCGATGTATGGCCAATAGCAGGTTGTGGAAGCACATCCTCCTCTACTACCACCGCTAACGGTCAACAAGGGAAGCAAGGGGATATTCCGATAGTTACGTCTCGCCCAATCAATTCTCACCATCCCGGCTATAAATACCATACTCCATCAAGGTGAAAAGACCCTACACACTCTTTACTCTCAATCATAACTTACTCACTTAAGAATAATAGTTATTCTCACGCCGAATGGTGGTTATGAGAAGAACCCACAACCTCTCCTTCTTGTAACGAGACTCATGGTGTTGTTTAGTTTTACAGATCGATCCATCATGAGAATTCATGAAGATCCAAGCCTGGTAACCTGCTGAGCATTGTCTAATCCATCTAATTAGATTAGTGTTTCTTCACAGCTCAAACTAAATTAAAGTTACACTAATCAATCCAATCTAACTCATATTTCTTATATATTTCAACCAAAAGATTAATAAAACATTACCACTATTCAATAAATTATCATTAAATTAAAATAAATCACACCTATCTAGTTGTTTATTAAAATGCTATTGATTAGAAAATGAATATGCCAAGAATGGGACTTGTCTTATAAAGGTTAGTCCTATCAATTTGGCTTTAAGTCTTGTTGATTTGTTGCTTCATCATGTTGTTTTTCAATTATAAAACCAAAGTTTAGAAAGAAAAGGAACTCCATTAAAGCCAAAAGCATGGTTCCATATACTTTATTGTAAAGCTTCTTTAATTTTGCATGAAAGCTAAAAACACATAAAACATGTAAAAAAAAGGAACTCCATTTGTATCTAACATGACATATGAAAATTAAACTTTATTATAAAAAAAAAAAAAAAAAAAAACAATATGCGAATACTCGTGCTATGCAAAGAGTCCAGTACCCTGGAACAACTTTATTAAAAAAAGATCATAAAACAAATATCTCCTTCATATTCACATTTATTAAATCGTAGTCATAATAAAACATAGATTGAAGTAATAATCAAAATACAAATACACAATCTGGATTAAAACTTTTATATTACAAGAGATCATAAAATATATAGGTAAACTATTTATATTAAACAAAGCGATTGCATAAACACTATTAATTAGTTTGAATTAAATGTATATCTATTAACTTGTAAAAAGATTTGGATTATGATAGTTTGAAACATGACATAAACCTAACACGAAACTTGTGGGTTAGGGTTTAGTCTAAACAGATTTAGATCACTTTTAGATTAAACTAGTGAACACCTTTAGCTGAGTGGGTCGTCTTTGAGTCGACATGACGGGTTCATGGGTTAACCTGTTTAATTTTATGCTTATTTTCATAAAAATATGTTTTATGTCATGTATCGAACCATTAGATATTTATGTCGATAAAAGAGAAATGAACAGTAAATTTTATAGTTTATACATAATTAATTTCTATTTTTTTTCAAAAGAGAAATGAACAGTAAATATTATAGTTTATACATAATTTTTTTTTTTTCAAATCTACTCAGCTTTTTTAAATTAGGCAATTTATATGATGTGTAAATGATCAAACATATTTAGATGACTTTAAAACCATTGGTTTAATACAACTCATTTTAACGCATCTAACACAAAAAGTAACATAACATATACTTCTCAAACTATCTGAATTGAATCAACCGATAAGGGAGTGTCACCTTATTTTTACCCAAATTGAACATAAAGTACCCAAATCATTTGCAACAGTGTTCCCGAATTACCGAATTACCCAAAGCAATGTTTTCAGAACCGGACATTGAACTGATGCACTCACTGGTTGGACGGTTCAACCGGTCTGACCGGACCCACGACAAGGCAATCTTATAAATATTTTTAAAATAGATTTAATAAAATTAAAAAATAATCCAGTTCAACCATTAGAAAACCCGGTTCGACCACCTGGTTTTCCGATTCCCGGTCCAATACAGTTTCGATCAGATATGGCTAACCGGACTGGTCTAGCCACTGATTCGGTTTTCAAAACCTTGACCCAATGTACCCAAATGAACTTTTCAACACAGAACAATCATTTATCATCCGGTAAAACTTCAGGTTCGTGAACCCAACTTTGCAACCCATATTCACTACCCGAAGCATAGAAGGCAATGTACCCAATTTACCCAAACTACCAAAAGGTTACCCGAAGGTCCCCCCCACCACACACACACTTTTACCTTAACAGTAGTATATTTGAAAGTGGATCAAGTAATACATTGAAACAATTCACTTTTCATTTTGTTTTTCAAATGAAAAAATTTATTTGATGCAAGTAAATATAAACATATATTTAGATAACTTTTAAACCTTTGGTTTGTGATCATATTTTACACTAAAAATACATGAATTGTAAGCTCTAAGGACTTTCCCGCCACAAGAAATTGTAACAAACAACTAACCATTTTTAGCTATCAAGAACAACCTCTTCATTTTTCCGCCAAATTCCCCCTTTTTTGCGCCAAATTCACCCCTAATCTCTCATCTGTATCTCACGCGTGCGAAACCTTAGTTTTCCGTTTTGTTTCTTCGATTCTGATCCTTTCAGAAAAAGAAACAATACGAAACATCTGATCATAGAACGAAAGAATCAACAAATTTTAGGTACGTTATTCATTTGGTTTGATCCGCAATGTTCTTTTGGTGTTTTTGTGTGTCAATTATTATTTATTTGTCATCGTTGTATATCAATTATTTTTTGTGTTATAAGTTACATCGAGATAGTTGGTAAACGAGCAATAAGCTGCGCCGCTACCCCTTTTTTGAATAGCAAAACTAAGACTTTTAAAAACTACGTCCATAGATCTCGGGGTCATAACATTACTATGCATGACCCTTTGAACTCGACTAAGTAGGTCTATAGCCTCTGACGCCAGAAAACCAAAAGTATCAAAAACAAATGGGATAAATACGCATTTTTTGCTATATGATCACATGCATAAAAAACCTAATTATATGATCTTTTCGGCTCCATAATTTGTGTTGATAGCAAAAAACGAACAATAACAAAAACCGAACCATTAAAATTTAAAATAACCGAAACTAACCATAACTGACAAAACCAAACGGTTATGGGTAAGTGAAAATAATTAACTGACCAGTTGGTTATGGTTACGGTTAATGTGTTTTCGTTAACAAACTTTAACCGAAATTGAACTTAATCTTATATGTTTGTGATTTTCCATCTTTCATACCTCTATTTCCAGCTTTTATACCTACATTTCAAGTTTCGGACATTTAAAATCACGTGGCAAATGTACATAACCGAGCTTGGAACACCATAACCGAACGAAACTCAGCTGGAACAAAACTAAAACTAAAACTAAAATAATAGATTGGACAATTAACTGAACTTAACCAAAACCGACGGCAGTGGCGGACCCAAGAAATATTTTCTGGGGGTGCGAACGAAGGGGTTAAGCAAATTTTCAAGGGGTGCAGTTGGGATTTTTACCTCGAAAATACACTAATTTTTTTTTTCAAGTGGGGTGCCCGCCTACCCAAGCCAAAGCTTGGGTCCGCCCTTGACCGACGGTTAACCGGCCCATGCTTAACCTACCATTAGTTATGGTTATGGATATGGATATGGTTATGGTTATGGTTAAACCTCAATAACCGAACTGAACGGACCTTGCACACCCCTAGCTAATTCAGCAAGATGGTCTTATTTCTCAAACTAACAACAAATTCTGATTTGTTATAATATAGTGCATATTGAATACGCGATTCTCGGCTGCATTGGTGATCGGTTGCTGAACAGCGTAACGTATTACTTCTTGTACTCTTGGTGTTCATGGTACCAGATGCACATTTCAACTGCAATCTGCATATAGTGGATGTCACAGAGATATCAAAAAATATTTGGAAGTTTTCACTTGTTATGAAGAGGTGCGGGTTCAATATAGAAGGAGCGACCAATCCTGGTCCTTCTCGTCCTCCACGTCCAACTGCATCAAAGTCGATAAAAATAGGAATGAGACGAGGTTCTGAAGGACTTATAAATTTCGGACAAAGTTTAAAAACTGGTGTCACAAGGGCCGTATTCTCTGAAGATCTCAAAGTATCAGAGAAAAAAATAATTGATCCACAAGACAAAAATCTTCTAGTATGGAACAAGTTTTTGGTCTTGTCGTGTATTCTCGCAGTGTATGTGGATCCTTTGTTCTTTTATATCCCGGTTTATCATGATAAAGAAAGATGTTTAAAAATACATAAAAGTTTAGCACACTACATTACAACTGTGAGGACCATAGTTGATCTTTTCTACCTTATTCGGATCGGTCTCCAGTTTCGCACAGCGTATATTGCACCATCTTCTCGAGTTTTTGGGCGTGGTGAACTTGTTATAGATCCTGGACAAATAGCGAGGCGATATTTGCAACGTTATTTCATAGTTGACCTTCTTTCTGTACTACCTTTACCACAGGTATTGCTTTCTTAATATCATGGTCGTAAAAATCTCAACTAGCATCCGATTAGTCGCTGATTAATTGCTAGGCGGTGGTTCACCGAGTTATTTTCCTCTAATCCGCCATTAACTGCTAGACGGTCAACGACGGCCCTAGGCAGTTCTAATTCACCAAAAATCGGCGGTTTTGGACATTTTTATGTGTATTTGTCTTGCTAAAAAAATACACATAAAAATGTGTGTATATATTAAACTGAAGATTACATATAAAAATCTCAATCCGACTAATAGCTAGTATGTACCCCACCGGCCAACTAGCGCCTAGCGATTCTTACAACACTGCTTAATATTAGATAGTAGAAAATCAATGTCCGTTATCAAGTATGATCTTATTTGCAGATTGTTGTGTGGAGATTCCTTCACAGATCACATGGTTCGGCTGTGTTGGGTACAAAAAACTTTTTGTTTTGGATTGTGATTGTGCAATACATTCCTCGGTCCATCCGTATCCTACCGCTATTTTCGGAGCTCAAAAAGACCGTTGGTGTCATCACCGAAACAGCTTGGGCCGGTGCAGCTTATTATTTGGTTTGGTTTGTTCTTGCTGGCCATGTAAGTTTCTTTGATCCCATAATTTATTTATTTATTTTTAGAATTTTGTATAGAATGTTTCAAGCAATTATATTTAGGTCTGTAAATGAACCGAGCGAACATGAACACAATTATATTTAGGTCTGTAATTTATTTATTTTTAGAACTTGTTCCTGCCGAACAAGTTCATGAACCATGCTTCCTTGGCTGAAATTGGCATCTGGGTTGTAACAAACCGCTTCCTTGATGCCAAGAAAGCGGTGCAATCCAGATGCGAAAACCGATTAGGTAAGGTAAACTAAAAGTCATCTTGATATTGACAGATCTTTGGGGCATTCTGGTATCTGTTAGCTGTGGAACGAAAAAACTCGTGTTGGGAGCAAGCTTGTATAAAAGAAAAGAAATGTGAAATAGAGTATCTGTATTGTGGATATGAGGAATCTGAGAGCTATAAAGCTTGGATGAGTGTCAGTAAAGACATTCTTGATGAACATTGTGTTGAAAGTGAAGCTTATGGAGAATTTGATTATGGGATTTACTTAGCTGCTGTACAATCTCAAGTTGATTCCTCTGAACAGTTTATATCTAAATATTTTTACTGTTTGTGGTGGGGCTTGAGAAACTTGAGGTATGTACAAGTTAAATTTGTTATAAACATATAATAATGCTCTAATTATGATTATGGGTGCAAACGGGCCGAGCCTGAGCCCAACTGGGCTTGAGAATGAGCTAGATTAACTGATGAGAGCTCTAGCTCGAGGTCCGCTCGGATTAAGCTTTGTTTCAAAACTTGAGCTCGGCTCGTTGGTAGTTTCTCACGCTCGAGCTCGGCTCATTTATTATCTATTAATTATATATATAATAAAAATAATAGAATTGCTTAGGCTCGCAAGCTCGATAAGTGAAGCTCGGGTTCGTTTACTAAACATACTTATCTTTAGGTTCGGCTCGGCTTGTAAACAAGTTTAAATAAGCTCGGCTCAGCTTGTTTACTAGAGAACTTTAAATAAAGGATAAATGTTGTTAAATATTAACAATAAATAAGGGATAAATGTTATTAAATATTAACAAAAACTAATATTACACTAAGGCTCGTTAAGGCTCGACGAGCTTCACATGCCAGGCTCGAGCTCGGGCTCGATAAATAAACGAGCTTTATTTTAGGCTCAAGCTCGGCTCAGGCTTGATAAGGCTTGGCTCGTGTCAAGTTTTTTCTCGAGCCGATCTCGAGTAGCTCGCGAGCTGCTTGGCTCGTTTGCACCCCTAATTATGATTAAAACGATATTGTTCAGATTAAAAAAAAAAAAAAAAAAAACTAAATCTTGAATGAAATGATTTAGCCAATTTTCAGGTTTTTTTACCCATTTATGAGTAAATTTGCAAGCTAGAATTGTTTAATCTCCACTAGTTTGTTAATTCTCTGAGCCTCACTCACTCACTCATTTGTTTTTTTTTTAATTTTGTACAATGGTGTTTAACAGTACACTCGGACAGGGGCTTGAAACCAGTACATATGCTAAAGAAATTATTTTCTCAATCATAATTGCAATTTCTGGGCTCATACTTTTTGCACTTCTCATTGGCAACATGCAGGTTAGAAAAGGACTTAAATTTCTGCATTCATAGTCCTTCAAAAGTAAATACAGATGTGGTCAAATGGATACGCTAGGCGGGTCAAGTAACGGGTCAAACGGGTTGGGATGAAAATATTGGATTTGGTCCCTATGGTTTACCAAAAATTTGGATTTGGTCCATAGTTTTTCAGAAGTACACGGATGGTCCCTATGGTTTGCACTTTGTAACGCATTTAATCCCCAGTCAACAAATCTAAAGGTTTTAGCATGTCCAAGTTAGGGACCAGCGTTACAAAGTGCAAACCACGGGGACCATCCGTATACTTTTGGAAAAAGTTGAGGACTAAATGCGTTACAAATAGAGATGTACAAAAAAACCGGTTTTAGGACCGAAACCGGTTTTAGGACCGAAACCGGTTTTTTGTTAACCTTTTCTTTAAAACCGGTTCTAACCCGAACGAACCGCCGGTTAGTATACTGGTTAGGGATCTTGATCTTCGAAACCAGTTTATAAACCGAAACTGGTTTTAAAAAACCGTTTTTTGGCACAAACCGGTTATAACCAAACCGAACCGGTTATACCAGTTTGGGTTCCCATCATGAAAAACCGGTTAAAAACCTAACCGTTTTTTTTTTTTTTTTTTTTATAAAATGGTTTTTTTTCCACACAAAAATAACGGATTCGGTTTAAAACCGGACCGTTTAAAAAAAAAAACGATTTGTACACCTCTAGTTACAAAGTGCAAACCATAGGGACCATCCGTGTAGTTTTGAAAAGCTAGGGAACAAATGCAAAATTTTGGCAAACCACAGAGACCTTCCGTGTACTTTACTATAAATATTTTAAAGATGATTGTAAAAACTATATTATTACAAAAAAATCTGCTTTTAAAAAACAAAATTAAGCGATTTCGAAGGTTTCTACGCGTTTGAATACACTTTGGACGAATTTTGTTTACTTGACCCGTTTGGCCCAACAAACATAACCAAAATCGACCCATTTACTCAACTGCTACTTGTTGAATTGGTGAGTCAATGCTCATATCTGTAAAAGTGATCACATGCATTGACTAAAATGTGAAATTTGCATTTTGGAGTAATAGATCCTTTGTAAAAGTCAATGCTCAGACCCTACCTTAGCTTTGCTATTGCTGGGATTTACTGAGTATGATGATGATGATGCATTTTGGAGTAATAGATTCTTTGTATTGTGATATATGCTAAAAGAGAAACATATGTTTTGGTTTTTTGATAGACATACCTTCAATCTCTTTCGGTTCGCCTAGAGGAGATGAGGATCAAACGGCGAGACTCTGAACAATGGATGCATCATAGGTTGCTTCCTCAAGAACTCAAAGAAAGAGTACGTCGTTATGATCAGTACAAATGGGTCGAAACAAGAGGCGTAGACGAGGAGAGTTTGGTCCAAAGTCTACCAAAAGATCTCAGAAGGGACATCAAGAGACACCTTTGTTTGAATTTAGTCAAAAGGGTAGGTACATTGACCTCTTTCCAACATAAAACTAAAGTGTTAGTTATTATGATCATGACTTTGACCATGTTGACTTTTTTCCAACATGGCATCAATTGCAAGATCACCCTAACTAAACATTTCCAAAGCTTGTTCTTCACTTTTGGTATATAACTTTACATTCTTATGTAGTTTGACCATATATGTTGACCTTTTTCAGGTTCCGTTGTTTGCAAATATGGATGAACGATTACTAGATGCCATATGTGAGCGTCTTAAACCGAGTCTCTACACTGAATGCACATATGTTTTAAGGGAAGGTGACCCCGTTGACGAAATGTTGTTCATTATTCGTGGTCGGTTAGAAAGTGTCACTACTGACGGCGGTAGAAGCGGCTTTTTCAACCGCGGTTTTTTAAAAGAAGGTGACTTTTGCGGCGAAGAACTGCTTACTTGGGCCTTGGATCCAAAATCAGCAGGTAATTAGAGAAAATTTTACCAACCCATTTGAAATATTTATGTTAAGTTATTTTAGTTATTTTTCAGTTTTTTCAGTTATTTCATATGGAATATTTATGTTTTCATCCTGATTAACATGTGCAGGTAACCTACCACCATCTACTCGAACCGTAAAAGCATTAACAGAAGTAGAGGCTTTTGCGTTAATCGCAGATGAAGTAAAGTTTATAACAAGTCAATTCAGGCGAATTCACAGTCGACAAGTTCAACACACGTTTAGATTCTATTCACAGCAATGGAGAACATGGGCTGCGAGCTTTATTCAAGCGGCGTGGAGGCGCTATTCTAGACGAAAGATTCTAGAATTGCATCGGTTGGAGGAAGAAGAAGAAGACGATGAGGAATACCAAGATTATGATGATGACGATGATGAGCATGATGACAATGATATTAACGAAGAAAGCGCGTTGATTAGAGGACGCGCATCATCATCTTCATTTGGTGCTACAATGTATGCATCAAGATTTGCAGCTAATGCCATGAAACAAGTTCAGAGGAAGCGTGGCGTGTCGACTGGCTTTATTAGTCTTCAGAAGCCTTCTGAACCGGATTTTGCTGCGGATTAAGGCGAATCTTTGTTTGTTGGTTTTGTATTAAGATGGAAGTTTACTTATAAGTTATAATCGGATGCGGTTTAGATGTGAATCGTGTATGTTGTAGTCGTTTTTTGATGTAAATAGGCCCTCGAGGGTTAAAGATACTTGATTCTCCAAGCGTTGATGAAATACGTCTTTATATGTTTTCGTTACTTTTTAGGTTGTAAGGAAATTGTTTTTATGATTTTAAGCGTAAAACACAACGTATAAGACTCATGTCGTGAGAGAAATACCTTTGTATATGATATGAGCGGGTACTAGAAAGGCTACAAAGGATGAAACATAAATGCATAACACATAATATTACTAATAAGGTTCAAAACATAGTCTATCAAGGTTTAAAGTTGCAACCTCTTGGTCAATAACCTGTTTTAAGACACACATTTAGCCTAGACAATCTTCTAATAATTACACACAACATCATAGCATAACATAATCTATTTAGCCTACACAACGGCGTCCTTTACCCATGAGTTCATTTTGGCCTCAGATTTGAACAAGTGATCGATTAGATTCGCTCCAACAAGATGCAACACATCCACACACCTTTTAGCCTTTTTAGATTGTTCTTGTGCATCCGCAAGCTCTGCACGTCTCTTTCTCAAACAGATTTGGGCAGACTTTTTAGCCGAAAGGGTGTTTGCTTTCATTTTCATAAGCAAATTGTACTCTTCACTGACCTCCTTTCTTTTACAAATGGCGTCTAGGCGAGTTTGAAGCCATGAGACATCAATGTTGACTGCCTTTATATCCGACAGCCGATTCTCTATATCTTCAAGTTTGTCAATAACATCATTGACTTGAATCCACTTGACAACTTCACACACAGCCTCGAGGATTGGTGATCTCAAAGACTTTGTTTTGATTACACATTTATCTGCAATGTCACCGTGTTTCTCGAAAATGGCTTCAAGAATTTTTGCAACATCCCACTTCACTGTGTAGCCTTGGACACAAACTGTGTCACTTCGACGAGATGAGAACTTTCCCACCTATGTATTAGAGAGGCGACTAAATTAGCGGGTCGGTTGGGTAATGGGTCAAACGGGTTGGGTTGACACTTTAGTTTTTCTATATCCTTTGAAATCTGTAATTTGTAATAACTGATATATGGAATGCAATCTTACAATTTACTACTTAACCTTAGTAAACTGTAACATCAAAAGATTTAACCTAATTAGAGTAGTAACATTCTAATTACAAAGGTTGACACAACCAGACACAACCCATTTTGACCCGTAAATTATTAAGCACTTCCTTTATTCCAACATGTTTAGAAGCATTGTTTCACCATAAAGACTAACAAAAAGCCAAAATTCAACCATTTTTTTTTGTCCGTTTGAGGCTATATCGTATCATATCTTGCATTTTCCAGTACTAGTGAAACCGGTATTTTTTTAATGTTTTTTAAATACTAATCGTTGAAATGTATAACGTAATTGATAGGTAGGGAGATACATACCAGCTCACATTGTTCCTGCTTGGGGTCTAAGATAATTACATCATCATCAGGTAACTACGATGATAAGTAAAGACGTGTTAGTCTACATACAAAGTATAAATAGAATAAAGAGTTGTTGATGCTGTTTACTTGTTTATTCTGATTTTGTTCTCCATCTGCTTTCTTATTAACTTTTTCTATTTGCATTCTTCATGTTTTACTTTCAAGTTGTTGAAATAGTATTTGTGTTTAAGCATTTACAAGGTAGAAAATGTTTAAAAATAAGCAAAGTATAGCAAAAAAACTAGTGTGCATGACTTACTATCACATCTTTAGGCGGTTCAGATCGGTTACAATGGCTAAGATTAGCTGATAATCCAGACAGTGACTGAGCACCCGATGGGCCAATGGGCATGTTCACATTTTGGTCAATATCAGCTTGAACGTCACCGGTTTGACCTTTAGCAGATTCAATTTAAGTTACCATTTCAACTTGAACTTCAACATATTGAGTTAACTGATTGTCCTCTTCAACGTCATCATTCAAACACGGTCCATTGTCACACATGGAACTCTCAAAATCAACTAAATAATCAGTGGTAACATATTTTATAGCCGGTGTTATTGCTTTTTCAGGGCTACATTTCAGTTGTTGCTCGTGTGCGTATAAAACCTGTTGTGTTAGGAAAATCATGTTAATTTATTTGCGTTAAAACTCAAGTCAACAACTTATATAAACAGTAAACAAACGTACCGCAAGAAATTTATGATTAACGGTTGAATTCTTGGTACATTAACCAATGATCGAGTTGAAGACAACAAGGAAGTTAAGCTTGAAAAACGTTCCACCTTTTCTATATGATTTAAGCTTTTCAATCACATAACTTATTTTATCATGAATGAACTGTTTCCTCCATTCTTCTCTAATAGCATCTTTTTTTGACACCTTTCGCTTTTCAGAGACGGTAATTTTCCCCCTAGGCACTCCGAAAACATCATGAACCTTTGAAGGCGTGATTTTGATTATATGGTTGCCAACGTTTAACTCGTTGCTTTTATGATCATAGTTGAGCAACAACCAGTACCCTAATCTTCTTGGTATGTCGGGTATGCTAAAGGATTTTAAAGATTCAAATCCCATATCCCTTATATCAGAAATCTGAGCATCAGTCAACCCTTGTAACGCGCAACACAAGTTTTTTGGCTCGTTTCTCGTTTTAATTTCCGTGTTTGTGTATGGTACAAATGGTTGTCTATCCATTCCTGATCGTTGGTTTAAGCTTCTTAACTGGCGTCCGGAAGCCAATCGATCAGAAAGAAAGCATTGCAAATGTTACAAGTTTTGAACTCACACGATGATTTCGATAACATGTTTACAACAATTTTTAACTAGAGAATGACAAAACTTGTGAGATATGCAATCTGATTCTGTTCATTGCTACATTCATAATTTCATCCTCATCAACATAAGTCATAACCTAGCAAATAAAAATAATATCATTATAACTTAACATGTCTAAATTCCAACTATAGCTTAAACACACGCGGGAAGGTCTGCGCTGCGAGTAGGGCTGTAAACGAACCGAACGTTCAGCGAACAGTTCGTGAACCGTTCGGTGGGAAGTTCGTTTATGTTCGTTCGGTTAATAAACGAACGAACATGAACAAGAAATTCCGTTCGATTAGTTAAACGAACGAACATGAACAGAGGTCTCGTTCGTTCGATTGTGTTCGTGAACGTTCGGTAAGATGTTCGTGAACGTGTTCGTGAACATTCGTTGACTTGCGTTCGTTTATGTACGTATGTTTGTGTTTTAATTGAAGATCTTTGTACTTTCTTATATTTTATTTGTACTTTTTATATTATTAAACTTTTATTTATTTTATTTCCCTAACAATTAAACTAGGAAACCCACTTTCACCTTGTTTATGCATCATTTCACTTTCATTTCTCATTATTTACATCCACGAATACGATCGACCTCCGTTCCACAGTAAGGGATTCAGGTTCGAGTGCTACTCTCTGGGCCATCTATCTTTATCCTTCGTCGTGTTCGCCAAATTTATTTGTGTTCGTTTGTGTTCGTGAACCGTTCGCGAACACGCTCATTTCCTTAATGAACAAACACGAACATAAAATCTCGTTCGGTAAGTGTTCATGAACCGTTCGTGAACACATTTATTTCCTTAACGAACGAACACGAACAAGGCCTTGTTCGTGTTCGTTCGGTTCGTTTACAGCCCTAGCTGCGAGCCTACTATTTATATAATTTTAATTTAAATATACTTACATAGGGGAAGGTTCATTGGGGAACACTAAAAAAGTGAGGAACAGCAGGGAACCGACTCAAACGAACTCCGATTGGACCCATTCCAGCGGCGTTGGAACCGGCTCGTCGAACCCTAACTAAGATCTCTTAACCCTAAACCCTAAATCCTAATCCTAAACTCTAAACCCTGAAGCGAAAAAATAAAGCTAAACCGTAAAATCTAAACCCTAAAACCTAAAAGCTAAACCCTAAAGGCTAAACCTAAAGCTAAACCTAAAGCTAAACCCTAAAGCTAAACCCTAAAAGCCAAACCCTAATATATTTAGGGTTTAGGGGTTATGATTTAGGCTTTAGGGTTAAGAGATCTTAGTTAGGGTTCGACGAGCCGGTTCCAACACCGCTGGAATGAGTCCAATCGGAGTTCATTTGAGTCGGTTCCCCACTGTTCCCCACTTTTTTAGTGTTTCCCCCAATGAACATCACGCTACTTACATAATAGTAGAGTAATTATCATATATTCAAAATTATGGATGTATATGAATTAGTCAATAATATGTAAAATTCATCATTCTAAACAATTAAAAGTATATACAAACACATACATTTTGTAAATTCATACATGATTAGATCGCAAATTAAGAAGAAACGGTAGATTTAGGGTTAGGAACACCATAGGTGTTTGAAGATGACTTGTTGATTCAAGACACACAACAACGGTGGCTGATGGTGGTGTTTGATGTGAGCAGAGTTGGTGGTGCGGTGGTTGTGGGTGGCGCGTGGGCGCGTGGTTGAGAGTTGCAATGACAGGGTTTCTGAAACTGTAAAATGTAAACTACTATAGTAACTGGTAAGGGTAAAATATTGAATTAACTACAAGGTAACATAAAATTTCGAGTAAAATGCCAAAATTAAAGAAAAATGTCTGGATAGTCCCTTTGGTTTGCCCTTTTTTCACATTTGGTCCCAAACTTTCTAAAACTACAGCTATAGTTCTCAACTTTTGCAATTGCGTTCCCGGATAGTCCCTAGCGTGGAGGTGAAATTATAAAAATGCCCTTAATATAAAACAAAATAAATTAACTTGTAGGACCCACTTCTAAACAAAACAACAACCCCACCCCACTGGCCCACCACACCTTTCTCTCTCTTTCTTCTCACTCACCTGCAAGTCTGCAACTCAATGAATGACAATGATTACCCTGTCATCTTCATCGACAAATTCCATCTCAATCTTCCACAATAACAAACAAAACTACGGTTTAGGGCTAAGACCCCGTAGTGGGGCGTTTTTTTAAAAAAAAAATTCAAAAATAACGCCGAAAAACGCCCCCAAACCATTACACCCCGGCGTTATTTGGCATTATTCGCGAAAAAAGCCCCTTTGGTGTGGTTTGAAAAACGCTGAAGGGGGGAAATGTTGACCAATCAGATTAGAGATTCCATTTGCTTGGCCAATAAGATTTTTAGGTGTTTTTTCTTTATTTTATTTACTACAAAACATATTGCCCAATAATGCCCCATCCCCATTACACCCATTTTAGAAAACGCCCAATAATGCCCCTTTGCTGATTGGACCGCCACATGGCGTAAAATGCCCTAGGGTGAGGGCATTATCTTCCCTTCCATTACACATGGTCTAACTATAACAATCATAAGATAGAAATTATCATCCTATGAATACCTATCTGTAGTCAAAGATTGAAAAATGATCAAATTACAGCTAGTGAGATGATGGTTGTCTGCTTGCCGGTCACGGATGATGGTAGGGCTTGCTTGTGATGAAGGGCTCTTTTTTGATCAACTTCCAACTCAGCACTAAACGTTATTTTAAATTCAAATCTTAAAACTTTGGTTGTTTGTAGAAAGTGTAGCATTTTAGGGTTGAGATTTGAAAAACTAGTGATCTGATGTTAATAATAATAATTGTATTGGATAGGGGATTTGACAAAGAATATATTTGCAGGACTTGATGTTCCGTTGTGTAGTGAAGCCACACAAATTTGTGCGAAACTGAGGAATTTTGATCTTGATTTGAACTCACAGGATGTTTCGGTTTCGTTTAATCATGAAATCGGACAACCCATATCCACTGGAATCGCCTCATTTCACCTTAGTGAAAACAATATTCGAGAACAAAGTGTGCTTTTTTGGCTCAGATCTGCACATACGAAACCAGACAAATTGTATCGTTGTGTGGCATTTTTGGTGGTGATTGCGGTACCGATTGGGCGAATGCAGTGGTGGTGGGTGTTCCCCATAGCGTTGATGGTTGGACATTGTTCAGATAGAAAGAGGGAAAAAGGGCGGTGGTGGGGTGTTTGTCGGAATAATGTGGTGGCGGCAGTCTATGATGCACTGGGACGGGTACGGGAACGGGAAACGGCAAAACTAAAAAATTCAAGAAGCGGGGACGGGACGGGTACGGGAATAAAAACATATAAAAAAATAAATATATATTAAATATAATGTAACACAAAACCCCAAAATAGTTATACCCGTAAATACCGGTACCGAAAAACCCCAAAATACATATAATTCCAAATCAAATACCCTCTCACACCAAGTGGGCCCAATTTGAAAAACCTAGCTGCCAAATAAAACAATTTCAGTCGACATCTTCTTGTACAGCCGCCAATCTCTCTATCTTCTTCATTCTCAGCGATACACACCTCCAAACCCTAAACCAAACATACCCCAGCCGCAGATCATACAATTTCACCTGCTTTGTACCCGACATCACCTTTAGCAGCCAAAGAAAAATCATTCAGTCCCCATGCCGGAAACGTATCCACGCTTCTTGAAAAAAAAACAAAAAAAAAAGGAAACATGCCGGAAACGTATCCACGCCGTCCCCAACATGCCGGAAACGTATCCACGCCGTCCCCGTGCCGTTTCCGTCCCCTTGCAGTCCCCGGGACGGGAGACGGCACCTACTAGGCGTTTCCGTGCTTCCTAGGCGGCAGTTTGGCCGGAGAAGAAAGGGGTGGACTGGGGTTATTTTTTTCTTTAAAAGTGGGTCCTACAAATAACTATATCTATTTAATAGTTTAAGTTATTTTGTTTTGTTTTGTTTTGTAGTAAAGGTGTTTTTGTCATTTCACACCCTCTTAATTGAGAAAACTAATTGATGTTAGGCACAGGGACTATCCGGGAACGAAAATTGAAAAGCTGTGGACTATAGCTGTAATTTTAGAAAGTTAGGGACTAAAGATGAAAAAAAGGGTAAACCACAGGGACTATCCAGGCATTTAACTCGCCAAAATTATTCATGAGGTTGGTTATTTTTGTCTTTTTCATTTAAAATAAGAACTTTTTGTGATTGTATCCTAATGTTTGATTTTTGTTGTGATTTTCATCCGAATCACTAACTCGGTTTTAAATGTATCGTTAACTTATGAACGATGTTGGCAATCCCAAACCTCAAGGATGATTTTGACAATTTATCAATTTATTCTTTTGTTTTTTTTTTCTTAATTTTCTTTTTTATCTTTAAAAAAAATAAGTGTGTGTATATATAAAAGTGTATATGTATGTAGGGTTAAGTTAAAATGAGAACTACCTTGAGTTGTGAGAACTAGGCCATTCAAAAGGTTTTTTTTCAAAAAAAAAAAAATTCTCCAAAATCATAAAAAAATCACTTGTTTCAGCAAAAAAAAATTAAAAAAAAATGATGCATACACATATTTAACATGAAAATATTTAGCGTCGTAACAAAATTTACATCAGCGCGTAAAAAAAACTTACATCAGGCAAAACTACTGACTCGACAATTTTTTTTTTGTTTTTTTTACATACGCGTTTATAATATTTTCATCTACGTTTATGCAAAAAAGTTGTGGCCCAACTCGCAAGGGAAGTAGGAGTTCTCATGGTTCTCACAACTCGTGGTGGTTCTCATCTGAACCGATGCCTATGTAGGTATGTATATATATATATATATGTATTGTATTTATAATTATTTTTTGTTTTTTATTTAAAGATAATATATAAAATTAAAAAAAAAAACAAAACAATAAATGGGTAAATTGCTAAAATCTTCCCTGAGGTTTTGGAATTGTCAAAATCGTTCATTAGTTAACGATGTTTTTCAACTGAGTTTGTGATTTGGAGGAAAATGACAACAAAAATGAAATCTTAGAAGTTAGTATTAAAAAAAATCTTATTTTGGATGAAATAAGAAAAAGTACCCAAACCTTATATACGATGTTAGCATTTTACTCTAAAATTTCAATGTTAGTAATTGTTTTAGCTTACAAATTAAACCCTACACTACAAAACAATTACTTTAAGACCCATAATCCTAAATATAACATAAGTCCATAACACTCCCCCATCCATCGATTTTACATCTTCTGCATCCTTATTTTATCAATATACTATTTACCGGTAATAAAATATTTTATTTAAAAGAAATTCATAAGTAAAAAGTTTTAATATATATATATTTTTTAATATCAAATTTTGATAAGAACCAAAGAGAAAAAGAGATAAAACTAAATTCTCCATCATTCAACATTACAATATATAGATGAACATAGCTATAAACCCTAAAGCCCATAAGTAATGGGTTGGGCCTAAAATGTCTGGTTTATAACACTCCCCCTCAGACATTTAGAATTATACACAGTTTAACAACATACTTCAGGATGATGTTAAATAGGTACTTCAGGACCTGAATAAATAAACTGATACTACTGGATCAGCTATGCTGCCTCATTAAAAACCTTACTAAGAAAACCCAGTGGGACAAAACTTAGTTAAGGAAAAAAGAGTACTGTCACGGCCCCTGACCCGGTTTGACCCGTTTCAAGAGCTGCGGGACAGAAATCCAGCGGTATTTATTTAATTGAGTTTGACAGCGGAAGTTTATCATCAGGATCGTTTAAAGCTAAAATTTTCCCGATTTCTTTTATTTCACAATTCGGGATAAAACCCCGATAATTTACAATATTATGTTTTTAATACGAAATCGTGATATTACAAAACATATTTCTTTATTTTATAATGAGCCACTATCTTAAGCTTGAAATGCTCCTCAGCACTTTTCCTGAATTACAACAGATCACCTGAAACATGTTTGAAAAAGGTTTTGTCAGCGGGAATTACTGAGTGAATCATTCTATTTACTAAAATGACACATTTGTTATAATTTACAGTATTAAGGAAGATTACAATGTTTTTAATATCAAACCAATTACCCACAGTACTTTGTCACTCGACCCATTGGCCCTTCCGTCCAATGGTGTCTGTGACTATGGTCATATCACCCATTGGCTGCCCCAATGGTGAAGATTATCAAGTAATGTATACAAAACCCCACATACTGGCTGTAATATGGTGATTACATAAACTTAATCCCTGTAAATATAACTTTGAAATAAATAGGGTTTTGTAAAGTAATTTGATAAAAAGAGAATGACTCACATTGCTGATTTAATACGGACAGAGTCTAGTCTATGAATTAGACCGATTAACCTAATTTAGATAACAATGCACACAAAACTGGGTTAGTAATCAATACAGCATTTACGATAACTCACGAGATCAACCATCACAACGAGTGACAAAGTGCTATGCTTAACATCTGTCGAATTAACGACTAATGACAAAGCATCACCCTAATGTGGGAAGCACTTAAACACCCGTTGAGTACATTGATCGATCGGAAAATGAATCGTAGCAGCGATCGTGCTAATACCCTGTTTTGCGGCAGAATTTCGAGATCAGTGTGTGGATTGAGAGTATTTTCACTATAACTTCGTGTACGAAAGGAATTTAAACGTCAAATCAACGCAGAAGTTCCAGTCCCACTGTCCTCTATTTATAGGTGAAATTTTACCCTGAGGCGGCCCGCGTTAGTTTTTAGCTTATTCTCACGCGGGCCGCGTGAGACCTATTTTCTAGCTATAGGTTGCCACGGTTGGGACTAGCTTTGCTGAGTTGACGATTTTCGTAAATTCCTTGCTGCCAACGTTTTAAGTGGATAATCGTCAATAGGGTTTAACCCCCCCTGAGTTTTAGGGGCCCTAATCCTGATTCTGAAAATTATGAAAATTTTAGGGTTTGTTCAGAATCACTTGGGTGTCTCAATTAGGGTTTCCTTTTGGACTAATTAATTTAATATTTATGATTTTTGATGACAGTTGTTACAAGTACAGCGTGTATAATTCTCCCCCTGAATTCAACAAACATCTTTCAAGCTACGAAGACCGATCTTGTGTGATAGCTGCTCGAAACTGCTTCTAGGTAAAGATTTCGTGAACAGGTCAGCTAGATTTTCACTTGACTTAATCTAGCGAACATCAATTTCCCCTTCTTTTTGCAAGTCATATGTTGAGAAAAATTTTGGTGAGATGTGCTTTGTTCGATCACCCTTGATATAACCTTCTTTGATCTGAGCTATGCAAGCTGTATTGTCTTCATAAATAATTGTCGGCTCCTTCTTGACCTGTTCTAATCCGCATGCTTCTTGTATGTGATTAATCATTGATCTCAACCACATGCATTCTCGACCAGCATCATATAGTGCTATCAATTCGGCATGGTTTGATGATGTTGCTGTAAGTGTTTGCTTAGTCGACTTCCAAGAAATTGTTGTGCCACCGTATGTGAATACATAACATGTCTGAGATTTTGCTTTGTGAGGATCTGATAGATATCCGACATCAGCATACCCAACAAGTTGGGACTTTTGATCTTTCTTGTGACAACCGGTAATTTACGCGCTTAATTACGTGATTAACAGGCGATTAACGCGATAATAAATAGTGTTTACGACGCTAATTAACCTAACCAGGCCCTTGGAGTGCCCAGAAACGTTTGTTCAGCTATAAAGTACGCGTATGAGGATTCGCGTGGAATCTGCGAAACATCAAATGACAACGGACTGATACCGTACGAAATACTGACGACGCCAACAAATATGGATGTTACACGAATATTTTATGCTTATGGAGTTTGGGTTGCGATATCGGGTCTCGTAGGAATTACGGGCCACTTACACATGAGACGGGCTTGTAGGCCCTAGGCCCAAACCCGAAACCCACAAGCCTAAACCTACACATAATAGACAAATCTCTACAATTCATTGCAAATCTATACATTATCGGTCCAAAATCTTTTAAGATCTGCCAAATCTCAACAAATCCCTACAAAATATTGATCAAATCTTCATGGATCTATACACGCAGGACATTAGTAAATCACACTAGACAATACCCATTTAAATTAGTATAAAACCTTACCTCTTGATCATCAATTTCATTAGCAGACAACACTCTCCTTTGCCCTACTCTCTCTCTCTCGATATCACACAAACAAAACAAAGATTCACCTTCTTTTGAAAGACCCTAAACACATATATCATCTCATCCTCTCCATCAGTTTAACATAGAAACACCTCCAACCCCCCCCCCCTCGTCGGCAAAAAGGACCACCACCACCGTGAGGTGGTGGTGCGGCGGCGACAGAACAGAGAGGCGGAGAGGGAGAAAGGAGAGAGAGAGACGAGACAGTTAGAGAGAGAGACCGAGAGAGAGAGAAAGAGGTGACGGAGCACGGAGGTGCCGGCAGTGACGGCGGCGCTACGGAGAGATACCGAGAGAGAGAAAGGCTGAGAAAAGAAGGAACCGCGGGTCGAAGTCTCGGACCGGCGGACGGTTAGTTTAACCGGCGGTCCATGGCTTTTTCCGGCGAGTTAACCGGTTTCAGGCTCAACTTGGTTCGGGTTCGAGTCAGCTTTTGGGGATTCAAGCAGCAGAGAACGGGATGGAGACTCGGACCACCGGTCAGTTTGTTTATCCGGCGGTCCTCGACATTATCCGACGGGTTTGCCGGTAAGATGTCTCTACTGATCCTTCTCCTTGCATTCAGATGAAAATGACGATATTTCTGTTGATGTTTGGCAATTCAGATCTGGGAGTTTTTGCTTCTTAGTTCAGGTTCGGGTTCGCAGTAGGTCAAACCCGGTTGACTCGGTCAAACCGAGTCGACTCGGTCAACAATCAGTCAACTCGGTTCGAGTTCAGTCAAACAAAGTCAGCAGCAGGTCAAGCGTTCAACGGCTCGGTCAACGCGGTCAGAGTCAGTTTTAGCGCGGTTCGGGTTGACTCGGTCAAACCTGGTCAACCCGACGAGTCAACTCGGTCAACTCTGTTGGCTCACTCGACTTGTCGACGTGAAGAATGGGTAAAAATTTAGTAATGTGATTATTTATGTCGTTTATAATAATTTATACGTGAACGAGCTCGAACCGGTTCATTTATAATTTAGTTACGTTTGACACCTTTGACGAAAACTATATATGGTTGATTATATTGATTGAAAACTGGTTGAATTTTGAAATTATACGACAACTTTTATTGTCGGGATTGTTCCAAAAACAGAGGAAACTCTGCCCGTTTTTCGAGAAAACCCGTAAAATAAAACGAGTTTTTATAAAACAACACGTGTCCTGTTTGTAGAACGACAATTATTGTTATAAAGCGACTTTTATAAAAAGAGATACAAATATAAAGTTTCTTTATCAACAACTTGCAACATCACGAAGACAACGATACGGAAATTATTTCGACAACAAATAAATGTAGTTTATGTATTTATTTCGAACAAAAACGACGATTCTTTTATAAAATAGATATAACTTATCTATTTATTTCAAACATCGTACAACGTGAATTCGTTTTACAAAATAAATATAGTTTTTATATTTATTTCAAATATCGTACCACACGAATTACTTTATAAAAATAAATATAGTTTTATATTTATTTCAAACTACAAGCAACTCAATGATACTTTCGCCAAATAAATATAACTTTTTATAATTATTTCAAACGCCTAAACGGCATATACGTATATTATGGCAAATATATACAAGACACTATATATAATACAAGTTTATTATATATTACTTTCGTACGAATATTCCTATATACACAAACGACTTCTCGGGGCGACAAAGTGTATCTTAATCATTTTTATTAAGTTAACAACTTATTGTCAACGATTCGGTAGAGTTCGGTAACACGTAGATTAGTTACCACATTATTCGAAACTTATTAGATATTCCGTGTTAGGAATACTGTAGAATGCACGCTAGCAAGTCGAGCCTTGGAAACGACATCACGAAGTCGTAAATTAGCTAGCTTTGCACAGGAATATTCAGGTGAGTTCATAACCCCACCTTTTACGGTTTCACATTTTTCTAAATGTTTTCGGGGTGGAAAGACATGCACTTTTTGCAAAGCATACATGAATTACATATTTATAAACCATTTTACAAGCAAGATTTATCTGACACAAATGGTTTACGAAAAGCTTATGTTTTATACCGGTTTTTCAAACAAGCGTTTACACACGAATTCTAGTTTTCTAAACTACGAGAAAATACAAATACAAGAGTATACAAACACATGAGAATTGATACTTGACATAAAGAATACAAGAACTGGAAAATTGATACTTGATATGATGAATACATAAACAAGAAGCACTCTTGGTGATAACTAGTACCAAGAATGATGCGTTTGAGGAATGATACGAGAAATAGTGTCACGAATAGGGTACCATAAGCACCATTAATCGTGTACATACTTAGACCGCAGAACAAAAGGTTAGATCTAATGGGTTCCGGGCAGCCCCACTCTTGGCCACTCTTTTACCAAGCAGTGTTTTTGTGTCTCAGTCGTGAATCGACTACAGAAAAATGCCTATGGTTTGGTGACTTCCTATGTCGTGTCACATGTTAATGGCCTTGCAACCCATTAACAACAAGATACATACAGAATACTTGATTTATACAAGAAAACATGATACATACAAGAATACGTGATTTATACAAGAATACATGATACATACAGAAATACTCGAATTATACAAGATACATACCATGTTTTCATACAATGTTTCTGTATAACTTGACAAGAAAATGATTTTAAATTCGTTTTCTCAACAATACTTCAAAAACCGGTTATTCAAAAAGATCTATTTCAAATCTTTTACAAACAAACTATGAACTCGCTCAACTTTATGTTGACTTTTTCGCATGTTTCTTTCTCAGGTTGCATTTCTAATACAAGGCACGGTTGGAATAGGAGAACCATCTGGAGTCGAGTACTTAGTGGCGTTCATTTTCTAAAAGACTTAGCTTTTGCTTCCGCTGTGCAATGAAGATACCAGTCCAGTCACGCCAACGCTCTGATATTTCGGGGTGTGACATTTCTGATAGAAAAGACCTAAGTCTTGTGTCCCGCAAATATACCGGAATATATGTTTTACACCATTCCAGTGTCTACGTGTTGGATTCGAACTGTATGTCGCTAGTACATGTACTGCAAATGCAATGTCAGGTCTTGTGTTATTTGCGAGATATATAAGGGCACTGATCACGCTTAAGTACGGTACCTCTGGACCAAGTATTTCTTCGCCTTTTTCTTGAGGGCGATAAGGATCCTTGTGTGGATCTAGCGGTCGGACAACCATAGGTACGCTAAACGGATGTGCTTTATCCATATTGAAATGTACTAACATCTTCTGGATGTAGGTTGATTGATGGAAAAATGTGCCATTGCACAGATACTCAAATTGTAGTCCGATACATAATTTCGTCATACCAAGATCTTTCATTTCAAATTCCTTCTTTAACAACTGAGCAGCTTTCTCTATCTCTTCAGGAGATCCGATGATGATGTTGATATCATCAACATAGACTGCTATTATAGTGAAATTTGAGAGTGATCGTTTTATAAAGACACATGGACTGATTACATCAGACTTGTATCCTTCTTTTTCGAGATATTCACTAAGTCGATTGTACCACATACGACCAGATTGTTTGAGACCATATAAAGATCTCTGGAGCTTTATAGAACACATATCTCGAGGTGTTGATTTTAATGCTTCAGGCAATTTTAATCCTTTAGGGATTTTCATGTAGATGTCATTTTCAAGTGTCCCGTATAAGTATGCGGTGACGACATCCATTAGTCTCATATGAAGTCCTTCAGAGATTGTGAGGCCGATTAGGAACCTAAGGGTTATCGCATCCACTACAGGGGAATACGTTTCCTCATAATCAACTCCTGGGATTTGGGAAAACCCTTGTACTACAAGTCGAGCCTTATATCGTACAATCTCATTCTTTTCATTTCTCTTTATTGCAAACACCCATTTATAACCTACTGGTTTGACGTCTATGGGCGTTCGGACTACAGGTCCGAAAACATGTCGCTTTTCGAGCGAATTCAATTCGACGTTTATGGCTTCTTGCCATCTTGGCCAATCATTTCTGTGCATGCACTCTTCTAAAGTTTTAGGTACGTAATCATTTTCATTGATTACATCTGTTGCTATAGCATATGCGAATATATCATCAACACGTGTTTTATTCCGGTTCCACATTGTACTATCTTGTACATAATTAATAGAGATCTCATTTTCGTTCGGTACCGGTGTTTCTTCTGAAACTTCATTTTCCTCTGGATTCATAGTTGTCTCTTCTGGGACATTTACCTCTACCGGGGTTTCATTTATAATCTTTTGTGAGTTTTCACCAATTGCGTTGCTTTGCTCTTTTCGTTTCCATGGGTTTTTGTCTTTGGAACCGATTGGTCTCCCACGCTTTCGTTGTATAGTAATCGCTTCTGGGATTACTTCAATTCGAGCAGGTGCATTTGATGCTGGTACATGTGACTTTGTCACTCTATTCGTGTCTGTGAATGCATCTGGTAATTCATCCGCTATTCTTTGCAAATGTATGATCTTTTGGACTTCATATTCACATTGACCACTTCGGGGGTCGAGATTTGATAGCGATGATGCATTCCACGTTATTTCTTGTGTTACCAGTCTTCCTTTGTCCTTATCTCCCCCTAAGACTGGGAACATTGTTTCATCAAAATGACAGTCAACATACCGTGCTGTAAACATGTCTCCCGTCATTGGTTCTAAATATTTAATTATGGACGGGGAGTTAAAACCAAATATAGATACCCAATATTCTTTGGGGTCCCATTGTAGTACGTTGTGGTGGCGGTATTGGTACGTATACCGCACAACCAAAAATTTTAAGGTGGGACAAACTTGGTTCTCGTCCGGAGACTAGTTGCAATAGGGAATATTCATGATCAGCAGTTGGTCTCAATCTAATCAGTGCAGCGGCATGCAAAATAGCATGACCCCATGCAGAAGATGGTAATTTACATCTCATTAAGAGTGGTCTAGCGATTATTTGTAATCGTTTAATCAGAGATTCAGCTAAACCGTTTTGTGTGTGAACATGAGGTACTGAATGTTCAAGATTGATCCCAATTGACATACAATAGTCATTAAAAGCTTGAGATGTGAACTCTCCCGCATTATCCATCCGGATGTTTGTAATTTGATTATCGGGGAAATTGGCTCTCAATTGTATGATTTGAGCTAAAAGTCGAGCAAATGCTACATTTCGAGTAGCTAAAAGGCTCACATGTGACCACCTCGAGGATGCGTCTATTAAGACCAAGAAATAGCGGAATGGTCCACACGGAGGATGAATAGGCCCACAAATATCCCCTTGGATTCTTTCTAAAAATGATGGGTTTTCATGTATCAATTTAGTTTGTGAGGGCCGAGTTATAAGTTTACCCAGAGAGCATGCTGCACATGATAAGTCTTGTGGTAGCAAAACTTTTAAGTTTTTGAGAGGGTGCCCGGTTGCACTTTTGATTATTCGTCTCATCATTATGCTACCAGGGTGACCTAGACGGTCATGCCATATATTGAATGTGTCTTTATCTAACAGCTTTTGGTTACTCACAATGTATGATTCGATAGGATTGATATTAGTGCAATATAATCCAGAGGATAAGGCTTCTAATTGTTCAACAATTGTTTCTTTGCCATTTTTGTTTGAAGTAATTTGAAGATATTCAATATTATTTTCAGATATTGTTTTTAGGTGGTAACCGTTTTTTTCGAATATCTTTAAAGCTAAGTAAATTTCTTCTGGATTTACTAGAATATAATGCATTATCAATAGTTAGTTGGGTACCCGAAGATAATATTATGTGTGCTCTGCCAGAGCCTTCGATAAGGTTACTGACACCAGATATAGTACTAATCGGTGTCTCTGCCGGAGACAACTCAGAGAAAAATTTCATATATTTGAGAATAGTGTTAGTACTACCGCTATCTACCAGACATTCATCACCAATAATAGCTCTACTGGAGCTAGTATACATATTTCTTCTGGAAATAATAGAACACGTTAAGTATAAGAAATTGCATGTTTGAGTATGATAAAAACATCATGCAACTATAAATCAAACATCACTAGGTTTTAAATAAAACCATAACAATAGTTCAAATAGTCTAAAAAAATCATCACATCACACGCATTTAATGATTTTGTAGTATGAGCTTGTTGTTTTGTTCCGCGACCAACAAACATGATATTAGCTCAGAATATTTTGTAAAATTACGTTCCCTGTACTGCTGCGCCAGGAGCATGTTGGATAAATGGAACGTTGAGATAGTTTGCTCAATCATGTCTTTGTCGGTGATTTGTTCACCACATAATTTAAGCTCAGAGGTGATGCGAAGAAGGGCAGAGTTGTACTCACTAACAGTCTTATGATCTCGTAGCCTTAAATGAACCCACTTGTAGCGAGTTTTAGAGAGTAAGACCAACTTCAGGTGGTCAAATCTTTCTTGAATGTTTTTCCATAAGTAGAGAGGGTCCTCGACAGTACGGTTTTCCCTCTTTAGGTCTTCATGAAGATGAAGGCGAAGGAATGCCATAGCTTTAGTTTTTTCTTGAAGGGACGTTTTATTCCCATCAATGATTGTCTCCCCCAGACTCATTGCTTCCAGATGGGTTTTAGCATCAAAAGCCCACGAGGGGTAGTTGTTGCCCGAGATTTCAAGTGTAGTGAATTCAAGATTTGATAAGTTCGACATTTTGTTTACAAAGGAAAGAGACATGCGTTTAATAACAAGCATGTGTATATAATGAATACTATAGGAGAACTTCGGGTTCTTTATAATTAGAACTTCGGGTTCTAATCAAGAAGACAATTTTCATATGTAGTGATGAGTTTGTAATTTTTTTCATTAAAAATTAAGATCACACCAAATTTGTTGATATTATATTATTAATATAATACCATTAATATGTTGATATAATATTAATATACTATTAATATTCACATAACAGTTTTGATATAATACAGATGTGACGTAGAACAATTTTGTATATGGATATAAAATTATTCTCAAACATAATAGTTTATTAATATCATCTTTAAAAAAAGAACAAACTTTCCCATTTAATTAAATTTTCTTTTTGTGGGTTATAGCTGTATGCCAACTTATTTACTTTGTTAATAAATATATGTAAACATAATTTACGCTATAAAAACTAAAAAGAAAGAAAAAAAATCATAATTCAAAAAGCATAACAATCAGAAGAGGCATATACAGATCACAGTATCTACCACTTTTAAAATTTTCACACATAATTCTCATCGAAATCCAATTATTCATCACTCATCACTCTTCAATCTTCAAAAACCCCATTACCCTTCTTCCATCAATCGTAAGTTCCCCTCTTCCCCACTCTCAATATCAAATAATATTTTGTTTCCACAATCACATAACCTTCAATTCATATAAGTGTTATTGCTTTATACTAGTAAACTGAATCTAGGGCTTGTTATTAATTTCTGATGATATGGGTTCATTGGGTGAAGATGATCTTATTATTAATATCACTAATTTCATGTCTATGAAGAATTCATTGAAACTTAATTTAGAAGAATCATGTAAACCCCTTTTCGAGACGTAAGCAGTTTCAGCAGGCGCGGTTCGTCGTTCAATGATAAGTCTCCAGCGACGGAAGGAGATGCGGAATCTGTAACCGATAGTGGCGGAGATGAGGACGATGGCGGCGGAGCGCCACCGATAGTTTCAGCCACCGGTGGTATATTCGCCGGGGAAAAGGAAGTCGTATCAAAATCGTGTGAAGATCTACAAGAAGTGCTTCCGTGTCGGATGGCGGTTGAAAAAACAGTCGTCGAAGGAAAATTTACGGGTCAGTGTTACGAATATATTTATGATGTGTTTTGTTCGGTTGCTTGTGGCGGTAGTGACCGCCGTTGTGCCGGTTGGCGATTGAGTACAGTCGCCGGAGAAAAACAAAACATATAAATCAATTGTTCGTATAATCAGTTTTCTTTTATCAACCCCATCTATTACCAGTTAGTGGATTATATACAATATATAGATCAATTATATACTTAGAGGAACAGGTACATTATAATGTTAGAGACACGAATCAATTGATTGGAGTTGTAAACGGTTCCTCTAAATCTATGGGTTCAAATTGAATAATGTAAAGTATGTTATGTTCCTCTAAGTTTTGTAAGCATGTAGTTTTATCGTATAAATCAATTGAGTAGGTATATTATAAAATATTATCTAGTAGACCAGTAAATTTATATATCATATTGTGGAGAATGGATGTGTACCCGGGTTATGAGAAACGAAGATGTTCGAATCCAAGAATGATGTTGATGCGGATTGCCGGTTAATCCCAGTGGAGAATCTTCGTGCTGATAACGTGATAAGAACCAAAGAGAAAAAAAGATAAAACTAAATTCTCCATCATTCAACATTACAATATATTGATGAACATAGCTATAAACCCTAAAGCCCATAAGTAATGGGTTGGGCCTAAAATGTCTGGTTTATAACAAATTTCACTTATTTTTTTTTTCCACCAAAAAACTTGCCAATTTACATCGAAATAGAAGGTAGACGGGCAATAAGCTGCGCCGCCACCCCTTTCTGAATTGCAAACAATAACCTTCCAAAGACAAACCCCTGCCCCCTGGGGTTGAACAATTGCTATGCATAACCCGTTGAACCCTGGTCAAGAAGTGGATAGCTTCTGGCGCTAGGGAGCCAAATGTATCAAAGGCAAAAGGGACAAAGACATGCTGATTCTCTGCGCAAGCTTTAGCGTGCTTATCCACTTTCTTTGATTTTGCCTTTCTTGCTGCTTGTCCAGCTACAAACCCGTTTTCCCTTAAACCAACCAAAGGGGAAACTCCCGTAAGGTCCACACAAGCATGTTTCCCCCCAGTCCAGCCAAAGACGAGCAGATCCGCTGGTCGCAGAGTAGATCTCCCTTCCATAGGGTCCGTGAGAAAATTCACAGGAGCCTCTTTCTTAGTAGGAATCCCAGCTCTTCTTAGGATGTCCCACAAAACATCCTGAACCCATTCATGCCGATATTTGAACCCAGGGAGATCTTTACAATGAACTGCGTGTTCCTCGTATTTATCCATACAAGGGTTACGGCATATCGGTCAGGTTTCATCTTCCGGGTACATGGGGATCATCAACCGATATTTAAGAATGGCTCTGTATTCTACTACAGACATGCATTGTCCCAACCCCTCAATCGGGATAACAGTTAAGAAATCCTGAGCATAGGGACTCTTCAGGCACTCAAACACCGCCTTCTGGCGGGATGACAAATAAAAAACTTCTCCCAGGCTTTGGGCGATTTGGCTAAACAGAGCATTCGCCAAAGTTTTTTGTGGCTTCGAGGGGGCGGTGTCCTTATTAGAGAAACCGCTAATATCCAAGTCTGGGAGAGAGACATTTAAGCGTTCGAGCACCTGCTGATAGTCCGGGTCAAGCTCGACGACCCCACTATTTCGAAGGATATTATCCTGTAGTTCCCAAGACTAAGCTCTAGACGCTACAAAGGCATAAGCCCCAATATCTCGAGCTGAGAGGAGGCCCAAACCACCGAGACGCATTGGAAGAGATGCCAGACGCCACTGGAGGTCACCAAAGAAGGGGCCGCCACACACGACTATGTCTTCTATGTGATCAGAAAAAGAAATTCATAAGTAAAAAGTTTTAATATGTGATAAGAAACTCCCTAATGTTGATTGGACTTTGTCTTTTGACACCTACCTATTAGTGTTGTAAATGAATCGAACATATACGAATAAGACATTGTTCGTGTTTGTTTGCTAAGAAAATAACGGGTTCATTAACGGTTCATGATGAACACTTACCGAATGAAAAATTTTATTTGTATGTGTTCATTAAGGAAATGAACGTGTTCACGAACATAAATATAATCGTTGGAGGCTAGAGGTGGATGGCAGAGGAAGAAGTGTTGGAACTTGAAGCCCTAACCGTGGGGAATAGAGGTCGATAGTATACATCAATATGAATAATGAAAGGAAATGGGAACCGTGCATAAACAATGTGAGAATGAGGTTTCCTATTCTAATTGTTATGGTAATAAAATAGAGAGTAAAATGTAATTTTCCCTTGAGGTTTGACAACTTTTACGACTTTCGTCCAAAAGTTTGTTTTTTCGCATCTGAATCCAAAAGGTTTGAAATCTTGCCATTTTCATCCAACTTGTTAACTCCATCCATTTTTCTCAGTTAAATGAGGGGCATTTTCATCTTTTTAAAGATTTTTATTAAAATAAGAAAACACTATAAGAAATGAAGATCCACCTTTGTTGACTTTCTCCCCATCCAAACCCTTTAATCATCACAAAAATGTCTAAAAATGCGAAAATGCCCTTGACTTAATGTTATAAAATGGATGGAGTTAACAAGTTGAATGAAAATGGCAAGATTTAAAACCTTTTGGATCCAAATGAGGAAAAAAACATACATTTGGATGAAAGTCGCAAAAGTAGCCAAGCCTTAGGGACGAAAATAACATTTTACTCTAAAATAAATAAGAATTAAATAATATCAAAAGTTTAGATAAAGTAAATAAATGTATAAAAATCTTTAATGAACAACATAAATAAACAAACATGAACAAATGTTCACGCACACAGTGGCGGATCCAGGAATTTTTTTCACTGGGTTCACTTTTTTAGATACTCCAATTTCATATGACTGAACATAAAAAATTTCGGGTCGGTTCGACAGTTCGGATCGGGTAAGGTTCATCACATAATAAAAAATTTCGGGTCGGTTCGACAGTTCCAACCAATTTCCATGCTTTTCTGTGTACCATTTTGGATTGAAACGTCTTAAGTTATCACCATTTATATAATCAAACCCAATTTATGTAATCAAACCCAATTTATGTATAACAAACAGATAGTCAATTAACAGTATTCAAAGATCAACAATGCTGACTAACTAAAGTTATTTAACAGTATAACAAACAGATAGTCAATTAAAGTATTCAAAGAACATAATCTCAATCAGGGCCGTTCCAACCTATTTGGAGGCCCTAAACGAAAATTTATCTTGGGGCCCTTTTCAAACAAAATTCTTGATCATTTTCTTTTATAAATAAATCCTCTTGTAGTGCTCTTTTTTTTTATTGGCATCCATTACTTCCTTATCCCTCAAGACAATCCCAGATTTTTGAGATAATAAAACCACAAGTCATTACCGGTTAAAACGAGCCAGTTACAAAGATTTTAGGCATAAAATGTGACCATTATCTAAAGCGACTTTGATTATAATCTTAGTCACATTTTAATTCCTATTTCCAAATCAACTTATACTATATTTAAGAGAAATAAACAAATAAGAAAATATAAGAAACTTCTGAAAAACACATAAGAAAATATAAGAAACTTCTGAATTTTAAATGTTCCAAAGTATATAAATAGGTATGAAAAATGTCACATATATCAGTACCCTATAAGAAAAGGTTGATAGAACATAAACTTCAGAAAGCATTTTACAACTATTAATGTTGTCAAATGTTTCAACTTCAAATACAGATTAAGATTTCAGCAACAACAGTTGGCTTGTAGAAAAAAAGAAATAGCAGCAGTGTAGCAAAAAAACATATTGCAAAAACAGTCAATAAAACAAAATTGGTGATAAAATTAGGGCAAAAATAGTGTACCTTCAGAAACACATTCGCTAAAGGGCCGGCCCTGATCTCAATTGGTTGTGTAATAAACAGATAGTCAATTAAAGTATTAAAAGAACATAATCTCAATTGGTTGTGTAATACACATATCTAACAAAAAGTTATTTGTGAGCTTAGATTAAGAATTCAGAAATCAGAAACACATTAAGACTAACCTGTCGGCGGAGGCGGAACCGCGGAGGAGGACGGCGCCGGTGTCGGCAATCGGCGGAGGTGACTGTGGAGGCGATTTGTCACTTCGTCACTATCTGACTTCGTCACTTGTTCTCTGAGTCTCTGACTATGCTGTAGAGGTGATTCATTTGTTTTGTTATAAGTTAGGGTGTAAGGGGTGCTCACCTAAGAGGTGAGTCCCCTCTCTTACGCCCAACCAATCCTCGTGTGCCACGTCAACTCCCCTCTTAAACTCCCCTAACACCCTAAATTGATGGGGGCACTCCCCTCTTAGGTGAATTGTTTTTTTTTTAAAAAAAAAAAAAAAAAAAAAAGAAAAGAAAAGCATTGATTGGTCCCCTCTCCCTCTCTCCTCTCTCTCTCCTCCCCCTCTCTTCGGCACCTCCCCACCGAATTCACACCCTCTCTCTACCTCACCTAATTGTTGGCAGTGCTCACCTAATCGGTGACTTGAGTCACCTAAGGGGTCACCGAAGGGTGCCCCGGACACCCTTATAACCCTAAAGAAAGAAAGAAAAAAAAAAAAAAAAAGAGAAATAAAAAAACGGAAGAAAAATTATTAATTGTGCCTTGTATGGGATTCGAACCCAGGCGTTTTAGAGAGAATAATGCAGACATAACCAGTGGAAAACCAAGGCTTTTTGTTTATGGGTTCCCTTTATATTTTACTTATGGGTTCCTTTTCAGTTTGTTATATATTTTTACACTAAAAATTAAAAACCGAATGGGTTCCTAGGAACCCGTACTTTCTTAATAGGTCCGCCCCTGCACGCACACATACCGACGTTCACGAACACAATTGAACGAAAAGACCTATGTTCGTGTTAGTTCTTTTAACTAAATGAACACATTTTTTTTGTTTATGTTCGTTCATTTTTTAAACGAACAAACGTAAACAAACTTCCTGCGAAACGGTTTACAAATTGTTTGCTGAATGTTCGGTTCATTTACAACCCTACTAGCTTTAAAAATATTATCTAGTGACAAAAAAGGATGTTGAAAATAACTTCGGGTTACGGCGGAGCTTGTTGCCCGTTTACAGACATCTTATGTAATTTTCTTTATATTAACAATAATTCAAGTAGAAATGTGTAGTGTTATACATGTGAAAACAATATTTGTACATGTGTTAGGGTGGGTGGTATCATCTCGGGGAGTTTGATTGGGGAGGGTGGTTGCCGAGCGGGGAACGGTTGCCGGCGAGGAATCGGGGAGCGGGGAGGAGGAGAGAAGTGGTGTGGGCGGTGAGTATTCACTGAAGGTGAAGAAGAGGCGATGGAGGAGAGAGGGGGGACTTGACCATTATTCAACCAATCATTTTTTTTTTAAATTGAGTGGGTGTTTGAACAATTGCCAGTGACTGAGTGCAAAATAGGATGTGAAATGGGGACTTGACATGGGATGATATTATTGGCTAAAGAATAACTTAAACACCCTAAGTGTTTGAACGATACCCTCCACCCTTAATTTCGACCCATTTATTAGGTTAAGCTTTATCATAGGATAAAGAGTTAAACTAATAAATTCTATATATGTTAGCTGATATGGAAACATGTCAAATGTCTATTTGCATTCATAATCTGTAACATAATTTAAATCAGTTTTATTGAAAAAAACCACACTCTTATAATATTATAGTTATTGTTATAATATTTAACACATTATTTACTTATAAAAGTTAGAAGAATCAAAAGAAGTCCGTAAGGTATATATGTGCCGACCCGAACCGTTTTGATCAGTATTAACGATGTTGATTTGACATTTTATGTTATTCGCTATAAGAAATTTTCCACAAAAGGGATATATTGGAATATTTGTAAGGTGTAGGGAGTAAATTGAAAAATGAGTAGGGTGGATTGTGGAGGGAGTAAATTGATATTCTCAATCATATCTAGGTCTGTTGACGAGCTGAGTCAGGGTAAGCTTGGGCTTAGCTCAATTATAAACCGAACCAGCTTAGCTCGACTCGGATTTGAAACCGAGCTAGAAATCTTAGCTTGAGCATTTGAACACTTTGTTCCTATTATTAGTTTTACCCAAGTCTTCATATTATTTCTCCATTGATTGGTTTTATATGTTTTACGGTTGTTTAGCGTTTAGTTTTTTCCATATTTGCGGGGAAGTCCCCTCGAGTTTTATGGGTTTGTTTTTTCCGTTCTTTTTTTTTTCTTTTCTAGCTATATATTTTTATTTTCCAGTTCATTTGATACAAGATTTTTTTTTCTTAAAAGATATACATATATACCCCGGCAAGTAGGTGGAGATTAAAATAGAACAAGGTAATCAATGTAGATTTTTTCTGCCACCAAAATTACCCATATTCATCCTATTTCTAGGGCCGGCTCTTGGGCCGGTCAACCGTGCCGTCGCTCGAGACCTAAATTTTCAAAGGGCCCGAAAAGTTTTTATAAGCTTTTATATATATAGTAAATTATATATTATATATTTAATATATACATTCATTTATTATACATAAAAGTGTTGGTGATGGAGTGGAAAAAAACCATCTTAAAGTACTTATTTTTTTAATTAATTTCCCCTTACCATAATTTTGGGCCAAGTTTTTTATTTCGCCCGATGCCTAAATTATTTTTAGAGTTCTCGGAGACAGCTCTGCCTATTTCAGCCGTCTTTCACAGTTCAGATGATGATGAAGCTCCCTTCATCTAATGCTGGTTGGTATACACGGTCATCAAATAGTCTTTTATGTCCCTATACATGGAAATGTAAAAACATAGGTAAACAAACGACGCGGCAACGAACAAATAGCTTAGCTACAAAAGAAAATTACAAAAGTTTAGTAATTTTTAAATTTATATAAATTCTTAAAACTTATAATACTTTGAAAGGCAAAAACCTAAACACTTAAAAAATAATTAATATACACAGTTAAGTTATGTGTCAAAATCTAATTGGTGAGAAGGAAACTTTTGACTTTGATTGAGTCAAGTTTGACTATACTCCATCAAGGCTAACACAAGGATCGTGATCCCATTGCAACACAAATTCAACCTGCCATGGAAAGAGACTTCACAAGAAAAGTTCCAATATTTACATGACCACTTTTACGGCTGTTATTGTTATTTTTCTATATATGTATACTAGTCTAAGTTCCCGTGTTACACGGGTGACTAAATAGAAAAACTAAGTTCTTTAAAATTGTGAAATAAAAATTATAATTTTATATACGTTGAATTATTAACGAAAATGTTAGACAATACACGAAATAATTGAAATGCATGAATAGAACAAAAAAATCACAACTCATTAAAGATCTCTTTATAAACAACATTAGTTGTTTTATTCGTAGGTTTATCGTCGTTGTCAAGTATTAGTAGCTTTACTCTATCTCGTGTTTTAACCCTTGATAAAGCAACACACAATTGACCATGTTGTGTTTTTATCTATTTATAATGTGTTATTGAACAACTTGTTAGTGTCTCATCAGATTCAAAAACAACTTTATAAATTTTTTTTAATGAAATAAAGGTTCTGTTACTAAAGAAAATATTAAATTACAATGAATTAAAGCAACAAAATCAGAAAAAAAAACGAATAAATACATCTGTAACGAATAATAACAGTTTACTTTGTGAGTTCACCATGGTGGCTCGCGTATGTATCAACGCAGAGAACTGTAATGGAGATTGTGTAATGAGTTTGCACTTTTTTACCACTTCCCAGCTATCCTCAAAATTAAGGAATCTGTCACAAATTTAAGAAACCAACCCATACATCCATTAACCCTAAAAATGAAACACCTATTCTATCCTATCTTATCATGAGAACTTTATATGAATTAACATATGCCTTGCAGTGGTGAGATCAATTTTAATCCTAAACCTTCCACATCTCAATTACCTCATCTTAAGTGTATATAGTTTAATAGTTTAAATAGTTGGTGGAATAAAATAGTTTAAAGAGTCTGAATTACTAGAACCTCCTTTGCATGAAAGTTTAAATAGTTTTTGATATATTGTTTTTTTTAGTTTAGATGAAACTTGTGGGATAAAAAATTGGAAAGTATATACTTTTTTACTAAGAAGAATAATAATTGCTAGATGTCAAGAGTTAACAAACTATGTAACAATAATAACCAAATCACTCAATAATTAAAAGAGATAAGTTTCTTATGTTTTGAGTTATTAATACTGTAACAATAAGAAACAAATCACTTAATAATTAAAAGAGATAAGTTTTTTTATGTTTTGAGTTATTTATGCTATTTCTGGTAAACGATACCTGGATCAAAGCTCTGTACATAGAATTCATTCCTGGGATGCTGACATATTTCTTGTAAGCATGTGGATGAAGATATATTAAACAAAAAAGAACAATCCAGACTTGCATGATGACAATATAAAACTTCAAGCCGCATAAGCAAATACACGAATTTAAAAAACTAATAATAGAACCATAAATCAGTTAGGTGACCAATTTGCAGTAATAATAAACAATAATTAAAAAAATACTATAAAGTCCGTATGATGATCACCTGAAGCTATACAATATTGGGAATTGGCCTGTAATAATCCTACCTAGACCTTATTGGCCATTAATAATCCCACCTCAGAATATTCCAACCACCAGTCTCACCTTTCACATATTTTTCCTACAATGGTCCCCCGTTAAAAAAACTTAATAGAGTTAAGTTTTTTTCCAAATTACAAACAAATTTTTTAGGGCTTTTGATTAGAACGACGATACTAGCCCATTGATGTAAAACTTTACTATTTTTTTTATCAACAAATAATATTAGGAGTATAACTTATCACCAACTAATAATATATATTACTTAAGTTATGGTTTAAACGGTTTGGGTTGGTTCAACATGATAAGGATTTGGCTTCAAGTATTCGTTTATATAAAATACATTTTATAAGTGTAATTAACTTGTCACACAAGTTCATGCATTTATATAATAAGATAAGTATAACGGTGCTAACCGCAGAAGTACGGGTTGTCACATCATCCCCAAGTTGCAAGAAATTTCGTCCCGAAATTTATCATGTAGTCACTGAAGAAGCTAGTGCGGTTGAACGTTTTGGCGGGGTGTCACAACATTGCATGCATAGAATCTGGGCTGAGTCATCCTCAGCCTTGAATTCCAAGCAATTGATAAAGGAGTGATCTAGCTTGAATTCCAAGCAATTGATAAATGAGTGAAGCCTTTTGCCTAACCAGTCTCTCCACTATACTTGGTCTCGTATTTGTTGTATCAACAGTTAGAGACATGTTAAACCCGATAAGACATGATTTGCCAGCCATCTACGAGTTACACAACTCGGGGATGAAGCTTTGCGAGTTACAGTGGTTGTTCTCTCTCTCCGCCAGTGATTGGATAGTGATAGTGGGTTCAGTCAGGAGAGTGCCCCCTCCCATTTGGGTAAAACTGAATTGAAATGAGGTAGTAGAATATGATTAGGTAGTGATGTATATCTTTGTAAGTTGAGCTAGGAATGCTTCCTTCAACCCTTAAGATTAGTTTTCATGAAACATTGACGTCATTTTGTATGTAGTCATTACACTTTTCATTGGAAGTGTGGGCGTAGTTGTTACATTTCTCATAAAAAAACATTGGAACATGTACATTGAAGTTTATATCCGTTTGGCATCATATTATTAAAGTGAGCTCTTTGTTTTATAACAAAAGGTAATTAGTAAGAGAAAAAAAAAAGAGAAATGTCTTATTAAGGGGTCCTCCTATTTTTAGGCTTAGTAGTGTAAATGTTTTTGATATAATAGGTGGCCCCCCTCCCCTCTATTATATCGTCATGTTTTCGGTGTGCACATATAATGTATATATGTATGGACCCTGTGGGGAAGTGAAATTGTATTAATTTTAATGTTATTTTTCTACTTTCGTGAAAATAACGTTATATCGGCGGATGATTAATCATGCATCATGTAGTAGCGTTAATAGCCAAAAGAAAAGGGGTACATGTACTAATCGACCTTTGTCTCGATTGCTGAGTGTTATGTGTCTTATATCCAAGGTTTGATGCAAAACTACTATCGAGTCGAGGGTCTCACTGGAAGCAACTTCTCTATTCCTATAGGGTAAAGGTAAGGCATTTTGCATCTTACCCTCCTCAGACCATACCTTAACTTTGCTATTGATGTGATTTACTGAGTATGATTATGATGAAGTGTAATTTTCCGAAAAGTTTTGTATGTACGCCCTCCTGATTTTACTGAGAACTTAGTTCAAGATCCACCAATAATCTTAGGTAATTATTATTTTGAACTAACTTGAGTATGAGAAGGCGTCTATGAAATTTTTAACGTTTAATTGAGTAACGGTAAGAATTAGAATGTTTGTTAAAATGGGAGTTAGAATGAGAATTGTGACTTTGAAACTTAACCTCCATGGTGTGACATATATGGGATTTTTTTTGAAGGAGGGTCATCTATTCTTTCTTTCTCTTTTTTTTTGTTCAAGTTGATTTTGTAAGATCAGTTTTCATTTAGCACAAACGTAAACTACATTGTTTGGTGTTGAAAATAGAGTATGTAGTTTTTATATAGAAATTTTTGGGTATATAATTAATAGGCTCACGTGGACCGCCTTATAGACTCGATGGAGGCACAATCTTTGCATGATGTTCCTAAAACAATGAAAGAATGGATTAGGTCGTAAATACAAACCATATTTGTATGGGAAGGATAGCATGTAACACGTTCCTACTCATTTTGAACTAGATTTTGTATCATAAGACATTTATGTCGTTGTTCAAGTTTTTCTGAGTAATGGGAAGGATAGCATGTAACATGTTTGTGAATAACGAGAGTTTGAATATTCGAGAATTGTGACTTTGAGACTTGACCCCATGTTGTGACATCTATGAGATATTGAGGTAGGGTCCTCTATTTTTTTAATTTTATTTATTTATTTTTATGTTTTTTTTTTTTTGGGGGGGGGGGGGGGGGGGGGGTGGGTTTCAAGTTGATTTTGGTTTTTGAAGGTGATTTTTATATTGCATTGTTTGATTATAACATATTAAGACAAAAAAAAAAACATGTGATTTTATGTGTGGCAATGAGCCTTGAGATACTAAAACTAGGGATGATCATGGTACTCGTTCGGTACTGAATCAAAAGTACCGGTATCGAAAATACATAAAAGTTGGTACCGGTACTAGTACCGAATATACCCAGTATGGTACAGTTCGGTATCAGTACAACACCGATATTTTAGTGTAAATACCGGTACCGGACCGGTACCGAAAATGTCAAAAGTCGGTACCGTATCGGTATCGAAAATGTACCTGGTTCGTTTTACGTACACCTTATTTAATAGGCTTTTATAAATTTAATGGGTTTAAATGATACATGTAAATAAATATTAAATGAGTTCATAGAAAGATGATTTCGATAATTAAATTAGAGTGGAATTCAATGAAGTTTATTACTACTTTGACACAATTTGGTATCTTTTGTTTCAACAGCTTAAATTTTTTTTTGAATAGCAACAGGAACTTTATTAATCTCAAAAACAAAAGAGACCCCCAGCCAGGAGCTGGGAAGTCATATTACAAAACAAAAAAGTGCAGTGCAAACTAACTACCTGAGTTTCAACTTAATATTACATTAAAATCCCACCACTCTTGCCTACTAATCCTCTTGAATTTTGATCTCAATTTCACCCCTTGGAAAGTTGCTTCCTTGATTTCTTCTACTGTCGTTTGGATCGCGCCCGGTTTGCCTCTAAAGATCTTTTCGTTTCTAATTTTCCATATACTCCATATAGTTTGTGTTGCAATGGTGTGTATGGCCTTTTTTATATATCGACTTCTTTGTAAGGTCTGTAACTCCTGCATTAATTCTTTTATGTTACCCGCCGTGAACATTGGTATTTTAACCCAAGATACAATCTTCTCCCATATTTCCTTTGCAAAACTGCACTGCAGTAACAAATGAGATACAATTTCTTCAGCAGCTCCGCATAACTTGCAGTTGTAATCGGTTAGAACGATGCCTCTTTCCCTTAGTGCTGTTGCGGTTGGTATTCTTCCGTCTACTGGCCGCCATACGAACATCACACTTTTGGTAGTTGCCCATCTGTTCCACACAAATTCATTTGCCTGCTCGTTTAGATTAATCTGTGAAGCTAAAGATTGTCTCACACCTCTTACAGTAAAACCTTCCTGCTCGCTATTCTTCCAGAACCATTCGTCTTCTTTCGGTGATATTGATTGCTGTTGCAACAACGTATTCAAGGCGTTCATCTCCTGGATTTCTGAATCACAGTTCGGTGCCCTCACCCAACCCCAGTCCCATATTTTTCCCTCGTTATTTACCCGATAGCAATCCTTTACTAGTGCTTTCTTGTTCAGTGCCAATTGATAAAGACCCGGAAATTGAACCAACAGTGGTTCATTTCCTAACCATGTTTCGACCCAAAACATTGTTTTATCTCCCAACCCGACTTTACTCTTCAGACTTTTTGTGACATCGACATTGTATTTCATGAATTCTTTCCCAATTTCCCCAATGTTTTTCCACACACCCGTTAAAGTCTTTTTTACCGGTATGGAATCTATTTTCCTATTACTATGATGTATAGCTTTTATTACTTTCACCCATAGATGATTCGGCTCCATTTTGAATCTCCACCACCACTTTATTAAGAGTGCCATATTAAGGTCCCTGATATTCCCAATACCAAGCCCTCCAAAGTCTTTGAGTGCTACCACTTTTTCCCATTTAACCCACCGAATTTTATTTTTGACGCTACATCCACCCCAAAGGAATTTCCTTCTAATACCTTCCAAAACCTTCAGTACGGCCACTGGACACTTGTAGAGCGATAGAAAATAATTGGGTAAACTACCAAGGACTGATTTTACAAGAATTACCCTCCCTGCAAAAGACAGGTTCTTCGCCTTCCAGTTTGATAATCTTTTATTGAACACATCAATTACCTCTTTCCAATTTGCTATACGATTCATATCTGCGCCCACCTTTAAACCTAGGTAAATAAAGGGAAATTTACCTGCTTTACATTTAAAGACCGATGCCATGTTGTTGACTTCTTCCTCAGTCGTACCGACCCCAAATAACTGACTTTTCTGCAGATTCACTTTCAGTCCCGATATAAGATAGAAAACTCTTAGGATTCTCTTGAGATTTTTTACATTGTTTTCCTCCCAATTGCCCATAAATATTGAGTCGTCCGCGAATAACATATGAGTTAAGTATGGTCCGTCTCCTGGTAATTTTACTCCTGAGAATATATTTGTATGTTTTGCCCTTTCCATCATTATATGCAGTGCCTCCATCGCCACAATGAATAGGAAGGGTGAAAGGGGATCCCCTTGCCTTAACCCCCTTTTATAGTGAAATTCCCTCGATGGGGAACCATTTACCAGTACCGACCCTCTTCCCGTAAATAAAATCCCCATAACCCAATTCCTCCACTTCGGAGGAAATCCCATATGTGTTAGTATGGAAATTAGAAATTTCCAATTGAGAGTATCGTAAGCCTTTTCTATGTCGGCTTTAAAGACAAAAATACGTTTTTTCATTTTCTTGGCCCAACCCACCACTTCATTTATTACCAAAGGCCCATCTACAATATTTCTCTCTGACACAAAGGCTGATTGTTCGCTAGAAACAATGCTTTTGATTACATTTTTTATTCTGTTTGCTAGAACTTTAGATATGATTTTGTTCACCACACCTATCAATGAAATCGGTCTAAAATCTGAAAATGTCATAGGATCCGTTACCTTTGGAATAAGAGCGATGAAAGAGGCACTGCACGTGTGGTGTATTGAACCATGTGTGTAGAACTGACTCATGGCCTCCATTACTGATTCTTTTAACTCCTCCCAGTACGTTTTTATCAATTTAAACGTCATACCATCCGGACCCGGAGCTTTGTTTATCCCACATTCCCAGATAGCCTTGCGGACTTCCTCGACCACAAACGGTTGAATCAACCCATCAGCTTGCTCCCTACTTAATCTTTTAAAATCTCCTGCTCCGATCCTAGGTCTCGAGTATACCGGTTCTTTAAACTTTGATTCAAAAGCCTTTTGAAACTGTTCTTTTATTTTAATTGGGTCTGTCACCCATTCTCCACTGATCCACAATCCACAGATTTTGTTCCTAGCGATGTGACTGTTCACTATCGCATGGAAATAGCTTGTGTTCTCGTCCCCCAGTTCTAGCTAACGTGTTCTTGCTTTTTGTTGCATATCCATAGTAGCTGTAATGTGCCACTCCTTTATTGTTTTCTTGCATTCCCTCCACATCGATAATTCTTCATTCGTTAATGACCTATTTTCAACAATATCATCCAGTGCTTTCAGCTTGTTCTGTGCTTCCAACAGAGCCTTTTCGTCATCTTCTTTTCTGTTCTTTCGCCACTTTTTAAGTTCATCCTTGATTGCTTTTAGTTTCATCGCTATCACCTCGTCTTTGAATCTCGATTCACATGTTTCCATTAGACCTTTCCTCACCGCTTCATCGAAACCGGATAGAGAAAACCAACTATTGAACAATCTAAAGGGGGATGGGCCAAAACTGTTGTTAACTGTGGTCAAAATTAACGGACTGTGGTCTGAGATTTCCCTGTTTAGTGCAAGTAGAGATGCGTTCGGCCATTTTCCCATAAAATTCTCACATACCAAAACCCGATCAATCTTACTTAGATTCGATCCGTCTCCAGATAAGAAAGTGAAATTCTTACCTCCCATATTATATTCTTGGAACCCCCCACTGTTTATAAAATTATTGAAACAAAAAGCTCCATTTACATCAAACTGTGAATTGCACCTATCTTCGGGAAATCTTACCCCGTTAAAGTCGCCAATCATTATCCAATGACCACTTATAGAGTTTTTTGCCATCAGTAACTCTTCCCACATCCTTTTCCTGTTTGCTAAGATAGTAGACCCGTATACGTTTACGATTACTATCTCAATTTCGTCACCAACCAAACGACCTTTTATTAAGAGAAAATTCTGATTTTTTACTTCAAGTTCTTTTTTAAACACACCTGGGTTCCACATAGAGAGTAGGCCACCTGATCTTCCATCTGCATCTACCTTTGAGAATTCGAACTCAGAATTATCCCAAAATTTCCGGATCTTGTTCACCGGTAAATCTCTGAACTGTGTTTCCTGTAGGGCTATAAAAGACAGATTAAATCTCGCTAACAGACTTCTGACACCCGCTGCTTTTCCTTCACCCCCCGCACCTTTGATGTTTAGAGATCCAAAATTCATTGGAGCCTTACATCCGCCTGGTCTTCGACAACTGTTTCCTTGACAAGAGCTTCATTCTGTGATAGGTCTACTCCTAGTTTCAAGCCCACTTCATGTGTTGCTCTGATTTCCATGTCTACTTCCGACTCGTTCAATTTATTTCCATTGATTTCCTTTTGAGTTTCGGATATCAACGATTCACTCCTGGCATCATCGGCATTTGATTCCTCTTCCCATTCTGTATTGTAATCATCCTCTATCCCTTCCCCTGTGTGGTTGAAGTTGCTGATGTCTTCCTCCGAGATTCTTATCTTCACTTTGCCCCTTTTCCTATTTACTTTCCCTTTTTTGTGCAGAGATCTCTTTTTAGGTCGTAATCTAGATTCGTCAGATAATTCAACATTTAAGTCTGGTATTTTCCCTTTACTAACTACTACATTGGGCTTCAAACTTAGAGAACGGGCTTCCGCTAGGCTATTCCTTTTCCTCTTTTTATGGGCTGATTTTGAGGGCCCAATGTTCCTATCCTCTTTGTGATTGGGTAGCCCATTGTTTAACTCTATTGTGGCCCCACCAAAAATCGACAACTGAGGACTATTTTGTGACTCTTCAGCTCCAACTTTTTCTAGGGGACTGGGTGTTGATTCCATAATTCCAATACCTGCATTTACTTCTCTGTCATGCGACGCCTCGGTTCTCACATCTTCCGACGATTCCTCGTTTCTTGCTACCTCGTTGCTCGAAGCGTCCATACCCACCTTTGCCGGTGAAAATTCCGGCTTCGATTGCCCGTCGTTCCATGCCGCCTCTTCGTTTCCGACATCCAATTTTTCGTTTGCTGACAATGTGTTCACCGGTTGTTCCTTGTTTGGTACCGGATTTTGCCCTTCATCACGTATCTCCTCAGTGTCCATGTCTTCCACCTGGGGGTTTTCTACTCTTTTGATCGGTGAGACTCCACCCTCTTGACCCGATTTCTCCGACTGGGACCTCTCCTTTGTATTATTTGTCGGTTCGAAATTCGTCCGAGCCCTTGATTGTTTTTTCACAAATTCCAGTTCATTAACAAATTCTGGCACCCAGGATTGAAGGATCTCTGATATCCAGACCTCATGCAGTAGGTTTTCCACCTTATTGTAATTTTCTCGTTGATTATGGTGCCGTCCTTTACGATGACACCAACCATATCTTCATCGAGACATAGGTCATCCTCATCTGCTTCAGACTTCTTTACTATTCTTCCGTATTTTTCCCCTATGCAATCAAAAACTGCATTTATCCATAACTGTAAAGGAACTCCCCTGATTCTTAGCCATGCAATTCTTTCAAAAGGTATATTTTCTCCATTCCAAATTTACAAATTACTGAACCATGCATTCCATTCTTCCTTTTTGTTCAACATCTCCTTCATCACTTTATCCGTTTCAAATATTAATAGTAACTTCAGCCCACCAACATACCTTACCTGTGCGTTTGTTAGTCCCATTTGTATTTTCATGTTGCTGACATTTCTTAATGCTTCAAAGTTTAACAACTCACCAAGAACTGACCTTCCTTTCCATTTGGTATATGCTTTAGATTCATTTGCAAAAGTTAAACAACTTTCTTCCTCTCTCTCAATTTTCTTACCCATTGCCACGTCCGCCCAAGACCACCCCTGTTTTACAAACGACTTACTTGATCCTCTTTCGCTTGGTTTTCCAGGGTTGACATTGCAATCTGGTTTCCTAACCCAAGTTTTGTTTTGACTTCTTCCAGGTTTTTTCTCTATTTTTACAAATCTCGCCACATTGGCTCTCAACTTCCAACCATAGAAACTCATTTGGTTTAAGGCCTTTATCATTTTGTCTGCATCTTTAACCCTCACAAATCTGAGGAAACCAAAACGTTGTCCCCTCTTGTCTAGTTTCCTTGCAATGTAAGCGTCAACTATATTGCCGTAGTTCTTGCATTCCGTCCAAAGCTCTCCATCTGAAATGTGGGGGTGGATATTTGAGACGTAAAAAGTTATTGCACTCTCCTTAGTAGCTTCATTTCCGTTTTCTTCTCCCGTATCATGTTTACCTGATGTTTCGTCAATCTCACCTTCCTCTCTCTCATCGTACTTAGTAGCCATTATCGGCACCCACATAAATAAACCCGGATCTTTAAAAGGTTAATAGAACTCGAATCGATCTAGCTGAAGCTATAAAGATAGTCGCGACCGATATCGGGCCTACTAAGCAATCAAGAAGCCGGGCTACGCTGAGGTTGGATATTGACCGAGGAAAAGGACAGTCAAAGCGCAGAAAACCCGTCCCGGAGGCGAATGGAGGAACGGAGAATCGATTTAGAGAGAAAGGTAGGACCAGATTTGCCGATGATGAAGCAAATCGTATCAACCTTGCACGCTAAACTAGGCTTCTACGCCCTCGTCGACCCACCGGTGATGAGTTGTTTGTTTCAACAGCTTAAATGCAAATAAGAAAATTGGTCATCATGACAATTTACTTGGGTCAACTGGTATGTGAAAATCTACACAAACTTTGAGTTCATCATATTTCAATAAAGAATGAAATAGTTGAACTAGAGTGATCCCCTTAACAAACTTTGAAATCACTACAAAAAGATGAGGAGATCAGATTAAGAATTGTTTCTCCATACGACATAATAAATCGAAGCCGTGTCCATCGTTTGAATACGATGAAGACGATGATAGTGATTTAAACTGAAAAATCGTTAGAAGCCGATTGTAATGGTTTCAATCTGCTTTTGTGTAAATCTGTTCTCAAAGGATGGTATCTAACATGATTTAAGAAATAATATGAGAGAATCAAGAGATTCAATTGAAAACATATAATTACCTAAACTATAGGGTGAAATTTTACTCAAATAACATGTATACAATATTAAAAATAAAGAATTATGTTGGGTCTTGCTCGGGTTTAAAACCGGGTAACCGGGTTTGATTCCCATCCCGGTTTTTGTGCACTAGGCATACCGGTGTACCGACTATATAAAAGACACGGACCGTATCATATGCCAAACAAGTTGGATATTATATCCGGTTCGATAAGTCAACGCTGCCGACCGGGTCTTGACCCGTAAGAGTTACACCTTGGGCAACGAACTAAAAAAAAATCCACTTAACCTGTTTAACTGGTAATTACGAACAACATACGAGACAGGTCATAATTTTATTTATGATCATAAGCGGGTATTAACTAAGAGACGGGTACATGGACCGGGTGACACGGGTATTCTCACCCTGCGCCACTTGTCGCGCACCTAACTTGTGGCCAATCAAAATACATGCAATTTTGCATGAACGCCACTTGGCTAGCATGCAAGAATGTCCACACCTTTAAGTTGTTGGGTCTTGCTTGTTTTGAGTAGATGGTGGATGAAAATAGTTGTTGCATGAACACAAGAACTCTCTCAAGAACACCCACATAGCAGCCGCCCGCTGCCAGCCGCCAACCGCCACTGCCGGCCGCCACCTGCAGCCGCTGCTGCTGCCGCTGGATGCCGTCGTCGCCCGCCTGCTGTCGTCGCCCCACGCCGCCGCTCACCGCAGGCTGCCGCTGCCGGTCACCGCCGCCGCTACACGGGTTTGCACGTCGCGTTTCGTTGGTTCGTTTACTAGCACTTGTTCATTGAACCTCGGTGTCTCGACCGGTTAGTCATTAACCGAGGTATAATCTTTCTCATCGGTAGTTATAAATATTTTACTGTGCTCGTACTTGTTTGTAACCGGATCCTCTCAGGTTTCATTTTGTTGATCTTTTGTTCTCATTTCCGCTGCGTTTTTATTAATTAACTATTATTTATTGAACCGGGTTTTTGATAAATAAAATTTTGACTGATCACCACGGAAACCCAACAGTGGTATCAGAGCCTTGGTTACAACATACGAGTCGGTACCGGTCCTTTTAACCGGAATTAGAACACAAACTTTACTTATTTAAAGTTACGATCTAAGTATATTTTTAAGGGCACTTTTATTTTGGTCAATATTTTATTTGTTTTGCTTGACCAAAAACATTGCCCGGTTTTATTTTGTGATTGTGGTGCGATATGTAAATCCAGCCCGACCTTATTTTTTGTGGTTGTATATTTTATTCGGTTTTGTAACTATTATTTTTGGCCACCGAGATGGTTCAAAGTTGTAATAGTTTAGTTTATGGTTTTGGCCCGTCTTGTGGTTCAAAGTTGTAATAGATAGGCTTTTTGTCTTTGTTATATTTACTTGTTAAATATTGTTGATACGAAGACCCGAAACAAACCCGAAGCAAAACCGAATGCCAAGAGGAGTCTTGGAGTTAGTGGGAGTTGCTCAAGACAACAATATGCACTCAAGTCCATCCTTGTGGTTGTTTGTGTGTTGTGACCCCGTGACCCGTTTGGTCTTGCTATTAGGCTCTAGCAAGATCGAACAATTTTGGCCATATGGATTTACATATTTATCTTGCTATTGTGGTTGCTTTTATTTTATAATTTGTTATAACGTAACCAACCTAAATACCAACATGATTTTAAAAGGAGTTTTAAAATATTAAAAACAATCACATTAAAACAAGTTCTAAATTGTTTTTACAACTTGTTAAAGTTTTTGTTATAAAACAAAGGTTGTTTTTGAAACAAATAATAACCAATTAAGTTTTGCAAATTAAACTAGTTTTTATTTTCCAAAACTAATTAACTTAATAGTTTTCTATTAACTTAAAATTGGTTATTCCAAGTCGCGACAAACTTAGTTTTATAGGTTATCTAAAACTAATTGTCCCGAGAGGTGAAAGGGTCTTTTGGTTATGTCGCAAATTTAATATCTAAATTAAAACCGACTATAACGACCCTATTTGGTAAAATTAAAATCAATAGTCTATGCCATCCTACTACTAGTAACACTTGGGGCATAATGCGAACCATCAGTGTTGGAGCCACAGCACGACACTTGGTGTCTAGTTTATCCTTCCAAGGTGCAAGGGCTTCGTCGACACATCCGACCCTTCCACATGTGACCGTTTTAGGATGACTATTACTTTTCTTCTCGTGTTTACGTGCCCCAGCTGTCTCGAGAACAAAAGTGGCATAGATGAGGCCAAACGTATCAATGCAAGGACAATAGGTTATCCTCGCAGCCTCATAAAGCCCAAGAGTTGTGCTTTTCTCACAATTGACAATCGTTGTCAGTCCGCTTGAACCTCTTGCTAATGTTGCGTGCCCCAGCCGCCTTTAGAAAGAGCTTCTAATCGGATTCTCACTCCTTATCGTCTCACCTCACGAAATAAGGAGATATACATCGAAAATACTAATTAATATCAACTTGCTTATATAACAGATGTCTAATGAAAAACAAACTCCTTCATTTTCAAGTCTATACTTGGAAAGGAAAAGAAATAAAAATTTGAATAACACCAACCTTCTCGAATGGCACCACAATCTAAGAATAGTTCTCAAGATGGAGGAAGAGCTGTATATCTTAGATGGCCCAGTCCCTACCGAGCCTGAAAGTAGTTCTACTACTACTCGCAAGGCACTGGAGAAACATAACGAGGATACCGTTGAGGTAGCCTGCCTTATGAAAGCCACCATATCTCTGAAACTTCAAAAGAACATGAAAGATATGGATGCTTACGACATGATCCAACAACTGAAAAGGCATGTTCCAGAAACAAGTCCGACAGGAGCGATATGACACCATGAAATAGCTCATAAGCTATAAAATGCTGGAAGGATCATGTATCAGTACTCATGTGCTAAAGATGAAAGGATACATTGACCAGATGAACAAACTTGTTTATTCCACAAAACCAACCAAGTTCTAATGGTCAAGTCTAGTGGTGTTAAGAAGCCTAATAACAAGAAAAGGAAACATAGGAGCAAAGGCAAGAGAAAAGTTGTTGTTGCCAGAAATGCCACCAACAACAAGCATGTTGCAAAACCACACCCTCCTAGGAGCGTCAGTGCTTTGAATGCAACTAAATGGGCACTGGAAGGGAAACTGCCCACAATATCTAGCCAAGCTGAAGATGAACAAGGCCAATAACATTGGTACTTCTTCTGACATTCTCATTTATGTTATCGAACTTTTCACTGTTTCTAGAAACACATGGGTATATGATACCGGATGTGGTTACCACATCATTAATGTCTTGCAGGAACCTGAAAAGTGGAGGAAACTGAAACAAGGCCACCGGAACTCATAGTTGGTAATGGAAAGAGAGTTCCAGTTCTGGCAACTGGAACATTTTGTTTTCCATGGCCTAGTAGTTACTTCAAATAACTGTTTATATGCACCTGGTTTGACCAGAAACATTATTTCAGTTTCTTCACTGTTTGAACAAGGATTCAAGTACGTTTTAATGGTTTTCCTATTTTGGCCTACTTGAATGATGTCCTTTATTTTGAGGCTAAACCTCGAAATGATATTTATGAGATTGATGTTCAAACATGTTTTAACATGTATCATCTTTCTAAGTGTAACAAAGCCGGTATGAATGAAACGTATTTAAGGCGTTGCTGACTTGGCCACATAAGTAAGGCATGCATAAAATGGCTCCAGTCTGAGGGGATTCTTGAATCCACTAGACAGGAATCCTTTGATGATTGCAAATCTTACTTAACTAGCAAACTCACAAAGCACCCCTTCACCGAAGTAGGTGAACGGATCAATGGTCTTCTAGAACTCATTCACATGAGGTATATGGCCCTTTCAGAACCATGACTAGAAACCATGACTAAAAACCAGCTTGATGGAAAGATAAAAGTACTTCGATCAGATCGAGGTGGTGAATACCTCAGCTTTGATTTTCTCAATCATCTGAAAGAGTGTGGAATAGTTTCACAACCCTCTCCACCTGGCACACCCCAACTTAATGGCGTGAGTGAAAGGTGAAATCGAACTCTACTTGATATGGTTCAATCGATGATGTATAGAACTAACTTGCCTCACTCCTTTCGAATCATGCTCTTATGACCGCTACCCGCATTGTCATTTTGACTCCGACTAAAAGGTAAACAAAAAACCGCCATATGAGATATCGCGTGGGCGTAAACCCGATTTGGAATACCTTAAAGTATGGGGATATGATGCATACATCATAAATGATTCTGATGATAAGCTCAATCCTCGAGGCGAAAGGTTGTTTTCGTCGGATACTATAAAGAAGCGGATATTATTTCTACCATCCTGATGCAAATGTGATTCTAGGATCGTTTTACCGACCGAAACGAGTCGTTCAGAGGCGTTCTACTCAATATGAAAAGGAGGAAACAGACATATCGAGTTCGATTCAGCTAGATATTCACTTCAAATGTCTTTCTGATTGATTTGACAAAGTTTTACAGCGAAACGACACTTCGGCAGCACTTCGGCTCCGGAAACACACATACATGAATGACTCAAACGAAATTACGTGACCTCTATTTATAGGCAGCATAATTTCACATGAACCAGACTCAAGCGAAATTACATACAAATGAAATTACTATGTCAAGCGAAATTACCTAATTTCGTACGAAATTACCAGTTGGTAATTTCGTGCGAAATTATCCTTTTGACATGTTTTCTCGTGTTGCGTGCCCTGATCTATCTAAACAAATACAAGACGAAGTAGACAGACGTATGCACTAACAGACTCCCCCTCGGATGTTGACGAGTCTACAGTGTCGAGTCTTCAAGGTCTTCAGTCTTTATCAGCCTATTACTCTCCCTGAAGTATCTGACAATGTAAAACATCCTCAATCTTTTCTCTTCTCTTCTCTTCTCTCTTCCAGGATCTGAAACTTGGCTCTTATCTTACTCTAATTCTCTTGATCAGATCTCTTGATTCCTTAAATTCATCAGCATCAGCAATACCAATATCGTAACCTGGCTTCACATTCTGCTCAGGATCGAAACTTGGCTCTCTCTCATATCTGCACAATCTCTACCTCAAAATAAATTTCACAAATTTAAAATTTGACAAATTTATATACCACTTGCAGGTATTAATCATTTAATGAAAGATTTTACAATGTTAAAATCTGAAGAACCAGTTGTAAACAAAACATTTATTTTTATCATCATAAACAGACTCCCCCTCACTAAATGTTCATCATATTCAGCACTTGGAATTTTGAAAATCAGCTCTTCAACCTCAGTTGTCGAAAATCTTTTTGGATTTTTCAAAATTTATGCTAAAACACACAAAAAATCTTTTTGGATTATGATATAAAATGAAATGCAGTAAAGAAATATATATAGACAATATTTTTGTGAGTTTGTGTAAGAGGATCATATCAGTTTCTGAGACAAATCACCAACACCGTTAAGCTTTAAACATTTTAAGTTCTAAACGATTCACTTAGATTGTCAGTATACTTATCCACTTAAATTTGCACACAAATTTCAATTGTTTCGAGATACGAGATTAATGTTTTAGGGACTTAAACTTATTCGTGTGTCCCACCTCAGAATATACTCCCGTATCCAGATCCCAATATTCAGTCTTACAGGTGAGTATACCTAGATGATATCTGTAAAGGGTTAAATGCGAGGGCCGTGAGAGCTCAGGCTATTGCTTCCGCAAAATCAGAGAGATGACGGCTTCGACTTTTGGTGGGTTCCCTTTAGAGAATCTTTTCTTCAACAGCACATGATTAGCATTTTGCAATGTTTCATAATTTTTTTTGTACTGAGGGCGATGCTATTTTTCAAGCAAGGAGAAAGTATTATACGGGGACTAGGCCATTGCTTCCGCAAAATCAGAAGTCCCGGGATAATACCCCAGATATCACTAAGCATAAAGACCTAGTATCTCAGAAAGAGGGACCTTTCAAACAAGATTTCGGGGGTTACCCATATATCCGAGAGATGTTCCCCACGAGATAAGAAAGTTTGAAATTAAGATTTATATCTCGTCACAATCTACTAAATGTTTAAAAACCTACTGGCACATCATTAGTGAGACCGTTTATCACATTTTGACTTTCCAAATCTTTAGCATGCCGTGATAGTCCACTGATGTACTATCATTTCCTCTTTTTCACAACAAAACTCATTTTTGTTTTTATCATGTTTTTGACTTTTTCAAAATTTTCAAATGTTTTTGGATTTTCTGAAAAATTCTTACTCCCCCTAAAATGCAAAATCATTTAAAACAAATTTGAAAACAAACTATACAAGGTAAAGTTACAACTGATATTAATTCGCTTCAATTCGCCATCCACTTTGCATAAACAATCAGAACTCCCCCTTACAGCAAACTATTTTCCCATTATGATTTCAAAACACTTAAGTTTGTTTTAATCAAATGGTTTCTCCGGAAAATAAGTTTTGTTGATTTTACCACTTGTAGGAATGGGGATCAATTCATCACGTTGTTTTTCTTTAACCACTTGAAATATTTAACAATTTTTATTTCAATCAACCAAAACCACTTGTAGAAAATCAAGTACAACTTAATGTCACTGATTTATCACTTGTAAATCTTCATAAACTTCAAGAAAGATGCCGATACCTGCTCCACACTTACCAACCTGGAAGCTCCGTCAAGTCAGAATTTTACTTATGAAAAACAGACATCCAAGCTTCACCAAACTTGGATGTTATCTCCTCTTCTTCACTCGGGTAATAAGTTGTCTTCTTTGTTTCATAAAATTCTTTTACCCCTTTCACTTTTCCCTCAACCATTTTTCCAAAAATCTTTTTCACATTTCCATTAAAAGCTTTTTCGACATCAAATTCTTTCTTTTCAGAATAGAATTGATTCGATATCTCAACTTTTCCAACTTTTTGTTTAAAATTTTCAGCCCGCAATGGTGGAAAATTGTCATCATCCATTGGTGGAACTGAATTTTCTCCTTTTTGAACAATTTGTGGCTCCTCTGACTTTGTGGAATCAGATTCATCGCCAGATTTCAGATCAGATTTTTTAACAACCCATGTTTGGTTGTCAGAATTCACCCTTCTTTTGTAAAATCTTTTCGAACATTCACCAACTTCGTATGTAGAGTTTTTGAAAATTTTGAACTTTTCAATTGGCGGTTCAGTTTTATCAACAGCTTTTTCTTTGAGTTTTTCAGAGACTCCCTATTTTGTTTTTGTTGCTTGAGGACAGTTCCATGCAATGTGACCAACTTCATTACATCTGTAACAAGTTCTTGTCTCCTTTGTTTGATAAGCTCTATTCTTCATTTTCTCTTGCTTCTTGGCAAGAAATTCCCGGTTTGATTGTTTCCAGAAAGAACTCTTTGATTCCTCTTCACAGCTTGTCCCTGAAACAAATTTTGTATTTGTTTTAGAAATTTTCTCATTTTTATAATTTTCAGGTGAAATAAAACCCAATCCTTTCTTTTTGTAATTACCGTTATGGTTTGGTTTCTTGTGAAAACCAGTACCAGAACTGTAACCCTTTTTCTTGTTTAAACGTTGTTGAACTCTTGAGGTGTAAGGTCTTGATTTTTCAGAAAGATTTTCATCTTTTATTTCAGAAATGTTAATTTCTATTAGTTTGAAAACCATTTTTATCATTTCTGGTTTAACACCTCTTATTGGAAATTCCTCATCAGAATATAATTTGTCTGAATCATTCAAAGTATATGCCACTTTGATTGGTTCGTCATTCAAATTAGATTTTGATAACATTAATTCTTTATTATAAACCCGTTTAACCGACGTCTTTGAATTGTTGTCCGACGAACTCAAACTTTTGACAGACGAACTTGAACTTCCAGACTCGGACTTTGACTCAGACTCCTCATCTTTATCCAACACCTGATCGACCACCTTTTTTATTAACTCGGACTCATGATCAGTGTCAGACGATGTAAAAGTGACGTCAATGTTTTCTGGTAAATCATCGGTTGTTTCGGACTTTAACTTTATATTGACTACCTTTTTGACTTGCTCCTCATTTGGTTTTCTGGGAGAATAACCTTCCCAAATTGGAGGCGGACACTTTTTATAATTTGCATTTTGTTTCTTACCAGTATCCTTTTCTTCAGGCTTCGTGTCTTGAAATGCTTCAAAACCTGCAACAGTTGGATAAATTCTATCAATCAAATAATCAGAACTAGAATAACTTTGCAACAATCGTCTGATTCTTTCATTTTCTATCTTTTCTGTTTCTAACTCTTGCTTCAGCTTTGCACATTCTTCAATGTAATGGTTAATGGCCTTCTGCTTTGTCATCATCACAGCATTCATCATGGTCAACGCATCCTCTCTTTCAGAGTTTGTCTTTTGTAGACCAGTCACTGTTCTATTTAACACATCATACGATTCTTTCACATAGTTGAGATTAAACAGTAAATTTTCTTTCATCTTGTCTTGCTCACTCAACTTCTCTTCTTTCTCTTCACACTGCTTGCATGACTCCAAACACTTCAAACAAGGTTTTGTGACTTCAACAATCTTTTCCACTTCGATAATCTTTTCAACTTCAATTACTTTTTCATCAACTTTAACTGTCTGCTCAGTAGCTTTATCCTTTTCACTTTTTACCTGTTTCTGATTCTTTGCTGCACGTTTCTCCTTCTGCTTCTCCACTTTATTTGCAAAATAAAATTGAAAACTTTCAGGAGATAAATGAGTTTTTGCAATATTAATATGTGTCTCCTCTTCATCATCACTATCATCAGATGATGATTGATCAAAAACTGGCTCTTGGATGATTTGTGCAGTGAGAGCTACTACTTTTGAATCAGGTGGAATGTATTTGTCCCAACTGAACCCCTCTTCTACTTTTTCATCATCTTGATTAATTATGCCAGAGTAAGCTTTCTTATTTGCTTCTACGATCATTTTGGCATCAGCAGTTTGTGGTTCTTTTTGTTTGTATGGTTGATCAGCAACTTGTTGGTAAATGGCTTTCCGATAGTAATCATCTTTTCCAAATGGATTCTGTGCTTCACTTGCTTCTTGATTTTTACATTCCCTCTTGAAATGTCCTTTCTTCCTGCATCGAAAACAAGTAACTTTAGATTTATCAAAACCCAAAGTAAAAACATTTGCATCCCTAAAATCATCTCTTCTTGTAATCATTTTAAATTTTTCAGCTCTCCTCAAAACACTAGCTAAACACCATTTGATGTCCATGAGCTCCATATCTTCTGCATCTATTTGATCGTAATCCTCTTTTGTCAGCATAGGATTCCCGATCCTCCCTGCAACAAAACCTTCATATGATTCCAACACAATAGCAAGTAACGACATGTGACTTTTGGCAATATCTTCAGAAAAATTTTGACCATTCTGAAGATGCAACGCGATATTGCAATTCAACACTTGACCATTACTACTGTTTGAACTTTGAAACTGATGACTTGAAGTTGAACTCTTTGGATTAACACTCGGATATGATGAAAATCCACCGCTGCTGTTTGGACTTTGATTTACAGAACCAGATGAATTTTCAGCACTAAAAGCAGTTTGAACTTTCGGACTTGCTTCAACTTCTTGAACACTTCCTTTGTAATACATTTTGACATCTTGTTGGCCACTCGGACTGTTCATTCTAGCAATCTTATGTTGTTCTAGATCTTGACCCTCAATCTTTTCAATGAACTGTGAAATAGTCAACTTTTCATATTCTCCAGTATTCTTCAAAATCATCAAGTATGTACCCCACTCTTTTTGAGGTAATGCGTCAGCTAACTTATCGACCCATTCTTCTTGATCTTTGACAATTTCTAACAAAGACATAGTTCGCACTAAGTGGCAATATCTTTCAATCAGCTTCTTTGATGATTCACCCGGCAAACTCGAAAACAAATCAAACTCTTTCTTTAGCAATGCTTTCTTGCTCCTGATCATCTTTTCACTTCCCTCAAACTTAGCTTTAAGTGCATCCCAGATCGATCATGAAGTATTGTCGTGCTGAAGCAATATGAAGATGCCTTCTTTTATAGCTTGCTGTAACAAACTGATCATCATCTTTTCGGCTTTGTACATGTCTCGTTCTTTGTCCGTAAATTCAGAAATTGTTTTGATTACACCCAAATCTGTACGAGGCTTTACATACTTTTTCTCGATACATTCCCAAGATCTCAAATGGTTAGCTTGAACCAAGTTCTCAAATCGATCTTTCCAACCATCATATTCCTCAATGCCCATTAGCTTCGGGGGTTTTTGTAAAGTTCCAGTTTCATTTTCCATGTTCATGCTTTGAGCAATGGTAGCCGGAGTAGTCATGGCTGTAGCAAACACGTTATAGAACTCTTCTTCCATGATTCGGTAACAAGGTTTTCAAAACAAACACTTTCAAACGAAATTAACACCTTCAAACGAAATAACTTCTCAAGCGAAATAACCTGCAAACTTTCAAACGAAATAACACTAAAACGAAATCAGACTTTTTCAAGCGAAATAGTAATTTCGTTTAAACTGTCCAAACGAAATTTAATTTCGCACGAAATTACACACAGTTTCAAATGAAATCACAACTTTGAAACGAAATAGTAATTTCGTATGGAATATCTCAAGAGAAATACTAATTCCGTGCGAAATTAGATGCAATTACAAACGAAATTATGCTCAAAAGGTAATTTCGTGCGAAATTATGATGCTATTCCACACGAAATTATGCTGATGTCATCATTTCGGTCCAACTTTTGTCAAATTGATCAGGTTTTAGCTTGATTTTAGGTCCAATTCTTTCAAGGCTTTGCTAAAACACAATTTCGCATATAATGTGTGAAATTCAAACCATTTTAACCGTGAAATTTTGTTCAATTTTGAAAAGAAGGTGTAGAAGTTAGAAAATCTGATGAAATCAAGCTGAATACGGTAGAACTCCTCTTCCTGAGCTCTGATACCACATGTAGGATCGTTTTACCGACCGGGACGAGTCGTTCAGAGGCGCTCTACTCAATATGAAAGGCGGAAACAGACATATCGAGATAGATTCAGCTAGATATTCACTTCAAATGTCTTTCTGATTGATTTGACAAAGTTTTACAGTGAAACGACACTCAGCACTTCGGCTCCGGAAACACACATACATGAATGAATCAAACGAAATTACATGACCTTTATTTATAGGCAGCATAATTTCGCATGAACCAGAATCAAGCGAAATTACATACAAACGAAATTACCATGTCAAGCGAAATTACCTAATTTCGTACGAAATTATCCTTTTGACATGTTTTCTCGTGTTGCGTGCCCTGATCTATCTAAACAAATACAAGACTCGATACAAGACGAAGTCGACAGATGTATGCACTAACAGTGATTTCCATCAAACGGAAGGGACACTTTCTCGAGGAAGAATTTCTTAATCGAGAAACTGGAAATAATGTGGTTGATCTTGAAGAAATTCGAGAACCACAAACAACCACTAATAAAGTCGGACTGTCTGATCAACAAGTACTTGTTGCCAATGAATCAGACATAAAACACAAGCGTTTGCAGAAGTAGTAGAATTCGCAAGAATCTGATAGATGTCTATGGCATCTAAAAGGTCCCGAAGTCTTATTAGTAGCTGAGTCTAACGACAAACCTGCTAACTACAAATCTGCAATCTTAGATTTAGTATCTGAGATGTGGCAAGAAGCCATGAACGTCGAGATGCAATCTATGCATGACAATCAAGTATGGGACTTGGTTGAGCTACCCCCCGAATCTCAGGCAGTAGGAAGCAAATGGATTTTCAAGAAAAAAATCGATATGCATGGAAATATGCACATCTATAAAGCACGGCTAGTTGCAAAGGGTTTTATTCAAACTCAAAGTATTGACTATAATGAGACCTTCTCGCCCGTTGCTATGATTATATCAATCAGGATATTGCTTGCCATAATTGCGTATTATGGTTACGAAATATGGCAAATGGATGTCAAAACCACCCGTTTTAATAGACATCTCTCTGAAGATGTCTATATGGTTAGGCCTGAAGGTTTCGTCAATCCTAAATATCCAACTAAGGTGTGCAAACCCAATAAGTCCATTTATGGACTCAAGCAATCATCTCGTAGCTGGAATCTTCATCTTGACCAGAAGATCAAAGAGTTTGATTTTGTCAAGAATGAAGATAAGGCTTGTGTTTACAAAAAGGTTAGTGGGAGCACCATATCATTCCTCATCCTGTATGTGGATGATATACTAATCATTGGAAATAACATCCCTATGCTTAACGAAGTTAAACACTATTTGGGATCATGCTTCGCAATGAAAGATCTTGGAGAAGCTGCTCACATTCAGGGAATGAAAATCTACAGGGATAGATCTAAGCAGCTTCTAGGGCTAAGTCAAAGAACGTACATAGACAAAATGATGACACACTTCAAGATGGAAAACTCCAAGAAATGAGATGCTCCTATCACTAAAGGAACTGTGTTGAACAAATCGCAATCTCCTTCAATGGACATTGAAACTAGGCAAATGGAAGCAGTTCCATATGCTTCAGCGATTGATTCAATCATGTATGCTATGTACTAGACTTAACGTCTCGTATGCTTTAAGCATGACCAGTCGTTTTCAGCATAGTCCTGGCATTGCCCATTGGACTGCAGTAAAGAACATTCTGTGGTACTTGAGAAGAACCAAAGATATGTTCTTGATGTTTGGAGGAGTGGAAGAGGAGCTCACTGTATGATGTTACACTGATGCTGGCTTCCATAGTGACCAAGATAATTCTCGCTCACAATTAGGATTCGTATTCACTCTCAATGCAAGAGCTGTCTATTTGAAAAGCTCCAAACAGAGTGTAGTGGCGGATTCAGCCACCGAATCTGAATGAATAGCTGCATCAGATGCTTCAAAGGAATCTGCTTGGATGAAGTAGTTCATCAGCTACCTCGATGTGGTTTCAAGGATTCAGAAACCAATCTAGGTGTTCTGTGATAACACAGGAACCATTGCTCAAACCAAGGAGCTAGATCACAGGGTTAAGCACATTCTAAGAAAGTTCCACTATATACGGGAAATACTGGAATGAAGAGACATCTTAATAAGCAAAATAGACACATATCAAAACTTAGCAGACCCGTTCACTAAACCGATGTCTTAGGACAAGCATGAAAATGCTATCGGTCTTAGATTGGATAACCATTTGCTTTGATTTAGTATTTGGATGTACCAACATTCAAACAGTTGTACCTTTTGAATTCACTTTTGACTTACTGGCTAAATGCAAAGTTTGAATCTTACAGCTGTGTTCGATTTTTGTACGTTTAATCCATGAATCTTCTATTCTAAATTATCCATAGTCGGTCAGACTCGTGGGAACAACTTTGAATTAAGACTATTCTGACTTTGGACTCAAGGAGTTGACTTCCAGACTCACAAACCACATTATGAATGACGTTGGATGTAACTCGCATCAAATCATCTTCATGGATCATGGTCATAAGATGTATTTGATTTAGGTATACTCATTTAGTATCCTCTGACCTGAGATACATACTAGAACTTTCGTTTACTAAAGACTATTCTTTGATCAGTGTCCAACGCTGTCGCGTAACTGCCAGCCATAAAGGCATTGGTTGGGAGTAGTTCTGAAGCTCAGTAGGAGTTGTATGTAGTCAAGATGGGATTCTGTACTCTTACATTATATGTAACAGTTGGACATCTGGGCGCCCTCGTTGATTCAAACTGGTGAAGTGTAAGGCCTTACCCAAACTTACTGTGTGTTTGATTGGACCACTTTGATTATGTGAACGAGAACGATAATGATTGAACGCCACGTGAGATTGAATCTGATCCATGTCTCATTGTTCAATTGATGTCTTTTACAGAAAGGATAGATGACGAGAATTGCCATAAGTCTACTGTCTTTATGTAGCAAGCCGTTGCTAAGGAGAAGATACCTTGGTTAATGACTTTAAAGTGTCGTGACCTGTTGGGGGCAACCATGTGTAGCTAGAACACCGCTGGCTGTCTGCGTTGAGATCTTATCAGAGACCGTCCAAGTGGGAGCTGTTGGATATTATGTCCGGTTCGATAAGTCAACGCTGTCGACCGGGTCTTGACCCGTAAGAGTTACACCTTGGGAAACGAACTAAAAAAAATCCACTTAACTTGTTTAACTGGTAATTACGAACAACATACGAGACAGGTCATAATTTTATTTATGATCATAAGCGGGTATTAACTAAGAGACTGGTACATGGACCGGGTGACACGGGTATTCTCACCCTGCGCCACTTGTCGCACACCTAACTTGTGGCCAATCAAAATACATGCAATTTTGCATGAACGCCACTTGCCTAGCATGCAAGAATGTCCACACCTTTAAGTTGTTTGGTCTTGCGTGTTTTGAGTAGATGGTGGATGAACATAGTTGTTGCATGAACACAAGAACTCTCTCAACAACACCCACAAAGCAGCCGCCCGCTGCCAGCCGCCTGCCGCCGCTGCCAGCCGCCCGCTGTCCGCCGCCAACCGCCACTACCGGCCGCCACCTGCAGCCGCTGCTGCTGCCACTGGATGCCATCGTCGCCCGCCTGCCGTCGTCGCCCCACGCCGCCGCTCACTGCAGGCTGCCGCTGCCGGTCACCACCGCTCGCCGTCGGTCACCGCCGCCGCTACACGAGTTTGCACGTCGCGTTTCGTTGGTTCGTTTACTAGCACTTGTTCGTTGAACCTCGGTGTCTCGACCGGTTCGTCGTTAACCGAGGTATAATCTTTCTCATCGGTAGTTATAAATATTTTACTGTGCTCGTACTTGTTTGTAACCGGATCCTCTCGGGTTTCGTTTTGTTGATCTTTTGTTCTCATTTCCGCTGCGTTTTTATTAATTAACTCGCTTAATTAATTAACTATTATTTATTGTACCGGGTTTTTGATAAATAAAATTTTGACTGATCACCACGGAAACCCAACAAAACAATGGTTACATCTAATCGTCTAAATGTACTTCCAAAAAAACAATTATATAGTGCATCACTACATCATCATTTCAAAATGTCTAAACCCATCAGTTTAAAATAAGTTCAAAATTCATCCATTCAAACTAAGTAATCAGTTAAAACCTCTTTTTAACGGATAGCAACATTTCTTAGCGATGCCTGCCGTTCCGCTAGGATCGTCCACGTTCCTTTCTAAGAAAAAGCATCCATTTGTACCCACATTTGGACCCCAAGAATTGAGGATTTTCCAGTAATCTACACCATGTCTCGTCTCGTAGCCAACTATCAAAACGTTATAATCAGGTTTATGATCCTTGTCGACATCAGCATAACGGATGATATGATTCTGAAAGAAAGAAAAAAATCAGAATAAACAACAATTAAAAACAAATTATTGATAAACTTTTCTTACCGCCTGAGTACGTGGCTCTATTAAGATTTTAGACGCGACCCTTGCAGTCACAGGGCGGTCTCGTACTTTGGCTTCAAGGGACTGCTCGTCTTACTCAATCGTATCAAATCCGTCGATCGTATACGTTGGTTGTAGCTGTCAAAAAACAAAATTAAGTTAGGGGTGTTATTAGTTTTATTATACTAAAACTTAAATCAGTTTCTACAAACCATTTGAGTGGCCCATTCCCCCTTAACGATAAAGTTACCGTTCCTGCTATGATAATCCGCTTCGCTATACACTCGTCCTTGATTCTTGTAGGCAACGTAGTGAAAGGCATGGTATGCTTTGCCCCCTTCTGCTTCTTGATCTGCATAATGGTCATAGCAATCAACTAACTGTTGAATGCTTAGAGGAGTAAAAACTCGTGGAGGATTCATTATATTCATGAATGCCTCTATGCAACCAATGGTTGCATAGGCCCAACAACACCCTACACAATGAAATATGGATAACTGTTGGAACTTGAAGCCCTAACCGTGGGGAATAGAGGTCGATAGTATACATCAATATGAATAATGAAACGGAAATGGGAATCGTGCATAAATAATGTGAGAATGAGGTTTCCTATTCTAATTGTTATGGTAATAAAATAGAGAGTAAAATGTCACTTTCCCTTGAGGTTTGACAACTTTTACGACTTTCGTCCAAAAGTTTGTTTTTTGCATCTGAATCCAAAAGGTTTGAAATCTTGTCATTTTCATCCAACTCGTTAACTCCATCCGTTTTTCTCAGTTAAATGAGGGGCATTTTCGTCTTTTTAAACATTTTTATTAAAATAAGAAAACACTATAATAAATGAAGATCCACCTTTGTTGACTTTCTCCCAATCCAAACCCTTTAATCATCACAAAAAATGTCTAAAAATGCAAAAATGCCCCTGACTTAACGTTATAAAATGGATGGAGTTAACAAGTTGAATGAAAATGGCAAGATTTAAAACCTTTTGGATCCAAATGCGGAAAAAACATACATTTGGACGAAAGTCGCAAAAGTAGCCAAACCTCAGGGACGAAAATAACATTTTACTTTAAAATAAATAAAAATTAAACAATATCAAAAGTTTAGATAAAATAAATAAATGTATAAAAATCTTTAATGAACAACATAAATAAACAAACATGAACAAATGTTCACGCACACATACCGAACGTTCACGAACACAATTGAACGAAAAGGCCTATGTCCGTGTTAGTTCTTTTAACTAAATGAACACAATTTTTTGTTTATGTTCGTTCATTTTTTAAACGAACAAACGTAAACAAACTTCCTGCGAAACAGTTTACAAACTGTTTGCTGAATGTTCGGTTCATTTACAACCCTACTAGCTTTAAAAATACTATCTAGTGACAAAAAAGGATGTTGAAAATAACTTCCGGGTTACGACGGAGCTTGTTGCCCATTTACTGACATCTTATGTAATTTTTTTTATATTAACAATAATTCAAATAGAAATGTGTAGTGTTATACATGTGAAAACAATATTTGTACATGTGTTAGGGTGGGCGGTATCATCTCGGGGAGTTTGATCGGGGAGGGTGGTTGCCGAGCGGGGAACGGTTGCCGGCGAGGAATCGGGGAGCGGGGAGGAGGAGAGAAGTGGTGTGGGCGGTGAGTATTCACCGAAGGTGAAGAAGAGGCGATGGAGGAGAGAGAGGGGACTTGACCATTATTCAACCAATCAATTTTTTTTTTTTTAAAATTGAGTGGGTGTTTGAACAATTGCCAGTGTGTAAGGCCCCAAACCAGGCACCCTACAGTCGGGTCACATCACAGTGTACTATATTAAAATAACACTTTCTTTATATACGCAGCGGAAATTTTCAATTAAATATAGCACATAATTTATTTAAACACAACACGTTTTTTTTTATCATTAACAAACTGAATGCCTTCCACCATAACACGAGTAATCTCATCAGCTAGCCAAGAGAAATCCCCGACTCGAATCACACACCAACAAGACAATCTAACATACATGCAAAAGTCAGATACGCTGAATGAGTTCTAATAGTTTAAGTTAAAAGCATTTTGAACACATCGTGAATACTTTATTTAAAAACCAAAACACCATCGTTGTAAATTCACCAATGTTTATTAAAATACATTAACATCATTTTAACGACTCCAACTCGTCACCCAAAACCCCATCCATATCCTAGGTCTAATCATCCCACAAGTAATCTTTTTTTTTCCGACGTGGATCAGATTACTTAAACACCAAAGGACAACCCGCAATGCATCTTAATTCATAGGACCATTAACCAAACCGACTTGTATCTAGGACATAACAATTAATGTCCTACAAAAACTCAATTATAACTTGATCTCGTCTGACAACTACACAATTTAGCATCACTCAACAACTGCCTAATAAAACATCATTTGTCATCCGCATCATTTAACATCATTCGTCAACTACACAAATAATCATCATTTACCCACCATTTAACTAACGTGAAACATATAAGCACATAAGGTGGGAACCTAACACATCGGTTGTTGCCTGTAGGCTATCATCATTTGCCCTCGTCAGGGTACCTCGTCAGGGTTTCGTCTCCTCCAATTTGACCCCGAAGAGTCCGTCACCCGCATAATACCCCGAAGGGTTCATTGTTGCCACCAGGGCTAATAATTTAAACATCTCAGTGATGTTTCTCATGACCTGACGCCACCCCGAAGGTAACGCCGCCATCACAAATAACCCACATCTCGTGACCTGACACCACCCCGAAGGTAATGCCACCATCACAAATAACCCTCATCTCATGACCTGACGTCACCCCAAAGGTAACGCCGACATCACAAGTAACCCGTATCTCATGTCACACCCTGACTTTTGCGGAAGTGTGATTATTGGTGTGACTTTCTTAATACCATAGCATTCAATCATAACAACGCTATATGATAAAAACCATAAGATGTTCATCCATTAATTAAGTTTGAAAATAACATAACATACTTGTCTGAAACGTTGACGCCAAATTCAAGTTATAAGCCTCAACATGTTTTACTGAGTTCACAAAGACTCGAAAAAAGTTTTTAAACAAACCCGAGTTTAGAACCACGTATCTCGTCCAGGATTAAGATACGCTTCCTAAACCCTAATGACCTTGGATGACACCTTTTATTCATGACGCAACTTGAAAACATGCAACACCTGCCAGATCCACTTAGTTCCCTGAAATACATGTAATTTGAAAACATCAACAAAAGTTGAGCGAGTTCATGTGTTTGTGTATGAATAAACCTTTAAAGTATGTCTGTATGTATGTATGTCCCTGGTATGTAGCAATAAGGAAAAAACAGATCACCAATGGTTTGCAAGGCCAATGGTATGTGTGAAATGGTGCAGGAAAACTCAAACCTAGCGGAATTTTGCCACGACATTAGTATGTGGACATAGTCACCACATGGGCCACCCTGGTCCTCATGGGTGTGGGCTCGCAACACCCAAATAGATCTATCACTCATGTCCCTCGGTCCTACGACGAGGATTAATGGCCTTAAGTGTTATACCCACCTTTCACACGATCAAGCAGTAACCCTCCTTAGCTAACCATACCATGTATAAAACGTTTGTAAACAATTGTAACATGTATTTCACCCCCGAAGTTATAAAACTGAAAACAGTTAAAAGAAAAGGGGGACATGAACTCACAATTTTGCGTCTTCGATACTCGTAACCTAAATCTCCTCAGCAAACACGACTCCCTACAATGTACTATGTCTATTAGACGAACAGGCCGTGCCTTGCCTTACTATTTACGTTTCTTTTAATACTATCCCAAGTTATAATTTCTTGTTAAAATAATAATAATTTTTAACTTTAAATTATATTTAACTTTGGAATAATCGTTTAACAATATTTTGTAATAATACTTCTCAAGTATTTATTTTCGTATTTCCTTCCCAAGGATGGGGTATCTCATACATGTATATTTGCATTCTTGTATTCGTAGTTCCAAAATATATTTTCAAGTCTCACTTTAGAAAATATATATAAACTTATTTTGTCCAAAAATAATGTATTTCAAGAAAATATATATTTTTCCCAAAAATCATAGATTTTCCAAATATTCAAGAAAATATATTCTTACTTCCAAAAAATAATATATTTTCTCTTTGTCGAAAATACAATATTACTTTTGTAATATTTACAAAAATCATATTTTCATTTCTTTTATCCAAAATAATATTTACCAAAAATATATTTGTAACGGTATTTTCCTGAATATTTTGTAAGTTACGTTCTTGCGTTCGGTTTCACAATATTAAGTGTGTAACTTATATATTTATTCCTTGTGATTTTTGGTATTACTTTGGATTGTAAATTCTTGGTATTTTGTTAAGCTATATTACTTTAAATCCTAAAATAATATAACTAATACACAAAGTATACAAATAATCACACACATTGTGTCTTCTAAATATATATCCTTCAAATACATATTTAGTTATTTTTATTTACAAAACCAACCTCCAACACTTGTATTTTTGTAACAAAATCTATGGCAAAGTTTATATTGAAAATCATAGTTAAAACACACTTGTAAATATTTGTTTAGAAAATATTTTTTCTAAGTGTTTGTATTTTTAGAAAATTTTGCCATAGTTTCCCCTAAAAATGGAGGTGTCCATGCTATCAAAGCATATCATTTTCCTGTTTCAAAAATCATCATAAACAATCAACAATAAATCTACACTTACCAAGTGCTAAAACAAAGCTATCTACATAATAATCATGAACTTGAACTTTCATAAAAACTTGTAGTAACTTGGTGGTGTGTTTAGTAGGTTTAGTTATCCCTTAAAGTGTGTTTACAACTTGTAAACATATTTTACAAAAACGTTTCTTTGTGAAATTTTCTTGTTTCTCAAGTGTTTCTACACTTGTTTTATCACCAAAAATAGTGTATATTTGAGTAAGAACCAAGATCTTCTAAAAATCACATTTTGAACTTGGTTCTTTTGTACAACCATTCATAAATATTAGATCCATAAGATTACTAACTCACTTTGTTTATTATTTTTCAAGAAATAACTTTATTCTTCAAGTTCATGCTTATATATGAGGATGATCATCTTGTTTTGTCACATAATCATCCTCTCACTTGCTAGATCATGTGTTTAATCACAATCTAGCAAGCTCCTTATGATGATCAACATCATAATCTCAAGAAAACAACAATCAAGTATCATACATACACTAAACAACATTGTTTCATCAAGAGTTCATCATATGACAAGCTTATGTTAGAGTTTTATGAATATGTTCTTTAGTGTTCAACAAGATTAACATTGTTCATCATCTTTTAACCAACAATATATGAAGTAGCAAGAGTTCATAAGGGCCTTACTACTAGCACAAGGCTAGAGAAGAACACTTGATGTTGTAGATGACAAATGGGTTGGATAAAAGCAATCGGGAGAGGTCCTTCAAGATCCACAAGCTCCACACTTCCTTAATCACCTTCTTACACCTTAGGATGGTGTTGGAATGGATGGACAACGGATGAAAGGTGGTGGTGGTGTGGCCCTTGTTCTCGGCCGAGAGGAGAGGAGAAGGGAGAGAGATGAGTGGTGTTGATGATGATAATGAGATTGATATCCACTTATAACCATCTTATGCTTTTAACCTTTGGGTATTATGTATCTAATAGTACATACATGATCTAAACAAATCTAAGGAAGATTAAGGAGATCAAGTAAGATCTCACAAGATCAAAGGTGGGGCCACTTAGGTGACCGTCCACCATGGGGGGGGGGGTCTTGGTTTGGTTTAAATGGTTAGTTAGGTGATTAAGTTAGATTTCAAGTATAGTGTTCAGTGTTCAAGTGTATTATGTGTTATATAGTGTGTTAGAATGTTCGGGGATCATAACTAGCTCAGAAACATAAAAACAATGCTTCTAGTATAATTTTGGTGTTTCGCGTAGTGTCCGGTTGTTCGGTTAGATGCCGGTTCGTTAAAGTGTCAAACTATTCCGTTTAGTGATCTTTAAGTACCCTCTTGTGATACTTTTAATTCCCGACACTTAGGAAAGCATTCAGGACCATTTTGCCATATTTTTGCATGTAACAAGCTTGTTAAATTGCTGAATTTTGCTGATTTATGCAGAATTCTGCATTTTAAGTGGGTTTTAGGCACTTCCCGGCACTTAACCTATCACCTAGTGAAGCAGTTTTGTGATCCTCACTTTCCTACGCACCATACTAGTGTAGTACCTTGTCTCTGGCCCATACAGGGTCTCAAAACACTGTTTGTCTATGTACTGAACCTCGTCAGCATATTTCTAAGTTATCCGCTAACTGTGCTTTGTGCATCATTTATGTCAATATGGTTTGTATGTAAAAATGAAGTGACATCATGCAATATGTGATGCACATGTAAGTATGATACAGTAATCAGAAAGCAGTCAAGTATAATTTAGCACAATCATTAAGCACTAATCATGGTTAATTAAATTGTACGGATACCTGGATTTTTGACGGTTGTCACATTCTCCCCCTGTTAAGAAAATTTCTTCCCGAAATTTTATTTCTGCTACTAGCTGCAGGGGTGGTGGGGAACAAATGTGGGTATTTCGCTTTCATGCGATCCTCATGCTCCAAAGTAAATTCTGGGCCGTGACGCGCATTCCAACGAACCTTGACGAGTTTGACACTACCCCTGCGTGTGTTGTTAACCTTCCAATCAGTAACCTCAACAGGTTCTTCGGTAAAGTGGAGTGTGTTGACAATGTGAACTTCGTCGGCTGGAATGACAACTGTTTCTTGAGTTGGATTCTTTTTCAGATTAGATACATGAAATGTATCATGAACGCCATTCAATTCTACTGGTAGATCCAACTTGTAAGCTATGAGACCAATCCTCTCTAGGATTTTGAACGGTCCAATGTATCTTGGGTTCAACTTCCCATGCTTCCCAAAGCGTGTTACACCCTTCCAGGGTGAAACCTTTAATAAAACCATATCTCCCACTTGAAACTCCAAAGGTTTCCTCCTTTGGTCCGCATAGCTCTTTTGTCGATCACGAGCCGCCTTGATGCGCTATCGGATCTGAATAATCTTATCTGTCGTTTCTTGAACCAATTTGGGACCAACAAGCTGTCTATCACCAGCGTCTGCCCAGCATAGCGGTGATCGACACTTGCGTCCATAGAGAGCTTCAAACGGTGCAGCTTGAATGCTTTCATGGTAACTGTTGTTGTACGAGAATTCTACCAAGGGTAAGTGAGTGTCCCAACTACCACCCAAATCCATTACGCAAGCTCGCAACATATCTTCTAGAGTCTGAATCGTTCGTTCGCTCTAGCCATCTATCTGTGGGTGAAAAGCAGTACTCAGATTCAACTGAGAACCAAAGGCTTCTTGGAAGGATTGCCAAATCCTTGACACAAATCTTCCGTCTCTATCGGATATAATCGAGAGAGGCACTCCATGTCTTGCAACAATCTCTCTGAGGTACAGCTCAGCAAGCTTACTAGTGTTGTCTTTTTCCTTGATTGGTAAAAAGTGTGCAGATTTCGTCAGACGGTCTACGATTACCCAAATCGTATCATGACCTCTGGGTGTCTTTGGTAACTTTGTTATGAAATCCATTGAAATCTGCTCCCATTTCCACATGGGTATTTCAGGTTGTTGTAGAAGACCTGAAGGCTTCTGATATTCGGCCTTTACCTTGGAATAAGTCAAACATTTGCCAACATACGTTGCAACATCGCCTTTCAATCTCGGCCACCAGTAGAAATCCTTTAAATCTTGGTACATCTTATCCGATCCTGGATGGATCGAGTACCTTGACTTGTGAGCTTCATCGAAAATTACTTTTCTAAGACCACTAAAGAGGGGTACCCAAATTCTTCCCATGAAACACAATGTTCCTTCCTCGTTGGGTACTAACTGTTTCTCCATCCCATGAAGATATTCGTTCACAAGGTTCTCCTTCTTGAGAGCTTCTCTCTGCGCAGCACGAATGCGCAATGAGAGGTCCGTTTGAATAATCATTTCCAAAGCCCTAACCCTTATGGGATTAATCCTTTCTTTCCGACTCAAGGCGTCTGCTACCACATTCGCCTTCCCTGGGTGATACTTAATCTCACAATCATAATCGTTTAACAGTTCCACCCATCGACGCTGTCTCATATTAAGCTCTTTCTGATCGAATATATGCTGTAAGCTCTTGTGATTAGTAAAGATCGTGCATCGGGTTCCATACAAATAATGTCGCTATATCTTTAATGCAAACACCACCGCGCCTAATTCCAAATCATGCGTGGTGTAATTTTTCTCATGAACCTTCTGTCGCTGCATCAGCACACAGCCTAAACCTTGACGCGAGGCGTCGCAATATACCACGAAGTCGTCGGTGCCTTCGGGTAGGGACAAAATCGGTGCATCGCAAAGCTTGTTCTTTAACAACTGAAAAGCTTCTTCTTGCTTATCTCCCCATTCGTACTTCTTGTCCTTCTGAGTAAGGGAGGTCAAAGGTTGAGCGATTTTCGAAAAATCCTCAATGAATCTGCGATAATATCCTGCCAAACCTAGGAACTGACGGATCTCGGTTGGCGTCTTTGGAGTCTCCCATTTCTTGATCACCTCGATCTTTGTGGGATCCACATGAATTCCATCTCCGTTAACCACGTGACCAAGGAACTGAACTTCACGCAACCAGAACTCGCACTTCGAGAACTTTGCGTATAATTTCTCTTCCTTGAGCAGCTCTAAGATAGCTCTTAGATGTTTCACATGTTCTTCCTTCGTCTTCGAATAAATAAAAATATTGTCGATAAACACAATCACAAATTTATCGAGATATGGCTTGCAGACTCTATTCATCAAGTCCATAAACACTGCTGGTGCGTTTATCAAACCAAACGGCATAACCAGGATCTCGTAATGTCCATATCGAGTTCTGAAGGCAGTCTTCGGAATACTTTCCTCTTGTATTCTCAACTAGTGATAACCTGATCGAAGATCAATCTTAGAGTAAAAACTCGAACCTTGTAGTTGATCGAACAGGTCATCAATCCTTGGTAAAGGATACCGATTCTTAATGGTCAACTTGTTCAGCTCGCGGTTGTCGATACACATGCGGAAACTACCGTCCTTCTTCTTAACAAACAGCACTGGAGCTCCCCAAGGCGAGAAGCTTGGTCTGATAAATCCCTTGTCCAATAGCTCCTGAAGTTGTGTTGACAGCTCTTGCATTTCTGAAGGCACAAGTCGGTAAGGTGCCTTGGCTACAGGCGTGACGCCTGGAACCAAGTCAATGTGGAACTCGACTTGTCTTTGAGGCGGCAATCCTGGCAAGTCTTCGGGGAAGACCTCAGGTTATTCCCTAACAACTGGGATATCTTCCAACTTTGGCTAAGCGGCTTCCTTGTCCACGACGTGTGCCAAGAAGGCAACAAATCCTTTCTGCAAACACTTTCGAGCCTTCAAACAACTGATGATCCTTAGGGGCGTATCGTGCTTCTCTCCATGCACTACAATCGTTTCTCCATTCGCCATCGGAATGCGAATGATCTTCTCGTGACATACGATTTCTGCTCGGTTGCTTGACAACCAATCCATTCCAACTACCACGTCAGGGCTTCCCAACTCGACGGGCAGAAGATCAAGCGAAAACTCGTGCTCCCCGAGTTCTATCACGCAACCTCTAATGACTTCATTCGCTTCCACTAGCTTTCCATTAGCTAGTTCTATCGAGTACGGAATATCTAGCTTACTAGCTACCAACTCAAGCATATTCGTAAACTCTAGGGATACAAAACTATAATCGGCACCAGTATCAAACAGTACAGATGCAAAGCGTTGGTTGATAGGGAACGTACCAGTGACTACGTTTGGATCTTGGCGAGCTTCCCTAGCTCCGATGTTGAAAACCCTTCCTTGAGCTTCATTGAGCTTTGGGCATTCCCTCTTGAAATGCCCCACATCTCCATAGTTAAAACAACCTGGTCCCTTACCATTACCATTTCCATTACCACCTTGATTGTTGTTTGCTCCACGGTTTCCACTACCAGCTTGATTCCCAAAATTACCGTGATTCCCATTACCGCCATTTCCTCCTTGAGGGCGGTTTCCATATCCATTACCACCACGGTTATTGTTTCCATTGCCATAACCTCTTTGACCACCACGACCAGTACCAGCCCAACATGTCTCCTTCGAATGGCCAACCTTCCCACAAGATTCACATTTCCTAACTCTGCATTGGCCGGCATGATGGTACTGGCACACATCACATTTGGGCAGAGTGCCCATGTATCCTTTTCCCTTGTTTTCAGCACCAGTCTTGACCTCACCTGGGGGGTTCACATCCTTCTTCTTGTTAGCATTGTTGGTACCCTTCTTAAAGTTTGAGAACTTCCTTTTGTTCTCACCGGATGACTCAACGTGAGTCTCCTTCTTCTTCTGGTCAGAGATCGAGAACTTGTTCAACCTGATTGCTTCTTCAGTTAGCGCTACACTCAGATCAATAGCCTCGGTGATCGTAGCAGGCTTTGATGTTGTCACCATACTCATGATTTGGGGTGCCAATCCCTAAATAAAACGCTCAATGCGCTTGAATTCCGGATCGACCATGTAAGGAACGACCCGAGATAAGTCGTGAAATCTCTGCACATACTCCGCAATCTTCGGACCATCCATCTTGAGGTTCCAGAATTCAGTTTCCAACTTTTGAATTTCGGCCCTTGAGCAATACTTCTTTCGCTTGAGTTCCTTTATTTCATCCCATGTCATGGCATATGCAGCCTCTTCTCCCAAGGTTTGAACTTGGAGATTCCACCATGATAATGCTCCGTCTAGGAACAATCCAGAGATGTAGGTGACCTGGTGCTTCGGTGCACACTTGCTCATTCTTATCACATAATCAGTCTTCTCCGTCCATCTTACAAAAGCTACAGCACCCCTGGTGCCGTCGAAATTCAGAGGCTTACAGTCTAAGAACTGCTTATAGGTACAACCTGTACAAGCAATATCATTCACATAAAGCATTAGCGATCGCACATGGAATGTCCAAATGTAATGTAATGTGTCTTTAGTGACTTAAACATTACCAAGAGGTGGGTTGCTTCCCGAGGTACCTCCGCTATGTTCGGAGCGTAAGGCCTCGTGTTATGCCATCGCTCGTGAAATCCGTTCTTGTAACTCGGCCTCAGTTGTGGGCAGTGTGTTATCTCTTCGAGGAGGCATCTTCTAAAGAATATAGTATAGGTCAGGTCTTATGTATACAAGTATGTAGTACGTGTATGTAATAACATTTATCAACGCAAGTAAACACATAAATCCCAATCATAACATAAACAAGTAATTCAACAATGTATGTAATGAGAATGCTGCGATTGAGCTTGTATAAATCATCGACCACAATTACAATTTTACATGCTCTACAATGTACCATACATCAAAAGGGACTACAGGGTCACATCACCCTTGTCCAAATCGTCTATAAAACTAAAATAGTCAAAAGTCAGAAGTAGTCTTCAAAAGGCTGTGCAAACTGGGCCCAATAGCTACACTCTCACTAAAAGTATGCTACCTGCATAAAACCAAAAACTGCTATGCTGATGGTGGAGGAGGAGGAGGAGGTGGAGGAACGAATAGCAAACTGCGCACATGCGCTAGCTCCTCCTCGAGGGCATGAACACGACGCAACATATAGCTAATATGCTGCTCCATAGTAAGAAAACGGACATCAAAATCTGGGTATGGCAGAAGAGGAGCGGGTAGAGTCACGAATGGTGACTGACAAGTACAAGGCGGAGGACGCAGAATCCTCTCTAACTCCATGACTCTGCGACACAACATCTCCTGCTGGAGCTGTAAGGATAGGAGTAGCTCATCCCTCGTGTACCAAGTGTAATGGAAGGGATGGAATGGATCAGAAACATGCATCGTGTTGGGCGGAAACCAAATCAGTGGCTCGCCCGATGGTGTAGAAGCAAAAGGAGCAGTATGTAAAAACTGTGGCATGAAAGGAAAAGCTGCTGACACAGGTGGGACATGACCAGATGGCTGGCTAGACGGCCCTTCCTCTGGACGGGGTGGATGTATATCCTTTAGGAACGTGACCGGTAGATCGGTGCGGTGTATATCAGACACATGTGGATGAAACGGGGCAATGTCAACTGATGCATGGATAGGTGCAGGTGGGGGAGTAACAGGCCTAACAAAAGGGGGTAAGTCATCATCATCTATCCATCCATTGCGGGTGAATGCATAACGGGGATCTATATAGTCAGCAAAAGGATCATGGTCTGCGGGTGCAGGTAGAGGGTCAGGTAACAATGGCGCAACAACTGGTATGTCAACAGGGTCATGCTCCGGTAGAGGATCATGAGCGGGTATAGGCTCGGGTGCAAGCATAGGCTCAGGGTCAACTGGAGCCAACTCAAGATCAGCGGGTATATCAAAAAGCTGATCGTCGGGGACGAAGTCAACCTCATGCTCAGGATCAATGTCAGGATCAAACTCATCATCAAACTCGAAGTCCTGTGGAGGAACAGGTGCGGCAGACATAGCTGTGTCAGAATCAGAATCTGTGGGATAACGCTGTAATCCCAGTGCATGCAGAGTAGTAGATGACACAGACTTGAATGAATCAGTACCAGAATGGTCAGACGAAATCTCAATGATCGGAATCTCAATAAGCGGAACAACAATGACATCATCGACTGGAGCTCCATCACCATGGGCACCCTCTGGGGGACCCTCGATAAAAAGATCGATATCATCGTCAGACATGGCATCAAGAGGCAGATCCTCGAGAGGAAATGCAGCAACAGGAAGAGGGGCAGGGATTGGAACAAGAAGCAGATCCTCGCCAGGAAAACCATCAGCTAGCCGTATATCATCGCCAAAATCTGGTAAAGCAAACGGCTGGAAATCATCATCATCGCTACTCTCAGTGTCATAAGTGAAAACCTCAGGGTCCGGGAGAATCTCATCGTCTGATACTATGGCCATAGGGTCTACGGTATCTGATAGCTCACTCTCCGATGAGGACATGGTGTCTGTAATCAAAACGACCACAATAAATGCACATATATCAACAATCATCAAATAAGCAGGTAAGTAGTAACAAAGTAAGCATGTATGCATCCTAGTCTTCCCAGACTATCCCACCCAGCCTCTCAGACTAAACTACCTGGTCTCTCAGACTAAACTCCCCAGTCTCTCAGACTGTCCCAACTAGTCTCTAAGACTACCCAGCCTCTCAGACCGAACTATCCAGTCTCTCAAACTGAACTACCCAGTCTCTCAGACTACCCCAGCTAGTCTCTCAGACTAACTCCCCAGTCTCTCACACTGAATTATAAACGAATTCTTTGAAATGTACTTTGTGTCTTTTATTTGTAAAAATGTTTGTTTCCTGGATCTGGACATTTCGTGTATGCAATGAAAATATGTTATGAAAAATTTTTCGTGAGAGCCCTAATGATCGGTAGTCTAGACTCGAGAAAGAATCCTAGTTCGCTACGATCGAAGCTCTGATACCAAGCTGTCACACCCTGACTTTTGCGGAAGCGTGATTATTGGTGTGACTTTCTTAATACCATAGCATTCAATCATAATAACGCTATATGATAAAAACCATAAGATGTTCATCCATTAATTAAGTTTGAAAATAACATAACATACTTGTCTGAAACATTGACGCCAAATTCAAGTTACAAACCTCAACATGTTTTACTGAGTTCACAAAGACTCGACAAAAGTTTTTAAACAAACCCGAGTTTAGAACCACGTATCTCGTCCAGGATTAAGATACGCTTCCTAAACCCTAATGACCTTGGATGGCACCTTTTATTCATGACGCAGCTTGAAAACATGCAACACCTGCCAGATCCACTTAGTTCCCTGAAATACATGTAATTTGAAAACATCAACAAAAGTTGAGCGAGTTCATGTGTTTGTGTATGAATAAACCTTTAAAGTATGTCTGTATGTATGTATGTCCCTGGTATGTAGCAATAAGGAAAAACAGATCACCAATGGTTTGCAAGGCCAATGGTATGTGTGAAATGATGCAGGAAAACTCAAACCTAGCGGAATTTTGCCACGGCATTAGTATGTGGACATAGTCACCACATGGGCCACCCTGGTCCTCATGGGTGTGGGCTCGCTACACCCAAATAGATCTATCACTCATGTCCCTCGGTCCTACGACGAGGATTAATTGCCTTAACTGTTATACCCACCTTTCACATGATCAAGCAGTAACCCTCCTTAGCTAACCATACCATGTATAAAACGTTTGTAAACAATTGTAACATGTATTTCACCCCCGAAGTTATAAAACTGAAAAGAGTTAAAAGAAAAGGGGGACATGAACTCACAATTTTGCGTCTCCGATACTCGTAACCCAAATCTCCTCAGCAAACACGACTCCCTACAATGTACTATGTCTATTAGACGAACGGGCCGTGCCTTGCCTTACTATTTACGTTTTTGAGTTACGTTTCTTTTAATATTATCCCAAGTTATAATTTCTTGTTAAAATAATTATTATTTTAACTTTAAATTATATTTAATTTTGGAATAATCGTTTAACAATATTTTGTAATAATACTTCTCAAGTATTTATTTTCGTATTTCCTTCCCAAGGATGGGGTATCTCATACATGTATATTTGCATTCTTGTATTCGTAGTTCCAAAATATATTTTCAAGTCTCACTTTAGAAAATATATATAAAATTATTTTGTTAAAAAATAATGTATTTCAAGAAAATATATATTTTCCCAAAAATCATAGATTTTCCAAATATTCAAGAAAATATATTCTTACTTCCAAAAATAATAAATTTTCTCTTTGTCGAAAATACAATATTACTTCTGTAATATTTACAGAAATCATATTTTCATTTCTTATATCCAAAATAATATTTACCAAAAATATATTTGTAACGGTATTTTTGGAATATTTTGTAAGTTATGTTCTTGCGTTCGGTTTCACAATATTAAGTGCGTAACTTATATATTTATTCCTTGTGATTTTTGGTATTACTTTGGATTGTAAATTGTTGGTATTTTGTTAAGTTATATTACTTTAAATCCTAAAATAATATAACTAATACACAAAGTATACAAATAATCACACACAATGTGTCTTCTAAATATATATCCTTCAAATACATATTTAGTTATTTTTATTTACAAAACCAACCTCCAACACTTGTATTTTTGTAACAAAATCTATGACAAAGTTTATATTGAAAATCATAGTTAAAACACACTTGTAAATATTTGTTTAGAAAATATTTTTTCTAAGTGTTTGTATTTTTAGAAAATTTTGCCATAGTTTCCCCTAAAAATGAAGGTGTCCATGCTATCAAAGCATATCATTTTCCTTTTTCAAAAATCATCATAAACAATCAACAATCAATCTACACTTACCAAGTGCTAAAACAAAGCTATCTACATAATAATCATGAACTTGAACTTTCATAAAAACTTGTAGTAACTTGGTGGTGTGTTTAGTAGGTTTAGTTACCCCTTAAAGTGTGTTTACTACTTTAAAAATCTCATTCTTGGAAGGTTTAGGTGTTTACAACTTGTAAACATATTTTACAAAAACGTTTCTTTGTGAAATTTTCTTGTTTCTCAAGTGTTTCTAAACTTGTTTTATCACCAAAAATAGTGTATATTTGAGTAAGAACCAAGATCTTTTAAAAATCACATTTTGAACTTGGTTCTTTTGGAAAACCATTCATAAATCTTAGATCCATAAGATTACTAACTCACTTTGTTTATTATTTTTCAAGAAATAACTTTATTCTTCAAGTTCATGCTTATATATGAGGATGATCATCTTGTTTTGTCACATAATCATCATCTCACTTGCTAGATCATGTGTTTAATCACAATCTAGCAAGCTCCTTATGACGATCAACATCATAATCTCAAGAAAACAACAATCAAGTATCATACATACTCTAAACAACATTGTTTCATCAAGAGTTCATCATATGACAAGCTTATGTTAGAGTTTTATGAATATGTTCTTTAGTGTTCAACAAGATTAACATTGTTCATCATCTTTTAACCAACAATATGTGAAGTAGCAAGAGTTCATAAGGGCCCTACTACTAGCACAAGGCTAGGGAAGAACACTTGATGTTGTAGATGACAAATGGGTTGGATAAAAGCAATCGGGAGAGGTCCTTCAAGATCCACAAGCTCCACACTTTCTTAATCACCTTCTTACACCTTAGGATGGTCTTGGAATGGATGGACAATGGATGAAAGGTGGTGGTGGTGTGGCCCTTGTTCTCGGCCGAGAGGAGAGGAGAAGGGAGAGAGATGAGTGGTGTTGATGATGATAATGAGATTGAGATCCACTTATAACCATCTTATGCTTTTAACCTTTGGGTATTATGTATCTAATAGTACATACATGATCTAAACAAATCTAAGGAAGATTAAGGAGATCAAGTAAGATCTCACAAGATCAAAAGTGGGGCCACTTAGGTGACCGTCCACCATGTTGGGGGGGGGGGGGTCTTGGTTTGGTTTAAATGGTTAGTTAAGTGATTAAGTTAGATTTCAAGTATAGTGTTCAAGTGTATTATGTGTTATATAGTGTGTTAGGGTGTTCGGGGATCATAACTAGCTCAGAAACATAAAAACAATGCTTGTAGTATAATTTTGGTGTTTCGGGTAGTGTCCGGTTGTTCGGTTAGATGTCGGTTCGTTAAAGTGTCAAACTATTCTGTTTAGTGATCTTTAAGTACCCTCTTGTGACACTTTTAATTCCCGACACTTAGGAAAGCATTCAGGAACATTTTGCCATATTTTTGTATCTAACAAGCTTGTTAAATTGCTGAATTTTGCTGATTTATGCAGAATTCTGCACTTTAAGTGGGTTTTAGGCACTTCCCGGCACTTAAACTATCACCTAGTGAAGCAGTTTTGTGATCCACACTTTCCTACGCACCATACTAGTATAATACATTGTCTCTGGCCCATATAGGGTCTCAAAACACTGTCTGTCTATGTACTGAACCTCGTCAGCATTTTTCTGAGTTATCCGCTAACTGTGCTTTGTGCATCATTTATGTCAATATGGTTTGTATGTAAAAATGAAGTGACATCATGCAATATGTGATGCACATGTAAGTATGATACAGTAATCAGAAAGCAGTCAAGTATAATTTAGCACAGTCATTAAGCACTAATCATGGTTAATTAAATTGTACGGATACCTGGATTTTTGACGGTTGTCACATCTCATGACCTGACGCCACCCCGAAGGTACTGTCGCCATCACAAGTAACCCGCATCAAGCACCTCAAAGATGCTAATTCACATAAAACACATAGATACACATATAAGGTTAAACACACGTTAACTACCCGACAACTACTACCTTAATGTTCCCGCTACCACTAAGGTTCGGAACCTACGATAGAGGTACCAATTAAAATTTATCATGACACAAGTAGTGCTTTAAATATCAACACCTACCACGCCCCATACCTATATGACCTCGACATCACTAAATACAACAACATACGCCTACGTAGGACTAATAAAGTCCGATTAATCACTACGTCGCATAAAAATATTCTTTGTGGAAAAATGTTTATAAAACATTTTTATCACATAACTCGTTAATAAATAAAACTCATGACACGTAGGAAAACATGTGAAAAGCATGTATGGTAGCCCTAAAATATTTAAGAAAAAGGGGATTAAACTCACCGGTTGCAAGCTTCTCAATTCCTTGCTGAAAACCGTCCGCCTGTGCTCGAAACAGAACCTGTCGAATACGTGACCCGATATCAGAATATGTCCGAAGTTATACGTTATACTACGTATAAATATTTTCCCAATGTCCAACTCCATCCACCCGTCATCCGTCTCTTCCATAATCCTATTTTAACGAATCGCTACATCCGCGTAGTCCTTGACCCGTCTTGAATCCGAATACCGGAACCGGTTTCCCACGTGCATGAGTATATGACTCTTTCCATACCATGCTACACACTCCTAAATCCCCATAAAAACCTCAATATTCAACACAAAAACTATTATAATCAAGGAGAGATAAAAGAGGTGTGTGCTAGCTAGCTAAATTAAATGAGGTGCTAGCTTGCTTGGTTTTCTAAATCTCGAATATTAACAAGGAAAGATAATTGAGGTGTGAGCTAGCTAGGTTATCAATTGTGGTGGCTTCTTGCTAGCTTGGTAAATGAAAATGCTTACTATTTCACGGTTCCATACATCAATGTCAAACCATAAACCCACCAGCCATTAGCGTTCAAAATTGTGACCCTATACATTAATTCTTAACGTAACTAGTTGATTTTTCGACCGCGCGTTGCGCGGGACTCAATGACTGCAAAACGCGTGTCAGTAACGCAAGCAGATATCGTATATCGAAACATAAATAAAAATGTCATAAAAAAGATAGTCACTCCGTCATAAAAAAAAAACGATTTTAAATAACCTAATATATAATAATAGGACCCACGCGTCTTACACGTTGGAAATTCAGTTGTTTTCAGTTCAGTTATTACGGTGCTAACATGTTAAAATATGGATGAGCTCGGTACCGGTAACGGCACCGAAAGTACCGATCCAGAAAATCATCGAAAATGCTCGGTACAATACGGTATGGTATTTGAAGGTAAAAAATCAATAAATACAGGTATGGTGTTAGACCGGTGTCGAACCGAAAGTAACGATTCTGAAAACGCCAAAAGGTGGGTACCAAATTGGTACCGAAAATGATTTGGTATAGTAAATTTGGTACCGATACGATACCGGTTTGATTACCGGATTTGATACGATTTGCTCATCAATAATCTAAATATCTAAGTTAATTTTACATGCTACAATTCATTCATTAAAGAAAAAGACAAAAAATAAAGCAAAATAAGTTGTTGTGTATATAAAACATCATTCGAACGAAATACAGTTTACTTACTGTGTGTATGAAAAATAATCTAAACGGTGCAATTACTTGAATTGCTACGTTGCTACGGGATTTGATGAGCTCGGTACCAACCGGTACCAAAAATACCTCTACCGAAATCCCCAAAAGTGGGTACTGGTACCGAATATACCTGGTACAGGACGGCTCGATACGGTCGGCACTGGTACGGCACGGGTATTTGAGGATAAAAACCGATGTATACCGGTGCCGAACCGGTACCAAAAACACACTCGGTTTGGTAAGTTTGATACTGGTACGGCTCGATACGGTCGGCACTGGTACGACATGGGTATTTGAGTATAAAAACCGATGAATACCGGTGCCGAACCGGTACCAAAAACACACTTGGTTTGGTAAGTTTGATACCGGTACCGGTACCCAATACCATTTACTCATTCATTAGTGATAGTATTTATTTAATTATTTGTTTGTTACTGTTCAATCCATTCAGTTTTTAATATATAGGTAATAATAAGTTCTCACATAAATATCCATGCAACACATCACGGCTTGATTATCATTCCAAACTATGGCCACTTCAACAAACGTAAAAGTTATCCTCTTATTTCAATCATAACGGGTTGGGGTGGTCATTAGTGATAGAATTCTATCACTCACAAGCACCCAATCAAGTTCCGCCATGTCATCAACAATTATTCTATCACTCACATCATTTTTTAGTGGCAATGGTCATCACTCACCATCACACACAACAACGAAATTTGAATTCATGGAGGTGGAAGTAATGTTTTTTCCACGCGTTATTTTTTGCTATCACGATGCTATAACGCACCACCCACACCTGCCTAAGGGCAGTGGGGGTGGAGCTTAATTTCCCCGTGATGGCACTTATATAACGAGTGATGGAAAGAACAAACCACCGCCGCCTACATTTTCAACGCGTGAAGGGGAGATTTCGTGATATATTTCACGCGTTATGGCTTATTCAGTGATAAATGGATGTGAGGATTTATTGTTGGGTGTTATGAGTGATGACCATTGCCACTAAAATAAGTTGTGAGTGATGGAATAATGGTTGATGACATGGCGGAACTTGATTGGATGTTGTGAGTGATGGAATTTTTGCAAGTGATAACCACCCCCTCCCCTAATAGCATGCAAAAAATACAAGAAGTCATGCACATATGCAAAGCTCATACCCCTCGTTAACCTCAGTACCATCCATTAATTTCCTAAACAAAACTCCTTAGAAACTCCACCCATTATCGCATGAGTTTTTTTTTTTGCAGAAATAGGGGGTTTCAACCCCCAAAGAGTGCCTTTAGGTGTGATTCAAATTTATGAGCGAGTTTAGGTAGTTTGCCATTGTCTTCAGCGAAGTTCTTTAACATTTCTGCAGAAACTTGTATCATCTTACAACTTTCTGACAAACAATTAACCTTGCTGATTTAATCAACGATCTTTAATGAACCTCGCTGAATTGATGAACGAAGTTTGAAAGCTCGCTTATATGATGAACAATTTACTCAAGGTTCGCTGATTTGATGAACCATGTTGAAGAACCTCGCTGAAGTGATGAACCATGTTGAAGAACCTCGCTGAAGTGATGAACCATGTTGAAGAACCTCGTTGATTTCATATGCAAACTTGAAGAAACTCGCTGATTTCATATGCAAACTTGAAGAAACTCACTGATTTCATATGCAAACTTGAAGAAACTCGCTGATTTGATGAACCATGTTGAAGAACCTCGTTGATTTCATATGCGAAGTTATGAAGCTTCGTTGATTTCATAAGCATAGTTGTTGTGTAGCAGGCTCACATGGAATACTTTTCAGACTTTTGTCTGGCTTCCATCACCCACATGGCATCGATATCTTAAAATATTGAGGTTGCAGCATTCTTTTAAAACTTAGAGGTGAATGACAAAGTTTCAAATAGTGAAATTTTATTTTTGCATAGAGTAGTCTCTTCAATTCAGAGTTGAGTGTTGCAGCATTCTTTTGCATGGAAATTGTAGCTTAAACATAGCCATCTAATCACCCCTAAAAATCAGAATAGTAGGTTGCAGAATCTAGTGGTTTATCAGATCATCAATGGAATCAAGAGACCTTTGTTGCTACATATACGTACATACAATGAGGTTTATTGATACAAACTTAAAAACCGTAGCTAAGAAACTTTCACACAAACCATCAAGAACAAAACCTCACCATAGTTTAAGCACGCACAAGAAGATCTCAAAGTTAAAAATGAGTTATCAGTTGAATCCTGGTCCTCTCAGTAACGAGGTTTTGTTTTTACACAAGAAACACCGTGCGTTAGAGGTTTATAATAAGCCGGAAAAATTCCGATCTTCCAAAAACATCAAGCGTTCTGATCGTTCGTTTTGGAAGTTGGTGAAGCAAAAGCCTATAGGACCACGTGTAGAAGGTTATATACGTGAAGCAGGGTTTGGTGGGTTGCTTGATAGTGGGTACCGTTATATAGACCACGGTTTAATAACGGTGTTGGTTGAGCGGTGGAGGCCTGAAACCCACACGTTTCATCTTCCAGTGGGGGAAACAACTGTCACATTACAGGACGTTAACGTCTTGTGGGGCCTGCCAATTGAGGGGGTGCCGGTATGTGGGGCGGATAACGCCCTCACATTTTCTGACGCTGCGGAGAAGTGTGAACGCCTGCTTGGGTTCACTCCAATGAATAATCAACTCAACGGTAAACGAATTAGTTCTGTCCGTATTATCGCTGCGTTAGATTCTACTTTTTCTGAAGTTGAGGCTACGGACGATCAGTGCATTATACGTGCACGTTTAATAATATTTTATCTAATAGGTTGTACAGTTTTTCTAGATAATTCGAACAACTGGATTAATCTTCATTTTTTACAATACTTAGAGGATTTAAGTTCGTGTGTTAATATTAGCTGGGGCAGTGTTGTTTTAAGCTGTCTCTATAGAAACCTGTGTAATGTTTGTTAGTGAATTTTGGAATAAATGTCTTAATTGTTAAATTACACCAACTCATAATTCAAAGAGAAATACCAAACACAAAACATAGGAGGATACACATCTGCTGTATCAACGTCCCTGGAATGATAGACCTAGAAGTGACATCACAAGAACAGATAACACTAAAAACCACAAACGAACCACAAAAACATAATAAATTAATGTCGGCCACAAGTCTTCCTGTTGTGTCCTGTTTCTCCACATCTGCTGCATCGACGGACCTGGGGTTCGTCGTGGTAGTTGACATCCATCTCGTTTTGAATTCTTCTTGCACGAACCCTACCACGGTGTGTTGTAACCCTTGAAGGGTCCCCTTGAATTCTCCACTGCGGTTCTTCCCACTCTTCCTTAGGGCCTAGCGTGTAAAAATGCCCGCTGTACTGTTCCCGATAGGTAGTAGTGTGGAATTTTGAATTCGTAACCTCGTGTGGTTCCTCACCCCTCCATGAGCAAACAGCAATGGCGTGAGAACAAGGAAATCTGAGCATTTGCCATTTCCCACATGAGCACCACCTACGAATGTATTCAACGGTGTACTCATTACCACCATGATCGTTCGCTTCGTCCCTTGAAACAACTGAGTAGCGAGCATCTGTGACATCATACACGGACACTTCATGTTGCATTGCCACCGAATACAGTTTGTTAAACCTGGACCAAATGCGAGGGGGTAGAGGGGTGTTGCAGGTTTGGGCCATGTGCGAGTGCCTGGCATACTCGGATACGTCTTTGGTAAACGTATAATGAATTAACGCTTTTATAGGAAGCAGTCTTGCTTCGCGTAAGACGTTATTCATAGACTCGGATATGTTCGTCGTTAGGTTTCCCCAACGCCTGTTACTATGGTCATGAACAATAGTCCACTTAGTTTTGTCGATGTTGTTCAGATAGTCCCAAGCTGCCTGATCTAGCATCCGCATTTCCCTCACAGCCCAACGATACTTCGATGGTTGACTTGTGCTCCCAATCATCCAACACAGCTTTCTAAGGCTTTTACTCTTATACTTTCCACTGAAATTGCTTCTTACATGTCGAAGACAATAACGATGGTACGCCTTCGGTTCCTTCCAATCTTCGAGGTTCTCCATGGAATTAATTATTCCAGCATGACGGTCTGATAGAACACATATTTTACTAGTACAGTTTGTGGTGACGTGTTCCTTCAAATTTTGGAAAAACCAACACCAACTATGGACAGTCTCTTCGTCAACCAGAGCGTACGCCAATGGCATTATGTAGTTGTTGGCGTTTTTGGTTACCGCAACCAACAACTTGACACGGTACGGACCTTTCAAGTGTGTGCCATCCACGGAGATTACAGGCTGGCATAGACGGAATGCACTAATAGAGGGACCGAAGGCCCAAAAAACATATTTGAATGTTTGATGTCCTGGAGCCGAATGTGGGTGATGAAACCAGTTAACCACCGTACCAGGGTTTCGAGACTGAAGCCGTAACACGTACTTCGGGAGCTCCGCAAAGTTGCTGTCCCAAGTTCCATATATCCTCTCAATTGCCTTTCTTCTACCCCGCCACGCCTTTGTATACGTAACATCGACGGACATGGTTTGCTTTATGAACGTCCTTATGTGTTTTACCTTAAACGCGATGTCTGTACGAATTTGTGGAAGGATGTTTGCACCGATATCCTTAGATCTAAGGCATCTGTTGTTGTTGCGCACCACAGTTGAATAACAACTGTGGGCAGGTGCCCAGTTGGTAATCTGCCACAGGTGTTGGAGTTTTTGTTTTGATGCGGTTGCACGCCATTCGCAAACAGGAGCACCAGGGAAAGGGTTTTTATAATTTTTGTTTCTCGTGTAGCATTTAACTTTATATAAAGTTGGTTTACTATCCACCACGAATATTTCCCTACCTCGGCGAATGTTCCACTCTCGAACAGCAAGGTGCACATCCTGTTTGGACTTGAAAAACATCCCCAGACGAATTTGTTTTGATTTTGGATTCCATATGTCCATTGGGTTATCTTCATAATCCGGACACATGTAATCCCTAAGCTCCTCATCCTCTTGGGGGTCGTCATGTGGACCTGCAACGATAGGCCTAGAATGCGTTGGCTGAGACAAGGTCAACGCAGTTTGATCGTTGACTGCGGCCTCATCGTCAGAAGAGGCTTCATCTGATGGGGGGGCCTCCTCACTTTCTGAACTGTCTTCTGTGCTGTAAACTTCTGACTCTTGAAAGCCGTCGTTTTTGTCGTCACCAACGACAAATTGAGAAGCGGGACCAACTAGGTTCTCAACAGACGACATGAGGTGGTGTTCTTGAGTTGTTTGCCCATCTCCTTCACCATCATCATCGGATAACTGGTGGTCAACAACATTACGTTGTGTTATGTCATGGAGAAGGTTTGTAAAACTCATATGACGGAGGGGATTAACTGCCTCCCATTGAACGTAGATCTCGGCAATGAAGTTGCCTTCAAACACTCTGGCTAAGTAGTGCAACATTTCAACGCCATCTTCATTGAAATTTTTTGTTGTCTGAGATGTCCCTTGATATGTGTACCCTAATAACATCGAAACCACAACGGATTCTTTCTGTAGTCGAACATGATTACAGATTGAATCGACCAATTCCTCATAAGACATTTTGTGTCGCATAAGGAATGTGGTTGTTAGCATGGATTGGTCAAATTGAACAACCCCGTTTACAAAAGAAAAGACACCACCCCAGTAAAGTCTAACGAGGTATGGCCGAAAATAATCCATAAAAGGAAATTTGGCGGAAAATTGATAGGATGAAGTGAAAAAAGATAAGTTGTTGTGGTTATTAGGATGAGCTGAAAAAATAAGATTGTTTTTGGTAATTCAATCTTGATGTGGGTTGACACCCTAATCCCATGGGTATTTATAGTGGTGAGGACCCAGACTTTAAGTAATTCACAAACATTTAAGTAATTCTAAAATATTACAGTATTATTTGTATTAACGAATGAGGTTTTCTTGTTTATGTCCGTTCTTTAAAAATTACAGTATTAATATTTGTTGCTGGGTAATTTAAACATCATATTTGATTGCCTTCATTCGAACAGAAGGTGTTTCAATACATAAAATTGGTGTTTTAATTTAGTCTACTTTATTAATTCGAACCATTTAAACTTCATGTTAAAATTGTGAAAATTTGTCATTCACACAAACCTCTATATTTTTAAGTTATCAATGCCATGTGGGTGATGGAAGCCAGACAAAAGTCTGAAAAGCATTCCATGTGAGCCTGCTACACACCTTCATAAAATAATCAGCAAATAACAACTATGCATATGAAATGAACGAAGCTTCATAACTTTGCATATGAAATAAACGAAGCTTGATAACTTTGCCCTTCAATTTGGCGAGGTTCTTGAAGATTGGCCTTCAATTCAACGAGGTTCTTCAAGATGGTTCATCAATTTGGCGAGTTTCTTCAAGTTTGCATATGAAATCAACGAGGTTCTTCAACATGGTTCATCACTTCAGCGGGGTTCTTCAACATGGTTCATCAAATCAGCGAACCTTGAGTAAATTGTTCATCATATAAGCGAGCTTTCAAACTTCGTTCATCAATTCAGCGAGGTTCATTAAAGATCACTGATTAAATCAGCGAGGTTAATTGTTTGTCAGAAAGTTGTAAGATGATACCAGTTTCTGTAGAAATGTTAAAGAACTTCGCTGGAGACAATGGCAAACTACCTAAACTCGCTCATAAATTTGAATCACACCTAAAGGCACTCTTTGAGGGTTGAAACCCCCTATTTCTGCAAAAAAAAAAACTCTTATCGCATGAGATCCATCACCATGCTAACATACTACACACTTATCACACTCCACCTAACACCATCACCAAGTCCTCACCTTCATGAAGATCACCCAACCCTACTAATCAAACATTAACCCAAAACCTCATGGTGATAATCGCTTTCATCGAACTTTAAACCCCTCATCCATAACCACTGGGCTGCATGCATGCAAATCAAACATATTATTATACAAAAACAAACCCCATACCTGTGACACATGCTGGTCGATTAGGATTAAGCTTCATGCATGAACACTACCCATACTCCATGCAATAAAAAAATCACCCATTAACCGCCAACCCTTGTCGGATTTCTCACGATCTCGTAACATCATCACCATTGTCATAACCGTAGCCGTCACCAACGGCCATCGAAGTCGTTGTTACCACACGCCATCCTTTATCGCCGGCCACTGCGGCGCCACCCGTCGTCTCCACGACCCAACCGGAACCAAACCTTAACACCCCCATGTAAATCGAAACACACAAACATGTATGAACACTTAGCTTGAGCATTTGAACACTTTGTTCCTATTATTAGTTTTACCCAAGTCTTCATATTATTTCTCCATTGATTGGTTTTATATGTTTTAAGGTTGTTTAGCGTTTAGTTTTTTCCATATTTGCGGGGAAGTCCCCTCGAGTTTTATGGGTTTGTTTTTTCCGTTCTTTTTTTTTTTTCTTTTCTAGCTATATAATTTTACTAGATTAAACCTCGTGTATTACACGGGCCGAATAAATGTAAATTTATATACTAAATAATAAAATAATATATCTTTAAAAACTTTGTTTATTACACAGATTGAATACATTTAATTTTATATACTAAAAAATAAAAAGTTATATCTTTAAAAACCACGTGTATTGTTATACAGGTTGAATAAATATAATTTTATACATCCAATAACGAAAAAAATACTAAATACTAAATTATTTATATATTTAAAAAAACCTCGTGTATTGTACGGGTTGAATAAATCTAATTTTATATATCAAATAATAAAAAAGTTATATTATTAAAAATATAATGTATTACACGGGTTGGATAAATGTAATTTTGTATAGTAATTTATAAAAAAAAAGTTTTATCTTTAAAAAACCCCGTGTATTACACGGGTTGAATTCATATATCAAATAATAAAAAAGTTATAATTTTAAATATCTCATGTATTACACGGGTTGAATAAATGTAATTTTGTATAGTAAATAATAAAAAAAGTTATATCTTTAAAAAAAACCGTGTATTACACGGGTTGAATAAATGTAATTTTATATGGTAAATAATAAAAAGTTATATTTTTATAAAACCTCGTGTAATACACGAGTTGAGTTCTGATTAATTTTAAATTTTGATTTCCTGCATTTTCTCTGCTATTAAATAATAATAATATTTCTCTCCTTAAAATTACATCTTAAGTCATATTCTTTTTTTAAAAAACATATTTAAAAAATATATAATATTTTATTTAAAATGAATATATTTAAAACATATTACAGATTAAAGATTAAATCTATTTAAAACATATTAATGATTATAAAAAGTCATAGACAATTTGAATATGTTGCCTAAATTTGGATATAAATATTAAATTAAATCTCTCTACGATACAATAAAAGTATCATGTAACCTATTCCTATATCTAAGGAAATATATTATAAAAATAATAATTTAATATTAATAGTAGATTTTCTAAATAATAATATAATCTAACATGACTTTATCACTATTTTTAATAATTAAATATAGAGTTAATTACTGCTTTCGTCACTGAGGTTTGTCAAAAATAACGGTTTCAGTCCATTAGTTTAAAAATTGCGATTTCAGTCCATTAGTTTCATTTTCGTAACCATTTCAGTCCACTAACTTAACTCCATCCATTTATTTTGTTAACTTTGAGTTAACTAACTAATTCAGGGACGGTTTGCGTCAGTTTTAGAAACACAGGGACTTAAGTGTAAACTCTAAAACATTAAAACAAAAAAAATAGTAAATTCCAAAAAATAAAAAAAATTCCAAAAAACCAAACAAATTCCAAAAAATTCTAAAAAATAATAAAAATTCTAAAAAATCATAAGAATTCTAAAAAATTATAAAAAATCCAAAAAATCCATTTCGGCGCGAACTGTTTCGAACCCGAACCGTTTCGAGCTGAACCGTTTCGACGCGAACCGTTTCGACCCGTACCGTTTCGACCCGAACCGTTTCGAGCTGAACCGTCCGTACCGTTTCGACCCGAACCGTTTCGAGCTGAACCGTTTCGACGCGAACCGTTTCGACCCGTACCGTTTCGAGCCGAACCGTTCCGACCCGTACCGTTTCGAAGCCGAACCGTTTCGAGCTGGACCGTTTCGAACCGAACCGTTTCGAAATAATAATAATATTTCTCTCCTTAAAATTACATCTTAAGTCATATTCTTTTTTTATAAAACATATTTAAAATATATATAATATTTTATTTAAAATGAATATATTTAAAACATATTACTGATTAAAGATTAAATCTATTTAAAACATATTACTGATTATAAAAAGTCATAGACAATTTGAATATGTTGCCTAAATTTGGATATAAATATTAAATTAAATCTCTCTACGATACAATAAAAGTATCATGTAACCTATTCCTATATCTAAGGAAATATATTATAAAAATAATAATTTAATATTAATAGTAGATTTTCTAAATAATAATATAATCTAACATGACTTTATCACTATTTTTAATAATTAAATATATTAAATGGATATATCTACGTATATCTTATAAATAATTATTTAATTTTAATGGGCTAAAAAATAGATGGCTCCAATGAGTGACATGTGTCATATAAATGGTTTCTTTTATTATATAGTATAGATATAGATTTTCACAGTTCAGATGATGATGAAGCTCCCTTCATCTAATGCTGGTTGTTATACACGGGTCATCAAACACTCTTTTATGCCCTACATGGAAATGTAAAAACATAGGTAAACAAACGACGCGGCAACGAACAAATAGCTTTGCTACAAAAAAATTTACAAAAGTTTAGTAATTTTTAAATTTATATAAATTCTTAAAACTCAGGGTGTAAGGAGTGGTTAAACACTTGAGAGTGACAAACTAAAAAATCAACCAATGAGAGTGTGCAATGTCAAAGTGGTAAACTATGCTCAAAAGTGTTGACAATGGTTAGACACTTGGTGAAGTGGTAAACTATTTAAAAAAAAAAGAAAAATGTGTGATTGGTTGAGATTGGAATGGACCCCACCCCACACTACCCCGTCTCTCACACTACCCTCTCTCTCTCTCATGACTCCCGAGCGGCAAGCCTACACCTGTCACACCCCAACCGATGGCGGAAACATCGGGGTGCGAGCACTAAGCATTCAGATTGCTCATGAGATTTCATAACACTATTTGTTTCAATAGAAATTAGATCAAATTCATCATAACATTGTCTAATAGCGTACACAACCAACGCAAGTATCACATACAAACCATAACGAATATTGTTCAAATTATTCAAAGACTAAATTAACTAGGTGACTTTTCTAGGCATCTCCTCACTTGATTTCCATGCATTCCAAGCATCCTATCAGCCTGCAACATGTATTAAAATATCAATACAAAAGTATTGGCGAGTATACAAGTTTGATAACAGAATAATAGATTAAAACAACTCATATCCACTGTGTAAGCAATAAAATAGTTTCAACTGTGCTAGTGTCGCAGTCCACGCAGTGATAGCCCAAGTATCCCGATACTTTTGTGGTTTACCAAAGAATCAATGAGGTAAACTCGAATCCTCCTAACAATACCCCCCCGAGAATAATGGGAGAGGTGCATCTCCTATAGCGCTACTATTGTTAAGGCGGAACTACACACTCTGGATTAAACGTCACATAGCACAAAGAATCAAGAATCACTAGTTTCACGTACACATAGGATTCGGTATAAGTTTCAAAAGTTTCAAGTTTAAGTTTAAGTTTCATAGAATACATGTTACACCCCAAAAGTTTAAAGTAAAAAGGGAATCGAGTATACTCACAGTGATTGCTTAACAGTCGCAAGTGTTATTGGATCAAAGGGAGCTCTTTTTAGAATTAGCCTGATTAGATTACAATAGGATAAGAGTCGGGCAGAATAACGAGGTTGCACAAGGTGTTAAACCAGTCACTGGATCGAATGGCTGTCCGATCGGATGGCAATCCGATCGGATTGCCATTCGGTCGGGTGACATGGGTGAGTGAGAAGACAGATGGCTGCCCGGTCGGATGGCCATCCGATCGGGTTGCCACTCGCTCTGAGATCCAAGTGAGGGGATAGGGTGGCTGCCCGATCGGACTACCCAAGTGAGGGGGGATAGGGTGGCTGCCCGATCGGACGGTAGTCCGATCGGGTTGCCACTCGATCCGAGTGTTAAGTGGTCTGGTCATCCTAGACGGGTGGCAGCTCGATCGGGCGGCTGTCCGATCGGGTTGCCACTTGGTCAAGGTTCCCAATGTTTCCAAGTGTCTGAATAAATTATTAAGTGTTGAAGAGTAAAGGGCAAGTGTCACTCGATAGGGTGGCTGTCCGATCGGACGATTGTCCGATCGGGTTGCCGTCCGATCGGGCGACCCTTGTTCTTGTTTAACATTTTGTAAAATTCCCAAGTTTCTAGTTTAACGGTGACGGTGCGACACGTATTGAGACAACGGTAAACCTATCAGCGCACAGCCGTTCTGATCGGGTGGGAATCACCCCTGTCCGATCAGTCGTATGCTTCTGACGGGTCTATGTCGGAATCCGTGCTTTGCTCGTCTTTCCCAGTAAGAACTCAGATTACCACTAACTCTAGACTATTCATCAGATCTACGGTTAGTTTAAAACCGGTTTCCACCGAATAAAGTAAGGGGCTGTTTGGTAGCCTCTGAATGGTCATTAAGATAATTCAAGTTTCTTATGAAAAAGTCTAGATTTAGCTTAGATTTAGTGTGAAAACGCATGAAATACCTTAGATCTAAGCTAGATCTTGCTCAGAATGACATCACATGGCAGTTTATACAAACCCCCATGATGACATCTCCCTCAAGAACTCAGATCCGAGAGATTTCACGGTGAAAAGTGTGATTTCAAGTGAGAATCACGTAGAGAATGATGTGTAGATCAAGAAAGTACAAGAATCTAGCTTGAAACGTACCGAAATCAGTAGGAAAATGAAGAAATGACGTGTGCGCGTGTCTTGGTCGAGCAGAGCTGTCACGTCAGTGAAGGACTGATGTGACAGTTGCTATTTATAGTGTGAGAGGGTGAGAGGAGGGAATGTGTACATGGGTCGGGTGGCAGTCCGATCGGATGGCCATCCGATCGGGTGGTCATCCGATAGGGTGACAATCCGGTCGGGTGGCAATCCGATCGGATTGCCACTCTGGCCAAACCAATCTTTCCGCGTTCCCGTCTCTGATTCGTTTTGCGTGTTAGATTAAGCGTTGCGTAAAGTATCTAGGTTACATTATAAACCAAAAGTTTCCAAGTTTCTTAGATTCCGCTGGTGACAAGACTCCAGTCTCTCGTGCAACCAAGAATCAAGTCTCACTAGTCTAAGGAGTCAAACGCCAAATAAGTTTCAAGAGTCAATAATCATAGTTTCTCATGTTTTAAGAATCAAGAGTCCAAGTATCAAGTATCAAGAATCAACAATAAGAATCTAGCTTTCATAGTATAAAGAATCAAGTATCTAGTTTAATCACAAGAGTCAAGTATCTAGATTAAGTGTCAAGTCTCATAAGTATCAAGAATCAAGTCTCATAGTTTAAGCATCAAGAATCAATCCAAAAGTACCAAAGTATCAACATCACAAAACACAGGGACCAAAATTGACAATAGTCTAAACTTCAGGGACTAATCTTGACAAGATCCTAAAGTTTAGGGACGCTGGACGTTACAACACCGATTGATCAACGAAACCGAGCGGCAAAGGGCTCGACGGCGATGTTGCCGCTCGGCAAAAGCCTTTGCCGAGACCCTTTTCCGCACCACACCGGACACCCTTATAATACTTTGAAAGGCAAAAACCTAAAAACTTAAAACATAATTAATATACACAGTTAGTTATGTGTCAAAATCTAATTGGTGAGAAGGAAACTTTTGACTTTGATTGAGTCAAGTTTGACTATACTCCATCAAGGCTAACACAACGATCGTGATCCCATTGCAACACAAATTCAACCTGCCATGGAAAGAGACTTCACAAGAAAAGTTCCAATATTTACATGACCACTTTTACGGCTGTTATTGTTATTTTTCTATATATGTATACTAGTCTAAGTTCCCGTGTTACAGGGTGGCTAAATAGGAAAACTAAGTCCTTTAAAAATGTGAAATAAAAATTATAATTTTATATACGTTTAATTATTAACGAAAATGTTAGACAGTACACAAAATAATTGAAATGCATGAATAGGACAAAAAAATCACAACTCATTGAAGATCTCTTTATAAACAACATTAGTTATTTTATTCGTAGGTTTATCGTCGTTGTCAAGTATTAGTAGCTTTACTCTATCTCGTGTTTTAACCCTTGATAAAGCAACACATAATTGACCATGTTGTGTTTTTATCTATTTATAATGTGTTATTGAACAACTTGTAGTGTCTCATCAGATTCAAAAACAGCTTTATAAAAAAAATTAAATGAAATAAAGGTTCTGTTACTAAAGAAAATATTAAATTACAATGAATTAAAGCAACAAAATCAGAAAAAAAAACGAATAAATACATCTGTAACGAATAATAACAGTTTACTTTGTGAGTTCGCCATGGTGGCTCGCGTATGTATCAGCGCAGAGAACTATAATGGAGATTGTGTAATAAGTTTGCATTTTTTTACCACTTCCCAGCTATGCTCAAAATTAAGGAATCTGTCACAAATTTAGGAAACCAACCTATACATCCATTAACCCTAAAAACGAAACACCTATTCTATCCTATCTTATCATGATAACTTTATATCAATTTTAATCCTAAACCTTACACATCTCAATTACCTCATCTCAAGTGTATATAGTTTAATAGTTTAAATAGTCGGTGGAATAAAATAGTTTAAAGAGTCTGAATTACCAGAACCTCCTTTGCATGAAAGTTTAAATAGTTTTTGATATGTTGTTTTTTTTAGTTTAGATGAAACTTGTGGGATAAAAAATTGGAAAATATATATTTTTTTTACTAAGAAGAATAATAATTGCTAGATGTCAAGAGTTAACAAACTATGTAACAATAATAACCAAATCACTCAATAATTAAAAGAGATAAGTTTCTTATGTTTTGAGCTATTAATACTGTAACAATAAGAAACAAATCACTCAATAATTAAAAGTGATAAGTTTCTTATGTTTTGAGTTATTTATGCTATTTTTGGTAAACGATACCTGGATCAAAGCTCTGTACATAGAATTCATTCCTGGGATGCTGACATATTTCTTGTAAGCATGTGGATGAAGATATATCAAACAAAAAAGAACAATCCAGACTTGCATGATGACAATATAAAACTTCAAGCTACATAAGCAAATACATAAATTTAAAAAACTAATGTAGGTCCACCCGGAGGATCGAGTAACCTCTATTCCCTGTTTTTCGACAAACCCGAGAGTGCGGAATCCAAACGGGTAAGTTAAACCAAGTTACGAACACGCAAGACACAAAGATTCAACGATTAACACTCCATTGTATTAATGCGTATGAAACCGTTACAAAGCAATGTTTACAAGATGCTCTCATAAACTCTCAGTGTGTGTGTGTTTACAGTGTTCGCTCCGAAATCTATTCAGACTTCTCTAAGTGTTTCTGTCTGATGTATGTGCTTATATAGTAGATAAACGACGAAATCAAGTTCCTGACGAAAACCCATTGACGAAATCCAATATCTGGACGAAATCCCTTGACTTCGTCCCATGTGTTTTCGTCCCATTTGGTTTTCACCACAAGGGTGTTTTCACCATAAAGGGATTTCGCCTAACATGTTGTTTTCGTCACATGATTGGGCCGGTGTCTTAGGCTTGGGCTTGGACTTCATCATGGAGGACTTCTTCACATGGACTTGTCTCTTGGGCTTCTTCAATCTTGGGCCAATCATAAACAAATAAACAAACACATAAGCTTAATCTAACATGCATACTGCACACACGCAGTTGCATGAACATCGTACGTTACAAAGTAAATCGCATACTGAGTCAAGACAGGAGGTTGTCTTGACTACGGCCTTCACTTCGTAGCCGAGTCGAACCGAGCCGAGCCGTATCCACATAATATGTATCAACAACTAATAATAGAACCATAAATCAGTTAGGTGACCAATTTGCAGTAATAATAAACAATAATTAAAAAAAAAATACTATAAAGTCCTTATGATGATCACCTGAAGCTATACAATATTTATGTTATATGGTGTTTTTAAGTTGGTAATTTAAAGTGGACTTTGGTCCCTCAAAAAGTTACGTTTGACCAAGTCAAACATGCTTTACAACAACCCCATGAGCAAAATAAATGGCGTGCTACATAATCTTTTGAGGATTAGAAAGCATACTTTCATGTGTAAAATAAACATGCTTTATATATCGACCTAAGTCTGCAGATGACGGAACTATAAAGTTGTATTGTGAATATCTTTAGAGAAATCATAGAAGGCTATGCGATTAGTTTAGATCTAACCAACCTAACGTCTCACTACTATCGTAATTAACCATAATATAAAATAAGTTATAATATATAAATGGTTGTAAGCTGAATCACCTTGATTAATGGTGACCTCAATATACAATCAATTGTACTTATAATTTCATTGAACTTTAATTAGTTTGACCCATATTCCTTTTAGATTGAACTATTTGACCCATTAGAGATAAAAAAAGCCCATGTATAAGTGAATGGATCATTCTTGCCATTTAAGATTGGAGTAATAGGAAGCCGATGACTAATTGTACTAATGTTTAAGACATACCAATTAACTTTCTTTTCCTGGTAATTAACATGAACCAAGTACCTGCAAATCTCTAAGTGCTTTTTGTGTTGAAACTTCCTTTTGTTGGCGACCGTTCTTGAGGAAACCAAAGCACAACACTCCCTACATGTAGTTAATTTCAGATGAGTTTTAGTAACGTGGGAAGCAAAATAAACAAACACAATTTCATATTTCTCCTTGATATTTCTAATTTCAGACGTTTGGATGAAAATGACAAAAATTCCCAAAAGGGAAGGACTATATGGTAGAAAAAAAATGTTTTAGATGAAAATGGCACACATGCTCAAACCTCAGGGACGATTTTGGCAATTTACACTAAAAGAAAATCATTAAAGCAGCCCAATTCTGATTCATGAGTGTTATACCATTTCCCGCATATAGCCATGAGAGATATGGGAATCTCTCGTGGTGTATCTACTTTTACTTGCCAAACCTTAGGTAATTGTTTTGTTTCCCACATGTTTGGGTAGGGCAGAACACACCCAAAAAAATTATGGTTGGGGCTTAGTTTGGTTAGTGGATTTGGGACTAGCTGGTGGTTATATGGGTTAGTTACCTGGTTTAGATTTTGGGTATTTATCTCTTATATCGAAAACTGTGCCAAAATAACATGGTTTAGTAATTAACTAAAACGAGTCAGATAATGGGTCGTTGATGTATTGTTTATTTAATAATACCTTTTAACAAATTTCTAGGCTCAAGCTATGTGAATACAATTGGCAGAGATTCAAGCTCGCCTCGAAACTGAGAAGAAGGAGAGGGAAGATCTTAGAGTTCGTCTTGAAAGTGAGAGAAAAGCGAGAGAAGACCTCCAACAACACATAAATGCAACCTTGAAAAGAAAATTACAAGACTTTACGAAGAATTGGGGTCCTCCTCGTAACTAGTTAGCATTTGTTTATCTTTTTAGACATATACGCACGTTAAACGTTTGTTAGTTTTGTGGTTTAAAAACACATGAAATTGCGTTATGTATTATTTTCGAGTACTGTGATTTTAAAACAGGTTTATTAATATTTTATGTATATTTTTGGTGATTTTTCATGGAATTTTCAGAAAAAACAGGTTTTTCAAGAAATTAATTTTTCCAGTTTTTTTTTTATTTTTCTATAAATATTTCGTTACAAATGCGTTGCAAATTCTTTAGGGGGTGTGTAGGAAATGCGTTGCAAATGAATTATTAATGCCACATTTCCGGAATTAGGGAATCGTAGGAAATGCGTTACAAAATTCCAACACAATATTTCCGTTGCAAATAAGTTGAAATTTGTGTAGTAAATGCGTTGCAAAAAGTTTTCCACGAGGCTTTTTCCAACATTCGGTTTTTGTGACAAATGTGTCGCAAATTCAGATCTGCAACGCGTTTGTGACGGAAAAACACGTTGAAAAGTTTCATTTTTCTGGTAGTGAGTTCCATATATGATCCTATTTCATACGAACATCTTAGTCGAGGACGAACCGAAACCAAAACCGAGACAACGTAACCATAATTAAAGAGTACGGAGTGAGTTGTACTAACCGATTGCGTGGTGATCTTGGGACCCGGTCTCCGTCGACCGTAGCGTGAGAGAGAGTCAACCGTAGTGTGAGAGTGGGGAGGGAGGCAGAGTATTTGCAGGTTAGGGTTTGATGAGAACTAGGGTAAATTATAAAAAAACAATCATGCACAATTACGTGACTATAAAGGAGAAATTCTATGATAGGCGGTTTGGTGGATGCTTGGGCCGAAGGAATAGGCTGGAAGTTGGGCTGCTACAAGTGGGTAGAGGGACAAAGGTGAGGTGAAAACTTGGAACAAAAGAAAATGGCATATGATAGTTAAACGTTTTGCATACATGACTTTACTATTTTTTTTTATCAACAAACTAGAATTACCACCCGCCGCAATGCGGCGGATTCATTAGTTATATATCATGTTAGATGAAAGGAAAATGTTTCTCACATGACCACGAGCCTGTGTATAAAACCGAGAAAAAAATAACTAAGTCGATCTCTGACTCGCACATTGCGACAGACCTATCAAACGGGGAAAAATAGACGCGATGCAACGGACATGTCAAACAGGAAACAAATAGGTGAAAAAACGTTGAACCCCACGCGCACGTTGCGGCGTGTTAACTCGGAAATTTAGAACGACACGTTAAACGGAGAACTTACGAAAGATGAAAAGTATATAAGAGACTAAAATTGAAAGTAAAAAAGTATTGAGATTAAATTGCAAAAGATGAAAAACTTTGGGTTGAAAGTAAAAAAAAAAACTAAAGGGGTTAAATTGCAAAAGAAGAAAACTTTTGAATTAGAAGTGAAAAATCAAAAAAATCAAAGAGGTTAAAATACCAAAGATTGAAACTTTAGACTTAAATTGCCAAAGATTGAAACTTTATAGTTAAAAAAGAAATCAATTTCAGATTATGAAAACAAAAGAGATAAATAGATTTGGTTAAATTGTTGTTTAATATTATTATTATTATTATTATTATTATTATTATAAGAGATAAATAAAAAAATAAGGGTGAAAAATTACCGGATTATGACACGTGTCCAAAAAGGGTTTTTGTTTGTTAATATAGAAAGATAATATTAGGAGTATAACTTATCACCAACTAATAATATATATTACTCAAGTTATGGTTTAAACGGTTTGGGTTGGTTTAACATGATAAGGGTTTGACTTCAAGTATTCGTTTATATAAAACTAGGATTAAGCACCCCCGCGTTGCGGCGGGGGCAAACACCAATGCCACACGACTGCCAATGACCACCAACACTGAAGTTGCGGCGTGTTAATACGAAGAAAATAAACCGATACGTAATATATATAAAAGAATAATTAAGTCGATCTAGGACCCGTGCGTTACGACAAACCTGTCAAACGGAAAAAAATAGACAATGTAAAAACGTTTAACCACACACGTACGTTGCGCCATGTTAACTCGCAAAATTTAGAACGGAATGGAAAACGACAATTTTGCAAAAAATAAAAAGTATAGAAGACCAAAGTTGAAAGTAAAAAAGTTGTGAGGTTAAATTGTAAAAGATGAAAAGTTTGGGTTAAAAGTAAAAAAAAAAATCAAATAGTTTTGGGTTAAAAGTAGAGATGAAAAGTTTTGGGGTTAAAAGTCAAAAAATCAAATAGTTTTGGGTTAAAAGTAAAGAATCAAATAGTTTTGGGTTAAAAGTAAAAAATCAATTTTTTTAAAACTCCCGAAGCATAAAGTACCACACCTTTATGCCCAAAAATATTACAAATTATAGTATTGGGTAATGGGTAATGGTAATATAAAGCGTGGAGTGTTTGTACACCATTGTACAATACCATTAAGCATAAAAAAACAATTAAGCATGATGTACAATAGCTTAATGCATACACGTGTTACAAATTATATCTATTAATAGGAGCCACATGTCGGATAATACCAAAGAGAAGGGCTTGAAGTTCAAGTCCCACTACACATGGTCTTATGCTTGCTGCAGACTCACGCATTATCATGGGGTACCCTACGTAATAATCCCTTGTACTCTCTTGTGCCTCAAAGTTGTAAACCCACATTGGGTACAACCCTAAGATGCATAATACATCTACAAAGCTTGATGTACAAACTTTAATGCAACAAAATATTGCAAATTATACTATTATATAATATATAATATATAATGTACAATTAACAAAACATACAATACAACAAAGAAAACTAAAAACACACCTAAAGCATAAAGTACAAATCCACTATGCATAAACATGTTACAAAATAATAATATATAATACATTTTATAAGTGTAATTAACATGTCACACAAGTTCATGCATTTATATAATAAGATAAGTATAACGGTGCTAACCGCAGAAGTACGGGTTGTCACATCATCCCCAAGTTGCAAGAAATTTCGTCCCGAAATTTATCATGTAGTCACTGAAGAAGCTAGTGCGGTTGAATGTTTTGGCGGGGTGTCACAACATTGCATGCATAGAATCTGGGTTGAGTCATCCTCGGCCTTGAATTCCAAGCAATTGATAAAGGAGTGATCTAGCTTGAATTCCAAGCAACTGATAAAGGAGTGAAGCCTTTTGCCTAACCAGTCTCTCCACTATACTTGGTCTCGTATATGTTGTATCAACAGTTAGAGACATGTTAAACCCGATAAGACATGATTTGCAATCCCTACGAGTTACACAACTCGGGGATGAAGCTTTGCGAGTTACAATGGGTGTTGTCTCTCTCCGCCAGGGATTGGATAGTGATAGTGGGTTCAGTCAGGAGAGTGCCCCCTCCCATTTGGGTAAAACTGAATTGAAATGAGGTGGTAGAATATGATTAGGTAGTGATGTATATCTTTGTAAGTTGAGCTAGGAATGCTTCCTTCCACCTTAAGATTAGTTTTCATGAAACATTGACGTCATTTTGTGTGTAGTCATTACACTTTTCATTGGAAGTGTAGGCGTAGTTGTTACATTTCTCATAAAAAAACATTGGAACATGTACATTGAAGTTTATATCCGTTTGGCATCATATTATTAAAGTGAGCTCTTTGTTTTATAACAAAAGGTAATTAGTAAGGGAAAAAAATGAGAAATGTAACCTCGGGGAAGCAATGTCAAGTTGGACAAGATCACCGATGGTTAACACCGAGGGTAGCATAACGGAACTGTTGGAAACAATTCTTGAATGTCAAAGGAGCCGGAACGTAAGGAAGGTATTACACGCTATAGCGATCCAAACAATGTGGACCTTATGGAAAACTAGGAACGAAAGAGTCTTTACATGAAGAAATCGAACGACCCAGATGATTATCGAGGATATAAAGGATACATCTCTACAAGGCGTGAGGTTAAGATCGAAACACAGTATGATAACAAAACAAGAATGGTGGGATTTCAATCTTAACTTGTAGACGAACTTTCTGTTTTTTCTTCTTCGGCTTGCTTTTTGTTTTGTATTACGTCTCAGTAAAGTTACTGGCCGAGAACTTTTGGGTTTTGGTTTTACATGAATAAAAGTTTCGTTGGCTATTAAAAAAAATGAGAAATGTCTTATTAAGGGGTCCTCCTATTTTTAGGCTTAGTAGTGTAAATGTTTTTGATATGATAGGTGCCCCCCCGCTCCCCTCTATTATATGGTCCTGTTTTCGGTGTGCACATATAATGTATATATGTATGGACCCTGTGGGGAAGTGAAATTGTATTAATTTCAATGTTATTTTTCTACTTTCGTGAAAATAACGTTATATCGGCAGATGATTAATCATGCATCATGTAGTAGTGTTAATAGCCAAAAGACAAGAGGTACATGCACTAATCGACCTTTGTCTCGATTGCTGAGTGTTATGTGTCTTATATCGAAGGTTTGATGCAAAACTACTATCGAGCTGAGGGTCTCACTGGAATCAACTTCTCTATTCCTATAGGGTAAAGGTAAGGCTTTTTGCATCTTACCCTCCTTAGACCATACCTTAACTTTGCTATTGATGTGATTTACTGAGTATGATTATGATGAAGTGTAATTTTCCGAAAAATTTTGTATGTATTGAGGTCGCCCTCCTGATTTTACTGAGAAATTAGTTCAAAATCCACCAATAATCTTAGGTAATTATTATTTTGAACTAACTTGAGTATGAGAAGGCGTCTATGAAATTTTTAACGTTTAATTGAGTAACGGTAAGAATTAGAATGTTTGTGAAAATAGGAGTTAGAATGAGAATTGTGACTTTGAAACTTAACCTCCATGGTGTGACATATATGGGATTTTTTTTTTGAAGGAGGGTCATCTATTCTTTTTTTTTTTTTTTTTTGTTCAAGTTGATTTTGTAAGATCAGTTTTCATTTAGCACAAACGTAAACTACATTGTTTGGTGTTGAAAATAGATTAGTACAGTGGCGAAGCTTGAGATTTCCGACCGGAGGGTCGAAAACGTATATACCAAAAATTTCTATAAAATCGGGGGGTCAAAAACGTATATACCCAAAAATTTCTATATGAAAACTACATACTCTCCACTGCTGAGCGAAAAGTTTGCCCCCCCCAAGCTACGCCCTTGAATTAATAGGCTCACGTGGACCGCCTTGTAGACTCGATGGAGGCACAATCTTTGCATGATGTTCCTAAAACAATGAAAGAATGGAGTAGGTCGTAAATAGAAACCATATTTGTATGGGAAGGATAGCATCTAACACGTTCCTACTCATTTTGAACTAGCTTTTGTATCATAAGACATTTATGTCGTTCAAGTTTTTCTGAGTAATGGGAAGGATAGCATGTAACATGTTTGTGAATAACTAGAGTTTGAATATTCGAGAATTGTGACTTTGAGACTTGACCCCATGTTGTGACATCTATGAGAACATATTGAGGTAGGGTCATCTATTTTTTTTATTTAATTTATTTATTTATTTTTATGTTTTTTTTTTGGGGGGGAAGGGGGGGGGGGGGGGGGGTTGTTTTAAGATGATTTTGGTTTTTGAAGGTGATTTTTATATTGCATTGTTTGATTATAACATATTAAGACAAAAAAACATGTGATTATATGTGTGGCAATGAGCCTTGAAGATACTAAAACTAGGGATGATCATGGTACTCGTTCGGTACTGATTCAAAAGTATTGGTATCGAAAATCCATAAAAGTGGGTACCAGTACTAGTACCGAATATACCCAGTACGGTACCGGTACAACACCGATATTTTAGTCTATAAACCGGTAAATACCGGTACCGGGCCCGGTACCGAAAATGTCAAAAGTCGGTACCGAATCGGTATCGAAAATGTACCCGGTTCGGTAAATTCAGTAACGGGTTTGCTCATCCCTACCTGAAACCACATCATTCTTCATGATTCCATCCAACACCTTTTTATGAGATATTTATAACACCCTTATGTATATAAAACTAGATTGTTGCCTGTCGTGCGTTGCGTCGGCGAGACAAAGCATTAAATCGCAAACCAAAAGGTGTGAACTCAAAATTACACAAAAGCCCCTTTCTCATAACATCCATAAATCGTACTTTGTTTATTAAGAAATCAACTAGGATTTTGACCCGCCGCGCGTTGCTGCGGCGTTAAAAGTTAAAGTCACTCGTATTTGTACTTTATATTTAACCCGACTCTTTACTGAAAAAAATTACGTCGCCGTCAAATGAAAACGTATTATATTTGACCCAACTCACTTTCAAATACAGTTTACAAACGTACATAAAATAAGTATAAAACATATTATTTTTTATCTGACTCACTTGAGAAAAAAGTTTATGTCAAAACGTGAATTTAAAATGACAGGTACGTTAAAACTGTGATACACAACACGTTACGCCAACGGCACCTTAGTTGTTTATAGCGGACGACACATTATGTGATGCGTTGACCATATAAAACATGTGTCTGATGTATCCGATCAAACTCAGTGTAACCTATATAAGCATTTGTGGTTACAATGTACAACGATGACAATAACGTGTGATGCCCGCACGTGACATTACACATTTTTGACTTTGTTATACACGGTACGTTCGTGACATTAACGTCATTAGATATATATATATATATATATATATATATAGTATGGCTCAATCATTGCGGTGTAAAGTTGTAACAATATTTTAGACAATCGTGTAAAGTCGTAAAAGTAATTTAGAAATTAACTTGGTTATACATAGATAAAAAATAGTGTAATAATGTGTGACGCTATGGTCTAAAGTCGCAAAAGTAATTCAAATAAAATGAGACGTCAAGTTATTAAGTAGAAAAAGTTGGCTGATCAAAGTTGTCAATTACCAAAAGTTAGAAGTGAATGTGTAACTTAATTAGTTTGAAAGTGTGAAGTGAAAAAATTAAAAGTATAAGAGGTTAGAAAGTAAAAGTATTGGAGTTAGAATTATAATATATGAAAATTGAAAGAAGATAAATGTTAAATGGCTAAATGTGTATTTTTGTAAATGTTAAGGACTTAAAACACAAAAGGGCTAAATGTGTATTATTTGTAAATGTTGAGGACTTAAAACTCAAAAGTCCACCGACTTTGTGTTTTAAGATGTTATAGAATAAGGTGGTATTGGTGTTCCATTGCCTATACAATATGCAAGTCAAGTACATTGTAAGGGGAGGGGGGTAGTTACTAGTGATAGAATTCTATCACTCCCACTATCCAATCAAATCATGCCATGTCATCACCCAATATTCTATCACTAGTGATATAAATGTAGTGGGGGTGGTCATCACTAGTGATGGGATTCCAATGTACAAGTATTAATACACAATGTACAAGTCATACACATCCCTCAATAATATTCAACGCGTTATATATATCACTCGTTCTTCCTATCACTCGTTATATACATAGAGGCGGCGGTATTCGTTGTGCTATCACTCGTTATGGGGTGGCCATAACGGACCACCCCGCCTGCTCTAAGTAGCTTTCCTTGGAGTAGATTGAGCAGAGTTGTATTACACTTATTCGTCTTGGCCATTGCTTCCTCTTTATTACACTCATAAAGCTCTAAATAATTGAAGGACACGAAAGGAACTTAAATCTACAGTTATCAACATATATTTAAAACCAACTTATCCTAATTTACACGGGTCATATATTGTACGTGTCTTTTCAACTCTTTTTCAACCGATATTATTTTCTCGTTAACAAAAACCACATGAGTTAAATAGTATTAAAAGACTTCAAAAACGTAATCAAACATGCATCATATATAATAGTAAAACATTTAATCTTTTTTTAAATTTAATATGTGCATCTGATTTTTTATAATTACACCACCACCTCAGCACCTCTTATATAAGATAAGACATTACTTAATAGATTGAACGTGTGTAAGTTTATCAGTTATAAAATCAAAGCAAACTACTTAATAATAAAAATTTAGTAAAAACATAATTAGATTATAAATTGTTTAGTGTTCTGATCGCAAAAGGCGTTTAATCGAGGTCGGGTTTCGAAAGCTTATTAGTCTTGTAGAGAAAAAAGGCGAGTGTTTGATTAGTTCATTTTAGGTACACCTTATTTAATAGGCTTTTATAAATTTAACGGCCGGGTTTAAATGATATATGTAAATAAATATTAAATGAGTTCATAGAAAGATGATTTCGATAACTAAATTAGAGTGGAATTCAATGAAGTTTAATTATTACTGCTTTGACACAATTTGGTATCTTTTGTTTCAACAGCTTAAATGCAAATATGAAAATTGGTCATCATGACAATTTACTTGGGTCAACTGGTATGTGAAAATCTACACAAACTTTGAGTTCATCATATTTCAATAAAGAATGAAATAGTTGAACTAGAGTGATCCCCTTAACAAACTTTGAAATCACTACAAAAAGATGAGGAGATCAGATTAAGAATTGTTTCTCCATACGACAGAATAAATCGAAGCCGTGTCCATCGTTTGAATACGATGAAGACGATGATAGTGATTTAAACTGAAAAATCGTTAGAAGCCGATTGTAATTGTTTCAATCTGCTTTTGTGTAAATCTGTTCTCAAAGGATGGTATCTAACATGATTTAAGAAATAATATGAGAGAATCAAGAGATTCAATTGAAAACATATAATTACCTAAACTATAGGGTGAAATTTTACTCAAATAACATGTATACAATATTAAAAATAAAGAATTATGTTGGGTCTTGCTCGGGTTTAAAACCGGGTAACCGGGTTTGATTCCCATCCCGGTTTTTGTGCACTAGGCATACCGGTGTACCGACCATATAAAAGACACGGACCGTATCATATGCCAAACAATGGTTGCATCTAATCGTCTAAATGTACTTCCAAAAAAAACAATTATACAGCGCGTCACTACATCATCATTTCAAAATGTCTAAACCCATCAGTTTAAAATAAGTTCAAAATTCATCCATTCAAACTAAGTAAGTAATCAGTTAAAACCTCTTTTAAACGGATAGCAACATTTCTTAGCGATGCCTGCCGTTCCGCTAGGATCGTCCACGTTCCTTTTTCATAGGAAAAAGCATCCATTTGTACCCACATTTGGACCCCAAGAATTGAGGATTTTCCAGTAATCTACACCATCTCTCGTCCCATAGCCAACAATCAAAACGTTATGATCACGTTTATGATCCTTGTCGACATCAGCATAACGGATGATATGATTCTGAAAGAAAGAAAAAAATCAGAATAAACAACAATTAAAAACAAATTATTGATAAACTTTTCTTACCGCCTGAGTACGTGTCTCTATTAAGATTTTAGACGCTACCCTTGCGGTCACAGGGTGGTCTCGTACTTTGGCTTCAAGGGACTGCTCGTCTTACTCAATCGTATCAAATCCGTCGATCGTATACGTTGGTTGTAGCTGTCATAAACAAAATTAAGTTAGGGGTGTTATTAGTTTTATTATACTAAAACTTAAATCAGTTTCTACAAACCACTTGAGTGGCGCATTCCCCCTTAACGATAAAGTTACCGTTCCTGCTAGGATAATCCGCTTCGCTATACACTCGTCCTTGATTCTTGTATGCAATGTAGTGAAAGGCATGGTATGCTTTGCCCCCTTCTGCTTCTTGATCTTCATAATGGTCATAGCAATCAACTAAGTGTTGAATGCTTAGAGGAGTAAAAACTCGTGAAGGATTCATTATATTCATGAATGCCTCTATGCAACCAATGGCCCAACAACACCCTACACAATGAAAGATGGATAAGTACGAGATATAATAAAGTATTCTATAATGCAATACAAAGCACTCAAACTCATGAATATGTTGGTGCGTCAATTCTAAAATAAATATGGAAGAAACAAAGAAAGCTACTCTTCGAATGGAAAAATGATTAATATGCAAATGGCTATAAATAGCATGTACAAAGTAAGATGGTTACATGAAAAACAATAAAATAAATAATTTCTTCTAAAGACATGGTAGTGACTAACGGTGTGTTCCCGAGTTAAAAATCCCTCCCCATCCCTCCCCTCCCCTCAATGTCTTTCCAAATTGGAAAGACTATTTTCAGGCAAAAAAAACCCCATTTTCCCTCCCCTCCCCTCCCCCTGTTAAGTGGATCTCTGGAACACAGCGTACCACATACTTTTTAACCGAGACCCGATCACCGAACCCGACCCGAAAAGACCTGACTTGATTAACTACGAACCCGTAAAACCCGATTAACATATATACCCGAACCCCAAGACAGTTAATTAATTCGGTAATTGGGTTAGTTTTCGGGAATTCGGGCTAACCCGGATGACAATAACCCGATGTATATTGCTAAAATAAAACCCCGTTTTTTCCTAAAAGTTTATCACTACCCACCAAGAAGCATGTGTTTCCATATTGATCATAATATGCTAACTTAGTTGTAACAGTAAACGATGGGGGTTATCAAAGGGTTTGTGGATCACATTGTTAAATAGTTTTAGAATTTTCATATAAGAATAAGATTGGGAAAATGAGTTTAAAAGTTTAATTCTAAGATTGTTGACTGACTTTGTAATTCACATGGTTTCTAATTTGAATTTCAAAGTAAACAAATGTTTTTTTTTTTTTTTTTTTATGAAAATTAAGTATATAACTGTGTGTTTAATTTTAATACCAGCAAAAATGCAGCCTTCATGATGGATCGTCAACTGAAGAACACCCCTAACCAGCCCATGACCGTGTGACTGTTGAGTGTAAAAGTTACCGGTGTATTGTCTTCGCACATCCGCGAGTACTCGCGGTTGCCGATGGTACCAATCGACAACTATGCCTTCCATTCTGCAAACTCATGACTTTAGTTTACGATTACGATACGCATATAAAATCTCAAAAAAAAAAAAGACCATTGTTATCTTAGTTTCCTAAATAATCTACCATATTATTATTAACTAGGTCGGGGTGTTTGCGGTTGTTTTTCTATATTAACTTTTAACAAAACCCTATATACACAAAATCAAACGTGACTACATACATTTAATGAGAAGAAACAAAACCCTGAAATGAAACCCTATAACTACTTAAACAATAACTTCATAAACAAAACCCTAAATACAAGAAATGAAACCCTATAACTACTTAAACAATAACTTCATACGTATCACAAATCAAGATGCATTTTAGAATAAAATTTCTTAAACAATAACTTCATAAACAAAACCCTATAACTACTTAAACAATAACTTCATAAACAAAACCCTATAACTAGTTAAACAATAACTTCATAAGAATCAAATCTGATGTAGACTAGGAAATGGGATACGAAATCGGACCTGTTGATTCACTCAGAATACCAATACCAGGAACGATTCTTCCAAAATTCGTTGATTCTCGTAGAATACCGAAAATTGGGATTTCACACTCAAAACACTCACAAGTGAATTGGGAGAGAAAAATGACTTTTCATAAACTTCAAAACTGATTGTCTTCCTCCCTTTACATCTATATAAATAACAACATAAATTGGAAACGGGCCTCAAAACACACTTGGGCCAAAAGCTAGAACGAAATAAAAGTCCACAAACAGCACTAAAAAACATAAAAATATAAATAACTCATAGAAATAAGCGATTTGGGGCCCGAACAATGACCCAAACCACCTACGGTGTCTATAGAAAGATGGGCTTCGTTCTCACGATCGTTTCGCCTGGTCGCACGCCCAAAACGGACACCTGTAGCCCAAGTGAGAGCCATTTTAGTGAAGCCCCTTTTGTCACGCGATCTTGGGCCTCCAAATACAAGATGACCCGCTCCTCCACACTTGGGCCCGCATCAAAATCATGATACATTTGGTAGTGATGAAGAACATACAAGAAAACAAACCTCTGTACGTGATGAAGAGAGAGAGAGAGAGAGAGAGAGAGAGAAAGAGAGAGAGACGGTGGGTAACAAACCTTATCCTCCGGTGGTGATAGCAACTGTACTCGATGAATGAAGAGAGATAGAGACGGAGGGTAGGAAATAAGAAATGTTATGATGGTGTTCTTCCTTACCTTATGATGGTGTTTATATTTTATCCTCCGGTTAAAGAAAAGGAAGGTACGGATGCAGCAGTGTAGTAGAGTATGCTGGAGGAGGTGCACAGTAGGCAGGTTGGTACTTTTGGCGGTTTCAATATCTTTTTTTTATTAGTATACAAGAAAAAGTGGGTTGGCAAGGTGTACGTATGGTGTATGATCTATATTTTTTTATTAATTGAACTTGAAATTAACATGGAAAATATCGATATTAATTGAAGTTGAAATTAATATGGGGGTAGAGTGAGATAGAGGTGGAAAGAGGTGGGTATATATTGTGTGTGTGTTTAATTGTTTATATATATGTATAAGATTATATTAAGTTTTAAATTTGATTTTATTTTTTTTATTATAAGATTTTTAAATAAATGGCTAAAAAGACTAAAATACCTGTGTAATCTGATTTAACAGAAAAAATTAACTGGGTTAAGGGTAAAGGACATAAAGTGTAGAATTTGAGAACATTAAGTACAAAACTCATTAATTTATTTGGTATATAGATAAATGGCAAAATTTGCAATTCACTCTAAGACTTTAATATTTTCTTAACTTAAGATTAAGTAAAATAAAACTTTTATATTCTACAAGGGACCATAAATTTAAGTTATGTGATAAACACTCTTTCATAACATAAGGCTATGTGTTATGGTTTTTTTTTTTTTCTTTTTTTCTTTTTAGTGCTACGTCATAAAGTGACCATACCATTTTCACTAACTTTCTTTTCATTACATCTTGTGATAGTTTCACTCCATCCCAATTAACTTTTAATCATTTCCATTTATAATTAAATAAACAAAATGCAATTTGTTTATTTAAAAATAATAACATTACATTAAGCTCTAATTAAACATACCTATTGAACCCTATAAAGAACTATTGTTCCGGTTGGACCAGTTGAAAACATTGGTTATGATAAACAGCAGTTCCTCATCGGAATAAATCAAGTGTTGAAGAGTTGATCCTCTAAAAAAAGCAGGGGCGGATCTAGTGTATAACAAGGGGTAATTGCCCGCTACCCCTTGGCGCTCCGGCGGTAGTGTAAAATTAGTGTAAATTTTGGAAAAATTTGACGTTTTTTCTATTTCGTTACCGCTTATTTATAAAACGTTACCGCTTGGCGCGAATCCTAGATCCGCCACCGCAAAAAAGTGAACTTTGAAAAAATGTTGATATTGAATATACATGTGCTGATTAGAAATGTAGTTAGAGACTCAGAAGATTAAGTGTTAAGTGCATGATTGAAGCAAGAAATCAGCTAGAACACACCTACTTAATTGCAATATATAACATTGACACAGACGTCTTATGCAATTGAATTCTACATTGAAAACACATCACCTAGATGCATTGTGGTTACACAAAAGATCCATAGTAGGGTAAAGGTAAATGGCGCAACAAATGTGTATTTCGAAACATGAAATTAATTACATGAGATTATGAATTCTTTATGTGCATATCATTGGAATTTTGGTCAGTTTCAATTACATGACATCTTAAATATAATGTAGAGAGTAAACTGCCATTTTGGTCCCTGTGGTTTGGCCAGTTTTGCCACTTTAGTCCAAATCTCAAACTTATTACATCTGGGTCCCTGTGGTTTGCATTTTCTTGCCATTTTAGTCCAAAAGTGAAATTTGACCAGAATCCCCAAATTAAAACCCTCTGTTTTGTCTTTACCCTCAGGGGCATTTTGGTCATTTTAGAATTATTATAACTAAATATTGATTAAATCTTTTTCTATTTATAATTAAACATAATATCATTTGTCTCTCTCCTCTCTCTCTCTCTCTCTTTCATCAATCCGATTACAGACAGATCTTGAAAATTCTTTCAATCCTCATCTCTCTCTACATATCACCTTCTTCATTTCAATCCTCATCTCTTTCAAGAACTAATAAAGCTGAAACAAACAACTATCTTGATCAATTTTACGGGATATTTGATAAATACAATAAGCCGATTAACAACAACATCAATCCGATTACAGATCTTGAAAATTCTTTCGGTGGCGGTGGTGTTCGAGAGATCTTGAAAATTCTTTCGGTGGCGGTGGTGTTCGAGAGAACTTGAAAATTCTTTTGGTCGATTCAGATAAACCCAAGTCGATTCAGATCTTGAAAAATCTTTCAGATCTTGAAACTCAGGGACGACGGCAGTGGTGGAGTTCGGTGGCGGTGGTGTTCGAGAGAGAGGAGAGAGAGAAGAGAGAGATGATGGCAGTGGGATGGTGGTGTTGGCGGCAGTGGGATGGTGGTGGTGGGGATGATGCGGTGGTGGGGGTGTGGTGGTTGTAGTTCAGAGAAGAGATAGAGAGAGAGGCAGAGGGGTGTTAGAGAGAGAGAAAGAGTTTTGTCATGTGCTGAAGAAGAAGAAGAACGATGGTGACAGGCAGTTGGGGTGGTGTCTCGTGCTGAAGAAGAAGAAGAACGATGATGGATTGATTGGATCTGAACTTGCTTTTCTTCGCCTCTCCAATTCGATCGATTCTGCTTGTGCCAAGGTATGATTGCAGGAGTGATTGCTTGTTGTGTTTGTGGATTGATCTGGATAATTGAAGTGATTTTGATTGGATTTGTATATGAATTGATTGGAATAGATGTTCGATTGTGTGGAATTAGAATATGTTTCTCGTGTTTTTGAATGTTTCTCCTTCCTGTTCACTTCTTCATCTGAAACAGCAAGGATTTTTGTTCAGTCACACAGATCTTGGCATTTGCTTCGATTTTGAATGTTTCTCCCCTGAACAGCAAGGATTGATCTGGATAAATTGAAGATAATCTGCTGACCAATTTATTAGGGAATTAAATATAAATAATTTAATTATTAATATGTCATAATAAATTGAGATGGACAAAAATGTCTGATGTCTGTCGTTAGTGACATGCAAAAACCTATTTAAACTATTAGTATAGAATAAGCAGGGTATCGAACCAAGGGAGGATTGTGGAAAGCGTTTTTATGCTAAGTATTGATTAACTGTTACTGAATTGAGAAATCGGGTTGTTTGATTATGTAAAAAAAAAACTAAATTAACGAGTAAAAATTGTGATTTAATTCAATGGGAGAAAAGATGGTTCCTCCAGATTTCAGGTTTGCAAACAAGTTCAGTTATGTGTTTAATCAAAACATTCACATAGACATAAATGTTTAACCTAATTAACCAATTGTGATAACCAACGACTAAGTACTCCGGTCAATACATAACGGGAGGTTATCGAATGATTATCAATTACAATTACAAACCCTAATCCCATGTCAAATATATCCCAATTACTAGAACTCTCGGGAACTGAATGCTTAGAAATCAAGGTTTAAATAAATGCCATCAGTTACAATCAGTCAATTAAATCCATGGTGAAAAGCATCGAATGCTTAGATCACCAAGTTACAATGATTAAAAACACATAAAAGTACCTAATTACACAAACCCTCCATCCGGAGGAAACCACAAAAAGTTTAGCTGCTCATCTCGCACGAAGAATCTTCAAAAGCTTGAATTGATGAAGAAATCATGGTTGATTCGGTGATGGAATTGAGAATCTTGATGGAATTGAGGTGAAAAAGTCTTCAACTTTGAGTATCTTGATGCCTTGGATCGATTGTGAATGATAGATAATGAGAAACTAGGGTTTTTATCTTATAAAAGCCCATAAAAATCACCAAATTCGCGCCCCCTATTGCCACAGCGTCACCCACAGTTCAGAACCGTGGGCCACAGTTTACATCAGAGCTGGCACAATTACCTCCACTGTGGGTGAAGGTCTGACCTGTGGGTCACAGTATAAACTTCCTGTTGTTCTTTTATCCTTGCAACCCCATATCATGACCCACAGTTTGTGTACCATGGGTGAAAACGCAAAACAACATCTCCCCATGAATACCTACATAAAACTTTCAACATATGTCACTTTTGGTCCCTAGACTTCAAGTTTTCACTTCTCGCACATATAACCATCATGTATCTTTCATTTAATGACCCGGAGACCCCTCAAACTTCAATATCTCTTATTTCTTCAATATTTCAACTATAGTTAACTTCCAATTAATTACCAAACGGCCCCTATACTTTGTTCTTTCATACTCCTTTCACTCATGGGCCTTCATATCACCCGAACAAACTTCAATATTCATCCGCGAGCTGCAATATCCCATCCAAAGCTCACAACTTCATCTTTAACCATTGTAAATGCACCGATTTACGTGTTTTACCTACAAATCACCAAAATCTCATAGTTACTTCATTCCAAGCAAATAAACACATCAAGTACACATAAAACATGATAATTAAACACTCTAAAGCTCGGGTTTCACCCTCTCCATCACATTCCCACACTTGCCATTGCTTGTCCCCAAGCAAACCAACTAGAACTAGTCACCATAGCAACAACACCTCTAAACTCCCTAACCGGTTCAACCTGTTCAGTCCCAAGTCATACCCATCCCATAGACTGACACAATCGAGATTGACAGTCTGACAAGTAAACGATGCAATTTAAAAAAAAAAACTTAAGACTTGTCTATCTAAAACTAACATGTTTACAATTAGACACATGCTACACACCCCTCACAATGTACTCTCCTCTCGGGTTAATATCTGGACTAGCGTGTAATGTGCTAGTATATAAAACACTCAAAAAGCAAACATGAAATCCTGTAATCATAGGCTTGTATGACAATCACACCTCCACTGTATCATCTAACATGGCACATATCAAAAGGACTTTCGGGTTTTGGGCTTAGGGTAAAGGTAGGAAATTATTTTTAGGTTCTTTTTCTTTTCTAATTGGCTCACAAACAATAACCAAACCGTGACAACCTTATTCACACACAACGTATACTTTTGGGTTGGTTTCTACCCAAGAACATAGACGATATTCATACACTTCTATTTTTGTTGTTTTGTTCTTTTCTATTTTTTTTCACATATTTTTCTATTTTTTTTCTTTTTCCAATTTTCTTCTTTTTTCTTTCATAACAATATCATCACGGTCGGTTTTTTCACAATAGACAATGGGCGAACAAACGAAAGGTAATTAGGCTCAACAGGGCTACTAAGGGAGATTTGGTGAATAACACGTAAGAAACACAAACACAAAAGGGTGTAACAGGAAAATCCTAATGCCTTTATCATCTATGTGCACATGTCAAATCCATAGTCTCAGCGTGCATCGAATCATACAAGTTCTAACACAGAATAACACGTAGCCTGCACTCAACAAATGAATTCATTATATAATGTATCCTATCCGTCTACAGGCTCAAAATCTCACCAAGAAAAGGTAAAAAGGTTAACGACATGTAGCATATGCAATTAAAACATGTTACCCCTTTATAGACATCTCTTTTCAACTCATTCCCTATAAAATACTTGTCAAACCTACTCTCATGAAACTTAAAGGGACAACCATGACAAGGGACTAATCTAGTCTACTACCGGTAAGAAGCCTATTAGTGATTGAAACTTTAGGTTTTCGTATCCAATTAGCTTGTTTAAGGCGATGAAAAATTTTAAAATTTTCAAAAATTTTCAATTTTTACCAAATTTCATCGATTTCAATCACGTTTCAATCGCTTCAAAGCTTTATCCACGAATCCCTTCCCGGGCTCCCACATCCCCACACTTGGGATACATTGTCCCCAATGTATGGTGCTTTTAAAATATAAGCCCGGGAAAACAAACCAAATATCCTACATGAGCGGCTAACTCATCACAAAACAAACCAAACGCATCCCCTAAACAAAACCAAGGTTCACACCACCAAAAACAACAAAACACACCAAAAACAAAGTAAGATAGATAAACACATGCACCTGATCATGTGTCTGTAGTGATGTGGCTGTTGTGCTTTAACCAGAATAGACGCATTCCATAGATTCTTTGATATCTCACCGGGGATGTTGCAAAACATCCCCACACTTGAATTATTGCATCAGTGATGATTAAATCGAAGAAACCTGTCAAAACACAACATACCAAACAAACCAAACCAAAGTACAATACTCTACATCCTCGGGCTGCCTCCCGAGAGCGCTAAGTTTTAGGTCTTCAGCCAGACCGTACCTGATGTACTCAAGGAGGTTCATCTAAACGCTTGCCTCCCCATTTCTCTTCATACATCATCGTCCAATCTTGTGGAAGGTTCGCAGCTCCACGCCAGTTGAGTTCAACCTCAGCCTTGTTACCCCACTCACTCCCACCATCGGGTGGTTTTCCTACAATTGCTCTTCCTCTCACAGCTGTCTTGTTCACCTGCCTTCCATCATTCGTTAACTCAGACCTGCAAAAATTACCTCCACTCGAACCAATCTCATTAGTAGCACACGTGGGACTCACATCATTCAGAAGATCATAAGCAATAGATTTTAAAAATACATTGAAATACAGCTTACGATTCTTGTAACTTAAAATTACCATCCCATTCCTGCAGTCGATTTGTGCATTTGCTGTATACAGAAACGGGCGACCCAAAATTACCTTCGGTTGTGCGTAGGTCGGTGCTGGTGCATAATCAACCACCATAAAATCGACCGAGTAGTAGAACTCGCCGAGCTGAATTACCACATCCTTTACAACCCCTCGAGGTTGCTTTAAACTCGCATCCGCAAACATGGCCATTTGATCAATTGCATGTAACGGACCAAAGTCGTACTGGTCATAAAGGCTACCGGGAAGAACACTCATCCCAGCTCCATAATCCAACAATGCCTTGTGGATTTTGAACTTTCCCACTCGAATTGGGACGACCGGCTCTCCTGAGTCACACCCATCTCCATCCTCATTTGCGCCACTTAAACCTGCAATCACATGGGAAACAGAAGAAGTTAAAAATTTATCATTCAAATTGTTTTTAGGAACGAAACTTACCCCGCTGACTGGTATATTCTTCCCGTGCTTGGGGTTTGTTTGAGTGTCACTAGGAAGCTTCCCGTTTTGCTGTTTCAACTCCTTCACATCGGTTGCAAGTTGGGCCATTTGTGTGGTTAATGACTGAACGGCTTTATCTCGCATCTCATCCTTTTGAGCACGGTTTTGTAACTCAAGCCTTTGGTTTTGTAAATCAAGTTGAATTGCTTTCAACATCTCCATCATATCATTATTCACCTGACCATTACTATGCTGGTAATTTCGTTGGAAACCCAAATTATTACCCCCTTGATAATTATTTTGGTTCCGGGGCTGGTAATATTGGTTGTTTCCTTGGAAACCCGAATACCTGTTCCCACTTCCCTGCATCATATTCACCTCATCCAGATTACCGATAATGTTAGGGCACTGATCAGCAATGTGCCCTATATCCCCACAATGACCACACAACGGGTACTGACCACTTACCTCCGGTGGATTCTCTATTGCTCTCACTGTTGACTGTCGTACACTTCTAGAAGATTGAGCCTTGCGTTTTGACGCCCTTGCGGTTCTTTCTAAATATTCCCAATCATCTTCTTCGTAATTCATTCCAAAAGTACCATTGGATATTGAATTTACATCCCTGGCATCTTCATCTGTTAGGCCTTCGTGGAATGTATTAATAAGCTCCCACAAATATATCTCATGATGTGGACAATTCTTGAGCATCATTTTGAAACGATTGAACGCTTCGTGAAATAACTCACCGGGCTGTTGTCGAAATCCTCGAATATCCTTCCTTGCATTGTTAGTACGCAAATGAGTATAGAACTCATCTAAAAATTGTTGCTGCATTTCGCCCCATGTGAAGATCGAAGCTGACGGTAGCGAATGAAACCATTGCTGTGCTTTGTCTTCAAGTGTGAATTGAAAAAGTACCAATTTCACATCATCAACTGAGAACCCTTGGCTGCTGATTGTGTTGCAACGTGCATCATATGCAGCAATGTGTAGATATGGTTCTTCATGTGCGTGACCATGAAACTTAGGCAGACTGGATATTGATTGTGTTCGTACTTCGAATGACCGCCCTCCTTGTAATTGCGGGATCACAACCGGTGATGGGTTGTTAACTATAGCAGGCCTGAAGTGGCTCTCTATGCCTCGAACTGGACCTTGATTATTTCGTCGTGGAATTCCTTCCGGTAAAATCACCGATCGGTGTAGGTTTCGTGGCAGCGGTCTTGCCTGACCCTGCATCTGAGGTACCGGCGGTGGTAATGGAATGTCCACCACCGGCCTTCTCGGAGCAGGCTGCTGATTAAGTGGGTCAGGTTGATGATATTGTTGTGGTATCTGTTGTTGTATTGGCGTTGGTTGCTCATATTGTTGATACCCTACGTTCCCTTGATTGACTCTTTCGAATCCACCTGCCCCAACTGTTTGCCTCTCGTAGATACCCGTATTGACCACTTGTCTCTCGTTTTGACCCACGGAGTTATCATATTCCTCATAGCCATCGTCGAAATCCCCTGAATTATTTCCGTGATCATAAATGGTTGATATGTAAAGGTTTGGCATTGGCTGACTTTGCTGTGAAATAACTGGTCGAGCGGCTGGCGGAATTGATGTTGCATTGGGTGCTTGAGTTTGACTCGGTAATGGATTGTCATCAGGAATGATCCTAACGTAAGGAGACGACTGCTGTAAATTAACAGTCTGGGTCGTAGTTGGGTGTTGGAGAGATGTTGCTTGGGTAGAAGTTGGTTGAATGTTATCAAGGTTTGGGAAAAAGGTTGAGAATGATGGTACTAGAGATGTAGAAGTAGGTTGTGTAGACTGTGGTGGTGGTATGGTAGTGTTTGGTGAAGGTTGGGTAGGTGTTGGCGAGAATTGTTGTTGTGGAAGTGGGTTTTGCGGTTGTTTCTCCGGAGTTGCTGAGTTCTCCATTGCTTTAGATGTTGGTATAGGTGATTGTAGAATCTTGTTCTCACGATGTAATACTCGTTTTGTATGCTTTACTGTTCTCTCGATCTCTGGGTCGAACACTAATGGTGATGACTTCCCGGAATTTCGAGTATGATGCATACATTTACTAGATCACCTGCACAAACAAAAACAAGAAAACCTCGCGTAAATCCGAACAAAACAGAATAAACTAAAAAGACACTATTTTTGGATTTTTGTATATTTAACTAAAACTAGAACTTAACACTAAGTACTTTGCGCACGCCTCCCCGGCAACGGCGCCATTTTGATGTCTGTCGTTAGTGACATGCAAAAACCTATTTAAACTATTAGTATAGAATAAGCAGGGTATCGAACCAAGGGAGGACTGTGGAAAGCGTTTTTATGCTAAGTATTGATTAACTGTTACTGAATTGAGAAATCGGGTTGTTTGATTATGTAAAAAAAAACTAAATTAACGAGTAAAAATTGTGATTTAATTCAATGGGAGAAAAGATGGTTCCTCCAGATTTCAGGTTTGCAAACAAGTTCAGTTATGTGTTTAATCAAAACATTCACATAGACATAAATATTTAACCTAATTAACCAATTGTGATAACCAACGACTAAGTACTCCGGTCAATACATAACGGGAGGTTATCGAATGATTATCAATTACAATTACAAACCCTAATCCCATGTCAAATATATCCCAATTACTAGAACTCTCGGGAACTGAATGCTTAGAAATCAAGGTTTAAATAAATGCCACCAGTTACAATCAGTCAATTAAATCCATGGTGAAAAGCATCGAATGCTTAGATCACCAAGTTACAATGATTAAAAACACATAAAAGTACCTAATTACACAAACCCTCCATCCGGAGGAAACCGCAAAAAGTTTAGCCGCTCATCTGGCAAGAAGAATCTTCAAAAGCTTGAATTGATGAAGAAATCATGGTTGATTCGGTGATGGAATTGAGAATCTTGATGGAATTGAGGTGAAAAAGTCTTCAACTTTGAGTATCTTGATGCCTTGGATCGATTGTGAATGATAGATAATGAGAAACTAGGGTTTTTATCTTATAAAAGCCCATAAAAATCACCAAATTCGCGCCCCCTATTGCCACAGCGTCACCCACAGTTCAGAACCGTGGGCCACAGTTTACATCAGAGCTGGCACAATTACCTCCACTGTGGGTGAAGTTCTGACCTGTGGGTCACAGTATAAACTTCCTGTTGTTCTTTTATCCTTGCAACCCCATATCATGACCCACAGTTTGTGTACCATGGGTGAAAACGCAAAACAACATCTCCCCATGAATACCTACATAAAACTTTCAACATATGTCACTTTTGGTCCCTAGACTTCAAGTTTTCACTTCTCTCACATATAACCATCATGTATCTTTCATTTAATGACCCGGAGACCCCTCAAACTTCAATATCTCTTATTTCTTCAATATTTCAACTATAGTTAACTTCCAATTAATTACCAAACGGCCCCTATACTTTGTTCTTTCATACTCCTTTCACTCATGGGCCTTCATATCACCCGAACAAACTTCAATATTCATCCGCGAGCTGCAATATCCCATCCAAAGCTCACAACTTCATCTTTAACCATCGTAAATGCACCGATTTACGTGTTTTACCTACAAATCACCAAAATCTCATAGTTACTTCATTCCAAGCAAATAAACACATCAAGTACACATAAAACATGATAATTAAACACTCTAAAGCTCGGGTTTCACCCTCTCCATCAATGCCCCCGCACTAAAGGACAAAATAGACAGCTTTCAACAGTCAAAAAAGGGGTTTTTTGGATTTTGGACTAAAATGGCAACAAAATGCAAACCACAGGGACCCAGATGTAATAAGTTTGAGATTTGGACTAAAGTGGCAAAACTGGCCAAACCACAGGGACCAAAATGGCAGTTTACTCTAATGTAGATTATTATTTGAACATATGAGGATTGAAACATGATGACACTTAAAAAAAAGTCTTGATCCACCACTGATGTCCGTCACTTGAGGACGACATATGGCGAGCATGAAAAAGCCTATCTCACTCGCTCTTTTGTGCATTTTGTCAATTTTATCTGCACTTAAATCTAAGCAAACTAACCATAGAGCTTATTGAAAACTAGCCATAGAGCTAATTGACCACATAAAAAACCTATGTTTGTTTTTCATGCACTTTTAGTTAGTTTTGTTGTTATCAATAGGTGTTCATTCGGTTTCATACCGTAAGACTAACAACGACGCTTGGAGTGTGAAATGCTTAGGATGTGTGGTTCCCAATCCCTTGATACACGTCTTTGGGTGTCCTCGCATTAATAAAATAAAACCCCAGAAAAACCCACAATTTCCTCAATCATTAAGGATCCAACGTGTTTAAATGGACACTATTGAGACTCGGAAGTATCAACACTTTATCTTTCTTCTTCTTCTTCACTCGATGAACCACAATACCATTCTCTATTCTCTGTTAGTTTTTTGATACGCCTAATATGAAAAAGTTAATCTTGAATTGAGGAGATAAGGATCATGAGTGGTTATAGAAATTTTTTGTTGAATTATTACTAAGTCTTTAATATTTAATTGGGGATACTTGTTAGTTATTAGACAAGTTTATCTAAGTTATTTTATTATTTAAAACAGAGTTTAAGTCAGGTTAGGACTAGAATGAGTTTAGTATAAGTAGATGGTCAGAGTTATTGTATTTGTGTGCTTTTTATTGATAAACAAATAAAAGAGTCGAACGAGTTCCTTCAAATCGTGTTTGTATGTTCTAACATAATATGTCAGCCTCCTCCTCCGAGTCGCATCAGATGAAGTGAGAGTGTTTGAGTGAAAATGTTTTCTAAACATTTGGTCTTGTTGATGATTTTTCACTTACGATCGTTTCGCCTTGTCGCACGCCCAAAACGGACACATGTAGCCCAAGTTAGAGCCATTTTAGTGAAGCCCCTTTTGTCACGCGATCTTGGGCCTCCAAATACAAGATGGCCCGCTCCTCCACACTTGGGCCCGCATCAAAATCAAGATACATTTGGTAGTGATGAAGAACATACAAGAAAACAAACCTCCGTACGTGATGAAGAGAGAGAGAGATAGAGACGGTGGGTAACAAACCTTATCCTCCGGTGGTGGTGATAGCAACCGTACTCGATGAATGAAGAGAGATAGAGACGGAGGGTAAAAAATAAGAAATGTTATGATGGTGTTCTTCCTTACCTTATGGTGGTGTTTATCTTTTATCCTCCGGGTAAAGAAAAGGAAGGTACGGATGCAGCAGGGTAGTAGAGTATGCTGGAGGAGGTGCACAGTAGGCAGGTTGGTACTTTTGGCGGTATCAATATCTTTTTTTTATTATTATACAAAAAAAAGTGGGTTGGCAAGGTGTACGAACGGTGTATGATCTATATTTTTTTATTAATTGAACTAGAAATTAACATGGAAAATATCGATATTAATTGAAGTTGAAATTAATATGGGGGTAGAGTGAGATAGAGGTGGAAAGAGGGGGGTATATATTGTGTGTGTGTTTAATTGTTTATATATATGTATAAGATTATATTAAGTTTTAAATTTGATTTTATTTTTTTTATTATAATATTTTTAAATAAATGGCTAAAAAGACTAAAATACTTGTGTAACCTGATTTAACAGAAAAAATTAACTGTGTTAAGGGTAAAAGACATAACTTGTAGCATTTGAGAACATTAAGTACGAAACTCATTAATTTATTTGGTATATAGATAAATGGCAAAATTTGCAATTCACTCTAAGATTTTAATATTTTCTTAACTTAAGATTAAGTAAAATAAAACTTTTATATTCTACAAGGGACCATACATTTAAGTTATGTGATAAACACTCTTGCTTAACATAAGGCTATGTGTTATGTTTTTTTTTTTCCAGTACTACGTCATAAAGTGACCATACCATTTTCACTAACCTTTTTTTCATTACATCTTGTGATAGTTTCACTCCATCCCAATTAACTTTTAATCATTTCCATTTATAATTAAATAAACAAAATGCAATTTGTTTATTTAAAAATAATAGAAATATATTAAGCCCTAATTAAACATCGTGTTGAACCCTATGAAGAACTATTGTTCCGGTTGGACCAGTTGAAAACATTGGTTATGATAAACAGCAGTTCCTCATCGGAATAAATCAAGTGTTGAAGACTTGATCCTCTCAACAAGTGAACTTTGAAAAAATGTTGATATTGAATATACAAGTGCTGATTAGAAATGTTGTTAGAGACTCAGAAGATTAAGTGTTAAGTGCATGATTGAAGCAAGAAATCAGCTAGAACACACCTACTTAATTGCAATATATAACATTGAGACAGACGTGTTATGCAATTGAATTCTACATTGAAAACACATCACCTAGATGCATTGTGGTTACACAAAAGATCCATAGTAGGGTAAAGGTAAATGGCGCAACAAATGAGTATTTCGAAACATGAAATTAATTACATGAGATTATGAATTCTTTATGTGCATATCATTGGAATTTTGGTCAGTTTCAATTACATGACATCTTAAATATAATGTAGATTATTATTTGAACATATGAGGATTGAAACATGATGACACTTAAAAAAAAGTCTTGTTCCACCACTGATGTCCGTCACTTGAGGACGGCATATGGAGAGCTTGAAAAAGCCTATCTCACTCGCTCTTTTGTGCATCTTGTCTATTTTATCTGCACTTAATTCTAAGCGAACTAACCATAGAGCTTATTGATAAACTAGCCATAGAGCTAATTGACCACATAAAAATCCTATGTTTGTATTTCTTGCACTTTTAGTTAGTTTTGTTGTTATCAATAGGTGTTCATTCAGTTTCATACCGTAAGACTAACAACGACGCTTGGAGTGTGAAATGCTTAGGATGTGTGGTTCCCAATCCCTTGATACATGTCTTTGGGTGTCCCCGCATTAATAAAATAAAACCCCCGAAAAACCCACAATTTCCTCGATCATTAAGGATCCAACGTGTTTAAATGGACACTATTGATACTCGGAAGTATCAACACTTTCTCTTTCATCTTCTTCACTCGATGAACCACAATACCATTCTCTATTCTTTGTTAGTTTTTTGATATGCCTAATATGAAAAAAGTTAGTCTTGAATTGAGGAGATAAGGATCATGAGTGGTTATAGAAATTTTTTGTTGAATTATTACTGAGTCTTTAATATTTAATTGGGGATAATTGTTAGTTATTAGACAAGTTTATCTAAGTTATTTTATTATTTAAAATAGAGTTTAAGTCGGGTTAGGACTAGAATGAGTTTAGTATAAATAGATGGTCAGAGTTATTGTATTTGTGTGCTTTTTATTGATAAACAAATAAAAGAGTTTAACGAGTTCCTTCAAATCGTGTTTGTATGTTCTAACATAATATGTCAGCCTCCTCCTCCGAGTCGCATCAGATGAAGTGAGAGTGTTTGAGCGAAAATGTTTTCTAAACATTTGGTCTTGTTGATGATTTTTCACTTACGATCGTTTCGCCTGGTCGCACGCCAAAACAGACACCTGTAGCCCAAGTTAGAGCCATTTTAGTGAAGCCCCTTTTGTCACGCGATCTTGGGCCTCCAAATACAAGATGGTCCGCTTCTCCACACTTGGTCCCGCATCAAAATCAAGATACATTTGGTAGTGATGAAGAACATACAAGAAAACAAACCTCCGTTCGTGATGAAGAGAGAGAGAGAGAGAGACGGTGGGTAACAAACCTTATCCTCCGGTGGTGATAGCAACCGTACTCGATGAATGAAGAGAGATAGAGACGGAGGGTAGGAAATAAGAAATGTTATGATGGTGTTCTTCCTTACCTTATGGTGGTGTTTATCTTTTATCCTCCGGGTAAAGAAAAGGAAGGTACGGATGCAGCTGTGTAGTAGAGTATGCTGGAGGAGGTGCACAGTAGGCAGGTTGGTACTTTTGGCGGTATCAATATCTTTTTTTTATTGTAGAAAACTTGGTCTCTTACTTTACCGACATATTACCGAGTCGCACACCACGTATTACTTGGAACACCTCTTTCGTATAACTTGATCTCCTCGGTCCAGCTTCACTGAGCCCAAAACGAAACAAAAGCGGGCCTGGCCCACTTACTCGAAAACATACGCACACAAGGGAGTACGTGACTCTCATTATCTCACAAAAATTCATGGAAGCAAAACCCTACTCTTCTCCTCTCTTTTCTTCCTTTGTCGACAGCCCCTATTTCCTTCGAAGTCCCATTCTTCTCGACTCCAACAACATCACTTATATCTCATGATCAGGTTAGTGTATGTCCAATTAATTATGGTTGATTTCTTGATATATTTGGCTGCAAACATGCTTGCTGACCAACGCATTGCTAGAATAATGATATAGGGTTTCGCAAGAATCATGATTCATTATGGTTATAATGGTATGGATGTTGATTTTTAACCACTCTACATGATCATAGTAAACCGATGATTATGTGATTAATATGAAGCCTCGTAACGACCGATTATGATCATATAACTAAGAGCATGAGGATTAGAGTTTCAACCATGTGTTAAAATTGCATGCTGATCGAGTACTGAAATCATTGTAGGTTATTTAATATGTTTTGGTTAAAATTGCATGTGTTAATGATTGTACACGTTAGTGGGAAGACTTGGGGGGTCCACCCATGATCTAGCATGCATCGAATCCACATGGTTGGAACAGTTATTATTTAGAAGTTTATGTGCACTAGAGTTTAGTGGGTGGATGTTCTCGGGTCTAGTGCAATTGGTTGGATAGGATGTCAATCTAGAATTCACAATCACATGATGATATTTTTTTTATGTTTATGAGGATGGAAGAACAAGTGGTAGATGATAATAATATTTGTGAGTTTCGATGATAAAGTTGTTATTATCATCAGGATATGCTTATGATGTGTGTTGAAGTTGTTGTGGGTGGTTATTACTAATGATTCAATGTTGATTAAGGTTTGCCTAAGTTCTGAAAGTGTTAATTTTGTAACTGCTTTGATTGAAAGCGTATGAATGATTGGTGTTAATTTAGTTAAAAACGAAAAAACGGTTAATGAATAATATGTGTTAATCGAATAAATGGAACCCATGATTCATGCATAGTCTCGACAAAATACGTTCTTCGTCGTCTATGAAATTTCGTCATAAGAGTTATAGATGGAACAATAGAAGTATACGGTGCGTGTAATGTTAGGTGATTGTGTTTACGAGTGTTAACGGTTACGTGTCTTGCGAAATATGAACTTGTAAATGAACCAACTACCTACTATGAGATTTCATGATGATAACTGGCTGTCAAGTGTTAATTGGGACTTGGACTTGTGAAGTAAACTTGTATGTGGCACAATAATCTGTCGTGTGGATAAACTTTGTTAACATGAATGATGTGTGACATGGCTAACAGTTATAACATGCATATTATGTGTATATTTCATGAACGTAACTTGTGTAATATATGACAAAATACATGGTTCAATGTGAATACAAAACTGATTGTTATTGATAAACCATGTTAGGGCGTGCTTGATCAATTGATAAACAAAGTAACTAACCTTACCGAGCAAACCAAAGGTGAGTTCATTCCTCTTGAGCATGCGTCCCGGTGGTTGGGACAGTCAGTGGGTATCCTTGAGAGGGATAGGTTTTCCGTAAATCATGGGTATTCCTGAGAGGAATATGTCTTTTGGGTAAATCTGGAATGTTGGATAATATACTCATCCTATCACCATTAAAGTCCCTCCTTGTTGTTTGTTACCTGAGAGGTAACAATGTATTAGTTGGTAGCGCTACCTAGGTTTGGCACCCTCACCCCGTACCAGAGAGGACGGGTGTGAACTAATGACCTAGTCATGACCAATGCTTTGATAGGAGCATTGGAGAAAGGGCAAAATAAATCAGGAGCCGTCTTGTATTCGGGGTATTATCAACATTGAAATCAATGAACGGAATTAAACACTTGGTAACTAACGTTTTCGTAAAACTATGAACTCACCAGCGTTGTCTGATACACGTGTGTGCATGCTCGCAGGTTATAGATATGTGGAATGTGGGAACTTGCTGTCTGGGATGCTGGAGTGGTCATGGATCAAGATACATGGAACTTGAAACGAGACTAGTATATTACATACACTTGGGTTTTGGTTAAACTTTGTATTATGCTACCGCTGAACACAACGGGTTATAAATAATGTTTTGTAATCCTTATCTTAATGAATGAAGGCTTTTATTTGAAAACTTGTTATGAGTTCAATGTGATTAGTGGCTAGATCCTGGTACGTCACACGCCTCGCGGGGGATCCCGCATGTGGTATTTTGGGGGTGTGACAGAACATACATCACCACACAACCATCATCATCTTTCACTTCTCATCCAATCCATACATACTCAAAGGTGTAAGAAGGTGTATGTAAGGACCGGTTTTCAACTTCGTAACGATTGCGTATCGACACGTTCGACGTGCGGAATCCGTGAACGTGCGTGACCGAACACACGAGACGTAATTATAACCGTGATTCTATTGATAGATTTGACAAGTACAAGAACCTGAATCACGTGGAGCACTTTCTCTCTCTAGAACTTTCTCTCTCTAGAACTAGATCTCTCAAAGCTCCAAAATGCCAAAAGTCTCCAAAAGTCCTAAATGAGAACCCTAATGGTTCTATTTATAGGCGAAGGTTATAATGAGGTTCTCCTTATTTACAGTTATGCCACCTTGCCTTTTACTAACTAGATATTACAAAATAAGCCTAGAATTAATCTATTTCTGCTACGGTCTTGAGATGACGGAGGCGATAGACATACTGCACTAACAGACTCCCCCTTGGATATTGCCGCAGTCAATCTCAATCATTTAGTCAAACTCGTAGCGTCTTATCTTTCTCTCTCTCACTGAGTCTTATTGTTTGAACATAATTCCCGTGAATCTATTTTCAGCTTCAGCTTCCTCTTTCGATAGACTCTTCAGGCTCCCCCTTTCATCAAGCTTCCGTGCTTTGGGATCGACACCTGGATTTCCGTATACAAGCTCCTTCAGGATAGTTTTCTGGTTCCTTGAATCCACGCTTCCTCTTGCGTTGAGCTTGTCTTCAGACTCCCCCTTAGACTCGGCTATCGGGATCGTAGTCTGGTACAACATCTGCAACACTCATACATTTATAAGTAAAAATATTTTGAACATCCAATTTTCCAGGAATTGTGACCTGGCTCTTTTAAACTTTCTAAATCAATATCCTGGCTCTAAAGATATAATAATATGAATATATCCAGAAATACTTGACTCACTCCCCCTATCAACAATCTTCAAAGATTTGGCAATATTAAGCGAACATGATTGGAATCTGGCTCTATTCATTAGATTTTAACAATATGAGCATCCAAATCCTTCACGGTTAATCATCCAAGTCCAAATTAATGACCTTGGAGATATCACAAACTGTTTTTGATTTTAAAAATTTCAAGTTTCAAATTAAAGAACTTGTTTTATTTTCAGAAACACGATCAGCATACTTAGATTTTGAAACTCAGTTCTCAGACATCGGTTGTCGAAAATAAAGCAGAAATCAAAATCTTTTTGAATTTTTCTGAAACATAAAGCAATAAAGAAATATTTACAGACATATTTACAGATAATATTTTTGTTTGAGTTTGCGTCAGAGGATCATATCAGTTTTTTACAAGTCACAAGTACCGTTGAGCTTAGTTACACATTAAGAATTAAACAATTCACTTAGATTGTCGATATACTGATCCACTTAAATTTTCACACAAAAACTTCAACTGATTCAGGATACGAATTAGATGTATTAAGAACTTAAACTTAATCATGTGTCCCACCTCTTGAATATACTCCCGTATCCAGATCCCAATATTCAGTCTTACAGGTGAGTATACCTAGATAATATCTGTAAGGGGTTAAATTGCGAAGAACCGTGAGAGCTCAGGTCAGAACTTCCGTTCAGCAGAGAGATGCCGGCTTCGACTTTTGGTGTGTCCCCTTTAGAGGATCTTTTCTTCAACAGCACATGATTTACATATTTTTTCAATGTTTCATCATTTTTATGCTGAGCGCGATGCTATGTTTCAAGCAAGCAGAAAGTATTATACGGGGACTAGGCCATTGCTTCCGCAAAATCAGAAGTCCCGGGATAATACCCCAGATATCACTAAGTATAAAGACCTAGTATCTCAGAAAGAGGGGTCCTTCAAACGAGATTTCAGGGGTTACCTATATATCCAAGTAGTGTTCCCCACGAAATAAGCAAGTTTGAATTTAGGTTTATATCCCGAAAAAGTTTACTAAATGTATAAAAATCTACCGGCACATCCACGGTGAGATCGTTTAACACATTTTGACTTTCCAATTCTTTAGCGTACTGTAACTGTCTACTGATGTACTATCATTTCCTCTTTTTACACAAAAACTCATTTTCATTTTTATCATGTTTTTGTCTTTTTGCCAATAGGTTTTTATCATGTTTTTGTCATTTTCAAATTTTCTAATGTTTTTGGATTTTCTGACAAATTCTTACTCCCCCTAAAATGCAATACCATTTAAAGAAAGTTTGACAACCTGATACTGATAGCTTTGTCTCGCCATCCATTTTCTGCATCTCATGCTCTGTTTTGCAGAAAATATAACGTACCCCCATGATTTACAACACATTGATATTTTACAGTTTGAAAACCGTTTTTTAATCTTGTGAAATTAATCATGTTTGTTCAGCCGTGAGGGTTTCGGCGTATTCAATCAACACATATTTTTGGTTTTTAAGTTTTTCAAATTTTTAGGGTTTTTGAAAATATTGTTTATTTATGTACAGAAAATGTTAAACTCCCTGTTCAACCAAACTAGGGTCCAGCAGCCTTCTCCTCCTGTTGTGTTAGGATGCTCCGACACTCCACTAGATAATATTCAGTTGTCTTGAGCACCTGCACATTCAGACTACTTGATTACTTGAACAATTTAGCCCAGGTCTGTTGGACCTTAGGCATTTCAACACAATAAGTTTCATTCAATGATGGAAAATCTTTGTCATCTCGTACAAAAACTTTTTCATCTTTGACTTTAACTTTTTCTTCATTCACAGAAGTCACTTGTTTCTTAACCACCCAGTTCTGTCCTTTTGAAGCACTTCTTTTGTAAATTCGTGACTCTTTTTGAACATTTTGTTTTTGAACAACTTTTGGTTTCCAAAACTCTTGGGGTTTTGTCATATCAACAGATGTTTTCCAACTTTTTGTTGTTCTAACTCTGGGTGTGTGAGAATTCTGGGTTTGTCTTGAATCAGACCTGGTCTGTTTTGGTTTCCAAGTTTGATTCGAAGCAAACTTGTTTGTGTTGTACCTCCAAGTTTGTTTTGAATCAAATCTGGTAGACTTTTGTCTCACTTCCTCAGACTTCTGTTTTTCAACATCAACAGGCTTTGTGTTTGAACACTTGCGTGCAACATGTCCAATTTGATCACATTTAAAACACGTTTTCTTTGAAACATCTTTAGCCTGTTGTTGTTTCTTTTTCTGAGCATAGAACTCTTCATTAGACTGTCGTCTAAATTGGAGTTCTTCCTCTTCTTTCAAACTTTTCCCATGAACGAAATTCATTTTTTGTTGAAAATTCGGTTTTTCATTTTTCTTCCAATTTTGTTTCCTTTTATAACCCAACCCAGCCTTCATGTTTTTCTTTTTGAAACCAGGTTTGTTATAAAAAGTTTTGTGACTTTTACCAGCAAACTTTGGAATTTCAGATTTTTCAATCTCAATCATTTTGAAAACTTTATCAACCTTTTCTGAAATCACATTCTGAATCGGGAATAAAACATCTAAGAATAATTTGTCCGATCCAATCATGGAATAAACCAATCCTTTTGAATCATCATTCAATTTTTTCTCGGATTTTGTCTGTTTAAGATAGCCATCATGAAAATTTCCCTCATTTTCATCATGTGATTCAGACTTACCTTTGTTTGACTCATCTTTCAGAACGCTTTCAACAACCTTACTTACCACCTCTGAATCATTAGCTTCATCAGATTTGGAGTAAGTCACATCGATGCTTTCAGGTAATTGGTCAACTATGTTCAGACCTTTTGCCACCTTTTCCTCATCATAAAAAGTATAATTGTTTCTCAATGGTGGTGGTACCTGATGAAATTCTGAACCAATACCCTTTTTGTTCTTGTCAGTATCTTTGTCATCTGGTGTGATGTTGAAAATGCGTTCGAGAATGTACGAAGAGTTATGATAACTTTGAAGTTTGGTAACAACCTTTTCTTTTTCAGCCAGAACTTGTTTAAGATTAGCAATTTCATCAACACATTTGTTCAATTCAAGTTGCTTTTCTTTAAACTTTCTCTCATACATTTCTTTAGTTACCAAAGTTTCAGACAATCTTTGATCAAAACATTTAACTTGGCTCTTCAAAGTATCATAAGCCTCTTGTACTCTCTGACTCGACCACTTTAAATTTTCATACTCCTTTTGAAAATCTTGAAACGTATTATCTTTCTCCACACAACCAACACATTTAGCTGTACACATTTCTTTCAAAATCTTATTTTCTTCTTCAAGACCATGACATTTCTGTGTTAGCTTTTCAACCTTTAGTTTCAAAATTTCTTCTTTTTCAATCATTTCTTTACATTTTATTTTGAAAACATTTTCAAGTTTGTTTGTTTCAATATCTTTTGTTTTGATTATTTCATCTTTTTCAATACAGGCTTTGCACATTTCTATGCAATTCCTGCACTTGTTTTCATTTTTATCAACAATTTCAACACTCGATAGATCAGAAGATTCATTTACCTCTGTCTCTTTCAGCACCAGTTCGTCTGTCTGATCTTCCTTTTTGTTCTCTTCTTCTTCTTTCTGTTCTTCTTCAATCTTTTGCTCCTCTTCAGTAGCAAGCTTTGCAGTAATCTTCACTTACTCTACCATCTTTTTCAACTCTTCTTCTTTTCTCTTCTTCATTTCTACCACCTTTGGTAGACTTGCTTCATAAACTTCTTTTATCTTGCTCACCAAATCCGGCAAATATTCTTTATCAGATAACCTTCTTGTGTTGAAAGTAGCCTGTCTTGGAAGCAAATTTGTTACAGCTTCAAAATCCACCTTTGATGGGTCAACAACTGGATTACCCCGTGGATCCATGTAACATTCCAATTCATCATTCCATCTTTTTTGCTCTCTGGGCTTCTTTGAATGGTTCCCTGAATTTTTCGATTTCCCATCTCGCGTAATCATTTCTCCACCATTTGTCATGATCAACATTAGCTACAAATGCATATCCAACTGCATCTTCTTCAGGGAGAACTTGACTCCAGTCATAACCTTCATCGTCATGAATAACTGCAAGAGCTCTTGATTTTTCTTCAACCTGCTTCATTCTGGGAGGTTCAGACTTGTTCTGATGATAGATTGCTTTCTTGTAGTAATCTTCCTTGAACGGATTAGCAGTATCATCAGCATAAGCATTTCTGCACTCACGTTTAAAATGACCTTTCTGTTTGCATTTAAAGCATGTCACTTTGGACTTGTCAAAGCCTAACTTGGTAGAAGGTCCACCAATAGACTGTCTTTCGGTAATTTCCATAAAAGGTTGTGCCCTCCTCACTGCACTAGCCATACACCATCGTATATCAATCAATTCCATCTCCTCAGGATCGATTTGATCGTAGTCTTCCTTCGTCAGATTGGTGTTGCCTATCTTGCCTGCCACAAGGCTCTCATACGATTCAAGCACATATGCTAAGAAGACCATCTGTTGCTTTGCAGACTCCTCATTGTGTTAGTGCATGTTCTGTGACAACAGCTTAATAGTTTGATTAATTAGTCTTTGGATATTTTGTAACGGGCTTAGCATATTGGTTAGGGAGTTAATTAGTGTAATGGGCTAGGAGAATGGCCAAGCCCAGACCAAAGCCCAGGTGCAAAGCTTGTCCTATATAAACAAGGCTTAGCATTAGGGTTTAGGTTGGCCAGTTAGCAGACACTGAGAGGAAGATAGAGTTAGAGAGAAATCTACAGAGAGTGGCTGAGAGATTTCTTGTGAAGGTCTTTAATTGATTGTAAACGTTTGTGTTGGATAATCAATAGAAGACCGGATTGAAAGTGATTATTTCGTGTTCGTCATCTTTATTCTTGTTTATGTTTGTTCGATTGATCAATGGGATTCCGCACCCTTGGTTGATTATCAATCTCGTAACGATCCACGGGATAGGGACCTACAATTGGTATCAGAGCTTTTGCTCTTAGTTGTTTGGTTCGAGATTGATACGGATTCAAGATTTTCTAAGAAAAGGTGTTGTTTTGACTGTTTTGATTCGTTTTGATTCTGTTCGGGTGTTTGGGTCTTTTTTTTCCGGAAATTCATCTAGTTCGTCGCGATATTCATCTAGTTCATAGGTTTTTCTGTGAAAAAAACATTATAATTTGCTTGTTAGATTGATTTTAAAAGTGTTTTTGAAAAGATAAAATTATGTTTTAAAAATATTGAAACTGTTGCTATATCTTTAAAACTTTTAAAAGGATTGAAAAAATCCTTAATTTTAGGAAAGTTGAAACTGCACGTGTGTTTTTTTTGGAAAGCTGAAAGAGTTTGTTGCAAGGGTTTCTAGAAGTCTTCCCATCACTAGTCTCGACTCCTTTTTTCCTTGTCTCGAGTGATCACCACAGTGCAACATAATATTCAGTGCAATCATCGCAGTCTCGACTCCTACCTCACCATTGTCTTCTCCGGTCATCTTCATCACCACCGGTAGTCATCATCACCATTTATCACTTCCGGCGACCACCACCGTTTAACCTGCAACTCACTGTTTTGAGTTCTCCGATCACCACCGCAGTTCATCGTCACCTCCTCCGTCTTCGTCCATCACCTCCGTCATAATCATAATAGCAGCGACCAGATTGAAAGTCTTGGCTGCTGTTTATATTTTGAAATTAGGGTTTCGGGGATTGAGTTACGAAGAAGATGAAAGAACAGTGGTTTCCTTTGAACTGATAATATTAATATTAATAATAATAATTATAATATTCAAATCATTATATAATTATTACTCAATTATTAGGTCATCATTACTTAATTATTAATAATAATAATAATTATAATATTATTATGTTTTCTTTTAATATAAACTTAACTAAATAAAAAAAAGGTTTGTTTGGTTTGTGGTAAAGATTTGACAGGTGTTTGAGGTGCGGTTCGGAAGCTGTTTCGTGCGTGTTACTAGGTGTTTGAATTAGAAAATTTTCTGTACGGTTACGGTCAAAGCTAGACAAGGACCAGCAGTCAAGTTAGATTTAGATTTTGACACAGGTTACCAACGTCCATTTAAACTTTAAGCTGCGTGATGGCTAAAATGGAGAAGGCCAGTGAGACTGTTAAGAATTGGCCAAAGCTTATAAACGTAAAAGAATATGCTGATTGGAAAGAGAAGTTTGAGATGGTTATGAAATGTGAAGATACTAAAATTTGGAGTTGTATGATTGATGGATACGTTGCTCCCACACGTCGTGTTGAAGGAAGAGTTATAGTGATGTCTTATGATAAGATGAATGAATATGAGAAACGGGTGGTTGATGCTGAGAAGAAAGCTTTAGCTGCAATAAAAATGTCCTTACCTGATGGCATCTTTACGAAGTACACTAATTCAAAGGATATGTGGGATGCATTAGAAAAGCGATATCAGGGAAATGCAGATGTTGTGGTAGAAGAGAAGAAGAAAGTTGTTGAGAAGAAGGCTGCAGAAGTTTCAAAGAGCGTGAATGGTGTGAATGAACTTATATCAGAGGTAAAGATATCATCAGAATCGGTAAGTCATACATGTCTTAATTGCACTGAACTACAGGGTAAAGTTGACAGACTATCGGAGCAAAACAAAATCCTGTTAGCTGAATTAGAAAAGTTAAAAGAGTCAAATGTTCTTTTGAATAAACGAGAGTCAAATTGTTTAAATAAACTCAAATCAAATGAACAGGAAATCAGCAGTTTAACAAGCAAAGTCAATGAATTGTTACAAGTAATTGATTTGGCTCGTGAAACTGTGAAGGATAAAACTAATGAAATTTCTGAAAAGTGCACAGAATTGGCTGATGCACAAGCCAAAATTGTAGAACTTCAGGGTAAGTTAGACAAATTTGGAAATTCTTCGTTAGTCAGGACTCATATTCAAAAGGGTTTAAAAAGGAGTAATGATAAAACAGGGGTAGGGTTTACTAAAGCTTCATCTTCTGAAAATCAAGACTACTCTTTTCTACCAAATGAAGATGAGCTAACTGATTTTGTAACCACTGCACAAGTAGTAGTGGATCCGATAGCTGTGGACTTGCCAAATAGTCCAGTTTCTTTGAAAGAATCTGTAGAGTCTAACAGTACACCTCATAAAGTGGATGAGGATACTAAAGACAACAAGTCTAAAACATTTTAAAAGGGATCAAATAAAAAGAAAACTTATAAGAAAAGATCCTGTTTTAGATGTCACAACAAAGGACATGTGTCGAGTTGTTGTCCTTTGAAGAAAGGTAAACAAAAAGTTGATGAGGTTAAGGATGAGAATCAGGTTGGGTTAAACAATAGTGTAAAATCTAGTTGTCAGACAAATAAACCTGGAATTCAATCAAAACCCTCAACTTCGAGAAGATTTGATAGACCAAGAAATATTTCTCCACAATTTAGTCATTATAATGGTAAATCAAATCGGTTTCAAAGTCAAAATAGAAATTTTGGATATCAGAATCGATACCAAACTGCTGGTAATCGAAATTTTCAACTAAGAAATGAACATAGGGGTTTCAGTAACTCGAATGTTCAACAATATCCAAAATTTTTCCAAAATTCATGGTATAATAATGGGAGAAGAAGGTATCAAGATAATAATTTTCAAAGGTCAGAAAATCTGAGATTTTATTCGAATTCTCGTGATCAAAGACCTAGTGGAAGTTATAGATCTTGTTCAACAACAAGTACAACATCCAAGACACCAATAAGGTGTGAAGGATATTGGTTAGAAGCATCATATATGGATTTACATGGTCAACCCAAAACCGATCAGGTTTGGGTTGTTAAGTCTAACTGAGTTGCCAGTTAGAGAAAATAGAGAGAGGAGTTCGAAATCTATAGAGAGTGGCTAGGAGATTTCGAGTGGTCTTGAATTGATTGTAAACCTTGTGTTGGATAATCAATAGAAGAACCGGTTGAAAGTGTTTGTATCGTGTTCGTTATCTTTATTCTTGTTTCTGTTTGTTCGATTGATCAAGGGGATTTCGCACCCTTGGTTGATTATCAATCTCGTAACGATGCACGGGATAGGGACCTACACCCGGTATAACCCATTTTAATTTTACACCATTGTGAACCTTACGCCTTTTTTACTCTCTGATCGAGGTTATCGCATTGAAAAATCTTCGTAAACTAAATCACACGTGTATATGTTGACATTTAAAAGATATACAGTCAATAAAATCAAGGGCAATGGTGATATATATGCGGATTAGACACAAAAAAAAACTCAACAAATGGCTACAATTTGAGAAATGTGTTTAGTGACGGCATCAGATTCCTAATTAATGGAGAAATGTCTGGTGGCAAGAAAAGCTGCTTCCAGGAGCTTGTCATGTGTTTTCGCTCGACGATTCCATTCTTGGGTGGTTTGTTTAGCCCTTGTTCCTGTAACTCGAATCCTAGCCCGATATATCCCATTTTAATTTTATAGAATTGTGAACCTTACGCCTTTTTTACTCTCTGATCGAGGTTCTTGGCATTGAAAAATCTTCGTAAACTAAATCACACGTGTATATGTTGACATTTAAGAGATATACAGTCAAGAAAATCAAGGGCAATGGTGATAAATATGCTGATAGACACCAAAAAAAACACTCAACAAATGGCTACAATTTAAGGAATGTGTTTAGTGATGGCATCAGATTCCTAATTGATGGAGAAAGGTCTGGTGGCAAGAAAAGCTGCTTCTAGGAGGTTGCCAAGTGTTTTCGCTCGACGATTCCATTCTTGGATGGTTGGTTTGGCCCTTGTTCCTGTAACACGAATCCTAGCCCGGTATATCCCATTTTAATTTTATACCATTGTAAACCTTACGCCTTTTTTACCCTCTGATCAAGGTTCTCGGCATTGAAAAATCTTCGTAAACTAAATCACACCTGTATATGTTGACATTTAAGAGATATACAGTCAAGAAAATCAAGGGCAATAGTGATATATATGCAGATTAGACACAAAAAAAAAACTCAACAAATGGCTACAATTTAAGGAATGTGTTTAGTGACGGCATCAGATTCCAAATTGATGGAGAAAGGTCTGGTGGCAAGAAAAGCTGCTTCTAAGAGGTTGTCAAGTGTTTTCGCTAGACGTTTCCATTCTTGGGTGGTTGGTTTGGCCCTTGTTCCTGTAACTCGAATCCTAGCCCGGTATATCCCATTTTAATTTTACACCATTGTGAACCTTACGCCTTTTTACTCTCCGATCGAGGTTCTCGGCATTGAAAAATCTTCGTAAACTAAATCACACGTGTATATGTTGATATTTAAGAGATATACAATCAAGAAAATCAAGGGCAATGGTGATATATATGCGGATTAGACATAAAAAAACACTCAACAAATGGCTACAATTTAAGGAATGTGTTTAGTGACGGCATCAGATTCCTAATTGATGGAGAAAGGTCTGGTGGCAAGAAAATCTGCTTCTAGGAGGTTGTCAAGTGTTTTCGCTCGACAATTCCATTCTTGGGTGGTTGGTTTGGCCCTTGTTTCTGTAACTCGAATCCTAGCCCGGTATATCCCATTTTAATTTTAAACCATTGTGAACCTTACGCCTTTTTTACTCTCTAATCGAGGTTCTCGGCTTTGAAAAATCTTCGTAAACTAAATCACACGTGTATATGTTGATATTTAAGAGATATACAGTCAAGAAAATCAAGGGCAATGGCGATATATATGTGGATTAGACTAAAAAAAAAACATTCAACAAATGACTACAATTTAAGGAATGTGTTTAGTGACGGCATCAGATTCCTAATTGATGGAAAAAGGTCTGGTGGCAAGAAAAGCTGCTTCTAGGAGGTTGTCAAGTGTTTTCGCTCGACGATTCCTATCTTGGGTGGTTGGTTTGGCCCTTGTTCCTGTAACTCGAATCCTAGCCAGGTATATCCCATTTTAATTTTACACCATTGTGAACCTTACGCCTTTTTTACTCTCTGATCGAGGTTCTCAGCATTGACAAATCTTCGTAAACTAAATCACACGTGTATATGTTGATATTTAAGAGATATACAGTCAAGAAAATCAAGGGCAATGGCGATATATATGTGGCATGGACACAAAAAAACATTCAACAAATGGCTACAATTTAAGGAATGTGTTTAGTGACGGCATCAGATTCCTAACTGATGGAGAAAGGTCTGGTGGCAAGAAAAGCTGCTTCTAGGAGGTTGTCAAGTGTTTTCGCTCGACGATTCCATTCTTGGGTGGTTGGTTTGGCCCTTGTTCCTGTAACTCGAATCCTAGCCCGGTATATCCCATTTTAATTTTACACCATTGTCAACCTTACGCCTTTTTTACTCTTTGATCGAGGCTCTCGTCATTGAAAAATCTTCGTAAACTAAATAACACGTGTATATGTTGACATTTAAGAGATATACAGTCAAGAAAATCAAGGGCAATGGTGATATATATGCGGATTAGAAACAAAAAAAAACACTCAACAAATGGCTACAATTTAAGGAATGTGTTTAGTGACGGTATCAGATTCCTAATTGATGGAGATAGGACTGGTGGCAACAAAAGCTGCTTCTAGGAGGTTGTCAAGTGTTTTCACTCGACGATTCCATTCTTGGGTGATTGGTTTGGCCCTTGTTCCTGTAACTCGAATCCTAGCCCGGTATATCCCATTTTAATATTACACCATTGTGAACCTTACGCCTTTTTACTCTCTGATCGAGGTTCTCGGCATTGAAAAATCTTCGTAAACTAAATCACACGTGTATATGTTGACATTTAAGAGATATACGGTCAAGAAAATCAAGGGCAATGGCGATATATAGGTGAATTAGACACCAAAAAAAACATTCAACAAATGGCAACAATTTAAGGAATGTGTTTAGTGACGACATCAGATTCCTAATTAATGGAGAAAGGTCTGGTGGCAAGAAAAGCTACTTCTAAGAGGTTGTCAAGTGTTTTCGCTGGACGATTCCATTCTTGGGTGGTTGGTTTGGCCCTAGTTCCTGTAACTCGAATCCTAGCCCGGTATATCCCATTTTAATTTTACACCATTGTGAACCTTACGCCTTTTTTACTCTCTGATCGAGGTTATCGGCATTGAAAAATCTTCGTAAACTAAATCACGCGTGTATATGTTGACATTTAAGAGATATACAGACTAGAAAATCAAGGGCAATGGTGATATATATGCGGATTAGACACAAAAAAAAAAACTCAACAAATGGCTACAATTTAAGGAATGTGTTTAGTGACGGCATCAGATTCCTAATTGATGGAGAAATGTCTGGTGGCAACAAAAGGTGCTTCTAGGAGGTTGTCAAGTGTTTTCGCTCGATGATTCCATTCTTGGGTGGTTGGATTGGGCTTTGTTCCTGTAACTCGAATCCTAGCCCGGTATATCCCATTTTAATTTTACACCATTGTGAACCTCACGCCTTTTTTACTCTCTGATCAAGGCTCTCGGCATTGAAAAATCTTCGTAAACTAAATCACACCTGTATATGTTGACATTTAAGAGATATACAGTCAAGAAATTCAAGGGCAATGGTGATATATATGCAGATTAGACACCAAAAAAAAAAACACTCAACAAATGACTACAATTTAAGGAATGTGTTTAGTGACGGCATCAGATTCCTAATTGATGGAGAAAGGTCTGGTGGCAAGAGAAGCTGCTTCTAGGATGTTGTCAAGTGTTTACGCTCGATGATTCCATTCTTGGGTGGTTGGTTTAGCCCTTGTTCCTGTAACTCGAATCCTAGCCCGGTAGATCCCATTTTAATTTTACACCATTGTGAACCTTACTCCTTTTTTACTCTCTGATCGAGGTTGTCGACATTGAAAAATCTTCGTAAACTAAATCACACGTGTATATGTTGACATTTAAGAGATATACAGTCAAGAAAATCAAGGGCAATGGCGATATATATGTGGATTAGACACCAAAAAAAACATTCAACAAATGGCTACAATTTAAGGAATGTGTTTAGTGACGGCATCAGATTCCTAATTGATGGAGAAAGGTCTGGTGGCAAAAAAAGCTGCTTCTAGGAGGTTTTCAAGTGTTTTCGCTCGACGATTCCATTCTTGGGTGGTTGGTTTGGCCCTTGTTCATGTGACTCGAATCCTAGCCCGGTGTATCCCATTTTAATTTTACACCATTGTGAACCATACGCCTTTTTTACTCTCTGATCGAGGTTCTCGGCATTGAAAAATCTTTGTAAACTAAATCACACGTGTATATGTTGACCTATAAGAGATATACAGTAAAGAAAATCAAGGGCAACGGCGATATATATGTGGATTAGACACCAAAAAAAACATTTAACAAATGGCTACAATTTAAGGAATGTGTTTAGTGACGACATCAGATTCCTAATTGATGGAGAAAAGGTCTGGTGATAAGAAAAGCTGCTTCTAGGAGGTTGTCAAGTGTTTTCGCTCGCCGATTCCATTCTTGGGTGGTTGGTTTGGCCCTTGTTCCTATAACTCGAATCCTAGCCCGGTATATCCCATTTTAATTTTACACCATTGTGAACCTTACGCCTTTTTTACTCTCTCATCGAGGTTCTCGGCATTGAAACATCTTTGTAAACTAAATTACACGTATATATGTTGACATTTAAGAGATATACAGTCAAGAAAATCAAGGGCAATGGTAATAAATATGCGGATTAGACACCAAAAAAAACACTCAACAAATGGCTACAATTTAAGGAATGTGTTTAGTGACAGCATCAGATTCCTAATTGATGGAGAAAGGTCTGGTGGCAAGAGAAGCTGCTTCTAGGAGGTTGTCAAGTGTTTTCGCTCGATGATTCCATTCTTGGGTGGTTGGTTTGGCCCTTGTTCCTGTAACTCGAATCCTAGACCGGTAGATCCCATTTTAATTTTACTCCATTTTGAACCTTACGCCTTTTTTACTCTCTGATCGAGGTTCTCGGCATTGAAAAATCTTCGTAAACTGAATCACACGTGTATATGTTGACATTTAAGAGATATACAGTCAAGAAAGTCAAGGGCAATGGAGATATATATGTGGATTAGACACAAAAAAAAAACATTCAACAAATGGCTACAATTTAAGGAATGTGTTTAGTGACGGCATCAGATTCCTAATTGATGGAGAAAGGTCTGGTGGCAAGAAAAGCTGCTTCTAGGAGGGTTTCAAGTGTTTTCGCTCGACGATTCCATTCTTGGGTGGTTGGTTTGGCCCTTGTTCATGTAACTCGAATCCTAGCCCGGTGTATCCCATTTTAATTTTACACCATTGTGAACGTTACGCCTTTTTTACTCTCTGATCGAGGTTCTCGGCATTGAAAAATCTTTGTAAACTAAATCACACGTGTATATGTTGACCTTTAAGAGATATACAGCAAAGAAAATCAATGGCAATGGCGATATATATGTGGATTAGACACAAAAAAAACATTTAACAAATGGCTACAATTTAAGGAATGTGTTTAGTGACGGCATCAGATTCCTAATTGATGGAGAAAGGTCTGGTGGCAAGAAAAGTTGCTTCTATGAGGTTGTCAAGTGTTTTCGCTCGATGATTCCATCCTTAGGTGGTTGGTTTGGCCCTTGTTCTTGTAACTCGAATCCTAGCCCGGTATATCTTATTTTAATTTTACACCATTGTGAACCTTACTCCTTTTTTACTCTCTGATAGTGGTTCTCGGCATTGAAAAATCTTCGTAAACTAAATCACACGTGTATATGTTCACATTTAAGAGATATACAGTCAAGAAAATCAAGGGCAATGGTGATATATTTGCGGATTAGAAACAAAAAAAACACCCAACAAATGGCTACAATTTAAGGAATGTGTTTAGTGACGGCATCAGATTCCTAATTGATGGAGAAAGGTCTGGTGGCAAGAAAAGCTGCTTCTAGGAGGTTGTCAAGTGTTTTCACTCGACGATTCTATTCTTGGGTGATTGGTTTGGCCCTTGTTCCTGTAACTCGAATCCTAGCCCGGTATATCACATTTTAATTTTACACCATTGTTAACCTTACGCCTTTTTTACTCTCTGATAGAGTTTCTCGGCATTGAAAAATCGTTGTAAACTAAATCACACGTGTATATGTTGACCTATAAGAGATATACAGTAAAGAAAATCAAGGGCAATGGCGATATATATGTGGATTAGACACCAAAAAAAACATTTAACAAATGGCTACAATTTAAGGAATGTGTTTAGTGACGACATCAGATTCCTAATTGATGGAGAAAGGTCTGGTGATAAGAAAAGCTGCTTCTAGGAGGTTGTCAAGTGTTTTCGCTCGACGATTCCATTCTTGGGTGGTTGGTTTGGCCCTTGTTCCTATAACTCGAATCCTAGCCCGGTATATCCCATTTTAATTTTACACCATTGTGAACCTTACGCCTTTTTTACTCTCTCATCGAGGTTCCCGGCATTGAAACATCTTTGTAAACTAAATTACACGTATATATGTTGACATTTAAGAGATATACAGTCAAGAAAATCAAGGGCAATGGTAATAAATATGCGGATTAGACACCAAAAAAAACACTCAACAAATGGCTACAATTTAAGGAATGTGTTTAGTGACAGCATCAGATTCCTAATTGATGGAGAAAGGTCTGGTGGCAAGAGAAGCTGCTTCTAGGAGGTTGTCAAGTGTTTACGCTCGATGATTCCATTCTTGGGTGGTTGGTTTGGCCCTTGTTCCTGTAACTCGAATCCTAGCCCGGTAGATCCCATTTTAATTTTACACCATTGTGAACCTTACTCCTTTTTTACTCTCTGATCGAGGTTCTCGACATTGAAAAATCTTCGTAAACTAAATCACACGTGTATATGTTGACATTTAAGAGATATACAGTCAAGAAAATCAAGGGCAATGGCGATATATATGTGGATTAGACACAAAAAAAAACATTCAACAAATGGCTACAATTTAAGGAATGTGTTTAGTGACGACATCAGATTCCTAATTGATGGAGAAAGGTCTGGTGGCAAGAAAAGCTGCTTCTAGGAGGTTTTCAAGTGTTTTCGCTCGACGATTCCATTCTTGGGTGGTTGGTTTGGCCCTTGTTCATGTGACTCGAATCCTAGCCCGGTGTATCCCATTTTAATTTTACACCATTGTGAACCATACGCCTTTTTTACTCTCTGATCGAGGTTCTCGGCATTGAAAAATCTTTGTAAACTAAATCACACGTGTATATGTTGACCTATAAGAGATATACAGTAAAGAAAATCAAGGGCAATGGCGATATATATGTGGATTAGACACCAAAAAAAACATTTAACAAATGGCTACAATTTAAGGAATGTGTTTAGTAACGACATCAGATTCCTAATTGATGGAGAAAAGGTCTGGTGATAAGAAAAGCTGCTTCTAGGAGGTTGTCAAGTGTTTTCGCTCGCCGATTCCATTCTTGGGTGGTTGGTTTGGCCCTTGTTCCTATAACTCGAATCCTAGCCCGGTATATCCCATTTTAATTTTACACCATTGTGAACCTTACGCCTTTTTTACTCTCTCATCGAGGTTCTCGGCATTGAAACATCTTTGTAAACTAAATTACACGTATATATGTTGACATTTAAGAGATATACAGTCAAGAAAATCAAGGGCAATGGTAATAAATATGCGGATTAGACACCAAAAAAAACACTCAACAAATGGCTACAATTTAAGGAATGTGTTTAGTGACAGCATCAGATTCCTAATTGATGGAGAAAGGTCTGGTGGCAAGAGAAGCTGCTTCTAGGAGGTTGTCAAGTGTTTTCGCTCGATGATTCCATTCTTGGGTGGTTGGTTTGGCCCTTGTTCCTGTAACTCGAATCCTAGACCGGTAGATCCCATTTTAATTTTACTCCATTTTGAACCTTACGCCTTTTTTACTCTCTGATCGAGGTTCTCGGCATTGAAAAATCTTCGTAAACTGAATCACACGTGTATATGTTGACATTTAAGAGATATACAGTCAAGAAAGTCAAGGGCAATGGAGATATATATGTGGATTAGACACAAAAAAAAAAACATTCAACAAATGGCTACAATTTAAGGAATGTGTTTAGTGACGACATCAGATTCCTAATTGATGGAGAAAGGTCTGGTGGCAAGAAAAGCTGCTTCTAGGAGGGTTTCAAGTGTTTTCGCTCGACGATTCCATTCTTGGGTGGTTGGTTTGGCCCTTGTTCATGTAACTCGAATCCTAGCCCGGTGTATCCCATTTTAATTTTACACCATTGTGAACCTTACGCCTTTTTTACTCTCTGATCGAGGTTCTCGGCATTGAAAAATCTTTGTAAACTAAATCACACGTGTATATGTTGACCTTTAAGAGATATACAGCAAAGAAAATCAATGGCAATGGCGATATATATGTGGATTAGACACAAAAAAAACATTTAACAAATGGCTACAATTTAAGGAATGTGTTTAGTGACGGCATCAGATTCCTAATTGATGGAGAAAGGTCTGGTGGCAAGAAAAGTTGCTTCTATGAGGTTGTCAAGTGTTTTCGCTCGATGATTCCATCCTTAGGTGGTTGGTTTGGCCCTTGTTCTTGTAACTCGAATCCTAGCCCGGTATATCTTATTTTAATTTTACACCATTGTGAACCTTACTCCTTTTTTACTCTCTGATAGTGGTTCTCGGCATTGAAAAATCTTCGTAAACTAAATCACACGTGTATATGTTCACATTTAAGAGATATACAGTCAAGAAAATCAAGGGCAATGGTGATATATTTGCGGATTAGAAACAAAAAAAACACCCAACAAATGGCTACAATTTAAGGAATGTGTTTAGTGACGGCATCAGATTCCTAATTGATGGAGAAAGGTCTGGTGGCAAGAAAAGCTGCTTCTAGGAGGTTGTCAAGTGTTTTCACTCGACGATTCTATTCTTGGGTGATTGGTTTGGCCCTTGTTCCTGTAACTCGAATCCTAGCCCGGTATATCACATTTTAATTTTACACCATTGTTAACCTTACGCCTTTTTTACTCTCTGATAGAGTTTCTCGGCATTGAAAAATCGTTGTAAACTAAATCACACGTGTATATGTTGACCTATAAGAGATATACAGTAAAGAAAATCAAGGGCAATGGCGATATATATGTGGATTAGACACCAAAAAAAACATTTAACAAATGGCTACAATTTAAGGAATGTGTTTAGTGACGACATCAGATTCCTAATTGATGGAGAAAGGTCTGGTGATAAGAAAAGCTGCTTCTAGGAGGTTGTCAAGTGTTTTCGCTCGACGATTCCATTCTTGGGTGGTTGGTTTGGCCCTTGTTCCTATAACTCGAATCCTAGCCCGGTATATCCCATTTTAATTTTACACCATTGTGAACCTTACGCCTTTTTTACTCTCTCATCGAGGTTCCCGGCATTGAAACATCTTTGTAAACTAAATTACACGTATATATGTTGACATTTAAGAGATATACAGTCAAGAAAATCAAGGGCAATGGTAATAAATATGCGGATTAGACACCAAAAAAAACACTCAACAAATGGCTACAATTTAAGGAATGTGTTTAGTGACAGCATCAGATTCCTAATTGATGGAGAAAGGTCTGGTGGCAAGAGAAGCTGCTTCTAAGAGGTTGTCAAGTGTTTACGCTCGATGATTCCATTCTTGGGTGGTTGGTTTGGCCCTTGTTCCTGTAACTCGAATCCTAGCCCGGTAGATCCCATTTTAATTTTACACCATTGTGAACCTTACTCCTTTTTTACTCTCTGATCGAGGTTCTCGACATTGAAAAATCTTCGTAAACTAAATCACACGTGTATATGTTGACATTTAAGAGATATACAGTCAAGAAAATCAAGGGCAATGGCGATATATATGTGGATTAGACACAAAAAAAAACATTCAACAAATGGCTACAATTTAAGGAATGTGTTTAGTGACGGCATCAGATTCCTAATTGATGGAGAAAGGTCTGGTGGCAAGAAAAGCTGCTTCTAGGAGGTTTTCAAGTGTTTTCGCTCGACGATTCCATTCTTGGGTGGTTGGTTTGGCCCTTGTTCATGTGACTCGAATCCTAGCCCGGTGTATCCCATTTTAATTTTACACCATTGTGAACCATACGCCTTTTTTACTCTCTGATCGAGGTTCTCGGCATTGAAAAATCTTTGTAAACTAAATCACACGTGTATATGTTGACCTATAAGAGATATACAGTAAAGAAAATCAAGGGCAATGGCGATATATATGTGGATTAGACACCAAAAAAAACATTTAACAAATGGCTACAATTTAAGGAATGTGTTTAGTGACGACATCAGATTCCTAATTGATGGAGAAAAGGTCTGGTGATAAGAAAAGCTGCTTCTAGGAGGTTGTCAAGTGTTTTCGCTCGCCGATTCCATTCTTGGGTGGTTGGTTTGGCCCTTGTTCCTATAACTCGAATCCTAGCCCGGTATATCCCATTTTAATTTTACACCATTGTGAACCTTACGCCTTTTTTACTCTCTCATCGAGGTTCTCGGCATTGAAACATCTTTGTAAACTAAATTACACGTATATATGTTGACATTTAAGAGATATACAGTCAAGAAAATCAAGGGCAATGGTAATAAATATGCGGATTAGACACCAAAAAAAACACTCAACAAATGGCTACAATTTAAGGAATGTGTTTAGTGACAGCATCAGATTCCTAATTGATGGAGAAAGGTCTGGTGGCAAGAGAAGCTGCTTCTAGGAGGTTGTCAAGTGTTTTCGCTCGATGATTCCATTCTTGGGTGGTTGGTTTGGCCCTTGTTCCTGTAACTCGAATCCTAGACCGGTAGATCCCATTTTAATTTTACTCCATTTTGAACCTTACGCCTTTTTTACTCTCTGATCGAGGTTCTCGGCATTGAAAAATCTTCGTAAACTGAATCACACGTGTATATGTTGACATTTAAGAGATATACAGTCAAGAAAGTCAAGGGCAATGGAGATATATATGTGGATTAGACACAAAAAAAAAACATTCAACAAATGGCTACAATTTAAGGAATGTGTTTAGTGACGGCATCAGATTCCTAATTGATGGAGAAAGGTCTGGTGGCAAGAAAAGCTGCTTCTAGGAGGGTTTCAAGTGTTTTCGCTCGACGATTCCATTCTTGGGTGGTTGGTTTGGCCCTTGTTCATGTAACTCGAATCCTAGCCCGGTGTATCCCATTTTAATTTTACACCATTGTGAACCTTACGCCTTTTTTACTCTCTGATCGAGGTTCTCGTCATTGAAAAATCTTTGTAAACTAAATCATACGTGTATATGTTGACCTTTAAGAGATATACAACAAAGAAAATCAATGGCAATGGCGATATATATGTGGATTAGACACAAAAAAAACATTTAACAAATGGCTACAATTTAAGGAATGTGTTTAGTGACGGCATCAGATTCCTAATTGATGGAGAAAGGTCTGGTGGCAAGAAAAGTTGCTTCTATGAGGTTGTCAAGTGTTTTCGCTCGATGATTCCATCCTTAGGTGGTTGGTTTGGCCCTTGTTCTTGTAACTCGAATCCTAGCCCGGTATATCTTATTTTAATTTTACACCATTGTGAACCTTACTCCTTTTTTACTCTCTGATAGTGGTTCTCGGCATTGAAAAATCTTCGTAAACTAAATCACACGTGTATATGTTCACATTTAAGAGATATACAGTCAAGAAAATCAAGGGCAATGGTGATATATTTGCGGATTAGAAACAAAAAAAACACCCAACAAATGGCTACAATTTAAGGAATGTGTTTAGTGACGGCATCAGATTCCTAATTGATGGAGAAAGGTCTGGTGGCAAGAAAAGCTGCTTCTAGGAGGTTGTCAAGTGTTTTCACTCGACGATTCTATTCTTGGGTGATTGGTTTGGCCCTTGTTCCTGTAACTCGAATCCTAGCCCGGTATATCACATTTTAATTTTACACCATTGTTAACCTTACGCCTTTTTTACTCTCTGATAGAGTTTCTCGGCATTGAAAAATCGTTGTAAACTAAATCACACGTGTATATGTTGACCTATAAGAGATATACAGTCAAGAAAATCAAGGGCAATGGTAATAAATATGCGGATTAGACACCAAAAAAAACACTCAACAAATGGCTACAATTTAAGGAATGTGTTTAGTGACAGCATCAGATTCCTAATTGATGGAGAAAGGTCTGGTGGCAAGAGAAGCTGCTTCTAGGAGGTTGTCAAGTGTTTTCGCTCGATGATTCCATTCTTGGGTGGTTGGTTTGGCCCTTGTTCCTGTAACTCGAATCCTAGACCGGTAGATCCCATTTTAATTTTACTCCATTTTGAACCTTACGCCTTTTTTACTCTCTGATCGAGGTTCTCGGCATTGAAAAATCTTCGTAAACTGAATCACACGTGTATATGTTGACATTTAAGAGATATACAGTCAAGAAAGTCAAGGGCAATGGAGATATATATGTGGATTAGACACAAAAAAAAAACATTCAACAAATGGCTACAATTTAAGGAATGTGTTTAGTGACGACATCAGATTCCTAATTGATGGAGAAAGGTCTGGTGGCAAGAAAAGCTGCTTCTAGGAGGGTTTCAAGTGTTTTCGCTCGACGATTCCATTCTTGGGTGGTTGGTTTGGCCCTTGTTCATGTAACTCGAATCCTAGCCCGGTGTATCCCATTTTAATTTTACACCATTGTGAACCTTACGCCTTTTTTACTCTCTGATCGAGGTTCTCGGCATTGAAAAATCTTTGTAAACTAAATCACACGTGTATATGTTGACCTTTAAGAGATATACAACAAAGAAAATCAATGGCAATGGCGATATATATGTGGATTAGACACAAAAAAAACATTTAACAAATGGCTACAATTTAAGGAATGTGTTTAGTGACGGCATCAGATTCCTAATTGATGGAGAAAGGTCTGGTGGCAAGAAAAGTTGCTTCTATGAGGTTGTCAAGTGTTTTCGCTCGATGATTCCATCCTTAGGTGGTTGGTTTGGCCCTTGTTCTTGTAACTCGAATCCTAGCCCGGTATATCTTATTTTAATTTTACACCATTGTGAACCTTACTCCTTTTTTACTCTCTGATAGTGGTTCTCGGCATTGAAAAATCTTCGTAAACTAAATGACACGTGTATATGTTCACATTTAAGAGATATACAGTCAAGAAAATCAAGGGCAATGGTGATATATATGCGGATTAGAAACAAAAAAAACACCCAACAAATGGCTACAATTTAAGGAATGTGTTTAGTGACGGCATCAGATTCCTAATTGATGGAGAAAGGTCTGGTGGCAAGAAAAGCTGCTTCTAGGAGGTTGTCAAGTGTTTTCACTCGACGATTCCATTCTTGGGTGATTGGTTTGGCCCTTGTTCCTGTAACTCGAATCTTAGCCCGGTATATCACATTTTAATTTTACACCATTGTTAACCTTACGCCTTTTTTACTCTCTGATCGAGTTTCTCGGCATTGAAAAATATTCGTAAACTAAATGACACGTGTATATGTTGACATTTAAGAGATATACAGTCAAGAAAATCAAGGGCAATGGCGATATATATGTGGAATAGACACAAAAAAAAACATTCAACAAATGGCTACAATTTAAGGAATGTGTTTAGTGACGGTATCAGATTCCTAATTGATTGAGAAAGGTCTGGTGGTAAGAAAGGTGCTTCTAGGAGGTTGTTAAGTGTTTTCGCTCGACGATTCCATTCTTGGGTGGTTGGTTTGGCCCTTGTTCCTGTAACTCGAGTCCTAGCCCGGTATATCCCATTTTAGTTTTACACCATTGTGAACCTTACGCCTTTTTTACTCTCTGATCGAGGTTCTCGGCATTGAAAAATCGTCGTAAACTAAATCACACGTGTATATGTTGACATTTAAGAGATATAAAGTCAAGAAAATTAAGGGCAATGGTGATAAATATGCTGATTAGACACAAAAAAAAACACTCAACAAATGGCTATAATTTAAGGAATGTGTTTAGTGACGGCATTAGATTCCTAATTGATGTAGAAAGGTCTGGTGGCAAGAAAAGTTGCTTCTAGGAGGTTGTCAAGTGTTTTCGCACGATGATTCCATTCTTCGGTGGTTGGTTTGGCCCTTGTTCCTGTAACTCGAATCCTAGCCCGGTATATCCCATTTTAATTTTACACCATTGTGAACCTTAAGCCTTTTTTACTCTCTGATCGAGGCTCTCGGCATTGAAAAATCTTCGTAAACTAAATCACACCTATATATGTTGACATTTAAGAGATATACAATCAAGAAAATCAAGGGCAATTGTGATATATATGCGGATTAGAAACAAAAAAAAAAAAACACTCAAGAAATAGCTACAATTTAAGGAATGTGTTTAGTGACGGCATCAGATTCCTAATTGATGGAGAAAGGTCCGGTGGCAAGAAAAGCTGCTTCTAGGAGGTTGTCAAGTGTTTTCACTCGACGATTCCATTCTTGGGTGATTGGTTTGCCCCTTGTTCCTGTAACTCGAATCCTAGCCCGGTATATACCGTTTTAATTTTACACCATTGTGAACCTTACGCCTTTTTTACTCTCTGATCGAGGTTCTCGGCATTGAAAAATCTTTGTAAACTAAATCACACGTGTATATGTTGATATTTAAGAGATATACAGTCAAGAAAATCAAGGGCAATGGTGATATATATGTGGATTAGACACCAAAAAAAAAACATTCAACAAATGGCTACAATTTAAGGAATGTGTTTAGTGACGACATCAGATTCCTAATTGATGGAGAAAGGTCTGGTGGCAAGAAAAGTTGCTTCTAGGAGGTTGTCAAGTGTTTTCGCTCGACGATTCCATTCTTGGGTGGTTGGTTTGGCCCTTGTTCCTGTAACTCGAATCCTAGCCCGGTATATCCCATTTTAATTTTACACCATTGTTAACCTTACGCCTTTTTTACTCTCTGATCGAGGTTCTCGGCATTGAAAAATATTCGTAAACTAAATGACACGTGTATATGTTGACATTTAAGAGATATACAGTCAAGAAAATCAAGGGCAATGGCGATATATATATGGATTAGACACCAAAAAAAAACATTCAACAAATGGCTACAATTTAAGGAATGTGTTTAGTGACGGCATCAGATTCCTAATTGATGGAGAAAGGTCTGGTGGCAAGAAAAGCTGTTTTTAGGAGGTTTTCAAGTGTTTTCGCTCGACGATTCCATTCTTGGGTGGTTGGTTTGGCCCTTGTTCATGTAACTCGAATCCTAGCCCGGTGTATCCCATTTTAATTTTACACCATTGTGAACCTTACGCCTTTTTAACTCTCCGATCGAGGTTCTCGGCATCGAAAAATCTTCATAAACTAAATCACACATGTATATGTTGACATTTAAGATATATACAGTCAAGAAAATCAAGGGCAATGGCGATATATTGTGGATTAGACACCAAAAAAAAAACATTTAACAAATGGCTACGATTTAAGGAATGTGTTTAGTGACGGCATCAGATTCCTGATTGATGGAGAAAGGTCTGGTGGCAAGAAAAGCTTCTTCTAGGAGGTTGTCAAGTGTTTTCGCTCGACGATTCCATTCTTGGGTGGTTGGTTTGGCCCTTGTTCCTGTAACTCGAATCCTAGCCTAATATATCCCATTTTAATTTTACACCATTGTGAACCTTACGCCTTTTTTACTCTCTGATCGAGGTTCTCGGCATTGAAAAATCTTCGTAAACTAAATCACACGTGTATATGTTGACATTTAAGAGATATACAGTAAGGAAAATCAAGGGCAATGGCGATATATATGTGGATTAGACACCAAAAAAAAAAAACATTCAACAAATGGCTACAATTTAAGGAATGTGTTTAGTAACGGCATCAGATTCCTAATTGATGGAGAAAGGTCTGGTGGCAAGAAAAGCTGTTTCTAGGAGGTTTTCAAGTGTTTTCGCTCGACGATTCTATTCTTGGGTGGTTGGTTTGGCCCTTGTTCATGTAGCTCGAATCCTAGCCCGGTGTATCCCATTTTAATTTTACACCATTGTGAACCTTATGCCTTTTTTACTCTCTGATCGAGGTTCTCGGCATTGAAAAATCATCGTAAGCTAAATCACACGTGTATATGTTGACATTTAAGAGATATATAGTCAAGAAAATTAAGGGCAATGGCGATGTATATGTGGATTAGACACCAAAAAAAACATTTAACAAATGGCTACAATTTAAGGAATGTGTTTAGTGACGGCATCAGATTCCTAATTGATGGAGAAAGGTCTGGTGGCAAGAAAAGCTGCTTCTAGAAGGTTGGCAAGTGTTTTCGCCTGATAATTCCATTCTTGGGTGGTTGGTTTGGCCCTTGTTCTTGTAACTCGAATCCTAGCCCGGTATATCCCATTTTAATTTTAAACCATTGTGAACCTTACGCCTTTTTTACTCTCTAATCGAGGTTCTCGGCATTGAAAAATCTTCGTAAACTAAATCACACGTGTATATGTTGATATTTAAGAGATATACAGTCAAGAAAATCAAGGGCAATGGCGATATATATGTGGATTAGACTAAAAAAAAACATTCAACAAATGACTACAATTTAAGGAATGTGTTTAGTGACGGCATCAGATTCCTAATTGATGGAAAAAGGTCTGGTGGCAAGAAAAGCTGCTTCTAGGAGGTTGTCAAGTGTTTTCGCTCGACGATTCCTATCTTGGGTGGTTGGTTTGGCCCTTGTTCCTGTAACTCGAATAATAGCCAGGTATATCCCATTTTAATTTTACACCATTGTGAACCTTACGCCTTTTTTACTCTCTGATCGAGGTTCTCAGCATTGACAAATCTTCGTAAACTAAATCACACGTGTATATGTTGATATTTAAGAGATATACAGTCAAGAAAATCAAGGGCAATGGCGATATATACGTGGATTAGACACCAAAAAAAACATTTAATAAATGGCTACGATTTAAGGAATGTGTTTAGTGACGGCATCAGATTCCTAATTGATGGAGAAAGGTCTGGTGGCAAGAAAAGCTTCTTCGACGATTCCATTCTTGGGTGGTTGGTTTGGCCCTTGTTCCTGTAACTCGAATCCTAGCCCGGTATATCCCATTTTAATTTTACACCATTGTGAACCTTACGCCTTTTTTACTCTCTTATCGAGGTTCTCGGCATTGAAACATCTTCGTAAACTAAATCACACGTGTATATGTTGACATTTAAGAGATATACAGTCAAGAAAATCAAGGGCAATGGTAATAAATATGCGGATTAGACACCAAAAAAAACACTCAACAAATGGCTACAATTTAAGGAATGTGTTTAGTGACGGCATCAGATTCCTAATTGATGGAGAAAGGTCTGGTGGCAAGAAGAGCTGCTTCTATGAGGTTGTCAAGTGTTTTCGCTCGATGATTCCATTCTTGGGTGGTTGGTTTGGCCCTTGTTCCTGTAACTCGAATCCTAGCCCGGTATATCTTATTTTAGTTTTACACCATTGTGAACCTTACGCCTTTTTTACTCTCTGATCGTGGTTCTCGGCATTGAAAAATCTTCGTAAACTAAATCACACGTGTATATGTTGACATTTAAGAGATATACAGTCAAGAAAATCAAGGGCAATGGTGATATATATGCGGATTAGAAACAAAAAAAAAACACCCAACAAATGGCTACAATTTAAGGAATGTGTTTAGTGACGGCATCAGATTACTAATTGATGGAGAAAGGTCTGGTGGCAAGAAAAGCTGCCTCTAGGAGGTTGTCAAGTGTTTTCACTCGACGATTCCATTCTTGGGTGATTGGTTTGGCCCTTGTTCCTGTAACTCGAATCCTAGCCCGGTATATCTTATTTTAGTTTTACACCATTGTGAACCTTACGCCTTTTTTACTCTCTGATCGTTGTTCTCGGCATTGAAAAATTTTCGTAAACTAAATCACACGTGTATATGTTGACATTTAAGAGATATACAGTCAAGAAAATCAAGGGCAATGGTGATATATATGCGGATTAGAAACAAAAAAAAACACCCAACAAATGGCTACAATTTAAGGAATGTGTTTAGTGACGGCATCAGATTACTAATTGATGGAGAAAGGTCTGGTGGCAAGAAAAGCTGCCTCTAGGAGGTTGTCAAGTGTTTTCACTCGACGATTCCATTCTTGGGTGATTGGTTTGGCCCTTGTTCCTGTAACTCGAATCCTATCCCGGTATATCCCATTTTAATTTTACACTATTGTGAACCTTATGCCTTTTTTACTCTCTGATCGAGGTTCTCGGCATTGAAAAAATCTTCGTAAACTAAATCACACGTGTATATGTTGACATTTAACAGATATACAGTAAGAAAATCAAGGGCAACGGTGATATATATGCGGATTAGACACCAAAAAAAAAAAAACACTCAACAAATGGCTACAATTTAAGGAATGTGTTTAGTGACGGCATCAGATTCCTAATTGATGGAGAAATGTCTGGTGGCTAGAAAAGCTGCTTCTAGGAGGTTGTCAAGTGTTTTCGCTCGATGATTCCATTCTTCGGTGGTTAGTTTGGCACTTGTTCCTCTAACTCGAATCCTAGCCTGGTATATCACATTTTAAATTTACACCATTGTGAACCTTAAGCGTTTTTTACTCTCTGATCGAGGCTCTCGGCATTGAAAAATCTTCGTAAACTAAATCACACCTGTATATGTTGACATTTAAGAGATATACAGTCAAGAAAATCAAGGGCAATTGTGATATATATGCGGATTAGAAACAAAAAAAAAACACTCAGCAAATGGCTACAATTTAAGGAATGTGTTTAGTGACGGCATCAGATTCCCAATTTATGGAGAAAGGTCTGGTGGCAAGAAAAGCTGCTTCTAGGAGGTTGTCAAGTGTTTTCACTCGACGATTCCATTCTTGGGTGATTGGTTTGGCCCTTGTTCCTATAACTCGAATCCTAGCCCGGTATATCCCATTTTAATTTTACAATATTGTTAACCTTAAGCCTTTTTTACTCTCTGATCGAGGTTCTCGGCTTTGAAAAATCTTCGTAAACTAAATCACACGTGTATATGTTGATATTTAAGAGATATACAGTCAAGAAAATCAAGGGCAATGGTGATATATATGTGGATTAGACACCAAAAAAAACATTCAACAAATTTCTACAATTTAAGGAATGTGTTTAGTGACGGCATGAGATTCCTAATTGATGGAGAAAGGTCTGGTGGTAAGAAAAGCTGCTTCTAGGAGGTTGTCAAGTGTTTTCGCTCGACGATTCCATTCTTGGGTGGTTGGTTTGGCCCTTGTTCCTGTAACTCGAATCCTAGCCCGGTATATCCCATTTTAATTTTAAACCATTGTGAACCTTACGCCTTTTTTACTCTCTGATCGAGGCTCTCGGCATTGAAAAATCTTCGTAAACTAAATCACACCTGTATATGTTGACGTTTAAGAGATATACAGTCAAGAAAATCAAGGGCAATGGTGATATATATGCGGATTAGACACCAAAAAAAAAACACTCAACAAATGGCTACAATTTAAGGAATGTGTTTAGTGACGGCATCAGATTCCTAGTTGATGGAGAAAGGTCTGGTGGCAAGAGAAGCTGCTTCTAGGAGGTTGTCAAGTGTTTTCGCTCGATTATTCCATTCTTGGGTGGTTGTTTTGGCCCTTGTTCCTGTAACTCGAATCCTAGCCCGGTATATCTCATTTTAATTTTACACTATTGTGAACCTTATGCCTTTTTTACTCTCTGATCGAGGTTCTCGGCATTGAAAAAATCTTCGTAAACTAAATCACACGTGTATATGTTGACATTTAAGAGATATACAGTAAGAAAATCAAGGGCAACGGTGATATATATGCGGATTAGAAACCAAAAAAACACTCAACAAATGGCTACAATTGAAGGAATGTGTTTAGTGACGGCATCAGATTCCTAATTGATGGGGAAAAGTCTGGTGGCAAGAAAAGCTGCTTCTAGGAGGTTGTCAAGTGTTTTCACTCGACGATTCCATTTTTGGGTGGTTGGTTTGGCCCTTGTTCCTGTAACTCGAATCCTAGCCGGGTATATCCCATTTTAATTTTACACCATTGTGAACCTTACGCCTTTTTTACTCTCTTATGGAGGTTCTCGGCATTGAAAAATCTTCGTAAACTAAATCACACATGTATATGTTGACATTTAAGAGATATACAGTCAAGAAAATCATGGGAAATGGTGATATATATGCTGATTAGACACCAAAAAAAACACTCAACAAATGGATACAATTTAAGGAATGTGTTTAGTGACGGCATCAGATTCCTAATTGATGGAGAAAGGTCTGGTGGCAAGAAAAAGCTGCTTCTAGGAGGTTGTCAAGTGTTTTCACTCGAAGATTCCATTCTTGGGTGGTTGGTTTGGCCCTTGTTCCTGTAACTCGAATCCTAGCCGGGTATATCCCATTTTAATTTTGCAGCATTGTGAACCTAACGCCTTTTTTACTCTATGATCGTGGTTCTCGGCATTGAAAAATCTTCGTAAACTAAATCACACGTGTATATGTTGACATTTAAGAGATATACAGTTAAGAAAATCAAGGGCAATGGTGATATATTTGCGGATTAGACACCAAAAAAAATCACTCAACAAATGGCTACAATTGAAGGAATGTGTTTAGTGACGGCATCAGATTCCTAATTGATGGAGAAAGGTCTTGCGGCAAGAAAAGCTGCTTCTAGGTGGTTGTCAAGTGTATTCGCTTGACGATTCCATTCTTGGGTGGTTGGTTTGGCCCTTGTTCCTGTAACTCGAATCCTAGCCCGGTATATCCCATTTTAATTTTACACAATTGTGAACCTTACACCTTTTTTACTCTCTGATCGAGGTTCTCGGCATTGAAAAATCTACGTAAACTAAATCACACGTGTATATGTTGACATTTAAGAGATATACAGTCAAGAAAATTAAGGGCCATGGTGATATATATGCGGATTAGACACCAAAAAAAAACTCAACAAATGGCTACAATTGAAGGAATGTGTTTAGTGACGGCATCAGATTCCTAATTAATGGAGAAATGTCTGGTGGCAAGAAAAACTGCTTCTAGGAGGTTGTCAAGTGTTTTCGCTTGACGATTCCATTCTTGGGTGGTTGGTTTGGCCCTTGTTCCTGTAACTCGAATCCTAGCCCGGTATATCCCATTTTAATTTTACACCATTGTGAACCTTACGCCTTTTGTACTCTGTGATCGAGACTCTCGGCATTGAAAAATCTTCTTAAACTAAATGACACGTGTATATGTTGACATTTAACAAATATACAGTCAAGAAAATCAAGGGCAATGGTGATATATATGCGGATTAGACACAAAAAAAACACTCAACAAATGGCTACAATTTAAGGAATGTGTTTAGTGACGGCATCAGATTCCTAATTGATGGAGAAAGGTCTGGTCGCAAGAAAAGCTGCTTCTAGGAGGTTGTCAAGTGTTTTCGCTCGACGATTCCATTCTTGGGTGGTTGGTTTGGCCCTTGTTCCTGTAACTCGAATCCTAGCCCGGTATATCCCATTTTAATTTTACACCATTGTGAACCTTACGCCTTTTTTACTCTCTTATCGAGGTTCTCGGCATTGAAAAATCTTCGTAAACTAAATCACACGTGTATATGTTGACATTTAAGAGATATACAGTCAAGAAAATCAAGGGCAATGGTGATATATATGCGGATTAGACACAAAAAAAAAACACTCAACAAATGGCTACAATTTAAGGAATGTGTTTAGTGACGGCATCAGATTCCTAATTGATGGAGAAAAGTCTGGTGGCAAGAAAAGCCGCTTCTAGGAGGTTGTTAAGTGTTTTTGCTCGAAGATTCCATTCTTGGGTGGTTGGTTTGGCCTTTGTTCCTGTAACTCGAATCCTAGCCCGGTATATCCCAATTTAATTTTACACCATTGTGAACCTTACGCCTTTTTTACTCTGTGATCGAGACTCTCGGCATTGAAAAATCTTCTTAAACTAAATAAGACGTGTATATGTTGAAATTTAAGAGATATACAGTCAAGAAAATCAAGGGAAATGGTGATATATATGCGGATTAGACACCAAAAAAACACTCAACAAATAGCTACAATTTAAGGAATGTGTATAGTGACGGCATCAGATTCCTAATTGATGGAGAAAGGTCTGGTGGCAAGAAAAGCTGCTTCTAGGAGGTTGTCAAGTGTTTTCGCTCGACGATTCCATTCTTGGGTGGTTGTTTTGGACCTTGTTCCTGTAACTCGAATCCTAGCCAAATATATCCCATTTTAATATTACACCATTGTGAACCTTACGCCTTTTTTACTCTCTGATCGAGGTTCTCGGCATTGAAAATTCTTCGTAAACTAAATCACACGTGTATATGTTGACATTTAACAGATATACAATCAAGAAAATCATGGGAAATGGTGATATATATGCGGATTAGACACCAAAAAAACACTCAACAAATGGCTACAATTTAAGGAATGTGTTTAGTGACGGCATCAGATTCCTAATTGACGGAGAAAGGTCTGGTGGCAAGAAAATTTGCTTCTAGGAGGTTGAAAGTGTTTTCGCTCGAAGATTCCATTCTTGGGTGGTTGGTTTGACCCTTGTTCCTGTAACTCGAATCCTAGCCGGGTATATCCCATTTTAATTTTACACCATTGTGAACCTTACGCCTTTTTTACTCTGTGATCGAGGTTCTCGGCATTGAAAAATCTTCGTAAACTAAATCACACGTGTATATGTTGACATTTAAGAGATATACAGTTAAGAAAATCAAGGGCAATGGTGATATATATGCGGATTAGACACAACAAAAAATCACTCAACAAATGGCTACAATTGAAGGAATGTGTTTAGTGACGGCATCAGATTCCTAATTGATGGAGAAAGGTCTTGCGGCAAGAAAAGCTGCTTCTAGGTGGTTGTCAAGTGTATTCGCTTGACGATTCCATTCTTGGGTGGTTGGTTTGGCCCTTGTTCCTGTAACTCGAATCCTAGCCCGGTATATGCCATTTTAATTTTACACAATTGTGAACCTTACACCTTTTTTACTCTCTGATCGAGGTTCTCGGCATTGAAAAATCTACGTAAACTAAATCACACGTGTATATGTTGACATTTAAGAGATATACAGTCAAGAAAATTAAGGGCCATGGTGATATATATGCGGATTAGACACCAAAAAAAAACTCAACAAATGGCTACAATTGAAGGAATGTGTTTAGTGACGGCATCAGATTCCTAATTAATGGAGAAATGTCTGGTGGCAAGAAAAACTGCTTCTAGGAGGTTGTCAAGTGTTTTCGCTTGACGATTCCATTCTTGGGTGGTTGGTTTGGCCCTTGTTCCTGTAACTCGAATCCTAGCCCGATATATCCCATTTTAATTTTACACCATTGTGAACCTTACGCCTTTTGTACTCTGTGATCGAGACTCTCGGCATTGAAAAATCTTCTTAAACTAAATGACACGTGTATATGTTGACATTTAACAAATATACAGTCAAGAAAATCAAGGGCAATGGTGATATATATGCGGATTAGACACAAAAAAAAAAACACTCAACAAATGGCTATAATTTAAGGAATGTGTTTAGTGACGGCATCAGATTCCTAATTGATGGAGAAAAGTCTGGTGGCAAGAAAAGCCGCTTCTAGGAGGTTGTTAAGTGTTTTCGCTCGAAGATTCCATTCTTGGGTGGTTGGTTTGGCCTTTGTTCCTGTAACTCGAATCCTAGCCCGGTATATCCCAATTTAATTTTACACCATTGTGAACCTTACGCCTTTTTTACTCTGTGATCGAGACTCTCGGCATTGAAAAATCTTCTTAAACTAAATAAGACGTGTATATGTTGAAATTTAAGAGATATACAGTCAAGAAAATCAAGGGAAATGGTGATATATATGCGGATTAGACACCAAAAAAACACTCAACAAATAGCTACAATTTAAGGAATGTGTATAGTGACGGCATCAGATTCCTAATTGATGGAGAAAGGTCTGGTGGCAAGAAAAGCTGCTTCTAGGAGGTTGTCAAGTGTTTTCGCTCGACGATTCCATTCTTGGGTGGTTGTTTTGGACCTTGTTCCTGTAACTCGAATCCTAGCCAAATATATCCCATTTTAATTTTACACCATTGTGAACCTTACGCCTTTTTTACTCTCTGATCGAGGTTCTCGGCATTGAAAATTCTTCGTAAACTAAATCACACGTGTATATGTTGACATTTAACAGATATACAGTCAAGAAAATCATGGGAAATGGTGATATATATGCGGATTAGACACCAAAAAAACACTCAACAAATGGCTACAATTTAAGGAATGTGTTTAGTGACGGCATCAGATTCCTAATTGATGGAGAAAGGTCTGGTGGCAAGAAAATTTGCTTCTAGGAGGTTGAAAGTGTTTTCGCTCGAAGATTCCATTCTTGGGTTGTTGGTTTGGCCCTTGTTCCTGTAACTCGAATCCTAGCCGGGTATATCCCATTTTAATTTTACACCATTGTGAACCTTACGCCTTTTTTACTCTGTGATCGAGGTTTTTGGCATAGAATAATCTTCGTAAACTAAATCACACATGTATATGTTGACATTTAAGAGATATACAGTCAAGAAAATCAAGGGCAATGGTGATATATATGCGGATTAGACACAAAAAAAAAACACTCAATAAATGGCTACAATTTAAAGAATGTGTTTAGTGATGGCATCAGATTCCTAATTGCTGGAAAAAGGTCTGGTGGCAAGAAAGCTGCTTCTAGGAGGTTGTCAAGTGTTTTCTTTCGATGATTCCATTCTTGGGTATTGGTTTGGTCCTTGTTCCTGTAACTCGAATCCTAGCCAGGTATATCCCATTAATTTTACACCATTTTGAACCTTACGCCTTTTTACTCTCTGATCGAGGTTCTCGGCATTGAAAAATCTTCGTAAACTAAATCACATGTGTATATGTTGACATTTAAGAGATATACAGTCAATAAAATCAAGGGCAATGGTGATATATATGCGGATTAGACACCAAAAAACACTCAACAAATGGCTACAATTGAAGGAATGTGTTTAGTGACGGCATCAGATTCCAAATTAATGGAGAAATGTCTGGTGTTAAGAAAAACTGCTTCTAGGAGGTTGTCAAGTGTTTTCGCTTGACGTTTCCATTCTTGGGTGGTTGGTTTGGCCCTTGTTCCTGTAACTCGAATCCTAGCCCGGTATATCCCATTTTAATTTTACACCATTGTGAACCTTACGCCTTTTTTACTCTCTGATCGAGACTCTCGGCATTGAAAAATCTTCTTAAACTAAATGACACGTGTATATGTTGACATTTAAGAGAAATAAAGTCAAGAAAATCAAGGGCAGTGGTGATATATATGCGAATTAGACACAAAAAAAACACTCAACAAATGGCTACAATTTAAGGAATGTGTTTAGTGACGGCATCAGATTCCTAATTGATGGAGAAAGGTCTGGAGGCAAGAAAAGCTGCTTCTAGGTGGTTGTCAAGTGTTTTTGCTCGACGATTCCATTCTTGGGTGGTTGGTTTGGACCTTGTTCCAGTAACTCGAATCCTTGCCCGGTATATCCCATTTTAATTTTACACCATTGTGAACCTGACCGCTTTTTTACTCTCTTATGGAGGTTCTCGGCATTGAAAAATCTTCATAAACTAAATCACACATGTATATGTTGACATTTAAGAGATATACAGTCAAGAAAATCAAGGGAAATGGTGATATATATGCTGATTAGACACCAAAAAAAACACTCAACAAATGGATACAATTTAAGGAATGTGTTTAGTGACGGCATCAGATTCCTAATTCATGGAGAAAGGTCTGGTGGCAAGAAAAGCTGCTTCTAGGAGGTTGTCAAGTGTTTTCGCTCGAAGATTCCATTCTTGGGTGGTTGGTTTGGCCCTTGTTCCTGTAACTCGAATCCTAGCCGGGTATATCCCATTTTAATTTTACACCATTGTGAACCTTACACCTTTTTTACTCTCTGATCGAGACTCTCGGCATTGAAAAATCTTCTTAAACTAAATGACAAGGGCAGTGGTGATATATATGCGGATTAGACACAAAAAAAAACTCAACAAATGGCTACAATTTAACGAATGTGTTTAGTGACGGCAACAGATTCCTAATTGATGGAGAAATGTCTGGTGGCAAGAAAAACTGCTTCTAGGAGGTTGTCAAGTGTTTTCGTTTGACGTTTCCATTCTTGGGTGGTTAGTTTGGCCCTTGTTCCTGTAACTCGAATCCTAGCCCGGTATATCCCATTTTAATTTTACACCTTTGTGAACCTTACGCCTTTTTTACTCTCTGATCGAGACTCTCGGCATTGAAAAATCTTCTTAAACTAAATGACAAGGGCAGTGGTGATATATATGCGGATTAGACACAAAAATAACACTCAACAAATGGCTACAATTTAACGAATGTGTTTAGTGACGGCATCAGATTCCTAATTGATGGAGAAAGGTCTGGAGGCCAGAAAAGCTGCTTCTAGGAGGTTGTCAAGTGTTTTCGCTCGACGATTCCATTCTTGGGTGGTTGGTTTGGCCCTTGTTCCTGTAACTCGAATCCTAGCCCGGTATATCCCATTTTAATTTTACACCATTGTGAACCTTACGCCTTTTTTACTCTGTGATCGAGACACTCGGCATTGAAAAATATTCTTAAACTAAATGAGACGTGTATATGTTGACATTTAAGAGATATACAGTCAAGAAAATCAAGGGAAATGGTGATATATATGCGGATTAGACACCAAAAAAACACTCAACAAATAGCTACAATTTAAGGAATGTGTTTAGTGACGGCATCAGATTCCTAATTGATGGAGAAAGGTCTGGTGGCAAGAAAAAGTTGCTTCTAGGAGGTTGTCAAGTGTTTTCGCTCGAAGATTCCATTCTTGGGTGGTTGGTTAGGCCCTTGTTCCTGTAACTCGAATCCTAGCCGGGTATATCTCATTTTAATTTTGCAGCATTGTGAACCTTACGCCTTTTTTACTCTCTGATCGAGGTTCTCGGCATTGAAAAATCTTCGTAAACTAAATCACACGTGTATATGTTGACATTTAAGAGATATACAGTCTAGAAAATCAAGGGCAAAGGTGATATATATGCGGATTAGACACAAAAAAAAATCACTCAACAAATGGCTACAATTTAAGGAATGTGTTTAGTGACGGCATCAGATTCCTAATTGATGGAGAAAGGTCTGGTGGCAAGAAAAGCTGCTTCTAGGAGGTTGTCAAGTGTTTTCGCTCGACGATTCCATTCTTGGGTGGTTGTTTTGGACCTTGTTCCTGTAACTCGAATCCTAGCCCAGTATATCCCATTTTAATTTTACACCATTGTGAACCTTACGCCTTTTTTACTCTCTGATCGAGGTTCTCGGCATTGAAAAATCTGCATAAACTAAATCACACGTGTATATGTTGACATTTAAGAGATAGAAAGTCAAGAAAATCAAGGGCAGTGGTCATATATATGCGGATTAGACACAAAAAAAAACACACTCAACAAATGGCTACAATTTAAGGAATGTGTTTAGTGACGGCATTAGATTCCTAATTGATGGAGAAAGGTCTGGTGGCAAGAAAAGCTGCTTCTAGGAGGTTGTCATGTGTTATCTCTCGACGATTCCATTCTTGGGTGGTTGGATTGGCCCTTGTTCCTGTAACTCGAATCCTAGCCCGGTATATCCCATTTTAATTTTACACCACTGTGAACCTTACGCCTTTTTTACTCTCTGATCGAGGTTCTCGGCATTGAAAAATCTTCGTAAACTAAATCACACGTGTATATGTTGACATTTAAAAGATATACAATCAAGAAAATCAAGGGCAATGGTGATATATATGCGGATTAGACACCAAAAAAAAAAAGAAAAAACACTCAACAAATGGCTACAATTTAAAGAATGTGTTTAGTGACGGCATCAGATTCCTAATTGATGGAGAAAGGTCTGGTGGCAAGAAAAGCTGCTTCTAGGAGGTTGTCAGCTGTTTTAGCTCGACGATTCCATTCTTGGGTGGTTGGTTTGGCCCTTGTTCCTGTAACTCGAATCCTAGCCCGGTATATCCCATTTTAATTTTACACCATTGTAATCCTTACGCCTTTTTTACTCTCTGATCGAGGTTCTCTGCATTGAAAAATCTTCATAAACTAAATCACACGTGTATATGTTGACATTTAAGAGATAGACAGTCAAGAAAATCAAGGGCAATGGTCATATATATGCGGATTAGACACAAAAAAAAACACTCAACAAAAGGCTACAATTTAAGGAATGTGTTTAGTGACGGCATTAGATTCCTAATTGATGGAGAAAGGTCTGGTGGCAAGAAAAGCTGCTTCTAGGAGGTTGTCAAGTGTTTTCTCTCGACGATTCCATTCTTAGGTGGTTGGATTGGCCCTTGTTCCTGTAACTCGAATCCTAGCCCGGTATATCCCATTTTAATTTTACACCATTGTGAACCTTACGCCTTTTTTACTCTCTGATCGAAGTTCTCAGCATTGAAAAATCTTCGTAAACTAAATCACACGTGTATATGTTGACATTTAAGAGATATACAGTCAAGAAAATCAAGGGCAATGGTGATATATATGCGGATTAGATACAAAAAAAACACTCAACAAATGGCTACAATTTAAAGAAATGTGTTTAGTGACGCCATCAGATTCCTAATTGATGGAGAAAGGTCTAGTGGTAAGAAAAGCTGATTCTAGGCGGTTGTCAAGTGTTTTCGCTCGACGATTCCATTCTTGGGTGGTTGGTTTGGCCCTTGTTCCTGTAACTCGAATCCTAGCCCTGTATATCCCATTTTAATTTTACACCATTGTGAACCTTACGCCTTTTTTACTCTCTGATCGAGGTTCTCGGCATTGAAAAATCTTCGTAAACTAAATCACACGTGTATCTGTTGACATATAAGAGATATACAGTCAAGAAAATCAAGGGCAATGGTGATATATATGCGGATTAGACACCAAAAAAAAAAGAAAAAACACTCAACAAATGGCTACAATTTAAGGATGTGTTTAGTGACGGCATCAAATTCCTAATTGATGGAGAAAGGTCTGGTGGCAAGAAAAGCTGCTTCTAGGAGGTTGTCAAGTGTTTTCGCTCGACGATTCCATTCTTGGGTGGTTGGTTTGGCCTTGTTCCTGTAACTCGAATCCTAGCCCGGTATATCCCATTTTAATTTTACACCATTGTAATCCTTACGCCTTTTTTACTCTCTGATCGAGGTTCTCTGCATTGAAAAATCTTCATAAACTAAATCACACGTGTATATGTTGACATTTAATAGATAGACAGTCAAGAAAATCAAGGGCAATGGTCATATATATGCGGATTAGACACAAAAAAAACACTCAACAAATGGCTACAATTTAAGGAATGTGTTTAGTGACGGCATTAGATTCCTAATTGATGGAGAAAGGTCTGGTGGCAAGAAAAGCTGCTTCTAGGAGGTTGTCAAGTGTTTTCTCTCGACGATTCCATTCTTGGGTGGTTGGATTGGCCCTTGTTCCTGTAACTCGAATCCTAGCCCGATATATCCCATTTTAATTTTACACCATTGTGAACCTTACGCCTTTTTTAATCTCTGATCGAGGTTCTCGGCATTGAAAAATCTTCGTAAACTAAATCACACGTGTATATGTTGACATTTAAGAGATATACAGTCAAGAAAATCAAGGGCAATGGTGATATATATGCGGATTAGATACAAAAAAAAACACTAAACAAATGGCTACAATTTAAAGAAATGTGTTTAGTGACGCCATCAGATTCCTAATTGATGGAGAAAGGTCTAGTGGTAAGAAAAGCTGATTCTAGGGGGTTGTCAAGTGTTTTCGCTCGACGATTCCATTCTTGGGTGGTTGGTTTGGCCCTTGTTCCTGTAACTCGAATCCTAGCCCTGCATATCCCATTTTAATTTTACACCATTGTGAACCTTACGCCTTTTTTACTCTCTGATCGAGGTTCTCGACATTGAAAAATCTTCGTAAACTAAATCACACGTGTATCTGTTGACATATAAGAGATATACAGTCAAGAAAATCAAGGGCAACGGTGATATATATGCGGATTAGACACCAAAAAAAGAAAAAGAAAAAACACTCAACAAATGGCTACAATTTAAAGAATGTGTTTAGTGACGGCATCAAATTCCTAATTGATGGAGAAAGGTCTGGTGGCAAGAAAAGCTGCTTCTAGGAGGTTGTCAAGTGTTTTCGCTCGACGATTCCATTCTTGGGTGGTTGGTTTGGATCTTGTTCATGTAACTCGAATCCTAGCCCGGTATATCCCATTTTAATTTTACACCATTTTAATCTTTACGCCTTTTATACTCTCTGATCGAGGTTCTCTGCATTGAAAAATCTTCATAAACTATATCACACGTGTATATGTTGACATTTAAGAGATAGACAGTCAAGAAAATCAAGGGCAATGGTCATATATATGCGGATTAGACACAAAAAAAAACACTCAACAAATGGCTACAATTTAAGGAATGTGTTTAGTGCCGGCATCAGATTCCTAATTGATGGAGAAAGGTCTGGTGGCAAGAAAAGCTGCTTCTAGGAGGTTGTCAAGTGTTTTCTCTCGACGATTCCATTCTTGGGTGGTTGGTTTGGCCCTTGTTCCTGTAACTCGAATCCTAGCCCGGTATATCCCATTTTAATTTTACACCATTGTGAACCTTACGCCTTTTTTACTCTCTGATCGAGGTTCTCGGCATTGAAAAATCTTCGTAAACTAAATCACACGTGTATATGTTGACATTTAAGAGATATACAGTCAAGAAAATCATGGGCAATGGTGATATATATGCGGATTAGATACCAAAAAAACACCAACAAATGGCTACAATTTAAAGAATGTGTTTAGTGACGCCATCAGATTCCTAATTGATGGAGAAAGGTCTGGTGGCAAGAAAAGCTGCTTCTAGGGAGTTGTCAAGTGTTTTCGCTCGAAGATTCCATTCTTGGGTGGTTGGTTTGGCCCTTGTTCCTGTAACTCGAATCCTAGCCGGGTATATCTCATTTTAATTTTGCAGCATTGTGAACCTTACGCCTTTTTTACTCTCTGATCGAGGTTCTCGGCATTGAAAAATCTTCATAAACTAAATCACACGTGTATATGTTGACATTTAAGAGATATACAGTCAAGAAAATCAAAGGCAAAGGTGATATATATGCGGATTAGACACCAAAAAAAATCACTCAACAAATGGCTACAATTTAAGGAATGTGTTTAGTGACGGCATCAGATTCCTAATTGATGGAGAAAGGTCTGGTGGCAAGAAAAGCTGCTTCTAGGAGGTTGTCAAGTGTTTTCGCTCGACGATTCCATTCTTGGGTGGTTGTTTTGGACCTTGTTCCTGTAACTCGAATCCTAGCCCAGTATATCCCATTTTAATTTTACACCATTGTGAACCTTACGCCTTTTTTACTCTCTGATCGAGGTTCTCGGCATTGAAAACTATTCGTAAACTAAATCACACGTGTATATGTTGACATTTAACAGATATACAGTCAAGAAAATCAAGGGCAATGGTGATATATATGCGGATTAGACACCAAAAAAAACACTCAACAAATGGCTACAATTTAAGGAATGTGTTTAGTGACGGCATCAGATTCCTAATTGATGGAGAAAGGTCTGATGGCAAGAAAAGCAGCTTCTAGGAGGTTGTAAGTGTTTTCGCTCGAAGATTCCATTCTTGGGCTGTTGGTTTGGCCCTTGTTCCTGTAACTCGAATCCTAGCCGGGTATATCCCATTTTAATTTTACACCATTGTGAACCTTACGCCTTTTTTACTCTGTGATCGAGGTTCTTGGCATAGAAAAATCTTCGTAAACTAAATCACACATGTATATGTTGACATTTAAAAGATATACAGTCAAGAAAATCAAGGGCAATGGCGATATATCTGCGGACTAGACAAAAAAAAAACACTCAATAAATGGCTACAATTTAAAGAATGTGTTTAGTGACGGCATCAGATTCCTAATTGATGGAAAAAGGTCTGGTGGCAAGAAAGCTGCTTCTAGGAGGTTGTCAAGTGTTTTCGCTCGATGATTCCATTCTTGGGTGTTGGTTTGGTCCTTGTTCCTGTAACTCGAATCCTAGCCAGGTATATCCCATTAATTTTACACCATTATGAACCTTACGCCTTTTTTACTCTCTGATCGAGGTTCTCGGCATTGAAAAATCTTCGTAAACTAAATCACATGTGTATATGTTGACATTTAAGAGATATACAGTCAAGAAAATCAAGGGCAATGGTGATATATATGCGGATTAGACACCAAAAAAAACACTCAACAAATGGCTACAATTTAAGGAATGTGTTTAGTGACGGCATCCGATTCCTAATTGATGGAGAAAGGTCTTGTGGCAAGAAGAGCTGCTTCTAGGAGGTTGTCAAGCGTTTTCGCTCGACGATTCCATTCTTGGGTGGTTGGTTTGGCCCTTGTTCCTGTAACTCGAATCCTAGCCCGGTATATCCCATTTTAATTTTACACCATTGTAATCCTTACGCCTTTTTTACTCTCTGATCGAGGTTCTCGGCATTGAAAAATCTTCGTAAACTAAATCACACGTGTATATGTTGACATTTAAGAGATATACAATCAAGAAAATCAAGGGCAATGTTGATATATATGCGGATTAGACACCAAAAAAAACACTCAACAAATGGCTACAATTTAAAGAATGTGTTTAGTGACGGCATCAGATTCCTAATTGATGGAGAAAGGTCTGGTGGCAAGAAAAGCTGCTTCTAGGAGGTTGTCAGCTGTTTTCGCTCGACGATTCCATTCTTGGGTGGTTGGTTTGGCCCTTGTTCCTGTAACTCGAATCCTAGCCAGGTATATCCCATTAATTTTACACCATTATGAACCTTACGCCTTTTTTACTCTCTGATCGAGGTTCTCGGCATTGAAAAATCTTCGTAAACTAAATCACATGTGTATATGTTGACATTTAAGAGATATACAGTCAAGAAAATCAAGGGCAATGGTGATATATATGCGGATTAGACACCAAAAAAAACACTCAACAAATGGCTACAATTTAAAGAATGTGTTTAGTGACGGCATCAGATTCCTAATTGATGGAGAAAGGTCTGGTGGCAAGAAAAGCTGCTTCTAGGAGGTTGTCAGCTGTTTTCGCTCGACGATTCCATTCTTGGGTGGTTGGTTTGGCCCTTGTTCCTGTAACTCGAATCCTAGCCCGGTATATCCCATTTTAATTTTACACCATTGTAATCCTTACGCCTTTTTTACTCTCTGATCGAGGTTCTCTGCATTGAAAAATCTTCATAAACTAAATCACACGTGTATATGTTGACATTTAAGAGATAGAAAGTCAAGAAAATCAAGGGCAATGGTCATATATATGCGGATTAGACACAAAAAAAAAAACACTCAACAAATGGCTACAATTTAAGGAATGTGTTTAGTGACGGCATTAGATTCCTAATTGATGGAGAAAGGTCTGGTGGCAAGAAAAGCTGCTTCTAGGAGGTTTTCATGTGTTTTCTCTCGACGATTCCATTCTTGGGTGGTTGGATTGGCCCTTGTTCCTGTAACTCGAATCCTAGCCCGGTATATCCCATTTTAATTTTACACCATTGTAATCCTTACGCCTTTTTTACTCTCTGATCGAGGTTCTCTGCATTGAAAAATCTTCATAAACTAAATCACACGTGTATATGTTGACCTTTAAGAGATAGACAGTCAATAAAATCAAGGGCAATGGTCATATATATGCGGATTACACACCAAAAAAAAAAACACTCAACAAATGGTTACAATTTAAGGAATGTGTTTAGTGATGGCATCAGATTCCTAATTGATGGAGAAAGGTCTGGTGGCAAGAAAAGCTGCTTCTAGGAGGTTGTCAAGTGTTTTCTCTCGGCGATTCCATTCTTGGGTGGTTGGTTTGGCCCTTGTTCCTGTAACTCGAATCCTAGCCCGGTATATCCCATTTTAATTTTACACCATTGTGAACCTTACACCTTTTTTACTCTCTGATCGAGGTTCTCGGCATTGAAAAATCTTCGTAAACTAAATCACACGTGTATATGTTGACATTTAAGAGATATACAGTCAAGAAAATCAAGGGCAATGGTGATATATATGCGGATTAGGTACAAAAAAAAACACTCAACAAATGACTACAATTTAAAGAATGTGTTTAGTGACGCCATCAGATTCCTAATTGATGGAGAAAGGTCTGGTGGCAAGAAAAGCTGCTTCTAGGGGGTTGTCAAGTGTTTTCGCTCGACGATTCCATTCTTGGGTGGTTGGTTTGGCCCTTGTTCCTGTAACTCGAATCCTAGCCCGATATATCCCATTTTAATTTTACACCATTGTGAACCTGACGCCTTTTTTACTCTCTGATCGAGGTTCTCGGCATTGAAAAATCATCGTAAACTAAATCACACGTGTATATGTTGACATTTAAGATATATACAGTCAAGAAAATCAAGGGCAATGGTGATATATATGCGGATTAGACACCAAAAAAAAAAAAAAAAGAAAAAACACTCAACAAATGGTTACAATTTAAAGAATGTGTTTAGTGACGGCATCAGATTCCTAATTGATGGAGAAAGGTCTGGTAGCAAGAAAAGCTGCTTCTAGGAGGATGTCAAGTGTTTTCGCTCGACGATTCCATTCTTGGGTTGTAAGACCCTAATACGTAATTGACAAAAAGTCGCAGCGGAAATTCATGCCATAAAATTTCTTTCATTATTAACGTCTTGACTTACTTGAAAGTTCATTTTAATATGTATCTTTTACAAAAATAAAGTATAAGTCCTGTTTACTAAAGTACATACACAATTATTCCCGTACAATCTAACTTAAGACTCGGTCTTCAATCTCTACTCCTCGATGTAACCGCCCGTGATTTGTACAACCTGCACTCACCACATACGTTCATCACATTAGTACACAATACATAAATAAGATTCAATCTCGTACACTTTCCATTGCGTTATCTTTCTAAGCTTCAAGCATTTCACCTACGTATCCATATCCTGGAGAGACTTCAATATGTACCTGCGTTACCTTTCATCCTCAAGGCACACTATTAATAACGTATTACTCGACGTATCTAAATCATGCACATATACATTCTTACATGTATACATATGCGTCTACATGCGTACATACTCTTCTATATTTCTACATACCTGCATAAACTCAAACGTATCTTACTATATACCAAATACATATCTACTTACGCACATACATTACTACTTCTCTACATACTTTCATATATACCTACATATCTTTGCATATACTTAAATACACATCCACATACATACACGCATTATTACGTCTACCTGCATTTCATTTCGTTCTCGAAGCACACTGTTAAGGACGTCAATACTTAATTGCATTGGAACCGCGTATACAATCATATATAGAACCATTTACCTACATACATACCTTTACTTGCATACCCACGCGGTCTAATTACATACATACCTATTTACATACATACATACTTACACGCATACATACTTGCATCCACCTATATAAAATATACATATACTTTCGTACCTACACGCGTATGTGCTTTCACATTCAAATACATAATGCTCATGCTCATACATAACTAATTGTGTGCATACATACACCAATACCTACCTATATACATACATGCATGCATAACTCCATACTTACATACATTCATAAAATGAATCGTAACTACTCCCGTGCATACCTTAGCTCACATGAGTATGTACTTACGAAATTTTCCTAAATACATTTATACAGCCATACTAACTCGTAATTACCACTTACTAATACGTGATTTAAAACAAAACGGAGCACTAGGACGCGTTGCGAGACCAACGGGAGTTCAAGAGCGAAGAAACAGGGTTCTCACAAAAGAGAGCCCGTCGCCGACGGGTTGTAGATAAACCCGTAAACTGAAAACCCCGTAGACAGGGGTATAGGCCGTCGGCCACTTTCGATCAAACCGAAGCCCGTCGGCGACGGGGGTCAGGCCCGTCGGCGACGGGTTGTGCATTTCTGATCCGGGTGCTGTTTGTTTTTGGATTGTAAAATGATTACATACTTGCTTTTTGCCTTACAACCGAGAATGGCATTCAAAGTGGGATTTTTACATAATTCCTAGAGCCATTTTATATACATTAAACATCTCCATTCATCCAATAACAAGAAAACTCTATATGTATACTAAGAAGTGAAACGAAAGTCACTTACCTCGAACGTTAGTGTTCATGCTTGCTTCCTCGCCTCCGCTTGACCCGTTAACCTTCCGTTCTTGAGTCCTTGCTAATGTGATTCCTATCCTTTCATGTTATCACAATTGCGTTATGGTTAGCACACATACTCATTCGTGCTACATTCGTTTCTTTCCATTCATACATTATTTGACTTTTCTTATTAACCAATTATCACATACATAAGGCATAGATTAAAAGTCACCTTGTTCCTTATTCTTGCAACTCATTTATCATCATACACGACACGTGGTTCATCTACTACAATACACTTGACTTCTCTACTATTACAATCATAACCGAAAGGCTAACCATGCTATACATTTATTGTTGACTTTCAGAAAGTCAAATGTCCTATTTACACACTTTCAACTTATGAACATGTATCCATCTTGATAGGGTAGACCATAATATTAATGTTATACACATTACACACTCATATTGTATGACATCTTCAACCACACGATCACTTACTTATACACACACATATATATACATACATAATCCATTCCATCCACACTAACATTCTCATATTTTCACAACTAACACTTTAACCCATACTAAGCTAACCCAACATCATTTCAACATGATATCCACATGAACTATATTCAAAACACACTTTTATGTTAGCTTACTACCAAACACATCATTTTCGCATTTCGCATATAGTCATCTCCTACTTACATACAATTTTCATCTATCAAGCTCTCCTAGGCATTTCATCAAACACTTGGTGTGCGTACCACTATCTTAGCACAATGTACAACCCACTCATGCATGATTATCCATGTTCTTATCTTCATTCATCAAGTTTAACTAAACATCCATTTCTTTCATGTCCTAATCATCTTATCTAAAATAATCCATCACATTCAACATACTACATCACAATTTACACAATTAGTGAACATGGTGATTCACTCACTTCATCATCCTAAATGGGTTTTTCTTCTAAACATGAAATTAACCAAAATTGTGCACAACCCATGTTTCATATGATGATTCTAACACATATTCATACTAAATCTCATACCAATCCGTGGATTGATCATAACCCTCTTTATACTAGATCATCAAAACATTAAATTCCACTTACCAAGTGATTTATAGGGTTAGATGATGTAGAATCTTGATTCATGCAAGAGAGTTAAGGTTGGATTCTACTTCAATTCTTCAACATTCATCACCATGAGAAACCCTCATGTCTCCTTGCCTTGCATTCGATACCAACATCAGACTTATGTCTGATGTTTTGTGGTATTCCCCACTTAACCCAAACTTCATTAAAAATGTGCAAGAATAACCCTTGCACTTTAGTTAACTTATTTCTTTCATTCTTGAGACTAGTAGATGTACAAACTAGGTTAACTAATCATAGTTAGCAAATTATAGTTAAGTTATTTCATACATAATTCTAGTATATGCCATATTTATTACATATCATATTTTTGGGGCGTTACAAGTCTACCCCCCTTAAAGAAGGTTTCGTCCCCGAAACCTTTCTCATTCTTAGTAGACCAATACTACTCTTACTTTTTCATCTATCCATTCATGATGCTCAATACCACATGAATATATTCAGGATCTTTGCCAAAGTCTTATACATGAATAAATATGATCACACCATCACATTATCGTACTAGAACTAAAGTGCGCAAACTAGAAGCAAACCCAAGGGTTTACTTCCATGATTTACATAAAATCAAAATGAAGTTCATATGAACTTGCTACCACATTCACCGTCAGTATTAGTTCTAATAATTTCGTATATACTTGGAGTATTACTTCTACCTTCTTACTCATACATGCACTATCTACTACTTAGGCCAGATTTAAAACTCGTTCTTAGCTTACTTCTAAAAGTCAACCCTTCCTTATCATATCACATCTTGCGTTACCAATGGTTCGTGCAGAAATACTTATTCAATTCATAACTTTATACTTAAATTCATGTATTAATTAATTCACTAACCTTACTATTTTGGCATAACGCCACGACCCGCGAAAGCGAACCGACCACTTCATTACAAACCCAAACCATCCCAGGATTGATCTCATTCATCCGGGTAATGAGTTTCCGCTTGTGAAAATTCTTTCACTGATCTTGATAGGTTTATCACACTATGATATCTGACGGAAGTCGATTCCATTGATTCGTCATCCTTATCTTACGGTGATCATTCCTTTCCAATTAGTGACATTGCGTGTCCATTCATCAAGCTCACCTATGAGTACAAAACTTAACACATCAAAACATTAACTAACGAGTTCAAATGGCAATCGCCATCTGACCCGTTTGACCCATTTATCATTTCGACCATTCTTGCATGCAACGCATTTGCATAAATATATTCATACATATATTTACATGAAAAATTAAGCATAATCTGAATCATATCACTTAAGAAATATTTACTTGTCTGGTCCGTAATTACTTACACATTCGGATATTTTCATTCCTATCATTCTTTTGTTCATTTGCTTCACATTTACTTATGTGACTGGTTTGACGCATACATGGTCAAGCTATCGACTTCTTCTTACGTAGACTAATTCCGTCTTTCATATCTTAAATCTGTTTCGCGGATTCGAACACATTATTCATACCTTTCGTACCTTCTATGTTTTGAATCCGTCTCGCGGATTTAAACATTGCATTCACATCTTTCATTCTTTGAATCCGTCTCGCGGATTCAAGCATTGCATTTACGCTTTTCATCCCTTGAATCCGTCTCGCGGATTCAAGCATTGCATTTACGCTTTTCATCCCTTGAATCCGTCTCGCGGATTCAAGCATTGCATTTACGCTTTTCATCCCTTGAATCCGTCTCGCGGATTCAAGCATTGCATTCATATACATTGTTGATCCGTACTTTCTTACGGATTCAACATTCTTCACTCTTATCATTCATGTTTTTCATTCCTACATAGTACTCTCACTTTCCCGAGAGTCTTACTACCCTCTTCACCCGCACGCCCACCTGCTACCCAATTCTAACGGACATACCTGCGATAATTACCACGGTCTCACGAATGTCATATGCTTCTTGCGTACTGGCCAGGTGCGCAATTCACATACTAATTTCGTGCCTTCAGGTAATCATCGCCTTATGTTTGCAGTAGTGGGGCTCAGTTCGTGTTACATTTTTACAATCTTATCAAGATAATATCGTTGTCTTCCATTTAGTACTTACCCTCCCAAGGAGATTTCTTCCTTTTTCTTTTAACACCGGTACCATATATATTAACATTGTGTACCTGGGGTCTGTCTGTCCGTTCGCATCCTTGCCTGCCTCAGCATTCATCCTAGAATTCGTTTCTACCTTCGGATCTTGATCGAGTCTTAGATTGTACGGGTTCCTTATCATAAGAGCACACAAGTTTGAGTTCAAGTACTTACTTTCTTGTACTTGATTCTCTCGAACCAGGGCTCTGATACCAACTTGTAAGACCCTAATACGTAATTGACAAAAAGTCGCAGCGGAAATTCATGCCATAAAATTTCTTTCATTATTAACGTCTTGACTTACTTGAAAGTTCATTTTAATATGTATCTTTTACAAAAATAAAGTATAAGTCCTGTTTACTAAAGTACATACACAATTATTCCCGTACAATCTAACTTAAGACTCGGTCTTCAATCTCTACTCCTCGATGTAACCGCCCGTGATTTGTACAACCTGCACTCACCACATACGTTCATCACATTAGTACACAATACATAAATAAGATTCAATCTCGTACACTTTCCATTGCGTTATCTTTCTAAGCTTCAAGCATTTCACCTACGTATCCATATCCTGGAGAGACTTCAATATGTACCTGCGTTACCTTTCATCCTCAAGGCACACTATTAATAACGTATTACTCGACGTATCTAAATCATGCACATATACATTCTTACATGTATACATATGCGTCTACATGCGTACATACTCTTCTATATTTCTACATACCTGCATAAACTCAAACGTATCTTACTATATACCAAATACATATCTACTTACGCACATACATTACTACTTCTCTACATACTTTCATATATACCTACATATCTTTGCATATACTTAAATACACATCCACATACATACACGCATTATTACGTCTACCTGCATTTCATTTCGTTCTCGAAGCACACTGTTAAGGACGTCAATACTTAATTGCATTGGAACCGCGTATACAATCATATATAGAACCATTTACCTACATACATACCTTTACTTGCATACCCACGCGGTCTAATTACATACATACCTATTTACATACATACATACTTACACGCATACATACTTGCATCCACCTATATAAAATATACATATACTTTCGTACCTACACGCGTATGTGCTTTCACATTCAAATACATAATGCTCATGCTCATACATAACTAATTGTGTGCATACATACACCAATACCTACCTATATACATACATGCATGCATAACTCCATACTTACATACATTCATAAAATGAATCGTAACTACTCCCGTGCATACCTTAGCTCACATGAGTATGTACTTACGAAATTTTCCTAAATACATTTATACAGCCATACTAACTCGTAATTACCACTTACTAATACGTGATTTAAAACAAAACGGAGCACTAGGACGCGTTGCGAGACCAACGGGAGTTCAAGAGCGAAGAAACAGGGTTCTCACAAAAGAGAGCCCGTCGCCGACGGGTCCTCAGGCCGTCGGCGACGGGTTGTAGATAAACCCGTAAACTGAAAACCCCGTAGACAGGGGTATAGGCCGTCGGCCACTTTCGATCAAACCGAAGCCCGTCGGCGACGGGGGTCAGGCCCGTCGGCGACGGGTTGTGCATTTCTGATCCGGGTGCTGTTTGTTTTTGGATTGTAAAATGATTACATACTTGCTTTTTGCCTTACAACCGAGAATGGCATTCAAAGTGGGATTTTTACATAATTCCTAGAGCCATTTTATATACATTAAACATCTCCATTCATCCAATAACAAGAAAACTCTATATGTATACTAAGAAGTGAAACGAAAGTCACTTACCTCGAACGTTAGTGTTCATGCTTGCTTCCTCGCCTCCGCTTGACCCGTTAACCTTCCGTTCTTGAGTCCTTGCTAATGTGATTCCTATCCTTTCATGTTATCACAATTGCGTTATGGTTAGCACACATACTCATTCGTGCTACATTCGTTTCTTTCCATTCATACATTATTTGACTTTTCTTATTAACCAATTATCACATACATAAGGCATAGATTAAAAGTCACCTTGTTCCTTATTCTTGCAACTCATTTATCATCATACACGACACGTGGTTCATCTACTACAATACACTTGACTTCTCTACTATTACAATCATAACCGAAAGGCTAACCATGCTATACATTTATTGTTGACTTTCAGAAAGTCAAATGTCCTATTTACACACTTTCAACTTATGAACATGTATCCATCTTGATAGGGTAGACCATAATATTAATGTTATACACATTACACACTCATATTGTATGACATCTTCAACCACACGATCACTTACTTATACACACACATATATATACATACATAATCCATTCCATCCACACTAACATTCTCATATTTTCACAACTAACACTTTAACCCATACTAAGCTAACCCAACATCATTTCAACATGATATCCACATGAACTATATTCAAAACACACTTTTATGTTAGCTTACTACCAAACACATCATTTTCGCATTTCGCATATAGTCATCTCCTACTTACATACAATTTTCATCTATCAAGCTCTCCTAGGCATTTCATCAAACACTTGGTGTGCGTACCACTATCTTAGCACAATGTACAACCCACTCATGCATGATTATCCATGTTCTTATCTTCATTCATCAAGTTTAACTAAACATCCATTTCTTTCATGTCCTAATCATCTTATCTAAAATAATCCATCACATTCAACATACTACATCACAATTTACACAATTAGTGAACATGGTGATTCACTCACTTCATCATCCTAAATGGGTTTTTCTTCTAAACATGAAATTAACCAAAATTGTGCACAACCCATGTTTCATATGATGATTCTAACACATATTCATACTAAATCTCATACCAATCCGTGGATTGATCATAACCCTCTTTATACTAGATCATCAAAACATTAAATTCCACTTACCAAGTGATTTATAGGGTTAGATGATGTAGAATCTTGATTCATGCAAGAGAGTTAAGGTTGGATTCTACTTCAATTCTTCAACATTCATCACCATGAGAAACCCTCATGTCTCCTTGCCTTGCATTCGATACCAACATCAGACTTATGTCTGATGTTTTGTGGTATTCCCCACTTAACCCAAACTTCATTAAAAATGTGCAAGAATAACCCTTGCACTTTAGTTAACTTATTTCTTTCATTCTTGAGACTAGTAGATGTACAAACTAGGTTAACTAATCATAGTTAGCAAATTATAGTTGTTGATACATATTATGTGGACGCGACTTGGTTCGGCTCAACTCGATTCGGTTCGACCCGGTTAGGTTCGGCTCAAGCCCGACGTCACGACATTCCTCCGTCGTACGTCCCAGAGTTCGTCACGCGAAGCACGGAGCGCCGCGAGCCGGTTCCCGTTGCCACATCATCATGACATCATCATGATGATGTCATGATGATGTCATAAGTTGACTAAACTTCAAAGATATGAAACAAAGTGAATTCTGGACGTGAATGCTCTACATGTTGGGCCTAATCTTTGGGCTTTGACCAAAGCCAATCGCACAAGCCAACATTGGGCCGTCCCGAACCTCCAATCTCACAAGACTTACATTTATACCGAAATCACTTGTGATTTCGGTGTGTGTGTGAGGCGAACAAGAGACAAGGATTCGGTGGGTGTCGAAGGATGAGCTCGAAGGATAGTCCTTCGATGGATGTATGCAGATGGACCTCGAAGGATATACCATCCTTCGAGGTATATGTGGATCCTTCGATGGCTGTATGATCGAAAGATGATGTTTCGATCAGTTATCCTGATCCTTCGATCAGATCTGATTCGTTGTGCTGTTGCTATATAAAGGCTGAAGACATAACAGACAAGTAGATGAACACTAGACAAGTGTGAGAGCATACTGTAAACACAGAGAGCACACGAGAGGTTGAGAGAGTTTACATATTACGGTTGTAAACATTGTTCTGTAACTGATTCCGCGTTTAATACAAGATGTGTTAATCGTTGATACCGCGTGTGTTATCTTTACTTGTTTTCGTCTCTATCTCGGTTTGCTGATCTCGTTGGATTCCGCACAACAAGATCGGTTCGTATACAAGGATTAGGCGACTAGATCCTCCCCTAGCCGGACCTATAAGTGGTATCAGAGCCTTGGCTCTTCTCCTTGTTAAAACCGAGTTGTTTTCGGGTGTGTTTCGAGTTTTTGAAGTTTATATTTTTCTTGAAAAATTCTGTTTAAAGCTTCGAAAATCATCGTTTTTTGCTGAAAGTTGTTATAAAAACCTTGTTGTTCATCATTTTCACATATTTATAGTTGGTTTTTAGTGAAGTTTCGGCCAAATTCGTGTTCGGAAAATCTTCGTTTCTCCAGAAAACTTATATTTCTGGGTTTGTTCTTCATATCTTCAAACCAATATTCAAAGTGTTCTTGATAAGATTCGTTTGATCTGATTTGGGTTTGAAATATTGTTGTTGTTTATTATAATATTAAGGTTAAAAAGTTGGCAGACAAAGCATGATGATGATGTTTAATTGAGAATTGTGTTTTGATTATAATAGTACAAATCATACTTTGGTTGGTGAATTGGTAAGAGTGTAGCCGAAAGTTTAGTTGAAAAAGAAAGCAACTTTGTGTCAGGAGGAAAGTCAACATTTACAATTGCACAAAATATTTGAATTTTATGTCACACAAGATTGATTAATTGAACAACTTATCAATCGTACAAGACTCATTGGGCTTCTGTTCTAATTGGGCTTCATATTCCGATAAGTATCGCACAAGAATAAACCAGCGATTTTGGCTCTAGGCGATTTTAATATCAGCGAATTTGAGACCTGAATTTTCAGTAACCAACATTTAAAAAAAAAAAAAAAAAAAAAAAAAAATAGATCAGTTTCGTCGAGCTAAATTATTGTTTCAGTTTCGTCGACTACCATTGGGCTTTTAATCACTCATTGGGCCTTGTTTCGTCATTTGTAAAAAAAAAAAAAAAAAAAAAAAGATAATGATTCAGTTTCGCCGATTTTCCATAGTGGGCCTCACTTTCGTCAATTAAAAATCCTTTTCGCCAAACTGTTGCACACATATATTTGTTTCGCCGATCACATAAGTGAAAACTTGTTTCGTCGAGACACTTGTAATTTTAAACAGAAGGTTTGCATTTGTGATTTAACTATTTGTTTGAGGTGTGATTTTCAGATATTATTTTTCTTGATCAAAAATGATTTCGGCCTGGGGTGTTCCCTTACCTGCATCTCCTGCATGGGCCGAATCTCCCGTACCTGTATCTTCGCAAGCTAATGCTATATCTACCGGTCAGTGGGGTGTTCCGATAAATACAGATCCAATTCAAACAGCGTTTGTGTCTCACACTGACATATTTGGCAATACTATCCAAGTTCCGGTCCCTCCAAAAACAGACATGTTTGGAAATCCGCTTCAACCAGTTCCTCAACCAGTGCCTCAACAGCAAACCCAAAGGCCTCCTGTGACAACAGATTTATATGGCAATCCGATACAAGTTCCTGTTAAGCCAGCTCAGCATGGGAACCAGAACCCTTTCAGAAATCAAGGCAACCAGGAGAATCAGAACAGGAACAATGAGCGTTCGTTGATACCTGTCAACAACCAAAGCCGAGCAGGACCATCAAATGCTAACCAGGCACTTGTGGTTCAAATAGACGAAGGTGGTGATTGGTCAATCCGGTTGAGTAGTGATGCTCCAGATGGAACAGCTTGTTTTGCTGAGGTTGTCAAGGATCTTAAACACGCCAGTGGTGAAGAATCTTCCACCAATGGTGATGAATCCTCGGGAAACCATGACAGTTCTGAACATGACAGTAGTTCAGATGAAGATGTTTCAACTTCAGTTAAGGATGATACAACTTCAAGTTCAAGCGAGGATGGATCTGAATATGAATCATCAAGGGAGGTTGTTGATTCTGATGCAGAAAGGTCAAAATCTGAGAGTGATTCCAGTCAGGTATGTGTCGATGAACCCACTGCTGTTAATTGTGATAATTGTGATAGATTGGGTGTTAAATGTGCTGATTTAGAAGCAAACATGTCTGAGTTGCAAGGCAAACATGATGCTTTACAAGCTAGTTTGTTTGACTTGCAAGACAAACATGTTTCATTGAATGATAAGTGGTGTGAATTGCAAAGCAAACACGAGGCTTTGCAAGAAAAATATGATGTGACATTCATCCACAATCAGAAATTGACTGTTGATCTTTCTAAATGCACTGAAGCCAACATGTTTTTTGAAAACCATGAAAAAGGGTTTAAGTCGATGATTGAAACATTAAAGAAAGATAAAACTGAACTGACAAAAATGGTTTCAAGAAAACAAACGGAAATAAACCTTTACATCAGTAGGCTTGAGATAATGCAAAAAGAAATGGCTTGTGTCAAAACTGAAAGTGAGGCGATCCGACTCAAGTTAGACAGCTATTTAAGCTCTAGCTATGTGTTGGATCACATCATTGATGTTCAGAAAGAGAAACGGGATGTCACATGCATTGGATATAAGAAATGTCCACCACCCGTGAGAAACAATTATGATGCCATGCCTGATGAGGAATATAGAACTCACTTTGAGCCATCTGTTCCTCTAGATGTTAAGGAATTTGCAGCAGAATGTGCAACAGGACTCGGATACAAGAAGGAAGTATCGTCAGATTCGGATGTGTCAGCAGATACATGTGTGTCTTCTGCTGAACCGAATCAGAATCCTCCAGTTGTGATTGAGGATACTGATTCTTCTGATGATGAATCTGATGATACTGATTCGGAAAAGTCTGATGCAGTAATCAAAGAAGAGGACATACCTCTTGAGAATCATATTCTATGTGATCCTCCCGCAAAACCTGCTAAGACTGTTCCGACCGAGTCCACATCTGCAAAAGAGTCGGAGAGTGTGGATTTGCTGTACACTCTTGTTGGTGATAATAAAATTTATTCTGACAAAGATTTTCCTATTAAGAATGTTAATCAATCCTTAATCAGTAAAGTTTTTGAAAATTCGACAAGTAAGTTTCTGGGAAAGACAGGATCACATGTTACAGTAACACAGTGTCCTCCGATTCCAAAGGCCGAAATTCGAAAACAATATGGCAATAAAAAATTACCAACAGTGCAAAAACAGCAAAATCATACCAAACCAAAAGAAAAAGCACCGACTCAAGGTCAAAGGAAGCCGAATCAGAAGAAGAAAAAGAATGTGAACTTTGTGAAGTCTAAGGGAACGGACAAAATTGCAACGTTTGAAAATCAATCTAACTTAGATTTTGTCAAGAAAGCAACAGTGATGAAAAGGAATGAACCAAGTTGTTCGAAACCTAGTACCTCGAGATCACAAAGTTCATCTTCATCATCGGCAAGACGACCACATGATACTTCGGGGTTTGTTGAACGAAGATCATGTTTTGAATGTGGCACAATTGGACATATCATTCGAAATTGTCCATATCTTCATAAGTTGAAAGCAAAAGTTGATGCCCCCCATGGTAACAATTACCATAAAAGATCTGTTTCACCAAAACAGGACCCTCGTCTTGTTAAACAACGAGAAGTGAAACAGAAAAAGAAACAACGAAAAGAAGTTGAAAAGGCGTTAAAACCGAAGGTTTCCCAAACAAAATCTGTTAAATCGGATGTTAAACATGAAAAACAAAAACAGATTTGGAAACCAAAATCGGTAACTGTTTCAGGGGGAGCTACATCAATCCCGAATCATCGGGAAATGGATGTCACAATCCTCGATGATGACGGACGACCCAAGTCTGTGAAGGCTTGGGTCCCCCTCTCCAACTAATCTCTGAATGAGTGTGCAGGATGTTCCAGGAGGAACTATTGATAGTCTTAGGATTGTTGATAGTGGAGCGTCCATGCACAAGATCGGCGACACCACACTCCGAAACATCATTATATCTAGGAGTTGTTGCCTTTGATGGAGAGAAATGAGAAAAGAGAGGAGAAAAGAAGACAAAAATGTCTGATAAAAGAATGTTGTTGAATGAAGTTGAAAATTCGACCTGATGAAATATGTTCCAAAATTTGGTTGTTATGGTTTTTGATCGGGTCAACATGGAAGATTCAAATGAAAAGTACACGCCTGCAGCACGTCTGAAGCTTTTCGAAGATTCATGGATTTTTCTTCCACAAGATGTTCAAAGTCCACAAGATGAACGTGCAGTGTACATTTCTACGCGGTGTGATTGAAGAAAATGTGTTTGTTGAACAAACCAACCGGGTGTGCGGATGCCTTGGCGTGGATTGAACAACCGCACACTACTTCTATAAAGATAAAGACAAAGACCTTCGCTGGTGCAATGTGGAAGACCAGCCGGACCCAAAGGTTTATGATCTTGTTGCTGTCAAGAGACTTCTCAGTAGCAACAAAGAATCGACTTTGAAATCCACACCGGGTGGATATCCAGTTTGGGAGAGCTCTCAGATTCCTTGCAATGCACGAAGTGGTTGCAGGATACGGTTTTAAAATTCTAATCTCTCCTTTACTTGTCGTTATTTAAGCTACTTTATAAATTGTTGTCCTCTCGCAGCACTCTTTGGCCAGACAATGTTGTCATGGTCCGCACCGCAAACCGACATGCCAACTGATTTTTCCAAAATTCGATAAATCTTTTCAGATTAAAAATTAATTTTGGTAAACGGCATTGAGGTAAAACATGAGTTAACCAACATCGGAAAATCATTTTTGTAAATACCTTTGTGTTGTTAAAATTTTATCTTAGTTTGTTGATTTTAGGGGGAGTAAATCCAAAAATTTGAAAATCCAAAAACATTGAAAAATTTCAAAAACACAAAAACAATAGAAAAACAAAAATGAGTTTCCTGGCGAGCAAAAGAGAAAATGATAGTACATCAGTGGTCTGTCCAAACCTCTTTAAACCTTAAATGAAAAACGATAAGCAGCTCTATATAAGATGTATCGGTAGGCTCACAATCATTTTAAAGTGTGCAGGGTGATATAAACTTAAATCGACTGAAGATTGGGTGGGAACCATTCATTGGCATATGGTCTTGGTACCGAAATTTCGTTTGAGAGATTGCCGAGGTTCTGAGATATTCGGTCTTTATGCTGCTTATCATCTGGGTATCATGGTTGTATCTTTTTCCGAAAAATAACGGGGACGCAAGTCTAGATCTTCCATGATACCATACATACGTGTACATACTGCATACGACCTCAATAAGTGATCAACAATCACATGTCCCTCAAAATAAGTGATAAAATATCACATCTATCCGGGAGTCAAGTTCGTCTCTCTGCTGTACGAAAGTACTGACCTGTTCACGGACTTGCTCCTGTGCCCTCATGCATCGAAAATCAAGTTCCTCATCAATAAGTGATTTTATCACATAGGGCTTGTTTTCAATCAAAATAAGTGAGAATCTCACATCATATACGGTCAAACAGATGATAATCGGTATACTCACCGGTAAGATGAACCCTCGTGCATACCTTGATACGGGAATGTGTCGTGATGTGGATGAACACCGGTCGGTAAGTATAAATCATACCTTAACGTATCCCCTCGCCATGATTACAAATGATAAGTTGAGTTTATGTGGACAACAATACCGATAATCTTTATAGGATGCTTATCCTAATGTTAACTACAAGAACAACAAGAACGTTTTGGCATGACCGTACACTGATATGATTCTCTTACCCTCGAAACTCACAAAAAGAATGTTTGTATATATTTATTTATTGCTTTCAGTCTTTACATTTGAAATATTCAAAAATACCAAAAAGATTTTATGTGTGTTTTAACATAAACTTTATAAAAGCCAAAAAGATTTTATTTCTACTTTAGTTTTTTTTCGATCGTACGATGTTGGAGCTCGAGTCGTCGTTACTTGAAACCTGAACGAAAACCGAAAATGACTAAATCTTCATAAACGGTCGAAATTTGCAAAGTGTTGAAAGTTAAAATTTGAAATGGATAAAGTTTTTTAAACTTTCAAACTGTCGGACAGTGTTTGATTGAGAAATGGTCATATGTGTGTCATTTGTTTATGTTACTATATTCCAAGCAGTTGTTCTCATTACGCGTTTAGATTTCTTGCATGTGCAGATTCTAAAGGCAAGGAGAACATGGTCGATGACAAGCTTTGGAATGAAGACACGAAGTGGAGGCACTCAAAGTATAAAATGATCGAGTTGCCGCTGACCCTTCATCAACACCACAAGGATCTGAAGAATTGACAAGTCAAAAGATTCACGAGCATAACTCATTGGAGAGTTCATGTTAAGGGGGAGTTTGTCAACACACTTCCTACATGAAACGGGGAGTTTGTTGATACACTTTCTGCTTTGAAGACGTGAAGACTTTGAAGATCCTCCGACATGGAAGACATGGAAGATGAACCTCACGAGTAGCGTCCAAGGGGGAGTTTGTTGATACATATTATGTGGACGCGACTTGGTTCGGCTCAACTCGATTCGGTTCGACCCGGTTAGGTTCGGCTCAAGCCCGACGTCACGACATTCCTCCGTCGTACGTCCCAGAGTTCGTCACGCGAAGCACGGAGCGCCGCGAGCCGGTTCCCGTTGCCACATCATCATGACATCATCATGATGATGTCATAAGTTGACTAAACTTCAAAGATATGAAACAAAGTGAATTCTGGACGTGAATGCTCTACATGTTGGGCCTAATCTTTGGGCTTTGACCAAAGCCAATCGCACAAGCCAACATTGGGCCGTCCCGAACCTCCAATCTCACAAGACTTACATTTATACCGAAATCACTTGTGATTTCGGTGTGTGTGTGAGGCGAACAAGAGACAAGGATTCGGTGGGTGTCGAAGGATGAGCTCGAAGGATAGTCCTTCGATGGATGTATGCAGATGGACCTCGAAGGATATACCATCCTTCGAGGTATATGTGGATCCTTCGATGGCTGTATGATCGAAAGATGATGTTTCGATCAGTTATCCTGATCCTTCGATCAGATCTGATTCGTTGTGCTGTTGCTATATAAAGGCTGAAGACATAACAGACAAGTAGATGAACACTAGACAAGTGTGAGAGCATACTGTAAACACAGAGAGCACACGAGAGGTTGAGAGAGTTTACATATTACGGTTGTAAACATTGTTCTGTAACTGATTCCGCGTTTAATACAAGATGTGTTAATCGTTGATACCGCGTGTGTTATCTTTACTTGTTTTCGTCTCTATCTCGGTTTGCTGATCTCGTTGGATTCCGCACAACAAGATCGGTTCGTATACAAGGATTAGGCGACTAGATCCTCCCCTAGCCGGACCTACAATAGTTAAGTTATTTCATACATAATTCTAGTATATGCCATATTTATTACATATCATATTTTTGGGCCGTTACAAGTCTACCCCCCTTAAAGAAGGTTTCGTCCCCGAAACCTTTCTCATTCTTAGTAGACCAATACTACTCTTACTTTTTCATCTATCCATTCATGATGCTCAATACCACATGAATATATTCAGGATCTTTGCCAAAGTCTTATACATGAACAAATATGATCACACCATCACATTATCGTACTAGAACTAAAGTGCGCAAACTAGAAGCAAACCCAAGGGTTTACTTCCATGATTTACATAAAAGCAAAATGAAGTTCATATGAACTTGCTACCACATTCACCGTCAGTATTAGTTCTAATAATTTCGTATATACTTGGAGTATTACTTCTACCTTCTTACTCATACATGCACTATCTACTACTTAGGCCAGATTTAAAACTCGTTCTTAGCTTACTTCTAAAAGTCAACCCTTCCTTATCATATCACATCTTGCGTTACCAATGGTTCGTGCAGAAATACTTATTCAATTCATAACTTTATACTTAAATTCATGTATTAATTAATTCACTAACCTTACTATTTTGGCATAACGCCACGACCCGCGAAAGCGAACCGACCACTTCATTACAAACCCAAACCATCCCAGGATTGATCTCATTCATCCGGGTAATGAGTTTCCGCTTGTGAAAATTCTTTCACTGATCTTGATAGGTTTATCACACTATGATATCTGACGGAAGTCGATTCCATTGATTCGTCATCCTTATCTTACGGTGATCATTCCTTTCCAATTAGTGACATTGCGTGTCCATTCATCAAGCTCACCTATGAGTACAAAACTTAACACATCAAAACATTAACTAACGAGTTCAAATGGCAATCGCCATCTGACCCGTTTGACCCATTTATCATTTCGACCATTCTTGCATGCAACGCATTTGCATAAATATATTCATACATATATTTACATGAAAAATTAAGCATAATCTGAATCATATCACTTAAGAAATATTTACTTGTCTGGTCCGTAATTACTTACACATTCGGATATTTTCATTCCTATCATTCTTTTGTTCATTTGCTTCACATTTACTTATGTGACTGGTTTGACGCATACATGGTCAAGCTATCGACTTCTTCTTACGTAGACTAATTCCGTCTTTCATATCTTAAATCTGTTTCGCGGATTCGAACACATTATTCATACCTTTCGTACCTTCTATGTTTTGAATCCGTCTCGCGGATTTAAACATTGCATTCACATCTTTCATTCTTTGAATCCGTCTCGCGGATTCAAGCATTGCATTTACGCTTTTCATCCCTTGAATCCGTCTCGCGGATTCAAGCATTGCATTTACGCTTTTCATCCCTTGAATCCGTCTCGCGGATTCAAGCATTGCATTTACGCTTTTCATCCCTTGAATCCGTCTCGCGGATTCAAGCATTGCATTCATATACATTGTTGATCCGTACTTTCTTACGGATTCAACATTCTTCACTCTTATCATTCATGTTTTTCATTCCTACATAGTACTCTCACTTTCCCGAGAGTCTTACTACCCTCTTCACCCGCACGCCCACCTGCTACCCAATTCTAACGGACATACCTGCGATAATTACCACGGTCTCACGAATGTCATATGCTTCTTGCGTACTGGCCAGGTGCGCAATTCACATACTAATTTCGTGCCTTCAGGTAATCATCGCCTTATGTTTGCAGTAGTGGGGCTCAGTTCGTGTTACATTTTTACAATCTTATCAAGACAATATCGTTGTCTTCCATTTAGTACTTACCCTCCCAAGGAGATTTCTTCCTTTTTCTTTTAACACCGGTACCATATATATTAACATTGTGTACCTGGGGTCTGTCTGTCCGTTCGCATCCTTGCCTGCCTCAGCATTCATCCTAGAATTCGTTTCTACCTTCGGATCTTGATCGAGTCTTAGATTGTACGGGTTCCTTATCATAAGAGCACACAAGTTTGAGTTCAAGTACTTACTTTCTTGTACTTGATTCTCTCGAACCAGGGCTCTGATACCAACTTGTAAGACCCTAATACGTAATTGACAAAAAGTCGCAGCGGAAATTCATGCCATAAAATTTCTTTCATTATTAACGTCTTGACTTACTTGAAAGTTCATTTTAATATGTATCTTTTACAAAAATAAAGTATAAGTCCTGTTTACTAAAGTACATACACAATTATTCCCGTACAATCTAACTTAAGACTCGGTCTTCAATCTCTACTCCTCGATGTAACCGCCCGTGATTTGTACAACCTGCACTCACCACATACGTTCATCACATTAGTACACAATACATAAATAAGATTCAATCTCGTACACTTTCCATTGCGTTATCTTTCTAAGCTTCAAGCATTTCACCTACGTATCCATATCCTGGAGAGACTTCAATATGTACCTGCGTTACCTTTCATCCTCAAGGCACACTATTAATAACGTATTACTCGACGTATCTAAATCATGCACATATACATTCTTACATGTATACATATGCGTCTACATGCGTACATACTCTTCTATATTTCTACATACCTGCATAAACTCAAACGTATCTTACTATATACCAAATACATATCTACTTACGCACATACATTACTACTTCTCTACATACTTTCATATATACCTACATATCTTTGCATATACTTAAATACACATCCACATACATACACGCATTATTACGTCTACCTGCATTTCATTTCGTTCTCGAAGCACACTGTTAAGGACGTCAATACTTAATTGCATTGGAACCGCGTATACAATCATATATAGAACCATTTACCTACATACATACCTTTACTTGCATACCCACGCGGTCTAATTACATACATACCTATTTACATACATACATACTTACACGCATACATACTTGCATCCACCTATATAAAATATACATATACTTTCGTACCTACACGCGTATGTGCTTTCACATTCAAATACATAATGCTCATGCTCATACATAACTAATTGTGTGCATACATACACCAATACCTACCTATATACATACATGCATGCATAACTCCATACTTACATACATTCATAAAATGAATCGTAACTACTCCCGTGCATACCTTAGCTCACATGAGTATGTACTTACGAAATTTTCCTAAATACATTTATACAGCCATACTAACTCGTAATTACCACTTACTAATACGTGATTTAAAACAAAACGGAGCACTAGGACGCGTTGCGAGACCAACGGGAGTTCAAGAGCGAAGAAACAGGGTTCTCACAAAAGAGAGCCCGTCGCCGACGGGTTGTAGATAAACCCGTAAACTGAAAACCCCGTAGACAGGGGTATAGGCCGTCGGCCACTTTCGATCAAACCGAAGCCCGTCGGCGACGGGGGTCAGGCCCGTCGGCGACGGGTTGTGCATTTCTGATCCGGGTGCTGTTTGTTTTTGGATTGTAAAATGATTACATACTTGCTTTTTGCCTTACAACCGAGAATGGCATTCAAAGTGGGATTTTTACATAATTCCTAGAGCCATTTTATATACATTAAACATCTCCATTCATCCAATAACAAGAAAACTCTATATGTATACTAAGAAGTGAAACGAAAGTCACTTACCTCGAACGTTAGTGTTCATGCTTTCTTCCTCGCCTCCGCTTGACCCGTTAACCTTCCGTTCTTGAGTCCTTGCTAATGTGATTCCTATCCTTTCATGTTATCACAATTGCGTTATGGTTAGCACACATACTCATTCGTGCTACATTCGTTTCTTTCCATTCATACATTATTTGACTTTTCTTATTAACCAATTATCACATACATAAGGCATAGATTAAAAGTCACCTTGTTCCTTATTCTTGCAACTCATTTATCATCATACACGACACGTGGTTCATCTACTACAATACACTTGACTTCTCTACTATTACAATCATAACCGAAAGGCTAACCATGCTATACATTTATTGTTGACTTTCAGAAAGTCAAATGTCCTATTTACACACTTTCAACTTATGAACATGTATCCATCTTGATAGGGTAGACCATAATATTAATGTTATACACATTACACACTCATATTGTATGACATCTTCAACCACACGATTACTTACTTATACACACATATATATATACATACATAATCCATTCCATCCACACTAACATTCTCATATTTTCACAACTAACACTTTAACCCATACTAAGCTAACCCAACATCATTTCAACATGATATCCACATGAACTATATTCAAAACACACTTTTATGTTAGCTTACTACCAAACACATCATTTTCGCATTTCGCATATAGTCATCTCCTACTTACATACAATTTTCATCTATCAAGCTCTCCTAGGCATTTCATCAAACACTTGGTGTGCGTACCACTATCTTAGCACAATGTACAACCCACTCATGCATGATTATCCATGTTCTTATCTTCATTCATCAAGTTTAACTAAACATCCATTTCTTTCATGTCCTAATCATCTTATCTAAAATAATCCATCACATTCAACATACTACATCACAATTTACACAATTAGTGAACATGGTGATTCACTCACTTCATCATCCTAAATGGGTTTTTCTTCTAAACATGAAATTAACCAAAATTGTGCACAACCCATGTTTCATATGATGATTCTAACACATATTCATACTAAATCTCATACCAATCCGTGGATTGATCATAACCCTCTTTATACTAGATCATCAAAACATTAAATTCCACTTACCAAGTGATTTATAGGGTTAGATGATGTAGAATCTTGATTCATGCAAGAGAGTTAAGGTTGGATTCTACTTCAATTCTTCAACATTCATCACCATGAGAAACCCTCATGTCTCCTTGCCTTGCATTCGATACCAACATCAGACTTATGTCTGATGTTTTGTGGTATTCCCCACTTAACCCAAACTTCATTAAAAATGTGCAAGAATAACCCTTGCACTTTAGTTAACTTATTTCTTTCATTCTTGAGACTAGTAGATGTACAAACTAGGTTAACTAATCATAGTTAGCAAATTATAGTTAAGTTATTTCATACATAATTCTAGTATATGCCATATTTATTACATATCATATTTTTGGGGCGTTACATGGGTGGTTGGTTTGGCCCTTGTTCCTGTAACTCGAATCCTAGCCCAGTATATCCCATTTTAATTTTACAACATTGTAATCCTTACACCTTTTATACTCTCTGATCGAGGTTCTCTGCACTGAAAAATCTTCATAAACTAAATCACACGTGTATATGTTGACATTTAAGAGATAGACAGTCAAGAAAATCAAGGGCAATGGTCATATATATGCGGATTAGACACAAAAAAAAAACACTCAACAAATGGCTACAATTTAAGGAATGTGTTTAGTGACGGCATTAGATTCCTAATTGATGGAGAAAGGTCTGGTGGCAAGAAAAGCTGCTTCTAGGAGGTTGTCAAGTGTTTTCTCTCGACGATTCCATTCTTGGGTGGTTGGATTGGCCCTTGTTCCTGTAACTCGAATCCTAGCCCGGTATATCCCATTTTAATTTTACACCATTGTGAACCTTACGCCTTTTTTACTCTCTGATCGAGGATCTCGGCATTGAAAAATCTTCGTAAACTAAATCACACGTGTATATGTTGACATTTAAGAGATATACAGTCAAGAAAATCAAGAGCAATGGTGATATATATGCGGATTAGATACCAAAAAAAAAAGAAAAAACACTCAACAAATGGCTACAATTTAAAGTATGTGTTTAGTGACGGCATCAGATTCCTAATTGATGGAGAAAGGTCTGGTGGCAAGAAAAGCTGCTTCTAGGGGGTTGTCAAGTGTTTCCGCTCGACGATTCCATTCTTGGGTGGTTGGTTTGGCCCTTGTTCCTGTAACTCGAATCCTAGCCAGGTATATCCCATTTTAATTTTACACCATTGTGAACCTTACGCCCTTTTTACTCTCTGATCGAGGTTCTCGGCATTGAAAAATCTTCGTAAACTAAATCACACGTGTATATGTTGACATTTAAGAGATATACAGTCAAGAAAATCAAGGGCAATGGTGATATATATGCGGATTAGACACCAAAAAAAAAAGAAAAAACACTCAACAAATGGCTACAATTTAAAGAATGTGTTTAGTGACGGCATCAGAATCCTAATTTATGGAGAAAGGTCTGGTGGCAAGAAAAGCTGCTTCTAGGAGGTTGTCAAGTGTTTTCGCTCGACGATTCCATTCTTGGGTGGTTGGTTTGGCCCTTGTTCCTGTAACTCGAATCCTAGCCCGGTATATCCCATTTTAATTTTACACCATTTTATTCCTTACGCCTTTTATACTCTCTGATCGAGGTTCTCTGCATTGAAAAATCTTCATAAACTATATCACACGTGTATATGTTGACATTTAAGAGATAGACAGTCAAGAAAATCAAGGGCAATGGTCATATATATGCAGATTAGACACCAAAAAAAAACACTCAACAAATGGCTACAATTTAAGGAATGTGTTTAGTGCCGGCATGAGATTCCTAATTGATGGAGAAAGGTCTGGTGGCAGGAAAAGCTGCTTCTAGGAGGTTGTCAAGTGTTTTCTCTCGACGATTCCATTCTTGGGTGGTTGGTTTGGCCCTTGTTCCTGTAACTCGAATCCTAGCCCGGTATATCCCATTTCAATTTTACACCATTGTGAACCTTACGCCTTTTTTACTCTCTGA